>OV121073.1:36820339-38257006 GCA_921293005.1 Nemoura dubitans
GGAGGCCCTGGAGGAGGGGGAAACCCCGGTGGAGTCCCTGGAGGAGGGGAAAGCCTCGGCGGAGGCCCCGGAGGAGGGTGAAGCCCCGACGAGTTCCCCGGAGGAGGGGGAAGTCCCCCGAGTTTCCCAGAGGAGGGGGAAGCCACGGCGGGGGCCCCGGAGGAGGGGGAAGCCCCGGCGGAGTCCCTGGAGGAGGGGGAAGCCCCGGTGGAGTCCCTGGATGAGGGGGAAGCCTCGGCGGTGGCCCCGGAGGAGGGTGAAGCCCCGACGAGTTCCCGGGAGGAGGGGGAAGCCCCGCCGAGTTTCCCCGGAGGAGGGGGAAGCCCCTCGGCGGGGCTTCCTCTCCTCCAGGGACTCTACCGTGGCTTCCCCCTCCTCCGGGGAATTCGGCGGGGCTTTCCCCTCCTCCAGGGACTCCGCCGTTATTTCCTTAACCTCCGGGGCCTCCGCCGGGGCTTCCCACTCCTCCGAGCCCTCCGCCGGGGCTTCCCCCTCCTCCGGGAAACTCGGCGGGGCTTCCCCCTCCTCCAAGGACTACGCCGGGGGAACTCGGCGGGGATTCCTCCTCCTCCAGGGACTCCTCCGGGGCTTCCCCCTCCTCCGGGGCTTCACCCTCCTCCGGGGCCTCCGCCGAGGCTTCCCCCTCCTCCAGGGACTCCACCAGGGCTTTCTCCTCCTCCAGGGACTCCGCCGGGGCTTCCCCCTCCTCCGGGGCCTCCGCCATGGCTTTCCCCTCCTCCAGGGACTCCACAGGGGTTTCCCCCTCCGCCGGGGCCTCCGCCGGGGTTTCCCCCTCCGCCGGGGCCTCCGCCGGGGCTTCCCCCTCCTCTGGGAAACTCGGCGGGGCTTCCCCCTCCTCCGGGGAACTCGTCGGGGCTTCACCCTTCTCCGGGGCCTCCGCCGAGGCTTCCCCCTCCTCCAGGGCCTCCGCCGCGGCTTCCCCCTCCTCCGTGGAATTTGGCGGGGCTTCCCCCTCCTCCGGGGATCTCGGCGGGTCTTCTTCCTCCTGCGGGGCCACCGCCGTGGCTTCCCCCTCCTCCGGGAAACTCGGCGGAGCTTCCCCCTCCTCCGGGAAACTCGGCGGGGCTTCACCCTCCTCCGGGTTCTCCGCCGAGGCTTCCCCCTCCTCCAGGGACTCCACCGGGGTTTCCCCCTCCTCCAGGGCCTCCGCTGGGGCTTCCCCCTCCTCCGGGGAAGCCCCGGCCGAGGGCTCGGAGGAGTGGGAAAGCCCCGGTGGAGGCCCCGGAGGTTTGGGAAGCCTCGGCGGAGTCCCCGGAGGTAGGGGAAGCCCTTGAGTTCCCCGGAGGAGGGGGAAGCCCCGGCGGAGGCCACGGAGGAGGGGGAATCCCCGGCGGAGGCCTCGGAGGAGGGGGAAGCCCCGGCGGAGTCCCTGGAGGAGGGAGAAGCCCCGGCGGAGGGCTCGGTGGAGTGGGAAGCCCCGGCGGACGCCCTGGAGGTTTGGGAAGCCCCGGCGGAGTCCCCGGAGCTAGGGGAAGCCCCTCAGTTCCCCGGAGGAATGGTAACCCCAGCTAGTTCCCCGGAGGAGGGGGAAACCCCGCCAAATTCCCCGGAGGAGGGGGAAGCCCCGGCGGTGTCCCTGGAAAAGGAGGAAGCCCCGCCGAATACCCTGAAGGAGGGGAAAGCCCCTTCGAGTTCCCCGGCGGATTCCCTGGAAGAGGGGAAAGCCCCGGCGGAAGCCCCGGAGGAGGGGGAATCCCCGCCGAGTTCCCCCGGCGGAGTCCCTGGAGAAGTGGGAAGCCTCGGTGGAGTCCCCGGAGGTAGGGGAAGCCCCTGAGTTCCCCGGAGGAGGGGGAAGCCCCGGCGGAGGCCACGGAGGAGGGGGAATCCCCAGCGGAGGCCACGGAGGAGGGGGAAGCCCCGGCGGAGGCCCTGGAAGGGGGAAGCCCCGCCGAGTTCGCCCGGCGGAGTCACTGGACGAGGGGGAAGCCCCGCCGAGTTACCCGGAGGAGGGGGAAGCCCCTGAGATCCCCGGAGGAGGGGGAAGCCCCAGCGGAGGCCCTGGAGGAGGGGGAAACCCCGGTGGAGTCCCTGGAGGAGGGGAAAGCCTCGGCGGAGGCCCCGGAGGAGGGTGAAGCCCCGACGAGTTCCCCGGAGGAGGGGGAAGTCCCCCGAGTTTCCCAGAGGAGGGGGAAGCCACGGCGGGGGCCCCGGAGGAGGGGGAAGCCCCGGCGGAGTCCCTGGAGGAGGGGGAAGCCCCGGTGGAGTCCCTGGATGAGGGGGAAGCCTCGGCGGTGGCCCCGGAGGAGGGTGAAGCCCCGACGAGTTCCCGGGAGGAGGGGGAAGCCCCGCCGAGTTTCCCCGGAGGAGGGGGAAGCCCCTCGGCGGGGCTTCCTCTCCTCCAGGGACTCTACCGTGGCTTCCCCCTCCTCCGGGGAATTCGGCGGGGCTTTCCCCTCCTCCAGGGACTCCGCCGTTATTTCCTAAACCTCCGGGGCCTCCGCCGGGGCTTCCCACTCCTCCGAGCCCTCCGCCGGGGCTTCCCCCTCCTCCGGGAAACTCGGCGGGGCTTCCCCCTCCTCCAAGGACTACGCCGGGGGAACTCGGCGGGGATTCCTCCTCCTCCAGGGACTCCTCCGGGGCTTCCCCCTCCTCCGGGGCTTCACCCTCCTCCGGGGCCTCCGCCGAGGCTTCCCCCTCCTCCAGGGACTCCACCAGGGCTTTCTCCTCCTCCAGGGACTCCGCCGGGGCTTCCCCCTCCTCCGGGGCCTCCGCCATGGCTTTCCCCTCCTCCAGGGACTCCACAGGGGTTTCCCCCTCCGCCGGGGCCTCCGCCGGGGTTTCCCCCTCCGCCGGGGCCTCCGCCGGGGCTTCCCCCTCCTCTGGGAAACTCGGCGGGGCTTCCCCCTCCTCCGGGGAACTCGTCGGGGCTTCACCCTTCTCCGGGGCCTCCGCCGAGGCTTCCCCCTCCTCCAGGGCCTCCGCCGCGGCTTCCCCCTCCTCCGTGGAATTTGGCGGGGCTTCCCCCACCTCCGGGGATCTCGGCGGGTCTTCTTCCTCCTGCGGGGCCACCGCCGTGGCTTCCCCCTCCTCCGGGACACTCGGCGGGGCTTCCCCCTCCTCCGGGAAACTCGGTGGGGCTTCACCCTCCTCCGGGGCCTCCGCCGAGGCTTTCCCCTCCTCCAGGGCCTCCGCTGGGGCTTCCCCCTCCTCCGGGGATCTCAGGGGCTTCCCCCTCCTCCGGGAAACTCGGCGGGGATTCCCCCTCGTCCAGTGACTCCGCCGGGCGAACTCGGCGGGGCTTCCCCCTTCCAGGGCCTCCGCCGGGGCTTCCTTCTCCTCCGGGGAACTCGAAGGGGCTTTCCCCTCCTTCAGGGTATTCGGCAGGGCTTCCTATTTTTCCAGGGACACCGCCGGGGCTTCCCCCTCCTCCGGGGAATTTGGCGGGGTTTCCCCCTCCTCCGGGGAACTAGCCGGGGTTACCATTCCTCCGGGGAACTGAGGGGCTTCCCCTAGCTCCGGGGACTCCGCCGGGGCTTCCCAAACCTCCGGGGCCTCCGCCGGGGCTTCCCACTCCTCCGAGCCCTCCGCCGGGGCTTCTCCCTCCTCCAGGGACTCCGCCGGGGATTTCCCCTCCTCCGTGGCCTCCGCCGGGGCTTCCCACTCCTCCAGGGACTCCGTCGGGGCTTCCCCCTCCTACGAGGCCTCCGCCGGGGTTTCCCTTACCTCCGGGGCCTCCACCGGGGCTTCTACCTCCACTAAGGCCTCCGCCGGGGCTTTCCCCTCCTTCGGGGCCACCGCCGGGGCTTCCCCCTCCTCCGGGGAACTCGGCGGGGCTACCCCCTTCTCCGGGGAACTCAGGGGCTTGCCCCTCCTCCGGGAAACTTGGCGGGGCTTCCCCCTCCTCTGGGGCCTCCGCCGGGGCTTCCCCATCCTCCGGGATTTTAGGGGATTCCACCACCTCCGAAGAACTCGGCGGGGCTTCCCCCTCCTACAGGGATTCCGCCAGGGCTTCCCCCTCCTCCAGGGACTCCGGCGGAGGAACTTGGTGGGGCTTCCCCCTCCTCCAGGGACTCCGCCGTGGCTTCCCCCTACTCCTGGGAACTCGGTGGGGCTTCTTCCTTCTCTGGGCCTCCGCCGGGGCTTTCCCCTCTTTCGGGGCCCCCGCCGGGGCTTCCCCCTCCTCCGAAGAACTCAAGGGCTTCCCCTACCTCCGGGGACTCCGCTGGGGTTTCCCAAACCTCCGGGGCCTCCACCGGGGCTTCCCACTCCTCCAAAGGCCTCCGCCGGGGCTTCCTCCTACTCCAGGGACTCCGCTGGGGAAACTCGGCGGAGCATCCCCCTCCTCCAGGGACACCGCCAGGGCTTCCCTCTCCTCCGGGGCCACCACCGGGGCTTCTCCCGCCTCCGGGGCCTCCGTTGGGGCTTCTTCCTCCTCCGAGGAAGTCAGGGGCTTCCCCCACCTCCGAAGAACTCGGCGGGGCTTTCCCCTCCTCCGTGGAACTCGGCGGGGCTTCCCTCTCCTCCAGGGACTCCGCCGGGGCATCCCCCTTCTCCAGGGACACTGCCGGGAGAACGCGGCGGGGCTTCCACCTCCTCCGGGGCCTCCGCCGGGGCTTTCTCCTCCTCCGAAGAATTTGGCGGGGCTTCCCGCTCCTCCTTGGACTCCGCCGTTGCTTCCCCCTCCTCCAGGGACACCGCCGGGGCTTCCCTCTCCTCTGAAGCCTCCGCCGAGGCTTCCCCCTCCTCCGGGAAACTCGGCGGGGCTTCCCCCTCCTCTGGGGCCTCCGCCGGGGCTTCCCCATCCTCCGGGATTTTAGGGGATTCCACCACCTCCGAAGAACTCGGCGGGGCTTCCCCCTCCTACAGGGATTCCGCCAGGGCTTCCCCTTCCTCCAGGGACTCCGCCGGAGGAACTTGGTGGGGCTTCCCCCTCCTCCAGGGACTCCGCCGTGGCTTCCCCCTACTCCTGGGAACTCGGTGGGGCTTCTTCCTTCTCTGGGCCTCCGCCGGGGCTTTCCCCTCTTTCGGGGCCTCCGCCGGGGCTTCCCCCTCCTCCGAAGAACTCAAGGGCTTCCCCTACCTCCGGTGACTCCGCCGGGGCTTCCCAAACCTCCGGGGCCTCCACCGGGGCTTCCCACTCCTCCGAGGCCTCCGCCGGGGCTTCCTCCTACTCCAGGGACTCCGCTGGGGAAACTCGGCGGAGCATCCCCCTCCTCCAGGGACACCGCCAGGGCTTCCCTCTCCTCCGGGGCCACCACCGGGGCTTCTCCCGCCTCCGGGGCCTCCGTTGGGGCTTCTTCCTCCTCCGAGGAAGTCAGGGGCTTCCCCCACCTCCGAAGAACTCGGCGGGGCTTTCCCCTCCTCCGTGGAACTCGGCGGGGCTTCCCTCTCCTCCAGGGACTCCGCCGGGGCATCCCACTTCTCCAGGGACACTGCCGGGAAAACGCGGCGGGGCTTCCACCTCCTCCGGGGCCTCCGCCGGGGCTTTCTCCTCCTCCGAAGAATTTGGCGGGGCTTCCCGCTCCTCCTTGGACTCCGCCGTTGCTTCTTCCTTCTCCAGGGACTCCGCCGGGGCTTTCCCCTCCTCCGGGGCCTCTGCCGTGGCTTCCCCCTCCTCCGGGAAACTCAGGGGCTTCCCCCTCCTCCGGGAAACTCGGCGGGGCTTCTCACTCCTCCGGGGCCTCCGCCGGGGCTTCCCCCTTCTCCAGGGACTCCGCCGTTGGAACTCGGAGGGGCTTCCCCCTCCTCCGGGTCCTCCGCCGGGGCTTCCCACTTCTCCAGGGACTCCACCGGGGGAACTCGGCGGGGCTTCCCCCTTCTCCGGGGCTTCCGCCGGGGCTTTCCCCTCTTCCAGGGAATCCGCCGGGGCTTCCCTCTCCTCCGAAGACTCCACCGGATCTTCCCCCTCCACTAGGGGCCTCCGCCGGGGCTTTCCCCTCTTCCAGGGACTCCGCCGGGGCTTCCCTCTCCTCCGAAGCCTCCGCCGGAGCTTCCCTTTCCATTGGGGCCTCCGCCTGGGCTTTCCCCTCCTCCGAAGCCACCGCCGGGGCTTCTCCCTCCTCCGGGAAACTCGGCGGGGCTTCCCCCTCCTCCAGGGAATCCGCCGGGGCTTCCCACTTCTCCGGGGCCTCCTGCGGGGCTTCCTCTCCTCCAGGGACTCTACCGTGGCTTCCCCCTCCTCCGGGGAATTCGGCGGGGCTTTCCCCTCCTCCAGGGACTCCGCCGTTATTTCCTAAACCTCCGGGGCCTCCGCCGGGGCTTCCCACTCCTCCGAGCCCTCCGCCGGGGCTTCCCCCTCCTCCGGGAAACTCGGCGGGGTTTCCCCCTCCTCCAAGGACTCCGCCGAGGGAACTCGGCGGGGATTCCCCCTCCTCCAGGGACTCCTCCGGGGCTTCCCCCTCCTCCGGGGCTTCACCCTCCTCCGGGGCCTCCGCCGAGGCTTCCCCCTCCTCCAGGGACTCCACCGGGGCTTTCTCCTCCTCCAGGGACTCCGCCGGGGCTTCCCCCTCCTCCGGGGCCACCGCTATGGCGCTCCCCTTCCTCCAGGGTCTCCACAGGGGTTTCCCCCTCCGCCGGGGCCTCCGCCGGGCTTCCCCCTCCTCCGGGGAACTCAGGGGCTTTCGTCTCCTCCGGGGAACTCGTCGGGGTTTCACCCTCCTCCGGGGCCACCGCCGAGGCTTCCCCCTCCTCCAGAGACTCCACCGGGGCTTCCCCCTCCTCCAGGGCCTCCGCTGGGGCTTCCCCCTCCTCCGGGGATCTCAGGGGCTTCCCCCTCCTCCGGGAAAATCGGCGGGGCTTCCCCCTCGTCCAGTGACTCCGCCGGGCGAACTCGGCGGGGCTTCCCCCTTCCAGGGCCTCCGCCGGGGCTTCCTTCTCCTCCGGGGAACTCGAAGGGGCTTTCCCCTCCTTCAGGGTATTCGGCGTGGCTTCCTCCTTTTCCAGGGACACCGCCGGGGCTTCCCCCTCCTCCGGGGAATTTGGCGGGGTTTCCCCCTCCTCCGGGGAACTAGCCGGGGTTACCATTCCTCCGGGGAACTGAGGGGCTTCCCCTAGCTCCGGGGACTCCGCCGGGGCTTCCCACTCCTCCGAGCACTCCGCCGGGGCTTCTCCCTCCTCCAGGGACTCCGCCGGGGCTTCCCCCTCCTCCGAAGCCTCCGCCGGAGCTTCCCTTTCCACTGGGGCCTCCGCCTGGGCTTTCCCCTCCTCCGAAGCCACCGCCGGGGCTTTCCCCTCCACCGGGAAACTCGGCGGGGCTTCCCCCTCCTCCAGGGAATCCGCCGGGGCTTCCCACTTCTCCGGGGCCTCCGGCGGGGCTTCCTCTCCTCCAGGGACTCTACCGTGGCTTCCCCCTCCTCCGGGGAATTCGGCGGGGCTTTCCCCTCCTCCAGGGACTCATCCGTTATTTCCTAAACCTCCGGGGCCTCCGCCGGGGCTTCCCACTCCTACGAGCCCTCCGCCGGGGCTTCCCCCTCCTCCGGGAAACTCGGCGGGGCTTCCCCCTCCTCCAAGGACTCCGCCGGGGGAACTCGGCGGGGATTCCTCCTCCTCCAGGGACTCCTCCTTGGCTTCCCCCTCCTCCGGGGCTTCACCCTCCTCCGGGGCCTCCGCCGAGGCTTCCCCCTCCTCCAGGGACTCCACCGGGGCTTTCTCCTCCTCCAGGGACTCCGCCGGGGCTTCCCCCTCCTCTGGGGCCTCCGCCATGGCTTTCCCCTTCCTCCAGGGTCTCCACAGGGGTTTCCCCCTCCGCCGTGGCCTCCGCCGGGCTTCCCCCTCCTCCGGGGAATTCAGGGGCTTTCGTCTCCTCCGGGGAACTCGTCGGGGCTTCACCCTCCTCCGGGGCCACCGCCGAGGCTTCCCCCTCCTCCAGGGACTCCACCGGGGCTTCCCCCTCCTCCAGGGCCTCCGCTGGGGCTTCCCCCTCCTCCGGGGATCTCAGGGGCTTCCCCCTCCTCCGGGAAAATCGGCGGGGCTTCCCCCTCGTCCAGTGACTCCGCCGGGCGAACTCGGCGGGGCTTCCCCCTTCCAGGGCCTCCGCCGGGGCTTCCTTCTCCTCCGGGGAACTCGAAGGGGCTTTCCCCTCCTTCAGGGTATTCGGCGTGGCTTCCTCCTTTTCCAGGGACACCGCCGGGGCTTCCCCCTCCTCCGGGGAATTTGGCGGGGTTTCCCCCTCCTCCGGGGAACTAGCCGGGGTTACCATTCCTCCGGGGAACTGAGGGGCTTTCCCGTAGCTCCGGGGACTCCGCCGGGGCTTCCCACTCCTCCGAGCACTCCGCCGGGGCTTCTCCCTCCTCCAGGGACTCCGCCGGGGCTTCCCCCTCCTCCGAAGCCTCCGCCGGAGCTTCCCTTTCCACTGGGGCCTCAACCTGGGCTTTCCCCTCCTCCGAAGCCACCGCCGGGGCTTTCCCCTCCTCCGGGAAACTCGGCGGGGTTTCCCCCTCCTCCAGGGAATCCGCCGGGGCTTCCCACTTCTCCGGGGCCTCCGGCGGGGCTTCCTCTCCTCCAGGGACTCTACCGTGGCTTCCCCCTCCTCCGGGGAATTCGGCGGGGCTTTCCCCTCCTCCAGGGCCTCATCCGTTATTTCCTAAACCTCCGGGGCCTCCGCCGGGGCTTCCCACTCCTACGAGCCCTCCGCCGGGGCTTCCCCCTCCTCCGGGAAACTCGGCGGGGCTTCCCCCTCCTCCAAGGACTCCGCCGGGGGAACTCGGCGGGGATTCCTCCTCCTCCAGGGACTCCTCCTTGGCTTCCCCCTCCTCCGGGGCTTCACCCTCCTCCGGGGCCTCCGCCGAGGCTTCCCCCTCCTCCAGGGACTCCACCGGGGCTTTCTCCTCCTCCAGGGACTCCGCCGGGGCTTCCCCCTCCTCAGGGGCCTCCGCCATGGCTTCCCCCTCCTCCAGGGACTCCACAGGGGTTTCCCCCTCCGCCGGGGCCTCCGCCGGGGCTTCCCCCTCCTCCGGGGAACTCAGGGGCTTCCCCCTCCTCCGGGGAAACTCGGCGGGGCTTCCCCCTCCTCCGGGGAACTCGTCGGGGCTTCACCCTCCTCCGGGGCCACCGCCGAGGCTTCCCCCTCCTCCAGGGACTCCACCGGGGCTTCCCCCTCCTCCAGGGACTCCGCCGTGGCTTCCTTCTCCTCCGGGGCCTCTGCCGTGGCTTCCCCCTCCTCTGAGAAACTCGGCGGGGCTTCCCCCTCCTCCGGGGAACTCGTCGGGGCTTCACCCTTCTCCGGGGCCTCCGCCGAGGCTTCCCCCTCCTCCAGGGCCTCCGCTGGGGCTTCCCCCTCCTCCGGGGATCTCGGCGGGTCTTCTTCCTCCTGCGGGGCTCCCGACGTGGCTTCCCCCTCCTCCGGGAAACTCGGCGGGGCTTCCCCCTCCTCCGGGAAACTCGGCGGGATTTCACCCTCCTCCGGGGCCTCCGCCGAGGCTAACCCCTCCTCCAGGGACTCCACCGGGGTTTCCCCCTCCTCCAGGGCCTCCGCTGGGGCTTCCCCCTCCTCCGGGGATCTCAGGGGCTTCCCCCTCCTCCGGGAAACTCGGCGGGGCTTCCCCCTCGTCCAGTGACTCCGCCGGGCGAACTCGGCGGGGCTTCCCCCTTCCAGGGCCTCCGCCGGGGCTTCCTTCTCCTCCGGCGAACTCGAAGGGGCTTTCCCCTCCTTCAGGGTATTCGGCGGGGCTTCCTCCTTTTCCTGGGACACCGCCGGGGCTTCCCCCTCCTCCGGGGAATTTGGCGGGGTTTCCCCCTCCTCCGGGGAACTAGCCGGGGTTACCATTCCTCCGGGGAACTGAGGGGCTTCCCCTAGCTCCGGGGCCTCCGCCGGTGATTCCCTTTCCTCCGAAGCCTCCGCCGGATCTTCCCCCTCCTCCATGGACTCCGACGGGGCTTCCCCCTCCTACGAGGCCTCCGCCGGGGTTTCCCTTACCTCCGGGGCCTCCACCGGGGCTTCCCCCTCCACTAACGCCTCCGCCGGGGCTTTCCCCTCCACTAAGGCCTCCGCCGGGGCTTTCCCCTACTTCGGGGCCACCGCCGGGGCTTCCCCCTCCTCCGGGGATCTCGGCGGGGCTACCCCCTTCTCCGGGGAACTCAGGGGCTTGCCCCTCCTCCGGGAAACTTGGCGGGGCTTCCCCCTCCTCTGGGGCCTCCGCCGGGGCTTCCCCATCCTCCGGGATTTTAGGGGATTCCACCACCTCCGAAGAGCTCGGCGGGGCTTCCCCCTCCTACCGGGACTCCGCCAGGGCTTCCCCCTCCTCCAGGGACTCCGCCGGAGGATCTTGGTGGGGCTTCCCCCTAGTCCAGGGACTCCGCCGTGGCTTCCCCCTACTCCTGGGAACTCGGTGGGGCTTCTTCCTCCTCCGGGGCCTCCGCCGGGGCTTTCCCCTCTTTCGGGGCCTCCGCCGGGGCTTCCCCCTCCTCCGAGGAATTTGGCGGGGCTTCCCGCTCCTCCTTGGACTCCGCCGTTACTTCCCCCTCCTCCAGGGACTCCACCGGGGCATCCCCCTTCTCCAGGGACTCCGCCGGGGCTTCCCTCTCCTCCGGGGCCTCCAACGGGGCTTCCCACTCCTCCGAGCCCTCCGCCGGGGCTTCCTCCTACTCCAGGGACTCCGCCGGGGTAACTCGGCGGAGCATCCCCCTCCTCCAGGGACACCGCCAGGGCTTCCCTCTCCTCCGGGGCCTCCGCCGGGGCTTCTCCCTCCTCCGGGGCCTCCGCCGGGGCTTCCCCCTCCTCCGAGGAATTTGGCGGGGCTTCCCGCTCCTCCTTGGACTCCGCCGTTACTTCCCCCTCCTCCAGGGACTCCACCGGGGCTTCCCCCTTCTCCAGGGACTCCGCCGGGGCTTCCCCCTCCTCCGGGGCCTCCGCCGTGGCTTCCCCCTCCTCCGGGAAACTCAGGGGCTTCCCCCTCCTCCGGGAAACTCGGCGGGGCTTCTCCCTCCTCCGGGGCCTCCGCCGGGGCTTCCCCCTTCTCCAGGGACTCCGCCGTTGGAACTCGGAGGGGCTTCCCCCTCCTCCGGGTCCTCCGCCGGGGCTTCCCACTTCTCCAGGGACTCCGCCGGGGGAACTCGGCGGGGCTTCCCCCTCCTCCGGGGCTTCCGCCGGGGCTTTCCTCTCTTCCAGGGATTCCGCCGGGGCTTCCCTCTCCTCCGAAGACTCCACCGGATCTTCCCCCTCCACTAGGGGCCTCCGCCGGGGCTTTCCCCTCTTCCAGGGACCCCGCCGGGGCTTCCCCCTCCTCCGGGAAACTCGGCGGGGCTTCCCCCTCCTCCAGGGAATCCGCCGGGGCTTCCTACTTCTCCGGGGCCTCCGGAGGGGCTTCCTCTCCTCCAGGGACTCTACCGTGGCTTCCCCCTCCTCCGGGGAATTCGGCGGGGCTTCCCTCTCCACCAGGGACTCCGCCGGGGCTACCCCCACCTCCGCGGCTTCCCACTCCTCCGGGGCCTCCGCCGGGGTTTCCCCTACCTCCGGGAAAGTCGGCGGGGCTTCACCCTTCACCGGGGAATTCGGCGGGGCTTCCCCCTCCTCTAGGGACTCCGCCGGGACTTCCATCTCCTCCGGGGAATTTGGCGGGGATTCCCCAACCTCCAGGGACTCCGCCGTTGCTTCCCCCTCCTCCGGGGAATTTGGTGGGGCTTTCCCCTCCTTAATGGACTCCGCCGGGACTTCCCCACCTCTGGGGCCTTCGCCGTGGCTTCCCCCTCCTCCGGGGAACCCGTCGTAGCTTCACCCTCCTGCGGGGCCTCCGCCGAGGCTTCCCCCTCCTCCAGGGACTCCACCGGGGCTTCCCCTGCCTCCAGGGATTCCGCCGGGGCTTCCCCCTCCTCCGGGGCCTCCGCCGTGGCTTCCCCCTCCTCCGGGAAACTTGGCGGGGCTTCTTCCTCCTCTGCGGCCTCCGCCGGGGCATCCCCCTCATCCGCGGCCTCCGCCGGGCTCTCCTCCGGGGACTTTAGGGGCTTCCCCCTCCTCCGGGAAACTCAGGGGCTACCCCCTCCTCCGAAGAACTCGGCGTGGCTTCCCCCTCCACCGGGGAACTCGGCGGGGCTTCCCCCCTTCTACAGGGATTCCGCCGGGGCTTCCCACTCCACCGGGGCTTCCCACTCCTCCGGGGCCTCCGCCGGGGCTAACCCCTCCTCCAGGGACTCAACCATGGCTTCCCCCTCCTCCGGGGAATTCGGCGGGGCTTCCTTCTCCTCCAGGGACTCCGCCGGGGCTACCCCCTCCTCCGCGGCTTTCCACTCCTCCGGGGACCCCGGCGGGGTTTCCCCCTCCTCCGGGAAAGTCGGCGGGGCTTCCCCTTTCACCGGGGAAATCCGCGGGGCTTCCCCCTCCTCTAGGGACTCCGCCAGGGCTTCCATCTCCTCCGGTGAATTTGGCGGGGATTCCCCACCTCCAGGGACTCCGCCGTTGCTTCCCCCTCCTCCGGGGTATTTGGCGGGGCTTCCCGCTCCTCCTTGGACTCCGCCGTGGCTTCCCCCTCCTCCAGGGAACTCAGGGGCTTCTCCATCCTCTGGAAAACTTGGCGGGCCTTCACCCCCCTCTGGGGCCTCCGCCGGGGCTTCCCCCTCCTCCGGGGAATTTGGCGGGGCTTCCCCCCCCACCAGGGACTCCGACGGGTTTTTTCCCTCCTCCGGGGAACTCGGCGGGGCTTCCCCCTCCTCCGAGCCCTCCGCTGGGGCTTCCCCTTCCTCCGGGGAACTCGGCGGCGCTTCCCCCTTCTCCAGGGACTCCGCCGGGGTAACTCGGCGCGGCTTCTCCCTCCTCCGGGGCCTCCACCGGGGCTTCCCCCTCCTCCAGGGACTCCGCCGAGGCTTCCCCCTCCTTCGGATAATTTTGCCGGGCTTCCCCCTCCTACAGGGACTCCGCCGTTGCTTCTCCCTCCTCCAGGGACTCCGCCGGGGCTTTCCTCTCCTCCGGGGCCTCCGCCGGGGCTTCCCCCTCCCCCGAAAAACTCGGCGGAGCTTCTTCCTCCTCTGGGGACTCCGCCGGGGCCTCCCCCTCCTCCGGGGAACTCGGCGGGGCTTCCCCCCCCCCCGGGGCCTTCGCCGGGGCTTCCCCCTCCTCTGGGGCCTCCGCCGGGGCTTTCTCCTCCTCCGGGGAACTCAGGGGCTTCCTCTACCTCCGGGGACTCCGGCGGGGCTTCCCCCTCCTCCAGGGACTCAGCCGGGATTTCCCAAACCTCCGGGGCCTCCGCCGGGGCTACGAACGCCTCCGAGCCCTCCGCCGGGGCTACCCCCTCCTCCGGGGAACTCGTCGGGGCTTCACCCTTCTCCGGGGCCTCCGCCGAGGCTTCCCCCTCCTCCAGGGCCTCCGCCGCGGCTTCCCCCTCCTCCGTGGAATTTGGCAGGGCTTCCCCCTCCTCCGGGGATCTCGGCGGGTCTTCTTCCTCCTGCGGGGCCACCGCCGTGGCTTCCCCCTCCTCCGGGAAACTCGGCGGGGCTTCCCCCTCCTCCGGGAAACACGGCGGGATTTCACCCTCCTCCGGGGCCTCCGCCGAGGCTAACCCCTCCTCCAGGGACTCCACCGGGGTTTCCCCCTCCTCCAGGGCCTCCGCTGGGGCTTCCCCCTCCTCCGGGGATCTCAGGGGCTTCCCCCTCCTCCGGGAAACTCGGCGGGGCTTCCCCCTCGTCCAGTGACTCCGCCGGGCGAACTCGGCGGGGCTTCCCCCTTCCAGGGCCTCCGCCGGGGCTTCCTTCTCCTCCGGCGAACTCGAAGGGGCTTTCCCCTCCTTCAGGGTATTCGGCGGGGCTTCCTCCTTTTCCTGGGACACCGCCGGGGCTTCCCCCTCCTCCGGGGAATTTGGCGGGGTTTCCCCCTCCTCCGGGGAACTAGCCGGGGTTACCATTCCTCCGGGGAACTGAGGGGCTTCCCCTAGCTCCGGGGCCTCCGCCGGGGATTCCCTTTCCTCCGAAGCCTCCGCCGGATCTTCCCCCTCCTCCATGGACTCCGACGGGGCTTCCCCCTCCTACGAGGCCTCCGCCGGGGTTTCCCTTACCTCCGGGGCCTCCACCGGGGCTTCCCCCTCCACTAACGCCTCCGCCGGGGCTTTCCCCTCCACTAAGGCCTCTGCCGGGGCTTTCCCCTACTTCGGGGCCACCGCCGGGGCTTCCCCCTCCTCCGGGGATCTCGGCGGGGCTACCCCCTTCTCCGGGGAACTCAGGGGCTTGCCCCTCCTCCGGGAAACTTGGCGGGGCTTCCCCCTCCTCTGGGGCCTCCGCCGGGGCTTCCCCATCCTCCGGGATTTTAGAGGATTCCACCACCTCCGAAGAGCTCGGCGGGGCTTCCCCCTCCTACCGGGACTCCGCCAGGGCTTCCCCCTCCTCCAGGGACTCCGCCGGAGGATCTTGGTGGGGCTTCCCCCTAGTCCAGGGACTCCGCCGTGGCTTCCCCCTACTCCTGGGAACTCGGTGGGGCTTCTTCCTCCTCCGGGGCCTCCGCCGGGGCTTTCCCCTCTTTCGGGGCCTCCGCCGGGGCTTCCCCCTCCTCCGAGGAATTTTGCGGGGCTTCCCGCTCCTCCTTGGACTCCGCCGTTACTTCCCCCTCCTCCAGGGACTCCACCGGGGCTTCCCCCTTCTCCAGGGACTCCGCCGGGGCTTCCCTCTCCTCCGGGGCCTCCAACGGGGCTTCCCACTCCTCCGAGCCCTCCGCCGGGGCTTCCTCCTACTCCAGGGACTCCGCCGGGGTAACTCGGCGGAGCATCCCCCTCCTCCAGGGACACCGCCAGGGCTTCCCTCTCCTCCGGGGCCTCCGCCGGGGCTTCTCCCTCCTCCGGGGCCTCCGCCGGGGCTTCCCCCTCCTCCGAGGAATTTGGCGGGGCTTCCCGCTCCTCCTTGGACTCCGCCGTTACTTCCCCCTCCTCCAGGGACTCCACCGGGGCTTCCCCCTTCTCCAGGGACTCCGCCGGGGCTTCCCCCTCCTCCGGGGCCTCCGCCGTGGCTTCCCCCTCCTCCGGGAAACTCAGGGGCTTCCCCCTCCTCCGGGAAACTCGGCGGGGCTTCTCCCTCCTCCGGGGCCTCCGCCGGGGCTTCCCCCTTCTCCAGGGACTCCGCCGTTGGAACTCGGAGGGGCTTCCCCCTCCTCCGGGTCCTCCGCCGGGGCTTCCCACTTCTCCAGGGACTCCGCCGGGGGAACTCGGCGGGGCTTCCCCCTCCTCCGGGGCTTCCGCCGGGGCTTTCCTCTCTTCCAGGGATTCCGCCGGGGCTTCCCTCTCCTCCAAAGACTCCACCGGATCTTCCCCCACCACTAGGGGCCTCCGCCGGGGCTTTCCCCTCTTCCAGGGACTCCGCCGGGGCTTCCCTTTCCACTGGGGCCTCCGCCGGGGCTTTCCCCTCCTCCGGGAAACTCGGCGGGGCTTCCCCCTCCTCCAGGGAATCCGCCGGGGCTTCCTACTTCTCCGGGGCCTCCGGCGGGGCTTCCTCTCCTCCAGGGACTCTACCGTGGCTTCCCCCTCCTCCGGGGAATTCGGCGGGGCTTCCCTCTCCACCAGGGACTCCGCCGGGGCTACCCCCACCTCCGCGGCTTCCCACTCCTCCGGGGCCTCCGCCGGGGTTTCCCCCTCCTCCGGGAAAGTCGGCGGGGCTTCACCCTTCACCGGGGAATTCGGCGGGGCTTCCCCCTCCTCTAGGGACTCCGCCGGGACTTCCATCTCCTCCGGGGAATTTGGCGGGGATTCCCCAACCTCCAGGGACTCCGCCGTTGCTTCCCCCTCCTCCGGGGAATTTGGTGGGGCTTTCCCCTCCTTAATGGACTCCGCCGGGACTTCCCCACCTCTGGGGCCTTCGCCGTGGCTTCCCCCTCCTCCGGGGAACCCGTCGTAGCTTCACCCTCCTGCGGGGCCTCCGCCGAGGCTTCCCCCTCCTCCAGGGACTCCACCGGGGCTTCCCCTGCCTCCAGGGATTCCGCCGGGGCTTCCCCCTCCTCCGGGGCCTCCGCCGTGGCTTCCCCCTCCTCCGGGAAACTTGGCGGGGCTTCTTCCTCCTCTGCGGCCTCCGCCGGGGCATCCCCCTCATCCGCGGCCTCCGCCGGGCTCTCCTCCGGGGACTTTAGGGGCTTCCCCCTCCTCCGGGAAACTCAGGGGCTACCCCCTCCTCCGAAGAACTCGGCGTGGCTTCCCCCTCCACCGGGGAACTCGGCGGGGCTTCCCCCCTTCTACAGGGATTCCGCCGGGGCTTCCCACTCCACCGGGGCTTCCCACTCCTCCGGGGCCTCCGCCGGGGCTAACCCCTCCTCCAGGGACTCAACCATGGCTTCCCCCTCCTCCGGGGAATTCGGCGGGGCTTCCTTCTCCTCCAGGGACTCCGCCGGGGCTACCCCCTCCACCGCGGCTTTCCACTCCTCCGGGGACCCCGGCGGGGTTTCCCCCTCCTCCGGGAAAGTCGGCGGGGCTTCCCCTTTCACCGGGGAATTCCGCGGGGCTTCCCCCTCCTCTAGGGACTCCGCCAGGGCTTCCATCTCCTCCGGTGAATTTGGCGGGGATTCCCCCACCTCCAGGGACTCCGCCGTTGCTTCCCCCTCCTCCGGGGTATTTGGCGGGGCTTCCCGCTCCTCCTTGGACTCCGCCGTGGCTTCCCCCTCCTCCAGGGACACCGCCGGGGCTTCCCTCTCCTCTGAAGCCTCCGCCGTGGCTTCCCCGTCCTCCGTGAAACTCGGCAGGGCTTCCCCCTTCTCCGGGGAACTCGTCGGGGCTTCACCCTCCTCCGGGGCCTCCGCCGAGGTTTCCCCCTCCTCCAGGGACTCCACCGGGGCTTCCCCCTTCTCCAGGGACTCCGCCGGGGCTTCCTCCACCTCCGGGGCCTCCGCCGTGGCTTCCCCCTCCTCCGGGAAACTCGGCGGGGCTTCCCCTTCCTCCAGGGAACTCGTCGGGGCTTCACCCTCCTCCGGGGCCTCCGCCGGGGCTTCCCCCTCCTCCGGGGAACTCAGGGGCTTTCCCCCTCCTCCGGGAAACTCGGCGGGGCTTCTCCCTCCTCCGGGGCCTCCGCCGGGGCTTCCCCCTTCTCAAGGGACTCCGCCGGTGGAACTCGGAGGGGCTTCCCCCTCATCCGGGTCCTCCGCCGGGGCTTCCCCCTCCTCCAGGGACTCCGCCGGTGGAACTCGGCGGGGCTTCCCCCTCCTCCGGGGCCACCGACGGTGTTTCCATTACCTCCGGGGCCTCCACCGGGGCTTCCCTTTCCACTGGGGCCTCCGCCGGGGCTTCCCCCTCATCCGCGGCCTCCGCCGGGGCTTTCCTCTCATCCGGGGAACTCAGGAGCTTCCCCCTCCTCCGGGAAACTCAGGGGCTTCCCCCTCCACCGAAGAACTCGGCGGGGCTTCCCCCTCCAACGGGGAACTCGGCGGGGCTTCCCCCTCCTACAGGGATTCCGCCGGGGCTTCCCCCTCCTCCAGGGACTCTGCCGGGGGAACTCGTCGGGGCTTCCCCCTCCTCCAGGGACTCCGCCGGTGGAACTCAGCGGGGCTTCCCCCTCCTCCTTGGACTCCGCCGTGGCTTCCCCCTCCTCCAGGGACTCCGCCGGAACTTTCCCCACCTCTGGGGCCTCCGCCGGGGCATCCCCCTCCTCCGTGAAACTCGGCGGGGCTTCCCCCTCCTCCGGGGACCTCGTCGGGGCTTCACCCTCCTCCGGGAAATCCACCGGGGCCTCCCCCTCCTCCAGGGACTCAGCCGGGGCGTCCCCCTCCTCCGGGGCCTCCGCCGTGGCTTCCCTCTCCTCCGGGAAACTCAGGGGCTTCCCCCTCCTCCGAAGATCTCGGCGGGGCTTCCCCCTCCTCCGGGAAACTCGGCGGGGCTTCCCATCGTCCAGTGACTCCGCCGTGGGAACTTGGCCGGGCTTCCCCCTTCCAGGGCCTCCGCCGGGGCTTCCTTCTTCTCCGGGGAACTCGAAGGGGCTTTCCCCTCATCTAGGGAATTCGGCGGGGCTTCCTCCTTTTCCAGGGACACCGCCGGGGCTTCCCCCTCCTCCGGGGAATATGGCGGGGGTACCCCCTTCTCCGGGGCACTCGCCGGGGTTACCATTCCACCGGGGAACTGAGGGGCTTCCCCTTCCTCCGGGGACTCCGCCGGGGCTTCCCAAACCTCCGGGGCCTCCGCCGGGGCTTCCCACTCCTCCGAGCCCTCCGCCGGGGCTTCCCTCTCCTCCAGGGACTCCGCCGGGGCTTCTCCCTCCTCTGCGGCCTCCGCCGGGGCATCCCCCTCATCCGCGGCCTCCGCCGGGCTCTCCTCCGGGGACTTTAGGGGCTTCCCCCTCCTCCGGGAAACTCAGGGGCTACCCCCTCTTTCGAAGAACTCGGCGTGGCTTCCCCCTCCACCGGGGAACTCGGCGGGGCTTCCCCCCTTCTACAGGGATTCCGCCGGGGCTTCCCACTCCACCGGGGCTTCCCACTCCTCCGGGGCCTCCGCCGGGGCTAACCCCTCCTCCAGGGACTCAACCATGGCTTCCCCCTCCTCCGGGGAATTCGGCGGGGCTTCCTTCTCCTCCAGGGACTCCGCCGGGGCTACCCCCTCCTCCGCGGCTTTCCACTCCTCCGGGGACCCCGGCGGGGTTTCCCCCTCCTCCGGGAAAGTCGGCGGGGCTTCCCCTTTCACCGGGGAATTCCGCGGGGCTTCCCCCTCCTCTAGGGACTCCGCCAGGGCTTCCATCTCCTCCGGTGAATTTGGCGGGGATTCCCCACCTCCAGGGACTCCGCCGTTGTTTCCCCCTACTCCGGGGTATTTGGCGGGGCTTCCCGCTCCTCCTTGGACTCCGCCGTGGCTTCCCCCTCCTCCAGGGAACTCAGGGGCTTCTCCATCCTCTGGAAAACTTGGCGGGCCTTCACCCCCCTCTGGGGCCTCCGCCGGGGCTTCCCCCTCCTCCGGGGAATTTGGCGGGGCTTCCCCCCCCACCAGGGACTCCGACGGGTTTTTTCCCTCCTCCGGGGAACTCGGCGGGGCTTCCCCCTCCTCCGAGCCCTCCGCTGGGGCTTCCCCTTCCTCCGGGGAACTCGGCGGCGCTTCCCCCTTCTCCAGGGACTCCGCCGGGGTAACTCGGCGCGGCTTCTCCCTCCTCCGGGGCCTCCACCGGGGCTTCCCCCTCCTCCAGGGACTCCGCCGAGGCTTCCCCCTCCTTCGGATAATTTTGCCGGGCTTCCCCCTCCTACAGGGACTCCGCCGTTGCTTCTCCCTCCTCCAGGGACTCCGCCGGGGCTTTCCTCTCCTCCGGGGCCTCCGCCGGGGCTTCCCCCTCCCCCGAAAAACTCGGCGGAGCTTCTTCCTCCTCTGGGGACTCCGCCGGGGCCTCCCCCTCCTCCGGGGAACTCGGCGGGGCTTCCCCCCCCCCCCGGGGCCTTCGCCGGGGCTTCCCCCTCCTCTGGGGCCTCCGCCGGGGCTTTCTCCTCCTCCGGGGAACTCATGGGCTTCCTCTACCTCCGGGGACTCCGGCGGGGCTTCCCCCTCCTCCAGGGACTCAGCCGGGATTTCCCAAACCTCCGGGGCCTCCGCCGGGGCTACGAACGCCTCCGAGCTCTCCGCCGGGGCTACCCCCTCCTCCGGGGAACTCGTCGGGGCTTCACCCTTCTCCGGGGCCTCCGCCGAGGCTTCCCCCTCCTCCAGGGCCTCCGCCGCGGCTTCCCCCTCCTCCGTGGAATTTGGCAGGGCTTCCCCCTCCTCCGGGGATCTCGGCGGGTCTTCTTCCTCCTGCGGGGCCACCGCCGTGGCTTCCCCCTCCTCCGGGAAACTCGGCGGGGCTTCCCCCTCCTCCGGGAAACACGGCGGGATTTCACCCTCCTCCGGGGCCTCCGCCGAGGCTAACCCCTCCTCCAGGGACTCCACCGGGGTTTCCCCCTCCTCCAGGGCCTCCGCTGGGGCTTCCCCCTCCTCCGGGGATCTCAGGGGCTTCCCCCTCCTCCGGGAAACTCGGCGGGGCTTCCCCCTCGTCCAGTGACTCCGCCGGGCGAACTCGGCGGGGCTTCCCCCTTCCAGGGCCTCCGCCGGGGCTTCCTTCTCCTCCGGCGAACTCGAAGGGGCTTTCCCCTCCTTCAGGGTATTCGGCGGGGCATCCTCCTTTTCCTGGGACACCGCCGGGGCTTCCCCCTCCTCCGGGGAATTTGGCGGGGTTTCCCCCTCCTCCGGGGAACTAGCCGGGGTTACCATTCCTCCGGGGAACTGAGGGGCTTCCCCTAGCTCCGGGGCCTCCGCCGGGGATTCCCTTTCCTCCGAAGCCTCCGCCGGATCTTCCCCCTCCTCCATGGACTCCGACGGGGCTTCCCCCTCCTACGAGGCCTCCGCCGGGGTTTCCATTACCTCCGGGGCCTCCACCGGGGCTTCCCCCTCCACTAACGCCTCCGCCGGGGCTTTCCCCTCCACTAAGGCCTCCGCCGGGGCTTTCCCCTACTTCGGGGCCACCGCCGGGGCTTCCCCCTCCTCCGGGGATCTCGGCGGGGCTACCCCCTTCTCCGGGGAACTCAGGGGCTTGCCCCTCCTCCGGGAAACTTGGCGGGGCTTCCCCCTCCTCTGGGGCCTCCGCCGGGGCTTCCCCATCCTCCGGGATTTTAGAGGATTCCACCACCTCCGAAGAGCTCGGCGGGGCTTCCCCCTCCTACCGGGACTCCGCCAGGGCTTCCCCCTCCTCCAGGGACTCCGCCGGAGGATCTTGGTGGGGCTTCCCCCTAGTCCAGGGACTCCGCCGTGGCTTCCCCCTACTCCTGGGAACTCGGTGGGGCTTCTTCCTCCTCCGGGGCCTCCGCCGGGGCTTTCCCCTCTTTCGGGGCCTCCGCCGGGGCTTCCCCCTCCTCCGAGGAATTTGGCGGGGCTTCCCGCTCCTCCTTGGACTCCGCCGTTACTTCCCCCTCCTCCAGGGACTCCACCGGGGCATCCCCCTTCTCCAGGGACTCCGCCGGGGCTTCCCTCTCCTCCGGGGCCTCCAACGGGGCTTCCCACTCCTCCGAGCCCTCCGCCGGGGCTTCCTCCTACTCCAGGGACTCCGCCGGGGTAACTCGGCGGAGCATCCCCCTCCTCCAGGGACACCGCCAGGGCTTCCCTCTCCTCCGGGGCCTCCGCCGGGGCTTCTCCCTCCTCCGGGGCCTCCGCCGGGGCTTCCCCCTCCTCCGAGGAATTTGGCGGGGCTTCCCGCTCCTCCTTGGACTCCGCCGTTACTTCCCCCTCCTCCAGGGACTCCACCGGGGCTTCCCCCTTCTCCAGGGACTCCGCCGGGGCTTCCCCCTCCTCCGGGGCCTCCGCCGTGGCTTCCCCCTCCTCCGGGAAACTCAGGGGCTTCCCCCTCCTCCGGGAAACTCGGCGGGGCTTCTCCCTCCTCCGGGGCCTCCGCCGGGGCTTCCCCCTTCTCCAGGGACTCCGCCGTTGGAACTCGGAGGGGCTTCCCCCTCCTCCGGGTCCTCCGCCGGGGCTTCCCACTTCTCCAGGGACTCCGCCGGGGGAACTCGGCGGGGCTTCCCCCTCCTCCGGGGCTTCCGCCGGGGCTTTCCTCTCTTCCAGGGATTCCGCCGGGGCTTCCCTCTCCTCCAAAGACTCCACCGGATCTTCCCCCACCACTAGGGGCCTCCGCCGGGGCTTTCCCCTCTTCCAGGGACTCCGCCGGGGCTTCCCTTTCCACTGGGGCCTCCGCCGGGGCTTCCCCCTCCTCCGGGAAACTCGGCGGGGCTTCCCCCTCCTCCAGGGAATCCGCCGGGGCTTCCTACTTCTCCGGGGCCTCCGGCGGGGCTTCCTCTCCTCCAGGGACTCTACCGTGGCTTCCCCCTCCTCCGGGGAATTCGGCGGGGCTTCCCTCTCCACCAGGGACTCCGCCGGGGCTACCCCCACCTCCGCGGCTTCCCACTCCTCCGGGGCCTCCGCCGGGGTTTCCCCCTCCTCCGGGAAAGTCGGCGGGGCTTCACCCTTCACCGGGGAATTCGGCGGGGCTTCCCCCTCCTCTAGGGACTCCGCCGGGACTTCCATCTCCTCCGGGGAATTTGGCGGGGATTTCCCAACCTCCAGGGACTCCGCCGTTGCTTCCCCCTCCTCCGGGGAATTTGGTGGGGCTTTCCCCTCCTTAATGGACTCCGCCGGGACTTCCCCACCTCTGGGGCCTTCGCCGTGGCTTCCCCCTCCTCCGGGGAACCCGTCGTAGCTTCACCCTCCTGCGGGGCCTCCGCCGAGGCTTCCCCCTCCTCCAGGGACTCCACCGGGGCTTCCCCTGCCTCCAGGGATTCCGCCGGGGCTTCCCCCTCCTCCGGGGCCTCCGCCGTGGCTTCCCCCTCCTCCGGGAAACTTGGCGGGGCTTCTTCCTCCTCTGCGGCCTCCGCCGGGGCATCCCCCTCATCCGCGGCCTCCGCCGGGCTCTCCTCCGGGGACTTTAGGGGCTTCCCCCTCCTCCGGGAAACTCAGGGGCTACCCCCTCCTCCGAAGAACTCGGCGTGGCTTCCCCCTCCACCGGGGAACTCGGCGGGGCTTCCCCCCTTCTACAGGGATTCCGCCGGGGCTTCCCACTCCACCGGGGCTTCCCACTCCTCCGGGGCCTCCGCCGGGGCTAACCCCTCCTCCAGGGACTCAACCATGGCTTCCCCCTCCTCCGGGGAATTCGGCGGGGCTTCCTTCTCCTCCAGGGACTCCGCCGGGGCTACCCCCTCCACCGCGGCTTTCCACTCCTCCGGGGACCCCGGCGGGGTTTCCCCCTCCTCCGGGAAAGTCGGCGGGGCTTCCCCTTTCACCGGGGAATTCCGCGGGGCTTCCCCCTCCTCTAGGGACTCCGCCAGGGCTTCCATCTCCTCCGGTGAATTTGGCGGGGATTCCCCCACCTCCAGGGACTCCGCCGTTGCTTCCCCCTCCTCCGGGGTATTTGGCGGGGCTTCCCGCTCCTCCTTGGACTCCGCCGTGGCTTCCCCCTCCTCCAGGGACACCGCCGGGGCTTCCCTCTCCTCTGAAGCCTCCGCCGTGGCTTCCCCGTCCTCCGTGAAACTCGGCAGGGCTTCCCCCTTCTCCGGGGAACTCGTCGGGGCTTCACCCTCCTCCGGGGCCTCCGCCGAGGTTTCCCCCTCCTCCAGGGACTCCACCGGGGCTTCCCCCTTCTCCAGGGACTCCGCCGGGGCTTCCTCCACCTCCGGGGCCTCCGCCGTGGCTTCCCCCTCCTCCGGGAAACTCGGCGGGGCTTCCCCTTCCTCCAGGGAACTCGTCGGGGCTTCACCCTCCTCCGGGGCCTCCGCCGGGGCTTCCCCCTCCTCCGGGGAACTCAGGGGCTTTCCCCCTCCTCCGGGAAACTCGGCGGGGCTTCTCCCTCCTCCGGGGCCTCCGCCGGGGCTTCCCCCTTCTCAAGGGACTCCGCCGGTGGAACTCGGAGGGGCTTCCCCCTCATCCGGGTCCTCCGCCGGGGCTTCCCCCTCCTCCAGGGACTCCGCCGGTGGAACTCGGCGGGGCTTCCCCCTCCTCCGGGGCCACCGACGGTGTTTCCATTACCTCCGGGGCCTCCACCGGGGCTTCCCTTTCCACTGGGGCCTCCGCCGGGGCTTCCCCCTCATCCGCGGCCTCCGCCGGGGCTTTCCTCTCATCCGGGGAACTCAGGAGCTTCCCCCTCCTCCGGGAAACTCAGGGGCTTCCCCCTCCACCGAAGAACTCGGCGGGGCTTCCCCCTCCACCGGGGAACTCGGCGGGGCTTCCCCCTCCTACAGGGATTCCGCCGGGGCTTCCCCCTCCTCCAGGGACTCTGCCGGGGGAACTCGTCGGGGCTTCCCCCTCCTCCAGGGACTCCGCCGGTGGAACTCGGCGGGGCTTCCCCCTCCTCCTTGGACTCCGCCGTGGCTTCCCCCTCCTCCAGGGACTCCGCCGGAACTTTCCCCACCTCTGGGGCCTCCGCCGGGGCTTCCCCCTCCTCCGTGAAACTCGGCGGGGCTTCCCCCTCCTCCGGGGACCTCGTCGGGGCTTCACCCTCCTCCGGGAAATCCACCGGGGCCTCCCCCTCCTCCAGGGACTCAGCCGGGGCGTCCCCCTCCTCCGGGGCCTCCGCCGTGGCTTCCCTCTCCTCCGGGAAACTCAGGGGCTTCCCCCACCTCCGAAGATCTCGGCGGGGCTTCCCCCTCCTCCGGGAAACTCGGCGGGGCTTCCCATCGTCCAGTGACTCCGCCGTGGGAACTTGGCCGGGCTTCCCCCTTCCAGGGCCTCCGCCGGGGCTTCCTTCTTCTCCGGGGAACTCGAAGGGGCTTTCCCCTCATCTAGGGAATTCGGCGGGGCTTCCTCCTTTTCCAGGGACACCGCCGGGGCTTCCCCCTCCTCCGGGGAATATGGCGGGGGTACCCCCTTCTCCGGGGCACTCGCCGGGGTTACCATTCCACCGGGGAACTGAGGGGCTTCCCCTTCCTCCGGGGACTCCGCCGGGGCTTCCCAAACCTCCGGGTCTCCGCCGGGGCTTCCCACTCCTCCGAGCCCTCCGCCGGGGCTTCCCTCTCCTCCAGGGACTCCGCCGGGGCTTCTCCCTCCTCCGGGGCCTCCGCCGGGGATTCCCCCTCCTCCGTGGCCTCCGCCGGGGCTTCCCCCTCCTCCGAGGAACTCAGGGGCTTCCCCCACCTCCGAAGAACTCGGCGGGGCTTCCCTCTCCTCCGTGGAATTCGGCGGGGCTTCCCCCTCCTCCAGGGTCTTCGCCGGGGCATCCCACTCCTCCAGGGACTCTGCCGTGGGACCTCGGCGGGGCTTCACCCACCACCAGGGCCTCCGCCGGGGCATCCTCCTCCTCCAGGGACTCCGCCGGGGCCACCTTCTCCTCCGGGGAATTTGGCGGGACTTTCCCCTCCTCCGGGGAACTCGCTGGGGCTTCACCCTCCTCCAGGGTTTCCGCCGGGGCTTCCCCCTCCTCCGGGGAACTCAGGGGCTTCCCCTAACTCCGGGGACTCCGCCGGGGCTTCCCAAACCTCCTGGGCCTCCGCCGGGGCTTCCCACTCCTCTTAGCCAACTTCCAGGGACTCCGCCGTTGCTAGCTTCCCCCACCACCGGGGAACTCGGCGGGGCTTCCCCCTTCACCGGGGCCTCCGCCGGGGCTTCCCCCTCCTCCAGCGACTCCGCCGGTGGAACTCGGCGGGGCTTCCCCCTCCACTGGGGCGTCCGCCGGGGCTTTCCCCTCTTCCAGGGACTCCGCCGGGGCTTCCCTCTCCTCCGAAGCCTCCGCCGGAGCTTCCCCCTCCACCAGGGACTCCGACGGGTCTTCCCCCTCCTCCGTCGCCTCCGCCGGGGCTTCCCTTACCTCCGGGGCCTCCACCGGGGCATCCCCCCCCAATGGGGCGCTCGCCGGGGCTTTCCCCTTCTCCGTGGCCTCCGCCGGGACTTCCCCCTCCTCCGGGGAAATCGGCGGGGCATCCCCCTCCTCCGGGGAACTCGGCGGGGCTTCCCCCTCCATCGGGGAACTCGGCGGGGCTTCCCACTCCGCCGGGGCTTCCCACTCCTCCTGGGCCATCGCTGGGGCTTCCCCTCCTCAAGGGACTCTAACGTGGCTTCCCCCCCCTCCGGGGAATTCGGCGGGGCTTCTCTCTCCTCCAGGGACTCCGCCGGGGCTTCCCCATCCTCCGTGGCTTCCCACTCCTCCTGGTTCTCCGCCGGGGTTTCCCCCTCCTCCGGGGAATTCGGAGGGGCTTCCCACTTCACCGGGGAATTCGGCGGGGCTTCCCCCACCACCAGGGCCTCCGCCGGGGCTTCCCTTACCTCCGGGGCCTCCACCGGGGCTTCCCCTCCCACTGGGGCCTCCGCCGGGGCTTTCCCCTTCTCCGGGGCCTCCGCCGGGGCTTCCCCCTCCTCAGTGGAACTCGGCGGGGCTACCCCCTCCTCCGGGGAACTCGGCGGGGCTTCCCCCTCCTCCAGGGAATCTGCCGGGGCTTCCCACTCCGCCGGGGCTTCCCACTCCTCCTGGGCCATCGCTGGGGCTTCCACCTCCTCAAGAGACTCTACCGTGGCTTCCCACTCCTCCGGGCCCTCCGCCGGGGTTTCCCCCTCCTCCGGGAAAGTCGGCGGGGCTTCCCCCATCACCGGAGAATTCGGCGGGGCTTCCCTCTCCTCTAGGGACTCCGCCGGGGCTTCCATCTCCTCCGAGGAATTTGACGGGGATTCCCCCACCGCCACGGACTCCGCCGTTGCTTCCCTCTCCTCCGTGGAATTTGGCGGGGCTTCCCCCTCCTCCTTGGACTCCACCGGGGCTTCCCCCTCCTCTAGGGACTGCGCCGGGGCTTCCCCCTCCTCCGGGGCCTCCGCCGGGGCTTCCCCCTCTTCCGAAAAACTCGGAAAAGCTTCTTCCTTCTCCGGGGCCTCCGCCGGGGCATCCCCCTCTTCCGGGGAACTCGGCGGGGCTTCCCCCTCCTCCGGGAAACTCAGTGGCTTCCCCGTCCTCCGGGGAACTGGCGGGGGCTTCCCCCTCCTCCAGGAACTCTGCCGGGGGATCTCGGCGGGGCTTCCCCCTCATCCAGGGCCTCCGCCGGGGCTTCCTACTCCTCCGGGGCCTACGCCGGGGCTACCCCCTCCTCCGGGGAACTCGGCGGGGCTTCCCACTCCTCCTGGGCCATCGCTGGGGCTTCCCCCTCCTCAAGGGACTCTACCGTGGCTTCCCCCTCCTCCGGGGAATTCGGCGGGGCTTACCTCTTCTCCAGGGACTCCGCCGGGGCTTCCCCCTCCTCCGGGGCTTCCCACTCCTCCGGGGCCCCCGCCGGGGCTTCCCCCTCCTCAAGGGACTCTACCGTGGCTTCCCCCTTTACCGGGGAATTCGGCGGGGCTTCCCCCTCCTTTAGGGACTCCGCCGGGGCTTCCATCTCCTCCGGGGAATTTGACGGGGATTTCCCCACCGCCACGGACTCCGCCGTTGCTTCCCTCTCCTCCGGGGAATTTGGCGGGGATTCCCCCACCTCCTTAGACTCTACCGGGGCCTTCCTCTCCTCTAGGGACTGCGCCGGGGCTTACCCCTTCTCCGGGGCCTCCGACGGGGCTTCCCCCTCTTCCGAAAAACTCGGGAAAGCTTCTTCCTTCTCCGGGGCCTCCGCCGGGGCATCCCCCTCTTCCGGGGAACTCGGCGGGGCTTCCCCCTCCCCCGGGGCCTCCGCCGGGGCTTCCCCCTTCTCCGGAGCCTCCGCCGGCGCTGCCTCCTCCTCCGGGGAACTCAGGGGCTTCCCCTACCTCCGGGGATTCCGCCGGGGCTTCCCCCACCTCCGGGGAATACGGCGGGGCTTTCCCCTCCACCAGGGACTCCGCCAAGATTTTCCAAACCTCCGGGGCCTCCGCCGGGGCTTCCCACTCCTCCGAGCCCTCCGCCGGGGCTACCCCCTCCTCCGGGAAACTCGGCGGGGCATCCCTCTTCTCCAGTGACTCTGCCGGGGGAACTCGGCGGGGCTTCCCCCTTCCAGGGCCTCCGCCGGGGCTTCCTTCTCCTCCGGGGAACTCGGCGGGGCTTCCCTCTCCTCCAGGGAATTCGGCGGGGCTTCCTCCTCTTCCAGGGACACCGCCGGGGCTTCCCCCTCCTCCGGGGAATTTGGCGGGGTTTTCCCCTCCTCCGGGGAACTCGCCGGGGCTTCCCCCACCTCCAGGGACTCCGCCGGGGCTTCCCCCTCCTCCGGGGAACTGTAGGGCTTCCCCTTCCTCCGGGGACTCCGCCGGGGCCTCCTAAACCTCCGGGGCCTCGGCGTGGCTTCCCACTCCTCCGAGCCCTCCGCCGGGGCTTCCCCCTCCTCCAGGGACACCGCCGGGGCTTCCCCCTCCTCCGGGGCCTCCGCCGGGGCTTCCCCCTCCTCCGTGGCCGCCGCCGGGGCTTCCCCCTCCTCCGAGAAACTCAGGGGCTTCCCCCACCTCCGAAGAACTCGGCGGGGCTTTCCCCACCTCCGGGGAACTCGGCGGGGCTTCCCCCTCCTCCAGGGACTCCGCCGGGGCATCCCACTCCTCCAGGGACTCAGCCGTGGAAACTCGGCGGGGCTTCTACCACCACCAAGGCCCCCGCCGGGGCTTCCTCCTCCTCCAGGGACTCCGCTGTAGCTTCCCCCTCCACCGGGGAACTCGGATGGGTTTCCCCCTTCTCCCAGGACTCCGCCGGGGCTTTCCCCTTCTCCAGGGACTCCGCCGGTGGAACTCGGCGGAGCTTCCCCCTCCTCCGTGGCCACCGCCGGGGCTTCACCCTTCTCCAGGGACTCCGCCGGTGGAACTCGGCGGGGCTTCCCCCTCCTCCGGGGAACTCGGCGGAGCTTCACCCTCCTCCAAGGAATCCGCAGTGGCTTCCCCCTCTTCCAGGGACTCCGCAAGGGGCTTCCCACTCCTCCTGGGCCTTCGCTGGGGCTTCCCCCTCCTCAAGGGACTCTACTGTGGCTTCCCCCTCCTCCGGGGAATTCGGCGGGGCTTCCCTCTCCTCCAGGGACTCCGCCGGGGCTTCCCCCTCCTCCGGGGCTTCCCACTCCTCCGGGGCCTCCGCCGGGGCTTCCCTTACCTTCGGGGCTTCCACCGGGGCTTCCCCCCCCCCCACTGGGGCGTCCGCCGTGGCTTTCCTCTGCTCCGGGGCCTCCGCCGGGGCTTTCCCCTCCTCCGGGGAACTCGGCGGGGCTTCCCCCTCCTCCGGGGAACTCGGCGGGGCTTCCCCCTCCTCCAGGGAATCCGCCGGGGCTTCCCACTCCGCCGGGGCTTCCCACTCCTCCTGGGCCATCGCTGGGGCTTTTCCCATCTCAAGGGACTCTACCATTGCTTCCAACTCCTCCGGGGCCTCCGCCGGGGTTTCCCCCTCCTCCGGGAAAGTCGGCAGCGCTTCCCCCTTCGCCGGGGAATTCGGCGGGGCTTCCCTCTCCTCTAGGGACTCTGCCGTGGCTTACATCTCCTCCGGGGAATTTGACGGGGATTCCCCCACCGCCACGGACTCCACCGGGGCTTCCCCCTCCTCAAGGGACTGCGCCGGGGCTTCCCCTTCCTCCGGGGCCTCCGCCGGGGCTTCCCTCTCCTCCGTGGAACTCAGGGGCTTCCCCCTCTTCCGGGAAACTCAGTGGCTTCCCCCACCTCCGAAGAACTCGGCGTGGCTTCCCCCTCCTCCGATGAACTCGGCGGGGCTTCCCCCTCCTCCAGGGATTTCGCCGGGGCTTCCCCCTCCTCCAGGAACTTTGCCGGGTTTTCCCCCTCCTCCGGGGAACTCGGTGGGGCTTCCCCCTCCTCCGGGCCATCCGCTGGGGCTTCCCTTTCCTCCGTGGAACTCAGGGGCTTCCCCCTCTTCCGGGAAACTCAGTGGCTTCCCCCACCTCCGAAGAACTCGGCGTGGCTTCCCCCTCCTCCGATGAACTCGGCGGGGCTTCCCCCTCCTCCAGGGATTTCGCCGGGGCTTCCCCCTCCTCCAGGAACTTTGCCGGGTTTTCCCCCTCCTCCGGGGAACTCGGTGGGGCTTCCCCCTCCTCCGGGCCATCCGCTGGGGCTTCCCTTTCCTCCGTGGAACTCAGGGGCTTCCCCCTCTTCCGGGAAACTCAGTGGCTTCCCCCACCTCCGAAGAACTCGGCGTGGCTTCCCCCTCCTCCGATGAACTCGGCGGGGCTTCCCCCTCTTCCAGGGATTTCGCCGGGGCTTCCCCCTCCTCCAGGAACTCTGCCGGGGGAACTCGGCGGGGCTTCCCCCTCATCCAGGGCCTCCGCCGGGGCTACCTCCTCCTCCGGGGCCACCGCCGGGGCTAACCCCTCCTCCGTGGAATTTGGCGGGGCTTCCCCCCCCCCTCCAGGGACTCCGCCGGGTTTTCCCCCTCCTCCGGGGAACTCGGCGGGGCTTCCCCCTCCTCCGGGCCATCCGCTGGGGCTACCCCCTCCTCCGGGGAACTTGGCGGGGCTTCCCTCCCCTCCAGGGACTCCACCGGGTTTTCCCCCTCCACCGGGGAACTCAGCGGGTCTTCCCCCATCTCCAGGGTCTCCGCCGGGGTAACTCGGCACGGCTTCCCCCTCCTCCGGGGCCTCCGCCGGGGCTTCCCCCTCCTCCATGGACTCCGCCGAGGCTTCCCTCTCCTCCGGGGCCTCCGCCGGGGCTTCCCTCTCCTCCAGGGATTTCGACGGGGCTTCCCCCTCCTCCAGGGCTTCCGCCGGGGCTTCCCCCTGCTCCAGGGAACTCGGCGGGGCATATTTCTCCTCCTCCGGGGAACTCAGGGGCTTCCCCTACCTCCGGGGACTCCGCCGGGGCTTCCCCCTCCTCCGGGGAATGCGGCGGGGCTTCCCCCTCTTCCAGGGTCACCGCCGGGGCTTCCCTCTCCTCCGGGGAATTTAGCTAGGCTTCCCCCTCCTCCAGGGACTCCGCAGTGGCTTCCCCCTCCTCTAGGGACTCCGCCGGGGCTTCGTCCTTCCTCCGGAGCCTCCACCAGGGCTTCCCTCTCCTCCGGGAAACTCGGTGGGGCTACCCGCTCCTCCGGGCAACTCGTCTGGGATTCCCCCTCCTCCGGGGCCTCCGCTGGGGCTTCCCCCTCTTCCAGGGACTCCGCCGGGGCTTTCCTCTCGTCCGGGGCCTCCGCCAGGGCTTCCCTTACTTCCGGGGCCTCCACCGGGGTTTCTCCATCCACTGGGGCCTCTGCCGGGGCTTTCCCCTCCTCCGGGGCTTCCTACTCCTCCGGGGCCTCCGCCGGGGTTTCTCCCTCCTTCGGGAAAGTCGGCGGGGCTTCCCCCTTCACCGGGGAATTCGGCGGGGCTTCATCCTCCTCCGGGGCCTCCGCCGGGGCTTCCCTTACCTGCGGGGCCTCCACCGGGGCTTCCCCCCCCACTGGGGCCTCCGCCGGGGCTTTCCTCTCCTATGGGGCCTCCGCCGGGGCTTCCCCCTCCTCCGGGGAACTCGGCGGGGCTTCCCCCTCCTCCAGGGAACTCGGCGGGGCTTCCCCCTCCTCCGGGGCCTCCGCCGGGGCTTCCCTCCCCCCCCCCTCCAAGGACTCCGCCGGGGCTTCCCCCTCCTTCGGGGCCTCTGATAGGGCTTCTCTTACCTCCGGGGAACTCAGGGGCTTCCCCCTCCTCCGGGAATTTCAGCGGGGCTTCCCCCTCCTCGGGGCCTCCGCCGGGGCTTCTCCCCCCCTCCAGGGACTCCGCCGGGGCTTCCTTTACCTTCGGGGAACTCGGCGGGGCTTCCCCCCCCCCCCCCCTCCAGGGACTCCGCCGGGGCTTCCTCCTCCTCAGGGGAACTCTGGGGCTTCCCCCTCCTCCAGGGACTCCGCCGGGGCTTCCCCCTCCTCCGGGGAATTTAGCGATGCTTCCCCCTCCTCCAGGGACTCCGCAGTGGCTTCCCCCTCCTCCAGGGACTCCGCCGAGGCTTCCCCCTCCTCCGGGAAACTCGGCGGGGCTACCCCCTCCTCCGGGGTACTCTTTGGGGCTTCCCCCTCCTCCGAGGCCTCCGCCGAGGCTTCCCCCTCCTCCAGGGACTCCACCGGGGCTTCCCCATCCTCCGGGGCCTCCGCCGGGGCTTTCCCCTCCTCCGGGGAACTCAATGGCTTCCCCCTCCTCCAGGGACTTCGCCGCGGCTTCCCCCTCCTCCAGGGACTCTGCCGGGGGAACTCGGCGGGGCTTCCCTCTCCTCCAGGGCCTCCGCCGGGGCTTCCCCCTCCTCCGGGGCTTCCCCCCTTGTTGCTGGACGCCTGCTGCGATGGGCCGCGTCGTCGATTTCTCGCCGCGCAGCGCCTCGAAGAAGGAGCGGCTGTCGAGATAGCTGACTACCCAGTTGATTAGGTAGCCGTCGAAGCCCTGGGAGATCAGCTTCCCCAAAAGACCGGTGTGCCAGACGCGGTCAAAAGCTTTTGCGATGTCGAGGAAAATTACCCTGTGCTCTTTTGGTATCTCAGGCCTTCTTGGATGTGATTTGTCACTCGCAGCAATTGATGTGTTGTGGAGTGCTTCGGACGAAAGCCGAATTGTTGCGGAATGATGAGGTCATGGCGGTCGACAAAGTCCTTGAGTCGGCTGTGTACCACTTTCTCAAGGACCTTTGATAGGCAGGACAGCAGACTGATTGGCCTGTAGTTCGCCGGGTCGCGCAGAGGTTTGCCCGGTTAAGGAAACACGATGACTTTCGCACATTTCCATGGTGTTGGGAAATGTTGATGCTGCAGGCTGGCGTTGATGATGGCAACTAGCCGGAGAGCACCTGCATCTGGTAGTTCGCGAATCTTCGTGTTTGTTACCCCGTCAGCGCCCGGGGCCTTCTTGGTAGGGAGTCCCATGACGATGTCGGCCACGTGGCTCATGGTGACGGGTTGTGACGATTGATCCCGTGGTCTGTTGGCTGCGAGGTGACGGGTCACGGCCTGCTCTACGCCAGCCGAGTGTTCGTTTGGTGGGTTCGGCGTGAACTGGGCCTCGAGCGAATCGGCCAGCACTTCGGCTCTGTCTCTGGGAGAACACGCGAGGTGGTTGCGCCCTTGCAATGGCGGACTCGGCTCCGCTCGGTTTAGCAGCTTGCGAGTCATAGTCCATATGCTGGCGTCTTCTGGCTTGAGTTCACCGACGGTTGGATCCCAGCGCTTGCCGCGAAAGACGGCGATGTCTCGTGTCAGCTCTCGTTCTAGCTTGTTGTATCGCGCCTTGCGATCTGGCGTGCGCAGCTGTTGCTATTGGCGTCGGGCCTTGTTCTTCTCGTGGATGGCCGCCATCAGGTTGGGCGGGAGGTCGTAGATCGAGCAGTGGCTGGGTGGTGACAGTGGCACGCTGCGTTCAGCTGCCGTCACGATTGGGTGCCGTGAGTTGGGTGACCGCCTGGTCCAACTCGGCAGGTGTGGTAATTGGCGAGGTGGCCACGTACTCTGCAACGGCAACGCGATACGCGTCCCAGTCGGCCCGTCGCCAGCATCGTCTCGGTGCTTGAGGCGCAGGCAGCAGCTCGTCCCCGATGGTAATGCGCACTGGGTTATGGTCCGATGACAGTTCAGCGAGAGATTCCAGCTCCAGAGAATGCTGGCAGTTCTTCATCAGTACAATGTCGAGCACGTCAGCCGTGGTGTTGTGGTGTATGTGCGTTGGTTCCGTCGGGCCATAAACGTCGAAGCCTGACCGGATGGCGTGCGCTCTGAGTCGAAGGCCCTTGGCGTTCCCGCGACGTGAGTTCCATGCCGGGTCTTTGCAGTTGAGGTCACCTGCTATAATGGTGGGCAGGGGGGAGTCGAGCAAGGCGTCCAGGTCGCTGAGCACAAGTTTGGCATTTGGGGCTGAGTAGACCGCGAAGAGCCGCAGCGGCCCGCGCGCGGTGTGGACGAGCACTCCTGTCGCCTCCAGCCGCTCGAAGGGCGGCAAGGTGAGTTCCTCGTGGCGGATGTTGTGGTTTACCAGGATGACCGTGCCTCCCGCGCTGCGCTGGTTCGCCGCGATGGGACGGTCGGTGCGGTAGACGTGATGGTTTGCCATCGCGAACCAGTTCTGGTTCCGGAGGTGAGTTTCGGAAAGTAGCGCGACCGAGAACTCGTGTGATGTCACGAATGCGAGTAGTTCGTCTCGACGGGAAAGAACGCCATTAGCGTTCCACATCACTAGTTGAGTCAGAGCGGGGGACCATCTACCCATGGTGGGAGGGTGCGCTTTGGCAGAACGTGATCACCAGAGTTGCAATGGTGGTGGCAATCGGATGAAGAGCCAAGTCGATCACGAGCGTGGCTACTTGACACACAGCGCTCATCCAGTCGAACGTTGGTGGCGGCGTCAGAGTGCTGCCCTGCGCGGCATGGGCGGCAGGAGCGGGCTCGGCGATAAGCGGAGGGTTGTTACCTGCTATGGCGCTGTAGCTGATGTTTGAAGAGACAGGACGCGCGATAGCCGTCAGGTTGCGCATGGGGGCGCGCTGAACTGGGTTTGCAGCCGGGGAGCGGCGCGCTGCTGGCGCTGGAGCGTGTTTCTGCGCAGCCTTTAGGTAGGCGCAGCCACGGTAATTTGCCGCGTGCGCCTCGCCGCAGTTCGTGCACGTGCACGGCTGGTCGCGGGGACGTGGGCACTCGGCGCTGGCGTGCTGCGCGTCGCACTTGACGCAGCGGGCTTTTTGCCTGCAGTAGGGCGCGAGGTGGCCGGTCTTCTGGCATCGGTAGCACATGGTCACTGCAGGGACAATGCCTTTACGCGGCGCTTCCGCGGAGACCACACACCCCTGGAGGCGTGTGATGTCACCGAGCTCGACCGGCTTGCTGCCGGGAAGGGCTGGCGCCAGCACCACGGTAAAAAGTGGCATAAGAGTGTCACCTCTTTTTATTTGCTCGACGGCTTTAACGTCGTAGCCGCGTTCACTGAGCTCCAGCCTGATGTCTGCTGGGTCTGCGTTGTAGGGACACCCTCGCAGAATGAATCTTTTCGACGATGTTGTTGCTGTTGAGTACGTGTAGTACTCAACATTCGTGCTATCAAGCAGGGATGTTATTGCTTGATAATCGGCAATGGTGGCCGGAACCACCTTGGAGAATTCCCTGCGGGGGGCCCCTGTTGTCGGGCAGGCTCGCTTTAACATCTCCAGAAGTTCCTTATGCGTAAGTAAGTTTTTGACGCAGATAGGTACTACTCTCCGTCGTACCTTATTCGTGGTGATAGCAGCTTTTTCAGTGGAAACGCTGTCATCCTCCGACTCGGCCTCCATGGCTGACTCATCGTCAGAAAGGACATCGTAGCGGATGGAGATCGCTAGGGGGGGCGGCCGAGGCTGCGGCCTTTTCGCTTGGGCGCTGGTGACACGTTAGCCGATGACGATTCAGAGACTCTGCGTTCTGTTCGCCGTTTGTTTTTATTTTCGGCTGTCTTGAAAGCAGCCTTGACTGCGTGTTCTACGAGCTGCTCAAGATCGGCTGAGCGAGCCCTGTCTGGCATGGGGGTGGGGGTGCCCGTGGTCTGGTCTGATAGGGTGGCAGCAGTCACAGAGGTGGCGCCGGCGGAGCTATCCCTGTCGCCCAGTGTGGTCTGGCTGGAGAGGGTAGTGGGGGGGTGTTGGCGAGTCGACCGGCGTTGTCGGCTCGGGAGAGCCGGGAAGTCAGCTGCCGAAGGCACGAATCCGGCTGATGAGCTGGGCCGTGGCGTAGGGATTCTGGTGGAAGGCATTCCTAGGCCGCGGGCGTTTCTGCCCACAGGGCAACACTGGGGTGGCTTTACACTTGACGCCGTCTCGGGGACTGGCAAGTGGCTACACTATACGCATATATGCGTGCAATCTCACTCTTGTCTTTCACTAATTACACATGTATGATTCGCTGACATCGCGATACATGGAAAGTTTTTGTTGCATTCATCTCTGAGATGTTAATTCTTTTAACTTGCTGCAAATGCGATATCGCGAGTAACTTTCTCTTAAGCTGCGATAAGCGGATTATATTCGAAGAGGCCACTTAAGTAAGGAATATAACAGCTTAATGTAGGCGGAAACATTGTGGACTCACTATATATTTGTAATTCTATAGCCATAGAAAATCCGTTGAGAATGGTTTCTCTTGCCACTGATGAGTGAATTCAGATGATGTAACAGTTTTTGCACAGAAAACTTGGATTAGTACACGTGTTCGTTTGCAACTGTTTGCAACTGTTCCATATTTCGAATTAAATAACTTGGCCGTACACCATTAACAGCTGATGTGCTACATAATTGGTATTGGTAAGCTTCTAAATTTAAAAACTTAAATTTTTGTAATTGTGAAGTTTTTGATGCCTTCTTGGTGCCTTCGTCAATAATCATAACTTTGTGAAATGCTGCACCTATTTAGGGCAGAGGGCTAGAAAGTGCCGAAAGTTTCGGAATGATTCGGAGTGTTCTTTTGGACACTTCAGAAACATTCAGCTCGACTGCTATTTACATAAGGACTGAAGTAAGATTCCTCATGAAACGATTGCTCGCCGCGCGCAACACATTGCGGGATTTAAAAACAACTTCTTTATTTGTAAATCGATTTTGGATTTATAAGCGTGATGTTGTAGAAAATGAAGCCATGTCTAGCAATAACGCGGAAGTAGGTTTAGGTATTGATATAATCACTAAATAACGAGATAAGAAGCAAACCAATGCGATAAGGTAGCAAAGATTTTACTTAAACGTGCTTATATTATTAATACTGAAGTCGAACCCAAATTTTTTAATAACCCCAATCGACCAAAAGTGTGCTCGTGGATTTTTAATTTTTTTAGGAAAATTCAGGGTTATTCCCCTACCCTTACTGAGTTCAGAGCGATTTAAAAAAAAAAAATTGCGACGAACCGCTCTCCAGATAGAGCCCATCAAAGTTCGGAAAAACGAATATTTGGCAGTTGCAGTGTGTCACAAAATCCAATGCCGATTCTAACCCGTTAAAGATATCAAAAAACTTCAGAGAGATAATTTGTTCGGAAGAGTTTGTTTTACTATGAACTGTAGCTCAAAAGTCAGAATTTTTTCTTTTTATAGGGCAATTAGAAGGTCAATACGTAGGGTAAATTTTTTGAATATTTGCAACTTCAGAGTGCATTCTGAACAGCAAGGGATGAAAAACGGAAAACGATAAATTTTTTGTAGGTACCTTTCATGTAAACGAATGTTTACATATTGGTTTCGCTAAGGGTTTCTTCCACCTTCATTTCTTTAAAAAATCATGAAATTCGAAAAAAACCGAAATGGCTGTTTTCAGGGGTGTTTTTCGTCAACTGGGAGTGAACTTAAAAAATTGAAAATGTATGGATTATGTGATTTACTATTTGAACTCAAATCCCTGAAAGTCCCGATTCCCGTATTTTATTCGTTAACAAGTTACATTTTTTTTAAGGGTCTACTACCTTCAAATTTCATGCACAATTGCATGGCGAGTCGGTGAGTAGCTTACGTGCAGACGCGGATTTAAGGTTCAAAAAGTGGTCAGAACACACAATCGCAAGGGCCTCGGGCCCCCGGAGTTTACGGGTGGTGGGAGTGGGGGGGCATGCGCAAACAAATTATCTATTTTACTAATTAGTCAACTCAAAATACAAGATACACACTATGCGAGTGTCACGAGCTCGCATGCGGGGCCCCGCATCGATCAACTGCAGTTGATCGCTAAAGTTGAAAGAGTTTAAAGTTTAAACTTGCAGTTGAAAGTCAGGCAGAAAACAAAACACCACGTAAGCAGGGGTGGATTTAACGGTCAGCAATCCCGCAAATGCGGACTAGGACCCTTTGGAGAGTATCTCGGAGGCCCAGGGACCTCGCTGGCGAGGCCCCTGAGCTTGACTCTGACTTTTGAAAAATTCTGACTTTTGAGCTACAGTTCAAAGTAAAACAAACTCTTCCGAACAAATTATCTCTCTGAAGTTTTTTGATATCTTTAACGGTTTAGAATCGGCATTGGATTTTGTGACACACTGCATTTGCCAAATATTCGTTTTTTTCCGAACTTTGAGAGGCTCTATCCGGAGAGCGGTTCGTCGCAAAAAAATTTTTTTTAAACGTTCTGAACTCTGTAAAGGTAGGGGTAAAGGTAACCCTGAATTTTCCTAAAAAAATTAAAAATCCACGAGCACACTTTTGGTCCATTTGGCTTGTTCTGACCCTATATTAAAGTGAAATGTGAAAGCAAGAGTTTAAAATTCACTTTCGTGCGACTTTTGGTAGACTATACGATATAATATATGTAATTAGTGCGGGGGAGCGCGTGCCCCAATCATTTCCCAGCCTGGCAACCAGGACAGCCGGATGCAGCGGAAAAAATGAATCGGACTGGTGGGGGGTTTGTATACAATCGCCCAGCCTGATATTGTAACTCTCACGTACCATACCGATCAGGGAGCAAATTACAATAGCTTTGCGTAACTTTAAGATAAGTGAGTTGTTTACGCTAAGATTTCGTTCTGTGATTCGCCCCTAGATTTTTTAAATTTTTTGCTCACTGGTGTAACACAGGAGTGCGGGTTGGTTGGTTGGTGGTTTGGTTAATTAAGGTTATAGATAATATAAAGAGACTAAAGCCCCCTTTACACGGCAACATTTTCCACAAAAGTTGGCCACATAAGTGTGCCCCACATGTCTGCCATGAAAATCTTTGGTGCAAATCGTGTGGCGGATCTTTACATGGGACAATTTCTTGTGGTGTTTTGTGACAACTGCTGACTGATGACAGGTGACGGATATGCGCTTTCAGATCGTTTGTTTGTAGGTTATGTAGTGCAAAATGATTGATAATGATGATATTGAGTTGATTTTGGACATTGCATTGATAGCTGACATTGTAACGGTAGTTGAAAGAGCTTCTGAGAAAGCAGCCAGAAAAGCTAAGCGATCATGTTGGCGAAGAAAGTGGATTGCAAGACGCGAAGTGAATAGCCGCGGTGTGTTACATTTAGTACACAGCGAACTTGCAGTGGAAGACCCGCTTGCCTTTAAAAACTACTTGCGGGTGGACGAAGCAACGTTCACGAAGCTTTTATCCATGGTTGAGGGTAAAATTTCCAAGAAGGACACAAACATGCGGCAGTGCATATCGGCTTGCCACAAGCTTACCGTCACTCTGCGCTTCCTGGCTACTGGGGAAACATACCAAAGCTTGGAACTTTCAACACGAATACCGGCATGCACAATCTCACTCTTTGTACCAATAGTGTGTCGGGCAATATACGCAGCATTGGAAGGCAAATACATGCAGGTAAATAATTATAAAATAAATTTAGGTATACCTAGGTACCTAAATAACAGAACATGACAAATGGATTTTTTGAAATTGAAGCTTTGCTTTGCCCCCTATGCTCATCCAAATATTAGTTTTGAGCTCATTGATATATTTTGGAAGAGTATTAAAATATGCTGTCATTTTTCTAGGTGCCAAAAACAGAAGCAGAGTGGATGAAGGTTTCGGATGATTTTCAAAGATTGTGGAACTACCCTAATTGTATCGGGGCAATGGATGGGAAGCATATTGCTTTTAGACCTCCAAGATCTGCTGGGTCTAAATTCTACAATTATAAGTGCTTTCACAGCATCGTATTACTAGCTCTTGTTGATGCCAAGTACAGATTCCTGTACGTCGATGTTGGCACCAACGGCCGGGTTAGCGATGGTGGTACGTTCCGTGAGAGTGAATTATCAAGAGCGCTTCAAAATAACACGCTCAATGTCCCAAAAGCAAAACCGCTTCCAAACCGAGAAATTCCAACACCATTTGTAATTGTCGCCGATGATGCGTTTTCGCTTGCACCGAATCTCATGAAGCCGTTTCCAAACCGAGGATTAAGCATCGAGGAAAGAATACACAACTACAGGCTGAGTCGGGCGAGGAGAGTGTCCGAAAATGTTTTTGGAATCTTCGCTAACCGCTTTCGGATTTTTCTCGGAACAATCAACTTGTCACCCGAAAAGGTTGAGCTCATTACCCTCACCGCATGTGCACTGCACAACTTTCTGCTGTCTGAGAGCAATTCCGTCTACATGCCTACGGATTTCATCGACAGAGATGGTACAGATACACGCATCATTCCCGGAACTTGGAGGGAAGGGGGATTGCAAATGACAGGGATTGAAAAAAGGCTATTGGGTAGAGCATCCCGTGAACCAATTGCCATTCGTAACGAATTCAAAGCATATTTCAATGGGGAGGGTGCGGTATCTTGGCAGAATGATCACATTTACAACACATAGGTAGGTAATTGTCAGATTATTTTTTTAGTTCATTCATCATCATCACACTCTTCCATAACCTTTGTTGTTACCAGGCGCTGGATGTCCTGCTTGAGTTCGATAACGTTTCTCTTCTTTTTTAGAAGAAGCATCTCGGACCCGATCCACTTTGAAAAGTTTAGCACATTGAAAGGATCTTCTACTGGAGAACTCGCTGGTCGGTGAAATCTTTGGGCCACGAGGTCGGCAATCGTGGATCTTGCCTCGCTGGAAATGGTTTCCAATACAGCTGAAGATGAAACTGAAATAAAAAAGACAAATTATGTCGGTTTTAAATTTGTAGGTCAACCATTCAAATGAAATGTAATAATTTCATGTATGCTGCTTATTATTAATGAAATCTTGTGCTTTGATTCATCGACAAATAGATATCTTGTGCTAAGAGTTTGTTTGTAAATATAATTTAGATAGCTATGATAGGCAAAGTTTAGTTTAATTGAATAAAAGATAGGATCGATATTATGTTACGCAGTTGATTTAATAAGTGGGTATCCATGTTTGATTTTGTGAGTGGGAAATCAATTTTTTTTTTACACTTCCGACTACACTTTCAATTATACTCAATGTCTACTGCTTTTCATTTAGTACCACAAGAAGTTATGATTTTCCGTTCCACTGACTTGATCAAAGCTTCACAAGGCCGTTGGGCCTAGCCGAAGCAGGCTAAAACCATCTCACCTGTTCGGCCACGTTTTGTCCCACGTTTGCCATCCAGCGAGCTCCCTCGGGACGAGCAAGAGGAGCTCCCTCGACGGGATGGGCCAGCGGAGCTTGGTGTGGCGTTAGTTTCTTGTAGTTCGAGCTCCTCTTCAAATATCTCATCGAACGCATTCGACTGCTCTCCATCCTCATCGATGATTTCCTCGCATGATGCCATCTGTGGGAATTGAAAGTGTATGCAATAAATATAAACATACACTCAGTGGCAGGGATGGTACCTCCCCAAAAGAGCTTGTCTGTAGCAAGTCTTCTTGACTTCAGAGCTTGTTTCGGTTCCCACAAACAGATTAAATTAACAACGTATACACTTACAGCAAGGCTTGGCTGATCTGCCTGCGACAGGTTGGAGCGGCCTTTGGTGCTGACAATGTACTTCTCTAAAAAGAAGAGCAGCTTGTAGCACCAAAGGCTGGGTGTCTCTACACTTTCCGCACTGCAGCCGCTGACTCGCGAATTTTTTAGTTTTGTGGCGGCATCACAAAACTGCGTTCTTAGCCCCGCGATCTTCTTCTTCACCTGGTCGACTTTGACCCCAGGACGCAGTTTAGCCATTTCGCTTGTTATAGCCTCCAGCGCCGCTTGTCGTTTGTTTCTGGACAAATAATTTATAAATAATATATTGAGAACTGTGACTGTCAGATGAATCCATGGTTTTAGGTTATGTGTTTGTATATCATCATATTTACAGTCTATTAATTGAAACATATTGTATCATGTGTTTAAATAATAGCTACCTGTTGTGATAATCCGGCGACGTTATCACATAAAGACAAGTGTGTTCCTCGTATAGCTCTATTATTCTTTTCGCCTCGTCCCTACTCCAGACCACACTATCCTTGGCGGCGTCCATGTTGTCTTCTGTCTCGACTCCCACAGATTCATCTCTGATTGGTCAGTTTTGAGAAAAGATGTGCTCAATATAGAGCGTGTTCTATACGAAAAAACTTGTCCACATTTATGTTGTCAACTGTTGCGAAAAAGATTTTCACAACATTTTGCGTTTACATGGGACAAGTTTTCTTGCACGCAAGACTTTCAACACAGACTGTTGTGAAAAATGTTGCCGTGTAAAGGGGGCTTAAGTAAGGTTCTCTAGTTTATTGGTCTTCACTCTCTGGTGGTTATGATTATACTGCCGCGACGCTAGCCGTCGAGGGGGCTACTATAATATATTACTCCTACTCAGCAGTATAGGCGCTAAGGATTGTGTCAGTCAGGCTAGTGGCTCAGCTATAGTGCGTGTCGTATCGCAGTGGGTCTTTGGGAGAAGGAATGGGTCCAACTTCCCTTGTGTGGTTTGGTCCCACGCTTGGACGAGTTTTGAGAATGTCATGCGGACGTCTGTTATGGCCGCCTGTATTTGCCTAAACGTTGAACTTACCGCTAATAATGTAAGCAATTGCTGTTGTCGGCGTTCCAGAATGGTGAATGATGTATCTAGTTCATCAGCCTTTTTCGCTAGTAATTTTGTTGTGTTAATCAATTTAAGAATGTTATCGTTATTATGTTCTGAGAAAGCGCTGATTTCCTTGAGCAACGTTGCCTGCTCTACTACCAAATGATGCATTCGTTGCCCCTGGTTGTCGAGTTCTTGCCATTTCTTGTTCAATTGAACGACATCCTTAGTTGTCGCGGTGCCAAACAGAAATTTTAGGCCGTGCCCTTCTGCATTTACTAACCCTCGCTTGTCGCGTTTTCCACGGGAGGTGAGCGAAGATATAAAGTCCTGAATTTCCTCTTTGGTCCGTAAGGCCTCTGCTAATAACCATTTGTGTTCGTCTTGAAGGATCGCATTAATATTCCGGTCTAAATTATGCCCCCATTCAAGCTTTTCTAGGCTGGTTATGACTAAATCGATTTTTGTAACATACTGGTTGATCTCTATATCTATTGCTAGAGTCCAAGAATTAGAACTCAATATAAAATTACCGTGGTTGACCAGAGCTATGCCGGCTTGTATGTTCTCTGTTCGTACCTTATTAACGTCGTGGGGATCGTGCGTTGAGGGTAGTATATCATCGATCCCTTCGGGGTACGACTCGGCCTCGACATGCGAGTGAATGAACGAACCGCTTGCCAATAGGCAACCTGTGGACAAGTCATCTGCTGTTCACCGGTGTTGGCATTGTGAGACCGTAGTTCCTACTTCTAGATTAATTTTATCTCTTTTAAACTGTTTGTAATTGGGTGGAAATTTTAACGTTACGTTAAATCGCAACCTAGGTGGGTCTAAGCAACTCGGCTGAAATCGATAATACGCGTCATTTTTTTTTCACACGTGGTAGTGAAACGTTGCGCCTCGTTCGCGCGGTGCACATCTTGGCTCCCATGCTGGTCAGCGCTACTTGATCGCTTCGAAGATTGCTGACGCTTGTGTGAACGCTCAATAGATGCATATCTCATGTGAAGAATATCCTGTGTGCCCTTGGCCAGTCTCGACTCGCAAAATGATTTAGAATAATTGCACATCTTGGCTCCCATGCTGGTCAGCGCTACTTGATCGCGTCGAAGATTGCTGACGCTTGTGTGAACGCTCAATAGATGCATCTCTCATGTTTTGTGTCCTGTGTGCTCTCGGCCGCCTCGCAAAATGATTTTAAAAGAATAATTATAATTCACCAAATTGCTTTTATTTAATTTGTTTTGTGGGGGCATTTCCCCAAAACGTGGTGTTTTTCTCTCCTTATGTGTCTCTTTTTTTTTTTTTTTTTTTTTTAGTTTTTTTAGTTTTTGGGTTTTGATAGTTTATGGTTCTTCTTACTGTCTATGGTTCTTAAATCTATGGTTTTCTAGTTTTAAATCTATGGTTTTGATAATCTATGGTTCCTATGCTATGGTTTCTTAAACGTATTGTTTCTGGTTTCTGGTTATAAATCTACCCTAGGGTCAGGGTGCGGGTTGGTTGGTTGGTGGTTTGGTTAATTAAGGTTATAGATAAGATAACGATACTAAGTAAGGTTCTCTAGTTTATTGGTCTTCACTCTCTGGTGGTTATGATTATACTGCCGCGACGCTAGCCGTCGAGGGGGCTACTATAATATATTACTCGAACTCAGCAGTATAGGCGCTAAGGATTGTGTCAGTGAGGCTAGTGGCTCAGCTATAGTGCGTGTCGTATCGCAGTGCTAGTACTATTTGGTAATGGCTTAGTGAGGTTGTAACTTTGTTACACTGGTGGCGAAGAAATCGACTGACAATTTTGGATATGAACACGAATATTTGAAAAAAGCTATAGGATGTCGCATACCTAATGCACAATTTTCATTTCTTCGTCACATCTACTTGGCGTGTGGTAGATCCCCAGTAGCATTAGTTCCAAGACAGTAAAGTCACGCGTTGGCCACTTCTTAAAGCATACATGAAATCATACGTCACAAAACAATCAAACGTCTTTCAACCCCTTCCAGTATAGGCATTTCTTCGATCTCATCAGCAGAGTGTGTGGTAGCTGTACAGTAGCGCTCGTGTGCACAGCCATTCTGTGAACTATGTGCAGCTGTTTTACCGACCAGTCAGCGGCATGGTGGGGGGAAGCTCAGGTAGGGGAGGTACACACTTTGAGCAGAGGAATATTGAGCCGCAGGATATGAACTGTGTATCGTTTGGGGAAAGGATGCGAAACTGAGCTGCACTATATTGAGCCGCACTTTATTTTGTTGGAAATTAAGCCGCAGAATGTTGGGCCGCAGTATATCACCCATGTAATTCGTTGATTTAATGTCGTTAGCTAGGCTGCAGTTTGTTGCACCGCAGTATATTGAGCCGCACATGCTTGTGTGAATGTTGCTTTTTTTGGGCCGCAGTATATTGGGCCGCAGTTAAATAACGTTGAGCCGCAGTTTATGGTTTCCCGTTTCGGTACTAGAAGCAAACCATCAGTGTAATGGCGGCGAATGACGGACATTTTAAAATGCTCTTCTGACCAAACCAGAAATTGATATTCAGTGTATTTTTTCCTATTTTGACTGAGTCTGATTCGTCTGATGAGAATTATATACATTAACGGGTCGAGCTACTATACTCAAGGGAACGTAGAACCTGCGTTGTAGGTTATGTACACAACAACAGTTATGTTCGTCTGTCCACACAAAACCAGTTACGAAACTAGACAACTAGTTTCATGGCGTTCGATTGTCACAAAATGGCTACCTGGTTCCGGTTACGAAGTGTTCGTTTGTCCCGCAGTTTTGGTTTTAACTGGTTGTGAACAAGATTTTTGGTTACGGCTCCAGAGATGTAACTGATTTGTGTAACTGGGCGACAATTATGATTATGATCAAGGAAAGCGATGACATATCATGATGGCCATTATGATATTCGTGTTTTATAGATGTCTGATTCTTCAAAAATTGCAGAAAAATTTGCTTTCAGAGCCGTGAAACTCTAAAATGGGTAATAAACTCTAAACTCGCTGTAATGCGGTAGGTAACTACCGTGTTGTGTACATAACCTAAAACGCAGGTTCTACGTTCCCTTGAGTATAGTAGCTCGACCGGTTAATGTATATAATTCTCATCAGACGAATCAAACTCAGTCAAATTGGAAAAAATACACTGAATATCAATTTCTGATTTGGTCAGAAGAGCGTTTTAAAATGTCCGTCATTCGCCGTCATTACACTGTTGGTTTGCTTCTAGTACCGAAACTAAACCTGTGACGTCATGCTCAAAACCAAATCTTGTTTCGTCAAGTTTCGTGACTACACAAACGAACATAACTGTTTGTTACCTACCGCATTACAGCGAAAAGAGTTTATTACTCACTTTAGAGTTTCACGGCTCTAAAAGCAAAATTTTTCTGCAATTTTTGAAGAATCAGACATCAGCTATCAAACACTAATATCATAATGGCTATCATGATATGTCATCGCTTTCCTTAAAGATACTATTATGAATAGGCTCCGTTTAAGATATGCGACTCCTGGCAGAGAATTGTCGAACTGTTTGAATCACACATGGTTGCAACATATGTACAGCAAGAAGTGGCAACGCAGCATTCTGAGACCTAATCTGCGGGAATTTTAAATGGGGGTTTGGTACTATCCAGTTCGCCAGCTACCAGTTGCTGTGCCAAGTGTCGGGAAGTAGCTTCCCTCCCTATATTACCAGGATCGTCATCATCCTGACGTATCATCACCTGTTTATACCAAGGGCTATTTGACCCATATTGTTAGCACGGTAGAGGTAAAGTCCGGCATGACATACCAATACCTATGTCCGGCACTAGTTATATCAAGATACAAAATTACTGTAAGATACAAATACTGTGGTTATACTGTTATTGACATACTAACTGATGTTATTGAAAGCAACTATTGATAAGAATAGAGCCCTGCGCATGGCTATAGCAAGGGTACGAGAGATTTAAATAGGAATTAGGCCGATAGCGGCATATTGGAAAGGCGCTGGTCAAGACAGACTTGAAAGCAACTATTGATAAGAATAGAGCCCAGCGCATGGCTATAGCAAGGGTACGAGGATTTAAATAGGAATTAGGCCGATAGCGGCATATTGGAAAGGCGATGGTAAAGACAGACTTATAAGGACGGGGCGCAAAAGTTCAGGAGCTCTTCTTACCGAAACAGTCAAACAAGCAGCAAGCCGTCTCGTTCGTATCGATCTTCGTCTGACCATTGCCTCGCCAAGTGATCAAAGTATATTTACAAGTGCCAACAAGTGTAAAACAGTCCACAAGATTACAAGTGAATAAACTCAACACATACGTGTTCTCAACTGGAAAACTGACTTCTGCAATTAACACAGTGAACCTGACCAAACCTTAGACCTGAAACCCTCCGTCTCTCCCTGAATCGGCCGGCAGTTCACTTAACCATGGTAAGTTCATTAATTACATTTCCCTAAAGATCAGCTTCGGCCATAAACCTTAGCGGCCCAGTCAGTCCTCCATAGTCAAGTGTAAACAGCAATCTCGACAATCAAGCAGCTTCTGTCCAGCTCATTAAATATAGGTCAGTGGTGGTAGCGCTATCTCCTTGTATATCAGTTGGTCGAAGTCCAGCCGGGCTTCCCCACAAACTGGTGCCAAGCGGTGGGATCAGATCAAATTTTTTTCGCTTTCGGGAAATTTTTTCAGTTAGATCACAATCATGCCAGAAAACGGACCCATAGGGGACGGAGAAAACTCAGGAAATACGGGGGGAAATGGAAACACAGGCGACACGAACAATACAAATGCTAATAAAACAGTTAACAATGCAGTGGGAAATTACATACAAATGGTCAGATATTTCAGTGGACAAGAAGACTCTGTGTCAATTTCAGATTTTGTCCAAAGCCTCGAATTAGCAAGCGAGTTCGGAGGTTGGAACGACAGGCAGAAACTTGCAGTATTTAAATCTCGAATCATTGGACCCGCGTTAATATTTTTGAATGGATGCAAAGACTTAAAAACAATTACATACGAAACATTAAAAGAAAAGTTTGAAGATTGGTACAAAGAGGAATCACCTTTGGTAGACCCGTTAGCAACATTTTTCCAATGTCGGCAAAATCCAAGAGAGGACGCGCGATCTTTCGTAGCAAGACTAAGGGCCAAAGCCGTCGCGGCCGCGCCAGACTCCATGCAAGCGAATGATAGGTTGATACGTCAAACTCTCGTGGACGACTCCACCGTGTCAATATTTATAAAAGGATTGAACAGGAATAGCGGGAACAGCCAAGTAGCGATGCTTAAACCAAAGACAATACAGGACGCACTACAACTCGCGGTCATGTACGAGGAGAGTATTAAAAATACGTCGAGTAGAGTCGCTATGCTAACGGATACTATCGAAATGAACGAGGACGCAGGGTACATAGGAAGCCAAATTCCACAAAATACCAGCCAATGCACAAAGTGCCCAAGCCACTCGCACGAGCCCGCAGAGGACGACTCGACCAGCAGGGCCGCGGTAAAACCACGTAAAACACCCAAGGTATGTACTGTGGGAAAGGGAAAGGACACCAGCGAATTGCCGGAGCTTCGCGCTATGCTGTCATCGCTCGCGACACAAATAGCCAACCTGGGCAAGACGGTGCAGCAACAGGCCCAGATGCCCAGGCAGACACAGCAATCGGAGCAGACCATGCAAAGATACCAGCCGCAGAACCAGCAGGTAAGATTTAGAGATAACTATAATTCCAGAGTGACATGCTATCGATGCCGCGAATTGGGTCATTACGCGACAAACTGTCCGGTAGCCACGAGGCTGTACTGCGACTATTGTCGGCGAATAGGTCACTCCACATCGGAATGTCGCACGAAAGCCAGGGCGGCGGACGCAGCACGCGGCCAGTCCACAGGTAACGCAGGCTCGCCGCAATACAGCCCCAGGGCACCAAGGGTTTCTTTCGCACCCCGGGAGGATAGAACACATCAAAATGTCCAGAGAGAGGTCAGGGCTCAGCAGGATTTCCAGAGGAGCTCGGGCGTGGACCAGCCACGTCCCGAGCAGAATTAGGGAAAAGAATACAGTCGAATCATGCACCGAGTCGTCGCGGCACGGGATATAAACCTGTCGTCGACGCATTCATTTTGAATCCGGATAGACCAAATGTTAGGGTCCCATATAAATTTCTAGCAGACACCGGGGCTGATCTGACCATAATCCACGCCGGAGTCCTGGAAGAGGGGAACATCAAATTCCAGGTGACCCATCAGGATCCAATTTATGGGGTGACAGGAAGTCAGCTGCCAATCCTAGGCCGGCAAGAGATTAGTATGCAATTGGGAAGTAAAATTTATACATTCCCGTGTACAATCGCGTCAGATGACCTAGACATGGGAGCAGGGGGAATTCTGGGATACGACCTAATGGAGTTTTTCCAAATGTCTCTGGACACGAGTAGCCATCATCTTCTGGAGGGGGGGAATAAGATCCCCTATGGGAAAAGTAGAGCACGCCCCAGAGTGGAGGTAGTGAGCGGTAGGCAGGAGCACGACGCAGCAGATCTGACAACGCCACCAGAGGACGACGGATGGACACTGGTTACCAGACGCAGCAAAGGTAAAAACATAGATTACAATCATGGAGTCATGACCCAGGAGAGTAAAACATGCCAGTCGCAGCTGAACGGGACAGCGTACATGGACGTCAACAGTGGAGGTGCCAGGAAAGCACGCGACGACCCATTGGAGCCAAACGCCTCAGGTAAGGGAGAGATAGATGCACGGTCGGCCAGCCGCGCAAACGCCTCGCCCGCGCCAAGGGCCAAGCCGGAAGTCACAGCCACACCCAAACCGAGCGATACGCGCACTAGGCCAGTGCCCATCGTAACGGCAAAGGTAAAGCTACCCACCCCAAAATAGACGAGGATCGTGAAGACACCAGGCCCAAACAGCCAATGTCACACATTCCGGTTCGACTATCGGAAACTATTTGTGTCCCCGCCCGCTCGGAAGTTATGTGCATCGGTAAACAGCGACGTACTCTATTCGATAGTAATGAGACTAAAACTTCACGGCACATGCTACTTGAGGCTGCAGATATCCCCATACAGGGCATTTGTGGAGCGCGAATTTTAACTAATGAGCGCGATGATCTCAAAGTACAGATTCGCCTAGCCAACATTACGACGGAGCCTATTACTTTGAAGGCAAAAACGATCGTAGGCTACATAGAGCAAGTCGACTTACCCGAGGACGATATTCGAACCGAATCATCACACGCTGCGATATGTGCCATCATAGATAGCCAAAATCAAAAGCGAAATGTTGCAGCGTCAACTCCATTGACAGGCCAAGCACGCTTGGATAAATTAGAAGAGATATTTCCGTTAGATCACCTCTCAACAGAGCAGCGAGCAGATATTTGGCCGCTGATAAAAGATTACGCGCATGTCTTCTATTTACCGAACGACAAATTAGGTCATTATCCGCACGTGAAGCACAGGATTTTAGTTCCGCCGGGGACACCCCCAAACAGGCAGAGAATGTACCGACTTCCGCACAGCCAGACACAGACAATTAAAGATGAAATTCATAAGCTATTAGAACAGGGGGTCATTCGCGAATCGACTAGCAGTTGGTCCAGCCCTTTGCTACTTGTTTCAAAGCGCGTGGCCGAGGGTGCCAAGCCCGAGGTGCGGATGTGCATTGATTTTCGTTTTTTGAACAGTCTAGTACCGTAAGATAAGTTCCCCTTGCCACACATAAAGGATATATTTGATTCAATTGGGACCAGCTCGATTTTCAGCGTTTTAGACATTAAAGCCGCATATCACCAGATTGATCTGCATGAGGATGATAAACATTACACAGCGTTCGCCTCAAGAGAAGGCCTATTCGAATTTAATCAATTGGTATTTGGGCTGTCGAATGCAGTACCGACTTGGAGCCGGGTGATACAGGCCGTACTAACGGGCCTACCTCACCTAACGGCACAAGCATACCTCGATGACTTACTTATTTTTTCAAACACGTTACCCGAGCATATGGTGAAACTTAGGGCAGTTTTAGAGAGGCTGGAAGCAGCCAATTTGAAGCTTAATCCGGGAAAATGTAGCTTTCTCAAACCCGAAGTAGAATATCTAGGTCACATCATAGGGAACGGAGTCCTAAAAACGCATCCAAGGAACACGAATGCAATTAGGAACTTTCCGCGTCCAACCACGGCAAAAACGCTCAAATCTTGGATGGGCTTGGCCGTGTATTACAAATCATTTTTGGATCGGTTTAGCGATACGGCTAAACCATTAAACAAGCTGTTATGCAAAAACGAGCCATTTATTTGGACAGACGAGCAGGAGACGGCATTTAACACGCTCAAAACACAATTGACTTCGGATCCCGTGCTAATTTTACCACGACTGGATCAGCGATTCTACCTTAAAGTTGACACAAGCTTACACGCAACCGGAAGCATCTTAGGACAACTAGTCGGAAATCAGGTGTTGCCCGTTAGCTATGCCTCGCGGCAGTTACAGCCCCGAGAAACCAGATACCACGCATCCGAACGTGAATTGCTTGGAATAGTTTACGCAATGAAATATCATCACTGTTATCTTGCAGGGAGAGAGTTTACATTAATTTCAGACAGCACTTGTGCTTTGCAATGGCTGAAGAGCGTTAAGAACCCCACAAGTCGTCAATTTAGATGGACACTAGCTTTGAGTGAATACAGTTTTACAACGGAACATTGCAAAGGAATTAATTTGGCGGATGTAGATTGTCTCAGTAGGACGCCAGCTCCAAGCGCGCAGATTCAAACAGTTACAAGTGGAAGTGCCGAGTTCGAACCTCGCTCGAACCAAGCACAGGCAGCAAGCGCACAGGTAGAAACGTTCGAAAGCCAAGGGGCTGAGTTCGAACCTGTGTGGGACGATCAGCAGATTAAAGATTCACAGAGACAGGACAAAGATTTGAAGCCTATCATTGACAGATTATTACACGACGATTTAGCCGACCCGGAATATACACTCGACGCTCGAGGTATATTGTTCAAACTTAACTCGAAGAGACACGCCGAAAATAGAATGGTCTGTCCGCGGGCAATGACGCAGAAAATTCTGTCGAGCTACCACGACCTACCTTACGCAGCAGCACATGCTGGTCTGCATAGAACTTATGCGATGATTTCGAAAAGGTTTTATTGGGTTAATATGTACGTAGAATGTTCCAACTACATAAAAAACTGTTTCATATGTCAAAGGAGCCGGAGGATTACGACTCAGGACCGGGCTCCTTTAACAATATGGGAGAACACTCCATCGGAGACCTTCAGTGTTTTATCAATTGACCTAGTTGGGCCGATGAGGAAGACGAATGCAGGGAATAGATACCTGTTGACGATAATTTGCGTATTCTCAAAATTTATAACATGCGTCCCTCTTAAAGACATTAGTGCAAAAACAGTAGCACAAGCACTGCTAGATCACTGGATATTCCAATATGGCAGCCCCAAGGTCATCCTATCAGACAGGGGTGCTCAATTTTTATCAGGGTTGTTTCGCAATCTATCTACGTCCCTAGGGATAAAGAAGCTACAAACTACGGCATACCACGCTGCGGGAAATCCAGTTGAAAGAAATCACGCGACGATCACGTCGATATTAAAAAAGTACGTACAGGATGGCACGCAATGGGACGAGATGATAATTATGACTCAATTCACAATGCGAAGTGCAGTTAGTCGTACCACAGGCATGTCGCCAAACTTCATCGTCTATGGCAAAGACCTATGCGTACCTTTCGAGGCAGACATCGAATTCCATGAAACCGGGGAGCCTATAAATACACACGAGTACGTACTAGAACTGCAAGAGAAACTAGCGGACATTCGGAGGGTAGCTCACGCGAATATTAGAGCCGCCGCCGTGAAGACACAAGAATATTATAACAGGAAAAGTACGCCCGTGTCAATCAAAGTAAACGACTTAGTGTTGTTATACACACCGGTACTAAAGAAACAGATTTCATCAAAGCACAACATTTATTTTTCGGGTCCATACCGCGTTTTCGAACAGACCGGTCCAGTTAATTTCAAAATTAGAGACATCAAATCAGGACGTGAGCAGCATGTACATGTTAATCGGTTACGTTCATTGCAAACAACAAACCCCGAATGGCTAGATAATGATCTTTCCCCGAATAGTCGCATGAACGTCGACGCGGAACCAGGGAATTCTCCGCGTGAAGCTAGTCACGGCGAGGTAGGAAGGGATCACACGGGCCAGGTAGATTCGAACTCCATCAAGGATCGACTGCACATGAATGATCCGGAGTACAGATACACTCATCAGATGATTTTTGGACCAACAGATTTACTTGAGATGACAGCAGTCACCAATCAGAGCCGTAACATGTCAGCGCCAGCAGCAGAACTAAACTCAGCAAATTCGAATTTCGTACAATTGCAGCAGCAAATTCCAGTCAGATTCATTCCAAGTCCGATAAATAATCAGCCAGGCGCTAGCGGCACTCAAAAGGAGTCACAGCCGAAAACGCAGAAGGCGCCCAAGGTTAGCAAAAATCAAAAGTCAGAAACTGAGTTAGTTAGAACTCCGAGTCATCGCTACAATCTTCGAAATTTAGCAAAGAAGATAATAAACTCTCCGATACTTAATTCGCACAAAAAGGGAGGGAAGAAAGATTAGCTTCCAAATTATCACCCAGTTATCACATATTATTCGCATATTCAGTAAAAATACACCATCCACATTGCCCTTGACTCAATGGCAAACCAGGATAAAAGAACTGCAAAGACCGACATGGAGGGATTTCCCTCAGTCTCCCTATTTCCATCCTTCCTACGCCATAGCCATCGTCATCACACTATTCATTATCTTCTGGAAGAGGAAAGCAATCTATCAGCGGTGCTGCCGGAGATCGACAGTCAACACGCAAGACAGGAGCGGGGATATCCCGATGGTGCAGTTCACAGCTGTACCAACGGCACCAGAGGAGCACCGAACGGTTCTTCCCCCGGCAGATCAACGCCGGATGATCCTCTCCCAGGCATCGCACCATCCCGGCAGGATCACCGAAGGACCGAGAATCCTGTATGTCAAGGCGCCGGATCACCAGACAGAACAAGAGGACGCGCCGTCGACATTACAAAAAGTTTGCTATGTCGCATCAGCACCTCCCGCAAGAGGGAGTCACGCATCTAGCTGGTAACATACGTAGACAAGACATTCCGCGAGACAGAAATATCGACAACGAGCAGGAAGTGTGAATTCGCCAACGGTAAACCGAGTGTGGACAAGGAGCGAAGCACGGCAATGAACAGTTAAAGGCCGAGGGCGTGTAGGCACCCCATCAGAGGAAGAAATTAGAAAGGACAATTGAACAGTGATCCGCTGACAAGTGCCGAGTGCAGTACGTATAATCGACAAGATAAACATTAAGCGAAAAGTGTAACAATGGTTTGCAATCCGTGGTTGGGATGTCAGATTCAAGAAGAACGTTGGGCAGTGTGGGACGGGATAGCCACATTGAAAAGAAAGTGCTTCGATTTAGAACTGTTCGGCTACATAGTGGAGCACAGGCGTTTAAGCACACTGCTAGACGCAAATCTCCGTTACTTCGTGCTGACATTTGAAACACAGTGGGAAGACGATCGCCCGAGACAGCAGCCACCCCACCGGCCAGCACCCGCGGGAGGGGGACGGCAAGGAAGCACCCAGAGGTACCCGGCGCAGCGACGCGACGGATACAACCAACACGACGGCCTTCCCGGTCACCACGGCGGAGTTTCCGGACAACACGTCAGCCATCTCGGACGACACAAGGGTCAACGCAGGAGGCAGAGACGAACCCGCTGGCGAGCCAGATCCACACGACAGCACTTTCTCCAGTGATAAGTTGTATCATACCATGTCAAGGGGACCCGGATCCCGAATCTTATACATGTAGATAGTTAGATTACAAATAAAAGGTTAAAGACAAAACACAAAAAAAAAAAAACACACAAGGGTAAAGCATCGCAATATGCAGGGTAGCAATTAGATTCCTGACATTAAAACTCCAGCAATTGCAAAAGGGGGTGTCAGTTATGAAATAGATTACAAATCGAATTCCTATGCGGAATAGTAGAGTTAGACATGTGAAAACATTGGGTCATGGAAAACGACAGATTAACTTTTATCCAGGTTCAGGGTGAAAAGGGGAAAACCCAATTGGAAAAACAGGAAAATGAGAAAAAAAAACATAAAACAAACTTATAAAAACACAAAAAGTAATAGCCTCGAGAGAATACAATAGAGAATAGACTAGCATAGCTGATAACTGGTCAATTTCTTAGCATTTTCTTTTAAATTCAACACTAATGCCCGTACGTGTTTCCAGGAATGACCACTGATCAAGCTGTGCTACGACCAACGGACACGGCCGCCGGACACAGCTTGGGCCGGAATTCGGGAGCGACATGAAGTCGCGGGTCATCTCGGAGCAGCAGTCGCCGATCGTCCCCGTCGAGGATTCACGGCCTAAACTCTCTGGCTGCCTCGTCACGGGAATCTACGATCGACGCTGCGAGGCGAACGACACAAAACCGCTCGTCACCGAGACGTCCTGCCAAATCGGCACCCCGCAAAGACATTCCGAGTGCTCTAGCGTAATCGAGCGCGCATGTGACAGTTGTGTCAGACGCCAGTTAGTTCAGTTGGATCCATTCGGGATAACCAAGAATTAATTTTAATCAACAATTTTGTATTGTACCACAGAACAGACCACTTATGAACAATGCAATAGATTTCGAACTAAGATAGGCAATGCATATACAACTAGTTTATATCGAGCCATTGAGGCGCAAGCAACAAGCGCATCAAACTTCACATTGTTTTATAAGAATCATTGTACAGTTTACATTCAAATGTTACTTTTACACAGAATATTTTTCGCTCCCGCTTTTCAATTGGGACAGAAAAATAACGGGGAGAAGGGAGCCTTGTCGGGAAGTAGCTTCCCTCCCTATATTACCAGGATCGTCATCATCCTGACGTATCATCACCTGTTTATACCAAGGGCTATTTGACCCATATTGTTAGCACGGTAGAGGTAAAGTCCGGCATGACATACCAATACCTATGTCCGGCACTAGTTATATCAAGATACAAAATTACTGTAAGATACAAATACTGTGGTTATACTGTTATTGACATACTAACTGATGATATTGAAAGCAACTATTGATAAGAATAGAGCCCTGCGCATGGCTATAGCAAGAATACGAGAGATTTAAATAGGAATTAGGCCGATAGCGGCATATTGGAAAGGCGCTGGTCAAGACAGACTTGAAAGCAACTATTGATAAGAGTAGAGCCCAGCGCATGGCTATAGCAAGGGTACGAGAGATTTAAATAGGAATTAGGCCGATAGCGGCATATTGGAAATGCGATGGTCAAGACAGACTTATAAGGACGGGGCGCAAAAGTTCAGGAGCTCTTCTTACCGAAACAGTCAAACAAGCAGCAAGCCGTCTCGTTCGTATCGATCTTCGTCTGACCATTGCCTCGCCAAGTGATCAAAGTATATTTACAAGTGCCAACAAGTGTAAAACAGTCCACAAGATTACAAGTGAATAAACTCAACACATACGTGTTCTCAACTGGAAAACTGACTTCTGCAATTAACACAGTGAACCTGACCAAACCTTAGACCTGAAACCCTCCGTCTCTCCCTGAATCGGCCGGCAGTTCACTTAACCATGGTAAGTTCATTAATTACATTTCCCTAAAGATCAGCTTCGGCCATAAACCTTAGCGGCCCAGTCAGTCCTCCATAGTCAAGTGTAAACAGCAATCTCGACAATCAAGCAGCTTCTGTCCAGCTCATTAAATATAGGTCAGTGGTGGTAGCGCTATCTCCTTGTATATCAGTTGGTCGAAGTCCAGCCGGGCTTCCCCACACCAAGTGCCTTGATATGAACTTTTGAAGTAATATAAAAATCCGTCTATTTAGTATTAAATACTACGTTTTTTTATATTACTTCAAAAGTTCATATCAAGTCACTTGGCACAACAAATATTAAAAATGTACACTTCTGGAATCAGAAACAGCGTCCGCAAAATTTTACAAGTCCTGACGTATGGGCTTGGCGGAAAAACAGTGTAGTTTAAAACTGGTTAGGGCTCTATGAAAGACCCACACCACATCCCAACAAAAACGTGGTCGATCCAAAAGGTAGAGAGAGGCTTATCTTGATCCAGCCCATTACTATAGTTGGGATCGATCTGCTTCATCGAATAGGCAAATAAAACAATAGCCGCGAAATATTTTCCGCATCGGAATAATATGATGATACTAATTAAATTATGTGGTTAACCATTGTTAAAATGTGAAAATGACAGTCCAGCCAATTAATCATCCCGTTCTTGTTATCCACGACCTGCCTGGGTGAGCATGGCCAGCAAAAAGGTAGGGTCTCGGTACGATTGACTACCTTGATTGAGAGATAACAGAAGAAATTTAATAAAGCACTTAAGATTGCTTTGCAACAGCTAGTTTTTTTTCAAATAACGGAAATGTGATGCTAATATTTTGTTGGGAGTTAAGAATAGACGTTAGAAGTTTTTAAAATTTAATTATATCTCCAAAATTACGCATTTTAGAATATTGCTATACTAGTGGCCTGCACATTGATGAAGGATAACGATTAGCTGTGGTGTGGAACAAAAATAAATGCTCAAAACAAATAAATCTTAGACATATCTGTGTATAATCGCAATTAGTATTTTTTTCTTCCATATTACCATTGGTATAATAATTTAAAGCGTAACCATGATTCCCATGGTTAAAAAGTAACAAAATGAAACACAACAAGTAAACTAAATAATAATAAGACATTTGCTCTCGCAACAAAATAGGCAACAAAGAAAAAAAATAACAAATCTCGGGCTAGTAGCCGGTCCAGCCGCCCTCGTACTCCAGGACTTTGGCCAATCGCCGAGGCATCGACTCGGTCAAAGCCCGGATGTAGCGCTCGCTACCCGTCACGTCTAGCCAAGCGGCCTCGACGGCGTCCCAGAGCTCGTCTCGGTCCGCGGGCGGCTCCCAGTCCTCCTTCATGGAGCGGACCACCTCGGCCCACACGTTCTCTATGGGTCTGAGGTCGCAGCCCCTCGGTATCCGATCCACAAAATGGATGTCCTGTTGCGTCGCCAGCCACTCCTGGACCACGCCAGCAAAGTGGACGGGGCTGTGATCCTGTAATAAAATAGACGCATTTCAAATCGCTATTTTTATTTCACCACTACAAATCGCGTATAGCTTTACTCGCAAAAGAATGCTTACCTGCTGGAAAGATATGGGCCCATCGGGGTACAACACCCGCACCGAGGGCACCATGACGTCCCTCAGGATGTCCCGGTATTGCTCCCCGGTGAGGTACCCATCGACGCGCCATAGTGCCCCCCCTCCGGCCGCGGACATCCACCCCCAGGCGCACACAGAGAAGCGTCCACTCTTCTGCCGCTGGTGGACGTATTTCGGGTCGAATCGGCTGTTTTTCGGCCAGTAAACGATCTGGGGGCCGTCGTTCGAAGAGGAAAATGTCTTCTCGTCGGAATAAACCACCCTCGACCAGTCGGCGTCGGCATGCGTTGCCGCGTACGCCATGCAGTCAACGCAATGGGCGTCGGTGAGGACCTCCTTGATGGCGGCTCTCCTCGCATGCAAGTCGGCCTCCCCGAGCCGATTCCTGGCGGTCTTCGAGCAGCCCGGGAAATTGCTGTTGGCCACCAACCAGGAGGAATGGCGGAAAGGATTTCCCTCGGACAGCGCCACGAGGTTGGCATCTTGCTCCGCCGTGGAGACTCGCTGTCTACCGGTGCCAGGCCTGAAAATGTAATAACAACATCGAGCGAATTGCTAATAACATTGCAGAGGTAATTTGTGATTACGCTTTGTGTTTGTTTTCGTTTAAACGACCGATCGATGACTGAATATCACATTCACAGGCACGGCAGCAGGCATGATGCCTTGTTCAAATAATATATTATGTTAATAGATTAATAGATTTTATATTTAGGTAGTAAAATACACGAGATGAACTTTTAATTATTTCAAAGCATGATTTACCTTCGCTGCATGCTGCCAGTATCCTGGTAGCGCTTCCACCACCTCTTCGCACTTGCCGCGGACACACCGAATTGCTCCCCTGCCGCCCGTGGCGTGAGATTGCCGTGCTCTACGAGCCCCAAAACTGCCACCCTGGTATCATGGTCCCAGTGTGCAGCCATTGCAACTTTGCGTTGGCGAATGAATGAACTTGTCATTCGCCGAGATTTGTTTCATTACATGATTCAGGGAAGACAGCTGACTGGAGGGAACAGGTAAGTTCTATAAAAATAGGTCAAAGTGCGCCTTCCCATTGCGCTTCTTTATGGCAATGGCCAAAGGCTTATCGTTTCTGGATGTCTTTATTGATGAGCTCATGAAAAGAATATAATTCCTTTTGTGGAAAATATTTAAATTAATATTTCATCTTGATAATTAGCTAAATATGTAATCTCTAAAGTATTCTTTCCCCGGTGACGTATCGAAATAAATTGTGCATCAGTAATAAACACTTATCCCCCGATCTTGTAATCAGCTCCCAGCCTGCCTGGCCGGGCAGCCATCGAAAAGGTCGGGTCTCGGTACGATTGACTACCTCGATTGAGAGATAACGGATGCAATTAAAAGAATGCACATCGAATTTCATTAGGAAGTCAACTTTTTCATTGATAATGGAAAAATGATATTATATTAAGGTTAGTTGTGAAGACAAGATCTAGATAGTTTTTTGTTTTTTATTACAGCTTTAAAATTACGCAGTTTAGACTAGTAAAAATGTGCCAACATCGTGCAAAAATCCACAGTGAACCAAATCAAGAGCATTTCCGATCCTCATTTGACGGAGCAAGGCAGCTAATGATTACGGAACGGGTTTATCAAACTAGTCCCAGGCCCGCAAAAGCACATGGCATAGCCACGTGCTCAGTACCCGGCCTACCTATACTATTTTCAATCGAACCTGAAAAGGACTTGTATATTTTTACGACGGGCGCAGTTTATGATTCCGCAAGTGTACGTAAATGTAAAAATTTTCCAAACACCACTTTTCTTTACGATACACTAGTATTTATTTGAACCAAAGAATTTCATTTACAGTAAAAATAATTCACACACTGTAGCTCCAATAAATACAATGTAAATTGCTGACACAAAAACGTTTCCGAAGTGAAGGTGACTCCAGCCGTCTCAGACTGGCCGGGGCGCTGTTACCGATGCCGTACCTGAAACAAGCACAAACACACCCGAGTTCCTTATCGAACATCATTTTCCAACAAAATACCTATTCTCCGACACATTAGGGTGGCTGAAGGGGTGATACCACAAAATTATTCGGTATTTAAAATAAATAACCGCAAACTTAGACAGTCATCGGCTAATGACTTTGCAAGATCAGTGCAAACTTGTACAATGCTGCTGGCATAAACCTACGTTTTCGAACAACTATAGCCCCAAAATAAGTTCTCAAAATTCCTACAAAAATGTTCAGCTTGCAACAAAATTGTACAGATAAATTGGCATCATAACTGGCTAGTAGGTACTTACTCGAGCAGGCAGCCACACAGCAGACTAGGCATGGCAAGGCATATCAGGGCACGACCGGCACGACGGTGTCCTCCACGTCATCTTCATCATCCAGGATCAAATCTGAAAAGTGAATACCAGGCATTCTAAATGTGGTCAGAAGCCAGTCAATCAGAATATGTTGAGTCGTTGAAAATGAACGGGTGCCTGTTTTCTGCGGCTCAATATAGTGCGGCCCAACAAACTGCAGGTCAAACTAGTATAAACTGCGGCTCAGTTTTGTGCAGCCCAACAACCATCTTCATATTGTGCGGCTCAATATTCCTCGGCTCAAATTAGTTTCGAATTAGTTGGTATTACAAGGGTGATATACTGCGGCCCAACATTCTGCGGCTGAACTTCCAACAAAATAAAGTGCGACTCAATAAAGTGCAGCCCAGTTTCGCATCCTTTTCCCAAACGATACACAGTTCATTTTCTGCGGCTCAATATTCCTCGGCTCAAAGCGTGGACCTCCCCTACCTGAGCTTCTCCCACCATGCCGCTGACTGGTCGGTAAAACAGCTGCACATAGTTCTCAGAATGGCCGTGCAAACGAACGCTACTATACAGCTACCACACACTCTGCTGATGTGATCGAAGGAATGCCTTTGAAAATAATTTATGAATTATAGCAATTACAATTACGTTCCGTCGAAAACTCTGTGTAACATTTGACAATTGCCGTGAAAACTATACTTTACGACTACGATTAAAACCTTAAAATGCATTATAGTTCGATGAATATATTCGGCAATGCGTACCACTTCACTATACCTACTAGGTACATATAACATATTTATAGGCACCTACTTAATTTAATTCGAATGTATCGGTTATTTCATCGGAAGAATAAAGAAGCGCATATGTATATGATTTTAAGCAGCACTTAAGTTGCTGGTCTCTTTGAAATGAATGTATTGTCTTTCAGCAAAGGGTATATCTCTACCTAGAAACGATATAATAAAATATATCTTAAATTTGCATTTGCAATTTTGTTCATTTTTCACATTAATTACTTACGGTCGAAGAAATAACTATTCGCCCCCAAATTAATAAAGTGAACATATTTTTCAGTCTATTCAACTTGGAGATATATAATATTATATTTCCTGACTAAAACGGATGACAATTTCCTAGCCCTCTCTATACCCACCATGTGGCGAGTACAACTTGGCAGAAGTTAAATTTTCTTCTCGCAGTTTAATGTCAATTATCCCCATGTCCACTCAGTGAGATGTGAGACAGTGAGACAGTGAGATGTTCGTGAATTGGCCCCCAGTAGGTTATTAGTGTAAATAAATCGGCAAAATAATTACCACCAGGTCCAGACAAGTTTGTGAGACTTATTTCTAGCTGAAACACATATATTATATTGGGCTGAAACGTCAAACATGTGTAGTTGGGGTGAAGAATAATTCTTTCTGTCTATTTTCATAAACAATTTAACTGCAGTCAATGCTAAATAACTGTTTCGACTGAGTACCCATTAGGAGTCAGTATGAACTAAAGTTTTCTCGGGTTGCTTTTTATTTAAAAAAAAATATATTGCACATGGAGAATTTCAACACATAAAGCTCATTTACTTCGGTTTGATTCAAGTCTTCAATACGGTGTGATCGTATGGAGCGGCACTCCACAGACGAAGAGATTATTCGTTCTCCAGAGACGGGCTATAGTAATGCAAATGGCACGAGCGAGCTCAAACCCATGCGCCCTAAACTCCTAACAATGAGCCATTGTCCGGCCACTTGTAAACCTATAAATGTTCGCCGCTGAAACGTGTTACCTGTCCGAATGATTGATTTGGCTGCGTTGTCGAATGCCGAATTTATGTTGTTTACCTGATAGATGGGGGTACCTGTACATTTGTACCCTTGTTGGCAACACGGCCAGTGGTCGAGTCAAGACGGGTGGCACTGTCGAAACCCGTCAAGATGAACATGATTCGCAACAATTACAGCCCACCTAATTGCCACTTGAAAAGCTAGAAATTATCTGCAAACCTATGAAGCGAATACTGGATTCATGTAGGATATTTTTAATTAATTTTATAATTATACCGTATCATAAGTTTTAGATAACAGGCAAGTGGTATTAAAAAGTGAAACTGTACATGATCACAGCCCTCGTAACTCGATAACCAAGGCTAAATTGCGACTCCAACCGTCAAGGTTAAATTACCAGAAAATACCCATTACGTTTATAATGGAAGTAAATTGTACAACGCCCTGTCTGTGCCAATCAAATGACTACCTAGCAATAAAATCAAGGACCAGACCAGCTAAAAGAGTATTGAATAACTAGGTAATTGTTTTTATTCAGTTGAAGAATTTCAACAAGGAGAAGGGAGAATGTAACATAATATTATTATTTAGTATTGGACTTTCAAATAACATGTATAATTTTCAACATTGACAATAAACTATTTTTATTACTGTTATTGCGAAATGTGATAATGACACACTAAATTTCGGGACAGTAAAACAATATTTTAAACATTTCTCACTTTGTGAATAGACAAACGAGTTCTGAGCCCGGAAGATCAGTACCTATTTTAGTATTTAGACCATAGTTTGGTGTAGTGTAATGCGGTTTTGCTCTGGTTTGAATGACTTAAAATGGCTTCAAATGGCCATAGTTTGTCAACAACGGTTTGCGCGCGCTTAAAACGTTTGTAATCCGTCACAAAAGTATAAATAAGTGCTACTAATTACTGCTTTTTACTTTATGTTTTTTAGTGAACTGACTGTTTGTAAGGTAACTAAAATGTATGTACTTTATCTGTAAATATGACGTAATTGGAAGGATTAATCGAATGAATCATAAATTATTATAATAAATCGAAAAATGTAAGGGTGAGTATCCACAATAATTGATGAGCGAAGCGAGCGAAGCGAGCGAAGCGAAATCATCAATTTCACTACTCCTAAAAAAAACACTTGGTGTGTGTTTGTTTGTTTGTTTGTTTGTTTGTTTGTATGTGTGTTTGCGCGCGCTCTACAGGCCAAACGCCTGCTTCGAGTGGGATGAAATTTTCAGGGTGTCTACTTTTGTTCTCAACTTAGACCCCCTGCGTTTTTCAAGAAAATCCTCCACACCCTTCACTTTCAAAGCAGAAAAAAGAGCAAAATTCGACAATTGGGCATGTTTGGAAAAGTACGGAAATTTATTTAAAAGTGCGTATTTTTTTCATATGTTCCCAATTTCGATTTGCCTTTAGAAACCATCGAAACCAAATCGAAACATCACACCAGATTTTTTCCAATAAAAACCAACCCAATAAAACCCAATAAAAACCCTTAGGCATGAGTTACATCTATGTATTAACATGCACAATGTTCAATGATCTCAAAATGAGCATATTTCCGCTACCCGACAGCTCGGACAGAAACAAAGAAAGGTCAGAATCGTTTACATTTTCAAGTGATCAGAAATTTTGAGAAAGCAATGGTCCGGCTTGCTGCTCCATGATTCTCACACGCTTTTTTGTCTCAATCTTTTTATGCGCTATATACAAACCGCTACGCTCATCTTCAACGCAACACAAATTGCGTTCGCCCTAGCATAATAAAATAACGTTATATCTAAGTATATGGCTAATGTATTGAAATATAAATAATTTTATCTACTGTAGCAGGACTTGTAAATAATAACATTTAAATAATACAATCTTGCAAAATCTTCTTCTTATAGCAAAAATTCTTACATGGTGACGTTTTTGCTGGGAAACGCATTATTTCATAACATGTTTCTCATCACATTTGTACATACATGTACAGAAATGTTAGTCTCTTTAGGTTCCAGTGCCAGATTTACGACTAGGCTGACGAGGCTGAGCCTAGGGGCGCCGCGTCCGAGGGGGGCGCCAGTAAAAACGCCACTAAGGTGTAGCTGTTGATAGTTTAGACTTTAGGGGGAAAAAATATAAATCTTTTAATGTTCTCTACAGTAAAGAGAACCCAGGAAGTCAAGTTTTATTGAACTGTAATATTTTACAATAATCAGGGCTAGCACAATGGTAGGAATTTCAAGCAAAATACAACCGTTGATTCTAGTCAAATTTGAACAATTCTGAGTTCCGACATATAGTACGACTTTGCCATGGCACACGACAACAATGTTCTACCCGGCTTATGGGTTTTAGGAAGTGATCTCGAGATTCGAAGATACCAGCGTCGAAACATTGGTTTCCAAGTTTTCCTCTCGACATTATTCCCAGTAATGTATTTTATAGTAGGTAAATAACATGGCAATCATAACACATGGCAGTAGCCGCTTTAGCTGTGATGGTAATGGTTGTTTTGGTGGCGCGACCTGATCCTGGACATTGTCAGCAAAATTAGTTCCGTGGCCTCTGGTGCCTGTGTCGCGTCTTGATCGATAGATCGATTGTATATGGTGTGAAGTGATTTCAAAAGTGTGATACATTTATTAAAAAAATGGAAGCAAATCACGGAAACTGAGTGAGTCTACGAGCAGGAAAAACATAGAGGAACAGAAAGCGACAATAATGCACATCTAATAGAAAAAATACCAAAGATTGGCCATAATGCTAATGGAGAGCGATTCTTCGAATAAGTTAGATCCTAATGAAATACACTGTAAAGTGTAGTGCGAACCTGTAGCCTCTAGTGCGTTGTCAAGACAGCGCATCGGCATCGCATTTGTTGGTTTTTCCAGCTCCGCCTGTCATCGACTGGTAAATATTATAACTTTAAAACATGTTGGCTGTAACATTTCTTCCAGTTGCACAAATTATGTACTATAATTTACTAGCCTAGGGGCGCCAATGGTATAAATCGGGCACTGTTGATATCAATAATATTACGTGCGCTGGGTCGTTATTCGGAGCAAGACAACATACATCTTATAGATAGTTGTTTGTCTCACTGGATCAAAAGAAAATCGATGCTCTTCCAATGGCATGGTAAACAATAAGAGATTGAGTTTGTGCAAGCCTCTCCTCAGGCAGCTTTTCACACACCGTTTGTCCGATCGCGACGAAACCTGTGTCTACTGAAAAGCACACTCTTGGTAACAAATTGTTAATATCAAAATTATTGCTAGAAGCCTTCATTTGTTACAACATCAAGTGTATAACTCCAAAATCGATTGACAAATAAAGACGTTACAGCTTTTAAGTTCTGCGATTTTGAGCTATGCAGCGATCCCATAACATACAAGCGAGCCATTTGTTTTATAGTGTCCGCTCGGCTCGGCCAATGACATGGTATCGTTGTGGGAGAGCTGATGCAGCAGCAACATGGGCGCCCGGAAATTGAGGGTGGGCAAGTGAAGGAACTTGCCACGCCCCCCCCCCCGCCCCCCAACACCCCCCAAAAGGGTAAATGTAAATTTGCTAGCAAATACATTAATTGATACATTAATACATGAATTAACAGCTCTTTTGGATAAAGTGTCGTAGAGCCTCCGCAGAAAAGGAATGCTAAAAACTCGGAACCAATAATCACACAAATAATCGCAATCTCAATCTGCTAAGCGCCATAATAATCAGAAAAAAGTTGCATCATTTAATTCCCGAGCTAGGAGCTTTCTGCACAAACACACTACACACCTGACAGTATATGAAGTGAACCTATTGCCTTATGATTATTGTCATGTGTATATGGCGAGTTTATAAAGTTCCAGGTTCCAGGGGTTATTTTCGACCATAGCTAGCCGGGGTATGCAATTAGCTCACGCTGTATGTATCCCAATCCCATTCAACGTTAAAGTATAGGCCTTACCAGCTGTCATCTTCGGTCAGATCAACTCTATATAACCATGATTATGTCGTTATGTATTGCTATTGAAAATATGAAATATTTGCTTGTCCATTCTAAATAAGTAAAATCAATTTTAGAAGTAGCTAAATAATCCCCTCGTGCGTTTGTATTAATGTTTATCCAGTATTGGCAACATACATCGTGAATGCAGTGAGGGCTTGCACGGCATACTAGTTGCCTATCCAGTATCGAAGCAGTGATAGAAGTATAAACAGCCGCCTGAAATTTGGGATGTCTAGTTTTAACGAAATTCGGGCATGGAAATTGCCGACCCCATGCGCCAATTCAAACACGAGCAGATGCATCATTTCGAGATAAGAGTCAAGGAACCAAACCAGATTTCATTTCTTACTAACACATGAAGAGATGAAGAGATGAAGAGATGCAAGCATATTATATCAATCAGCTAAAACGAAAAAAGTAACAATCGCGTGCCTAATCATTAAATAAGATACACCAAATTACGTTGTGTGAAAAACATAACTATTTAACATGCTGATTTTATTGGGAATGTGGTATATGGGCTCCGTTGTCAACACAATTATTGTCTGATTTCATGATTAGGATCTTGTGAGGCCGAAGTTGGTTAATTTACATGAAAGTGATTCTCATGCTGCGAATGGCGTATAGAAATATGTGGCAGTTGCCTATCAACCTATATCTTATCCCGTTGGTCATCCAACGTACCCAAACTGTTCCACATTGAAAAACACTTACATATTCATAGTAAAGTACTACCCCGTGCACCATACCTCCAATGACACTGGTAATTCACTGGTAATTCGTATGTAACAATGGAAGTGTGTGGTCTGCCTCATGCTATAAAAGAGGGTGTATAAGTATAACACTATTAAAATAGTAAACAATCTTCATATCATTTTTAAGGGTGCTCCAGTCAGATAATCCGTCAGATAACCCCCACAGAAACGTTGAATGCAGAGGTCCACGAGAAAGGAGAAATTAACCCCTAAAAGTAATCCAATCTTTAATTTCAATATATCAGTATAGATGAAGGAAGAGTATATTATCTTTGGTATTGCGATCTCCTTAATTCGATTTTTACAAAAATGTATCAGGTACACCCTTTCAAAAATAGCCTAAATGAACTCTAAGCATCGACTGTTAATCGATATTCATTCGTTCTGTATTGGAAAAGCGCGATTTAATGACCATGCGCGCACTCTTTCGCCATGCACAGTTTTTTCAGAGATTTTGGAGCAAATTTCGACCCTCATTTTTCCTTTCGCGTAAGGGTCTGCACCAGTAAAATGTTGGTGATCACCCTCAACCGAAATGTCAACAACAGTCATTTTGTTGCGTTTCTTTAGTTGCGTCACAGAGGATTATAGCCGAGCCGGAAGTTCAGAGCACGGATGAATTTGTATGGCTCCACTTTTGAAAGTCAGAAAGTCTTGTAGAATGGCCATTTGATGCACGAAAACTTTGATTCAACATCGATGAAAATCGGCTGTCGAAATCGAATCCTGTCGTATAAATTATCACACCAAAAACTTTAAAATGTATGTTTGTCAACTTTGACCGCATGTGTTTATGCTGACATCGCGATACATGGAAAGTTATTGTTGCATTCATCTCTGAGATGTTGATTCTTTTAACTTGCTGCAAATGCGATAACGCGCCCAGGCAGCACACAAAATACTTTGCACCTGAATCACATCTGGATGTCCTAAGGTTTTCTAACGTTGGTTTCGTGAGTGTGTTTCGGATCTGAATCTTATTTGTTATTTCACATGCGATGTACGGCATTGATTTATGAACTGTAAATTGGATGCGTTTCACATTGTGACTACCATGCCTTTAAAAAAGTACGTGCCATAGGGTGTGTTTCAGATTTGCCTCTTTGAATGCGATACAAAGTCAGATAATGCCATCCGATTCGAGTCCGATTTGTCTGGTGCTACAAACACTTATGTCTAAGTCCGATTTCGGCCGGAATTCCGAATGTGAATCAGATGCAACCAGGAATACGCGATACAGAGTCAGATAATGCCATCCGATTCGAGTCCGATTTGTCTGGTGCTACAGCCACTTTCGTTCAAGTCCGATTTCGGCCGGAATTCCGAATGTGAATCAGATGCAACCAGGAATACGCGATACAGAGTCAGATAATGCCATCCGATTCGAGTCCGATTTGTCTGGTGCTAAAGCCACTTTCGTTCAAGTCCGATTTCGGTCGGAATTCCGAATGTGAATCAGATCCAACCAGCTACACGGAAAAAAGAGTCGGATAAACAGATCAGATTCAGCACTAAATTGCATCGTGGTTTCCAAAGCCACTCCCGACATATCTGGAAATCGAGCGGTTCGTTTGAGTGTACTAATTCTCTCTATGGCTAATTACTCTGTCACTTCTAAACGTTCATAAAAACTGTTTCTATAATATTAATCAGCGTAAAAAAAAATTCTTTTACTAGTATTTCAGACCTTAAAAAGTAGTACAACTAAGTGTGTTTAGGATTTTAAAAATCGATGTTCAATGGCATGAACTATAAATATGTAGTCAAATAGTATGGCGCGAGAGAATCTTTTCAAGAAGTCACGTTAGCGCAAAGAGTTTCTGTGTGAGGATATTGAGAAGAGAAGCCGAAAGTGACAGAAAGTGATAGAACTAAAAGTGCCGAGAAGCCGACTCACAGGCTATCTCTTGGTTTATTAATCCTGCCAAATGTTTCGTGACAGTTTGTACAAAGTGTAGGTATTGTATACCTATCTCTGGCTCAGATGAATGCGCTTCGTATCTATAAAAATAATATATGTAGAACACCGGTTTGCTGTGGTCATCCGTACCTAAGACGCTCTAGTTCAATTTTAACCAAAACAACTGTCATGCTTTATGATTTATTGTAAAAAGTGGCCGTATACGCTGTCATCATCTGTCAGCTGACATAAGAATAATAAACTAGGTTTTAATACCCATGTTTCGTATCTTGCGCCAGCATAAAATCAAAACCAATCAAAACGAAGCGCGGCATTGCTCTAATTCGGGGGTGAAAAGCGCAAAAATGGTAAATACCAAACAGGTATAATATTTGAAATATTTGAAACAAATAAGACAAAAAATTACTGTTATAAATATTTATAAACCAATAAATGATTTTTAGAGCCAAAACTTTGTTATATTTAACTCAACTTCTGTATAAAAAGCTATATTAACGCACAATTTTTTGCTACCGAACGCAAACGTTTGATGGGATTACTGCCAACCAAGCATTTAGCCGCGCACTCAGTGTTGCCAAGTCAGCACTTTTGGGGCTAGATCTGGCTATTTTGAAGGAGCGTCCAGCCCCAAAAATTGTGGTTTGCCCGGCCGGGCAAAAGCAGCTATTTCCGTGATTTATTCTAGCCCCAAACTTAATATCTAGCTCTTTTAGCCCTTTTCGAATGCTGATTGACATACGATTGCTCGTCAATTTCAAAATTCGGGATATCAGTGCAGCCAACTGCGACCGACTTGCCGTTGCCATTTGCCAAGCCAACGAGCAAAGCAATTAGCAAAGATATTTGTGATTTGTGACGCCGACGGCGCGTCGTTGGGCTTTAGGTTTCGCACTTTGGGATCACTCGCTGTACTATGCTGTACTTGTCAGTATATAACACCTGCACAGAAAGTATTATAATATTTTGTATTTCATTAAGTTCTCTGACTATTTGTACTGATACGTAACAATATGTCCCTAAATAATATGTTCCTACATGATTATTTGTTGCCAGTAAATGCAACGGAATGAATCAAGACTGACATGAGATCTTGATCTGTTGTAAAATGTTCCTTCTAGATCTAGTGTGCTACGACTACAAAGGAAATTCTATAATATTGCATTAAAATACATATTATTTTTTGAAACCGTGTCTGATGGAGCTATCATAAACGTTTTGTATATTATTATTATAAATATATTGCCACCAATTGACAATAAAATAATGAACGAAATTTATAACTCTGTGTTTATATATTTTTTCGAGCGTTTCTGGGGCATTTGTATTTTCAGCCCGAAAGTTAAAAATCTAGCCCCTTTTCAGGAAGAATTTTGACTTTCTAGCACTTTATAATTTTCTTGAGTTGGCAACACTGCGCGCACTGCCGCATTGCTCGTCGTCGCCATGTCGCTCGCTATTCAGCTGTACCGTCCTGCGTTCTCCCGTGCTGTGATTTTGGAGTGTTGTTTTATCAACTGATCACCTGTTTTTATTCGAATTTCGTCGCTACACGTCTTCTAGACTGACAGTATAGTGATCTCTCGCGAAGGTACGTAACTTACATTTGATTTACTTTCCATAGTTCCATACACATGTTCCATACTTCGTTTTACTTGCTTCGGGTTAGGGTTAGGGTAAGAATTTTGAATATTTTATAAGCTTTTTGCAGCTGAACGGTTGAATATCTCATATCTTTGTAGTAATAAATCATACATTTTAGTACCTTATTGTACCTATATACAGACTGGAAACTCAGGTTGTTAACTTCTATATTTTTAGGAGTCGGCATGGACGCAGTCATTGTAGAAGACTGCATGGACATTGAAGAAGTCAGCGTGGATCTTACAGAAGGCTACAACATCAACACAGGGTCAAAGTGAGCATTCCTTTTAATTTTCCAGGCCTTCCCATCTCAATCGATTTCTTCCCATTATCTTCATTCATACCTTCTTATTATCATGGCTTATCAAATGAAGGAAAAATCAAGAACAACTATATACAGAAAGATAAAAAGAGCGGTCGACATCATGCAGCGTGGAGATGCAGAGTTAAGTAGTGGCTCCACGTTAAATTCTAGTTTGCCCTCCAGCCACCCAGCCACCCAGACTCGATTTGCCGATGAGTACGAGTCGATGAGTCGATCAGCCAATTTTGCTTCTTCTGATGAATTTGATTACGAGGACATTAAAATGGCTGCAAATTTCATTGAGGAAGACCGATTAGACACGGAGGAAGTTGATGAAGCTAGATTAAATTATGATGAAGTTGATTTGGATTGTGTTTTTGATAAAAGTGAGCCAGTTGCAAATTTTGACATTGGAGACTTCTTAAGGGACTGGTCGCTGCGGAACAACATAACATTGTCGGCTACCTCAGAACTTCTCAAGGGCCTTCGAAACGTTCACAAAGAGTTGCCTAAAGATGCCCGCACTCTTCTCAAAACCCCTCGGAGTGTAGATGTGAATGAAATGGCAAGTGGGGAGTATGTATTTCTAGGTGTAAAGGAAAGGTTGCTGAAACATGCAAAGCAACTACTTGATCCCAATAAGCCCGATCTGGCCCTGAATTTCAATATAGATGGCATACCACTGTTTGACAATTCTCTCATCGAATTTTGGCCCATACTTTGCAATATACAAGGACTTGACATTGTACCATTCCCATTAGCCGTGTTTTGCGGTGCTGGCAAACCCCCGATTTCTTTGTTTTTAAATGATTTCATTTTGGATCTAAATAATCTGATAGAGAACGGTTTGACCCATCAGGGATCTTGTTACAGAGTGCATGTGCGTGCCTTTATTTGCGATGCTCCTGCGAAAGCTTATTTGAGATGCGTTAAGCTATACAGCGGCTATTGGGGGTGTGACCGCTGCACCACTAAAGGTGTGCATTTTGGTCGTATGACCTTTCCGCAAACGGACGCACCACTTCGAACTGACCAATCTTTTGCGTCACGTGTCGATGAAAACTTCCATCACCCGCTCCCAGCCACTCCATTGGCCTCTCTGATTAACACATGACTAGTTTCAACTTTTCCGTTAGATGCGATGCACCTGGTGTACCTGGGGGTCACTAAGCGCCTTCTTGTCTTCTGGATAAAGGGGATAAAAGGGGTTCGTTTAAAGATAGCACGCTTGAGTGTCGCTTATCGACAGGCAATGAGTGACTATCTACTGCAATCAAGGGAAACGTGGCCCTCTGATTTTTGTCGGTATGCTAGAGGCCTTGCGGACGTGGACAGATGGAAGGCAACAGAGCTCAGACAGTTTTTGTTGTACTTGAGTGTCACATCGCTGAAAGGGCTTGTGGATACTAATGTGTATGAACACTTTCTTCTTTTACATTGTGCGATCACCATCTTGGCAGGCAATTTGCACATTGAGTTGAACACCCTTGCCCATGATTTTTTGACGTTGTTTGTTAAAAACTCTTCCAAGTTCTATGGAGATGAGTTTGTAGTGTATAATGTTCACGCGTTAATTCACTTAAGTAGTGATGCACTTCGTCTCGGTCCGTTAGGAACATTCGATGCATTCCCATTCGAAAACCAACTAGGTATTCTCAAGCTTCATATTCGCTCAAAAAACAAACCCCTACAGCAACTTTGCAAACGCATCGGAGAAAAAGATAATTGCCCCTTGAAGAAAAAGAATGTATCAAATGCTACCCAAATGAGCATGCTCAAGCTTCATGATTCTGGTCCCACAGCAGGTTGCAATGGGGTTCAGTTTCAAAAGTTGGTATTAGGCCCAAATTTTCATTTGGCTACTGGCCAGAAAGATGGAACTGTTATCTTAAGTGACCGAAGAGTTATGGTGATTCAAAATTTTGTTTCTAGCAGCGCAGATGAAATTTGTTTAATCGGGAAAGTTTTTAAAAAGTACTCAGATTTTTAAACGTATCCTATTAAATCTTCTGTACTCTCAGTCTACTTCGCTGAAAACCTTTCGAGCATACTAAGCATAGAACGCCTTTCATCAGTTCGAACTAAAGCTGTTGCCCTTCCTTACAAGAAAGGGTTTGTTGTGTTCCCATTGCTGCACTATCCCGGTCCTTCCTCCTAGCAACATCCTTGTGCTCAGCGTGACTTCAGATACTCTTTATTTCAACGATTTATAGGTACCTACCTACCTACTACCTACCTTTATTCAACCATTTAATATTGAACTAAATTGGTACCATTAGTAACTATTCACAAAAACTTTCACAAAAAGGATAACTAAAATACATAATTTTATCCATGCTTGATATTATGTTCTGCTTCTTTTCTTTTTTTAGTTTCTCCTTGGTTGTATTTGAAGCAAAAGGTACATCAAGTCGAGTGGATTTATGCGTTGTGCCAACGTCTTGGGTTTTTGAAGAAGATGGACATGAGAAATGCCGATGGCCACGCAACGTCTCACAGAAGCGCTGCAACGAGATGATACTCGAATTAACGGCTCCCTCATCGAAGTGGCAGATCTATGCAGTTCACGTTAAATCGTCAAATTGTAAGTATGCTTATCTACAAATTTTTTAAATGCTAAAAAAGATTATGCAAAATGAAACAGATATGAACCTTTTCTTTTGTTTCTGCTTATTAAATGATGGCTGCCAAAATCCCACCAAGTTTAGGTTTTGCAATAAGATCAGCTCATTGAAGCATGACTGATAAAAGAATTAATAATAACTGTGCAAACATTTGGAGATCCTAGATTCAAACATAGTCTTTTGGTGTATTTGAAAAGCAGTGATTTATGCATTTCATGTGTAGGTACCTAAAGGAACATAAATTTTGAAATGCTATGCCACATTGCAACACAATTTTTACCTAAATAAAGAAAGGTGACGTGAACTTCCAGCAAATCTATAAATTAACAAGCCATGAAGATTTGACATTGTTCGTTTATGATATGGTGCAGTTGCAAGCCAATTTTCTTTGTCAACAATTTCACACATTTTTGTTTTTGTCTTTAGTGACTCACTCAGCAGCCACTCAACTGCTGGACTATTTCTTGGCCAACTCGGACGCTGCCAGCGGAGATGACTTACAAGCAGTACTGGCATACAACAGTCTATCAGGCCAAGCAGTCAACCCGTCCTCCCAACCGATCGACCGTCACCCTGACGCCCCACCAATCAACCATCACCCATCGGCCGCTTTCATCCATCCGCCAGGATATGTTCGAACACCAAAACGGAAACTAGACTCCATAAAAGAGGGGCCACATCCAAGCAAATCTCGTCCCTTTACTGAATCTATTTCCAAGCCCAGGTCTACCAGCCCAAAAAAGCTGACCGAACTTCAGCCTTTCCGATATACTAATTTGGATCAAACTATCCAACTAATTCCCAATTCAGGAATTCGCGATTCGAATTCCTACTTTAGCCAGTCGATCCCAAGGAGCAATTCAAATCCAATTGTTGACAGGACTCCTAGCCCTACTGTACATTCAATACAAAGTGCCCAACAAAACCATTTTCGTTCGCCTCTGACACCTGCCCTCTCAATGAATCGGATGCACACCGCTTCAGTTGAGGCCTCGCAACCATTCTTGCAGGGAGATGACACTCAATGCAACTGCAATGCAGGTGAGAATTTTAAAAATTGAAATTTCTAAATAAAATAGTAATATAAATTTTGATGCCTCTATTCTGTTCAATCTGCAATCCATAATCAAGTGGGCAGCACATGTAGGGAAAATACCATGTTTCAAAGTAGATTCGATCATTTAACACTTCTGTTTGCAGAACGACAAAGAAAGGTTAATTTGACAAGCCCTGCTCTTTTATCATAACTACCTAGCAAACCAGTTCCTTTAGTAATAGCTATGAGCAAATGAAACTTCAGGACTTCTCAATCTAACAAGCATTCTTAATTTTGATTTAGCTTTTCAAAGACGGGTCTTGGAGCAGTTGGAAAATCTTCGCCGGCAAGTTGTCTTCCTGACAAATGCAACTGTGCCGAATGCGCCCATCAACCATCTGTCAGTTTTTCGGGACAAGCTGCCACTTCAAACCATCGAGGCACTTTTAAATTTGGAGGCACAAATTAAAGAAAAAGAAGACTTTCCAGCAATGGTACGTGAGTTGCTCTATTAATAATTCGATTAATGCATGGCTGCATCCTTGATATCAATAGGATTTTTACTTGATCAAAATATTAATCTTTTGTTTTTCTTCAGGTACGTGCTGTGGGTCTCGTTGGGGGCGATGACGTGAAGGACTGCGTGTCGCGCGTCATGATGCAGCTGCTGAGCAAATCACTAGCTGACCAGGTCTTCTACAGGAAGAAAGGCCACACCTCCCTGTCCGAACTTACTTCGGTTATGTCACTGATCCACAGTAAGTACAATGGAGTCTAAATATTTCTCATTGTTTTACTTTTAAACTCATGCAGTTAACCCTTCGATCACTGCTCCAATACGGGATAGGCAACTATAAGTATGCCGTCCCAGCTGTTACTGCGTTTTCACGTTATCTTAAAAGTGAATCAACATTGAAACAAACAAACAAGGAGATTATTTAGCCTCTTATTAATTACAATTGATGTATTTAGAATCAAATAGTAGATATTTCATCTTTAAAATACCAATACAATACGAGTGATCAGGTGGCTCCAAGGTTCTGGTTCTCGGAATCCGGAAAATCACAAGAAATCGCAACCATGAACACCGCAAAGTTAGTGCGTGCCTTAAAAGAAACCAATTTTAAAAGTTAATCAACCATGGGCTTATTTCACATTATTTCAAGGCCCATTAATTCCGTCACAAAGAAAACGTGACGAGTGCTTCTTTGCCTGAATTTTAATTTTTGTTACATGAGTAATAATTGGTCAGTCAAGCTCAGATAGGGCTCACATCACATCACTAGTCAATTAATGACTGCCAAAGTATTTTTTTAACCATTTTGATTTTTGATACTACTTAAACTCAGTTCAGTTGGAAACCATAAGGCAATCCCCATTGAGTTATTTTTATTTTTTCTAATATATATTTTTATTAGATTTCTTTTTAACCTGGACCAAGGTTGTTGCTTTAGGGTTGCTTTAGGGATGATTTGTTATCAAATGATCTATGTGACCTGTGCTGTGTTTTTCAATCATTCTTCTGTGGGTTCCTAGAAGTCACTGCCCATAATTTAAACAAAGGCATTTGATATACAATTTCTACCTATATAATGACTTTTTAACTTGGACCAAGGTTGTTGCTTTAGGGATGATCTCTGGAGGAAAGCATTTAGGGCTTTATATCAGCTTGTACACCTTATATTTGTTATCAAATTATCTATGTGACATTTGCTGTGTTTTTCAATCATTCTTCTGTGGGTTACTAGAAGTAACTGCCCATAATTTAAACAAAGGCATTTGCTATACCATCGTCCTGATTACCACTTGCTTGAGGCGAACCAAAAGTTTAGAGATCTGATACCAGCTCAATAAACTGAACAGCCAATTACCTACTAACATTTCAAACACATGATTGATTTTTTTGGGATTGGGTATTAACTGATGAGTGATGGGCAACACTTGGCTCCATGTCCATATTCAGGATCCATGATTATGTTAGTAATTGGGCACATTTCGTTTGGTTCAGCATTCTTTATTTAGCAGTTGGTACCAATTACCTACATCAGCTGCAATATTTTTTTTAAATGCATTATTCTGTACTTGCAGTTTTCCTATTTTTTGATCAATAAAAATGTATGTGATTAAAATGTAAGATTACTATTATATTTGACCTTCTTATAACTATAGCTCCTACACTGGCAATTAAACAGGAAGAGGTAAGTATCTGGATGCATCGGAAGTCATTTTTTATCCTCATTGCCTGGATAATTTGTGGCAAAAGTCTGCACAAGTATAATGTTTCTTAGTTGACTAGGGACATTTTAAAATTGATTCGCGGATCGCTTTGGCGCATTTTTGCATGGTTTTCTCTTATTAAATGCATGGGATTTGAGTCGGAAATGGGTCTCAATAAAGAGAGACAGCCCAATTATGATTGAATGTCAGCGTCTGTTTTGCGACTGTATCGCATGTGAAAAAAGCAAGGCGCACTCTCAGCGCAGGTGTGTTTTAGGTATGAAAATGTGCATCTGATTCGGACCCGATTTGTTGGATACAAAACGGCGATGAAGCTTGTTTCATTTCCAGATGTGAATCGGTGTCACAAAACCCAATCTAAACCCGGCCTCCCGGCTTGCATGTGATTTAGATTTGGAAATGAGCATCCGATTCGGACCCGATTTGTTGCCTACAGAACAGTGGTGGAGCTTGTTTCACTTCCAGTAGTGAATCGGTGTCACAAAACCAAATATGAATCAGACCTAGGCTGACTTTTAAATAAATCGAATCACATGTGAAACAGATCCACTGTGCTGCCTGGGCGAGTACCTTTATCTTAAGCTGCGATAAGCGGATTATATTCGAAGAGGAATATAACAGCTAAATGTCGGCGGAAACATTGTGGACTCCCTATATATTTGTAATTCTATAGCTATAGAAAATCCATTGAGAATGGTTTCTAGCTCTTACCATTGATGAGTGAATTCAGATGATGTTACAGTTTTTGCACAGAAAACTTGGATTAGTACACGTGTTCGTTTGCAACTGTTTGCAACTGTTCCATATTACGAATTAAATAACTTGGCCGTACGCCATTAACTGATGTGCTACTTAATTGGTATTGGTAAGCTTCTAGATTTAAAAATATAAATTGTTGTAATTGTGAAGTTTTTGATGCCTTCTTGATGCCTTCGTCAATAATCATAACTTTGTGAAATGCTGCACCTATTTAGGGCTAGAAAGTGTCGAAAGTTTCAGAGTGATTCGGAGTGTTCTTTTGGACACTTCAGAAATATTCAGCTCGACTGCTACTTACATAAGGACTGAAGTAAGATGCCTCCTGGAACGATTGCTCGCCGCGCGCAACACATTGCGGGATTTAAAAATAAATTTTTTTTTGTAAATCGATTTTGGATTTATAAGCGTGATGTTGTAGAAAATGAAGCCATGTCTAGCAATAACGCGCGAGTAGGTTTAGGTATTGATAAAATCACTAAATACAGAGATAAGAAGCAAACCAATGCGATAAGCTAGCAAAGATTTTACCTAAACGTGCTTATATTATTGATACTGAAGTCGAACCCAAATTTTTTAGTAATTATATTAAAGTGAAATGTGAAAGCAAGAGTTTAAAAAATCACTTTTGTGCGACTTTTGGTAGACTATACGATATAATATATGTAATTAGCAGTGTTGTGACTAGATAATTTTTTTTTCATCTAGATAAAGATGAAGATAATGGGCAAATTTGTTATCTAGATAAGATAATAGATGATTTTTTAAAATCATCTAGATAAAAGATAAAACATGAAAAAATCTATCTAGATAATTTTCTTTAGATAATAGATAATTTTTGAAATTAGGAATATTGGAAAATGATGTTGGATTGTTGCGAAATTCCAAAAGCCACATTAGTGACTGATAATATTATATTACACCTACCTAACAGTAAAATAGGAGCTATTGGAATCGGATTCCCAATTCCCGAATCATTATACTCACAAGATTATACATGTTTGAAACTTTTTATTGGGATGGCAAAGGTATTGGAAATAATGACAATCTGAATGACAATGTCAAGAATTGGAATAAAATTGGCTAAAATCATCTATTATCTTTTATCTAAAATATGGAGTTTAGATAAAGTTTTTTTTATCTAGATAAAGATAAAGATGACAGTGCACAATATTATCTAGATAAAGATAATAGATTAAAAAAATTATCTAGATAATTATCTAGATAATTTTATCTAGATAAGTCACAACACTGGTAATTAGTGCGGGGGAGCGCGTGCCCCAATCATTTCCCAGCCTGGCAACCAGGACAGCCGGATTCAGCGGAAAAAATGAATCGGACTGGTGGGGGGGTTTGTATACAATCGCCCAGCCTGATATTGTCACTCTCACGTACCATACCGATCAGGGAGAAAATTACAGAAGCTTTGCGTAACTTTAAGATAAGTGAGCTGTTTACGCTAAGATTTCATTCTGTGATTCGCCCCCAGATTTTTTAAATTTTTTGCTCACTGGTGGCGAAGAAATCGACTGACAATTTTGTATATGAACTCGAATATTTGAAAAAAGCAATAGGATGTCGCATACCTAATGCACAATTTTCATTTCTTGGTCACATCTACTTGGCGTGTGGTAGATCCCCAGTAGCATTAGTTCCAAGACAGTAAAGTCAAGCGTTGGTCCCTTCTTAAAGCATAAATGACATCATATGTCACGTCACAAAACAATCAAACGTCTTTCAACCCCTTCCAGTATAGGCATTTTTTCGATCTCATCACCTGAGTGTGTGGTATAGCTGTACAGTAACGCTCGTGTGCACAGCCATTCTGTGAACTATGTGCAGCTGTTTTACCGACCAGTCAGCGGCATGGTGGGGGAAACTCAGGTAGGGGAGGTCCACGCTTTGAGCCGAGGAATATTGAGCCGCAGAATATGAACTGTGTATCGTTTGGGGAAAGGATGCGAAACTGACCTGCACTATATTGAGCCGCACTTTATTTTGTTGGAAGTTAAGCCGCAGAATGTTGGGCCGCAGTATATCACCCTTGTAATTCGTTGATTTAATGTCGTTAGCTAGGCTGCAGTTTGTTGCACCGCAGTATATTGAGCCGCACAATATGCTTGTGTGAATGTGGCTTTTTTTGGGCCGCAGAATATTGGGCCGCAGTTAAATAACGTTGAGCCGCACTTTATTGAGCCGCAGTTTATGGTTTCCCCGGAAATATTATTTGGGGCCCTGTTTACTCAAAATACAGTTGAAGCTGAGATAATCAGCTATAACATTAGTTTATGTTAATACGACCCATAATTTTTTCTACGATGAGTATCAAGGGCTGGATGCATTCACAATACTATGAAATACTATGAAATAAAAACTAGGTACGTAAACTATGAGATGATTAAGTACCAAGTCAACGGGTTGGGTGGGGGTGATGGGGAAATACATTTATAGATGTGGCATATATATCGAAAACAATTATTGTGCTATAGGAGAAGAATTTGTTGAGGTCTTATTCTTCTAATACTGATGTCAATTTTGACATGACGTGTCAACTTTTCCACTCATATCGAATCGGCCTTTTTAACTTATATCACAGTCCCTTCAATTCTGACAGTTAACATGTTTCAGAGATAATCATTGATATTTACTGAAGCTCCTTTATTTAAGCCTGAAAAATGAAGCCTGAATTCCGAAAAATACACTTATCTGTGTCCTACCTCCTATATTACAAATGACAAGAAAACCATTTACGAGTTTCTGAAATAAAATAGGTATCATGGTAGGTACGTATATTTTTATTTTGACAAATGCGTTTTTAAAATTAAAAACTGAAGTTCTTAAACGCTCTATAGGTACAATACAATAATACAATAATAATGGTTACAATAATAATAGTACACAAAAAATAATTAGTTTGCTGTGACTCGCAGTTCTACAATATGAAACATGAGCTAAACAACTCTATCACAAAATCGTAGTCAAATTGTGATTTTATATTGTATTCTACATTCATTAGCAAAAGGTGGTTCATGAGTTGGTTACAAAGCATTGCCCTCAAACTAGTTTTGACAATTTTGAGCTTAGAAAAAACTCTTTCGCACGTTACTTGAGTGCAGGGGAGAGTCAGCACAAATTTGTAACACACATACAAATTTGGAAATGAACATGTATGCATGGCATAATTGTGCAGCAAGGCAAATGCGATCGCCAAACAATTGTTACACAGTGCTTGTGCATGACCTGGAGGCAGTTCTTCGACTGTGTCTTCATCTAGTTCACTGGCGCTTGCAGCAGATTCACTGGATTCGGGTTCTTCGTGATTTCTAGTGAGTGTTGCAGTGAAGCTGGAAAACTGATTGGAAAATTGAATCAACTCGGTCTTCAAAATGTGCAGTTCAATGTTGCACAGTGCAGCCAGTTTGGAAAGTGATTCTCGGGGAATCCCCACTCTTCTTATTTCGTCGAACCGCTTTGGGTCCAAACAGGCACAGTCAGCTAAAAGGTCTGCATTTACTTTAAAACGTTCATCCAGACTGGTTTTTGCTAAATCCAAAATCCTATTGAAGGTTTCAACGCGAACGATTTGCAATATTGGCATGGCCCTTCGATCATCAATGGACTTGGATGGTTCGCCTGGCATGAGTTTTTTTAATGAAACCCTGCTCTCTTTAAAATCTTCTTTCAAATGAATACTAACACCATCCAGTTCAAGTTGCGCATTGACATGTATTACGTAGGCTTTTGTCTTATCGTACAACATTTGAAAGTCATGGCGCTTCTCTGAAATTTGTTGACTAAGATTTTCAACCATTTTCCAAGCTGTGAGATAGTCAAGTTGCTTTGACTGCAAATATTTCGAGACAGGAGTGCTGCTCAAAAAAATATGTTGATAATGATAAATGATCGCGGTGAAAATAGTTTCAAATTTGCGCCAATTTTCAATTAGTGACTGCGCCGTGTGTTTAACCTTCGCGTCAAATGGGCCCGTCGCTATTTCATTCAGAAAAGTTAAAAAGAGAACCAACCGTGAATTTGTTCTTTCATTTTCGTTTTCTTTTTCCAGAAGATGATCAAGGTTTTCATCGATTATACCGTTCAAAGATGCATGTTTACTCCACCACCTTGTTGCGCCTATTTTGGCAATTCTGCGAAGTTTATCTTGCCCGGTGCATCGCTCGCCGGTCAAGCCAGTCCACACGCCCATTATTTTGTGGGAATCCGAGAGAAAAACTGCGGAATTTCCTACCAAACCCGATAAGTTTTCCGCCTGTTTGCAGCAAGTAGTCGCGTCGGTCATTACTATAGATTAAGAACGTGGGCCATGCAGTGGGTATATTGAATATCGCTGCTGATATTTTTTTTGAAGTAGGCCTGCAAGCCTTCAAACTGGCCTTTCATGTTCGCAGCGCCATCAAAGGAGCAACCTACAATCTTGTGTAAATCTAAGCCCAGCGATGATAATTCTTTGCTGATGAGAGCAAAAAGTTCTTTCCCACTTGATTTGTGTGGGACAATAAGACTGATCAACTTTTCTTTTATTTCGCCATCACAAATATAGCGACAACAAATGGCCATTTGGTCGATTACAGCAACGTCTTGAGTGGAGTCACATTGAATGCTGAACATTCCTGCGGATTGAATTTCCTTGATGATTTTTGATTTGATCTCTTCACCTATGGCTACAATTAATTTGTTCACGAAAGTTTTAGAAAGATATGTCACAAGAGATCCTCTTCCTTTGCAGTGCACTTTTCCTTTGTTCTTAAGAAAAAGTTTTCTTTTTTTACTTGCTGCAATAGACTTTGTTACGTGTTCTTTTAAAATAATGTCGTATTCAGCAACTAGCATCACCAATTCTAGAAAATTCCCGTGGTTAGTCGAATCATCATCAAGGCGATCTGCGCTCTCATGCCGATGCCCTCGATACGGCAACCCTTGTCTTCCGAGAAATAAAATAATGTCAATAAGCCGCCTGATTACAGCGCGCTTCTGTAAGTCTTCCTTGCGGCGTATTTCCGCGAGATTTTTGTTTACAAGGCATTCAATGTTCATATTTCGTTTTGCATTGAAACTCGCCGTCACACAACGCATGTGCGTCTGCGATTTCTCGTGTTTGTCTATTGCCCTGTAAATGCCATGCCGACCATCCTTTATCACCTTATATCCAGATATAAAAGTACTTGTTGTCTGGTTTCCAGCAAAGCACATGCACATCGAACAATACAAACTACAATTAGCAGTTGAATATGACGTACCCAACGGCGTGGCACTGTTTCGTTGTTGATATTTTTTTTAAAAACGCGATGGTGGTCAAATGGTAACTTTTGGTTTTCGTGTGCACTTGGCTGTATTGGATGTTGATTCAAAAAAGCAACTTTTGTATCGATGCTATCATCTGGCCGTGGAGCTATAAACGCAGATATATTTCTACCTGTAAATGTGATCCCCTCTCTACACTCTCAAAAAACTTCACATGGACCTATGTGATAGTGACATGAAATCATTGCAATGATTGTAATCAAATATGTCGTGGTAGCTTCCCATGGCTTCCTGGGAATGATTCACGTGGTTCTCGGCTGCCATTGCTGGAGCCTGCCACCTACGGGAATTTGAGGTTAGGATGCCCCGAGGAGGTTTTAGACCTTTCATTGGGATGGTTAGCAAGTTTGGGAGCCGATTATGTAGAGTTTCCACTGGATTGCTCTAGTTATCGATATCACTGCCCGATACGTCTCGCAGCCTAGTGCCTATATACCCTAAACATTCGTGTTCAATTGGCCACATGGCATGCGCTCATGGGAATCATTGCCATGGCGGTGTGGATGGCGATTTTAAAATGGATTGATTAACATGCCAATTACTAAAGATCCCATAGAGTCGCTCAAGATAATGCATTCACATACAGGCCATGTGAATAAATCTGAGAGTGTAGTGGCACGAGCTTGACCACGCTCCATCTCTTTGGCACTATCCAAATCGCTGTCATCCGCATCACCCTCGACGTCGGTCTCCTCGGCGTCGGTATTTTCGGCGACGGTGTCCTCGGCGACGGTGTCCTCGGCGTTGTCACCCGGGGTTTCAGACACTTGAAGGACGTCTAAAAAGTTACATATTCTATGACAATCGTTTGCTACTTCACTTTTTATTTTAACACTGTGCCATCGCATCGCTAAGGAAAATGCATCATCACAAAATAAACACTTTTTAGTACCACACACTCGAACTTGACAAAACAGGGAAACACACGTATAATATGCATATCTATAACTTTAAAACCAGTTTGACTACGAGATAATTGACTCTTAAAAATTATAATATATCATGATTTACCTACCATTTGAGCTTTTTAGTCCAAGTGAGCCGATGCCAAAACTAAGCTCAATTGCTTACTATCGGAGGCAACGGCACTAAGGAGCTTCCTGGCATTGGCAGCCCGCTTCGTGGCACCTGATTTTGCTTTGTAACTCGATCGGGATGCGCTGGAATTGGGCGGACCATCTCCCGGCGACGAACTCATTTTTATGTCACACACTTCACAGCACGTTTTATAAATTTCAATTGCAGAGATCTGAGACAAATTTTAACGCGTCTGCACCTGAACCAGCTCCTCAAAGACTGAACTATAAAAATTACAGAAATCAGCAGTGACTGCAATATATAGCATATAAATTGTAGACACAACTTCGACTCACTCAGCTCAGGGTGTCTGCGATAGCCAGTATTGGGCGGCTTGGAGTCAGTGTCAAGGGAAAATGTAGAGAAGCGGTGCCGTGGCTATATCTCAATTTCTAGGTACCTATGCAATTATTGTATTGTTTGCGTTCAGTATAAAATACGAGGAAATGAATGAGCCTGCTAATTCAAGCTTCTTCGAAACACAATATATTTCGCTAATACGTCTCGTGAGTAGGGTTGCCATATATAAAAACAGGCAGGGCGGGACATAATCACGCCATACCAAAAACGCAAATGGGGGGTCTGGGGGCGGCGCCCCCAGGGAATCGGGGGTTCTCGAAACCCCGAAAAATTCCGAAAAAATTGAAAATTTAAGATCATTTTGAATCAAATCTACTCATTTCAGAAGACTTGGGATGTCCTTAACACGATTTTTTTTTGTATTTTGCAAGCATTATCTTTATTTTTTTATTATTGTATTTCTGTCTTTGAAAATGAAGTACCCACCTGATTTATTAATGGTGCCGTCATTAACGTGCTTTTACAGAATATTTCAACAACCGTGAGATGAGAGAGGAGTTAAAAAAATTCATTGACACACTTTTTTTTTTCAAATGATAACATATATATTTGAACATGTATAACACACATATTTGACAAATATTAGAGCTCCCCGAGTCATGGCAATATCTTGTTGTAAAATGTTGACATTTTACTAAACTCATAGTTGGGACTTGGGAATTCGCCAATAGGAACAGATAATATAACATAACAGTAGTACCTAGTACATTAATTCAGTTTACTTTCTGTCCTAGACTAATGCTAGCATTATGGCTATAACATTGTTAATAATAATAATAAATCTTTGACAACAAATGCAAATTAAGAATAGTTGAGAAAATACCCTATTTCTCATGGCACAACATAATATGCCAATAGAAAATTATTTCTTTTAGTTTCACTATTATTTACTATTATTTCAGTTATTTCGTTTACACTAAACGCAAATATAGTAGTAGTTGAGAAAATACCCTGTTTCTCGAAAATCACATCTCTTCTCACTTTTGGTTCATATGACAAATGACATATGACTTAAAATATAATTGAGGAAATAAATGACTTGTGCTTATTGATAATCTACTTTTCATTGGCCACTTTGGTTGTATATTTGGCATTTGCTTTGGCCTCAACTAAAATTTTCTTGCCTGCTTCGGTTGATGTCAAATAGCGGTGAAATTCTCGACAAGAATAGCTGTAATTGGTTTTGATCATAAGTTCAGCCTCTAGGGTTGAAAGCAACAAGCGGTTTCTGCCATTTCGCCATGCCGTTTTCATAAGACTAAATACTCTCTCTGACATCGCGTTAGAATGTGGAATCGACAAAACGAATGTTATCATTTTCTCAAGATTTGATGATTTGATGTCCTTCAAAATTTGGACCCATTTTTGGTCAATGGCTAATTTCTTAAAATAGTCATTAGATGCTTTAGCCTCTAAATACGAACTGAGGTGAATTGTTTCTTCGAAGAGCAGGTCTTGATCAACACCATCAATTTTGAAACGATCTACTACTTTCACAATGTCCGTAAATGTTGGGATGACTTTTAATGATAAAGTCCCAAGGACACTCATATTATTATCTGTGAAATTATACCACTTTTCCAGGTAGCCGATAAGAGTCTCTAGAAACAGATCTGCCTCCTTTTGAAAATGCTGCACAGAATTATCGTCATCGCATCTTTTCAACAAGGAGCTAGCCAGAGAGCCGTAAAACATCTCCCTTTTTCTGACAATTAATGAATTTCTTAAATCGTTCATAATACTGAAAAGGTCTGTGATTAGAAGTTCGTTTGACTCCAGTAATCTTATCGTGTTGGTCAGCACTGTCCCGACATTCATTACGAACCCCAAGTAGGCTTCGCCTAATTCGTCGTTGAAAAAATCAATTAGGCCTGATCTCGGCGAATCCACAGACAAAAAGTATGATTTTACTGGTTGAAAATTTTTAAGCAATCTTTCTATAGCAGGGATTAAGGAGAGCCATCGGGTTGGAACGTGGCGGAGCAACTCGCACCACTCCATGTCCAGCCATTCGAAAACCCCCTTTATCTCAGCAGTCTTCTTTGTTGACGAACTGAATTCGTTAAATACTTTTATTATGATCGATTCTATGTCTACTCTCAGTCTTTTGCTTGCATGCTTGATGGCATTGTGGAGTATGTGGCAATTACAGCCCATGGCAATAATTTCGCCGTTTCCTTGGCGAAGTTCAGTGATTACGCTTTGATTTTTCCCAAAATTTACTGAAGCATTGTCTGCACAGTAAGCAGTTACGTTCTTTATAGATAAATTGCAAGATACAAGTTGCTTTATCAAGGAATCGGCAATTGCAACGGATGTTTCACTCTCTAGCGAATAAAAAGAAATCAGCTTGGTGCAAATACCAAAATCCCTTGAAAAGTACCGCACAATGAGAGGGAAAGTTTTTATATTTCCCTTGTTCGAAGCATCAGTTGCAATTGAAAATGGGTGACTGTCGCTTAGGTCTTGAAGAACATTTTCCTTTGATGCGGGCCCCAGGATTTGTTTCGCAATTGCTGTCCCTTTCGTACGTCCACATCTATATTTTTCGGCTATCTTTGAGTCCAGGAACATTACATCAAAAAGATTCCCAGCGCAATCTGCTGACAAGTAGCTGTGGGAGTGTGTCACCGTGTGATACACAAAGGTAACTTCTGCTGCACCTGGACATGCATCTTGAGATTTGATCACAAAATTATCTAAGCTCTTACTTGCTGCCTTGTTTACACTTTTTAAGTGTAGGGCACTAGTCATATGCTTTTTTATGTCATTTTCTCCCCCATGCCCTATTCCAAAACTGGATGAGCAGACAATGCAGCGCGCATAATTGTCAATACTGCCTTTAATTAGCCAGGGGTACGTCTCGGTCCAAACATTATTGAATTTGGTCAGTCTTTTTCGTTTTTTGCTTGCCCGAGGAGGCGGTGAGGCGACAGTAGCTGGACGTTTATGTACCACATCTTCTTCATCATTAGACCGCGATGACAGGGACTCATTCTCAGTCTCTTCATCACCGACGCCAAACACTACAATAGAATTCCAACTAATTATTTTAGGCATTTACCCAGCTCATACTGCTCAATTAAGTTAATATCTACTCCTGTGTAGTTAGGCATAGGCTGAGGCATAGGCATTAGGCACACTGTTCAAGATATCAAAATAAAATTATCATTTTCAAATGTCAAGCCTTTAAATCTGTGGCTCTGCTTCAAAGTCTTTATTATTACCTTCAGTTGGAGAAGTCTCAGACTCGGAATCGGAGAAAAAATAGTCTCCTTCCATGTAGCTGAAGGCCATGGTGGTGGTAGCATTGATGTACACACACTCGGTAGTAGCAGGGCAGCTTTGAAGACCTGCAATAATCGAATGTTTGTTAGTTGTTACAAATATTAATCATTATTATTGCAGCGACAAGTAGACTAGCAGTCCAGTGACGCCGATTGATTAAATTCACAGATTTCCAGCTTACTGCTTACCTTTAAATCTTCAATATGAAAACATTCCGTGCGTGATCCATGATCCGTCCCCCAACAGATAACAATGTCGAACGTCCTCCTCGCTTCACTTCTGACTTCAGATGAGAAAATTGCGCCAATTCGGGGCGAAATCAGCTGTACAGTACACACATGTTCCGTAAAGTCTGACACTGAGATATGACGCAATAATATCTCAGGTTATGACGTATTCGCGTCTGCGTAAAGCGTGAACGTGAAGTACAGTTTGTTACAAACTGCATAGACCGAAAAATACAAAATAAAAAGACCTCACACTTTAAAAGTTTCCGGGACAATTCAAAAGTTACCCGGGACGCGGGAATGCATATTTTCAGGCGGGACGTTCCCGAGCAAGTCGGGACGCCTGGCAACCCTACTCGTGAGACTAGAAAGATAATAATATTGTATTTTCATGAATTTGAAAGAACAAATTTAAGAGGGGCCCGGTGGATAGTTAATTTTGGCCGGGGCCCGGTACGGATTTCCGTACCAGCGTACCGGGCCAGTCCGCCCCTGCGTGCGTACATGCAGGGGAATCATGCAAGGATCAACTGTGTCTGGTAGGTAGGGTGCATTGTCCAGCTTGTCGGCTGTTATAATGCTGTCATGCTTGGTGTTTAGTTGGTTGAGCATTCCAAGATGGAATCGAGAAGAGAAAAGCCAGCAGTAAAAAGACCGCCACGAAAGAGATATGACGGCCAAAACTCTGCCGTATCATGCAAATAGAGAAGAGCAGGTTGCTTTCTCACTAGAGGTGAGTCTGCTAAATCTGCGATAGGGCTATCAATTAGTCTACGTGGGAGTAGAATTGAATTTAAGCTTGTTAGGGATAGCTAGCTCTGGGAGGAGCGATTCCGTTCGGATGTCCACATGAGATAGCAATGGTCGTACAGTTAGTGAGGGGCAATTTGGTGTCGGACGGCACGGACCTGTAGCAGAAAAGAGTGTCAGAGTGCATAAATGCGTAAGATGGTAATGAGATGCCTACCCGCCGCGCTAGCCACGGTTCCTAAGCTTCCTACCTATATACATACACTACACTTCCCTTCTCTTTTTAGCGCAGCTTTAGCACAACGGTCCCAGAATGGGATCTAATGGTAAATCTGGTCTATTGCGAGGGTACTTTCGGCGTCGCCGGGGTAGGTGACGTATGTGTATAGAAATCCACATGCTGTATCAAATTCTATCAAACGAACTATAACTTTGAGCGAAAACATATGAAAAGTATGCGCTGCGATAGTAAAACGCTAGGAAATAAGTAATTATTAAATTAAAGATACATTTTCAGAATTAAAGTTGTTTACATTTTATAAGCCCCTTTGATCGATGTCCGTTGCTATGCACCTTTATTTGCGATCTGTCATTCACTTAAAGGGGCTGTGAAGCGGGAAATTTAAATTTACAAACCATAACACCAATAGAAAATGGGCCTTTAAAAATAAATCGCCGAATTAGGCGATTTTACAAAAATTATTTCAGTTTTCAGCGATCGGGCGCTGCGAAAATTTAACGAATGGGGATTTACTTATGCGCCAATCTGTCGTCTTTTCTCTCTGTCTAACAATTCCTGCTCGCTCTCCTCGCAAGCCCCGCGCTGCCGTCCAGTCTGCAGGCAGCACGAGGCTGCTCACTTCCCCTCCAATGGTGCAGCACTGATTATTGTTTCTTCGAATTGGCGCGCGCCTAGGGTTTATGCTTCGATCATTACTGTTTATGTTATTATGGCAATAATGTGGTCACTAGTCAGAATTAAGAATTGCTATTAGAAAATGTTTACGAGATCTATACTGCAATCTATGACCATCTTTGTTAGCAAGAAATGATGTCGATGCAGCTTTCCTACGACACGCTACTACCAAACTAATGAACGCAAGTGGCAAGAAAGAAGACTGTCGTGCACTATGTACACCTCACAATACTTCCTCATGATCTTGAGGACTATATTTCCTAAAAAGTTGGTACTACATTTAGTTAGCAATGATTGGAGAATGACAGATATTCCAGTGTCCCTTCGTCGGGCGAGAGAGCATACAGTGCTCTACTTGGCATTTTTATTTATAAGTCGCGACATAAAATGCCGTGCTGTTTCGCTTATGGGTGTTCGAACAGAGGGACGATAAATAGAAACGAAGCCCCTTTGCTTTCATCTGGACTATGTCGAGTGTTCATGTACCGCGTCCCAAATAAAGAATTACATCCTACTCTTTATAAAAAATGGGCCGACGCATTGTCAAGAACGGAACTTCCCACCAAAAGCAGCCGCGTGTGCTCAAATCATTTCAAAGTGACGGATTTCAACGCGGAAGCTCTTTCGCAAGTCAATGACTCAAACCACCCAAGAACTAAAGCACCACCGCTCAATCCAGATGCCGTGCCAACAGTAAATTTAAAGGGTAAAAAGATTGTTTCTAAACCGAGAAGATCAAGACATTTGGAAACAACTGCAACGAGCATAGCTATCCAGTGTGAACTAGGGACCGAAACTTTGGCATTGCAGCCTGACCTTCCTGACGACGTTAATTTTGAGGATCCGAGTGCGAGTGTTGACGATAGAATGGACACATCGTTTCACATTTCAACTGAGTCGGATGCAGAAGAAAGGTCGACATCAGCTGAAAGTTCGGAGGACGATGACGAATGTGACAGTTCCACTGAAAGTTCCGTATTCCTAATATATAAATCGTGTCTTATGCAACTTTTTAAAACGTGCAACGAATGCAATTGCAAGTCACCTGTAGTGAATTTGACAACTGTAGTGGTTGGTTTTATGTTGATTGTTAAAACCACTTGCATCGACGGGCACACGGTCACGTGGTACTCTCATCCTACCCACGGCAATAGCCATCGTTCACTGGGAAACATCGAAATTGCATCGTCTCTATTATTATCCGGAACAAGTTTTAGTAAATTAGCAGACCTAGCTTTTATTTTGAAACTGGCTATATTTTCAAGTAAAACCTACTACGATATTACAAACACGTTTGTTAACGGGGTGATAACACAAGTGTGGCAAGAACATCGCCAAGCAAACATTGATGCACTTTTAGAATCCGAAGATGACGTGCAACTGGCAGGGGATGGGCAGTATGACTCTCCTGGCTATTGTGGGATATATTGTAGCTACTCGGTCATGGATTTAGCGACTGAAAAAATTATAGATTTCGAAGTAGTTCAACGAAAACAGGTGATCGGTGATTTAGAAAAGGCGGGCTGCGAACGCGTGCTCAAGAGACTTCGTGACGAAGACCACTTGTCGATAACGCTGATGGCGACCGATCGTCATCGTGGGATTGGACTGCTGATGAGAACTGCATTCCCTGAAATTCAGCATGAATTCGACGTATGGCATCTTGCAAAGAGCCTTCAAAAAAAAAAAACGAGCCGCCGAATCAAAGTCGCCGCAGCTAGGCGAGTGGAAGGGTGCCATTAGCTACCACCTTTGGTGGTCGTCAATGACATGTGGCAAGAATCCTGATGCTCTGGTCGAGAGATTCACATCGCTATTACACCACGTGGTCAACGTTCACTCGTGGACAGGCGCTTCCTTGTACCACGAATGTGGACATCTTCCTCTCACGTCTGACGAGACCAGAAAAAAAAATTGGCCCAGTCCTCGGTCTGAAGCATATTCTAAATTAAAGCGTATTGTTGAGGACAAAACCTTCCTAAAAGACATCCGACGTGCCAGCAATTATTGCCATACAGGCGGCATTGAGTCATACCACAGCACGCGACTCAAATTCTTGCCAAAGCGAATACATTTTGGGTATGTTGGGATGCACTTGCGGTCAATGATCGCAATTTTGGACCACAATAACAACGTGGGCCGAAAGGTGAAAACGCAAAGGCCACAATATTCCAAAGTGTCTGGAAGATGGGTTTTGAAAAATGTGTTTGAACTGAAAACATCAACATGGAAACGCGACATCACGTCGAGGGTGTTGTCGCACTTCGTGAACTCCAGCTCTGGTACTACTTTGCCCCGGATAACAAAGCCTGGTGATTTACCCACCAACATCGCCCCCGTTTCACAACCGGCCATCGAGACCCTGCGCACAAGTTATCACACTAGATACCCTGACAAACACCCAAATGACATTCAACAGGCTGGCCCATCATCTACTGAATAAGTAAGCCCTCGCACTTATATAAATAAATTATCAGTGTACCTATTTGTACATAATATACAGCATGTCAATATGACAACTTACATGAATCTTCAGTTTGGTAAACATTTCTCAATGTTTTCTTCTGATCCAATGAACCCGGTATAGTTGTCGGACGCATCAGGAAACCGATCTCTTATTTTAATGACTGCACAAGCGGAGATGACGACTCGATTGCCTTTGCCAAGGGATGTCCATGAGTTAATCCAATACACAAACTGACGGTAAGCAAGGTGCCGCCATAAATTGTTTGGGACGGGTTCGATAGCTTATGATTTTTTTTTAGGCTTGTCGGATGTAACTAGCATGATATGGTGGCGTAATATGTTCAACGAATCAGTTGACAAAATAATGTTCTCAAATGTATGGTGGTCAGTTATGCAAACGTAATCGCCTGTTACTATTTTCACGGCAGCTATTTCATTGCAGCAAACACTCTCGGCGTCCGTAGGCATAACATTACGTTCACTGCACTTACACCAATTGCTTGATTCGCTCCTATCACAAGGAATTTCAATTGTCTCGTTTTGCGACGTTTCCATTGCTGCTAATTCCTCCTCGGTATATTCTGGCTCAAACTCGAACCCAGCGAGAGCCATCGAACAAAAGCATGAGGAAATTATAGCGGGTCACTATCAGCTACGTACAAAATATGCACTTGTGTGGTAGTGTCAGATGAGATCACTGTTTTTTCCTGCCGAGATTTGTCGACCGATCGAGCATGGGAGAGCGCGTGCTGGCTCGAGTCCAATTTATAGTAGTATCTTTGCTCGAGTCTCACAAAACCTATCCCCACTCCGTCGATTCTCCCTTCGGAGCCGATCCGCTACCGATGGCTGGCCGCCTGCCAACCGCTGCAGCGACCAACGCGGCCGCGGTAAGGATAATTGCAACACCCGAATTACACACCTTCAGTAATTAATTTGCTGAGGCTAAACGGATACTCCAATTATAACATTCAAAATATCTCCAGGTAGAAGAAAGATGGACGAGTATGGCACTAGGTTTGATTATTTTTTCTGATCATTAGTTTTCCTAGGCTCCAGGGGTCGAAAATGCTCACCATGTTATTTCTTATGGGAGATTTTTTGCTTGGCGCCTGGGCCGAAAAACACGGAACTCGGCAATTTTTGCTGGGGACCGCGCTAGGGCAAAACATTTTTTTTTGCCTCTCAAAATTCCTAACTTGGTGGTCTTTATCGATAATATAAATTTGGATCAGCGGGTAAGACCCCCTTTAAATCCATGTTATATGGGTCTAATATGGTATGAAAATGAATCAAACAAATTTTAATTGGGTAATTGTGCTTAGTTTGTTGAAAATAAATGGTATTGGCCCAAGAAGACAGTTTTGTGCCAATTTGGTACACTACATAGGTCAATATTTAAGAAAATATCTAGGTATCAACTATCAACACATCTCGGCTGGCAACTCACATGTTTCAACGGTAGGATGGTTCTTGGAAGTTTGTATCTGAACATACAAATTGAGTGTCATGGTTGCATTAATTGTTCTTCTGTTCATGTAGATCTTGTAGATTTCTACTAGTAAAATTAAAATAACTTTTATCTCAGTATACTACCTGTGTAGTACAAAATACATGTCCAAGAAACAGCCGTGGAATGGCGCTGCTAAATGTGTAAATTGGTAGGAAGTCACGTGTAATACCATTCTGATATGCTAATTTATAATTGTAATGCTCAATTCGTTTAATAATTGGAATAAACCCACATTCTTTTAATTCACAACACAAGCAAAAATTTACCGACGCCATGACATGTCTGAGATGAGAATCGAACCCAGGAGTCAGGACCCAGATCCCGGCTAGATCAGCTGTCTGTGACTGTGATCACATCAGCTGTTGTCAAGGATTTGACCGGCTTGACAATTCAATGGCTTGACTAATCTCATTTCGGTTCCGTTAGGTTTTATATGCATTTCCTATTCTATTGCGAGATGTTTTTGATCGGCATGTGTCTGATCGGGATGAGTTCTTTAGACGGTGCCGCTCCAACACTATTAACACGGCTCCACTGTGTGGACAAACCGCTGAAACACTATTTGCACGGCTGGAACCATGTGTGCAAGCTGTCAAAACACTATATTATACAAGGTTAGGTTCATAGCTGACAGTCCGCGCAAATTGCACAGGGGCTATAATCACCACAAAAAATATGGCATGCACAAAAATTCGAAGTTTTTGGGGGGGCGTAGCTGACAACTTCCTGACCGTGATCAAGGGCTACTTGTAGTGGAGGCGTTGAGAATGTTACAAAGGAGGACGACGTCGAAGGCATACACACAAAACGACGTCGTGCACAGCAAGGAGAGGCACATAGGACGATGGCGGCGACGACGACGACGTAGTCATCCATACTCCGAGTAGAATACAAATCGGCAACCCCTGCAATTAGGAGGTGGTGACCCGGGACGACGGCGACGGAATCATCCCCTACTCCAAGTCAAAATGCAAATCGGCGACCTCTAATACTTGGAGCCAGGGTGAACTGAACTGGCACGACGGCGACAATGTAGGCGTCATCCCGTACTCTGTGCACGTGTGAACTATGCATATGCGAGCTCAGAGCAACGTATATGTGAGCGGTCTATCTATGAGGAATGCCGCCGCCGCCAACGGTGGATCATGCTTCTCTTTGTGAGCCACAGGTTGACTAAACAAAGCGTGGACGGCAGCGTTACGATGAAGAAGTGTACTGCGGCAAATTATGAATTATATTGTTGTGACCCGTTCATTTTTTATGGGCCCTACCAGGGGCGGACCATGGTATAAGGGTAGGTTGACAAGGTATGGCACTCCGGTGGACGAGATTGCGTTCGTCTCGCGCATGACGCAAGCTGAAGAGCAGAACGTGCTGCCGGCCGCCCTGCGAATGCTAAGAGAATGCCGGGTGCCGGGATCTTGACGTTTACTATCATGTACTAGTGTACGATTCTTTCACAGAAAAGTTTTAAAACAACACTAGTATTGTTTGAAAAATATCTGGGGACTAGGAATACAATGTTTAGACACGAATAGTTTAGTAGTAGGACCCACCGAAGTTGAATGAAACATGATAGACAAAATACGACGTTAATGCAACGTAATAGCTATCATAAAAAAGTCATACTTAGGTAAATACTTGGATGCGTGTAGGAGTAGGATACGATATTAGTAAAATATGTTATTTTAGCCGGAATCTTTAAAAAAATTCATTACAAAAACGCCGTATAACGTAAATAAATTCTGAACAAAATCTGCATCTAACAACAAACCCGGTGATATTTTACGCCAGTCATCTTTATTTTCGAGCTAATTTTGTTCTCTTTTTCTCTATCCTTGATACGAATAGCCATTCGCGTTCGTGAAAATATTTTAATTGCCTTATTTGTTGAAAATTTGGTTCAATCAGATCAGTCATATTGGCAACGAATCCGGTAAATCAAGATTTCTTTGCATGCGTCAGACCTTTTAAAACTATAAACAATTGTCTCCATTTCTTTCACTTTACTAAAAAAACTCCGGGTCAAGCTGCAAGAAGCCTCCGATTGAAATGGAATTTACCCTGATCGATTGCGATCAATCGTCCTGCAGATCGATATTGTTCCGTGTCCCCATGTTTGTTTGGACTTTGGGGTCTTTATACGTAGGAACTGATCCTGGGGGCACCTTTCGCGACTGTTTTTGGGAGTAAAATAACAACATTGATTACTCAAATTACACTGAAATCAGGAAGAGTCCAATTGCTCGGTGCAAATTCTCGCGAAATTCTCGCAATTACACTTGTCTTCGCGACAAAAGTAACTAACAACGCATTGCACACTTCGGGCTCTTGAATAGGAAGTCTTTGAAACTATATACATTTTTTGCCGAACTGTTTTTGTCACTCTGTTTTTACATTGAAATTCCACACATCTAACCATTTTGACTCATCAAATGCGCTTCAATATTAATATGAGTGCAGCTACATCGTCTTCGTATTGCTCTGCCATTCGCATATCGTTAGACTTCTTTGAACAATACCACGAAATGAGTTTATTAATATCCCTGAATATTATTACTTTGCCAAGTCTCGAATCAAGCAGAACGGAATCTGTCCTACTGCCATTCTTACGAAGCAATCTTATCGAATCATGAGTTCGACACTAATGACACGCATAAGCACATGTGTAGCACCAGCTAATGCGAGCGATAGCCTCCCGTGTGCTCAGTCAGCGCTCGGCTCGAGCTCTCCAGCTTACGTCACGCCCAGGCGGAGTGGAGGGGGTCCCATGCGCAATGGCATATACCTTGTCAAGCCAACTATACTTATACCATGGGGGCGGACTGACCCGGGGTGCGGGGGTGCTATCGCACCCCGGGCTTCTCACTTTCCGGGCCCCTGCCGGTCATTGCAAATGCTCATGTTTTAATAATAATAGGAATATGTCATTTCTTGCAACACCAAGCTAAGAATTGTAATCCATAGAAGATAAATACGATAAATGCCGGGCTTTTGTCGGCGAATAGAAGGGAACGAATGTTCTAAGTAACAAAAGTAACTCGTTGGTACCTCTACTCTTATCTTAAGCTATTGCTTCGCTGCCAAAGCCGCCGCTCGTACACTACAAGAGTTTCGATGAATTTGCAATGCTTAGTTTCGGCTCAAGTTCGATGTAAAAATAAGAATATCTAGTTGAAAATAAAGCGCATGTTTGTTTCCATTTTGCGATACACTGCTCCGTGTCTCTAATGTCTGCAGTCGACAATCACAGCCCCCAAGGGTAATTCGTATTTTGTGTGGCAAACAGCCCTGCATTTTCGGTGCCCTCAAGGTAAGATCAACACATTTCTATTGTGGCGTGGGAGCAGTGTCGGACTGGCTACACAAGGGCCTCAGCGGCCCTTGTCTAAAAAAGGTAATCACTATATTTTTCGGTTCAACAAAACTCAAAAAGCCGCCTACTTTGGGGGTCCCCGCGGTCAGAAAACTTGGGGCCCCTGCAGTCAAATAGCTCGGGGCCCCGGCGGCAATCGTCGCCTAGCCGCCCTGGCCAGTCTGACACTGCGTGGGATGAATTGATTTTAAATTAATTAACGTTTATCAATAATTAAAAACTTTCAAATCAGCGTTTGGTGATTGTAAGCGCTTGCTCAGATTACTTGATTGATTGCAGTTTGAGAAAAAATATGACAAAAGTAAAGGGGAAAAAACAGTAGTGCAGGCACACGTCGGGCTCGAACAAATTAAAAATTAAGCTGCAGATCAGCCGCTGAAGAAAAAGGACAAAAGAAATTACATTTCGGTGCATTGGGTGACAAACTCATTCCTGTAGCTAGCTACGCTATAATGATAGTGACACCGTCAGCAAGGTGGAGACTGATAGTGAATGATGTTTTGGTTATAGCATGGTTATAGTAATAACAAAGGCACAGAATAAGTGTAAAAAGTAGCGTATTCGCGGGATTAGGTTGCGCCTTCTAAAACAACGCGTATATGCATTTAAAAGTTTGTGGGCCTAAATTTTCTACAGCACGCCGGGCTTTTTCCAGCCAGTCCGCCCCTGGGCCCTACCGTCATGATAATGTTTATTATTATAGATAGAGGTCCCTACCTAAGAAAAATGGGAATATCAGAGGCCACAGAAAAGTATCTATTAATTTATAAATTATTTGCAAGAAGTAGGACACCTCTGGACTTTGAAAGCGTACCAGTAGAATTTCGGCTATGTCCTCAGAAAGGTTTGACTGAAAACAGCATAGGCAGGCCAGGTACCAACCACGTGGATGAGCACATGGAGGGACTGTATGACATGCATAGAGGGTCCAAATCTCGTAATGACAAACCGGTTTGCTTATCAGCAACTGCCTCGCTCCGTGAAATGAGAATAGACCAAGCTGATAGTTCGGTCCACTGTCGAGTTTTGTAATGGATTTTACGCAGTTATAATGGCCTAAATGCCGTAATATTTAAGCTAGAAGAAAATTCAAAAAGCCTCCTGCTCTGTACGAAAAGCACATAAATAGCATCACTTTTTCCGTACTTTCAAGAAAGTTGGTATTCACAATGTGAATTAATTTATTTTCTACAATTACTTTTTTTAATATCGCATCACCTCCAACCCTACTGGATGAGGTAACTACCGTAAAGCTACCGAAAAAGTAGGGTAACCATTAGGGTAATAACTAGAGCTAGGATAGTTATGCACAAAAAAACATCAAAACATGCATGCAAAAGTGCCGAAACATTCAAACATGCAACTTTGAAAAAAAAAGACATGCAAAAAACATGCAGAGTGAATTGTCTTGTAATTTACGGAGCCGTGGTAGGTTGTAATACGACAAAATGTGTTTCACTACGTCAAAACAAGTCGAATGTCGTTCTTTTAGACAATTGAAACTAGGTTTTTTGACCAATCGGCCTATGGTTGGGACTGGGTATGCGCAAAACAGTAGGTTACAATCATCATTTTAATATTTTCTGATGCGAGGCTGTTTCGTTGGTCAGAAAAAAGGTTTTTATGCACCGAAAATCACCGTTCAAATTTGCAAGATGTTCTCCAGACAATACTTCAACGAGCTTGCAAGTTGTGGAGTCATATTTTGAATTACCCATATCGAATTCTTGGCCAGAAGTAATTTTCGAAATACCACACAGGAGCTTGTAAGAAGAATTCTTTGCTAAAACTAGCGCGAATTCGTTGCGCGCAACTTTCGTCTTCGGCAACCTTCAGCTTTTTTGGGGCAGACCATGTGTGTCGAGTTGTTTGATGTAACTCGGGTTGGTTCCGAAATTAGCTTTAATGTACGCCAGATCACAAGCTATGGAGTTCAGCAAAAAAGCCTTTGTGTCTCTCTAATACTGGCTGCATCGGCTGCGTCAAACGTGAACAAAAATTACAAATCAACCCTTGGTGCAAACAAAATCGTTTGTTTTAACAATCCATAGAAGAAATTGCCGATAACTGGCGATAAGTCATAGGAAATTTTTGAAAATGGCTTAAATAATATGCACAAACATGCATGAAAATGAAGAAATATGCAACTTTTAAAAAGTGCCAAAATATGCCAAACATGCAAAATGAAACACACATTTTTGGAATCCTTGGGACTCAAATCGGATTTATATCTATGTCTGCATGTGCTCTGCTTCTTAATGAAGAACATGAAATTGCATAACTATCCTATAGCTCTAGTAATAACCATTAACTTGATTGAAAGATAACAGAATCAATTAACAGAAAAATAATGGATCCTGAATATGGAAACATGTGTTTTCTTCAATTTAAACAAAGTAGTGATAAATAAGTATTCATAGCAAAGAGAAGATGCGAGTTTTTTTTTAATTTTCTTTTCTAACTATAAAATTATGTGTTTTAGACCAGTGAAGGTGTGTGGAATCTGATACAAAACTTGTATCGCGGACTTGTAATTTGTAATTTGTAACTTGTAATTTGTAAACTTTTGCGCGGAGTAACCATACTCCATATAAACAAATAAAATATGAAATTATATAAAAAAAAATTATCGTTCAAAATGTTCTTACCTGTTGATTTTTATGGTAGGTAAAATACATGAAATTGGTAAGAACTTTGTGCCCAGTATTTTACATTAAAATTATTTAGGTGTCAATCACCATGATCTCGTGTAATGTGTTATATCTTCATAGCGAATTATATCTCTTAAGATTTCTAGAGAATTACTCAAACTGCAAAGATTTTTGGCGCACCAGCAGACAACTAGGAAGCACCGGGTTGAATCTGACGGCCAACAAAGTGATCTAAATTCGATTATTACCTATATTTTTTAGGGATACCTAGTCTATCCCTAAAAAATGAAATGTTTTTGTGTAGGAATGTTATAAACAGAAACGTGTGGATCCACAAAGAATCATACAACAATAATTAATTGGTCCGCGGTACGGATCTAACAAGGTTTCAGTTCCGTGGAACATAAAGCTTCTTACAAGTTTGGGTTTGGATCCCTGTGTTTTTATCCGCTTTTTATACAAATTAAAATATTCAAATTATTTTAATTCCACCATGATAAAATAAATTGAGAGAATGCCAACATTTTATTATGCCCGTTTTGCACATGGTCTAACAACAACGTATACCTCGAGCTGCAATTACTGGGTTTCTGCTAGTTAAATAGATCAAGTCCTGCCGGGTAGATATGCTCCAGAAGCATCGCAATAGATTTTGGCCACAAAAATTCTTGAATTGTTTCTATTTTCTGCAAAATAAAGTAAATATCTGAAATAACGTGGTTACATGAGAATACTGGATCTTTTTGTGTTTTTCTTCTGCTATGAAATTTAGGTGCTAACTGCTACCCATGAAATCTCATTAGCTAGAGTACAGAGAACAAGGGGGCTATATATAACTTTGTGATTTCAAGACAATTCGTTTTCAATATTACTGCCCATGGTTTAACATGGCAGTAATTTGAAATCAAATGATTTCGAGCCAAATTGAATGATAAAAAGTTAGATGATCGCTACCCCGGTTTAGCGACAAGTTGCGAAAGAGGAAAGGTCCGTCGAGATAAAATAATCCATCGGATTGCATTTGACCGGAACCGAAAAGAAACGGTTTCGAAACCAGTTCAGAATTTTTTTCTATAAGAGGGTTCTGATTCTGGTTATTGAGAATTGCAGGTTCCAGTTTTTGGTTCCAGTTCCAATATTGATAGGTAGGTATACCTATTATAAAGACGAAAAAGATCCCACGCCCTACACGAATGCACAGTCTTTTGCAGGTTTCTTACATCCAGGGCTTTGAACGGAACTGAAAACCAGAAAAACCGGACATTTTGGCCGAACCGAAACCGAACCGGTAACGAAAAAAGAAAAAAGGCAATGCAAATGCATTGTAAGTTTTGTACCCAAAAAATAAGTGTCAAAACTTGTCTTGCCAAATGGATAATCAATTTAAAACGCATTTTTCGCATATAAACAGTCGTGATATCGGTTTGAAAGGGGTCTACTGATATGCGTATGTTCCGCAATTTGGCACCAGAACATGCGATTTTATCATAATATCGTATATACGCCGGGTTTCACCCACTCCCGCCGACATTCGCAATGTATAGTTTCCGGCTGGTTACCATCCGGGCGACCAAAAACCGAATTTTCGTAAGAGTAACGAAGTACCGGAAAAGCTGCGCTAATATACTATGACTTTAGGCATAATATAAATTTGTTATTATAAAGTGTAATGGTGTTATGTGGTGATATCGCTATTGTTAAAATATGAAAACGCGATGCTGTTATACGTAACGTGATATTGCGCCTATTGTTAAAATATGAAAACTCAATTTTAACTGAAACTGCGCCTTATGGGGGTATTGGTCCGAAGGGTATATTTACGCCTTTGGAGCATACTAACGCCCTAGGGCGTATATGTAGAAAGAACCGGTAGAAGTACTTACACTACGCCCCAAAGGAGTGTATTTGCCCGAAGGGCATATTCATGCCGTAGGGGCATATATTTGGCCGTGCGGCATATTTTTGCCTCAGGGGCATATTTCCAGCCTTTTGGCGGTATAAGTATACCTACACCAGGTGCAAGATGGTCTTAGCTGTTGACGCGCCATAAAACCCCACTATTCATTCATTAAAGTACCTACACTACGCCCTTTGGGCGTATTTTTGCCCAAATGGCATATATAGGCCCTAGAGGCAAATATTTGTCCAAATAGCATATTTAAAGGCCTTAGGGGCATATTTACGCCCTCTGGGCGTGTATGTGATCGGTAAGAGTACCTACACTACGCCCTATGGGCGTATTTGTGCCTATGGGCAGACTTATGCCCATATGGGCATACCTATGACACATGGGCATATTTATTCACTGTGGGCTTACCTATGCCATATGGGCATATTATGACCTAAGGGCATACCTATGCCCTATGAGCATAGTTACGCCTTATAGGCGTATTTTTGCCCGAAGGGCATATTTTTGCCCGAAGGGCATATTTACGCCCTATGGGCGTATACCCGTGCCCTATGGGCACCAAGGGAGGGAGCGAAGCTTCCGAGCTTGTTCAATAAGCCAGCAACCAACCGTTCCAAAATCGCAATAATTACATGTTCATGACACTATGTATAGAATGGCAACTATATATCTTTTGATGTTTAAGTAGACACCATAAGCACAGATTACATTTGTGAATACCTACATGGTTTATACAAGATAATTATACATCCATAACATAATATGCCTTTCACATTTACAGGATAACACAAGATATACAAGATAATTACACATCAATAAACATAATATGCCTTTCCCGTTAAAAACCCACTGTAAATATAACATTCCATAGAGATACGATACCAAAAAGTTGGTAACGTACTCCGCCACGTTCTTTGAGTCTCTGTTAAATAGACTAAAATTTAATGGTTGAATCTTATATATTAATAATTACTAATGCTAAAATTAATACAATGTAATGAAAATTATTTCAGATGAAGTACAATCAAGAAGTGTTATCATCCTTTTATCCACAGTAGGTAATTAGCATATATCAATTTACAGGTTCAATCTATTTGGTTTCACAATCACCCTCCTGGGTCTGCTTTGAGCCAATGATGGAAGCAAATCGTTTTCTGAAACCTTTAATGGACTGCCTCTTCCTTGGTCTGGTGCAGTCAGGCAAAGTGCTTTCCGTGCTTGATTATCTACATGATCGAATAAATCCATGTCCACTATGCGATGATGGACCGGGTGATCATTAGTTTTCGAGGACCTTGTGCGGATATGATCAGCATGAACAAACACTTCTCTGCCGGCTATCTGCACTATGTACGTTCCTGCGCTTACCCATGACACTATTGTACCTGCTAGCCAGGCATTACCTCTACCCTTTGTATTCCTCACCCAAACGGGTTGGAGTTCCCTAAATTTTCGGGGATTACGTTTGTCTTTGTATTATGATTATCGCAAGCTGTCTCCTGAGACTTCTTTATTTTTCCAGCAACATCTGGTTTTAGCATAGACAACCTAATACGCGGACTAAATTTAAGCATAATTTCGGCAGGAGTCACCTCAGTCATGCTGTGTGGTGTGTTTCTACTTTCAAATAAGAAGTTATCGATACGCTCTTGTACGCTAATTTTACCGGTGACGTGCATCTTAAACACCGCTTTTTTCACTGACTTCACTGCTGCTTCCGCAGCCCCATTGGAGTTGGGGTGATAGGGCAGTGAATGTTTAAGCATAATGCCATTCCTTTCACAATAATTTCGAAGCTCTGCGGATCCAAACGGAGGACCGTTATCCGTCACAGTTACTTCCAGAATTTCAAACTGCGTAATCGTGGCTCGAATCTTATCAATAACATAAGACGCTGAAATCGATTTCATCTCCCAAACCTCCAACTATTTGGAATGGCTGTCTACTAGTACTAACAGTTTGACGCCGTTCATTTCACCGAAATCCAGGTGCAATCTTTGCCACGGTCTAGAGGTAGTTGGCCAGCTTATCAATTGTGTTTTTGGTGCACTTGGTGCATTCTCCTGACAGTTCGCGCATTGTGCCACAAAATCCTCGATCATCTGATCAATACTAGGCCACCATACGAAACTTCTCGCTAGCATTTTAGTTCGTACTATTCCTATGTGACCTTCGTGCAACAAAGATATTACCTCGTCCCTTAATTTCGATGGTATGACTACTCGGCTTCCCCATAAAATGCAATTACCTTCCGATGATAACTCGTTACGCCTGCGGAAGAACGGGTTTAAAGCCGAATTATCCATCTGGGACTGCCAGACGCGTTGTAAATAGTCTCTCACTCTAGCTAAGTTTACATCATATGCCGACTCTTTATCAATATGCTCTTAATGGTGCTCTTAATGGTGTGTTGTGCCCATCGAATAGCTCCGATTGAATCATGTTCACTAACCTTGGCTCGGACAAGAACGCCATCACTTGTCTAAAACCCGACTTTTGGTAGGTAGACGCGACATAGCATCCGCAGGGGCATTATCTTTACCTTTCCTATATTCGATGACATACTTGTAGGCCGAAAGAATTATTGCCTAGCGTTGCAGTTTTGCGGCCGCTAAAGTGGGGATGCCCTTTTTTGGACCTAACATCCTTTTTATTGGTGCATAGTCAGTTACTAATGTGAATTTTAATCCAAAAATGTATTTGTGGAACCGCCGGACTGCAAAAACAATGGCATACGCCTCTTTTTCCAGCTGTGGCCACCTACGCTCCTCGGCGCTGAGGGTAGCTGACGCAAATATGACTGGCCTCTCCACGTTGTCAATGACCACACTTAGCACCGCACCTACACCATAAGGTTACGCATCACACGACACTATCAAGTCCTTGGACGGATCATATGGGACTAAGAGTTGATTCTCTAACAACAACCTTTTACTAAGCTTGAAGGCTTTCGCACAATCTTCGTCCCAAACCCAATCTCTGTCTTTCTCTAAGAGCTGGTACAATATCTTGATTTTTGACGCAACGTTTGGCAAAAAGCGGTTGTAAAAATTCAAAAGGCCTAAGGGTAACTCCATGCGTAGCGCCCACACTCAGAACCCTCACTATCTCAGAACTTGACAAAATTTACAGGAGGTATAGAACACCTAAAATAAAAGACCCTTTTTGAAGGTTTTCGCCATACGCCCAACGGCATGGAAAAACCCAGCATTTGACTTTTTTTCCCGCACGGCGAATCACTGTTTTCACTCAAGCGTGTGAACAAATTACTTAGAAGGACAGGACTTGTTCTAAAATGACTTACTTGCTTTGACAAAATAGTGCACAAAGAAAAATTGGTTGCTTATCAAATTTAAGGGTGCAAAAAATCCACCCCTAAATTTCAACCCTTAATAACTCAAGAAATAAACTCTTAATTTTCATCATATTTTTTTTCAAGCATCTCCTGTTAGTTGTCTTTTTAGAAAAAAAAAATTTTTAATCGTGTACGGTCATTGAATCCGAAGTTATGATTTTTTTAAAGTTCAGATGCGTGAGCATTTAGTTGTGATTTTGCACCTATGTTTGCTTGGTCTATGAAATTGCAGTCAGAAGTGCTGTATTTTACCTTCAGGTTATCATAGCATAATTACAGCTTGTAAAATGTGAAGTTTTATGGAATCTGAGGTTTCGATTTTTTTGTAAAGATGTCATTTTTTGGGGCCTGTGTTAGTTAGAAACATATGTGATGTGTATGTGGTCAATATATACGTGGTCTGTGTCTGCCGAGCAAAATGACCGCGTGGATCAGACGAAAGACATCTTATACCTACATCTTTTTGAAGAATCCCACCACGAACACCTGCAACTATTGCTACCTGTTCCTTTTTTCAACCCTTACGCCGGAAGTTCAGCCGTGCGTCATCGAATTAAATTCAGTTGTTTCTGCATTGGTATCTTGGTCAGTCGCAAAACCTGTGTTGTGCAGTGGATTGTAGTTCAGTGTACTACACCCCCCACACTACACTACACAAGGTTGAATAAAGAAACAGGTAGCAAGACACAGACCACGTATATATTGACCACAGACACATAACATATGTTTCTACCTAACACAGGCCCCAAAAAATGACATCGTTACAAAAAAATCGAAACCTCAGATTCCATAAAACTTCACATTTTACCAGCTGTAATTATGCTATGATAACCTGAAGGTAAAATACAGCACTTCTGACCAGGGATCCGAACCGGAACCAGAACCAGAACCGGAACCGGAACCCGATAGAACCCCTATTTTCATGGAACCAGAACCGGAATCAGAACCGGAATCAGAACCGTTATTCAAAAAAAATGAGAACCAGAACCGGAATCAGAACCGTTATTTAATTTTTTATGGAACCGGAATCGAAACCGGAATCACTATTGGGATCGAAAAAATATCGGTTCCTCTCATATTCATAAAGGTTCCACAAACTCAAAACAGCAAAACAAAAATTCCAAGTTATTTCATTCATTGGGAAAAACTTAACATTTCAGCTGTCTGTTGCCTAGAGTGAGTTACAACTTCGTAGAGCGATGCACTGAGAGAATTTGATGCAGTGGTTGAGAGAGCAGAGGTAAACAATTTTGATAACATTACGCAACTTTTGCCACTTTGAAGAAGACCGCGATCAGTAATGCGCCAGCATTTGTGATAGTGGATTGACGTGACGGACCTACAGTGTGGGTGTGAAATTTATAATATTGAAATATATAAATTACTAATCAATCACTAAACGAAGTTGCTTACGACATACCAAGGCATCGACGGAAATAATAATCTTCAGCGACCCGTTAATGGTACCGTAAATAAAAAATTGGAAGGCAAACTTAAAAAAGTAAATTTTTCATTGGAACCTTTATTAGAACCATTATTTTTGTTGGAACCGATATTGGAACCTAAATTTTTATCCATAGAACCGGAACCGAAATCGGAACCTGAATTAATTGTTTCAAGAACCGGAACCAGAACCAGAACCGTTTTTCAAAATATCATGGAACCAGAACCCGAACCAGAACCGTAATTTGAAACAATTCAGAACCTGAACCGGAACCAAAACCGGTATTTAAAAAAAATCAGAACCAGAACCGGAATCGGAACCGTAATTGATTTCGGTTCGGATCCCTGCTTCTGACTGCAATTTCATAGACCAAGCAAACATAGGTGCAAAATCACAACCAAATGCTCACGCATCTGAACTTTAAAAAAATCATAACTTCGGATTCAATGACCGTACACGATTAAATTTTTTTTTCTAAATAGACAACTAACAGGAGATGCTTGAAAAAAAATATGGTGAAAATTAAGAGTTTTGCATTCACTTTCTGAGAAGTCGGGTGTATTCCTTGCTTGTCAATGATGTGACCAAGGTACTCCACACTGTCACTAAGGAATATGCATTTTGTGAAGTTCACCTTAATGTTATATTCCTCAAAGCGTTTCAGGACTAACTTCACATGACGTAAATTATCTTCGAGATTTTTACCAAAAATGAGAACATCGTCAAGGTACGCCACTGTTTGTGGTATCCCTTGTAACACCTGATCTATCACACCCTGGAAGATACTGGGTGCTGACGTCACACCGAATGGGAGACGGTTGAAGGTGAATAACCCTAGGTGCGTGTTTACAGTTAACAAGGGTTTAGATTCCCTCGACAAACGCAACAGCTGATACGCGTTTGATAGGTCTAGTACCGTGAATACTCGACCGGACGCTAGTGACGCAAAAATATAATCTAACCTAGGGATGGGGTAGACTTCTGTGTCCACGCAACGATTTATTGTCACTTTATAATCCATGCAAAGGCGAATCGACTTGTCTTTCTTGGGAACGACTACAATGGGTGATGCCCATTCACTAACCTTAGTGCGCGTTAGGACTCCACTCGACTCTAAACGTCTCAATTCCTGTTCTACCGAACCACGTAATGCATACGGTACCGTGTATGCGCTGTGAAAAGTCGGAGTCGAATTCTCTTTCAGAACCACATTCGCCTCAAAACCTTTGATGTACGATTGACTTTTGTTACAGAATACAGTCGGGAATTCTTTTTTTTAGATCAACCACCAACTGATCTACGTCCTGAATTACATTAAATTGCTCACACATGTTCGGATTCAACTCATCCCTCCAGTTTGGCATAAGCCTGTCGAGCCAGGTACAAATGAGGTGCCAGGCATTAATGGGGGTACCGTGTTATTTTTAGCCACTATTAGAGGAAGTGTACACTGAACTTTTTCCGACCAGTTTGCTACACGTACATTCACATTCCCTAGGATCTGAATATCTTCGCCAAGAACTGACTTTAACTTAATTGGGGACGAATTCAATGGGAGGTGATTCAAATATTTCCGGTACACTGCCTCGGACACAATTGACCCTGCAGCCCCTGAATCTACCTCAAACTTGATCGCTCTGTTCTCAATCAACATTTTGACCTTTAACGCACCAGCTTTTCTGACCAATTCCACCGTTTCGACGTGCGTTTCAAGATTCACATTAAATGTATCCTGATCATCATCCGACTGATCTGACTCATACCAAGACTCGTTATTCTCTCCGAAATTTTTAACAACCTTGTCGGCTCTACATTTCCTTAAAACGTGACCTAGCCGCTGACAGTTAAAACAACGCCAATTTTTAGCCGGGCAAAACTTTACATTATGACGCCGTCCGCAACGATGGCACTCGCCATACTCACGGCTGCAGGAACCATGACCTGATGTTTGGGCTGACTCTGGACTCTGGCGACTTTTCTCGTAAGATGCGCCTTGACTCGACGACTTCTGGCCGTGTACTTGATGCACTTCCGCCTCTGATGCTTCTGATTGGCGCGAAATAAGGCGCGTATTTGTCTCTGCTAATTCCATCGTCTGTGCAATTGAACACGCTTGTTGAAACGTGAGCTCTTTTGTTTCTAGCAAAACTTTCTGGATGCCGACTGCGTCTAACAACCCACACACAAATCGGTCCCTCAAGGCATCATCCAAGAAGTCACCATACTCACAATGCCGAGACAAAAACTTTAGTTCAACGGCATACCCCATGAATGATTCATTTGCACGCTGGTCCCTTTTCCAAATTTAAACCTCTCCGCAAGCACGTTCGTTTCCGGTGCAAAATGTTTTTTTTAACACCGTGACTATCTCGATAAACGTTTTAGCCGAAGGCTTCGCCGGGCTAACCAGACGTTTGACTAAACCATATGTCTCTGGACCCACCAATGTGATGAAAATGTTAACTTTTTCCTTGTCATCCACTATCTTATTCACCACGAAATAACTTTCTAAACGTTCCACATACGAGTCAACATCTTCGAGCGCCGCATCGAACTCGCTGAAACTGGGCAGTGCACGACTCATCCCAACTGCTTCTAGTTCTGTATCTGAACTGTTCTGACTTCCTTGACTTTCTTGACTTGCCGATCTTTGCGCTCGCGTTAACATGTGTTTGAAACAACTGACGCCATATAACGACGAACAGGAAAATGACGACTAATAGGTGACACGTAGACAAAATGGACGACCAACGTCACGACACACGACGCGATTCCGATCACTTGATTTTGACTCTCGGTATTTACGTAGACGCAATATTGCCCGTACCCACTCGTACACGATTTCCAGTTTACCTCGTCGCCAAATGTATTGTATAGAGAATTGTTCAGCGTCCTGGAAGTCTGGGGCACAAGGTACTACATTGTAGAATACGAGACGTAGGTATTTATTGACTACTCCCACGGAGGGCGGCCGACAAAAGACTCCCGGCTCCCGCTCCGCCACTGCTCTTATACGCTCTCTGGAGCAGTATGGCCAACTGTCATACATACATACATACACTACAATAACGTGCAGCTGACGCTGTGAAAAGATGATAATACGCTGCTAAACTTTGTTCAAAAGCGTAAATATCAATGGGCATGAACGTAAATGCATAATATTTGTGAGATTTTAAACTACAGATTCATATAGCGCATGAAAACGGGAAAGAAAATTGACCTTCCAGGCTTGGTGAAAAGTTCCCTTCCCTGGCAAGCTGTTTAAAAAACACAGTCGACTTACATTATCAAATCGCAGTGAAACCATGAATCTTTTTAGATCAAGTATTTTAAAAAATAAACACTATAACGATATTATCTGTCGTTTTCTAACACATTTTGAGCACCGTGGTTAAATCTGGCTAAAACTTTTATTACTGTCAAGTGTCAATCTCTACTGTCCATGTTCACCGCTTCTATGAAAAATGTCTTGTTTCTGAAACCAGCAGGCCAAAGTCACTGGTACTTTGAAAATATATCAACTGATGTATCCATGCACTTGAGATGTCACTATTTTGATTGACAGATGTCATTGCAAATTTGTCAATTTCCTTTATAACTCGTAGTAAATGATTTCAATAGCAGCAAGCGGGTAAAATTTCGCACGCTGCAACTCGGTATTTAACATCAAGCAGCTACACTTTGCGAAGTTCTGGCGGAAAATATAGAAAAAAAGATTTGTTGTGTTGACGTCCTGGATCCAGCCTAACCTAGTCTTGGCTCGATGATAAATTGAACAATTTTGCATTTTTAATAAGTAAAGAGTTGTCGAATCAGATTAAAAGTAGCGCAATGCACTTGATCATAATGTTTGCTACCGGCAAGGATAAACAGGGTCCGGTTTCGGTTTTTAGCAAAACACGCATAGAACCCCCATTCCAAAAGTGCATATCCACGCTGTAGGTACAGTGTTGCCATTCAAACTGCATTTTGACGTCTCATAAAGTTGAGAGGAAATTTTGTTTATGTGACAGCTGTCACGAAACTGTATATTCCTAAACATCTCGTTAGAAATGACATCAACAGCAGCAAGCAGGCACAATGTCACACGTTTCCAACCTGCATTTCTTTGAGAAATTTACGCCGTAAGTATCGAAAATTTTGATTTGTAGCTTTGACGTGCCATATCCAGACATGCTCTTGCCTTGGCTGGATGGTCAATTCACTAATTTTGCATTTTTAGTTTAGAAAGCAATGTCAGATCGGTTTGAAAATAGCTGAACGCATTAGATTGTGACGTTTCCCTAGCAAAAATATGAACTGATGTCAGTTGACATTTGAACTGACATGAACTGACATGAATTGATATGAACTGATATGAACTGATGTCAGTTGATATCAGTTGGAATCCTGCCAGTTGGCTGCCTGCCACGAACTGCTGAACTGGCACGAACTGATGTCAGTTGACATCAGTTGGGATCCTGCCAGTTGGGATCCTGCCAGTTGACATTTGAACTGATGTCAGTTGACATCCATTGGGATCCTGCCAGTTGGCCGTATATATCAGTTGGCCAATTGGATCTTGCCAGTTGGTCATGATTGGCAAATATAAATATGAACTAGGATATATACTGAATATAACAGGCATTAAATCAACAATTAATATGTCGTTTGCCATGCTATGTCATTTCTTAAATAGGAAATTAGCGAATGTTTGAGAGCATACGAACATTTATTTCTAAAATATAAGGCAAACTGCAAATCAACATTTTACATTTTATTTTTATTTTTATCTTATTGTTGGTTTTACTGTTGGCTTTTAAAAGTTAAAAAATTACTTGTCTTCTTCAAGACAAGTTATTTTCAATCACATCATTTTACAAAATCCATATCGGAAAGTTAAAATGGGAAAAATATTAGAATACCAATTTCAAATGCTAGCGCGCGGCGCGCCAAGGTAACTTGAAGCACGAACTTCCCTTTCCGTGCGACGCCATTTGCAATTTGCTGTGCGTCGTTTCGACCGGCTTCGACTTGCAATCTCGCGCGATTTCTGATGTTTTCTCTTTGCTGTTTTTCTCGTAACTTGCTCATGTGCAAATAACTTGTATGTTGATCTTCGTTTTGCAATATGACATTTTCGGATGCTCGCGTGGATTAATGGAACCGCGAAATATACCAAGGTGAGTGTTATTTGTGGTTATGTTGTTGACCTACTTCTGTAGCAATAAATGTATCGAATTAGTGTTCATATTTACTTAGTACCTCCATACAAGAAAATCATCCAGTAAATATAGCCAAACTCCCAATAATGTGGATTCAATACTTGTATACTCTCTTACTCTATGCTCTCATCTTCTAGGTTTCGCTGTGAACTCTACTGAGCAGGGGCAAATTATGACGCAATGCCCACATGTGAAATCTAGAGCGAGCCGGCGAGATTTTGGTTCACCTTAGCAACATTGCCAAGCTGGCCTACCTACAGAGAAGAAGACACGTGCGTTTCACTGCCGTCTGAAGTGAATTGTTCCAGAACCAGCAACCATCTACCCGCGTATACTCTTGACAATATTAGCCTCTGCAAGACTATTCCCACCGAACACAGTGAAACTAGTCGATCTCCTGAGAAAATACCAGCGTAATTATGATCTTGAAAGTGGCCGAACGGCGAGACCGTAGTAAAATGAAACTACTCGAGACTAGTCAAAGTACCCTGGACGATGCTTGCAACTCGAACAATTATTCTAAAGTCGCATTACTACGAACGTGTCAACTGCCTCTTAACGGCAGTTGCCAAACCAATCCTAAATGCAATTAGTCATTACTCATTAGCTGTAACAGTTCCCGTGTGCGTGTGCATAATCGTTTGAAGACAATCGAACAATTGGCAATTTATGAATTATTGGTCAGTTCCACTTCTAGGCCACATGTTTATTTTAAATTTTCGGTGAATATTTTAGATAAAATATGATGACGCTTGTATTTCCGTATATAGCGTAAATTAAATGTATTAAAGAAAAAGCCGCGTTATACAACCGACTCAAAATTTCTTGTAATTTTCTAACCTTGTTTCCATCTATTTTCCAGGCCGATGCTTCCATGAGAAACACTTGCGCTGCTGCTACTTGCTGTAGTTACCTTCCTATACTTCTGCGGAAAAAGCGGCCGACGTACATTGACTTGCCTTCATTCACCCGAGAGGGCAGTCAGTGGCAGTGCAGCGTTTCTCATGGAAGCATGCAATCCGGCCCCACAATAGGGTGAGAACCAATCCAGCCAACTGACATTAACTGGCAGATTGCAACTGACATCAACTGGCACCAACTGGCAGATAACCAACTGACATCAACTGGCACCAACTGGCAGATTGCCAACTGACCAACTGACATCAACTGGCAGATTGCCAACTGATTTTGTTCCATTTCTCAACTGGCAGCCAGTTGGCAATTTGCCAACTGACGTCAGTTCATATTTTTACTAGGGTTGCTATCAAAACAGACCAAAATGTTGGAAATACATATGAAAGCGTAAAAATGCCTAAAGCCCCGGATTTAAAAAGTGAGCCTCCACGCTTGTACAGTGTTGCATGCAAACTAGGATTTTATTATAGAGTAATAGTTATTTAACATCATATTGCCAATGAAACAGACATTATTAACCAGCATTCAAGCTAAATCTACTAATTAGGAGTTGTGATAACAAGAACTGATTATTTTGCACTCATTTGCCTTTTGGACATCATCAGGAAATGAATTCATTTTTGTAAGGCACATGCCAGCAATGAATGAATGGGTTTGTTCCATTTGCTTGGATGGCAAAAATGTTTCTAGGTGGCTTTGATCTTCTACAAAATTCAAATGCGAGTATTTTTTTATTTGACATTTCCCACAGCTTTCTGGCAACATTCGAGCCATAGAGTGATAGGAAGCAATTCCATAAGGCCCTGGTTATGAGATTGGATTGAAAATTAAAATTTGAGTGCTGTCGATGGCTGCCATGCCAGCCAACACTTGCTTTCAAGGTCACGGACAAAGAATGTGATGTACTTTTTTGACCATTATTTTGGTTCCCTTGTTCGATATTTCATTTGTGGCTGGGTCGTACTAACCATTTCTCCTGCACATGTCTGTGTCATACTTAAATCTTTCGTCGCTTTTAGGTACAATAAAAAGTAGAAATCAAACTAAAAATGTATCGCTGTAAGATTACACAGGATATCGAAGGCCCCACTGGCGTCCAGCCTCTGCGGGATCTGCTGTCCACACCAGTGTAGTCTGAGGCCAAGTGACTCCTATACGATGATGATTCCTCTCGGCTGCGGCGGCCGATCGACACGGATCTTTCCCGACATGGCAAGGTTCGATACACCTTCACTGGTAGCTCTCGACGAGCCGTTTCTCTGCGTTGCTGCCGGCGACGACAATGATGAAACACGGCGAACCGTTCTGCACGATCAGACTGCAACGAGACAAACGTTAGCAAGTCTGCTTTGGATCGACCAACCTTCACGGGAGCTCGGCTAATCAGAACTGAGTTCAATCTTGAACCATCGCTAGCCGGGATATGCAACTAGCTTAACACGTTCGAAGTCAAAGGGACGCCGTCATAGTGTGTTTAAGTAGGACAAACCTAAGCCTTGCCAGCTGTCACCACTCGTATTCATGTTTATTGACTTTAAGATGAAGTGGAAACTAGCACCCACGTCGAATGCTGTGAGAGCTGGCAAGGCACGCTAGTTGCCTATCCCGTACCGTAGCAGTGAGAGCTGGCACGGCATACTAGTTGCCTATCCCGTACCGGAGCAGTGAGAGCTGGCACAGCACACTAGTTGCCTACCCCGTACTGACGAAGTGATTGAAGGTTCAACCAGCAAAACACAATGCACATTTGTTTCTCATTTGAATGGTGCCAAGTTTTTGTTTCTAATTGTATCACCATGACAATCAGTCATGCTACTTTCATCAAGTTTTGCAAAGCCCCACACTCTCAAAATGAAGAGTTTTGCTGGCAAGAAGTTTCAAACTGCAATAATACTTAAGTCAGCACATCCCCACAAAAGTCTTTCTTGAATCTGGAGCAGTCACAGTATAGGAAGTCAGGCAGAACTTTACAACAAAAGTTTGAAACAAAACTAGAACCAATATTAAAAGTTTTCATGCTGCTTCAATGATTGAACTATTTATAGAAAGTAACTAAAACATAGAAATATAGTAAAACTTAGAAGTACTAAATTGAACAGGTCAAACAGGTTACAAAACTTTTTACAGACTCTCTATGTCTGCTTGTCCTAACTTGAGCACTACAGTCCATTTCACGTTTAGAAGGAGAGTAGATTTGCATCTTCCTCGAGGACCCTCTGCTGCTTGACAATAGCCTGCAAGAGTTTGAAAACTTGTAAGCCATGTCTTGAGCCGGACAAAATACTCTATAAGCAGTTTTGAAACTCATTTCTAGTGGCAGTGGATCTTTGAGGAAGAGCATAGTTAAAAAAACTATTTCAAACTGGGTATCGAATGCTAAATGAAGTCTAGCTGATTGATTCTTTGTTCATGCTGTGAATGACAGTCGAGGTATCACCTGTCACCCATACATGTTACGAAATGGTGGGAAATAAACCAGACTTTATTAAGGCCATTCATTGGTGGTTGTTGAGGTTAATTGAATTCAACTTTTTATGGATTTCCAAGAGATATTTCGAGGTTCTGAAATATTCAATTGGTTGTCAAACGTGTGAGGATTCCATCGGATTTCGGGTGTGGCCTGGAAAGTGTATACGGTAAGAGGTATAAAATATAGAGGTATAATAGTTTTATAAATGATGTGTTGTCTCTCATCCATGAGTGTGAAATCATCACTTCGCCCACATCCCGGATTAGCAGCCTATGTTTGTATCTATGTTTGTACCAAGGATAATGGAACATGAAATTCGTCAACTAATAACTTCGTTAGACAATCGAAAACAGCCAGGAATTGATAAGATACGCGTTTCCGATCTAAAAAATCTAGATATTAAAATTGTCCCGGTAATCACTAAGATCATTAACACATCCATCCGCATCCATAACACATCCATCCATCCGTATCGACAATACGTTCTCTTGGAAATTTCATATTCATAACTTATGCAACCGTTTGCGGTCATGCATTTATCACATTTTTAATTTAAAGCAAATAGTCCCAAAGAAAACTTGACGAACAATTCATATGGCGATAGTCGAATCGATATTAACCTATGGCTTATTGGCCTAGGGAAATGCCTCTTACTGTCATCTGCGTCCATTAATATCAATACAAAACAAAATAATCAAAACAATTATGACCTCCCACAAGAACATAAATAGTTCATCAACCATATCATCTAGATACAATTCAATTAACCTCCTTCCATTACAACAATTATTTAAGTACAGGCTAATATTAAAGTATTATTATTCAAATGACCACAAATCAATTACAAAACACAGCGCAAACACTCGTCTCAAAACTTCACATTTTTACGATGTACAATCGTATAACAATAAATACGGTAAAAGGCGATTAAAATACTCAATTCCCATCATTTTCAATAGTATACCGGCTGATGTAAGAAATATAAAAAAGTTTAATTTATTAAAGAAGAAAACTAAGTCTTGGTTACTTGAACACCTGCCAGAAATGTAGGTAACATGCAAGAAAACAGGTCTCTTTAAATTTAAAAATGTATCCCAGGGAAACTTCACGTATTATTAGGTATTATTACTACTATGAATATATGAATTGTTATTTAGGTTATGATTTTGTAACATCCTGCTCAATATTCAGAGGACACAAAAAAAATCTCCTACAACAAGCCCTCTAGGCTTCGTAGGAATCTATATCATACGACAATTAATGTAATCTATGTGATTAACTTGAATGAAAAATAAAAAATAAAAATAAAAAAAAGGTAAATTCTTAGCTGGAATTTACCCTTAAGTACCTACATCTTTCAATATACCGACTAAACATGGTCATTTTAAAACTCTTGTAAGTAATTAACGAGTGAATATTGCGAAATGAAAATGGTTCAATTGGTTGTCCGAAGTGTGAAGATTCCGAAAATATAGGTTTCGTCGCGATCCGACGAAAGGTGTGGCCTGGAAAGTGTATACCTTACGAGGTGAAGGAAACGGCTTGACTTCGGAGCTCATTGAACATGCTTAAGCAATCAACCCCCAGTTTGAAATAGGTTTCTGAAGGCTACGATACATTGGGAAAACGGTACAACTTCACTTGGATTTCAATAAGCGGTTTTTTAAATTTGGGCTCACTTGTTGTTGGGCAAGACGCGGCCGAGCGTGTCCGAAAGATCGACAGGGAACAGCGTTTGTTTGTCCTTGCACTCGAAGTAGACTCGCAGCTTGCCGGGTTGGTACTCCCTGCACACGTCCCAGTCGGGGCACATCTCGAACATCACGGCCAGCTGCTCGGAGAACCTGCGTCCGCGGAAAACACGACTCACAAAAACCTCCCAGTCTCGGCTTGTCGCTACGTACCAGCCTGGATTCAAGGATGCATGGGCTAAAAAAAAAACGAGGCTAAATTCGGGTTAAATATTTTTGAGCATAACAGACACAATGTGGTTTCATCAGGGATTGGAACCTTAACTTCCAGGTCCGGTCCAACAAATTCGATCCCAAAGGGTTTGGGTTCCGGTTCCCGAGTCGTTGCGGTTCCTGTGGAACCGAAACTTCAAACGGTTCCAAAAGGTTCCAAACGGTTCTATTTTATTATTGCACTCTAAAAAAATCCCTACATAATGTCTTTGGTTCAGAGCTCTCTGAACCAAAGACAGTATCACTTCTGAATTTACTTCACCATCTCCGATTTTGATGAAAATTTAATCATATCATCAGAAGGGCAAAAAAAACTCCCCTCATTTTGTTTCTTCCTAACTCGACTCGTTGTTAAGTTACAGCCAGCTAAAGTCGGCACTTTTCACTCGACACCCCCGAACGTCGGAACGTGTAACTTTAGTATAAATGAAGATAGAGGGATGAAAATTTTTTTGCAGCTAGTCAATGAATCTATGATCAAATGCAAATCAAAAAATACTTTCTTTTCTTAAAATATGCATTTTTTTATTTTTATTTTTCACCCCCTCCCCAAAAGGGTCTTTTTTTATCTCTGAAAAAAATTATGTTGGTGGGGATTAAGATAATGAACAAGGCAGCAAAGTTTCATCATGGGCCGACTGTCAGATGCTGAGAAAAACAATCAAACGTAACTTAATGCAATTAAAATATCAATTTTTCCGTGTTAAAAAAATGATTTTCATTAAAATATCTTCAACGTGGAAAGTAAAATGTAACTTTGGGTTACGAAATTTGAAAACAAAAAAAAAACGCAACTTCAGATTTCGAAAATTTTCCTCGTAATTATGCTTGATGCCATGATTTGAAAATTGGTCAACTCTAACCTCACATTCCTGAAATCGGCTAGAAAATGAGCCACCTCAAACACAAAATAATTTATACGAGCTGAGCCCAACCTCGGCCCATGATCAAACTTTGCACACATGTTAAACACAATAGCACAAAAGAAATATAAAAAAACCAGCCAAAAAAAAGACCCTTTTAGAAATAGGGGTTGAAATAAGCCTAATTTTCAAAAACTACCCATTTAGGGGTAAAAAAATAAAATGTTGCTGACATATATTATAGACTAATTATTTAGCTTTCCAAACATATTTTGAGATACTAAGTTTGGACTGCTCTGAATGGAGATATTGTCGTTTTTCTAAAAGCCTGCATACTCACTTTTTGACTTTTTAAAGGGCCAAAACAAAAAAACAAGGGCCCCTAGGGGAAAATCCTGCAAAGGAGTTCTTTTTTTTTGGTATTATGAAGGTGTATACCAAGTTTTGTAAAGTTTGGAGAGGGTCAGGTAAATTTTGCTGCTTTTTCAGTTGATTTGAGCTGAAATGACCCAGAGAGCTTTTTTGACACTATTAGGTAACTTCAAAATCTTATTCACAGTGATTGGGATAAATATAATGTACAGTGCTATTTGCTGTGTTCTTGAAATGTTTGGTAGGTATTTTCATAGTTCATAATTACTATTTTCACTATACATTGTTGGTCAAGATCTAAATCATATCATATCATATCGCTATTATGATACTTTTAGGACCAACCATTTTTCATGCAATAACTCTCTTTGAACATGCTGTTTTGGCCCTGTGTGAGAGTGATCAGTGAGTTTGGTAGGAATAATTTAACTAAAACAGAATTTGAATTATTATTACTAGGAAACGCTGCCAAAGTGTTCGCATTGAAGATGAGCGTATGGGCGTATGGTACTAAGTAGAGAAAAAAGGTAGACATCCTGAAAATTTCATCGCAATCGGTCTGTATAGAGCGCGCGCAATCACACTTAGAAACAAACAAAAAATCAAACACACACAAGTGTTTTTTTAACCATTAGTGAAATTGAAGATTTAGCTTCGCTCGCTACGCTCATCAAAAACCCTTGGAGATTTATTTCAGTCGCGGACTTACTTTCAATAACTTGCATGCACGAAATTGACAAAATTTCTGACAGACAAAGCTGTCTGACAAACAAGTCAAAAAAGCTGGTGTGATATTTCGATGGTTTCGAAGAGCAATGTTCAAAATTGGGAAAATTTGGAAAAATTACGCACTATTAAATAAATTTCCGTACTTTTCCAAACTCTTCCAATTTTCGAATATTGCTATTTTTCTGCTTTGAAGGGGAGGGGTATTGAGGATTTTCTTGAAAAATGCACGGGGTCTAAGTTGAGAACAAAAGAAGACACCCTGAAAATTTCATCGTAATCGACGCAGGCGTTTGGTCTGTAGAGCGCGCGCAAACATACATACAAACAAAAAAAACACAAGTGTTTTTTTAGCAGTAGTGAAATTGAAAATTTCGCTTCGCTCCCTACGCTCCTCATTTATCAAAGATGTCGGGAGTCTGCAGCTTCACTTTGTGTACGAAATGCAAAAGCTTTGCAAAATTGAAAAACCGTCTTATTCTAACTTCTATATGAAAAGCAGATAATACGAACGTACATACAAAATGTATCGCGCAAGTTAAGTGCTGGTATCAGCTTAAATCACGCGTTATATAAGCTTGGGAGAGCCGAACAGCCGGCATCTCACTCCAAGCCTGAAGTCCAAATACTTTTTTTTCATATGAAATCAACAAATTTTGAAGTTTTACAAACATAATCATATAAAGTATTCAAAAAAATAAGTGTGGCATAAAAATGAAAAAGTCGGCCAAGTTTTGAACCAAAGAGAACCTTTTGGAACCAAAACAGAACTGTTACTATTAATTTTGGTTCCAGGTTCGGTTCATATTATTCTCTGTTTGGGGTTCCGGTTCCAGTTCCGGTTCCATATTTCGAATGGTTCCAAACGGCTCCGGGTTCCGGTTCCAGTTCCAATCCTTAAGTTTCATTAAGATTAAAACAAAATTAGCCCCCACCTCCCTCCCTTGGGTTATCAAACCTTGTTTCGTGAGTCTTTTGAAGCCAACCCATACCAATGCCTATAGTTGGTATCTGGTCCAACTATGTTGTGAGGCCGGAGAGCAGGCGTCTCATGAGGTAGTTGTACCCTGCAAGGTGTGGGGTGGTGGGAAATGACTAATTACCAATGCCTATAGTTAGTATCTGGTCCAACCATGTTGTGAGGCCGGAGCGCAGGCGTCTCATGAGGTACTTGTACCCTGCAAGGTGTGGGGTGATGGATAATGACTAATTACCAATGCCTATCGTTAGTATCTGGTCCAACCATGTTGTGAGGCCGGAGAGCAGGCGTCTCATGAGGTAGTTGTACCCTGCAAGGTGTGGGGTGGTGGGAAATGACTAATTACCAATGCCTATAGTTAGTATCTGGTCCAACCATGTTGTGAGGCCGGAGCGCAGGCGTCTCATGAGGTAGTTGTACCCTGCAAGGTGTGGGGTGGTGGGAAATGACTAATTACCAATGCCTATCGTTAGTATCTGGTCCAACCATGTTGTGAGGCCGGAGCGCAGGCGTCTCACGAGGTAGTTGTACCCTGCAAGGTGTGGGGTGGTGGGTAATGACTAATTACCAATGCCTATAGTTAGTATCTGGTCCAACCATGTGAGGCCGGAGCGCAGGCGTCTCATGAGGTAGGTGTACCCTGCAATTTGTGGGGTGGTGGGTAATGACTTATTACCAATGCCTATACTTAGTATCTGGTCCAACCATGTTGTGAGGCCGGAGCGCAGGCGTCTCGTGAGGTAGTTGTACCCTGCAAGGTGTGGGGTGATGGGTAATGACTAATTACCAATGCCTATAGTTAGTATCTGGTCCAACCATGTTGTGAGGCCGGAGAGCAGGCGTCTCATGAGGTAGGTGTACCCTGCAAGGTGTGGGGTGGTGGGTTAAGACCAGGGCCGGACTTAGACAATATGCGCCAGTAGGCAGTTTTTTTCGTGGCGCCCCTACAAGCTGTCAATGCGAATCAGTAAAGCCTAAAACACCAATTTTTAAAGATGCATCGATTTCGGTAGTGAAATTCTACAACGGACTGGTATAGATTGGTACTTGGTAGGCACCTATATTGCAGGTATTGTTAAGTAAAGCAAAATATAAGTAGTAAGCAATAAAAACAATTTGATTTTACCGGCATTGTGCTAGCTGCCATGGGCCTGATCTGGCTGACTTATGTCGCGCCCTTCAGTGATTTTTGCTGTAAGCTCCATTCAACTTTTTTTCTAGCACTAGTATCGCTAATTGTTTTACTTTCGCAACTTTCAAATATACAAATAAAGAAAATGACTGAAGATCGCGTAGGGTGACTGCGTACCCACCTTGTTAGCCGCGCTAACGAAGGCGCACTGGAGTGCTCCATGCTCAATGATTTTCCCAACATTTGACACAGGAAAACAGCGATTAATAGTTCCAGGAGTGGAATTAGTCATTCTGCCAATTCAGGAGCTGAATTCGCTATTTTATATGTAAGTCCAGTTGTAAAATGAATTCAAAAAACCTCTCAGTCCGTATTTCCCGGCTGCAACTGCCTTTCAGACAGGAAATGCGGATAAGCGAACATTCACAAGAAAGAAATAATTCCCGCCGTTCAATTTCGTCGCGTGAATTCAAGGTATACCTAACATACATGGGCACATAATTCAGAGATAGGTATTGTTGCTTATATGATGCGAAGTAAATAAAGCCAGGTATGCCAGGTACCGACCACGTGGCTGAGCACATGGAGGCTTGGGATGACATGCGCTTTGGGTGTCTAATCTTGTTTGACAAACCAGTTTTATCACCAGTACCTGCCATGCGACGCTCGTGAATTCGTCCCCTTTTCTATTTGTGTTCATGCGATTTCAAGCCTCTCATTTCATCTACAACACGTATTTTTATAGTTGGAAGAAAAAATGAAACACGTGTACGATTGTTTTTTCCTGAGGAGCATTTCGGTGTTAGTAATTTTATGAAATTTAAGGAAAATTCGTTTTAGACTGCGTGTTATAATTTAACTTCTGCTAATTGCCTGTTATCTCGGAATCAAGTTAATCATTGTTGGTACCGATACCCTACCTTTCTGGTGGCCGAGTCGTGAAGGCGGGTCGGATCTGATGCCGATAGTTTCAAACCAGAAATTACATCGATCTATATGAACATCTAAGAGGTTTTCGAATATCAGAAAGTGTCATATAAAATATGTTTTATCAATAATTTACTGAGTATTTACAACTACCATTGATGTTGATGTATTAGTATAGAGATTAAATCATTCCAAGAATGAGTATTTTCGTATAAATTTATGAATAACTGCCATAAATAAGAAACGTGCTAAATCTATGAGTTTATGGGCGGCTTAATTTTGCAATCTCTAATTCCTGTCAAACTAAACATAGCTCGTATTCATCAACGGATGATTCATGGATTAATTGGGATCGAACAGAATTCTTTCTTGTCAGGAATGACGGAGAGGAAAATCAATTAGAACACAAGTTGGATTGCTTTGCCATTTAGATTCTGATTGGCAAAGCGCGTGTGTTTTCCCCACACGACAAAGAATAATGTAAAGAAAAGAAAAGCGAGCTAATTGGTTCAGTAGCCCGTCCAGCCTCCCTCGTACTCGAGCACTTCGGCCATTCGGCGCGGCATGGACTCGACGAGTGTCTGCACGAAAAGAGGCCCCTCGGTGACGTCCAGCCACGCGGCCTCCACGGCGTCCCACAGCTGGTCCCTGTTGGCTGGCTGCACCCAACTATCTTTCATCGTGCGGACGACCTCCGCCCACACGTTCTCGATGGGGTTGAGATCACAACCCCGAGGAACCCAAGCCAAAGGCTCGATGTCGGCTTGGTTGGCCAGCCAGTCCTGCACCACGTGGGCATAATGTATCGGGCTGTTATTCTGGAAATGAGCAATACCGTATTATTTATTTTTTGATGTTATGTTTATAATTATGCGTTCATGGGTTGGATATTGAGCTGATTCTTACCTGCTGGAATTCAAATGGTCCGTCTGGGTATAAAACCCGAACAGAGGGGACCATTACATCCCGCAGGATGTCCCGATACTGGAGCCCGGTGAGGTTGCCGTCCACCCGCCACAGCACTCCACCCCCCGCCGCCGAAATCCAGCCCCAGGTGCTCACTGAGAAGCGACCGCTCTGCTGGCGCTGGAAGACGTAGTCGGGGTCGAAGCGCGAGTTGTTGGGCCGATACACAATCTGTGGCCCATCGTTCGCCGATGAAAACACCTTCTCATCGGAAAAGACGACGCGTCCCCAGTCGTGGTCGAGGTGGGCGGCCGCGAACGCCATCCGGTCCACGCGGTGGTCGTCGGTCAGGACTTCCTTGATGGCTGCTCGTCGGGCGATCCGGCCGACTTCGCGAAGCCCCCTTCTCGCCGTCCTGGTGCAGCCAGGGAAGTTGCTAGTCACCGTCAGCCACGTCGAGTGGTTGAAAGGGTTGTTGGCGGCCAGCGTCGTCAAGGCGTCGTCTTGCGCCTTCGTAGACACGCTCTGCGCTCCAGTGCCCGGCCTAAACGAGTTTGTGTCAGTTCACAGTGGCATGCAGACTTTGTTTACATTCGTCATCATTAAAAATAATAACAAACATACAGATTAAGAAAATCTTAATGTTCTTAAAACATCTTCCTTAGCTATGGAGTAAAACATTCCTACGCTTATTGGGAGTTTAAAACTAACAAGCATATTATTCTATTAAAATAATGTGCAAATGTATTTACCTGCGCTCCATGCTGCCAGTGTCACTATAGTGTCTCCACCATCTCTTCGCGGTTGCCGCCGAAACGCCAAAATGCTCTCCAGCAGCACGGGGTGATAGGTGTTCGTGCTCTATCATGCCTAAAACGGCTACTCTAGTATCACGGGGCCAGTGGACATATCCTGCCATCGTGACCAATTTGCGATGCGAGAGTGAATGAATTTGTTCCCTCTGCGGTTTATTGATATAGATAGGGCTTTAGCAGGACTGATAATGAAAATAAAACTGGTTTGCCATTATAAATATTATTTTTTTATGATCATTAGAACACATGCGCATTGTTTGATCACTCGACTTTCGCATGCTAGCATAACACCACCCTTGGCCAAAAATGCGTAATTTTAGAGGTAAAACGTTCATTAAAAAACAGCATGTGTTTGTTCTTTGAGACAAACTCAATTATAAAGGCAATTCTTTAGATTTTTGGAAAACGTTTGCGTCCGCAATGCGGTTTAATTTTATTCCTCTTTATTATCTCTGTTATCAGCTCTCGATCAAGTCATTTGTCGCGCCGGAGTCCATACCTTTCTGATGGCTATACCTCGTCCCGGCGGGTTGAAATGACGCGTTCAATTATGAAAATTTAATTCTATCTCATAGTGAATGCCATATTTTCCGAAAATATTGCAAAACTAATGCATTTGATCTTTTTGTTTTAAAAGGAAGACCCAGGAAGTGATTTCATCTTTCTTGTAACTTAAAAATTACGGATTTGATGACATTTGGTGGCTGTGAAATCTCATGCAAACCTCGATAGAGTATCGATTTGTCCTTGGTCGTTTGTCATTTCAAAGGGGAAAGAAGTTGCAGATAAAAGAACTGGTTTATAAAAACGAGATTCAGACCCACCATCACTCGTCACGCCTTGTTTCCATGTGCTTAGCCACGTGGTCGGTACCTGGCATACCTATGCTGATTTCAGCCAAACCTTTCTGAGGACATAGCCGATATTCGACTAGCTCACTTACAAAGTCCAGAGCTGTACCTATCTAAAAATCACAATATGTAACATTAAAAATCATTTTTCTTTCATTTGTGTCAAATACTGGTTTACAGTACCACACCTAGTGTGATTCAGTCTGTTTGAATTTGCATTGCTAATCCCCAAACTTTAGATTGGGTGATTAAGGTTTTGGTTAGGTACTTAAAAGTTTGCACTCACTTGTACCCTCAGGTGCTTTCAGGCTGAAGAATAAACTCAGGTTGGCTTGGTTAAAGCTGCACTTTCCCAGACTTGCGAGACTTTTAAGTGTGTATTCTAAGTGAGGGCTTGTTCCTGGTTACATGCTTTGATTTTGAAATGACAAATAAAACTAGGTACCTATTACGATAACTGTCTGTTTACCTACCGAAGGTTACCCAATTCAAAATGGGAAGCGGCCCGGTTGTTCAAAAGTTGCGATTCCAATTCCGCATCGCCACACTTTTTCAAAAGTCCTTCGGTGTAGCCAAGTATCGCGAAGCGGTACTTCTTGCATTTAAAGTTGAAATTTCCGTCTTCTTTGTATGCCTGGGCCAGCTCTGCATTTTCAGACATTTTATTAGTCACCTTCTTTACATGGGTACTCTGATTATGTATTCAGAAATTTAAATTAGAAACACAATTTTAACAACATACCTGTAGGAGTGTTGTCAGTCTCGTCATATTTTAAATCTGTTAATCCTTGGATCAGTGGGAAAACTTCTTCACCTACTCCTGGAGACTTTGTCATAAAGAATGGGTGCTTTTCCATTTCCTGAGGAAAATTATATTTAATTAAGTACTACCTACTAACAGCCATTATACGCAGGTGGGTAGGTAAGTAGGTAATAGTACCCACCCGTAGGCACCGATAAAGGAAATCCTGGTTATCTAAATATCGATGCTACGTAGGTAGGTAGGTACACCTCTGGACTTTGAAAGTATCCCAGTTGAATTTTGGCTATACCCTCAGCAGGGGCGAATTGTCGTATGAGACAGTGTTTTACGGATCTTTTGAGTTAATTTAGCGAGTGGCTTGAACGAGCTCAGCGCGATAAGCATATGCATTCATATTCGCACGGCAAACTCGGCTAAAGCTCAAGCGCAACGAGCTAATACGCTTCGAGCAACATGCGCGAGACATAATGGTGAGTGTCTCTTCACATACGCTCTTACACACTAAGCCCATGGCACACGATGCTTGATTTCCAAGTCCCCGCTGCAATAAAATCGCTGCGTTCAAAACGGTGACTCCCTCTGCGACTACATGCCGTCCTGATAATATCTGCTCCGTGGCGCGGGATATTTTTCACGGTTAATAGTAGCACTTACAATGCGTTGAAAGCGAGCAACATTGCCATCCTGCTCAACGTAAACAACATCACATGCAAACTTATTTCGCCCTAACTAATAGGTAATTTATTGACGATAAGGTTCATTTTGCCAGGCAGCATGTGAGTAAAATTACCGTATGATCGAAATATACAAAAATTTTAAAAGTACGAAGACTGATATGAATTTCATTTACCGTGATACAGAGAGATAATGGCACCCCTACGCACGTCCCACTGCCCAATATACGTAAAATTATGTGTCTTCCCCGTGAAAATACCCACGCTTCACCCCTAGTCCTCAGAAAGGTTTGTCTGAAAAGAGCATATGCAGGTCAGGTACCGACCACGTGATGGAACGCATGGAGGTACTGGATGACGTGCTTAGGGGATTTAAATCTCGTTTTGACCAGGGCATCGAACCGAAATTAATATTGGTTCGGGTCCAGGTTCGGTAAATGTCAAATTTCGGTTCGGGTCTGGGTTTTTTAATTTTGCTTATTCCAGTTCGGGTTTTTTCAATTTGGTAATTCCGTTTCGGGTTCGGGTTCAACAGAGAATTACAGTATTTACTGGTTACTGGTTCGGGTACGATGGGAACCTACCCCCCCTCCACCCCCCCCCCCCCCCAAGACAAGAAGGCTTTCAGCCCCTGAGAAAAATTGTATTTAATAACGATAATTTTTTGAAGTGAAACTATGCATTTTAAGCAAGTATTTAAGGGTCCGGAGCACTTCAGATTGTTTATTTTTTAAAGAGTTGACTCAAACTTTGTACATCCGTAAGTAGCCACAGTATCACTCGAAAATAATCAACTACTTGGGTCTTATACTTTTATCGCATGAATGCTTACACTCCCTTCGTAATCTCCTAAGCTTCAGATAGCATTGCTTTCCGGGAACAATATTAGTTGCAAAAGCGATATCTTTCAGCAAAAAGAGTATTGATTGATACATTTCTAATTTAAACTGACATCATTACATTTGTTATGCCGAATGGATCGTGGAGCAACTTGAATCGAACTTCTAATGTCATTCTTGCGGTTCCTAAACGGCAATTTGTTCATGCGCCTGCCTGCTTGTTTTCACTAGTTTTCCTAATGAGAATAAGATAAGAATCTCCAAAAAAAATTTATAATATCAATGCATTTAGCAATAGGTGGTCGATGGAATCGATTGTGTTTGTGAGTAATCATTGACATGGTTTTTTCGAACGGAATTTTAGTACAAAAATTATAGAACTGGCGGTCACGTGTTGTAACTTATGTGGATAGCTGCGGCAGCAGAGTGGTCCACATGGACATGACAACTGTGCAATGCTTTCGGCAGGCTCTCGCATCATTATCACATTATTGTTTATCACACATTGTTTATCATCACACATTATCAGCATCATAGTCGCAATTTTTTAATAAATAGCAGCTATCATATTCTTTATTTTCTAATTTATAATAAGGTGGTCCACTTATGTCCGGTTTATGTTTCGATGACCATTTAATGGTAGAGAAATAATCTTTGCTTGGAAGCTGGAAGAGAGGTATGGAACTTACATATTGCATCAAATTGTCTTTTCCTTGCGTTTGATACCGTGAATCTCTCGGCTACATGTGGGTTCATTTTCCAAAACAATAAGTATATTTGTATCGATTCCGTCCAGTTTGCGGCAATTTATTTTTGTATTTATCATTTTCGTAATAGTAAGTAATTCAAAATTGCATGCTAGTGTTTCACGATTTCACGATGCACGAACAGTGTCGTATTTACCACTAGGCAGAGTAGGCTATCGCCTAGGGGCGCCGAGGTGTTAGGGGCGCCGGCCGCCGGCCGGCGCTAATACCCATGTTGCTTTTTTTTTTATTTACTTCGCATCATATAAGCAACAATACCTATCTCTGAATTATGTGCCCATGTATGTTAGATATACCTTGAATTCACGCGACGAAATTGAACGGCGGGAATTATTTCTTTCTTGCGAATGTGCGCTTATCCGCATTTCCTGTCTGAAAGGCAGTTGCAGCCGGGAAATACGGACTGAGAGGTTTTTTGAATTCATTTTACAACTGGACTTACATATAAAATAGCGAATTCAGCTCCTGAATTGGCAGAATGACTAATTCCACTCCTGGAACTATTAATCGCTGTTGCGCCTTCGTTAGCGCGGCTAACAAGGTGGGTACGCAGTCACCCTACGCGATCTTCAGTCATTTTCTTTGCGAAAGTAAAACAATTAGCGATACTAGTGCTAGAAAAAAAGTTGAGTGGAGCTTACAGCAAAAATCACTGAAGGGCGCGACATAAGTCAGCCAGATCAGGCCCATGGCAGCTAGCACAATGCTGGTAAAATCAAATTGTTTTTATTGCTTACTACTTACATTTTGCTTTACTTAACAATACCTGCAATATAGGTGCCTACCAAGAACCATTCTATACCAGTCCGTTGTAGAATTTCACTTACGAAATCGATGCATCTTTAAAAATTGGTGTTTTAGGCTTTACTGATTCGCATTGACATCTTGTAGGGGCGCCACGAAAAAAACAGCCTACTGGCGCATATTGTCTAAGTCCGGCCCTGTGCACGAATATCGGACAGCTGTAATCGACTGGCGGAGGAACATAACGAATATTGAGGAAAATACCCATTAATTGTTAGTGAAAGTCGACTGCATTGGGCTCGGTGTATACGTGTTCGTCTTTACACACACACGCACACACACACACACACACACACACACACACACACACACACACACACACACACACACACACACACACACACACACACACACACACACACACACACACACACACACACACACACACACACACAAATCTGTTTTCTATCAAAGAAATTGGTTGTGACTTGCGTTGTGTCTATAACGACGGGCGTCCAGTGTTCCGGGACTGGCGTCCTGGACACGCACCCACACTCGGCTTTGTTCTTGTTTCAATACTGTTACAGATTGTAAATTATATAAAATTGCAGTTTAATGTCGTAAAAACGTTTTACTATTATTACCGATTACCTATATGAATGATCGACTGAACAAATAATTGGGTTTATAGAAGTGTAAACCTGTAAATTATTTTGCGGCTATTATCGCTTCAATAAATAATTATAATGATCATTTATATTGATTGGATCAAATCAGTGCAATATTTATGACATTTACTTATTTTTAAAAATCAATGTCTAGTAGGAACCCACCATCCATAACGTGTTTTTAAATACTTTCTGAGAAATAATCTAGTCGAATGCTAGATAGAAATGTTTAATTACAATTAGCTAATCCCTTCCTTTCATCACTCCAGCGAGCGCGATAACGAGAGGCACGGAGTGTCAACGGGGAAGCTTCAAGTGGTCCAACTTGCAACTGCTCCACCATGCTATTTTATATAAGTTCGTGAAACTGTATTGGCAACTGCTCCACTGGCAAGTGGTCCACCAGGCTATTTAATATATCTTACTGGCAACTGCTCCACCCTGCAAGTGGTCCACCATGCTTGTTAATATACCTTACTGGCAACTACTCCACCCGGCAAGTGGTCCACATCGCATATTTATAAATATTAAAAACGTAGTCTGGCAACTGCTCCACTGGCAACTGCTCCACTGCACGGCACCACCACCGTCGCTGCCACGACACATACTCAAAGTACGACGGGGACCCCTACATTGTGTTGATAGTTTTTAGAACTTTCCTAAATCAACAGGGGCGGTGATCGGCACCGAACTGGAGGACGCCGCCGAGAGTTCCAGTCCTCCGTACTGTCTCCCGACAAGTCAAAGTTCGGCGGCGACCCCTACATTGTGCAAATAGCTTTTAGAACCTTAACTTATCGAAAGAGGCGTTACTCGGTATCGAATTGGAGGACGCTGCCGAGAGTTCCTGTCCCCAGTACAGTCTCCCGACAAGTCAAATTTCGGCGGCGACCCGTACATTGTGTTGATAACTGTACAAACAGTTTTAAATCGGAAGAGGCGTTGATCAGCATCGAATTGGAGGACGCTGCCGAGAGTTCCAATCCTCTGTATACTGTCTACTGACAAGTCAAAGTTCGGCGGCAACCCCTACTTGATGCTTAAGTAGTATGTACAAAAATTGTTGTTCATCGATAGAGGCGTGGATTGGCTACCGTCTTGAGGATGCTGCTGACAGTTTTCTCGTCGCGATCTTCGAGCTTTTCTGCTGGCTGGATGCGTGTGGGTTTTCCGCTAATACCCTAACTATTCCCGGTTTATATTATTGGTGATGGATATCCGGGTCTTCCGGAGCAAGGGTAACCTCAGTGAACAACGCTGCAAGCCGCGATGTAATCACGGTTTTTTTTGTTGTGTGCAAATGCAAAAACGCCTGCAACTCAGAACTCTGCACTTGTTCAAGAAGTGGCGACTGCCACGCTGTGCATAATTTGGAGTGAGCGCGCCGCGTACGGTAAGCCTATATATTTTTTGATGAGCGTAGCGAGCGAAGCGAGCGAAGCGAAATCATCAATTTCACTACTGCAAAAAAAAAACACTTGGTGTGTGTTTGTTTGTTTGTTTGTTTTTTTTGTATGTGTGTTTGCGCGCGCTCTGCAGGCCAAACGCCTGCTTCGAGTGGGATGAAATTTTCAGGGTGTCTACTTTTGTTCTCAACTTAGACCCCCTGCGTTTTTCAAGAAAATCCTCCACACCCTTCACTTTCAAAGCAGAAAAAAGAGCAAAATTCGACAATTGGGCATGTTTGGAAAAGTACGGAAATTTATTTAAAAGTGCGTATTTTTTTCAAATGTTCCCAATTTCGATTTTCCTTTAGAAACCATCGATACCAAATCGAAACATCACACCAGATTTTTTCCAATAAAAACAAACCCAATAAAACCCAATAAAAACCCTTGGGCATGAGTTACATCTATGTATTAACATGCACATTGCTTTATGACCTCGAAAAGAGCATATTTCCGCTACTCTACATCTCGGACAGAAACAAAGAAAGGCCAGAATCGTTTACAATTTCAAGTGATCAGAATTTTCTAACAAGCAATGGTCCGGCTTGCTGCTCCATGATTTAGGCTTTTTGCCTCAATATTTTTGATGAGCGTAGCGAGCGAAGCGAGCGAAGCGAAATCATCAATTTCACTACTGCTAAAAAAAACACTTGGTGTGTGTTTGTTTGTTTTTTTGTATGTGTGTTTGCGCGCGCTCTACAGGCCAAACGCCTGCTTCGAGTGGGATGAAATTTTCAGGGTGTCTACTTTTGTTCTCAACTTAGACCCCCTGCGTTTTTCAAGAAAATCCTCCACACCCTTCACTTTCAAAGCAGAAAAAAGAGCAAAATTTGACAATTGGGCATGTTTGGAAAAGTACGGAAATTTATTTAAAAGTGCGTATTTTTTTCAAATGTTCCCAATTTCGATTTGCCTTTAGAAACCATCGAAACTGAATCGAAACATCACACCAGATTTTTTCCAATAATAACCAACCCAATACAACCCAATAAAAACCCTTGGGCATGAGTTACATCTATGTATTATTGCTCAATGACCTCAAAATGAGCACATTTCCGCTACCCTACTTCTCGGACAGAAACAAAGAAAGGCCAGAATCGTCTACAATTTCAAGTGATCAGAATTTTCGAAAAAGCCAGGGTCCGGCTTGCTGCTCCAGTATTTAGGCTTTTTGCCTCAATATTTTTATGCGCTTAATACAAACAGCTACGCTCATCTTCAACGCAACACAAATTGCGTTCGCCCTAGTTATAAATATTATAACAACGAACAAGTTATTGTTGATAGCTGTGTAATATAGGAATGTTAATCTTAATGAAGCACTTGCAGAATGATTAATTTTGATTAATTGAAAAAAAAATTTGGTGCAAAAACTGTGAAGCTAGAAGAACCTATAGAAATTTATGTCGATAGTTAGCGCCTATATTGACAACTGACTGCAGGGGATAAAATATAGAGAATCCAGAAATGATTCCCTAACTATAATGGGTGGTCGAGTTAGTCGGCAGTCGGCTGTCGAGTTACTAATGTGATAGCACTATTTTTATTTTCGTAAGCGGCATCTTGTACTACTAGGATATCCAACTAGATCAGTTAGACTAACCCCTTTGTCGCGACGCCGACAGGGTCGCAGTCGACACAAACGCATAAGATGGCATTCGTGGTACGTTGCTTGGACTATTTGAAACGTAGACATAAAATTCGAATGTGATCCACGGATTTTAGTAGTTACAGTGTGCGGAAGTAAACCGACATGGCTGGTGTTTTCCAAGAAATTTGAATCAAATGCGGCAGTCAACAATATTCTAAACAAAATCGCAAGCTTCACCTACTAAAACCCCATACTTCCAGAACACCAAACAACTGGCATCGGTACCTACCAGGAATCATGTATAGGGTTGACAACGAGAGTTGTTTCAACATATATTTTTTAGTTGGTCGATTGACACAGTGAAGAGAGGCTGCTAATTTTCTTGTGATGGTCGCAAAGTAGTGTATTTGTCCATAATTTAGTTGTTAAAATTGTTAACGAAATGGCGATAGTGGAGATTGCCGGCCAACGAAGGGGTACTTTTAACGGGTATCAATCCCACGTGAACTCGCAAATGTTGCTTAATGTGTTTTTCCGCCAGATCAGTCGTTCCCCAACTCTCAAGGCAGAAGGACGTGTTTTCTCACGCTCATGGTCTTATGTCCCGCAAACCATCGCAGTCCAACTCTGCCAATGCTTGCACCATGCTTGCACCATGCCCCCCACCCCCGTTCACAAGTAAGACTTCCAAACCTCAAAACAGAAACAATCGAGTCCCGAGCGACAACTCAACATCATAAATACACGCCAAGCTTATCGCTCCGGACGGATTATTTTTTATCGCTGTATTTAAAAACAATCCACTTGACTATAAAAAAAACCTACAAAATCAGAAAATGTTTAATTTTTTTGATACTCCTGGATTCGTGACGTCATACAGAACGTGTATCATTTTGAATCAAAGTGATCGGGTGAATATTGCGGATATTAGATCGATCAAGTTCGCAGTCTTCTAAACTCGATGTCTGGTCATGGCAAAACCCGGCACTAAGCCGCTTATCGCCTGGCAGATGTTGATATTATGCTACATTCCCAGAAATAATTTGTAGTTGTCAATCTGAAAATCGATTTCTTTCTAATTTAGAATTTTTTAGATAATTCCAATGTAGAGGATTGCTCGTGCGATTGAGAATTCCTTGTGAAACGAAGTTTTCAAGTTAAATTTGACGGAGGTACCTAGCTTTTTTATGTGCAAGTTCATGAATATGACTGTCACCTTTCTCTGGGCTGACATAAAGAAAAACTTTCGCCGAAATATGTATGGATCTAATAAAAGTTTATTAAAAACACATCTGAAACGTTTATTGCTATAAGGCCAGCCACAGCACGGTATGGCCTCATGCATGCAAGCAGAATACAGTGTTACATAAATACAGAATACTGCATAGCATGTTACCGAATTATAAGTACATATGAGATCAAATAATAAAATTTGTTATAATACAAAGTGAAAAATACAGTGAGATAGTAATAATTATGATCAGAACTAATAGGGTTTTGCTAACTAGGTAACGCGTAGCATCATTTTCAGCAAGAGAAAAGTTATGGGTATTAGTGTTCATTAGAGCGGGAATGGAAGTAATTTGACATAGGTATCATTGCATACTTTCCTACTCCTCATTTTCAAAGCCGAAAGGCTATGCAAAGGTATATGTTGGAGATAAGATATAAAATACGAGCCTCTTTAGGCAGTCATTTATAAGACATACCTAGGTAACTAAGTTCCGCCGGTCCCCGGTTCAGTTGTCAGCTAAAATATGTCGATCGGTAACGGATCGATAACTAAATGTTACCATGCTTATTTCAATAGGTCGTGTTACCTAAGAACATCGATAACTTTACACAATCGCTACCCTGATCACAATAATGAGGATAACACCGCGTTAGAACGAATGGCCGCCAAAAATGATACGAAGCAATTTTCTTGAACAAAATTCTGTCGCGCGAATTCTGCAGAGACGGTCGATGCAACCGATGCAACTACGTTTCCACACCACCCGAGAGGTAGTAGTAAAGGGTGCGCTTTTTTTTTTATCACAGGTGTCCCAACTTAGGCCTACTCCTGTATTTTCGTTAGCTTATGTCATCTTTCCGCGTCACCGCGTCATCTTGTCCGCCGCGTGGGAAAGCATCGCTATTCTCGCGTGAAATATGTACAATATATGTGTGTGTGTAACACAATATGTGTGTAACACAATTGTGCAACACACTGTGAAGTGTCTGTCAGCAACCACGACGTGTCCAGCGCAAGTCCGCCGTCCTTTCGCGATTCTCAGGTGTAATAATATGCATCTGTTAAAAAATCTCCGCAACGATTGACAAAATACGAATAAGATATTATATTCTTTCCGGCACGAAATTGCCACTATGATATCAACTACGATATTTACGGTTAACGTAATGTTGTCCATAGTACTAACAATCATTAATTATTATAGATTGAAGTTTCGGACATTTCAAATACAATGTTTCGTGGTCTAGCTTGCAGAATTGAATCTGACTTTAATGGCACACAACTGGAAAAAGCAATAACACTAGGTCACTCAGATCTCTGATTGTAATAGAATATCAAGGAAGGGAAGACAAAGGAATCGTGAAGCTGCCAATCGCGATATTGTCGCACGGAAGTCCGAGTGCGGTCGTCTTGTATTTGCCGCGAGGTTGACTCCTCATCGGCCGGGATCTGCGAGGTGCGGCGATGCAAAATAAGTTGAGAATCTATTTCAACGCTCAGCAAGCGAAACACTTCGCATATCATGATGTTTATTTATACATATAATTTCCGTCACCGCAAAAAACTGAACATATAAACTCGGGGATTATAAGATAACGCTCCGCGCAGACTAGTACTTTTGCTCCCACATCACCCAAGGTCGCTCTCGATAGCAAGCACTAGAGACGATTTCAAGCCTGCAGCTATGCAATCCTCGTAAATCTAACCTGCTGGCGGCTCAAAATTTTTAATTCGCGCAAGGGTTTCCACGGACGGGTCAGGCTTCTACACTAATTGTCCGATCAAGATGCGACACACATTTTTGGAATCTACAAGCTTCAGGCTTTATGTCAAGGGGTTTTAAATTTCAAAATGTGTCTTATTTTTCTGCTGACAGTTAAAAAACACTATAATCTTGCCCCATTTTTTTCGAGTTTTCAAAAATCGATATCCCAGCCAATATAACTCTACGATCATGGCTTTTTGCTTGCCATGACAAGACAGTTATTCTGCGTTAATAAAAAAATACCGCAACTTGCTATCTATAATATTGTGTCTTCCTGACCCGTCCAAAGGATTCACCTTTTTTTTTTAGGGTTGCCCAAAAATTTTCCCACAGAAAATTACAAAATACTTTCTGTGTATTTGTCTTATTACAAATGGGTCACAACATAACCATTTCCCTAAAATAATTGGTAAAAACAATGAGAAATCCCTGGTAAAAACACGTGGTTTGATACGGCTTAAGTATTATTTCGCCGGATTTTCCTACCACTGCTCCGAGTCGAAAGGTGCGTTTGCGTACCTCAAATGTGCAAAAAAGAGATGTTTGGGTAGGGGTACGATGGCAATCAATCCCGAACACCGGGATGAAATTACCATCACAAAAAACCACGATCACGGCCCCGAGAATTTCGAGCTGGAAATCATGCAACTTAAAAACCGCATGATTGAGAGAGCGCGGTCAGAAATGACCTCTCTCAATGACATATTCAACCAGGAATGCGCAAGGTAATGAACATTACAATTCTATATTACAGTATCGACTTTACTCGAAATCATTTTAGGGCCCCCATGTAACTTTTATAGATACAAATGGTATACAGTCACTGTTTGGCAAAATTGCAGAATTATGCCAAAGTACACAGCAAGGGTTGTAGGAACAGAACAAACTTCAGAAAAGGAAAACAGTGAGTGGACCTGTCAACCGTGCAGTATCAGTGCTACGAAAAATGGCGGACACCATAATCTATTTACCACAGAGAACAGTGACACAGACGTATCATCCTTAGCTGCCACGGTGATTCAACTGAAGATGGAACTGGGAAACATCAAACATGAAGTGCACCTCAGTCAAAATAAAATGGAAGAGGTAATTAAAGAAAATCAAAATTTAAAGTCGCAAATCCAGGCAGTGAGCACTATTGTCAACCAGCTGACAAACGCCAACAAAGCTGTAGGAATGGCGCCACGTACGCCAACCATGCAGGGTGAAAAAGTCATACGAAACATATCAGCAAACCGAGTGGCGTCCAAGATAAGTTTCTATGAAGAAAACCAAAGCAGCAGCCCTCTTACAACCAAATTACACAAGCCCACGAATTACTCTAATGTACGCCCCGTAATTACTGAAAACAAATGCAGTGATTTATTCAAGGCCCCCCTTGACCACTCATTGGCGCATTGCGTAGCTATGGATTTGAATATGAGTGCGGGAATTGCCGTGGAATTCAAGGAGAAATTCAAGAAAATAGAAGAACTCAAAGCGCAAAAGAAAAAGGTAGGCGAAGTGGCATACATTAAAGAAGGATGTAGGTACATATTCTATTTGATTACAAAGGAAAAATCTCACCATAAACCATCAATAAACGACCTCCAAAAATGTATACGCGAACTAAAATCACTCAGCCAACAACTGCAAATCAGCTATCTTTCCATCCCTAAAATAGGTTGCGGCCTTGATGGTTTGGAGTGGAACGGAGTTAAGAAAATTATTCATAGTGAATTTCAGAAAACGGACACACGCATAATTGTTCATGTTCTACAAGCTGCAGACGAAAATCCTCGAAAAGAGACAAAAAAAACCGTTCTGCTAATAGGAGACAGCCACCTACGAAATTGCAGGAAACGTCTCCAAGATAACTTCGCTGATAAAAAATTCGTATGTGTATTCAAACCAAATGCTCCATCAAAGGAAACATTGAAAGAATTAAAGAACGATCTACAAACGAAAGCATGGGACTCTCCTGACACTGTTATAATAGCATGCGGAACAAACGACGTCACAACTTCCTTCAATAAGGAAGAAAAAAGTCTTCTCTTACAAACTATTCAATTAGCCATCGAAAGCACAAAAAACGCAAATATAATACTATGCAATCTACCATACCGATATGACAATCAGTCGCTGAATCCCACTATTTTTGCTTTAAATAAAGCCATCAACATGCTACTCAAGAAATATCCACATCTAAGAATAGTAAGTGTCTCTGATATTCCGTGGTCCAGTTATACGAAACACGGTCTGCACTTTAACGACGAAGGCAAAAAAATGCTATGCGATAAACTTATATCACGCATTAAAAACATGGCCCTCAACCGATTAGAAATCCCCTACATCGCAATGCCGGATCCACCGATAAGGGAAACTCAATTTAGCAATCCAAAATATCAAGAAAAAGAAGACTTCCCACCGATATTACCGAGCATAAGAAATGTAACAGAAAACCACGAAAGAAGATTTTATCGCGAGGACAGTGCGTACAACGAACACCCAACTCGAGCGACCATGCGACTAGGAAGAAACCTCCCTGACCCAGTTTCCAGTGCAATGAGGAAGCAACGAACTTCCATGCACGGTCACAACAGCCACGTCCTTGTGAAGGACGCCTATGTATCGTCAAACAATCAACGAATGCCCAGGTATCAAGAACGAAGAGCGTTGACCGATGATCAGCTGTTCAACAGGACTACGCAGAGAACTGACCTAAGCCAAACCAAGCACTCATTCTTGCCACCAATGACAGACCCGAGGCAAATACCTGTGCATGGGGTAATAAGAGAGATTGAAGGGATCCGGTCGATGGATTTTCGGAATGTAAAGAGAAGAAACCCGCCTCCATACCAGCAGATGACCACGCTTGTGTGAATCTAATCCAGAAATCACCAGAGACTCATACATTACAGGAAACTGTTTCGAAACGAACAAATGAAAATATTATCAAATTGTTGCATATAAACATTAGAAGCATAGTAAATAAAATAGATGCCTTAGATATAGAACTTAGCAATATGGATGTAAGAGTAGACATATTATGTATTTCAGAGCACTGGTTACCGAAAGACCACTTGGATGTTGCTGTCATTAATAACTTCACACATGCTACTATGTTTGGAAGGCAATTGAAAAAAGGAGGAGGTACGTCCATTTATATCAATAACAACTTAAATGCAGAGTATGTAATCAGAAATGATATCAACGAGAGAACAATTGAGGGTGAGCTTGAAATCTGTGCAATCGACGTAATTGGTCATGAAAGATATACAATTATAGCATGTTACAGACCTCCAAACTCCAAGTATACATAACTTCCTTGCTAACTTCATTTCTTTACTGGAATATGTTATGCTAAATAGAGACACCAAATTAATTTGCTGCGGTGATTTTAATATCGATATGCATGATATAAAATACGGACATATGTTTAAAGAAGCGGTAAATATTACTAACTGTACATTATTGAACAATGAACCTACGAGAATTGCTAGCGTTAAAATTAACAATGATTATGTGACAACACACTCCGTAATTGATAATGTAATTACAAATAGCAAAAACGTGACACTAATTGCCAATGTAGATATAGGTCTTGCGGATCACGTAGCACAGGTAGTGCACATAAAAAGCAGTCGAGTGGCCGATGATGGTCAATTAAAAGGGCAAGTTTTAATTAGACGAACTTTCCATGCCGATCAAATTGATTTGTTTATACTATTGCTGAGTGCAGTGGACTGGGAACTTGTTACCAAATGCGACGACGTCAACAAATCCTTTGAGATTTTCTTTTACAAATTTAGCCAATGTTTTAACACTGCATTTCCAAAAGTACGAAAAAGAAATAATCAAAAAAGAAATAAGGATTGGTTTACGCAAGAATTATTAATCAAATGCAACAAGGTAAAGGAACTCTACCGTAAATATCGACAGGCACATTCTCCAACAGCAAAACAAACATACTTTGGATTACAAAAAGAATACAGTAAGGATATTGATGCCGCCATACGCAATCATAATTCTAAAATCATCAAAAAATCTGCAAATAAATCAAAAGCAGCCTGGACTGTAATTGAAAAGAATAAGAAAAGTAAAAAATGCGTAAGAAAAGACGCGATAACTTTAAAATACAATAATCAGGAAATAACAAAATATGACGAAATTTCAAACTAATTTAATAATCATTTTTGCGAGTCCGCGAAAACTGCGGCCAATCAGAACACTTTACTTAAAACAGACGGCCTCATTCACAGTAGGGATCATAACATATTTTTACATCCTATTACACGTAAGGAATATTATGAGATAATGACCAAAATCACAAAAAAAAGAACAGCAGGTTTTGACGAAGTTCCACCATCTATTTTAAAGTTCGCCGCGTTCCACTTATGTTATAAACATGTTATAAACATGTTATAAACATGTTATAAAATAACATTTATGTTATATAGCAGTTTATAACATGTTATAAACGTCTCATTTGAAACTGGCGTATTCCCTGAAGCTCTTAAAAAATCTGTCATTGTACCTTTATACAAAAATGGGGATAAAACCATTATGAACAATTACAGACCTTTGGCAATACAATCTGTATTCTCAAAACTATTTGAAAACGCTTATTGCAATAGACTGGTTACATACCTAGATAAATATTCCTTGATAAACGAATCACAACATGGCTTTAGAAAAAAACGATCTACAACAACAGCAGTTTCAAGTTTCGTTAATTCACTAGTAAAAATTTTTAAAGAAAACAGCACACGGAATTTTTTATGATTTTAGTAAGGCGTTCGACATGGTTAACCACAAGTTACTTTTACATAAATTGAACCTATTTGGAATTCGAGGTGTCGCAAATGAATGGATCAAATCATTTTTATTAAATAGACGACAGATTGTAAAAGTTACGCATATTCAAGGCAAAACATATATTTCAGACGAATGTACCGTCAACGTAGGAGTCCCCCAAGGCTGTTCAATAGCTCCAATACTTTTTATAATTTTTACTAACGATTTAAATACAGCTTTAAATACTGGGACACTTACTACGTTTGCTGATGATACTACCCAACTTGTATGCGACGATATTAGGAACATCCATGCTACTACCAAACTAGCAATCTCTCAAATATCTGACTGGAGCTCAAAAAATAACTTAATTCTAAATCACAAGAAAACTGTTGTAATTGACTTTCAGTTGAAGAAAAATAAGAAAGTAAGAAGCGAAAGCCCTCTTTTTTACATGGAAGGTAAGAGCATGTGTTGTAAGGGAAACAAAATTCCTAGGACTAACCATTGATGATCGACTAAAGTGGCAAGCCCATATTGATAACCTTGCATTAAAAATGGCAACTGGCTGTTTTCTTGTCAAAAGGATACTGAAAGTTAGTAGTTTCAATTGTGCAAAAATGGTCTACTATGCTTATATTCATTCTAGGATTTCCTATGGTATTGTCCTTTGGGGACATAGTCACTATGTAAAAAAACTTTTTGTCCTACAAAAAAGAGCGGTTCGATACCTAGCTGATGCAAGTTACAATCCTACAACAGCAGGTGTATTTTATAAAGATTCTTGCCGACCACTTTTTAAAAATTTTGACATACTTCCCTTGGCATGCATATACATTCATAATGTTATTTTATATGTTATTGACCAACAAATTTTAACTAGTGATTTTACCAAAATAAGATGTGTTAGTAAATATAAATTTTATGAATGTAAGCATGACAAAAGTCCTGAAACTATGGGAGTGAAATTATTAAACTTACTGCCAAAAAATATACAAATCCTTAAAGAGGACAAACAATTTTCAAGTATACTTAAGAAATTCCTAACAAAGCATTGTTTTTATACAGTTGATGAATTTATAAATGTATCTAGGTTAAAAAAATGACGTTCCAATATTATGTACGTGTAATCAAATGGAATAAAAAACAATTATTATTATTAAGAGTGCTAACATGTCGATGTTTCATTGTTTGAATTGTATTGACTTTAAACTGTCTACTTCATTTGCTGCCTACCAGTATAGCCTGTCTAGCGCCATACAGTAGGTTCGATAATTCGTTGTTGTGAAGTATAGGTAATGTGAAAACTTTGTTCCATTACTAACTATTTCTAAGGGTGAAAAAATAGTGAGAATGAGGTGTCTACACAGAAAAAATTGCGTAATATAACTCGATTTTCTCGAGATTTGCCTACCTATACGTAGCTTATATTTCGGTATTTTGAATTGTCAAAATACCGAACTTTTAATAACGTAGTGGACACACCTCAAAGATGGTTGGATGGCTAAAGCATGAAAACATCAAGCAAAAAAAATTTGTATTTCGAGTGTTGTTTGGACACCTGTTGGCTATCGGTACTATAGTGCTCTCGTGTCGCTCCGAGTTTACCAGAACAATGTGTTTTACTTAAAGCGTCTGCCGACATCGAAGACGAGTATGGACGAGGCAGCATAGTTTCGCAAATGTCGAAATCGCCTCAATTCGAACGATGTAACTTTATTCGTTATTCCCAGAGTGCCAATCGAGGTAGCTGCCAAGGTGAACTTCCGGACGCTGGAGTCGACGCTTTACCGTAAACGAAGAGCGCTGAACCCGCCGATCCCGGAATCAATTCAACAATTGGGTGAAACAATCCTAGATCCACGTTACAGCACTCGGTTCGGTAGAACCATTGACGGAGATGTTTTTTTCCGTGCTGTGGTGGGCAATGGAGGTATTGAAGGGCGCAACGCCGTATTTGCCTCACCTGCCCTGCTGGACATATTAAGTAATGCTGTCGAGGTCCACTGTGACGCAACTTTCAAGGTCGTACCTCGCATCCCTATGGCCATGCAGCGTATGACCATGATGCCAATGCATTATGACACGGTAAGTTATTTCCATTCACGTGGAATAAGATATCATAGTGTGGCCAGGTTTCGTTCTTAGGGGAGGCATAATCGTGTGTGTGACGCATTTGGAAAATGGTTGTGTTGCTTCAACCCCCTCCCCCACCCCGGCCCACAAGCCAGAAATCTGTAGGTCAGTGTTGCCTGATTAGTGATTATATTACGATTCTACTTAAATACCAAACATCGTTTTGTGTAGGCCCTTCCATCCGTCAGCATTCTGATGGAAAGAAAAACCACAGAAGCGTACATATGTGTTTTCACGTATATACTGTCGCTGGTACAAGCATTCAACCCGAGGGTGATCATTACCGATTTTGAAGCGGCCCTACAAAACGCTATCATGATCGTATTTCCGGGAGCGAACCTGCTTGGGTGCTGGTTCCATTATTCGAACGTAAGCGACCAACGTTCCGTATTTTTTTGAATCTTAATACTCATGAAGAAACCAGAAAGTTCATACAAACATTGGACAGACTGCCCTTCGATGAGCGTAGTGTGTTATGTGAAAATAGAGTATTTCCAGCGTACGGGAAAGGCAACTATCACGGCAGCCGAGGCCCAATTCACCAAAATTCAAACAAGAATACAACCAGGCTGTCGCCAAACCTTGGATGAAAATTACCCGAGCTGGCTTACAGATTTTCAAATTTTAAATATTTTTGTCATGCTTATGGGATCTATCTCCCAACAAGTTCTCGAAAATAAACCAATAAATGCGCACAGGTATTTGAAAGTCAAGTGGTTTTTTTTTGTCTGATATCGTAGCCCTCACTCGAAAATCGACGCCTTGATGGTTGCCTTACCTTACGCTGGAAGTACTGAATCAATTTGAAATTTACTATAAAATAACATTTTACCTCTTATTACGGGCAAACCCCTTGTGATAATATTTCAATGGAAAAATCGGTTTTAGGCCCTTGGTCGCAGTGCCTTAAGGTTGGGTCTGCACCAGTTTCTTGCTGGCAACGCTGACGGCCGTAAGGCAGTGGCCATGGCAATGGGGTTACCGCTCTTGCCCCACAACCTCATTGCACAAGGGCTGCAAGCAATCGAGGCGTTTGCCGATGAAGCGGGTATCCACATGGACTTGGACGCTTTCTTTCGGTACGTGAGGACCACGTGGCTGCTCGGAGTGGGTCCTGAAACATTGTCGGTGTTTCGCTTGCCACGACGTAGCAATAACAATCAGGAGTCATTCCATAGACAACTATACCGGCAGATTACCCAGGCCCATCCAGAGATTTGGGTGTTCATCGGTGAGAGCATTGCGTATAATTTTCATAGTTTCCTTTACAACTATAAAATCTAGCAAATAGTCATTAAATGCATGATAAACATGTGAAAAAACGGTGAAATCATTACGCGACATATTTTCTCTTTCTCACCAACGGTAGACTATCTCCGACAAATGGAAAGAACGTGCCACACAAATGTGCTGCGAGTGGCCCAAGAGGGTGCGGCCGTGCGACATCATCGGCCACTGGCGTACGTCCGCCAAGACGCGGCAATCAGGGATATGAATGCACGCCTAGAAAACGGCCGCTACACCGTCCACGAATTCCTGACGTGCGCAGCTCACAGGGTGGAGAACGTGTTTCAACTGGCAATAAATGTCATCCCTGCTGTCGAAGAGAACGACGACCCTGATGAGCCAGAGCCAGCTCCATTTCCCGTTCCACTGCCGGCTCATTTCGAACCATTGGCACTTCCAGTCCCACGAGGACAAGGCCGTGGACGTGGCCGAGTTCGAAGAAGGGGGCAAGGCCTTATTGCTCGCCGGGCCCGAGGTGCCAGAGGTGTCCGAGGCGGAAGGGGTGGTAGAATCGCCCCGAGAGTAGGTAAGTTCTCTGACATCCTCTGTGAGCGTTTCCTAGTCTGATTGCTAAAAACACGTCTCAATTTCTAGAAGATAATTCAACAGGGAAAACATTTTGCATCAATCTTCCATGTCATTGCAGCACTCGACGACAGTGGAGATAACGGAAGCGACGACGATTTCCGGCCGTACCCATACCCGAGGCATCCACCTAGAGGCCGCAGGGATGGCCAAGCACGGGAGGCAGCAGCAGGCGGGGAAGATCTGGGACCACACATGGCCGACGGTGAGAAAATTAGCCTCCCCTTGCGTAGGTAGATAAGTCCGATAAATTGATAGTATCACGCTACGATAAGGTTGCTTTACTTGCTTTATTTCAATTTTCAACAGCTATCCAGCCAGTGCCAGAATTCCAGCCAGGGCCAGCATTCCAGCCAGGGCCAGGGCTAGCTATCCAGCCAGGGCCAGCTATCCAGCCAGTGGCAGGGCCAGCATTCCAGCCAGGGCCAGCTATCCAGCCAGTGGCAGGGCCAGCATTCCAGCCAGTGGCAGGGCCAGCATTCCAGCCAGGCCCAGGGCCAGCTATCCAGCCAGGGCCAGCTATCCAGCCAGTGGCAGGGCCAGCATTCCAGCCAGGGCCAGGGCCAGCTATCCAGCCAGGGCCAGCTATCCAGCCAGTGGCAGGGCCAGCATTCCAGCCAGGGCCAGGGCCAGCTATCCAGCTAGGGCCAGCATTCCAGCCAGTGGCAGGGCCAGCATTCCAGCTAGGGCCAGCATTCCAGCTAGGGCCAGGGCCAGCTATCCAGCCAGTGGCAGGGCCAGCATTCCAGCCAAGGCCTGGGCCAACGTGGGATATAAAGACAAATTTATCGGACATGTCAGGTACCTATTACCTATTACCGCTGTATTAATACCTACCCGATAGCTACAAAAGAAATTTTTTTTAACGATTTATTGATGAGCGTAGCGAGCGAAGCGAGCGAAGCGAAATCATCAATTTCACTACTGCTAAAAAAAACACTCGGTGTGTGTTTGTTTGTATGTGTGTTTGCGCGCGCTCTACAGGCCAAACGCCTGCTTCGAGTGGGATGAAATTCTCAGGGTGTCTACTTTTGTTCTCAACTTAGACCCCCCGCGTTTTTCAAGAAAATCCTCCACACCCTTCACTTTCAAAGCAGAAAAAAGAGCAAAATTCGACAATTGGGCATGTTTGGAAAAGTACGGAACTTTATTTAAAAGTGCGTATTTTTTTCAAATGTTCCCAATTTCGATTTGCCTTTAGAAACCATCGAAACCAAATCGAAACATCACACCAGATTTTTTCCAATAAAAACCAACCCAATAAAACCCAATAAAAACCCTTGGGCATGAGTTACATCTATGTATTAACATGCACATTGCTTTATGACCTCGAAAAGAGCATATTTCCGCTACTCTACATCTCGGACAGAAACAAAGAAAGGCCAGAATCGTTTACAATTTCAAGTGATCAGAATTTTCTAAAAAGCAATGGTCCGGCTTGCTGCTCCATGATTTAGGCTTTTGGCCTCAATCTTTTTATGCGCTAAATACAATTCGCTACGCTCATCTTCAACGCAACACAAATTGCGTTCGCCCTAGTAAATTTTAATTGATGAGCGTAGCGAGCGAAGCGAGCGAAGCGAAATCATCAATTTCACTACTGCTAAAAAAAACACTTGGTGTGTGTTTGTTTGTTTTTTTGTATGTGTGTTTGCGCGCGCTCTACAGGCCAAACGCCTGCTTCGAGTGGGATGAAATTTTCAGGGTGTGTACTTTTGTTCTCAACTTAGACCCCCTGCGTTTTTCAAGAAAATCCTCCACACCCTTCACTTTCAAAGCAGAAAAAAGAGCAAAATTCGACAATTGGGCATGTTTGGAAAAGTACGGAAATTTATTTAAAAGTGCGTATTTTTTTCAAATGTTCCCAATTTCGATTTGCCTTTAGAAACCATCGATACCAAATCGAAACATCACACCAGATTTTTTCCAATAAAAACCAACCCAATAAAACCCAATAAAAACCCTTGGGCATGAGTTACATCTATGTATTAACATGCACATTGCTTTATGACCTCGAAAAGAGCATATTTCCGCTACTCTACATCTCGGACAGAAACAAAGAAAGGCCAGAATCGTTTACAATTTCAAGTGATCAGAATTTTCTAAAAAGCAATGGTCCGGCTTGCTGCTCCATGATTTAGGCTTTTGGCCTCAATCTTTTTATGCGCTAAATACAATTCGCTACGCTCATCTTCAACGCAACACAAATTGCGTTCGCCCTAGTAAATTTTAATTGATGAGCGTAGCGAGCGAAGCGAGCGAAGCGAAATCATCAATTTCACTACTGCTAAAAAAAACACTTGGTGTGTGTTTGTTTGTTTTTTTGTATGTGTGTTTGCGCGCGCTCTACAGGCCAAACGCCTGCTTCGAGTGGGATGAAATTTTCAGGGTGTGTACTTTTGTTCTCAACTTAGACCCCCTGCGTTTTTCAAGAAAATCCTCCACACCCTTCACTTTCAAAGCAGAAAAAAGAGCAAAATTCGACAATTGGGCATGTTTGGAAAAGTACGGAAATTTATTTAAAAGTGCGTATTTTTTTCAAATGTTCCCAATTTCGATTTGCCTTTAGAAACCATCGATACCAAATCGAAACATCACACCAGATTTTTTCCAATAAAAACCAACCCAATAAAACCCAATAAAAACCCTTGGGCATGAGTTACATCTATATGTATTAACATGCACATTGCTTTATGACCTCGAAATGAGCATATTTCCGCTACCCGGGAGTTCGGACAGAAACAAAGAAAGGCCAGAATCGTTTACAATTTCAAGTGATCAGAATTTTCTAACAAGCAATGGTCCGGCTTGCTGCTCCATGATTTAGGCTTTTTGCCTCAATCTTTTTATGCCCTAAATACAAATCGCTACGCTTATCTTCAACGCAACACAAATTGCGTTCGCCCTAGTTTTATATTATTTTATATTTTTGATGAGCGTAGCGAGCGAAGCGAGCGAAGCGAAATCATCAATTTCACTACTGCTAAAAAAAACACTTGGTGTGTGTTTGTTTGTTTTTTTGTTTTTTTGTATGTGTGTTTGCGCGCGTTCTACAGGCCAAACGCCTGCTTCGAGTGGGATGAAATTTTCAGGTGGTCTACTTTTGTTCTCAACTTAGACCCCCTGCGTTTTTCAAGAAAATCCTTCACACCCTTCACTTTCAAAGCAGAAAAAAGAGCAAAATTCGACAACTGGGCAAGTTTGGAAAAGTACGGAAATTTATTTAAAATTGCGTATTTTTTTTAAATGTTCCCAATTCCGATTTGCCTTTAGAAACCATCGAAACTGAATCGAAACATCACACCAGATTTTTTCCAATAAAAACCAAACCAATAAAACCCAATAAAAACCCTTGGGCATGAGTTACATCTATGTATTAACATGCACATTGCTTTATGACCTCCAAATGAGCATATTTCCGCTACGCTACAGCTCGGACAGAAGCAAAGAAAGGCCAGAATCGTTTACAATTTCAAGTGATCAGAATTTTCGAAAAAGCAATGGTCCGGCTTGCTGCTCCATGATTTAGGCTTTTTGCCTCAATCTTTTTATGCGCTAAATACAAATTGCTACGCTCATCTTCAACGCAACACAAATTGCGTTCGCCCAAGTATTTCCCAGTAAAACGTTGTAATGGTACAGCTTTTTGGCTGCCCCTTTTCGATGTTTTTGGCTTTGGCTGTACGTTGTGCATTCCTGCCTTGCTTCCCCCACCCCTATGTACCATTATCCCAGCAGCCCTACGTGCCATGTGTTGGCCAAGCTGGCTGGGGACGGTAGAGTGGTCCACGGACCTGAGAACTGCACGGTTCGTCCGGCAGGCTCTCCCAACCATTGTCGCTATTTTGTCGATTATTGAATAAAATATCCATCTTACATCAAGTTTCGTGTTTGATTGGGTGTTTCATTACAACGTTTCCTTTTTTATCCTCTTTTGCAGATTCGGATGAGGCGGACCACTTACCTCCCCCCGCAGATCCGCTGCCAGCCGAAGACCAGATCGCAGAAGAACCCCCCCACATGGACGTCGTAATAATCGACAGCAGCGACGAAGACGAGTACGAACAATTTCGGCAGTTGGTAGTCGATGGATTGCCAGTTCCTCGTTTGCTAGGTAAAATTGAATTTACACCAACTAGTACACCTGACCTTATGAAAAGTAATGATAAGGTTGTGAAAGTAATGATAAAGTAATGAAAGTAATAGTCCAGGGTCGTCGGCAGTCGAGGGCAGACGTGTCTCTGGCTAGACATCAAATGTCCTACAAAATATCCGTCCTAATGAAAATCTTTCCTAAAAACAAACTGTCCTACACACGAAGTGGTCGAAAAGCAGACTGTCCTAAACTCGTTTCTCAATCTTGAATGTACCAACAACACGAAATGCAACATTTGTTGACACAAAAATCTGTCCTAAAATAAATGTGTCCTACTGACAGACTGTCCTACGGATTCTTTCACGGCGACCGCACTGTAGGGTGACGTCAGGCTCGCACTACTATGCAACCAAAAAGTATTGGCTTATAATTTTTTTGCGAATGACAGGCTGATGATGATGATTCGTGGTGTTTAACGACGCACTCTTTTGACAACGGGCCCTGTGGCACCTTGGTCTAGTGGCACAGGTGAATGACAGGCTGATGATGATGATTCGTGGTGTTTAACGACGCACTCTTTTGACAACGGGCCCTGTGGCACCCTGGTCTAGTGGCACAGGTGAATGACAGGCTGATGATGATGATTCGTGGTGTTTAACGACGCACTCTTGACAACGGCCCCTTTGGCAACTTGGTCTAATAGCAGAGGTGAATGACAGGCTGATGATAATGAATCGTGGTGTTAAACGACGCACTCTTTTGACAACGGGCCCTGTGGCAACTTGGTCTAATGGCACAGGTGAATGACAGGCTGACGATGATGATACGTGGTGTTTAACGACGCACTCTTGACAACGGGCCCTGTGGCACCTTGGTCTAGTGGCACAGGTGAATGACAGGCTGATGAAGGGGATGACGCTTAACCTAGGGAAACCCGGTGCAGGTTTGATTCATAGGCTCATAGCCGATACCTACAAAGTTAGTTTTAATTGTTCGGCACCTCCTGATTGTGTTGTGTTCAGCGGTACCTCAGCATCGAGGCTGTTTGTATCGAACACCCGCCGCCCGCCATTAGTAACGAAGATTTCATCTTACAATTACAATGAACAAATACAAATGTTATTTTAAAAAGTTTTTTTCTTTCAAAAAAACCGTTGCAGCCCAGTCTTCTTCCTCCTCTCTCAATATTCTCTTATACTATAATATTCAATTATACTCGTCGATTATAGTCGTTTCAACAATGATCATCATTGATTGTTACCACGACTAATTACTGCTGTATATCTTGAGGCCAAATCAAATGTGTTCGTGACAATATCATGGCAAACTATCTTCGATTGCGAACGGATTACGCCTTGGTGGCTGTTTGGTTGACATACACCCCCGTACTGCCGGATGCCAGCTTGTCAGGGGGTTTCTAACAAAACACCGATTTTGACCACTGTTTAGTGGATTTTGTCTTTTAACGACGCACTGGCAGGACGTTATATAAACCCTATGGCACAGTCCTAAGTGCTTATTGAGCATAGAGTGATGTTGAGTAGGGTCCCGACAGCCCAGCATATTTCACCCCTGAAAGATAAATCACGTGTGATCTAACTTTCAAGAAGAAATCCGTATGGCACTAGTTTATACTAGGTCTTTGCGAACGCAATTTGTGTGGCGTTAAAGATGAGCGTAGTGGTTTTAATAGTGGCTATAAGGTGAATGCTTTCTCGAGAATTCTGATCATCTCAAAATTCAAGACGACTGTGTTTTTGTTTCAACGTAATCAACGCACAAATGTGGAAATATCAAACTCGATTTTGTTACGGATTTGGCAACTAAGCAAATTTCTTCTAATGGGATATACTAGGGCGAACGCAATTTGTGTTGCGTTGAAGATGAGCGTAGCGGTTTGTATTTAGCGCATAAACAGATTGAGGCAAAAAGCCTATGAAAATCATGGAGCAGCAAGCCGGACCATTGCTTTCTCAAAAATTCTGATCTTTTAAAAATGTACACGATTCTGACCTTTCTTTGTTTCTGTCGGAGCTGTAGGGTAGCGGAAACATGCTCACTTTGAGATCACTCAGCAATGTGCATGTATATGGGGGCGCGGAATAGCGTCACATGGAATATCGTCACAATGCCCAAAACTGCTAAAAATAATGTGACGATGGTCCGGTGGACGATCGTCACAATTCGGTTGGCTCTGAGAGGGGGGAAAAGGCTTGTGAAAATGGCATGGCACCATTTTCTGGGGGCCCAACTAGGGAAATGACTTCGGAAAAAGCCTGTGAAAATGGCAGGCTATAATTTCCCGGCACTTTCTGTACCGGTAAAATGTGACGATAATCCCGTGGACGATCGTCACATCCAAATGTGACGCTGTTCCGGTGGACTAAAGTCACATTCACAAATGTGACGCTGTGCCGCCCAAGGAGCTACGATTTTCAGCAGTTTCCGGAGCGGAGAAATGTGACGATAATCCGGTGGACGAACGTCACACTCAAATGTGACGGTTTTCCGGTGGAATATGGTCACATTGCCCGAATGTGACGATGTTCCGGTGGACTAGTGTCACATCGCATGAATGTGACGCTTTTCCGGTGGATTTATGTCACATTGCAGGAGCGGAAAGATGTGGCGATAATCCAGTGGAAGATCGTCACACTCGATTAGTATAAATGTGACCGAAATCCGGTGTCTATAGTGGAACATCGTCACATTTCATGTAGTTATTGGCCGAGCCACCGTTGCATCTGTTGGTAGGTACTAGGTGATGGCGTCAGGTAGCGCCACAGTGTCAGTTACTGGCTCCGTGAAGGCGAACTGTCAGCGCCAAGTGTCCAGAATGAAAATAAATTAATACGACATTAAAAAATGAAAACTGGGTTCAAAAGGAAACTCGTGATATTCGATGACAGCTAATACAAAAGCAATGCAAACAATGCAAATGGACATTGCAAACTACGTCACCACGAGAATCTGTAGTACCTAAGTACGCAGGACATTATTATGCAACTTCTAATAACCCGTTGCCGTTGGTAACTATATGTAAAGCACCTGCATTAAGAAACGCAAAGTATGGTAGTACCTAGGTACTTATAGATAATTTAATCTTAAGTAGTGATTACATCAATTTGAATGAACGTCAAAAACCGATTAAACTTAAACGGAAGATGATACAATAAGGCGGCCGCCATCGCCATTTGCAATGGCGACTCATTGACAGAACTTGTCAATGAGCCTTAGTTATAAACAATAAAGTACCTAGATAAAACAATATTCAGCCAAGTGAAAAGTTGTCTAAAAAAATGACGCAACTACCTTGAATACTAACGAGTTGTGTTTGTGTGATTAGATAATTATTGTGAAATGTTGCACTTTTCCACTCACAAAGCTTTGACAACTTATATCAGCCATGTCGCGTGCGATTTCACTGTGACCCCCCGTCGCGAATTCTCCAAAGTGCAACTTACATCCATTGCAAACTATCGTCAACTGACGACAAACCTCGAGGCCGATGGCCACGAATACTACACATTCTCAGAAGCTCGCCCAAAGACCCAGCGATTCGTAATCAGGGGCTGTCCGGTGAACGCGGACACCCAAGATATCCTCGACGAACTCTCTGAGCTCGGCATCCCATCGAGGAGCGTCACACAGCTGCGTCGCCACACCGACGCTAAACTGACACCGGCCGGCGAGAAGATCCTCGGCGAACCTCTACCTCTGTTCGCCGTTGCGCTGCACGCTCGCGCACCAGGTACCGCTCCAGTTGACCTGACTAAAATCACGCGTTTGCAGAACTGCGTGGTCTCTCTCGAAGCCCCCCGAGACGTGAAGCAACAAATCCAAATGTGCTTCCGGTGCCAAACCACCGGACACATTGCAGAGTTCTGCAAACGCCAACCTCGTTGCGTAAGCTGCGGCCAAAACCACATGTCCGCCGACTGCGGGGTCCCGATGACGCAACCAGCCACGTGCGCCAACTGCCAGGGACAGCACCCGGCAAACTATCGCGGGTGCACCTATCTCAAAAACGCGGAGGCGCGCCGTCACCGAGCACCCGGAGCTGCGCAGACCACCACGCGTAGACCCAACGTGATGCCGCAGCGAGCCGCAGCGAAACCTGTGAGTACCAGCCTCAGCTTCGCGCAGGCCGCCTCAAGCCAAGCCGCCGACACTTCAACCAGTCCCCCCGCTCAAGACGGCGCTGCGCCGACGACTCAGAGCAGATCCCACCAGCCCGATATACACAGCTTTGCAAGCTTGCTAGCGTCGTTTGATTGGCGCAATATGCTCATCTCCTTGGCAAAGATGGTTGCCAGCCTCAACCTCCACCCCGCATTGACTGCGCTGGCACACCTTTTGCCGACCTTCCTTGCCGGCCCTGACACCTGCAATGTGTAACACCCCCCCAACAAGCACCCTCATGACGTGGAACGGAAATGGAGTCCTCCACAAAAGAACAGAATTGACGCACTTCCTCGACGTGCACCATGTCTGCTGTGCGCTGTTAACAGAGACGCACCTCACGCCTAGCCGACGATGGGACGTGGCCAACTTCCATGTATACCGGAGCGACCGTGACCGGCCTGCGCCTGCCAACGGCCGCGTTGGCGGAGGCACAGCCGTGCTTGTGCGCAGACTCGTACGTCACGAACAACTGCGCCTACCCGCACTGCGTAGCATCGAGGCGACCGGCGTGTTAGTGCATACTCCTGCCGGTCCGCTGCGCCTCATCGCCGTATACTGCCCACCACGGACACGACTCATCGCCGCCGACGTGGATGCGCTGCTGGACTCACCGCTCCCCACCATCGTGGCCGGCGATCTCAACGCTAAGCACACTGCGTAGAATTCGCGCGTCTGTAATGAAAAGGGCCGCGTCCTGCTACGACACTCCCTGGCAGCCGACTTCACAGTGGCTGGTCCGCGCGACCCCACACGCTATCATCATACTGGTGTCGGTGACGTCCTAGACATCGCCCTCCTCAAAAACATGGACCACTCGATCGAGCTAGAATCACTGGCAGAACTTACCTCAGACCACAACCCGGTAATCATTAAGGTCGGGGACGAGGTCGCCACCGAGCCGGCCTCGAGCAGACCAAACTACCGACTGGCAGACTGGACCCAGTATCGAGCTAGCCTACAAGCCACAGTCACCATGACGCCGATCATCACGCCGGATGAACTTGACGAGGCCACTGACCAACTCACCGAGTCCATCCAGTCAGCCATCCTTGCAGCCGTCCCCATCTCCACCCGGAAACGCTGCTCGATATACGATATCCCACCGGGATTGATGGAGGCTGTCCGTATGAAAAACAGGGCCCGTCGCCTGTGGCAACAACATCGCACTGCAGACTTAAAAGCAGACTACAACAGGAAGACGCGACAACTCCAGGAACAACTTGCACAACACCGAGAAACCCGCTGGGAAGAAACGGTGGGAGAACTCAACGAGGAAGACGGTAGCACGTGGCGCATGACCAGGAAACTACTGAACAAGCCAACGCCGAGCCCACCGATCCAGGGCCGCTTCCACCTGGCAGTCACTCCATCAGACAAGGCATCCGTCCTGGCAGACGCACTAGCTGAGCAATTCACGCCCAATCCACCCAACTGCTACTCGGCAGACACGGAGAAGCACGTCTCAGAGTTCCTTGCTGCGCAATCATCTACAGAAAGCACCATTCTTCCAGTCACTTTGAACGAGCTAGCAAATCTAGTAGCCACCCTGCCAACCAGAAAGGCCCCCGGTGCCGACGGCATCACCAACCAGGCCATAGTCGAACTCAGTGACTCTGCTGCCGCACGCCTCGTCGACATCATAAATACAACGCTCCGATTACGACATTTTCCGACCCCGTGGAAAATAGCCAAAGTGATTGTTTTCCCTAAGCCAGGCAAACCGCTCCGCGATCCATCCAGCTATCGCCCGATCTCCTTACTCTCCTGCTTATCTAAACTCTGCGAAAAAACGATCCTATCACGACTCCAGCGCCAAGTCGACGCGGAAGATTTACTGATCCCGCACCAGTTTGGCTTTCGGGCAAATCATTCAACTAATCACCAACTACTTCGTGTTACCGAGGCAATCCGCCTTGGGTTTGACCGCAAGCAGCTGACCGGAGTCGTATGCCTCGATGTTGCAAAGGCGTTCGATCGAGTATGGCACGAGGGCCTAATTGAGAAGCTTATCGCCCTCAACATCGACCATAGCCTCGTCACCCTGATCGCCAGCTACCTAAGAGACAGACGCTTCTTTGTCTATCACAAGGACGCCTCCTCCGCGCTCCAGCCGATCTCCGCAGGGGTCCCACAAGGCGGCCTGCTCAGCCCATACTATACAGCCTCTACACGAATGACATCCCGACGGAGCTCCCCGGCTCGCAACTTGCACTCTACGCAGATGACGCCGCCGTTATCAGCACGGCCACGACAGGCCTGTCTTTACAAACGCAACTGCAAACTGCACTAGATAAGCTCCATCGCTATTTTCTGCGAGCCCGCATTGAAGTGAACGCAACGAAGACCACCGCGACGTTATTCACTCGCCGTCGCCTCTACCACCAACCAGAGATTGCCATGGGGGTCACGACCATCGGGTGGATGCCTTCCTGCAAGTACTTGGGTGTTACGCTTGACGCTAAGCTGACATTTAAGGAACACATCACCAAGACGAGCACGCGCGCTGTGCAGAAACTAGCTGCGCTACGTCCCCTCATGCAAAGCAAAGCGATGTCAGTCGCCGCCAAGACTCGGCTTTACACTTCCATAGTCCGACCGACGCTGACCTACGGCAGCCCGGTGTGGGTGCACTGCGCCAGCTGCCATCTACAACGGCTGCAGAAGGTCCAGAACAGCGCGCTGCGCCGAGCCTTGCGTCTGCCGATGTTCACCCGTACGGCCGAAGTGCACCGGCAAACCGGCGTCCCCCTACTTCACGACTTCGTGACCGACATCAACACCAAGTTCTTCGGGTCCCTATTGAACCACCCCAACCCGTTAGTGCCAGTGTTTGTGGACTGAACAGCCCATGCACGATGTCCCCATGCGAGTGATTGTAATTTTCAATTTTCATGCGACAGTTCTACCGTGTGTAACAACTATACGATGATCAGAAAAGTGAAGACATTATATTTCTAGATAGAATTAGATAGCCACTAAGGCATAAACAATTTTTACGCCATAGGCAACACCAGCCTATTCGATAGACAACTATATGAACCTGTTCTCGGCCCGCCCTAGTTCAAACCGACAGCTTCGCTGAACCGCACGCCCCTAGTGGCGAGAACGAGAAACTTCGATTTCCTTGATCAACTGGTGGCTTTGCGTAGAGATGTGCACCTGTTTTACTGATTTTACTGACCATACACTACTATAACTTTGTACTACCATACCATGTACTACCTACCATACCATACTTTGCGTTTCCTAATGCAGGTGCTTTACATATAGGTACCAACGGCAACGGGTTATTAGAAGTTGCATAATAATGTCCTGCGTACTTAGGTACTACAGATTCTCGTGGTGACGTAGTTTGCAATGTCCATTTGCATTGTTTGCATTGCTTTTGTATTAGCTGTCATCGAATATCACGAGTTTCCTTTTGAACCCAGTTTTCATTTTTTAATGTCGTATTAATTTATTTTCATTCTGGACACTTGGCGCTGACAGTTCGCCTTCACGGTGCCAGTAACTGACACTGTGGCGCTAACTGACGCCATCACCTAGTACCTACCAACAGATGCAACGGTGGCTCGGCCAAAAACTACATGAAATGTGACGATGTTCCACTATAGACACCGGATTTCGGTCACATTTATACTAATCGAGTGTGACGATCTTCCACTGGATTATCGCCACATCTTCCCGCTCCTGCAATGTGACATAAATCCACCGGAAAAGCGTCATATTCATGCGATGTGACACTAGTCCACCGGAACATCGTCACATTCGGGCAATGTGACCATATTCCACCGGAAAACCGTCACATTTGAGTGTGACGTTCGTCCACCGGATTATCGTCACATTTCCCCGCTCCGGAAACTGCTGAAAATCGTAGCTCCTTGGGCGGCACAGCGTCACATTTGTGAATGTGACTTTAGTCCACCGGAACAGCGTCACATTTGGATGTGACGATCGTCCACGGGATTATCGTCACATTTTACCGGTACAGAAAGTGCCGGCAAATTTTAGCTTGCCATTTTCACAGGCTTTTTCCGAAGTCATTTCCCTAGTTGGGCCCCCGGAAAATGGTGCCATGCCATTTTCACAAGCCTTTTCCCCCCTCTCAGAACCCACCGAATTGTGACGATCGTCCACCGGACCATCGTCAAATTATTTTTAGCAGTTTTGGGCATTGTGACGATATTCCATGTGACGCTATTCCGCGCCCGCGTTCCCCCGGCGGAGTCCCTGGAAAAGGGGGAAGCAACGGCGGAGTCCCTGTAGGAGGGGTAAGCCCCGCAGAATTCCCCGGTGGAGGGGAAAGCCCCGCCGAGTTCCCAGGAGGAGGAAGAAGCCCCGGCGGAGGCCCCGGTGGAGGGAAAAGCCCTGGCGGAGGCGTCGTTGGAGGGGGAAGCCACGGCGAAGGCCCTGGAGGAGGGGGAAGCCCCGCCGAAGTCCCCGTAGGAGGGGAAAGCCCCGCCGAGTTCCCCAAAGGAGGGGGAAGCCCCGCCGAGATTCCCGGAGGAGGGGGAAGCCCCGCCAAATTCCCTGGAGGAGGGGGAAGCCCCGGTGGAATCCCTGTAGGAGAGGGAAGCCCCGCCGAGTTCCCCGGTAGAGGGGGAAGGCCCGCCGAGTTCCCCGGAGGACGGTGAAGCCCCGCCGAGTTCCCCGGAGGAGAGGAAAGCCCCGGCGGAGTCCCTGGAGGGGGGGGGGAAGCCACGCCAAATTCCCCGAAAAAGGGGGAAGCCCCGCCGAGTTCCCCGGAGGAAGGGGAAGCCCCGCCGAGTTCTTCGGAGGTGGGAGAAGCCCCTGAGTTCCCCGGAGGAGGAAGAAGCCCCGGCGGAGGCCCCGGAGGAGGGGGAAGCCCCGGCGGAGTCCCTGGAGGAGGGGGAAGCGCCGCCGAGTTTGCCGGAGGAGGGGGAAGCCCCGCTAAATTCCCCGGAGGAGGAGGACGCCCCGGCGGAGTCCCTGGAGAAGGGAAAGCCCCGCAAAGTTCACCGGTGGAGGAGGAAGCCCCGGCGGAGGCCCTGGAGGCGGGGGAAGCGCCGCCGAGTTCCCACGGCGGAGTCCCTGGAGGAGGCGGAAGCCCCGCCGAGTTACCCGGAGGAGAAGGTAGCCCCGGCGGAGGCCCCAAAGAAGGGGGAAGCCCCGGCGGAGGCCCCGGAGGAGCGGGAAGCACCGCCAAGTTCCCCGGAGGAGGAGGAAGCCCCGGCGGAGGCCCCGGAGGAGGGGAAAGCCCCGCCGAGTTCCCCGGAGGAAGGGGAAGCCCCGCCGAGTTCTTCGGAGGAGGGGGAAGCCCCGCCGAGTTTCCCGGAGGAGGGGGAAGCCCCGCCGAGTTCCCCGGAGGAGGGGGAAGCCCCGGCAGAGGCCCCGGAAGAAGGGGAAGCCCCGTGGGAGTCCCTGGAGGAGGGGGAAGCCCCGCCGACTTCCCCCGAGGCGGGGGAAGCCCCGCCGAGTTCCCCGGAGGAGGGGGAAGCCCTGCCGAGTTTCCCGGAGGAAGGGGAAGCCCCGCCAAATTCCCTGGAGGAGGGGGAAGCCCCGGTGGCGTTTCTGTAGGAGGGGGAAGCCCCGCCGAGTTCCCCGGAGGAGGGGGAAGCCCCGGCGAATTCCCTGGAGGAAGGGGAAGCCCCGTCGGAGTCCCTGGAGAAGGGGGAAGCCCCGTCGGAGTCCCCGGAGGAGAGGGAAGCCCCTGCGGAGGCCCTGGAGGAGAGGGAAGCCCCGGTGGCGTTTCTGTAGGAGGGGGAAGCCCCGCCGAGTTCCCCGGAGGAGGGGGAAGCCCCGGCGAATTCCCTGGAGGTGGGGGAAGCCCCGTCGGAGTCCCTGTAGGAGGGGGAAGCCCCGTCGGAGTCCCCGGAGGAGAGGGAAGCCCCGGCGGAGGCCCTGGAGGAGAGGGAAGCCCCGGCGGATTCCCTGGTGGAGGGGGAAGCCCCGCCGAGTTCTCCGGAGAAGGGGTAAGCCCCGCCAAATTCCCCGGAGGAGGGGGTAGCCCCGGCGGAGTCCCTGGAGGAGGGGAAAGCCCCGCCGAGTTCCCCGGAGGAGGGGAAAGCCCTTTCGAGTTTCCCGGAGGAGGGGGAAGCCCCGCCAAATTCCCTGGAGGAGGGGGATGCCCAGGTGGAGTCCCTGTAGGAGGGGGAAGCCCCGCCGAGTTCCCCGGAGGAGGGGGAAGCCCCGGCGAATTTCCTGGAGGAGGGGGAAGCCCCGTCGGAGTCCCTGGAGGAGGGGGAAGACCCGTCGGAGTCCCCGGAGGAGAGGGGAGCCCCGGCGGAGGCCCCGGAGGAGGGGGAAGCCCCGGCGGATTCCCTGGTGGAGGGGGAAGCCCCGCCGAGTTCCCCGGAGAAGGGGGAAGCCCCGCAAAATTCCCCGGAGGAGGGGGAAGCCCCGGCGGAGTCCCTGGAGGAGGAGAAAGCCCCGCCGAGTTACCCGGAGGAGAAGGAAGCCCCGGCGCAGGGCTCGAAGGAGTGGGAAGCCCCGGCGGAGGGCCCTAAAGTTTGGGAAATCCCGGCGGAGTCCCCGGAGGAGGGGGAAGACCCGGCGGAGTCCCTGGAGAAGAAGGAAGCCCCGCCAAGTTCCCTGGAGGAGAAGAAAGCCCCGGCGGAGTCCCTGGAGAAAGGAGAAGCCCCGCCGAGTTCTTCGGAGGAGGGGGAAGCACCGGCGGATTCCCTGGTGGAGAGGAAAGCCCCGCCGAGTTCCCCGGAGGAGGGGGAAGCCCTGCCGAGTTTCCCGGAGGAGGGGGAAGCCCCGCCAAATTCCCTGGAGGAGGGGGAAGCCCCGGTGGAGTCCCTGGAGGAGGGGAAAGCCCCGCCGAGTTCCCCGGAGGAGGGGAAAGCCCTTTCGAGTTTCCCGGAGGAGGGGGAAGCCCCGCCAAATTCCCTGGAGGAGGGGGATGCCCCGGTGGAGTTCCTGTAGGAGGGGGAAGCCCCGCCGAGTTCCCCGGAGGAGGGGGAAGCCCCGGCGAAATTCCTGGAGGAGGGGGAAGCCCCGTCGGAGTCCCTGGAGGAGGGGGAAGACCCGTCGGAGTCCCCGGGGGAGAGGGGAGCCCCGGCGGAGGCCCCGGAGGAGGGGGAAGCCCCGGCGGATTCCCTGGTGGGAGGGGGAAGCCCCGCCGAGTTCCCCGGAGAAGGGGGAAGCCCCGCAAAATTCCCCGGAGGAGCGGGAAGCCCCGGCGGAGTCCCTGGAGGAGAAGAAAGCCCCGCCGAGTTTCCCGGAGGAGAAGGAAGCCCCGGCGGAGGCCCCTAAAGTTTGGGAAATTCCGGCGGAGTCCCTGGAGGAGGGGTAAGCCCTGCCGAATTCCCCGGAGGAGGGGGAAGACCCGGCGGAGTCCCTGGAGAAGGGGGAAACCCCGCCGAGTTCCCTGGAGGAGAAGAAAGCCCCGGCGGAGTCCCTGAAGAAAGGAGAAGCCCCGCCGAGTTCTTCGGAGGAGGGGGAAGCCTCGGTTGAGGCCCCGGAGGAGGGGGAGGGCCCCGCCGAGTTCACCGGTGGAGGGGGAAGCACCGGCGGAATCCCTGGTGGAGAGGAAAGCCCCGCCGAGTTCCCCGGAGGAGGGGGAAGCCCTGCCGAGTTTCCCGGAGGAGGGGGAAGCCCCGCCAAATTCCCTGGAGGAGGGGGAAGCCCCGGTGGAGTCCCTGTAGGAGGGGGAAGCCCCGTCGAGTTCCCCGGAGGAGGGGAAAGCCCCGGCGAATTTCCTGGAGGAGGGGGAAGCCCCGTCGGAGTCCCTGGAGGAGGGGGAAGACCCGTCGCAGTCCCCGGAGGAGGGGGAAGCCCCGGAAGAGGCCCCAGAGGAGGGGGAAGCCCCGGCGGAGGCCCCGGAGGAGGGGGAAGCCCCGCCGAGTTCTTCGGAGGTGGGGGAAGCCCTTGAGTTCCTCGGAGGAAAATGAAGCCCCGGAATAGGCCCCAGAGGAGGGGGAAGCCCCGGAGTAGGTTCGGAGGAGGGGGAAGCCCCTGCCGTGTTTCCCCGGCAGAGTCCCTGGAGGAGGGCAAAGCCCAGCCGGAGTCCCTGGAGGAGGGAGAAGCCCCGCCGAGTTTCCAGGAGGTGGGGGAATCCCCGCCAAATCCCCCGGAGGAGAAGGAAGCCCCGGCGGAGTCCCTGGAGAAGGAGGAAGCCCCGCCGAGTTCTCAGGAGGAGGGGGAAGCTCCGGCGAAAGCCATGGAGGAGGGGGAAGCCCCGCCAAATTACCCCGGCGGCGTCCCTGGAAAAGGAGGAAGCCCCACCGAGTTCCCCGGAGGAGGAAGAAGCCCCGGTGGAGTCCCTGGAGAAGGGGGAAGCCCCGCAAAATTCCCCGGAGAAGGGGGAAGCCCCAGCGGATTCCCTGGAGGAGGGGGAAGCCCCGGCGGATTCCCTGGAGGAGGGGGAAGCCCCGCCAAGTTCCCCAGAGGAGGGGGAAGCCACGGCGGAGGCCCCAGAGGAGAGGGAAGCCCCGGCAGAAACCCTGGAGGAGGGGGAAGTCCCGGCGGAGTCCCTGGAGGAGGGGGAAGCCCCGTTGAGTTCTTCGGAGGTGGGGGAAGCCCTTGAGTTCCTCGGAGGAGGGGGAAGCCCCGGAAGAGGCCCCAGAGGAGGGGAAAGCCCCGGCGGAGGCCCCGGTGGAGGGGGAAGCCCCGCCGTGTTCCCCCGGCAGAGTCCCTGGAGGAGGGCAAAGCCCAGCCGGAGTCCCTGGAGGAGGGGGAAAGCCCGCCGAGTTTCCAGGAGGTGGGGGAATCCCCGCCAAATCCCCCGGAGGAGGGGGAAGCCCCAGCGGAGTCCCTGGAGAAGTGGGAAGCCCCGCCGAGTTCTCAGGAGGAGGGGGAAGCCCCGGCGGAGGCCATGGAGGAGGGGGAAGCCCAGCCAAATTCCCCCGGCGGAGTCCCTGGAGGAGGAGGTAGCCCCGCCGAGTTTCCCAGAGGTGAAGGAAGCCCCGGCGGAGGAACCGGAGAAAGGAGAAGCACCGCCGAGTTTCCCGGAGGAGGGGGAAGCCCCGGCGGAGGCCCCGGAGGAGGGGGAAGCCCCGGCAGAGGCCCCGGAGGAGGGAGAAGCCCCGCCGAGTTTCTCGGATGATGGGGAAGCCCCGGCGGATTCCCAGGTGGAGGGGGAAGCCCCGCCGAGCACCCCGGAGGAGAAGGAAGCCCCATAGAGTTCCCCGGAGGAGAGGGAAGCCCCGGCGGAGGCCCTGGAGTAGGGGGATGCCCCGGCGAAGTCCCTGGAGGAGGGGGAAGCCCCGCCGAGTTCCCTGGAGGAGGGGGAAGCCCCACCGATTTCCCCGGTGGAGGCCCCGGAGGAGGGGGAAGTTCCGGCGGAGTCCCTGGAGAAGGAAGAAGCCCCGCCAAATTCCCCGGAGAAGGGGGAAGCCCCAGCGGATTCCCTGGAGGAGGGGGAAGCCCCGGCAAAATCCCTGGAGGACTGGGAAGCCCCGCCGTGTTCCCCAGAGGAGGGGGAAGCCACGGCGGAGGCCCCGGAGGTGAGGGAAGCCCCGTCAGAGTCCCTGGAGGTGGGGGAAGCCCTGCCGAGTTCCTCGGAGAAGGGGGGAAGCCCCGCCGAGTTCCCCGGAGGAAGGGGAAGCCCCGGCGGAGTCCCTGGAGGGGGGAGGAAGCCCCGCCAAATTCCCAGGAGGAGGGGGAAGCCCCGGCGGAGGCCCCGGAGGAGGGGCAAGCCCCGGCGGAGTCCCTGGAGGAGGGGGGAGCCCCGCCGAGTTCCCCGGAGGAGGGGGAAGCCCCGGCGGAGGCCCTGGAGGAGGGAGAAGCCCCACTGAGTTCCCCCGGCGGAGTTTATGGAGGAGGGGAAAGCCCCGCCTAGTTTCCCGGAGAAGGGGGAAGCCCCGGCGGAGGGCTCGGAGGGATAAGAAGCCCCGGCGAAGGCCTCTGAGGTTTGGGAAATCCCGGCGGAGTCCCTGGAGGAAGGGGATGCCCCGCCGAGTTCCCCGGAGGAGAAGGAAGCCTCGGCGGAGTCCCTGGAGGAGAGGAAAGCCCCGCCGAGTACCCCGGAGGAGGGGGAAGACCCGGCGGAGTCCCTGGAGGAGAAGGATGCCCCGCCGTGTTCCCCGGAGGAGATGGAAGCCCCGGCGGAGGCCCCGGAGGAGGAGGAAGCCCCGGCGGAGGCCCTGGAGGAGGGGAAAGCCCCGGCGGAGTCCCTTAAGGAGGGGAAAGCCCCGCCGAGTTCTTCGGAGGTAAGGGAAGCCCCTGAGTGCCCCGAAAGAGGGGGAAGCCCCGGCGGAGGCCCTGGAGGGGGGGGAATCCGCAGCGGAGTCCCTGGAGAAGGGGGAAGCCCCGCCGAGTTTCCCGGGGGAGAGGGAATCCCCGCCAAATTCCCCGGAGGGGGGGGGAAGCCGCGACGGAGTCCCTGGAGAATGGGGAATCCCCGCCGAGTTCCCCGGAGGAGGGGGAAGCCCCGGCGGAGGCTCTGGAGGAGGGGGAAGCTCCGCCGAGTTCCCCCGGCGGAGTCCCTGGAGGTGGGGGAAGCCCCGCCGAGTTTCCCGGAGGAGGTGGAAGCCCCGGAGGAGGCCCCGGAGGAGAAGGAAGCCCCGGCGGATGCCCTGGAGGAGGGGGAAGCCCCGCCGATTTCCCCCGGCAGAGTCCCTGGAGGAGGGCACTGCCCCGGCGGAGTCCCTGGAGGAGGGGAAAGCCCCGCCGATTTCCCCGGAGGAGGGGGAAGCCCTGCCGAGTTCTTCGGAGGTAAGGGAAGCCCCTGAGTTCCCCGAAAGAGGGGGAAGCCCCGGCGGAGGCCCCGGAGGAGGGGGAAGCCGCGGCGGAGTCCCTGGAGAAGGGGGAAGCCCCGCCGAGTTTCCCGGGGGAGGGGGAGTCCCCGCCAAATTCCCCGGAGGAGGAGGAAGCCCCGGCGGAGGTTCTGGAGGAGGGGGAAGCCCCGCCGAGTTCCCCCGGCGGAGTCCCTGGAGGAGGGGAAAGCCCCGCCGAGTTCCCCGGAGGAGGGGGAAGCCCCGCCGAGTTCTTCGGAGGTAAAGGAAGCCCCTGAGTTCCCCGAAAGAGGGGAGAGCCGCGGCCGAGGCATCGGTGGAGGGGTAATCCCCGCCGAGTTTCCCGGGGGAGAGGGAATCCCCGCCAAATTCCCCGGAGGGGGGGGGAAGCCGCGACGGAGTCCCTGGAGAATGGGGAATCCCCGCCGAGTTCCCCGGAGGAGGGGGAAGCCCCGGCGGAGGCTCTGGAGGAGGGGGAAGCTCCGCCGAGTTCCCCCGGCGGAGTCCCTGGAGGTGGGGGAAGCCCCGCCGAGTTTCCCGGAGGAGGTGGAAGCCCCGGAGGAGGCCCCGGAGGAGAAGGAAGCCCCGGCGGATGCCCTGGAGGAGGGGGAAGCCCCGCCGATTTCCCCCGGCAGAGTCCCTGGAGGAGGGCACTGCCCCGGCGGAGTCCCTGGAGGAGGGGAAAGCCCCGCCGATTTCCCCGGAGGAGGGGGAAGCCCTGCCGAGTTCTTCGGAGGTAAGGGAAGCCCCTGAGTTCCCCGAAAGAGGGGGAAGCCCCGGCGGAGGCCCCGGAGGAGGGGGAAGCCGCGGCGGAGTCCCTGGAGAAGGGGGAAGCCCCACCGAGTTTCCCGGGGGAGGGGGAGTCCCCGCCAAATTCCCCGGAGGAGGAGGAAGCCCCGGCGGAGGTTCTGGAGGAGGGGGAAGCCCCGCCGAGTTCCCCCGGCGGAGTCCCTGGAGGAGGGGAAAGCCCCGCCGAGTTCCCCGGAGGAGGGGGAAGCCCCGCCGAGTTCTTCGGAGGTAAAGGAAGCCCCTGAGTTCCCCGAAAGAGGGGAGAGCCGCGGCCGAGGCATCGGTGGAGGGGTAATCCCCGCCGAGTTTCCAGGAGGAGGGGGAATCCCCTCCATATTCCCCGGAGGAGGGGGAAGCCGCGGCGGAGTCCCTGGAGGAGGGGGAAGCCCCACCAAGTTCCCCCGGCGAGTTCCCAGGCGGAGGGGGAAGCCCCAGCGGATTCCCTGGAGGAGGGGGAAGACCCATCGGAGTCCCTGGAGGAGGGGGAAGCCCCGCCGAGTTTCCGGAGGAGGAAGAAGCCCCGGCGGAGTCCCTGGAGGAGGGGGTAGCCCCAGAGTTCCCCGGAGGAGGGGAAAGCCCCGCCGAGTTCCCCGGAGGAGGGGAAAGCCCCGCCGAGTTCCCTCGAGGAAGGGGAAGCCCCAGCTAATTCCCTGGAGGAGGAAGAAGCCCCGTCGGAGTCCCCTGGAGGAGGGGGAAGCCCCGGCGGAGGCCCCGGAGGAGAGGGAAGTCTCGGCGGAGTCCCTGTAGGAGGAAGAATCCCCGCAGTTCCCCGGGAGAGAAAGAAGCCCCGGCGGTGTCCCTGGAGGAGTAGGAAGCCCCGCCAAATTCCCCGGAGGAGAGGGAAGCCCCGGCGGAGTCCCTGGAGGAGATGGAAGCCCCGCCGAGTTCCCCGTAGAAGGGGGAAGCCCCGCCGAGTGCCCCTGTGGAGGGGCAAGCCCCTCCGAGTTCCCCGGAGGAGGGGGAAGCCCCGGCGGAGTCCCCGGAGGAATAGGAAGCCCAGGCGGATAACCTGGTAGGGGGTGGCCTCGGAGAAGAAGAAAGCCCCGCCGAGTTCCCCGGAGGAGGGGGAAGCCCCGGTGGAGGCCCCGGAGGAGGGAGAAGCCCCGCCGAGTTTCCTGGATGAGGGGGAAGCCCCGGCGGATTCCTTGGAGGAGGGGGAAGCCCCGCCGAGTTCCCCGGTGGAGAAGGAAGCCCCGGCAAAGGCCTAAGAGAACGGTGAAGCCCCGCCGAGTTCCCCGGAAGAGGGGGAAGCTCCGGCGGGGTCCCTGGAGAAGGGGGAAGCCCCGCCGAGTTTCCCGGAGGAGGGGGAAGCCACGGCAAGAGCCCCGGTGGAGGGGGAAGCCCCAGCAGAGGCCCCGGAGGAGAGGGAAGCCCCACCGAGTGCCCCGGAGGAGGGGGAAGCCCCGGCGGAGTCCCTGGAGAGGGGAAGCCCCGCCGAGATCTTTGGAGGAGGGGGTAGCCCCGGCGGAGTTCCTGGAGGAGAGGGAAGCCCCAGAGTTCCCCGGGGGAGGGGAAAGCCCCGGCGGCGCCCCGGAGGAATAGGAAGCCCCGGCGGCTTCCCTGGTGGAGGGGGAAGCCCCGCCGAGTTCCCCGGATGAGGGGGAAACCCCGGCGAGTTCCCAGGCGGAGGGGGAAGCCCCAGCGGATTCCCTGGAGGAGGGGGAAGACCCATCGGAGTCCCTGGAGAAGGGGGAAGCCCCGCCGAGTTCCCCGGAGGAGGAAGAAGCCCCGGCGGAGGCCCCGGAGGAGAGGGAAGTCTCGGCGGAGTCCCTGTAGGAGGAAGAATCCCCGCAGTTCCCCGGGAGAGCAAGAAGCCCCGGCGGAGTCCCTGGAGGAGTAGGAAGCCCCGCTAAATTCCCCGGAGGAGGGGGAAGCCCCGGCGAAGTCCCTGGAGGAGATGGAAGCCCCGCCGAGTTCCCCGGAAGAGGGGGAAGCCCCGGCGGAGGCCCCGGAGGAGGGGGAAGGCTCGTCGGAGTCCCTGGAGGAGGGGGAAGCCCCGTCGGAGTCCCCGGAGGAGAGGGAAGCCCCGGCGGTGGCCCTGGAGGAGGGGGAAGCCCCGGCGGAGTCCCTGGAGGAGGGGAAAGCCCCGCCAAATTCCCCGGAGGAGGGGAAAGCCCTTTCGAGTTTCCCGGAGGAGGGGGAAGCCCCGCCAAATTCCCTGGAGGAGGGAGATGCCCCGGTGGAGTTCCTGTAGGAGGGGGAAGCCCCGCCGAGTTCCCCGGAGGAGGGGGAAGCCCCGGCGAATTTCCTGGAGGAGGGGGAAGCCCCGTCGGAGTAACTGGAGGAGGGGGAAGACCCGTCGGAGTCCCCGGAGGAGAGGGGAGCCCCGGCGGAGGCCCCGGAGGAGGGGGAAGCCCCGGTGGAGTTCCTGGTGGGAGGGGGAAGCCCCGCCGAGTTCCCCGGAGAAGGGGGAAGCCCCGCAAAATTCCCCGGAGGAGCGGGAAGCCCCGGCGGAGTCCCTGGAGGAGAAGAAAGCCCCGCCGAGTTTCCCGGAGGAGAAGGAAGCCCCGGCGGAGGCCCCTAAAGTTTGGGAAATTCCGGCGGAGTCCCTGGAGGAGGGGTAAGCCCTGCCGAATTCCCCGAAAGAGGGGGAAGCCCCGGCGGAGGGCCCGGAGGAGGGGGAAGCCGCGGCGGAGTCCCTGGAGAAGGGGGGAAGCCCCGCCGAGTTTCCCGGGGGAGGGGGAATCCCAGCCAAATTCCCCGGAGGAGGAGGAAGCCCCGGCGGAGGCTCTGGAGGAGGGGAAAGCCCCGCCGAGTTCCCCCGGCGGAGTCCCTGGAGGAGGGGAAAGCCCCGCCGAGTTCCCCGGCGGAGGGAGAAGCCCCGCCGAGTTCTTCGGAGGTAAGGGAAGCCCCTGAGTTCCCCGAAAGTGGGGAAAGCCCCTGCCGAGGCATCGGTGGAGGGGGAATCCCCGCCGAGTTTCCAGGAGGAGGGGGAATCCCCACCATATTCCCCGGAGGAGGGGGAAGCCCCGGCGAATTCCCTGGAGGAGGGGGAAGCCCCGTCGGAGTCCCTGGAGGAGGGGAAAGCCCCGTCGGAGTCCCCGGAGGAGAGGGAAGCCCCGGCGGTGGCCCTGGAGGAGGGGGAAGCCCCGGCGGAGTCCCTGGAGGAGGGGAAAGCCCCGCCAAATTCCCCGGAGGAGGGGAAAGCCCTTTCGAGTTTCCCGGAGGAGGGGGAAGCCCCGCCATATTCCCTGGAGGAGGGAGATGCCCCGGTGGAGTTCCTGTAGGAGGGGGAAGCCCCGCCGAGTTCCCCGGAGGAGGGGGAAGCCCCGGCGAATTTCCTGGAGGAGGGGGAAGCCCCGTCGGAGTCCCTGGAGGAGGGGGAAGACCCGTCGGAGTCCCCGGAGGAGAGGGGAGCCCCGGCGGAGGCCCCGGAGGAGGGGGAAGCCCCGGTGGATTCCCTGGTGGGAGGGGGAAGCCCCGCCGAGTTCCCCGGAGAAGGGGGAAGCCCCGCAAAATTCCCCGGAGGAGCGGGAAGCCCCGGCGGAGTCCCTGGAGGAGAAGAAAGCCCCGCCGAGTTTCCCGGAGGAGAAGGAAGCCCCGGCGGAGGCCCCTAAAGTTTGGGAAATTCCGGCGGAGTCCCTGGAGGAGGGGTAAGCCCTGCCGAATTCCCCGAAAGAGGGGGAAGCCCCGGCGGAGGGCCCGGAGGAGGGGGAAGCCGCGGCGGAGTCCCTGGAGAAGGGGGGAAGCCCCGCCGAGTTTCCCGGGGGAGGGGGAATCCCAGCCAAATTCCCCGGAGGAGGAGGAAGCCCCGGCGGAGGCTCTGGAGGAGGGGAAAGCCCCGCCGAGTTCCCCCGGCGGAGTCCCTGGAGGAGGGGAAAGCCCCGCCGAGTTCCCCGGAGGAGGGAGAAGCCCCGCCGAGTTCTTCGGAGGTAAGGGAAGCCCCTGAGTTCCCCGAAAGTGGGGAAAGCCCCTGCCGAGGCATCGGTGGAGGGGGAATCCCCGCCGAGTTTCCAGGAGGAGGGGGAATCCCCTCCATATTCCCCGGAGGAGGGGGAAGCCCCGGCGAATTCCCTGGAGGAGGGGGAAGCCCCGTCGGAGTCCCTGGAGGAGGGGGAAGCCCCGTCGGAGTCCCCGGAGGAGAGGGAAGCCCCGGCGGTGGCCCTGGAGGAGGGGGAAGCCCCGGCGGAGTCCCTGGAGGAGGGGAAAGCCCCGCCGAGTTCCCCGGAGGAGGGGAAAGCCCTTTCGAGTTTCCCGGAGGAGGGGGAAGCCCCGCCAAATTCCCTGGAGGAGGGGGATGCCCCGGTGGAGTTCCTGTAGGAGGGGGAAGCCCCGCCGAGTTCCCCGGAGGAGGGGGAAGCCCCGGCGAAATTCCTGGAGGAGGGGGAAGCCCCGTCGGAGTCCCTGGAGGAGGGGGAAGACCCGTCGGAGTCCCCGGGGGAGAGGGGAGCCCCGGCGGAGGCCCCGGAGGAGGGGGAAGCCCCGGCGGATTCCCTGGTGGGAGGGGGAAGCCCCGCCGAGTTCCCCGGAGAAGGGGGAAGCCCCGCAAAATTCCCCGGAGGAGCGGGAAGCCCCGGCGGAGTCCCTGGAGGAGAAGAAAGCCCCGCCGAGTTTCCCGGAGGAGAAGGAAGCCCCGGCGGAGGCCCCTAAAGTTTGGGAAATTCCGGCGGAGTCCCTGGAGGAGGGGTAAGCCCTGCCGAATTCCCCGGAGGAGGGGGAAGACCCGGCGGAGTCCCTGGAGAAGGGGGAAACCCCGCCGAGTTCCCTGGAGGAGAAGAAAGCCCCGGCGGAGTCCCTGAAGAAAGGAGAAGCCCCGCCGAGTTCTTCGGAGGAGGGGGAAGCCTCGGTTGAGGCCCCGGAGGAGGGGGAGGGCCCCGCCGAGTTCACCGGTGGAGGGGGAAGCACCGGCGGAATCCCTGGTGGAGAGGAAAGCCCCGCCGAGTTCCCCGGAGGAGGGGGAAGCCCTGCCGAGTTTCCCGGAGGAGGGGGAAGCCCCGCCAAATTCCCTGGAGGAGGGGGAAGCCCCGGTGGAGTCCCTGTAAGAGGGGGAAGCCCCGTCGAGTTCCCCGGAGGAGGGGAAAGCCCCGGCGAATTTCCTGGAGGAGGGGGAAGCCCCGTCGGAGTCCCTGGAGGAGGGGGAAGACCCGTCGCAGTCCCCGGAGGAGGGGGAAGCCCCGGAAGAGGCCCCAGAGGAGGGGGAAGCCCCGGCGGAGGCCCCGGAGGAGGGGGAAGCCCCGCCGAGTTCTTCGGAGGTGGGGGAAGCCCTTGAGTTCCTCGGAGGAAAATGAAGCCCTGGAATAGGCCCCAGAGGAGGGGGAAGCCCCGGAGTAGGTTCGGAGGAGGGGGAAGCCCCTGCCGTGTTTCCCCGGCAGAGTCCCTGGAGGAGGGCAAAGCCCAGCCGGAGTCCCTGGAGGAGGGAGAAGCCCCGCCGAGTTTCCAGGAGGTGGGGGAATCCCCGCCAAATCCCCCGGAGGAGAAGGAAGCCCCGGCGGAGTCCCTGGAGAAGGAGGAAGCCCCGCCGAGTTCTCAGGAGGAGGGGGAAGCTCCGGCGAAAGCCATGGAGGAGGGGGAAGCCCCGCCAAATTACCCCGGCGGCGTCCCTGGAAAAGGAGGAAGCCCCACCGAGTTCCCCGGAGGAGGAAGAAGCCCCGGTGGAGTCCCTGGAGAAGGGGGAAGCCCCGCAAAATTCCCCGGAGAAGGGGGAAGCCCCAGCGGATTCCCTGGAGGAGGGGGAAGCCCCGGCGGATTCCCTGGAGGAGGGGGAAGCCCCGCCAAGTTCCCCAGAGGAGGGGGAAGCCACGGCGGAGGCCCCAGAGGAGAGGGAAGCCCCGGCAGAAACCCTGGAGGAGGGGGAAGTCCCGGCGGAGTCCCTGGAGGAGGGGGAAGCCCCGTTGAGTTCTTCGGAGGTGGGGGAAGCCCTTGAGTTCCTCGGAGGAGGGGGAAGCCCCGGAAGAGGCCCCAGAGGAGGGGAAAGCCCCGGCGGAGGCCCCGGTGGAGGGGGAAGCCCCGCCGTGTTCCCCCGGCAGAGTCCCTGGAGGAGGGCAAAGCCCAGCCGGAGTCCCTGGAGGAGGGGGAAAGCCCGCCGAGTTTCCAGGAGGTGGGGGAATCCCCGCCAAATCCCCCGGAGGAGGGGGAAGCCCCAGCGGAGTCCCTGGAGAAGTGGGAAGCCCCGCCGAGTTCTCAGGAGGAGGGGGAAGCCCCGGCGGAGGCCATGGAGGAGGGGGAAGCCCAGCCAAATTCCCCCGGCGGAGTCCCTGGAGGAGGAGGTAGCCCCGCCGAGTTTCCCAGAGGTGAAGGAAGCCCCGGCGGAGGAACCGGAGAAAGGAGAAGCACCGCCGAGTTTCCCGGAGGAGGGGGAAGCCCCGGCGGAGGCCCCGGAGGAGGGGGAAGCCCCGGCAGAGGCCCCGGAGGAGGGAGAAGCCCCGCCGAGTTTCTCGGATGATGGGGAAGCCCCGGCGGATTCCCAGGTGGAGGGGGAAGCCCCGCCGAGCACCCCGGAGGAGAAGGAAGCCCCATAGAGTTCCCCGGAGGAGAGGGAAGCCCCGGCGGAGGCCCTGGAGTAGGGGGATGCCCCGGCGAAGTCCCTGGAGGAGGGGGAAGCCCCGCCGAGTTCCCTGGAGGAGGGGGAAGCCCCACCGATTTCCCCGGTGGAGGCCCCGGAGGAGGGGGAAGTTCCGGCGGAGTCCCTGGAGAAGGAAGAAGCCCCGCCAAATTCCCCGGAGAAGGGGGAAGCCCCAGCGGATTCCCTGGAGGAGGGGGAAGCCCCGGAAAAATCCCTGGAGGAGTGGGAAGCCCCGCCGTGTTCCCCAGAGGAGGGGGAAGCCACGGCGGAGGCCCCGGAGGTGAGGGAAGCCCCGTCAGAGTCCCTGGAGGTGGGGGAAGCCCTGCCGAGTTCCTCGGAGAAGGGGGGAAGCCCCGCCGAGTTCCCCGGAGGAAGGGGAAGCCCCGGCGGAGTCCCTGGAGGGGGGAGGAAGCCCCGCCAAATTCCCAGGAGGAGGGGGAAGCCCCGCCGGAGGCCCCGGAGGAGGGGCAAGCCCCGGCGGAGTCCCTGGAGGAGGGGGGAGCCCCGCCGAGTTCCCCGGAGGAGGGGGAAGCCCCGGCGGAGGCCCTGGAGGAGGGAGAAGCCCCACTGAGTTCCCCCGGCGGAGTTTATGGAGGAGGGGAAAGCCCCGCCTAGTTTCCCGGAGAAGGGGGAAGCCCCGGCGGAGGGCTCGGAGGGATAAGAAGCCCCGGCGAAGGCCTCTGAGGTTTGGGAAATCCCGGCGGAGTCCCTGGAGGAAGGGGATGCCCCGCCGAGTTCCCCGGAGGAGAAGGAAGCCTCGGCGGAGTCCCTGGAGGAGAGGAAAGCCCCGCCGAGTACCCCGGAGGAGGGGGAAGACCCGGCGGAGTCCCTGGAGGAGAAGGATGCCCCGCCGTGTTCCCCGGAGGAGATGGAAGCCCCGGCGGAGGCCCCGGAGGAGGAGGAAGCCCCGGCGGAGGCCCTGGAGGAGGGGAAAGCCCCGGCGGAGTCCCTTAAGGAGGGGAAAGCCCCGCCGAGTTCTTCGGAGGTAAGGGAAGCCCCTGAGTGCCCCGAAAGAGGGGGAAGCCCCGGCGGAGGCCCTGGAGGGGGGGGAATCCGCAGCGGAGTCCCTGGAGAAGGGGGAAGCCCCGCCGAGTTTCCCGGGGGAGAGGGAATCCCCGCCAAATTCCCCGGAGGGGGGGGGGAAGCCGCGACGGAGTCCCTGGAGAATGGGGAATCCCCGCCGAGTTCCCCGGAGGAGGGGGAAGCCCCGGCGGAGGCTCTGGAGGAGGGGGAAGCTCCGCCGAGTTCCCCCGGCGGAGTCCCTGGAGGTGGGGGAAGCCCCGCCGAGTTTCCCGGAGGAGGTGGAAGCCCCGGAGGAGGCCCCGGAGGAGAAGGAAGCCCCGGCGGATGCCCTGGAGGAGGGGGAAGCCCCGCCGATTTCCCCCGGCAGAGTCCCTGGAGGAGGGCACTGCCCCGGCGGAGTCCCTGGAGGAGGGGAAAGCCCCGCCGATTTCCCCGGAGGAGGGGGAAGCCCTGCCGAGTTCTTCGGAGGTAAGGGAAGCTTCTGAGTTCCCCGAAAGAGGGGGAAGCCCCGGCGGAGGCCCCGGAGGAGGGGGAAGCCGCGGCGGAGTCCCTGGAGAAGGGGGAAGCCCCGCCGAGTTTCCCGGGGGAGGGGGAGTCCCCGCCAAATTCCCCGGAGGAGGAGGAAGCCCCGGCGGAGGTTCTGGAGGAGGGGGAAGCCCCGCCGAGTTCCCCCGGCGGAGTCCCTGGAGGAGGGGAAAGCCCCGCCGAGTTCCCCGGAGGAGGGGGAAGCCCCGCCGAGTTCTTCGGAGGTAAAGGAAGCCCCTGAGTTCCCCGAAAGAGGGGAGAGCCGCGGCCGAGGCATCGGTGGAGGGGTAATCCCCGCCGAGTTTCCCGGGGGAGAGGGAATCCCCGCCAAATTCCCCGGAGGGGGGGGGGAAGCCGCGACGGAGTCCCTGGAGAATGGGGAATCCCCGCCGAGTTCCCCGGAGGAGGGGGAAGCCCCGGCGGAGGCTCTGGAGGAGGGGGAAGCCCCGCCGAGTTTCCCGGAGGAGGTGGAAGCCCCGGAGGAGGCCCCGGAGGAGAAGGAAGCCCCGGCGGATGCCCTGGAGGAGGGGGAAGCCCCGCCGATTTCCCCCGGCAGAGTCCCTGGAGGAGGGCACTGCCCCGGCGGAGTCCCTGGAGGAGGGGAAAGCCCCGCCGATTTCCCCGGAGGAGGGGGAAGCCCTTCCGAGTTCTTCGGAGGTAAGGGAAGCCCCTGAGTTCCCCGAAAGAGGGGGAAGCCCCGGCGGAGGCCCCGGAGGAGGGGGAAGCCGCGGCGGAGTCCCTGGAGAAGGGGGAAGCCCCGCCGAGTTTCCCGGGGGAGGGGGAGTCCCCGCCAAATTCCCCGGAGGAGGAGGAAGCCCCGGCGGAGGTTCTGGAGGAGGGGGAAGCCCCGCCGAGTTCCCCCGGCGGAGTCCCTGGAGGAGGGGAAAGCCCCGCCGAGTTCCCCGGAGGAGGGGGAAGCCCCGCCGAGTTCTTCGGAGGTAAAGGAAGCCCCTGAGTTCCCCGAAAGAGGGGAGAGCCGCGGCCGAGGCATCGGTGGAGGGGTAATCCCCGCCGAGTTTCCCGGGGGAGAGGGAATCCCCGCCAAATTCCCCGGAGGGGGGGGGAAGCCGCGACGGAGTCCCTGGAGAATGGGGAATCCCCGCCGAGTTCCCCGGAGGAGGGGGAAGCCCCGGCGGAGGCTCTGGAGGAGGGGGAAGCTCCGCCGAGTTCCCCCGGCGGAGTCCCTGGAGGTGGGGGAAGCCCCGCCGAGTTTCCCGGAGGAGGTGGAAGCCCCGGAGGAGGCCCCGGAGGAGAAGGAAGCCCCGGCGGATGCCCTGGAGGAGGGGGAAGCCCCGCCGATTTCCCCCGGCAGAGTCCCTGGAGTAGGGCACTGCCCCGGCGGAGTCCCTGGAGGAGGGGAAAGCCCCGCCGATTTCCCCGGAGGAGGGGGAAGCCCTGCCGAGTTCTTCGGAGGTAAGGGAAGCCCCTGAGTTCCCCGAAAGAGGGGGAAGCCCCGGCGGAGGCCCCGGAGGAGGGGGAAGCCGCGGCGGAGTCCCTGGAGAAGGGGGAAGCCCCGCCGAGTTTCCCGGGGGAGGGGGAGTCCCCGCCAAATTCCCCGGAGGAGGAGGAAGCCCCGGCGGAGGTTCTGGAGGAGGGGGAAGCCCCGCCGAGTTCCCCCGGCGGAGTCCCTGGAGGAGGGGAAAGCCCCGCCGAGTTCCCCGGAGGAGGGGGAAGCCCCGCCGAGTTCTTCGGAGGTAAAGGAAGCCCCTGAGTTCCCCGAAAGAGGGGAGAGCCGCGGCCGAGGCATCGGTGGAGGGGTAATCCCCGCCGAGTTTCCAGGAGGAGGGGGAATCCCCTCCATATTCCCCGGAGGAGGGGGAAGCCGCGGCGGAGTCCCTGGAGGAGGGGGAAGCCCCACCAAGTTCCCCCGGCGAGTTCCCAGGCGGAGGGGGAAGCCCCAGCGGATTCCCTGGAGGAGGGGGAAGACCCATCGGAGTCCCTGGAGGAGGGGGAAGCCCCGCCGAGTTTCCGGAGGAGGAAGAAGCCCCGGCGGAGTCCCTGGAGGAGGGGGAAGCCCCAGAGTTCCCCGGAGGAGGGGAAAGCCCCGCCGAGTTCCCCGGAGGAGGGGAAAGCCCCGCCGAGTTCCCTCGAGGAAGGGGAAGCCCCAGCTAATTCCCTGGAGGAGGAAGAAGCCCCGTCGGAGTCCCCTGGAGGAGGGGGAAGCCCCGGCGGAGGCCCCGGAGGAGAGGGAAGTCTCGGCGGAGTCCCTGTAGGAGGAAGAATCCCCGCAGTTCCCCGGGAGAGAAAGAAGCCCCGGCGGTGTCCCTGGAGGAGTAGGAAGCCCCGCCAAATTCCCCGGAGGAGAGGGAAGCCCCGGCGGAGTCCCTGGAGGAGATGGAAGCCCCGCCGAGTTCCCCGTAGAAGGGGGAAGCCCCGCCGAGTGCCCCTGTGGAGGGGCAAGCCCCTCCGAGTTCCCCGGAGGAGGGGGAAGCCCCTCCGAGTTCCCCGGAGGAGGGGGAAGCCCCGGCGGAGTCCCCGGAGGAATAGGAAGCCCAGGCGGATAACCTGGTAGGGGGTGGCCTCGGAGAAGAAGAAAGCCCCGCCGAGTTCCCCGGAGGAGGGGGAAGCCCCGGTGGAGGCCCCGGAGGAGGGAGAAGCCCCGCCGAGTTTCCTGGATGAGGGGGAAGCCCCGGCGGATTCCTTGGAGGAGGGGGAAGCCCCGCCGAGTTCCCCGGTGGAGAAGGAAGCCCCGGCAAAGGCCTAAGAGAACGGTGAAGCCCCGCCGAGTTCCCCGGAAGAGGGGGAAGCTCCGGCGGGGTCCCTGGAGAAGGGGGAAGCCCCGCCGAGTTTCCCGGAGGAGGGAGAAGCCACGGCAAGAGCCCCGGTGGAGGGGGAAGCCCCGGCGGTGGCCCTGGAGGAGGGGGAAGCCCCGGCGGAGTCCCTGGAGGAGGGGAAAGCCCCGCCGAGTTCCCCGGAGGAGGGGAAAGCCCTTTCGAGTTTCCCGGAGGAGGGGGAAGCCCCGCCAAATTCCCTGGAGGAGGGGGATGCCCCGGTGGAGTTCCTGTAGGAGGGGGAAGCCCCGCCGAGTTCCCCGGAGGAGGGGGAAGCCCCGGCGAAATTCCTGGAGGAGGGGGAAGCCCCGTCGGAGTCCCTGGAGGAGGGGGAAGACCCGTCGGAGTCCCCGGGGGAGAGGGGAGCCCCGGCGGAGGCCCCGGAGGAGGGGGAAGCCCCGGCGGATTCCCTGGTGGGAGGGGGAAGCCCCGCCGAGTTCCCCGGAGAAGGGGGAAGCCCCGCAAAATTCCCCGGAGGAGCGGGAAGCCCCGGCGGAGTCCCTGGAGGAGAAGAAAGCCCCGCCGAGTTTCCCGGAGGAGAAGGAAGCCCCGGCGGAGGCCCCTAAAGTTTGGGAAATTCCGGCGGAGTCCCTGGAGGAGGGGTAAGCCCTGCCGAATTCCCCGGAGGAGGGGGAAGACCCGGCGGAGTCCCTGGAGAAGGGGGAAACCCCGCCGAGTTCCCTGGAGGAGAAGAAAGCCCCGGCGGAGTCCCTGAAGAAAGGAGAAGCCCCGCCGAGTTCTTCGGAGGAGGGGGAAGCCTCGGTTGAGGCCCCGGAGGAGGGGGAGGGCCCCGCCGAGTTCACCGGTGGTGGGGGAAGCACCGGCGGAATCCCTGGTGGAGAGGAAAGCCCCGCCGAGTTCCCCGGAGGAGGGGGAAGCCCTGCCGAGTTTCCCGGAGGAGGGGGAAGCCCCGCCAAATTCCCTGGAGGAGGGGGAAGCCCCGGTGGAGTCCCTGTAAGAGGGGGAAGCCCCGTCGAGTTCCCCGGAGGAGGGGAAAGCCCCGGCGAATTTCCTGGAGGAGGGGGAAGCCCCGTCGGAGTCCCTGGAGGAGGGGGAAGACCCGTCGCAGTCCCCGGAGGAGGGGGAAGCCCCGGAAGAGGCCCCAGAGGAGGGGGAAGCCCCGGCGGAGGCCCCGGAGGAGGGGGAAGCCCCGCCGAGTTCTTCGGAGGTGGGGGAAGCCCTTGAGTTCCTCGGAGGAAAATGAAGCCCCGGAATAGGCCCCAGAGGAGGGGGAAGCCCCGGAGTAGGTTCGGAGGAGGGGGAAGCCCCTGCCGTGTTTCCCCGGCAGAGTCCCTGGAGGAGGGCAAAGCCCAGCCGGAGTCCCTGGAGGAGGGAGAAGCCCCGCCGAGTTTCCAGGAGGTGGGGGAATCCCCGCCAAATCCCCCGGAGGAGAAGGAAGCCCCGGCGGAGTCCCTGGAGAAGGAGGAAGCCCCGCCGAGTTCTCAGGAGGAGGGGGAAGCTCCGGCGAAAGCCATGGAGGAGGGGGAAGCCCCGCCAAATTACCCCGGCGGCGTCCCTGGAAAAGGAGGAAGCCCCACCGAGTTCCCCGGAGGAGGAAGAAGCCCCGGTGGAGTCCCTGGAGAAGGGGGAAGCCCCGCAAAATTCCCCGGTGAAGGGGGAAGCCCCAGCGGATTCCCTGGAGGAGGGGGAAGCCCCGGCGGATTCCCTGGAGGAGGGGGAAGCCCCGCCAAGTTCCCCAGAGGAGGGGGAAGCCACGGCGGAGGCCCCAGAGGAGAGGGAAGCCCCGGCAGAAACCCTGGAGGAGGGGGAAGTCCCGGCGGAGTCCCTGGAGGAGGGGGAAGCCCCGTTGAGTTCTTCGGAGGTGGGGGAAGCCCTTGAGTTCCTCGGAGGAGGGGGAAGCCCCGGAAGAGGCCCCAGAGGAGGGGAAAGCCCCGGCGGAGGCCCCGGTGGAGGGGGAAGCCCCGCCGTGTTCCCCCGGCAGAGTCCCTGGAGGAGGGCAAAGCCCAGCCGGAGTCCCTGGAGGAGGGGGAAAGCCCGCCGAGTTTCCAGGAGGTGGGGGAATCCCCGCCAAATCCCCCGGAGGAGGGGGAAGCCCCAGCGGAGTCCCTGGAGAAGTGGGAAGCCCCGCCGAGTTCTCAGGAGGAGGGGGAAGCCCCGGCGGAGGCCATGGAGGAGGGGGAAGCCCAGCCAAATTCCCCCGGCGGAGTCCCTGGAGGAGGAGGTAGCCCCGCCGAGTTTCCCAGAGGTGAAGGAAGCCCCGGCGGAGGAACCGGAGAAAGGAGAAGCACCGCCGAGTTTCCCGGAGGAGGGGGAAGCCCCGGCGGAGGCCCCGGAGGAGGGGGAAGCCCCGGCAGAGGCCCCGGAGGAGGGAGAAGCCCCGCCGAGTTTCTCGGATGATGGGGAAGCCCCGGCGGATTCCCAGGTGGAGGGGGAAGACCCGCCGAGCACCCCGGAGGAGAAGGAAGCCCCATAGAGTTCCCCGGAGGAGAGGGAAGCCCCGGCGGAGGCCCTGGAGTAGGGGGATGCCCCGGCGAAGTCCCTGGAGGAGGGGGAAGCCCCGCCGAGTTCCCTGGAGGAGGGGGAAGCCCCACCGATTTCCCCGGTGGAGGCCCCGGAGGAGGGGGAAGTTCCGGCGGAGTCCCTGGAGAAGGAAGAAGCCCCGCCAAATTCCCCGGAGAAGGGAAAAGCCCCAGCGGATTCCCTGGAGGAGGGGGAAGCCCCGGCAAAATCCCTGGAGGAGTGGGAAGCCCCGCCGTGTTCCCCAGAGGAGGGGGAAGCCACGGCGGAGGCCCCGGAGGTGAGGGAAGCCCCGTCAGAGTCCCTGGAGGTGGGGGAAGCCCTGCCTAGTTCCTCGGAGAAGGGGGGAAGCCCCGCCGAGTTCCCCGGAGGAAGGGGAAGCCCCGGCGGAGTCCCTGGAGGGGGGAGGAAGCCCCGCCAAATTCCCAGGAGGAGGGGGAAGCCCCGGCGGAGGCCCCGGAGGAGGGGCAAGCCCCGGCGGAGTCCCTGGAGGAGGGGGGAGCCCCGCCGAGTTCCCCGGAGGAGGGGGAAGCCCCGGCGGAGGCCCTGGAGGAGGGAGAAGCCCCACTGAGTTCCCCCGGCGGAGTTTATGGAGGAGGGGAAAGCCCCGCCTAGTTTCCCGGAGAAGGGGGAAGCCCCGGCGGAGGGCTCGGAGGGATAAGAAGCCCCGGCGAAGGCCTCTGAGGTTTGGGAAATCCCGGCGGAGTCCCTGGAGGAAGGGGATGCCCCGCCGAGTTCCCCGGAGGAGAAGGAAGCCTCGGCGGAGTCCCTGGAGGAGAGGAAAGCCCCGCCGAGTACCCCGGAGGAGGGGGAAGACCCGGCGGAGTCCCTGGAGGAGAAGGATGCCCCGCCGTGTTCCCCGGAGGAGATGGAAGCCCCGGCGGAGGCCCCGGAGGAGGAGGAAGCCCCGGCGGAGGCCCTGGAGGAGGGGAAAGCCCCGGCGGAGTCCCTTAAGGAGGGGAAAGCCCCGCCGAGTTCTTCGGAGGTAAGGGAAGCCCCTGAGTGCCCCGAAAGAGGGGGAAGCCCCGGCGGAGGCCCCGGAGGAGGGGGAAGCCGCAGCGGAGTCCCTGGAGAAGGGGGAAGCCCCGCCGAGTTTCCCGGGGGAGAGGGAATCCCCGCCAAATTCCCCGGAGGGGGGGGGAAGCCGCGACGGAGTCCCTGGAGAATGGGGAATCCCCGCCGAGTTCCCCGGAGGAGGGGGAAGCCCCGGCGGAGGCTCTGGAGGAGGGGGAAGCTCCGCCGAGTTCCCCCGGCGGAGTCCCTGGAGGTGGGGGAAGCCCCGCCGAGTTTCCCGGAGGAGGTGGAAGCCCCAGCGGAGGCCCCGGAGGAGAAGGAAGCCCCGGCGGATGCCCTGGAGGAGGGGGAAGCCCCGCCGATTTCCCCCGGCAGAGTCCCTGGAGGAGGGCACTGCCCCGGCGGAGTCCCTGGAGGAGGGGAAAGCCCCGCCGATTTCCCCGGAGGAGGGGGAAGCCCTGCCGAGTTCTTCGCAGGTAAGGGAAGCTTCTGAGTTCCCCGAAAGAGGGGGAAGCCCCGGCGGAGGCCCCGGAGGAGGGGGAAGCCGCGGCGGAGTCCCTGGAGAAGGGGGAAGCCCCGCCGAGTTTCCCGGGGGAGGGGGAGTCCCCGCCAAATTCCCCGGAGGAGGAGGAAGCCCCGGCGGAGGTTCTGGAGGAGGGGGAAGCCCCGCCGAGTTCCCCCGGCGGAGTCCCTGGAGGAGGGGAAAGCCCCGCCGAGTTCCCCGGAGGAGGGGGAAGCCCCGCCGAGTTCTTCGGAGGTAAAGGAAGCCCCTGAGTTCCCCGAAAGAGGGGAGAGCCGCGGCCGAGGCATCGGTGGAGGGGTAATCCCCGCCGAGTTTCCCGGGGGAGAGGGAATCCCCGCCAAATTCCCCGGAGGGGGGGGGGAAGCCGCGACGGAGTCCCTGGAGAATGGGGAATCCCCGCCGAGTTCCCCGGAGGAGGGGGAAGCCCCGGCGGAGGCTCTGGAGGAGGGGGAAGCCCCGCCGAGTTTCCCGGAGGAGGTGGAAGCCCCGGAGGAGGCCCCGGAGGAGAAGGAAGCCCCGGCGGATGCCCTGGAGGAGGGGGAAGCCCCGCCGATTTCCCCCGGCAGAGTCCCTGGAGGAGGGCACTGCCCCGGCGGAGTCCCTGGAGGAGGGGAAAGCCCCGCCGATTTCCCCGGAGGAGGGGGAAGCCCTGCCGAGTTCTTCGGAGGTAAGGGAAGCCCCTGAGTTCCCCGAAAGAGGGGGAAGCCCCGGCGGAGGCCCCGGAGGAGGGGGAAGCCGCGGCGGAGTCCCTGGAGAAGGGGGAAGCCCCGCCGAGTTTCCCGGGGGAGGGGGAGTCCCCGCCAAATTCCCCGGAGGAGGAGGAAGCCCCGGCGGAGGTTCTGGAGGAGGGGGAAGCCCCGCCGAGTTCCCCCGGCGGAGTCCCTGGAGGAGGGGAAAGCCCCGCCGAGTTCCCCGGAGGAGGGGGAAGCCCCGCCGAGTTCTTCGGAGGTAAAGGAAGCCCCTGAGTTCCCCGAAAGAGGGGAGAGCCGCGGCCGAGGCATCGGTGGAGGGGTAATCCCCGCCGAGTTTCCCGGGGGAGAGGGAATCCCCGCCAAATTCCCCGGAGGGGGGGGGAAGCCGCGACGGAGTCCCTGGAGAATGGGGAATCCCCGCCGAGTTCCCCGGAGGAGGGGGAAGCCCCGGCGGAGGCTCTGGAGGAGGGGGAAGCTCCGCCGAGTTCCCCCGGCGGAGTCCCTGGAGGTGGGGGAAGCCCCGCCGAGTTTCCCGGAGGAGGTGGAAGCCCCGGAGGAGGCCCCGGAGGAGAAGGAAGCCCCGGCGGATGCCCTGGAGGAGGGGGAAGCCCCGCCGATTTCCCCCGGCAGAGTCCCTGGAGGAGGGCACTGCCCCGGCGGAGTCCCTGGAGGAGGGGAAAGCCCCGCCGAGTTCCCCGGAGGAGGGGGAAGCCCTGCCGAGTTCTTCGGAGGTAAGGGAAGCCCCTGAGTTCCCCGAAAGAGGGGGAAGCCCCGGCGGAGGCCCCGGAGGAGGGGGAAGCCGCGGCGGAGTCCCTGGAGAAGGGGGAAGCCCCGCCGAGTTTCCCGGGGGAGGGGGAGTCCCCGCCAAATTCCCCGGAGGAGGAGGAAGCCCCGGCGGAGGTTCTGGAGGAGGGGGAAGCCCCGCCGAGTTCCCCCGGCGGAGTCCCTGGAGGAGGGGAAAGCCCCGCCGAGTTCCCCGGAGGAGGGGGAAGCCCCGCCGAGTTCTTCGGAGGTAAAGGAAGCCCCTGAGTTCCCCGAAAGAGGGGAGAGCCGCGGCCGAGGCATCGGTGGAGGGGTAATCCCCGCCGAGTTTCCAGGAGGAGGGGGAATCCCCTCCATATTCCCCGGAGGAGGGGGAAGCCGCGGCGGAGTCCCTGGAGGAGGGGGAAGCCCCACCAAGTTCCCCCGGCGAGTTCCCAGGCGGAGGGGGAAGCCCCAGCGGATTCCCTGGAGGAGGGGGAAGACCCATCGGAGTCCCTGGAGGAGGGGGAAGCCCCGCCGAGTTTCCGGAGGAGGAAGAAGCCCCGGCGGAGTCCCTGGAGGAGGGGGAAGCCCCAGAGTTCCCCGGAGGAGGGGAAAGCCCCGCCGAGTTCCCCGGAGGAGGGGAAAGCCCCGCCGAGTTCCCTCGAGGAAGGGGAAGCCCCAGCTAATTCCCTGGAGGAGGAAGAAGCCCCGTCGGAGTCCCCTGGAGGAGGGGGAAGCCCCGGCGGAGGCCCCGGAGGAGAGGGAAGTCTCGGCGGAGTCCCTGTAGGAGGAAGAATCCCCGCAGTTCCCCGGGAGAGAAAGAAGCCCCGGCGGTGTCCCTGGAGGAGTAGGAAGCCCCGCCAAATTCCCCGGAGGAGAGGGAAGCCCCGGCGGAGTCCCTGGAGGAGATGGAAGCCCCGCCGAGTTCCCCGTAGAAGGGGGAAGCCCCGCCGAGTGCCCCTGTGGAGGGGCAAGCCCCTCCGAGTTCCCCGGAGGAGGGGGAAGCCCCGGCGGAGTCCCCGGAGGAATAGGAAGCCCAGGCGGATAACCTGGTAGGGGGTGGCCTCGGAGAAGAAGAAAGCCCCGCCGAGTTCCCCGGAGGAGGGGGAAGCCCCGGTGGAGGCCCCGGAGGAGGGAGAAGCCCCGCCGAGTTTCCTGGATGAGGGGGAAGCCCCGGCGGATTCCTTGGAGGAGGGGGAAGCCCCGCCGAGTTCCCCGGTGGAGAAGGAAGCCCCGGCAAAGGCCTAAGAGAACGGTGAAGCCCCGCCGAGTTCCCCGGAAGAGGGGGAAGCTCCGGCGGGGTCCCTGGAGAAGGGGGAAGCCCCGCCGAGTTTCCCGGAGGAGGGGGAAGCCACGGCAAGAGCCCCGGTGGAGGGGGAAGCCCCAGCAGAGGCCCCGGAGGAGAGGGAAGCCCCACCGAGTGCCCCGGAGGAGGGGGAAGCCCCGGCGGAGTCCCTGGAGAGGGGAAGCCCCGCCGAGATCTTTGGAGGAGGGGGTAGCCCCGGCGGAGTTCCTGGAGGAGAGGGAAGCCCCAGAGTTCCCCGGGGGAGGGGAAAGCCCCGGCGGCGCCCCGGAGGAATAGGAAGCCCCGGCGGCTTCCCTGGTGGAGGGGGAAGCCCCGCCGAGTTCCCCGGATGAGGGGGAAACCCCGGCGAGTTCCCAGGCGGAGGGGGAAGCCCCAGCGGATTCCCTGGAGGAGGGGGAAGACCCATCGGAGTCCCTGGAGAAGGGGGAAGCCCCGCCGAGTTCCCCGGAGGAGGAAGAAGCCCCGGCGGAGGCCCCGGAGGAGAGGGAAGTCTCGGCGGAGTCCCTGTAGGAGGAAGAATCCCCGCAGTTCCCCGGGAGAGCAAGAAGCCCCGGCGGAGTCCCTGGAGGAGTAGGAAGCCCCGCTAAATTCCCCGGAGGAGGGGGAAGCCCCGGCGAAGTCCCTGGAGGAGATGGAAGCCCCGCCGAGTTCCCCGGAAGAGGGGGAAGCCCCGGCGGAGGCCCCGGAGGAGGGGGAAGGCTCGTCGGAGTCCCTGGATGAGGGGGAAGCCCCGCCAAATTCCCCGTAGAAGGGGGAAGCCCCGCCGAGTTCCCCTGTGGAGGGGAAAGCCCCGCTAAATTCCTCGGAGGAGAAGGAAGCCCCGGCGGAGTCCCTGAAGGAGGTGGTAGCCCCGCCGAGTTCCCCGGAGGAGGGGGAAGCCCCGCAGAATTCCCGCTGGAGTGGAAATCCCCGCCGAGTTCCCTGGAGAAGGGGAAAGCCCCAGATTTCCCCGGAGGAGGGGAAAGCCCCGGCGGCGGCCCCGGAGGAATAGGAAGCCCCGGCGGATAACCTGGTAGAGGGGGAAGCCCCGCCGTGTTCCCCGGAGGAGGGGGAAGCCCCGGCGGAGGCCCCAGAGGAGAAGGAAGCCCCGGCGGAGGCCCTGGAGGAGGGGGAAGCCCCGCCGAGTACCCACGGCAGAGTCCCTGGAGGCGGGCGAAGCCCCGGCGGAGTCCCTGGAGGAGGGAAAAGCCCCGCCGAGTTCCCCGGAGGAGGGGGAAGCCCCGCCGAGTTCTTCGGAGGTAAGGGAAACCCTGAGTTCCCCGAAAGAGGGGAAAGTGCCGGCCGAGGCCCCGGAGGAGAGGAAGCCGCGGCGGAGTCCCTGGAGAAGGGGGAAGCCCCGCCGAGTTTCCCGGAGGAGGGGGAAGCCCCGGCGGTGGCCTCGGGGATGAAGGAAACCCCGCCGAGTTCCCCGGAGGAGGGGGAAGCCCCGGTGGAGGCCCCGGAGGAGGGAGAAGCCCCACCGAGTTTCCCGGAGGAGGGGGAAGCCCCGACGGATTCCTTGGAGGAGGGGGAAGCCCCGCCGAGTTCCCCGGAGGGGCGGGGGGGGAGCCCCAGCGGCGTCCCTGGAGGGGGGAAGAAGCCCCGCCAAATTCCCCGAAAAAGAGTGAAGCCCCGGCGGAGGCCCCGGAGGAGAAGGAAGCCCCGGCGGAGTCCCCGGAGGTGGGGGAAGCACCTGAGTTCACCGGTGGAGGGGGAAGCCCCGCAGAATTCCCGGTGGAGTGGAAATCCCTGCCGAGTTCCCTGGAGAAGGGGAAAGCCCCAGATTTCCCCGGAGGAGGGGAAAGCCCCGGCGGCGGCCCCGGAGGAATAGGAAGCCCCGGCGGATAACCTGGTAGAGGGGGAAGCCCCGCCGAGTTCCCCGGAGGAGGGGGAAGCCCCGGCGGAGGCCCCGGCGGAGAAGGAAGCCCCGGCGGAGGCCCTGGAGGAGGGGGAAGCCCCGCCGAGTTCCCCGGAGGAGGGGGATGCCCCGCCGAGTTCTTCGGAGGTAAGGGAAACCCCTGAGTTCCCCTAAAGAGGGGGAAGTGCCGGCCGAGGCCCCGGAGGAGAGGGAAGCCGCGGCGGAGTCCCTGGAGAAGGCGGAAGCCCCGCCGAGTTTCCCGGAGGAGGGGGAAGCCCCGGCGGTGGCCTCGGAGAAGAAGGAAGCCCCGCCGAGTTCCCCGGAGGAGGGGGAAGCCCCGTTTGAGGCCCCGGAGGAGGGAGAAGCCCCGCCGAGTTTCCCGGAGGAGGGGGAAGCCCCGGCGGATTCCTTGGAGAAGGGGGAAGCCCCGCCGAGTTCCCCGGAGGAGAGGAAAGGCCCACCGTGTTCCCCGGAGGAGGGGGAAGCCCCGGCGGAGGCCCCGGAGGAGGGGGTGGCCCCGTCGAAATCCCCGGAGGAGGGGGAAGCCCCGCCGAATTCTTCGGAGGAGGGGGATTCCCCAACGTAGGCCCTGGAGAAGGGGGTAGCCCCGGCGGAGCCCCTGGAGGAGGGGGAAGCCCCAGAGTTCCCCGGAGGAGGGAAGAGCCCCGGCGGAGGCCCCGGATAAATAGGAAGCCCCGGCGGATTCCCTGGTGGAGGGGGAAGCCCCGGCGGAGTCCCTGGAGAAGGGGGTAGCCCCGCCGAGTTCCCCGGGAAAGTAAGAAGCCCCGGCGGAGTCCCTGGAGGAGGGGGAAGCCCCGCCAAATGCCCGGGAGGAGGGGGAAGCCCCGGCGGAGTCCCTGGATGAGATGGAAGCCCCGCCGAGTTCCCCGGAGAAGGGGGAAGCCCCGGCGATGGCCCTGGAGGAGGGGGAGGCCCCGTCGAAATACCTGGAGGATGAGGATGCCCCGCCGAGTTCCCCGGAGGAGGGGGAGGCCCCGGTGGAGTCCCTGGAGAAGAGGGAAGCCCCGCAAAATTCCACGGAGAAGGGGGAAGCCCCGGCGGATTCCCTGGAGGAGGGGGAAGCCCCGGTGGATTCCCTGGAGGAGGGGAAAGCCCCGCCGAGTTCCCAGGAGCAGTGGGAAGCCCCGCCGAGTTCCCCGGAGGAGGGGGAAGCCCCGGCGGAGTCCCTGGAGAAGAGTGAAGCCCCGCAAAATTCCACGGAGAAGGGGGAAGCCCCGACGGATTCCCTGGAGGAGGGGGAAGCCCCGGTGGATTCCTTGGAGGAGGGGAAAGCCCCGCCGAGTTCCCAGGAGCAGTGGGAAGCCCCGCCGGGTTCCCCGGAGGAGGGGGAGGCCCCGGTGGAGTCCCTGGAGAAGAGGGAAGCCCCGCAAAATTCCACGGAGAAGGGGGAAGCCCCGGCGGATTCCCTTGAGGAGGGGGAAGCCCCGGTGGATTCCCTGGAGGAGGGGAAAGCCCCGCCGAGTTCCCAGGAGCAGTAGGAAGCCCCGCCGAGTTCCCCGGAGAAGGGGAAAGCCCCCGCGAAGGCCCTGGAGGAGAAGGAAGCCATGCCCAATTCCCCGTAGGAGGGGAAAGCCCCGCCGACTCCCCGGAGGAGTGGGAAGCCCCGCCGAGTACCCCGGCGAAAAAGAAGCCCCAGCGGAGTCACTGGAGAAGAGGGAAGCCCCGGCGGATTCCCTGGAGAAGGGAGAAGCCCCGGCGGATTCCCTGGAGGAGGGGGAAGCCCCGGCGAGTTTCCCGGAGGAGGGGGAAGCCCCGGCGGATTCCCTGGTGGAGGGGGAAGCCCCGGTGAGTTCCCCGGAGGAGAAGGAAGCCCCAGAGTTCCCCGGAGGAGGGGAAAGCCCCGGCGGCGGCCCAGGAGGAATAGGAAGCCCCGGCGCATTCCCTGGTGGAGGAGAAAGCCCCGCTGAGTTCTCCGGAGGAGGGGGAAGCCCCGGCGGAGTCCCTGGAGAAGGTGGAGGCCCCGGCGGAGGAACAGGAGTAGAGGAAAGCCTCGGCGGAGTCCCTGGAGGAGGAAGAAGCCCCGCCGAGTTCCTTGGCGGAGTCCCTGGAGGAGGGGGAAGAAACGGCGGAATCCCTGTAGGAGGGGGAAGCCCCGCCGAGTTCCCCGGAGGAGGGGGTAGCCCCGGCGGAGGCCCTGGAGGAGGGGATAGCCCCGCCAAGTTCCATCGGCGGGGTCCCTGGAGGAGGAGGAAGCAACGGCGGAATCCCTGTAGGAGGGGGAAGCCCCGCAGAATTTCCCGGTGGAGGGGAAAGCCCCGCCGGGTTCTCCGGAGAAAGGGAAAGCCCCCGCGAAGGCCCTGGAGGAGGGGGAAGCCATGCCCAATTCCCCGTAGGAGGGGAAAGCCCCGCCGACTCCCCGGAGGAGTTGGAAGCCCCGCCGAGTACCCAGGCGAAGAAGAAGCCCCGGCGGATTCCCTGGAGAAGGGAGAAGCCCCGGCGGATTCCCTGGAGGAGGGGGAAGCCCCGGCGAGTTCCCCGGAGGAGGGGGAAGCCCCGGCGGATTCCCTGGTGGAGGGGAAAGCCCCGGCGAGTTCCCCGGAGGAGAAGGAAGCCCCAGAGTTCCCCGGAGGAGGGGAAAGCCCCGGCGGCGGCCCAGGAGGAATAGGAAGCCCCGGCGGAGTCCTTGGAGAAGGTGGAAGCCCCGGCGGAGGCCCCGGAGTAGAGGAAAGCCTCGGCGGAGTCCCTGGAGGAGGAAGAAGCCCCGCCGAGTTCCTTGGCGGAGTCCCTGGAGGAGGGGGAAGCCCCGCCAATTCCCCGGGGGAGTAAGAAGCCCCATGCGGAGTCCCTCTAGGAGGGGGAAGCCCCGCCAAATTTCCGGGAGGAGGGGGAAGCCCCGGCGGAGTCCCTGGAGGTGATGGAAGCCCCGCCGAGTTACCCGGAGGAGGGGGAAGCCCCGGCGATGGCCTTGGAGGAAGGGGTGGCCCCGTCAAAATCCCCGGAGGAGGGGGAAGCCCCGCCGAATTTTTCGGAGGAGGGGGAAGCCCTAACGTAGCCCCTGGAGAAGGGGGTAGCCCCGGCGGAGCCCCTGGAGGAGGGGGAAGCCCCAGAGTTCCCCGGAGCAGGGGAGAGCCCCGGCGGAGGTCCCGGAGGAATAGGAAGCCCCGGCGGATTCCCTGGTGGAGGGGGAAGCCCCGGCGGAGTCCCTGGAGAAGGGGGAAGCCCCGCCGAGTTCCCTGGGAAATTAAGAAGCCCCGGCGGAGTCCCTGGAGGAGGGGGAAGCCCCGCCAAATGCCCGGGAGGAGGGGGAAGCCCCGGCGGAGTCCCTGGAGGAGATGGAAGCCCCGCCGAGTTCCCCGGAGAAGGGGGAAGCCCCGGCGGTGGCCCCGGAGGAGGGGGAAGCCCCGCCGAATTTTTCGGAGAAGGGGGAAGCCCTAACGTAGCCCCTGGAGAAGGGGGTAGCCCCGGCGGAGCCCCTGGAGGAGGGGGAAGCCCCAGAGTTCCCCGGAGGAGAGGAGAGCCCCGGCGGAGGTCCCGGAGGAATAGGAAGCCCCGGCGGATTCCCTGGTGGAGGGGGAAGCCCCGGCTGTGGCCCCAGAGAAGGGGGAAGCCCCGCCGAATTCTTCGGAGGAGGGGGAAGCCCCAACGTAGCCCCTGGAAAAGGGAGTAGCCCCGGCGGAGCCCCTGGAAGAGGGGGAAGCCCCAGAATTCCCCGGAGAAGGTTAGAGCCCCGGCGGAGGCCCCGGAGGAATAGGAAGCCCCGGCGGATTCCCTGGTGGAGGGGGAAGCCCCGGCGGAGTCCCTGGAGAAGGGGGAAGCCCCGCCGAGTTCCCTGGGAAATTAAGAAGCCCCGGCGGAGTCCCTGGAGGAGGGGGAAGCCCCGCCAAATGCCCGGGAGGAGGGGGAAGCCCCGGCGGAGTCCCTGGAGGAGATGGATGCCCCGCCGACTTCCCCGGAGAAGGGGGAAGCCCCGGCGGTGGCCCCGGAGGAGGGGGAGGCCCCGTCGAAATACCTGGAGTTTGGGGAAGCCCCGCCGAGTTCCCCGGAGGAGGGGGAGGCCGCGGTGGAGGCCCCGGAGAAGGATGAAGCCCCGGCGGAGTCCCTGGAGAAGGGGAAAGCCCCGCAAAATCCCCCGTAGTAGGGGGAAGCCCCGGCGGATTCCCTGGTGGAGGGGGAAGCCCCGGTGGAGATCCCTGAGGGGAGGTAAGCCCCGGCGGAGGCCCCGGAGGAGAGGGAAGCCTCGGCGGATACCCTGTAGGAGGAAGAATCCCCGCAGAGTTCCCCGGGGGAGAAAAAAGCCCCGGCGGAGTCTCTGGAGGAGTGGGAAGCCCCACCAAATTCCCCGGAGAAGGGGAAAGCCCCGGCGGATTCCCTGGAGGAGGGGGAAGCCCCGGTGGATTCCCTGGAGGAGGGGAAAGCCCCGCCGAGTTCCCAGGAGCAGTGGGAAGCCCCGCCGAGTTCCCCGGAGGGGGGGAAGCCCCGGCGAAGGCCCTGGAGGAGGGGGAAGCCCGGCAAAATTCCTCGGAGAAGGGGGAAGCCCCGGTGGAGGCCCCGGAGGAGGATGAAGCCCCGGCGGAGTCCCTAGAGAAGAGGGAAGCCCCGCAAAATTCCCCGGAGAAGGGGGAAGCCCCGCCGAGTTCCCCGGAGGAGGGGGAAGCCCCGGCGGAGGCCCTGGAGGAGGGGGAAGCCCGGCAAAATTCCCCGGAGAAGGGGGAAGCCCCGGCGGATTCCCTGGAGGAGGGTGAAGCCCCGGTGGATTCCCTGGAGGAGGGGAAAGCCCCGCCGAGTTCCCAGGGGCAGTAGGAAGCCCCGCCGAGTTCCCCGGAGGAGGGGGAAGCCCCGGTGGAGGCCCCGGAGGAAGATGAAGCCCCGGCGGAGTCCCTGGAGAAGAGGGAAGCCCCGCAAAATTCCCCGGAGAAGGGGGAAGCCCCGGCGGATTCCCTGGAGGAGGGGGAAGCCCCGGTGGATTCCCTGGAGGAGGGGAAAGCCCCGCCGAGTTTCCAGGTGCAGTGGGAAGCCCCGCCGAGTTCCCCGGAGGTGGGGGAAGCCCCGGCGGAGGCCCTGGATGAGGGGGAAGCCCCGCCAAGTTCCATCGGCGGAGTCCCTGGAGGAGGAGGAAGCACCGGCGGAGTCCCTGTAGGGGGGGGAAGCCCCGCAGAATTTCCCGGTGGAGGGGAAAGTCCCGCCGGGTTCCCCGGAGGAGGGGAAAGCAACGGCGAAGGCCCTGGAGGAGGGGGAAGCCATGCCCAAATCCCCGTAGGAGGGGAAAGCCCCGCCGACTCCCTGGAGGAGGGGGAAGCCCCGCCAAATGCCCGGGAGGAGGGGGAAGCCTTGGCGGAGTCCCTGGAGGAGATGGAAGCCCCGCCGTGTTCCCCGGAGAAGGGGGAAGCCCCGGCGGTGGCCCCGGAAGAGGGGGAAGCCCCGCCGAATTTTTCGGAGGAGGGGGAAGCCCTAACGTAGCCCCTGGAGAAGGGGGTAGCCCCGGCGGAGCCCCTGGAGGAGGGGGAAGCCCCAGAGTTCCCCGGAGGAGAGGAGAGCCCCGGCGGAGGTCCCGGAGGAATAGGAAGCCCCGGCGGATTCCCTGGTGGAGGGGGAAGCCCCGGCTGTGGCCCCAGAGAAGGGGGAAGCCCCGCCGAATTCTTCGGAGGAGGGGGAAGCCCCAACGTAGCCCCTGGAAAAGGGAGTAGCCCCGGCGGAGCCCCTGGAAGAGGGGGAAGCCCCAGAATTCCCCGGAGAAGGTTAGAGCCCCGGCGGAGGCCCCGGAGGAATAAGAAGCCCCGGCGGATTCCCTGGTGGAGGGGGAAGCCCCGGCGAAGTCCCTGGAGAAGGGGGAAGCCCCGCCGAGTTCCCTGGGAAATTAAGAAGCCCCGGCGGAGTCCCTGGAGGAGGGGGATGCCCCGCCAAATGCCCGGGAGGAGGGGGAAGCCCCGGCGGAGTCCCTGGAGGAGATGGAAGCCCCGCCGAGTTCCCCGGGGAAGGGGGAAGCCCCGGCGGTGGCCCCGGAGGAGGGGGAGGCCCCGTCGAAATACCTGGAGTTTGGGGAAGCCCCGCCGAGTTCCCTGGAGGAGGGGGAGGCCCCGGTGGAGGCCCCGGAGAAGGATGAAGCCCCGGCGGAGTCCCTGGAGAAGGGGGAAGCCCCGCAAAATCCCCCGTAGTAGGGGGAAGCCCCGGCGGATTCCCTGGTGGAGGGGGAAGCCCCGGTGGAGATCCTGGAGGGGAGGTAAGCCCCGGCGGAGGCCCCGGAGGAGAGGGAAGCCTCGGCGGATACCCTGTAGGAGGAAGAATCCCCGCAGAGTTCCCCGGGGGAGAAAAAAGCCCCGGCGGAGTCTCTGGAGGAGTGGGAAGCCCCACCAAATTCCCCGGAGAAGGGGAAAGCCCCGGCGGATTTCCTGGAGGAGGGGGAAGCCCCGGTGGATTCCCTGGAGGAGGGGAAAGCCCCGCCGAGTTCCCAGGAGCAGTGGGAAGCCCCGCCGAGTTCCCCGGAGGGGGGGAAGCCACGGCGAAGGCCCTGGAGGAGGGGGAAGCCCGGCAAAATTCCCCGGAGAAGGGGGAAGCCCCGGTGGAGGCCCCGGAGGAGGATGAAGCCCCGGCGGAGTCCCTAGAGAAGAGGGAAGCCCCGCAAAATTCCCCGGAGAAGGGGGAAGCCCCGCCGATTTCCCCGGAGGAGGGGAAAGCCCCGGCGGAGGCCCTGGAGGAGGGGGAAGCCCGGCAAAATTCCCCGGAGAAGGGGGAAGCCCCGGCGGATTCCCTGGAGGAGGGTGAAGCCCCGGTGGATTCCCTGGAGGAGGGGAAAGCCCCGCCGAGTTCCCAGGGGCAGTAGGAAGCCCCGCCGAGTTCCCCGGAGGAGGGGGAAGCCCCGGTGGAGGCCCCGGAGGAGGATGAAGCCCCGGCGGAGTCCCTGGAGAAGAGGGAAGCCCCGCAAAATTCCCCGGAGAAGGGGGAAGCCCCGGCGGATTCCCTGGAGGAGGGGGAAGCCCCGGTGGATTCCCTGGAGGAGGGGAAAGCCCCGCCGAGTTTCCAGGTGCAGTAGGAAGCCCCGCCGAGTTCCCCGGAGGTGGGGGAAGCCCCGGCGGAGGCCCTGGATGAGGGGGAAGCCCCGCCAAGTTCCATCGGCGGAGTCCCTGGAGGAGGAGGAAGCACCGGCGGAGTCCCTGTAGGGGGGGGAAGCCCCGCAGAATTTTCCGGTGGAGGGGAAAGTCCCGCCGGGTTCCCCGGAGGAGGGGAAAGCAACGGCGAAGGCCCTTGAGGAGGGGGAAGCCATGCCCAAATCCCCGTAGGAGGGGAAAGCCCCGCCGACTCCCCGGAGGCGGGGGATGCTCCGCCGAGTTCCCCGGCGAAGAAGAAGACCCAGCGGTGTCCTTGGAGAAGGGGGAAGCTCCGGTGGAGGCCCTGGAGGAGAGGGAAGCCCCATCGGAGTCCCTGGAAGAGGGGGAAGCCCCTCGGAGGAGGGATAGGCCCCGGGGGGTGCCCCGGAGGAGGGGGAAGCCCCGGCGGAATCCCTGGAGGAGAGGCAAGCCCCGCCGAGTTCCCCGGAGGAGAAGGAAGCCCCGGCTTAGTCCCTGGTGAAGGGGGAAGCCCCGCCGAGTTCCCCGGAGTAGAAGGCAGCCCCGGCGGGGGCCCCGAAGTAGGGGGAAGCCCCGCCGAGTTCACCGGTGGAGGGGGAAGCCCCGGCGGAGTCCCTGGAGGAGGGGGAAGCCCCCGGCGGTGGCCCCGGAGGAGAGAAAACCACAGCGAGTTCCCCGGAAAAGGGCGAAGCACCGCCGAGTTTCCCGGAGGCGGGATAGGCCCCGTCGGGTGCCCCGGAGGATGGGGGAGCTACGGCGGAGGCCCCGGAGGGAGGGGAAGCCCTAGCGGAGGCCACGAAGGAGTGGGAAGCCCCGGAGGAGGGGGTAGCCCCGGCGAAGTCTCTGGAGGTGGGGGAAGCCCCGCTGAGTTATCGGAGGAGGGGGAAGCCCCGGCGGTGGCCCCGGAGGAGGGGAAAGCCCCGGCAAAGGCCTCGGTGGAGGGGGAAGCCCCGGCGGAGGCCCTGAAGGAGTGGGAAGCCCCGGCGGATTCCCTGGCGAAGAGGGTAGCCCTGCCGAGTTCCCCGGGGAAAGGGGGAATCCCCGGCTGAGTCCCTAGAGGTGGAGGAAGCACCTGAGTTCACCGGTGGAGGGGAAAGCCCCAGCGGGAGCCCCGGCGGAGGGGGAAGCCCCGGTGGAGGCCCCGGAGGTAAGGGAAGCCGCGGCGGAGGCCCCGGCGGAGGGAAAAGCCCAGCCGAGTTCCCCGGAGAAGGGGCCGCCCCGCCGCGTTTCCCGGAGGATGGTAAGGCCCCGGCGGAGGCCCCGGAGGAGGGGGAAGCCTCTGAGTTCCCCGGTGAAGAGGGAAGACCCGCCGGGTTTCCGGAGGAGGGGGAAGCCCCGGCGGAGGCCCCGGAGGATGGGGAAGCCCCGGCGGTAGCCCTGGTGGAGGGGAAAGCCCCGGTGGAGGCCTCGGTGGAGAGGGAAGCCCCGGTGGAGGCCCCGGACTTAAGGGAAGCCCCGGCGGATGCCCCGGAGGAGGGGGAAGCCCCGGCAAAGGCCCCGGAGGAGAGTGAAGGCTCGGCGGAGGCCCTGGAGGAGGGGGAAGACCCGCCGAGTTCCCCGGAGGAGGGGGATGCTCTGCCGAGTTCCCCTGAGTAGGGGGAAGCCCCGGCGGATTCACTTGAGGGTGGGGAAGCCCCGCCGAGTTCCCCGGGGGAAGGGGTAGCCCCGACGGACGCCCTGGCGGAGGGGGAAGCCCCGCCGAATTATGAGGAGGGGGGGGGATGCCCCTCCGAGTTCCGCGGAGGAGTGGTAAGCCCCGGAGGAGGCCCTGGAGGAGGGGGAAGCCCCGGCGGAGTCTTTGGCGGGGGGGGATGCCCCGCTCAATTTCCCGGAGGAGGGGAAGCCCCGGCGGAGTCCTTGGATGAGGAGGATGCCCCGGAGGAGGCCCAGGAGAAGGGGGAAGCCCCGCCGAGTTCCCCGGAGAAGGGGGGAAGCCCCTGCGGAGGCCCCGGAGGAGGGGGAAGCCCCGCCAAATTCCCTGGAGAAGAGGGAAGCCCCGCCGAGTACCCAGGAGGAGAGAGAATCCCCGGCAGAGGCCCCGGAGGAGGGGGAATCCCCGGCAGAAGCCCCGGAGGAGGGGGAAGCCCCGGCGGAGTCCCTGGAGGAGGGGGAAGCCCCGGCGGAGGCTTCGGTGGATGGGGAAACCCCTACGTTTGCCGGAAAAGGGGAAAGCCCTGGCATAGGCCCCGGAGGAGGGGGAAGCCCCGCCGAGTTCCCCGGTGGAGGGGGAAGCCCCGGCGGAGTCCCTGGAGGAGGGGGAAGCCCGGGCGGAGGCCCCCGAGGGGGGGGGGGGAAACCCCGGCGGAGGCCCCGAAGGAGTGGGAAGCCCCGCCGAGGTCCCTGGCGGAGGGGGAAGCCCCGCCGATTTCCCCGGAGGAGTGGGAAGCCCCGGCGGAGTCCCTGGCGGAGGGAGAAGCCCCTGAGTTCCCCGGAGGAGGGGGAAGCCCCGGTTGAGTCACTGGTGGAGGGGGAAGCCCCGGCGGAGTCCCTGGCGGTGGGGAAAGCCCCGCCGAGTTTCCCGGAGGAGCGGGAAGACCCGGCGGAGGCCCTGGAGGAGTAGGAAGCCCCGCCGAGTTTTCCGGAAGAGGGGAAAGCTCCAGCGGAGTCCCTGGAGGAGAGGGAAGTTTCGCCGAGTTCCCCGGACGAGGGGGTAGCCCCGGCGAGGCCCCGGAGGTTGGTGAAGCCCCGGTGGAGGCCCCGGAGAATGGGGAAGCCCCGCCGGAGGCCCCGGAAGAGGGGGAAGCCCCGGTGGAGTCCCTGGCGGAGGGGGATGCCCCGCCGAGTTCCCCGGAGGAGGGGGAAGCCCCGCCGAGTTTCCCGGAAGAGGGGGAAGCACTGCCGAGTTTCCCGGAGAAGGGGGAAGCCCCTTAGTTCCCAGGAGGAGGGAGAAGCCCCGGCGGAGTCCCCGGAGTAGGGGGAAGCCCCTGAGTTCCCCGGAGGAGATGGTTGCCCCGGCGGATTCCCTGGAGGAGGGGGAAGCCCCCGGTGGAGTCCCTGGAGAAGGGGGAAGCCCCGGCGGAGGCCCCGGTGGAGGGGGAAGCCCCGCCGAATTCCCAGGAGGAGGAAGAAGCCCCACCGAGTTCCCCGGGGGAGAGGGTTGCCCCGGCGAAGTCCCTGGCGAAGGGGGATGCCCCGCCGAGTTCCCCGGAGAAGGAGGAAGCCCCGCCGAATTCCCCGGAGGAGGGGGAAGCCCCGCTGAGTTTCCCAGAGGATGGGGAAGCTTCGGCGGAGGCCCCTGAGGAGGGGGAAGCCCTGCCGAGTTCCCCGGAGGAGGGGGAAGCCCCGGCGGAGTTCCTGGAGAAGGGAGAAGCCCCGGTGGTGGCTCCGGTGGGTGGGGGGGAAGCCCCAGCGGATGCCCCGGAGGAGAAGAAAGCCCCGGAGGAGGCCCCGGAGGAGGAAGAAGCCCCGCCGAATTCCTCGAAAGAGGGGAAAGCCCCGCTGAGTTCCCCAGAGGTTGTGGAAGCTTCGGCGGTGGCCCCTGAGGAGTAGGAAGCCCCGCTGAGTTTCCCGGAGGAGGGTGGAAGCCCCTGCGGAGGCCCCGGAGAAGGGGAAAGCCCCGGCGGAGGCCCCGGAGGAGAGGGAATCCCCGCCTAGTTCCCCGGGGGAGATGGTTTCCCCGGCGAAGTCCCTGGCGGAAGGGGATGCCCCGCCGAGTTTCCCGGAGGAGGGGGAAGCCCCGGAGGAGGCCCCGGAGGAGGGGAAGCCCCGGCGGAGTCCCTGGCGGAGGGGGATGCCCCGCTGAGATTCCCGGAGGAGGGGAAGCCCCGGCGGAGTCCCTGGAGGAGGGGGTAGTCCCGGCGGAGGCTTCGGAGGATGAGGAAACCCCCAGGATTGCCGGAGAAGGGGAATGCCCTGGCATAGGCCCCGGAGGAGAGGGAAGCCCCGCCGAGTTCCCCTGGGGTGGGGGAAGCCCCGGCGGAGTCGCTGGAGGAGGGGGAAGCCCCGGAGGAGGCCCCGGAGGAGGGGGAAGCCCCGCCGAGTTTCCCGGAGGAGATGGATGCCCCACCGAGTTCCCCGGGGAGGGGGAAGCCCCGGCGGAGGCCCCGGTTTTGGAGGAAGCCCCGGCGGAGGCCCCGAAGATTGGGGACGCCCCGGCGTAATCACTGGAGGAGGGGGAAGCCCCGGCGGAGGCCCCGGAGTAGGAGGAAGCCCCCCCGAGTTTCCCAGAGGAGGGGGAAACCCAGCCGAGTTCTCCGGAGTAGGGGGAAGCTTCTGAGTTCCCCGGAGGGGAGGAAGCCCCGGCGGATGCCCCGGAGGAGGGGAAAGCCCCGGCGGAGTCCCTGGAGAAGGGAGATTTCCTAGGAGGAGGGGGATGCCCCGCCGAGTTTCCCGGAGGAGGGGGAAGCCCCGAGTTTCCCGGAGAAGGACTCTCTCCGAGTTCTTAGGAGGGAGGGGATGACCCGCAGAGTTTCCCGGAGCGGGGGGAAGCCCCGGTAGAGTCCCCGGAGGAGGGGGAAGCCCCTGAGGCCTCCGGAAGAGGGGGAAGCCCCGGCGGAGGCCCCGGAGAAGGGGGAAGCCCCGGTGGAGTCCCTGGAGGAGGGGGAGCCACGGCGGAGGCCCCGGAGGAGGGGAAGGCCCCGCCTAGTTCCCCGCGGGAGGGGGAAGCCCCGGCGGAGTCCCTGGCGGTGTCGGAAGCCCCTGAGTTCCCCGGTGGAGGGGGACGCCCCGGCAGAGTCCCAGGCGGAGGGGGATGCCCCACCGAGTTTCCCGGTAGAGGGGGTAGCCCATCCGAGGTTCTTGAAGTAGGGGAAAGCCCCGGCAGAGGCCCTGGAGGAAGAGGAAGCACCGGTGGAGGCGGGGGAAGCCCTGCCAGATTCCCAGGAGGAGGGGGATGCCCCGCAGAGTTCCCCGGAGGAGAGGGAGGCCCCGGCGGAGTCTCTGGAGGAAGGAGAAGCACCGGTGGAGGCCCCGGAGGAGGGGGAAGCCCCAAAGGAGGCCCCGGGGGAGGAGGAAGCCCCGGTGGAGGCCCTGGAGGAGGGGGCAGCCCCGGCGGAGGCCCCGGAGAAGGGGGAAGCCCTGCCGAGTTTCCCGAAAGGGGAGGATGCCCCGCCGAGTTTCCCAGAGGAGGGGGAAACCCAGCCGAGTTCCCCGAAGGAGGGGGAACCTTCTGACTTCCCCGGAAGGGTGAAAGCCCCGGCGGATGCCCCGAAGGAGAGGGAAGTCCCGGCGGAGTCCCTGGAGGAGGGGTAAGCTCCGGCGGAGTCCCTGGAGGATGGGAAAGCCCCGGTGGAGGCCCTGGAGGAGGAAGAATCCCCGGCGGAGTCCCTGGAGGGGGGGGAAGCCCCGGTGGAGGCTCCGGTGGAGGAAAAAGCCCCAGTGGATGCCCCGTTGGTGGGGGATGCCCCTGAGTTCTCCGGAGGAGGGGGAAGCCCCTGCGGAGGCCCCGGTGGAGGGGGAAGCCCCGGTGGAGATCCCAAAGGTGAAGGAAGCCCCTGAGTTCCCCGGAGGAGGGGGAAGCCCTTGCGGAGGCCCCGGTGGAGGGGGATGGCCCAGCCTAGTCTCCCGGTGAAGGGGGAAGCCCCTCCGAGTTTCCCGGAGGCGGGGGAATCCCCGGCGGAGTCCCTGGTGGAGGGGGAAGCCCCACCGAGTTCCCCGGTGGGGGGGAAGCCCCGGCGGATGCCCCGGAGTAGTGGGAAGCCCCACCGTGTTCCCTGGAGGATGGGGAAGCCCCGGCGGAGGCCTCGGAGGAGGGAGAAGCCCTTTCGGAGGCCCCGGAGGAGGGGAGAGCATCGCCGAGTTCCCCGGAGGAGGAGGAGGCCCCACCGAACTCCCTGGAGGAGGGGGAAGCCCCGCCGAGTTCCCCGGGAGAGGGGGAAGCCCCGGCGGAGGCCCCGGAGGAGGGGGAAGCCCCGCCGAGTTCCCCGGTAGAGGGGGAAGCCCCTGAGTTCTCCGGAGGAGGGAGAAGCCCCGGCGGAGTCCCTGTTGGAGGGGAAAGCCCCAGCGGTGGCCCCGGAGGAGGGGGAAGCCCCGCCGAGTTCCCCGGAGAAGAGGGAAGCCCCGACGAATTCCCCGGAGGAGGGGGAAGGCCCGGCGGAGGCCCCGGAGGAGGGGAAGCCCCGGCGGAGGCCCCGGAGGAGGGGGAAGCCCCGCCGGAAACCCAGGAGGAGGGGGATGCCCCGCTGAGTTTCCCGTAGAAGGGTGAAGCCCCGGCGGAGGCCCCTGAGGAGGGGGAAGAAAGCCGAGTTTCCCGGAGGATGGGAAAGCCCCGGCGGAGTCTCTGGAGGAAGGAGAAGCACCGGTGGAGGCCCCGGAGGAGGGGGAAGCCCCAAAGGAGGCCCCGGGGGAGGAGGAAGCCCCGGTGGAGGCCCTGGAGGAGGGGGCAGCCCCGGCGGAGGCCCCGGAGAAGGAAGAAGCCCCGGAGGGGGCCCCGGAGATGGGTGAAGCCCCGGCGGAGTCACTGGTGGGGGGGTATTCCCTGCCGAGTTCCCCGGAGGAAGGGGAATAACCGGCGGAGTCCCTGATAGAGGGAGAAGCCCCGGCGTAGTCCCTGGAGGAGGGGGAAGCCCCGGCGGAGACCCCGGAGGAGGGGGAATCCTCGCCGAGTTTCCCAGAGGAGGGGGAAACCCAGCCGAGTTCCCCGAAGGAGGGGGAACCTTCTGACTTACCCGGAAAGGTGAAAGCCCCGGCGGATGCCCCGAAGGAGAGGGAAGTGCCGGCGGAGTCCCTGGAGGAGGGGAAAGCTCTGGCGGAGTCCCTGGAGGATGGGAAAGCCCCGGTGGAGGCCCTGGAGGAGGAAGAATCCCCGGCGGAGTCCCTGGAGGGGGGGGAAGCCCCGGCGGAGGCTCCGGTGGAGGAAAAAGCCCCAGTGGATGCCCCGTTGGTGGTGGATGCCCCTGAGTTCCCCGGAGGAGGGGGAAGCCCCTGCGGAGGCCCCGGAGGAGGGGGAAGCCCCGGTGGAGATCCCAAAGGTGAAGGAAGCCCCTGAGTTCCCCGGAGGAGGGGGAAGCCCTTGCGGAGGCCCCGGTGGAGGGGGAAGGCCCAGCCTAGTCTCCCGGTGAAGGGGGAAGCCCCTCCGAGTTTCCCGGAGGCGGGGGAATCCCCGGCGGAGTCCCTGGTGGAGGGGGAAGCCCCGCCGAGTTCCCCGGAGAGGGGGAAGCCCCGGCGGATGCCCCGGAGTAGTGGGAAGCCCCACCGAGTTCCCTGGAGGATGGGGAAGCCCCGGCGGAGGCCTCGGAGGAGGGGAGAGCATCGCCGAGTTCCCCGGAGAAGGAGGAGGCCCCACCGAACTCCCTGGAGGAGGGGGAAGACCCGCCGAGTTCCCCGGGAGAGGGGGAAGCCCCGGCGGTGGCCCCGGAGGAGGGGGAAGCCCCGCCGAGTTCCCCGGAGAAGAGGGAAGCCCCGACGAATTCCCCGGAGGAGGGGGAATTCCCGGCGGAGGCCCCGGAGGAGGGGAAGCCCCGGCGGAGGCCCCGGTGGAGGGGGAAGCCCCGCCGGAAACCCAGGAGGAGGGGGATGCCCCGCTGAGTTTCCCGTAGAAGGGGGAAGCCCCGGCTGAGGCCCCTGAGGAGGGGGAAGCCCCGGCAAAGGCCCCGGAGGAGAGTGAAGCCCCGGCGGAGGCCCTGGAGGAGGGGGAAGCCCCGCCGAATTATGAGGAGGGGGGGGGATGCCCCTCCGAGTTCCGCGGAGGAGTGGTTAGCCCCGGAGGAGGCCCTGGAGGAGGGGAAGCCCCGGCGGAGTCCTTGGATGAGGAGGATGCCCCGGAGGAGGCCCAGGAGAAGGGGGAAGCCCCGCCGAGTTTCCCGGAGAAGGGGGGAAGCCCCTGCGGAGGCCCCGGAGGAGGGGGAAGCCCCGCCAAATTCCCTGGAGAAGAGGGAAGCCCCGCCGAGTACCCAGGAGGAGAGAGAATCCCCGGCAGAGGCACCGGAGGAGGGGGAATCCCCGGCAGAAGCCCCGGACTTAAGGGAAGCCCCGGCGGATGCCCCGGAGGAGGGGGAAGCCCCGGCAAAGGCCCCGGAGGAGAGTGAAGCCCCGGCGGAGGCCCTGGAGGAGGGGGAAGACCCGCCGAGTTCCCCGGAGGAGGGGGATGCTCTGCCGAGTTCCCCTGAGTAGGGGGAAGCCCCGGCGGATTCTCTTGAGGGTGGGGAAGCCCCGCCGAGTTCCCCGGGGGAAGGGGTAGCCCCGACGGACGCCCTGGCGGAGGGGGAAGCCCCGCCGAATTATGAGGAGGGGGGGGGATGCCCCTCCGAGTTCCGCGGAGGAGTGGTAAGCCCCGGAGGAGGCCCTGGAGGAGGGGGAAGCCCCGGCGGTGTCTTTGGCGGGGGGGGATGCCCCGCTCAATTTCCCGGAGGAGGGGAAGCCCCGGCGGAGTCCTTGGATGAGGAGGATGCCCCGGAGGAGGCCCAGGAGAAGGGGGAAGCCCCGCCGAGTTCCCCGGAGAAGGGGGGAAGCCCCTGCGGAGGCCCCGGAGGAGGGGGAAGCCCCGCCAAATTCCCTGGAGAAGAGGGAAGCCCCGCCGAGTACCCAGGAGGAGAGAGAATCCCCGGCAGAGGCCCCGGAGGAGGGGGAATCCCCGGCAGAAGCCCCGGAGGAGGGGGAAGCCCCGGCGGAGTCCCTGGAGGAGGGGGAAGCCCCGGCGGAGGCTTCGGTGGATGGGGAAACCCCTACGTTTGCCGGAAAAGGGGAAAGCCCTGGCATAGGCCCCGGAGGAGGGGGAAGCCCCGCCGAGTTCCCCGGTGGAGGGGGAAGCCCCGGCGGAGGCCCCCGAGGGGGGGGGGGAAACCCCGGCGGAGGCCCCGAAGGAGTGGGAAGCCCCGCCGAGGTCCCTGGCGGAGGGGGAAGCCCCGCCGATTTCCCCGGAGGAGTGGGAAGCCCCGGCGGAGTCCCTGGCGGAGGGAGAAGCCCCTGAGTTCCCCGGAGGAGGGGGAAGCCCCGGTTGAGTCACTGGTGGAGGGGGAAGCCCCGGCGGAGTCCCTGGCGGTGGGGAAAGCCCCGCCGAGTTTCCCGGAGGAGCGGGAAGACCCGGCGGAGGCCCTGGAGGAGTAGGAAGCCCCGCCGAGTTTTCCGGAAGAGGGGAAAGCTCCAGCGGAGTCCCTGGAGGAGAGGGAAGTTTCGCCGAGTTCCCCGGACGAGGGGGTAGCCCCGGCGGAGGCCCCGGAGGTTGGTGAAGCCCCGGTGGAGGCCCCGGAGAATGGGGAAGCCCCGCCGGAGGCCCCGGAAGAGGGGGAAGCCCCGGTGGAGTCCCTGGCGGAGGGGGATGCCCCGCCGAGTTCCCCGGAGGAGGGGGAAGCCCCGCCGAGTTTCCCGGAAGAGGGGGAAGCACTGCCGAGTTTCCCGGAGAAGGGGGAAGCCCCTTAGTTCCCAGGAGGAGGGAGAAGCCCCGGCGGAGTCCCCGGAGTAGGGGGAAGCCCCTGAGTTCCCCGGAGGAGATGGTTGCCCCGGCGGATTCCCTGGAGGAGGGGGAAGCCCCCGGTGGAGTCCCTGGAGAAGGGGGAAGCCCCGGCGGAGGCCCCGGTGGAGGGGGAAGCCCCGCCGAATTCCCAGGAGGAGGAAGAAGCCCCACCGAGTTCCCCGGGGGAGAGGGTTGCCCCGGCGAAGTCCCTGGCGAAGGGGGATGCCCCGCCGAGTTCCCCGGAGAAGGAGGAAGCCCCGCCGAATTCCCCGGAGGAGGGGGAAGCCCCGCTGAGTTTCCCAGAGGATGGGGAAGCTTCGGCGGAGGCCCCTGAGGAGGGGGAAGCCCTGCCGAGTTCCCCGGAGGAGGGGGAAGCCCCGGCGGAGTTCCTGGAGAAGGGAGAAGCCCCGGTGGTGGCTCCGGTGGGTGGGGGGGAAGCCCCAGCGGATGCCCCGGAGGAGAAGAAAGCCCCGCCAAATTCCCTGGAGAAGAGGGAAGCCCCGCCGAGTACCCAGGAGGAGAGAGAATCCCCGGCAGAGGCACCGGAGGAGGGGGAATCCCCGGCAGAAGCCCCGGACTTAAGGGAAGCCCCGGCGGATGCCCCGGAGGAGGGGGAAGCCCCGGCAAAGGCCCCGGAGGAGAGTGAAGCCCCGGCGGAGGCCCTGGAGGAGGGGGAAGACCCGCCGAGTTCCCCGGAGGAGGGGGATGCTCTGCCGAGTTCCCCTGAGTAGGGGGAAGCCCCGGCGGATTCTCTTGAGGGTGGGGAAGCCCCGCCGAGTTCCCCGGGGGAAGGGGTAGCCCCGACGGACGCCCTGGCGGAGGGGGAAGCCCCGCCGAATTATGAGGAGGGGGGGGGATGCCCCTCCGAGTTCCGCGGAGGAGTGGTAAGCCCCGGAGGAGGCCCTGGAGGAGGGGGAAGCCCCGGCGGTGTCTTTGGCGGGGGGGGATGCCCCGCTCAATTTCCCGGAGGAGGGGAAGCCCCGGCGGAGTCCTTGGATGAGGAGGATGCCCCGGAGGAGGCCCAGGAGAAGGGGGAAGCCCCGCCGAGTTCCCCGGAGAAGGGGGGAAGCCCCTGCGGAGGCCCCGGAGGAGGGGGAAGCCCCGCCAAATTCCCTGGAGAAGAGGGAAGCCCCGCCGAGTACCCAGGAGGAGAGAGAATCCCCGGCAGAGGCCCCGGAGGAGGGGGAATCCCCGGCAGAAGCCCCGGAGGAGGGGGAAGCCCCGGCGGAGTCCCTGGAGGAGGGGGAAGCCCCGGCGGAGGCTTCGGTGGATGGGGAAACCCCTACGTTTGCCGGAAAAGGGGAAAGCCCTGGCATAGGCCCCGGAGGAGGGGGAAGCCCCGCCGAGTTCCCCGGTGGAGGGGGAAGCCCCGGCGGAGTCCCTGGAGGAGGGGGAAGCCCCGGCGGAGGCCCCCGAGGGGGGGGGGGAAACCCCGGCGGAGGCCCCGAAGGAGTGGGAAGCCCCGCCGAGGTCCCTGGCGGAGGGGGAAGCCCCGCCGATTTCCCCGGAGGAGTGGGAAGCCCCGGCGGAGTCCCTGGCGGAGGGAGAAGCCCCTGAGTTCCCCGGAGGAGGGGGAAGCCCCGGTTGAGTCACTGGTGGAGGGGGAAGCCCCGGCGGAGTCCCTGGCGGTGGGGAAAGCCCCGCCGAGTTTCCCGGAGGAGCGGGAAGACCCGGCGGAGGCCCTGGAGGAGTAGGAAGCCCCGCCGAGTTTTCCGGAAGAGGGGAAAGCTCCAGCGGAGTCCCTGGAGGAGAGGGAAGTTTCGCCGAGTTCCCCGGACGAGGGGGTAGCCCCGGCGGAGGCCCCGGAGGTTGGTGAAGCCCCGGTGGAGGCCCCGGAGAATGGGGAAGCCCCGCCGGAGGCCCCGGAAGAGGGGGAAGCCCCGGTGGAGTCCCTGGCGGAGGGGGATGCCCCGCCGAGTTCCCCGGAGGAGGGGGAAGCCCCGCCGAGTTTCCCGGAAGAGGGGGAAGCACTGCCGAGTTTCCCGGAGAAGGGGGAAGCCCCTTAGTTCCCAGGAGGAGGGAGAAGCCCCGGCGGAGTCCCCGGAGTAGGGGGAAGCCCCTGAGTTCCCCGGAGGAGATGGTTGCCCCGGCGGATTCCCTGGAGGAGGGGGAAGCCCCCGGTGGAGTCCCTGGAGAAGGGGGAAGCCCCGGCGGAGGCCCCGGTGGAGGGGGAAGCCCCGCCGAATTCCCAGGAGGAGGAAGAAGCCCCACCGAGTTCCCCGGGGGAGAGGGTTGCCCCGGCGAAGTCCCTGGCGAAGGGGGATGCCCCGCCGAGTTCCCCGGAGAAGGAGGAAGCCCCGCCGAATTCCCCGGAGGAGGGGGAAGCCCCGCTGAGTTTCCCAGAGGATGGGGAAGCTTCGGCGGAGGCCCCTGAGGAGGGGGAAGCCCTGCCGAGTTCCCCGGAGGAGGGGGAAGCCCCGGCGGAGTTCCTGGAGAAGGGAGAAGCCCCGGTGGTGGCTCCGGTGGGTGGGGGGGAAGCCCCAGCGGATGCCCCGGAGGAGAAGAAAGCCCCGGAGGAGGCCCCGGAGGAGGAAGAAGCCCCGCCGAATTCCTCGAAAGAGGGGAAAGCCCCGCTGAGTTCCCCAGAGGTTGTGGAAGCTTCGGCGGTGGCCCCTGAGGAGTAGGAAGCCCCGCTGAGTTTCCCGGAGGAGGGTGGAAGCCCCTGCGGAGGCCCCGGAGAAGGGGAAAGCCCCGGCGGAGGCCCCGGAGGAGAGGGAATCCCCGCCTAGTTCCCCGGGGGAGATGGTTTCCCCGGCGAAGTCCCTGGCGGAAGGGGATGCCCCGCCGAGTTTCCCGGAGGAGGGGGAAGCCCTGCCGAGTTTCCCGGAGAAGGGGGAAGCCCCGCCGAGTTCCCCGGGGGAGGGGAAAGCCCCGGCGGCGTCCCTGGCGGAGGGGGATGCCTAGCCGAGTTCCCCGGAGGAGGGGGAAGCCCCGGCGGAGTCCCTGGAGAAGGAAGGAACCCCGCTGAGTTTCCCGGAGGAGGGGGAAGCCCCGGCGGAAGCCCCTGAGGATGGGGAAGCCCCGCCGAGTTTCCCGGAGGAGGAGGAGGCCCCGGCGGCGTCCCTGGGGGAGGGCGATGCCCCGCCGAGTTCCCCGTAGGAGAGAGAAGCCCCGGCGGAGTCCCTGGGGGAGGGGTAAGCTCCGGCGGAGGCCCTGGAGGAGGAGGATGCCCCGCCTAGTTCCCCGGGGGATGGGGAAGCCCCGGTTGAATCACTGGAGGAGGGGGAAGCCCCGGCGGAGTCCCTGGAGGGGGGGGGGGGGAAGCCCCGGCGGAGGCTCCGGTGGAGGGGGAAGCCCCAGTGGATGCCCTGTTGGTGGGGGATGCCCCTGAGTTCCCCGGAGGAGGGGGAAGCCCCTGCGGAGGCCCCGGAGGAGGGGGAAGCCCCGGTGAAGATCCCAAAGGAGGGGGAAGCCCCTGAGTTCCCCGGAGGAGGAGGAAGCCCCGACGGAGGCCCCGGAGGAGGGGGAAGCCCCGCCTAGTTCCCCGGGGGAGGGGGAAGCCCCGGCGGAGTCCCTGGCGGTGGTGGAAGCCCCTGAGTTCCCCGGAGGAGGGGAACACCCCGGCGGAGACACTGGCGGAGGGGGATGCCCCGCCGAGTTTCCCGGAGGAGGGGGAATCCCCGGCAGAGTCCCTGGTGGAGGGGGATGCCCCGGCGGCTGCCCCGGAGGAGGGGAAGCTCCGGCGGATGCCCCGGTGGAGTGGGAAGCCCCTTGCGGAGTCCCTGGAGGAGGGGAAGCCCCGGTGGTGGCCCTGGAGGATGGGGAAACCCCGGTGGGGGACCCGGAGGTGGGGGAAGCCCCAGCGGTGTCCCTGGTGGGGGGTGAAGCCCCGGCGGAGTCTACGGTGGAGAAATTAGCTCCAGTGGATGCCCCGGAGGAGGGGGAAGCCCCGGTGAGAACCCCGGAGGTGGGGGAAGCCCCGGCGGAGTCCCTGGAGGGGGGGAAGCCTCTCCGAGTTTCCCGGAGGAGGGGGATGCCCCGCCGAGTTCCCCAGAGAAGGGGGGAAGCCCCGACGGAGGCCCCAGCAATGGTGGAAGCCCCGGCGGAGGCCCCGGAGGAGGGGAAAGGCCTGCCGAGTTCCTGGGATGAGGGGGATGCCCCAACGAGTTCCCCGGAGGAGGGGGAAGCCCCGGCGAAGGCCTCGGAGATAGGGGAAGTCCCGGCGGAGTCCCTGGAGGAGGGGGAAGCCCCGCCGAATTCCCCGGAGAAGAGGAAAGCCCCGCCGAGTTTCCCGGAGTAGGGGGATACCCCTCCGAGTTTCCCGGAGGAGAGGGAAGCACCCAATGATGCCCCGGTGGAGGGGGAAGCCCCGGCCGAGGCCCTGGAGGGGGAGGAAGCCTCTTCGGAGGCCCCGGAAAAGGGGGAAGCCCCGGCGGAGTCCCTGGAGGAGGGGGAAGCCCCGCCGAGTTTCCCGGAGGAGGGAGAAGCCCCTCCGAGTTTCCCGGAGGAGAAGGAATCCCCGGCGGAGTCCCTGGTGGAGGGGGAAGCCCCGGCGGAGTCCCTGGAGGAGGGGAAAGCCCCGGCGGAGGCCCCGGAGGACGGGGAAGCCCCGGCGGAATCCCTGGAGGAGAGGGAAGCCCGTCTGAGTTCCCCGGAGGAGGGGGAAGCCCCTAAATTCCCCGGTGGAGGGAAGCCCCGGCGGAGGCCCCGGAGGAGGGGGAAGCCCCGGTGGAGTCCCTGGAGGAGAAGGAAGCCCCGGCGGAGGCACCGGAGGGGGGGGAAGTTCCTGAGATTCCCGGAGGAGGGGGATTCCCCGGCGGAGTCCCTGGTGGAGTTGAGCCCCAATGGTGGCCCTGGAGGATCGGGAAACCCCGGTGGGGGCCTCGGAGGAGGGGGAAGCCCCAGCGGTGTCCCTGGGGGGGGGGGGGAAGCCCCGGCGGAGGCTACGGTGGAGGAATTAGCCCCAGTGGATGCCCCGGAGGAGGTGGAAGCCTCGGTGAAGACCTCGGAGAGGGGGAAGCCCCGACGGAGGCCCCAGCGATGGTGGAAACCCCGGCGGAGGCCCCGGAGGAGGGGAAAGGCCTGCCGAGTTCCTGGGAGGAGGGGGATGCCCCGCCGAGTTCCCCTGAGAAGGGGGAAGCCCCGACGGAGGCCCCAGCGATGGTGGAAGCCCCGGCGGAGGCCCCGGAGGAGGGGAAAGGCCTGCCGAGTTCCTGGGTGGAGGGGGATGCCCCGCCGAGTTCCCTGGAGGAGGGGGAAGCCCCGCCGAATTCCCCGGAGAAGAGGGAAGCCCTGCCGAGTTTCCCGGAGTAGGGGGATACCCCTCCGAGTTTCCCGGAGGAAAGGGAAGCCCCTTCGGATGCCCCGGTGGAGGGGGAAGCTCCGGCCGAGGCCCTGGAGGGGGAGGAAGCCTCGTTGGAGGCCCCGGAGGAGGGGGAAGCCCCGGCGGAGTCCCTGGAGGAGGGGGAAGCCCCGCCGAGTTTTCGGAGGAGGGAGAAGCCCCTCCGAGTTTCCCGGAGGAGAAGGAATCCCCGGCGGAGTCCCTGGTGGAGGGGGAAGCCCCGGCGGAGTCCCTGGAGGAGGGGAAAGCCCCGGCGGAGGCCCCGAAAGACGGGGAAGCCCCGGCAGAATCCCTGGAGGAGAGGGAAGCCCGTCTGAGTTCCCCGGAGGAGGGGGAAGCCACTGAGTTCCCCGGTGGAGGGCAGCCCCGGCGGAGGCCCCGGAGGAGGGGGAAACCCCGGTGGAGTCCCTGGAGGAGAAGGAAGCCCCGGCGGAGGCCCCGGAGGAGGGGAAAGCCCCGGTGGAGTCCCTGGAGGAGAAGGAAGCCCCGGCGGAGTCCCCGGTGGGGGGGGAAGTTCCTGAGATTCCCGGAGGAGGGGGATTCCCCGGCGGAGTCCCTGGTGGAGGGGGAAGCCACGGCGGCTGCCCCGGAAGAGGGGATGCTCCGGCGGATGCCCCGGTGGAGTGGGAAGCCCCTTGCGGAGTCCCTGGAGGAGGGGAATCCCCGGCGGAGGCCCCCGAGGAGAGGGAAGCCCCGGCGGAGTCCCTGGCGGAGGGAGAAGCCCCTGAGTTCCCCTGAGAAGGGGGAAGCCCCGGCGGAGGCCCCGAAGGAATGGGTAGCCCCGGCGGAGGCGCCGGAGGAGGGGGATCCCCGGCGGAGTCCCTGGCGGAGGGGGAAGCCCTGACGGAGGCCCCCTTGGAGGAGGAAGAAGCCCCGGCGGAGTCCCTGGGGAAGGAGGAAGCACCGGCGGAGGCTCCGGAGGAGTGGGAAGCCCCGCTGAGTCTCCCGGAGGAGGAGAAAGCCCCGCCGAGTTCCCCGGTGGAGGGGGGAAGCCCCTGCGTTGGCCCCAGAGAAGGTGAAAACCCCGGCTGAGGCCCCGGAGGAGGGGGAAGCCCCGGCGGAGGTCCCGGAGGAGGGGGAAGCCCCAGCGGAGGCCCCGAAGGAGGAGGAAGCCCCGCCGAATTCCCTGGAGAAGAGGGAAGCCCCGCCGTGTTTCCCGGAGGAGGGGGAATCCCCGGCGGAGGCCCCGGAGGAGCGGGCATCCCTGGCGGAGGCCCCGGAGGAGTGGGAAGCCCCGCCGAGTTCCCCGGGGGAGGGGGAAGCCCCGGCGGAGTCCCTGGAGTATGGGAAAGCCCCGGCTGAGGCCACCGAGGGGGGAAGATTCCCGGCGGAAGCCCCGAAGGAGTGAGAAGCCCCGCCGAGTTTCCTGAAGGAGGGGGAAGCCCCGCCGAGTTTCCCGGAGGATTTGGAAGCCCCGCCGAGTTCCCCGGAGGAGGGAAAAGCCCCTGAGTTCCCCGGAGGAGGGGGAAGCCCCGGCGGAGGCCTGGGAGAAGAGCGAAGCCCCGGTGGAGTCCCTGGTGGAGGGGGAAGCCCCGGCGGAGGCCCTGGAGGAGGAGGATGCCCCGCCTAGTTCCCCGGGGGATGGGGAAGCCCCGGTTGAATCACTGGAGGAGGGGGAAGCCCCGGCGGAGTCCCCGGAGGAGGGGGAAGCCGCGGCGGAGGCCCTGGAGGAAAAGAAGGCCCCGCTGAGTTTTCCGGAGAAGGGGGATTCCCGGCGGAGGCCCCGGAGGTGGGGGAAGCCCCGCCAAGTTCCCAGGAGGAGGGGGAAGCCCCGCCGAGTTCCCCGGGGGGAGGGGAAGCCCCGGCGGAGTCCCTGGAGGAGGGGAAAGCCTCGCCGAGTTCCCCGGAGGAGGGGGTAGCCCCGGCGGAGGCCCCGGAGGAGGAGGATGCCCCGCCTAGTTCCCCGGGGGATGGGGAAGCCCCGGCGGAGTCCCTGGAGGAGGGGAAAGCCTCGCCGAGTTCCCCGGAGGAGGGAGAAGCACCGGAGGATGCCCCGGAGGAGGGGGAAGCCCCGGCGGAGGCCCCGGAGGCGGGGGAAGCCCCGCCATGTTCCCAGGAGGAGGGGGAAGCCCCGCCGAGTACCTCGGAGGAGGGGGAATTCCCGGCGGAGGCCTCGGAGGAGGGGGAATCCCCGGCGGAGGCCCCGGAGGAGCGGGCATCCCTGGCGGAGGCCCCGGAGGAGTGGGAAGCCCCGCCGAGTTCCCCGGGGGAGGGAGAAGCCCCGGCGGAGTCCCTGGAGTATGGGAAAGCCCCGGCTGAGGCCACCGAGGGGGGAAGATTCCCGGCGGAAGCCCCGAAGGAGTGGGAAGCCCCGCCGAGTTCCCTGGAGGAGGGGGAAGCCCCGCCGAGTTTCCCGGAGGATTTGGAAGCCCCGCCGAGTTCCCCGGAGGAGGGAAAAGCCCCTGAGTTCCCCGGAGGAGGGGGAAGCCCCGGCGGAGGCCCTGGAGAAGGGGGAAGCCCCGCCGAGTTCCCCGGGGGGAGGGGAAGCCCCGGCGGAGTCCCTGGACGAGGGGAAAGCCTCGCCGAGTTCCCCGGAAAAGGGGGAAGCCCCGGCGGAGTCCCTGGAGGAGGGGGAAGCCCCGCCGAGTTTCCCGGAGGAGGGAGAAGCCCCTCCGAGTTTCCCGGAGGAGAAGGAATCCCCGGCGGAGTCCCTGGTGGAGGGGGAAGCCCCGGCGGAGTCCCTGGAGGAGGGGAAAGCCCCGGCGGAGGCCCCGGAGGACGGGGAAGCCCCGGCGGAATCCCTGGAGGAGAGGGAAGCCCGTCTGAGTTCCCCGGAGGAGGGGGAAGCCCCTAAATTCCCCGGTGGAGGGAAGCCCCGGCGGAGGCCCCGGAGGAGGGGGAAGCCCCGGTGGAGTCCCTGGAGGAGAAGGAAGCCCCGGCGGAGGCACCGGAGGGGGGGGAAGTTCCTGAGATTCCCGGAGGAGGGGGATTCCCCGGCGGAGTCCCTGGTGGAGTTGAGCCCCAATGGTGGCCCTGGAGGATCGGGAAACCCCGGTGGGGGCCTCGGAGGAGGGGGAAGCCCCAGCGGTGTCCCTGGGGGGGGGGGGGAAGCCCCGGCGGAGGCTACGGTGGAGGAATTAGCCCCAGTGGATGCCCCGGAGGAGGTGGAAGCCTCGGTGAAGACCTCGGAGAGGGGGAAGCCCCGACGGAGGCCCCAGCGATGGTGGAAACCCCGGCGGAGGCCCCGGAGGAGGGGAAAGGCCTGCCGAGTTCCTGGGAGGAGGGGGATGCCCCGCCGAGTTCCCCTGAGAAGGGGGAAGCCCCGACGGAGGCCCCAGCGATGGTGGAAGCCCCGGCGGAGGCCCCGGAGGAGGGGAAAGGCCTGCCGAGTTCCTGGGTGGAGGGGGATGCCCCGCCGAGTTCCCTGGAGGAGGGGGAAGCCCCGCCGAATTCCCCGGAGAAGAGGGAAGCCCTGCCGAGTTTCCCGGAGTAGGGGGATACCCCTCCGAGTTTCCCGGAGGAAAGGGAAGCCCCTTCGGATGCCCCGGTGGAGGGGGAAGCTCCGGCCGAGGCCCTGGAGGGGGAGGAAGCCTCGTTGGAGGCCCCGGAGGAGGGGGAAGCCCCGGCGGAGTCCCTGGAGGAGGGGGAAGCCCCGCCGAGTTTTCGGAGGAGGGAGAAGCCCCTCCGAGTTTCCCGGAGGAGAAGGAATCCCCGGCGGAGTCCCTGGTGGAGGGGGAAGCCCCGGCGGAGTCCCTGGAGGAGGGGAAAGCCCCGGCGGAGGCCCCGAAAGACGGGGAAGCCCCGGCAGAATCCCTGGAGGAGAGGGAAGCCCCGCCGAGTTCCCCGGAGGAGGGAAAAGCCCCTGAGTTCCCCGGAGGAGGGGGAAGCCCCGGCGGAGGCCTGGGAGAAGAGCGAAGCCCCGGTGGAGTCCCTGGTGGAGGGGGAAGCCCCGGCGGAGGCCCTGGAGAAGGGGGATGCCCCGCCTAGTTCCCCGGGGGATGGGGAAGCCCCGGCGGAGTCCCTGAAGGAGGGAGAAGCCATTGAGTTCCCCGGAGGAGGGGGAAGCCCCGGTTGAATCACTGGAGGAGGGGGAAGCCCCGGCGGAGTCCCCGGAGGAGGGGGAAGCCGCGGCGGAGGCCCTGGAGGAAAAGAAGGCCCCGCTGAGTTTTCCGGAGAAGGGGGAATCCCCGGCGGAGGCCCCGAAGGTGGGGGAAGCCCCGCCAAGTTCCCAGGAGGAGGGGGAAGCCCCGCCGAGTTCCCCGGGGGGAGGGGAAGCCCCGGCGGAGTCCCTGGACGAGGGGAAAGCCTCGCCAAGTTCCCCGGAGGAGGGGGTAGCCCCGGCGGAGGCACCGGAGGAGGGTGAAGCCCCGGTGGAGGCCCCGGAGAAAGGGGAAGCCCCGGCGGAGGCCCCGGAGGAGCGGGTAGCCCCGGCGAAGGCCCCGGTGGAGGGGGAAGCCCCGCCGAATTCACAGGAGGAGGGGGAAGCCCCGGAGGAGGCCCCGGAGGAGGGGGAAGCCCCGGCGGAGGCCCCGGAGGCGAGGGAAGCCCCGCCAAGTTCCCAGGAGGAGAGGGAAGCCCCGCCGAGTACCCCGGAGGAGGGGGTATCCCCGGCGGAGGCCCCGAAGGAGGGTGAAGCCCCGCCGAGATCCCCGGGGGGAGGGGAAGCCCCGGCGGAGTCCCTGGAGGATGGGGAAGCCCCGCGGAGTTCCCCGGGGAAGGGGGAAGCCCCGACGAACTCACTGGCGGAGGGGGTAGCCCCGCCGAATTCCCCGGAGAAGGGGGGTTGCCCCGCCGAGTTCCCCGGAGGAGGGGGAAGCCCCGGAGGAGGCCCCGGAGGAGGGGAAGCCCCGGCGGAGTCCCTGGCGGAGGGGGATGCCCCGCTGAGATTCCCGGAGGAGGGGCAGCCCCGGCGGAGTCCCTTAAGGAGGGGGTAGTCCCGGCGGAGGCTTCGGAGGATGGGGAAACCCCCAGGATTGCCGGAAAAGGGGAAAGCCCTGGCATAGGCCCCGGAGGAGTGGGAAGCCCCGGCGGAAGCCCCCGAGGGGGGGGGAAACCCCGGCGGAGGCCCCGAAGGAGGAAGAAGCCCCGCCGAGTTTCCCGGAGGATGTGGAAGTCCCGCCGAGTTCCCTGGAGGAGGGGGAAGCCCCGCCGAGTTTCCCGGAGGATTTGGAAACCCGGCGAGTTCCCCGGAAGAGGGAAAAGCCCCTGAGTTCCCCGGAGGAGGGGGAAGCCCCGGCGGAGGCCTGGGAGAAGAGCGAAGCCCCGGTGGAGTCCCTGGTGGAGGGGGAAGCCCCGGCGGAGGCCCCGGAGGAGGGGGATGCCCCGCCTAGTTCCCCGGAGGAGGAAGAAGCCCCGGTTGAATCACTGGAGGAGGGGGAAGCCCCGGCGGAGTCCCTGGTGGAGGGGGAAGCCCCGCTGAGTTTCCCGGAGGAGGGGGAAGCCGCGGCGGAGGCCCTGGAGGAAAAGAAGGCCCCGCTGAGTTTTCCGGAGAAGGGGAAATCCCCGGCGGAGGCCCCGGAAGTGGGGGAAGCCCCGCCAAGTTCCCAGGAGGAGGGGGAAGCCCCACCGAGTTCCCCGGGGGGAGGGGAAGCCACGACGGACTCACTGGCGCAGGGGGAAGCCCCGCCGAATTCCCCGGAGGAGGGGGATGCCCCGCCGAGTTCCCCGGAGGAGGGGGAAGCCCCGGAGGAGGCCTTGGAGGAGGGGGAAGCCCCAGCGGAGGCCCCGGAGGCGGGGGAAGCCCCGCCAAGTTCCCAGGAGGAGGGGGAAGCCCCGCCGAGTACCCCAGAGGAGGGGGTAGCCCCGGCGGAGGCCCCGAATGAGGGTGAAGCCCCGCCGAGTTCCCCGGGGGGAGGGGAAGCCCCGGCGGAGTCCCTGGAGGATGGGGAAGCCCCGCCGAGTTCCCCGGGGAAGGGGGAAGCCCCGACGGACTCACTGGTGGAGGGGGAAGCCCCGCCGAATTCCCCGGAGAAGGGGGGTTGCCCCGCCGAGTTCCCCGGAGGAGGGGGAAGCCCCGGAGGAGGCCCCGGAGGAGGGGAAGCCCCGGCGGAGTCCCTGGCGGAGGGGGATGCCCCGCTGAGATTCCCGGAGGAGGGGAAGCCCCGGCGGAGTCCCTGGAGGAGGGGGTAGTCCCGGCGGAGGCTTCGGAGGATGAGGAAACCCCCAGGATTGCCGGAGAAGGGGAATGCCCTGGCATAGGCCCCGGAGGAGAGGGAAGCCCCGCCGAGTTCCCCTGGGGTGGGGGAAGCCCCGGCGGAGTCGCTGGAGGAGGGGGAAGCCCCGGAGGAGGCCCCGGAGGAGGGGGAAGCCCCGCCGAGTTTCCCGGAGGAGATGGATGCCCCACCGAGTTCCCCGGGGAGGGGGAAGCCCCGGCGGAGGCCCCGGATATGGAGGAAGCCCCGGCGGAGGCCCCGAAGATTGGGGACGCCCCGGCGTAATCACTGGAGGAGGGGGAAGCCCCGGCGGAGGCCCCGGAGTAGGAGGAAGCCCCCCCGAGTTTCCCAGAGGAGGGGGAAACCCAGCCGAGTTCTCCGGAGTAGGGGGAAGCTTCTGAATTCCCCGGAGGGGAGGAAGCCCCGGCGGATGCCCCGGAGGAGGGGAAAGCCCCGGCGGAGTCCCTGGAGAAGGGAGATTTCCTAGGAGGAGGGGGATGCCCCGCCGAGTTTCCCGGAGGAGGGGGAAGCCCCGAGTTTCCCGGAGAAGGACTCTCTCCGAGTTCTTAGGAGGGAGGGGATGACCCGCAGAGTTTCCCGGAGCGGGGGGAAGCCCCGGTAGAGTCCCCGGAGGAGGGGGAAGCCCCTGAGGCCTCCGGAAGAGGGGGAAGCCCCGGCGGAGGCCCCGGAGAAGGGGGAAGCCCCGGTGGAGTCCCTGGAGGAGGGGGAGCCACGGCGGAGGCCCCGGAGGAGGGGAAGGCCCCGCCTAGTTCCCCGCGGGAGGGGGAAGCCCCGGCGGAGTCCCTGGCGGTGTCGGAAGCCCCTGAGTTCCCCGGTGGAGGGGGACGCCCCGGCAGAGTCCCAGGCGGAGGGGGATGCCCCACCGAGTTTCCCGGTAGAGGGGGTAGCCCATCCGAGGTTCTTGAAGTAGGGGAAAGCCCCGGCAGAGGCCCTGGAGGAAGAGGAAGCACCGGTGGAGGCGGGGGAAGCCCTGCCAGATTCCCAGGAGGAGGGGGATGCCCCGCAGAGTTCCCCGGAGGAGAGGGAGGCCCCGGCGGAGTCTCTGGAGGAAGGAGAAGCACCGGTGGAGGCCCCGGAGGAGGGGGAAGCCCCAAAGGAGGCCCCGGGGGAGGAGGAAGCCCCGGTGGAGGCCCTGGAGGAGGGGGCAGCCCCGGCGGAGGCCCCGGAGAAGGGGGAAGCCCTGCCGAGTTTCCCGAAAGGGGAGGATGCCCCGCCGAGTTTCCCAGAGGAGGGGGAAACCCAGCCGAGTTCCCCGAAGGAGGGGGAACCTTCTGACTTCCCCGGAAGGGTGAAAGCCCCGGCGGATGCCCCGAAGGAGAGGGAAGTCCCGGCGGAGTCCCTGGAGGAAGGGTAAGCTCCGGCGGAGTCCCTGGAGGATGGGAAAGCCCCGGTGGAGGCCCTGGAGGAGGAAGAATCCCCGGCGGAGTCCCTGGAGGGGGGGGAAGCCCCGGTGGAGGCTCCGGTGGAGGAAAAAGCCCCAGTGGATGCCCCGTTGGTGGGGGATGCCCCTGAGTTCTCCGGAGGAGGGGGAAGCCCCTGCGGAGGCCCCGGTGGAGGGGGAAGCCCCGGTGGAGATCCCAAAGGTGAAGGAAGCCCCTGAGTTCCCCGGAGGAGGGGGAAGCCCTTGCGGAGGCCCCGGTGGAGGGGGATGGCCCAGCCTAGTCTCCCGGTGAAGGGGGAAGCCCCTCCGAGTTTCCCGGAGGCGGGGGAATCCCCGGCGGAGTCCCTGGTGGAGGGGGAAGCCCCACCGAGTTCCCCGGTGGGGGGGAAGCCCCGGCGGATGCCCCGGAGTAGTGGGAAGCCCCACCGTGTTCCCTGGAGGATGGGGAAGCCCCGGCGGAGGCCTCGGAGGAGGGAGAAGCCCTTTCGGAGGCCCCGGAGGAGGGGAGAGCATCGCCGAGTTCCCCGGAGGAGGTGGAGGCCCCACCGAACTCCCTGGAGGAGGGGGAAGCCCCGCCGAGTTCCCCGGGAGAGGGGGAAGCCCCGGCGGAGGCCCCGGAGGAGGGGGAAGCCCCGCCGAGTTCCCCGGTAGAGGGGGAAGCCCCTGAGTTCTCCGGAGGAGGGAGAAGCCCCGGCGGAGTCCCTGTTGGAGGGGAAAGCCCCAGCGGTGGCCCCGGAGGAGGGGGAAGCCCCGCCGAGTTCCCCGGAGAAGAGGGAAGCCCCGACGAATTCCCCGGAGGAGGGGGAAGGCCCGGCGGAGGCCCCGGAGGAGGGGAAGCCCCGGCGGAGGCCCCGGAGGAGGGGGAAGCCCCGCCGGAAACCCAGGAGGAGGGGGATGCCCCGCTGAGTTTCCCGTAGAAGGGTGAAGCCCCGGCGGAGGCCCCTGAGGAGGGGGAAGAAAGCCGAGTTTCCCGGAGGATGGGAAAGCCCCGGCGGAGTCTCTGGAGGAAGGAGAAGCACCGGTGGTGGCCCCGGAGGAGGGGGAAGCCCCAAAGGAGGCCCCGGGGGAGGAGGAAGCCCCGGTGGAGGCCCTGGAGGAGGGGGCAGCCCCGGCGGAGGCCCCGGAGAAGGAAGAAGCCCCGGAGGGGGCCCCGGAGATGGGTGAAGCCCCGGCGGAGTCACTGGTGGGGGGGTATTCCCTGCCGAGTTCCCCGGAGGAAGGGGAATAACCAGCGGAGTCCCTGATAGAGGGAGAAGCCCCGGCGTAGTCCCTGGAGGAGGGGGAAGCCCCGGCGGAGACCCCGGAGGAGGGGGAATCCTCGCCGAGTTTCCCAGAGGAGGGGGAAACCCAGCCGAGTTCCCCGAAGGAGGGGGAACCTTCTGACTTACCCGGAAAGGTGAAAGCCCCGGCGGATGCCCCGAAGGAGAGGGAAGTGCCGGCGGAGTCCCTGGAGGAGGGGAAAGCTCCGGCGGAGTCCCTGGAGGATGGGAAAGCCCCGGTGGAGGCCCTGGAGGAGGAAGAATCCCCGGCGGAGTCCCTGGAGGGGGGGGAAGCCCCGGCGGAGGCTCCGGTGGAGGAAAAAGCCCCAGTGGATGCCCCGTTGGTGGGGGATGCCCCTGAGTTCCCCGGAGGAGGGGGAAGCCCCTGCGGAGGCCCCGGAGGAGGGGGAAGCCCCGGTGGAGATCCCAAAGGTGAAGGAAGCCCCTGAGTTCCCCGGAGGAGGGGGAAGCCCTTGCGGAGGCCCCGGTGGAGGGGGAAGGCCCAGCCTAGTCTCCCGGTGAAGGGGGAAGCCCCTCCGAGTTTCCCGGAGGCGGGGGAATCCCCGGCGGAGTCCCTGGTGGAGGGGGAAGCCCCGCCGAGTTCCCCGGAGAGGGGGAAGCCCCGGCGGATGCCCCGGAGTAGTGGGAAGCCCCACCGAGTTCCCTGGAGGATGGGGAAGCCCCGGCGGAGGCCTCGGAGGAGGGGAGAGCATCGCCGAGTTCCCCGGAGAAGGAGGAGGCCCCACCGAACTCCCTGGAGGAGGGGGAAGACCCGCCGAGTTCCCCGGGAGAGGGGGAAGCCCCGGCGGTGGCCCCGGAGGAGGGGGAAGCCCCGCCGAGTTCCCCGGAGAAGAGGGAAGCCCCGACGAATTCCCCGGAGGAGGGGGAATTCCCGGCGGAGGCCCCGGAGGAGGGGAAGCCCCGGCGGAGGCCCCGGTGGAGGGGGAAGCCCCGCCGGAAACCCAGGAGGAGGGGGATGCCCCGCTGAGTTTCCCGTAGAAGGGGGAAGCCCCGGCTGAGGCCCCTGAGGAGGGGGAAGAAAGCCGAGTTTCCCGGAGGATGGGAAAGCCCCGGCGGAGTCCCTGGAGGAGGGGGCTGCCCCGGCGGAGGCTCCGGTGGAGGGGGCAGCCCCTGACTTCCCCGGAGGAGGGGGAAGCCCCGGCGTTGGCCCCGGAGGAGGAAGAAGCCCTGGCGGAGTCCATGGAGGAGGGGGAAGCCCCGCCTAGTACCTGGAGGAGGGGGAAGCCCCTGAGTTTCCCGGGGGGAGGGGAAGCCACGCCGAGTTCCCCGGGGGAGGGGGAAGCCCCGGTGGTGGCCCCGGATGAGTAGGAAGCCCCGCCGGGTTTTCTGGAGGAGGGGGAATCCCCGCCGAGTTTCCATGAGGAGGGGGAAGCCCCGGAGTCCCCGGAGGAGGGGGAAGCCCCGGCGGAGGCCCCGGAGGAGGGGGAAGCCTTGCCAAATTCCCAGGAGGAGGAGGAAGCCCCGGATGAGGCCCCAGGGATGGGGGATGCCCCGGCGGAGGCCCCGGAGGAGGGTGAAGTCCCGCCGAGTTCTTTGGAGGAGATGGATGCCCCAAAGGAAGCTTCTGAGGAGGGGGAAGCCCCGGCGGAGGCCCCGGAGGAGGGGGAAGACCCGCCGAGTTTCCCGGAGGAGGGGAAAGCCCCGGCGGATGGCTCGGAGGAAGGGGAAGCACCGGCGGAGGCCCCGGTGGAGGGGGAAGCACCGCCGAATTTCCAGGAGGAGGGGGTTGCCCCGCCGAGTTCAACGGGGGAGGGGGTAGCCCCGGGGGAGTCCCTGGCGTAGGGGGATGCCCCGCCGAGTTCCCCGGAGGGGGGTAAGCCCCGGCGGAGTCCCTGGAGGAGCGGGAAGCCCCGGCGGAGGCTCCGGGGCAAGGGGAAGCCCCGGCGGAGTCCCTGGCGGAGTGTGAAGCCTCAGCGAAGGCCCCGGAGGAGTGGGAAGCCCCAGCGGTGGCCCCGGAGGAGGGGGAAGCCCCGGCGGAGGCCCCGGAGGAGGGGGAAGCCCCACCGAATTCCCTGGAAGAGTTGGAAGCCCCGCCGAGTTTACCGGAGGAGTGGGAAGCCCCTCCGAGTTTCCTGGAAAAGGGGAAAGCCCCGGCGGAGGCCCTGGAGGAAGAGGAAGCACCAGTGGAGTCCCCGGAGGAGAGGGAAGCCCCGGCGGAGTCTCTGGAGGATACAGAAGCCCCGGCGGAGGCCCTGGAGGAAGAGGAAGCACCGGTGGAGTCCCCGGTGGAGGGGGAAGCCTTGCTGAATTCCCAGGAGGAGGGGGATGCCCCGCAGAGTTCCCCGGAGGAGGGGGAAGCCCAGGCGGAGTCTCTGGAGGATACAGAAGCCCCGGCGGAGGCCCTGGAGGAAGGGGAAGCACCGGTGGAGGCACCGGAGGAGGGGGAAGCCCCGGCGGAGGCCCCGGAGGAGAGGGACGCCCCGCCGAGTTTCCCAGAGGAGGGGGAAGCCCCGCTGAGTTCCCCGGCGGAGGGGGAAGCCCCGCCGAGTTTCCCGGAGGAGGGGGATGCCCCGCCGAGTTCCCCGGAGTAGAAGGAAGCCCCGGCGGAGGCCCCGGAGATGGAAGAAGCCCCGGTGGAGGCCCCGGAGGAAGGGGAAGACCCGCCGAGTCCCTGGAGGAGAGGGAAGCCCCGCCGAATTCCCCGGAGGAGGTGGAAGCCCCGCCGAGTTCCCCGGAGGAGGGGGAAGCCCCTCCGAGTTTCCTGGAAAAGGGGAAAGCCCCGGCGGAGGCCCTGGAGGAAGAGGAAGCACCTTTGGAGTCCCCGGAGGAGGGGGAAGCCCCGGCGGAGGCTCCGGGGCAAGGGAAAGCCCCGGCGGAGTCTCTGGAGGATACAGAAGCCCCGGAGGACGCCCTGGAGGAAGGGGAAGCACCGGTGGAGGCACCGGAGGAGGGGGAAGCCCCGGCGGAGGCCCCTGAGGAGAGGGACGCCCCGCCGAGTTTCCCAGAGGAGGGGGAAGCCCCGCTGAGTTCCCTGGAGGAGGGGGAAGCCCCGCCGAGTTTCCCGGAGGAGGGGGATGCCCCGCCGAGTTCCCCGGAGTAGAAGGAAGCCCCGGCGGAGGCCCCGGAGATGGGGGAAGCCCCGGTGGAGGCCCCGGAGGAAGGGGAAGACCCGCCGAGTCCCTGGAGGAGGGGGAAGCCCCGCCGAATTCCCCGGAGGAGGTGGAAGCCCCGCCGAGTTCCCCGGAGGAGGGGAAAGCCCCGGCGGAGTCCCTGGCGGAGCGGGAAGACCCGACGCATTCCTGGGAGGAGGAGGAGCCCCGGCGGAAACCTCGTAGGAGGGGAAAGCCCCGGCGGAGTCCCTGGAGAAGGGGGAAGCCCCGCCGAATTCCCAGGTGGAGGGTGAAGCCCCGCCAAGTTCCCCGGTGGAGGGGGAAGCCCCGGCGGAGTCCCTGGCGGAGGAAGAAGACCCGCCCAGTTCCTGGAAGGAGGAGGAGCCCCGCCGGATGCCCCGGAGGAGGGGGAAGCCCCGGCGGAATCCCTGGATGAAGGGGAAGCCCTGGTGGAGGCCCCGAAAGATGGGAAAGCCCCGGTGGTGTCCCTGGAGTGAGGGGGGGAGGAAGCCCCGACGAGTTTCCCGGTGATGGGGGAAGCCCCGGCAGAGGCCTAGGACAAAATGGTAGCCCCGGTGGAGTCCTTGGAGGAGGTTGAAGCCCCGGGGGAGGCCCTGGAGAAAGGGGAAAGCCACTGAGTTCCCCGGATGAGGGGGAAGCCCCTTTGAGATTCCCGGAGGAGGGGGATGCCCCGCCGAGGTCCCAAGAGGAGGAGGAAGCCCCGGATGAGGCCCCGGAGATGGGGGAAGCTCCGGCGGAGGCCCCGGAGGAGGGGCAAGTCCCGCCGAGTTCTTTGGAGGAGATGGATGCCCCAAAGGAAGCTTCGGAGGAGGGGGAAGCCCCTTCGAGTTTCCCGGAGGAGGGGGATGCCCCGCCGAGGTCCCAAGAGGAGGATAAAGCCCCGGACGTGGCCCCGAAGATGGAAGAAGCCCCAGCGGAGGCCCCGGAGGAGGGGGAAGTCCCGCCGAGTTCTTTGGAGGTGATGGATGCCCCAAAGGAAGCTTCGGAGGAGGGGGAAGCCCCGGCGGAGGCCCCGGAGGAGGGGGAAGACCCGCCGAGTTTCCCGGAGGAGGGGAAAGCCCCGCTGAGTTCCCCGGCGGAGGGGGAAGCTTATGAGTTCCCCGGAGGAGGGGGAAGGCCCGGCGGATGCCCCGGAGGAGGGGAAAGCCCCGGCGGAGGCCCCGAAGGAGTGGGAAGCCCCACCGAATCAGCGCGTGAAACGTCGTTTTTGCACATAACCTCAAAATCGCCGTTTCAGCGCGTGAAACGTCGTTTTTGCACATAACCTCAAAATCGCTGTTTCAGCGCGTGAAACGTCGTTTTTGCACATAACCTCAAAATCGCCGTTTCAGCGCCTGAAACGTCGTTTTTGCACATTACTTCAAAATCGCCGTTTCAGCGCGTGAAACGTTGATTTTGCACGTAACCCTAAATTCGCCGTTTCAGAGCGTGAAACGTCGTTTTTGCACATATCCTCAAAATCGCCGTTTCAGCGCGTGAAACGTCGTTTTTGCACATAACCTCAAAATCGCTGTTTCAGCGCGTGAAACGTCGTTTTTGCACATAACCTCAAAATCGCCGTTTCAGCGCCTGAAACGTCGTTTTTGCACATTACTTCAAAATCGCCGTTTCAGCGCGTGAAACGTTGATTTTGCACGTAACCCTAAATTCGCCGTTTCAGAGCGTGAAACGTCGTTTTTGCACATAACCTCAAAATCGCTGTTTCAGCGCGTGAAACGTCGTTTTTGCACATATCCTCAAAATCGCCGTTTCAGCGCGAGAAACGTCGTTTATGCACATACCCTCAAAATCGCCGATTCTGCGCGTGCATCGTCGTTTTTGCACTTAACCTCAAAATCGCCGTTTTAGCGCGTGAAACGTCGTTTTTGCAATAACCTCAAAATCGCCGTTTCAGCGCGTGCAACGTCGTTTTTGCACATATCCTTAAAATTGCCGTTTTAGCGCGTGAAACGTCGTTTTTGCAATAACCTCAAAATCGCCGTTTTTGCTCGTAAAACGTCGTTTTTGCAGATAACCTAAAAATCGTCGTTTCAGCGCGTAAAACGTCGTATTTGCACATATCCTTAAAATCGCCGTTTAAGGGCGTGTAACGTCGTTTTTGAACAAAACCTCAAAATTGCCGTTTCAGCGCCTGAAACGTCGTTTTTGCACATAATCTCAAAATCGCCGATTCTGCGCGTGAAACGTCGTTTTTGCATATAACTTAAAAATCGTCGTTTCAGCGCGTGAAACGTCGTTTTTGCAAATAACCTCAAAATCGCTGTTTCAGCGCGTGAAACGTCGTTTTTGCACATAACCTCAAAATCGCTTTTTTAGCCCGTGAAACGTTGTTTTTGCACTTAACCTCAAAATCACCGTTTCAGCGCGTAAAACGTCGTTTTTGCACATATTCTCGAATTCGCCGTATAAGCTCGTGAAACGTCGTGTTTGCCCATAACCTCAAAATCGCTGTTTCAGCGCCTGAAACGAAGTTTTTGCACATTATCTCAAAATCGCCGATTCTGCGCGTGAAACGTCGTTTTTGCACATAACCTAAAATCGCCGTTTCAGCGCATGAAACGTTGTATTTGCACATATCCTAAAAATCGCCGTTTCAGGGTCTTACAAGTGGTTTTTGCAAATTACCTCAAATCGCCGTTTCAGCGGGTGAAAAGTCGTTTTTGCACATAACCTCAAAATCTCCGTTTTAGCGCGTGAAACGTCGTTTTTGCAATAACCTCAAAATCGCCGTTTCTGCGCGTGCAACGTCGTTTTTGCACATAATCTCAAAATCGCCGATTCTGCGCGTGAAACGTCGTTTTTGCACATAACTTAAAAATCGTCGTTTCAGCGCGTGAAACGTCGTTTTTGCAAATAACCTCAAAATCGCTTTTTTAGCCCGTGAAACGTCGTTTTTGCACTTAACCTCAAAATCACCGTTTCAGCGCGTAAAACGTCGTTTTTGAACATATTCTCAAATTCGCCGTATAAGCTCGTGAAACGTCGTTTTTGCACAAGACCTGAAAATCGCCTTTTCAGTGCGTGAAACATCGTTTTTGCAATAACCTCAAATAGCCGTTTCTGCGCGTGCAACGTCGTTTTTGCACATAACCTCAAAATCGCCGTTTTAGCGCGTGAAACGTCGTTTTTGCACTTAACCACAAAATCACCGTTTCAGCGCGTAAAACGTCGTTTTTGCACATATTCTCAAATTCGCCGTATCAGCTCGTGAAACGTCGTTTTTGCACATAACCTCAAAATCTCCGTTATAGCGCGTGAAACGTCGTTTTTGCAATAACCTCAAAATCGCCGTTTCTGCGCGTGCAACGTCGTTTTTGCACATAACCTCAAAATCGCCGTTTTAGCGCGTGAAACGTCGTTTTTGCAATAACCTCAAAATCGCCGTTTCAGCGCGTAAACAGTCGTTTTTGCACATAACCTCAAAATCGCCGTTTCAGCGTGTGAAACGTCGTTTTTGCACATAACCTCAAAATCGCCGTTTCAGCGCCTGAAACGTTGTTTTTGCACATAACCTCAAAAGCGCCGTTTCAGCGCCTAAAACGTCGTTTTTGCACAAAACCTCAAAATCGCCGTTTCAGCGCGTGAATAGTCGTTTTCGCACATAACATCAAAATCGCCGTTTCAGCGTGTGAAACGTCGTTTTTGCACATGACCTCCAAATCGCCGCTTCAGCGCGTGAAACGTCGTTTTTGCACAAATTCTCAAAATCGCCGTATCAGCGCGTGAAACGTCGTTTTTGCACATAACCTCAAAATCACCGTTGCAGCGCGTGAAACGTCGTTTATGCACAAAACCTCCAAATCGCCGATTCTGCGCGTGAAATGTCGTTTTTGCACATAACCTCAAAATCGCCGTTTCAGCGTGTAAAAAGTCGTTTTTGCACATAACCTCAAAATCGCCGTTTCAGGCTTAGTGCTAAAACTCCGTTTCACGCGCTGAAAAGTCGATTGAAAGGACATGTGCAAAAACGACGTTTCAGGCGCTGAAACGGCGATTTTAAGGTTTAGTGCAAAAACGACGTTTCAGGCACTGAAATGGCGATTTTGAGGTTTCGGGCAAAAACGACGTTTCACGCGCTGAAATGGCCATTTTGAGGTTATGAGCAAAAACGACGTTTCTCGCGCTGAAGCGGCGATTTGGAGGTTTTGTGCAGAAACGACGTTTCACGCGCTGAAACGGCGATTTTGAAGTTAGGTGCAAAAACGACGATTCACGCGCTGAAACGACGATTTTGAGATTATGTGTATAAACGACGTTTCACGCGCTGAAACTGCGATTTTGAGGTTATGTGCAAAAACGACGTTTCACGCGCAGAAAAGTCGATTTTGACATTATGTGCAAAAACGACGTTTCACCCGTTGAAAATGCGATACTGAGGCTATTTGCAAAAACGACGTTATACGCGCTGAAAAGTCGATTTTGACTTTATGTGCAAAAACCACATTTCACGCGCTGAAAAGGCGATTTTGAGGTTATGTGCAAAAACGACGTTTCACGCGCAGAAAAGTCGATTTTGACATTATGTGCAAAAACGACGTTTCACCCGTTGAAAATGCGATACTGAGTCTATTTGCAAAAACTACGTTTTACGCGCTGAAAACGCGATTTTGACTTTATGTGCAAAAACGACGATTCACGCTCTAAAACGCGATTTTAAGGTTATTTGAAAAAACGGCGTTTCGCGTGCTAAAAAGTCGATTTTGACATTATGTGCAAAAACGACGTTTCACCAGATAAAAACGCGATACAGAGGCTATTTGCAAAACCGACGTTTCACGCGCTGAAAATTCGATTTTGTGGTTATGTGCAAAAACGACGTTTCACGCGCTGAAAAGGCGAATTTGAGGTTATGTGCAAAAACGACGTTTCACGCGCTGAAAAGGCGATTTTGAGGTTATGTGCAAAAACGACGTATTACGCGCTGAAAAGTCGATTTTGACTTTTTGGGCAAAAACGACATTTCACGCACTGAAAAGGCGATTTTCAGGTCTTGTGCAAAAGCGACGTTTCACGCGCTGAAAAGGCGATTTTGAGGTTATTTGCAAAAACGACGTTTCGCGTGCTGAAAAGGCGATGTTGAGGCTATGTGCAAGAACTACATTTCACGCACTGAATAGGCGATTTTCAGGTCTTGTGCAAAAGCGACGTTTCACGCGCTGAAAAGGCGATTTTGAGGTTATATAAAAAAACGACGTTTCACGTGCTGAAAAGGCGATTTTGAGGTTATGTGCACAAACGACGTTTGTGCACATAACGAGCAATGATATAGCATTGTTCTTTGAAAGCATCCGTATCATATTTATGAAAATTGAGTGAAAACTCTGCAGGTTATAAACATGTTGTCGATCGGTAGTGAGCTAACGACACCTTTTTGATATCGTTAGTTTTATCGATCTCATGTCAGCTTGTCGATCGATACTTATATATACAATTGCTGATTTATTTTATCGAATAGTTATCCCTCGATACTGGTTTTTATACCTGCTATCGATCGGTAACCGATTGGTTAAAAGTTAGACAATCGCCACCCTGGACAGTGTAAACATATTGTGATGACAATGATGTGAGCAAATGCAGACTACTCGAGCATTCACTCTGGTATATAATATGCTGGAATACAAGTATAATAATTCGTAAATTATAGATGACGCAACTTTAATCTACAAAAAGTCGCAATGTTTGGTCGGTATTCGTTGTGTTCATTTGTCTATCGTACCACGATCCTGCGTTCTTATCCTATTATAAACACAAGAGTCCATCAGAGTCGTAGACCCTTGTAATGGATTACTTCGCGGCTTCCTATTGGTTACTCATTCACTCGCCTCCATCGAGCAATGCATGCAGTATCTGTTGCCGTCCAAAGGGGCGACTTTCTAGCAACTTTTGCGCTCGGTGCAAGGGTTCAAGAGGGACCTTCTGACAACTACAAATATGAAACCAAAAATCTGAAAAAAATTCCATAGGTGTTGAAAGAACCAATTGATGGCGGATACTAGTTTATAATGTAAATTAAAGCATACTTTAGTCGCAAACACTCCCCGAAAAAGGGGCATTTTAGGGACTTTTTGAAAATTTCCTCCGCTGTAAGTTTTCAAAATACAGCAACCTAAAATAGTATCCGCCATCCAGCAACTCTTTAACAACACGTGTATTTTTTCCCAAAGCTGCGCCTCAATATTTGTGGCTAGGAGAAGTTCCCGCGTAAACCTCTGCTGAATCGCCTAGCCCTGGCCATAAGCCATCGCTTAGTCCCCTCTTAATACGTGAATACGAGAATATAGTTTACTCCGAGAAATATCCGAAGTTCTCAGATAGGTATAGTGAATATAACCTCACTGAGCTGTCAAAAGATTGTTCATAGCCTCTCACCGTTTTCAAGATTTTATTGACACTGGAGACATTAATTGATAAGCTAGCATAATAAGCACTTTGTTTGATTATTGACTACATTGGATGAGTAACATAATTATGAAACTCATACGCTACGCTTTAAATCAGAACTTAGTACGGCGTACATACTGCGGTGTAGGAGTAAGGTTCATTACAGCCAGCAGGATTGTCATAACCGCGAAAATAATTTAATCATTCGAAAGCTTCGCTAAAATCTCTTAGAAACTGGGTTTCGCGAAAGAGTGTGGACATTTGGGTATAGCATGCAAGTAAGCAGACGAGACACTTTCTGCCATGGTAGTCAGAATTGTGGTCAGCGTAATAGGGGTTATGGCGCATGGAGACGAGATAAGTCAGTCGGCGAGCACATGGGCTCTTCGCGCGCGGGAGTGACGTCACGTCATTTTGAATGTTCAGCCAATGAAAACGGCTGATTTGGTGAGGTCTAGGAACGCTCTAATGCTAGGAACGGAAAGGCGCCTCCGGGTCATGGTCGTGCGCCGCAGTTACCCGGATTGTGTTTCGCAAAATGTCTAGCGAGTGCCATAACTCCCCTTCCTGGGCATCTTGTTATGGTACACGCGAGATATACTGATTGATCTCGAGAAACTCTCACTACGTATCTGTATCCGTCTTGTAAATACGTAACTGAACCTGCCCGCTGGCCGGGTAGCTCTACAACAACCATAGCGCAAATCCTCCTACGATACACTCCTCGTCGTCACCATTGGGACACTGAGCAGTGAGTGCTGAGTACTGCTACCTACAGAAGATGACAAATCAGACATGGAGCTTCCCGGGTTCCCGGGCTACCAGATTTTCTGAACCAAAAGGATAATTACTGAACGGATTTTATTGTCGGAAAAAGTTTACTTATTTGTAAGAATTTTTTTTTGCTGACATGTTTTTTTCCCCATCTTGTTGGGCAAGTGAAAGATGCAAAGCATGTGCTAATCTCGGCGGGATATTTTCAAATTTCGGCCAGCTTTCTACTCGACAGCGATACGGTGATACAATTCAGCTCCGTAACTTTTTCCATTCCTTGCCTTTTCCAACTTTTTATAATCCAGCAATAAACTTAATCCAGGGTGTCAGGATTAGTGATCAGTATTGGGGCGGTAGGTAACTCAACCATGTCGTTTGAAAAGGTCTGATTCAAGATTCCGGTTTAATGTGGGACGTTTAATTAGATGCGGATGTATCGAAAAATATCACTAAAATGGACCATACGTTTGGCATGGATCGTTAAGTGGATCCCAGGCACTGGATCTGCTGAATATAACGTGAGCCAAATGTGTATTCAATTTTCGAATTTTTTGGCTAATGGTATCAGCAAAGCGTCGTCTTGAAAAAATGTGAAAGTTCCCTAAAACTATATGTTTTTACATACATTTATGTTCCGCGGGTGCCTAGAGGGCTAGGTAAATTGAAGTTTAGCCGATTGCAGTTTACGTGGTTGGTAGTTTTTTCAACTGTTGTATTACATGATTTGATCATTTGATCCTAAAAAACTTTTAGAATAGGGTTGCAATTTCAGAAAGTTTCAGACGCGTTTTGTTTTGAACATTATTTAATATTTCCGATCAAAATCAAAAGTACTATCATGGTTCACTGGGTAAAGCTTACCTACACTGGGTACAGCAACCTAAAATAGTATCCGCCATCCAGCAACTCTTTAACAACACGTGTATTTTTTCCCAAAGCTGCGCCTCAATATTTGTGGCTAGGAGAAGTTCCCGCGTAAACCTCTGCTGAATCGCCTAGCCCTGGCCATAAGCCATCGCTTAGTCCCCTCTTAATACGTGAATACGAGAATATAGTTTACTCCGAGAAATATCCGAAGTTCTCAGATAGGTATAGTGAATATAACCTCACTGAGCTGTCAAAAGATTGTTCATAGCCTCTCACCGTTTTCAAGATTTTGAGGTTTTGTGCAAAAACGACGTTTCCCGCGCTGAAAACGCGATGCTGAGGCTGTGTGCAAAAACGACGTTTCACGCGCTGAAAAGACGATTTTGAGGTTATGTACAAAAACGACGTTTCATGCGCTGAAAAGTCGATTTTGACTTTATGTGCAAAAACTACGTTTCACGCGCTAAAAACGCAATACTGAGGCTTATTTGCAAAAACGACGTTTCACGCGCTGAAAACCCGATTTTGAGTTTATGTTCAAATTTTCGCGATATTTTCGACCCATATTTCGGCTTTCCTGCGACGTTGGGTGATCTGAAGTTTATCCAACGCCGACGACTCTCCCGGCCGCGACGGCATCGCCGCCCGCCAACCACCTCGGGGACCCGACCACGACTCGATTTCCCACAAGACCAATGTTACTGGACTTTTTACTGGAATTTCGAGACCGCCTTCAGAGGAGGAGAGGGTCATTTTTTCAAGTTTTTCTGTATTCATTCTCTTATTGCGGGTGCTGACGGCGATGCCGGCAATGCACCCCGACGTCGCCGTCAATGTCGGCGGCGTCCTCTTCTCCCATAAGAGCAATGCTATATGACTATAGTCGTTTTTTCTTCGAAAGACCAGTGCTCCATTAATATGAGGACTTTGACGACGATGCCGGCCACGCACCTCGACGTCGCCGTCAGCGTCGTCGGCGTCCCCTTCTCCGATAAGAGCAATGCTATATGACTTAGTCGTTTTGTCTTTGTAAGACCAGTGCTCCATTGTTATGAGGACGTTGACGACGATGCCGGCCAGGCATCCCGACGGCGCCGTCAACTGCACGCTGTGCCTCACTATGCATGAGAGAAATTCCATTTCACTTGTCTGTTTTCTGAAATCCAGAGAGGGGTGTCGGATGTGAATACCATCCTGGGATAGTACCTTCTGAATAGACCTTGTGAATAGACCTTCTGGGATAGTTGAAAATTTGATAAAAATCGATTTGGCCAGAAAGAAAACTGTACTTATATTAACAATGATGTAATCTGTTTTTTCTTAATTGGGTAAGCTTTTCTTAACTGACACAGACGCCGACGCCGACGCTTTCGCGGGCGGACGGGCGTCGTCGGCTGCCGCCTCGGATCTCTCTACTCTTATATACTCTTCCATCTTATATACTCGACAGAGTCCGGTCGCCGTGTACCTTCGCGGGAGTCGACCGTTTGCCGGACCGACGCCGGGCACCGACGCCGACGCCCTAGCGGGCGGCAGGGGGTCCCCCGGCCTCAAGGGCGCGAACGCCGGTGACAGGAAGGCACCGGTCACCTAGCAGTACACCCGGCGATGCACCGCCAACGCCCGGTAAGTCGTCAAACACCGGACACCGGGAAACGCACCAGAGAGCGTCTTTTCCCTTTAAACTCTCAATGTCATACCCCAAATTTTCGCGGCCGGGGGGGGGGGGGGGTTCTTCGTGTTCTGTATACGCGCCGAGCCGCCAAGTCGTCAAGGTCAAAAATAATGCAGTCCCTCAGACCCGCGGTGGCCAGACCGCGATTTAGCCAATGTACGTCGTTTTTGATTTTTTATTTAAACTCTTGCCTTGTCTGTCACGGGTGCCACGCCGCGATCGTGCGTCTGTCGTGCTGGTAATTCCCGTGAGCGGCATCGAGATGTGCCCTTGTTGTATGCCACCACCGTGCCGGTCTCATTTGGTATGTATTTGGCTCGATTTCTTGCGCAGCCTCGATAGTACGTTCCTCGTTAAACAAGTCGCCCGGTTCGTAACGCATCGTGCCCCGGACGCGCCTTTCCGTTCCCAGCACTAGCCCAGCAGACCTCGCCAAATCAGCCGTTTTCATTGGGCCACTCGCGCAATTTCAGATCTGACAGTGGTCCTGTTCCGAAACCTGCTGAAGCTACTGCGCGCTAACAAATGATATAACCTCACTGAGCTGTCAAAAGATCGTCCATAGTCTCTAACCGTTTTCAATATTTAACTAATACAATGGATACATTTCTTAGGCTAGTTTAATTAACACTTTGTTTGATTATTAACTACATTGGATTAGTTACATATGAAACTCATGTGCTATGCTTTAAAATAGAAATAAGTTACGTAATGCGCACGTAATGCAGTGTGGGAGTACGGTTCTTTATAGCCAGGGCAGCAGGTACATATGTGATTGTCATAACCCAGGGGCGTAGGATGGGGGGGGGGGGATGGGGGGGTCAAATACCCCCCAACACATCGGCCTGACACACTCGACCCCCACTGGGGGCCGGGGGGTCATGCCAGTTTACTCCTCACGGGGTCACGTAACTGAATCGTGCCCGTGACTGAAGTTTTCACGAAACTTTCTAATTTATATGATAGGAAATTTGAAATTAAGATTCCCTATTCTGATAACCATGGTTGGTTTGGCCCAAATTTACATTAGCATGTCTTAGCATGCAGCAATTGCTGGATTCGGACAAAATATAGAAACTATGTGAAAATTCCGACACAGCCTGCAAGTCAGCAGACGAGGCACGTTCTGCCGCGCATGTGAGAATTTTATCGGTGAAATTTGGGTTATGGCGCACGGAGACGAGATAATTCTGTCGCCGAACACATGGGCTCTGCGCGCGGGGGAGTGACGTCACGACAGTTAGAATGTTCAACCAATGAAAAAGGCTGATTTGGCGAGGTCTGCTGGGCTTTTCCTGGTCTGCTGGTTCCTTTCGTACTGGGCAGGATTACTCCCGCAATAACGTTAGTCATTAGTAGGGTTAAACTAACCTGTCTCACGACGGTCTAAACCCAGCTCACGTTCCCTATTTGTAGGTGAACAATCTAACGCTTGGCGAATTCTGCTTCGCAATGATAGGAAGAGCCGACATCGAAGGTTCAAAAAGCGACGTCGCTATGAACGCTTGGCCGCCACAAGCCAGTTATACCTGTGGTAACTTTTCTGACACCTCTTGATAAAAACTCGTTAAGCCAAAAGGATCGATAGGCCGTGCTTTCGCAGTCTCTATGCGTACTGAAAATCGAGATCAAGCCAGCATTTGCCTTTTGGTCTACGCGAGGTTTCTGTCCTCGCTGAGCTGACCTTAGGACACCTGCGTTATTCTTTGACAGATGTACCGCCCCAGTCAAACTCCCCGCCTAGCAATGTCCTCGGATCGGATCACGCCGGGGATTGTTGGACTTCATTTCAACCGCGAGCCGCGACGTCGCTCGCGGCCCGACGCCGACCGAAGCCGACGCCGAACAACTACCGCAGACGCCGGGCGCCGCGGAATCGGTCGTCCCCTCACACGTGTGGTTCGAGAACTGCCGTGACACCGCGCCGACCTCGCGGCCGAGCGGGCACGCGTTCCGCTTCACCGAGTAAGTAAGGAAACGATGAAAGTAGTGGTATTTCACCGGCGACAAGGGAGCGCCGGCGTTAGCCGACGCTTGGTCCCGAGCCTCCCACTTATGCTACACCTCTCATGTCTCCTTACAATGCCAGACTAGAGTCAAGCACAACAGGGTCTTCTTTCCCCGCTAATTGCTCCAAGCCCATTCCCTTGGCAGTGGTTTCGCTAGATAGTAGTTAGGGACAGTGGGAATCTCGTTAATCCATTCATGCGCGTCACTAATTAGATGACGAGACATTTGGCTACCTTAAGAGAGTCATAGTTACCCGCGCTTGCTTGAATTCCTTCACTTTGACATTCAGAGCACTGGGCAGAAATCACATTGCGTCAACACACTGTAAACGCCATCCGCAATGCTTTGTTTTAATTAGACAGTCGGATTCCCCGTGTCCGTGCCAGTTCTGAGTTGAACGTTTATCGATGGTCGCCGCGCGAACGATAGCGCCGCGACAGATGTTACTCCGCCGCGACGCCTTTGACACGCCGCACAAAGCAAGGAGGCCATTATCCGATACCGGCGCGACGACGCCGACGAAGTCGACGGCACCAGAGGCACCGCGTGCTACAACTGACGCGGTCTACCAGGCCCGGCACCATGACGCTGACCGATTTCTGCGACCAAGCCGCGACACACCCCGTCCCTCATCCCGAAGTTACGGATCCGATTTGCCGACTTCCCTTACCTACATTCTTCTATCGACTAGAGGCTCCGGACCTTGGAGACCTGCTGCGGAAATGGGTACGATCCGGCGCGACACCTCCACGTGACCCTCACCCGGATTTTCAAGGTTCGACGGAATGATCGTGACATCGCCGCAAGTGCGATGCTCTTCGCGTGCCAAACCCTATCTCCGCGCTAGGCGATTCCAGGGAACATGGACGCTCATATAGAACAGATAATCCGACGACGTATCCGGGTCTTTTTAGGTCACCCCGACGAGTCTGCATTGCTGCAGTGGCCCGCGCATCGGTTCCACTGCCAGGTTACGGAATGGGAACCGTATTCCCTTTCGCCCGATACGGTCAGTTTGCCGTGCGTGCTGTCGCGAGCGACGAGCGTTTCGAGCAACAAACTATTCGACTGCGTATCAACAAGGATTTCTCCTGGGGCTTAGGATCAACTGACTCGTGTGCAACAAATGTTTACACGAAACATGAGCGAGAGTATGGCAAGAAGCCAAACCTTCTCGGTCTGGTGCTCATCTCTCGCAAGAATCTCTGCATTCAGACACAGGTGAGTTCCATTTGCTCATTTATCAGGTTAGTCAGACACTATCTGAAACACGTGTTATGTGTGTATCTAAAACACGGGTGGGTACTACATTACAAAACAATGCAATGCACAAAGGACATTTGGACCTTTGGTCATCTTGGACATTTCAAGGAACCTTGCCCCTTCCTTACCAGTGCCCTATAGACATGGGATTTTTGGAGGAGCTGAATAACACCATCTGGAATAAGACCATATCGGCCATTTTCTGTCCCACCGGAATAAAGCCATCTGACTGATGGTCTTGTTCCAGTGGAACAAGACCATACAAAATATGGTGTTGTTCCAGTTTTGATTCACTGTCCCAACACCATCAGTCTGATGGTCTTGTTCCACCGGAATAAGAACATAAAAATTATGGTCTTGTTCCAGTCAAGATTGACTGTCCCAACACCATATTTCTGATGGTCTTGTACCAGTGGAACAAGACCATAAAAATATGGCTTTAATCCAGTCGGTTAAGGCAGTGGCGTGCGAATCAGTATGGAAAAAGCCATCTCGTGTATGGTGTTAGTCCACTGGAATAATACCATAAGAAATATGGCTTTGGTCCCGTAACGAGCCAACCCTCGTTGCAGAGGAGTGAAGAGAGATGCCTAGCTTGCAGGCGTCGGGGTATAAACTTATGAACAACATTGTGGACTGTTTTGATGTGCTTTTATACGAGGTATTGTTATAAGAAAAAAATTGACACTTCAAAAAAAAAAATATTCTTTCTTTAGTATTTCGTATACACACACACATACACACACATTGCGATTTTTAAGGGTCCACGGTGATATATAATATTCGCTTTATTGCTCGCTACGCGACGCGTGTTCTTATTTTTAATTTATGAGCGACAGACATGTTAATATTATGCTACTAGGTGTACATTTTAGCAGCATTAACTTAAAAATCTTAAATCAGCTCATCGGGGAAGGCGAAAGGTATACATGAGTCGAGGCTAAAACACATGAAGTGATTAGGTCCCACCTATGTGGCGACAAATTAAACTAATTCATCACGATTCTGATGTTCTCTTTCGATAACTAATCCAAGTCTTGTTTTCACCACAAACAATACTTTTGTAGCATTGTCCCCGTAACCTCTGTCTATCTGCAGATTGAAAAAAGTTGGTTGTCTTGTTGTGCATGATTAAATTGAAAATTCTCTTGACTTTGAAGATGCCAGTTGCACAACTTCGTATGATTTTGGGTTTCTCAAAAGTATTTTTTGGGATTCGGCATAAAGCATAATAATATTTGAAAAGTTGTGCAGTTGCCTACTAACTATATCGGCTTTCAAAAATGATTTCCTTCTGTGTAATGTTGAAAGCAATCTCATGTCTAGGCTAGAGCCAGCTACCAAAAATGAAATTCCCGAAAAACATTTCGCGGACAGTTTGGATACTGGTATCAAAAATTTTGTCTTGGTGCCAGCTATCACCTCCAAAGTGTGTGCAACGCGGCAGGTGCGACTGGAACCCGTGGGTGGACGTTAAAGGTCACACGGGAGACATCCACTGAAAGGCGAATATCTTCCATACCATATGTCATGCTCAATAAATGGCTCATAGCTAAGTTTTGAAACTCTCGGCTGGTGTCCAGCAGCAGTGGGTCCTATTGAAAGTTGCAAATCCACTCTCCTTACTAACGTGAAATGGAGTTTAGGTTAAAAAGCAATAAGTTATGTTCTTCACGCTGCCATTGTCAGTCGAGGAAGTAACTAGAAAATATAAGTGAGACTTCATTGAGCATTGAAACCCCAGTTTGAAATATTTTCTTTCAAAGTTTATGTTATATATAGGAAAAGCAGACGTGAATCTTCGAAATTTAATAAAAATGCTTCCCTTTTGGTCCTGTATATGGTCCTATATATGACAGTATGTCAAATTAGGGTGTGTCATTACCAGTTTAATATACTAGTGTATTACAATAAACTCTGTATGAGTGAGAGTGCATGCTGAATGAAACTTGCGTTTGCGTTGACGACGTTTTGATTGACTAGCTGATCTTGTGTCGTTTCCACACTTCGAGAGTACCTGGCTCTTGATAAGACTGTACATATTTTTCTTCCGTATTGTTTAATTTCCTGTGCCTGGCTATAAATAAGCTAACCCAACAAAAGGGTAGCTACCTGACCACTCCCTGCGTCGCCGGCGAGCAGGCAGTTGTCTCCGAGATCTGGCCTCCCGAGTTCGGCAGTATAACATTAAGTTATTCACATGCATCATATTATCAATGTTGTTTGTGTTAATTTGGTCAGCTTCCACACTTACAGATAATAATAGGATAGGAACCTGACAATCTCCAAGTCAAGTTCAGAAGGAATAAGCATCTCATTACAGGGCCCACCCACTCCTAAAAAACGTTAGAGAATCGCTAGATCATTATAATGATCTAGCGATTCTGTAACGCGATCTGAATACAGATCGAGCATTAGAGATTGCATGCTAGGTTCAAATTGATAACGCGAAATCTTATAGATATGGAGCCTCGCAATTGAATTCCTGCTCCCTCGCCAACAAGTGTTATTAAAGTGTTATAAAAAAAATTAGTTCGGGGTGCCGGGAACTTTAATTATAACATTGTTTTACACTTTCGCCCATGACCATAGGTAAAGTTTAGGTACTGTGCTCTTGCTTGTGACTTAGGTTTAGTCTTACTTATGCAAATAAAGTAAAACATGATTCCTTATAAAAGGTATATGTTCAAACTATACAGCCATGTGTGGTTGTCTCTACGATATGGTTCATATTATCACACTAATAATATTATATTTTTTCATCAACCGCTTACACCCCTTTGCATCATTTATCCCCGGACCAGCGGGAACAATTGTTTACAATATTGGGTGAAAGTGATTTAAAATAGTTCACATACCAATACCCAACGCAAACATACATACAATGGTTCAAAAATGTTTACGTAGTGCTTACGTTATACGTAGTGGCTGCGTTTGACATTATTTGCATAGAACACAACTTTTTAAAATCCAAGTGCTGGATGCTAGGCATCTCGCTTTACTCCTCTGCAACGAGGGTTGACTCGTTACTGGACCAAAGCCATATTTCTTATGGTATTATTCCAGTGGACTAACACCATACACGAGATGGCTTTTTTCCTTTCTGATTCGCACGCCACTGCCTTAACCGACTGGATTAAAGCCATATTTTTATGGTCTTGTTCCACTGGAACAAGACCATCAGAAATATGGTGTTGGGACAGTCAATCTTGACTGGAACAAGACCATAATTTTTATTGTCTTATTCCGGTGGAACAAGACCATCAGACTGTTGGTGTTGGGACAGTGAATCAAAACTGGAACAAGACCATATTTTTTATGGTCTTGTTCCACTGGAACAAGACCATCCGGTGGGACAGAATATGGCTGATATGGTCTAATTCCAGATGGTCTTATTCAGTCGTCTCGGGATTTTTGTGATTTATTTGTTTGGCAAAAAATCTCTTGAGCAAGATTAAACCCATTTATAGCAACAATAAGTGGAAAGCTAGCGGCAGAACACAACCGGGATTGGATGAGCGGCAAGCTTCACTTATTGGCCTGGATCTCACAAATTGGTATTCAAAATTTCCTCGTTTTGTGTGAAAACACACATTTCACAAAACTGCCACAACTGTTTTGAGACTTATTACTAGAGCTAGGATAGTTATGCACATAAAAACAGCAAAACAAAACATGCCCGCAAAAGTGCCAAAACATGCAAACATGCAACTTTAAAAAAAAAGAGATGCAAAAAACATGCAGAGTAAATTATCTTGTATTTGCGGAGCTGTAATGGGTTGTGATACGACAAAATATGTTTCATTACGTCAAAACAAGTCAAATGTCGTTCTTTTAGCCAATTGGAACTAGGTTTTTTGAACAATTGACCTATGGGGGTATGCGCAAAACAGTAGATTACAATCAGCATTTTAATATTTCCTGATGTGAGGCTGTGTTATTGGTCAGAAAGAAGGTATTTATGAACCGAAAAACACCGTTTAAATTCCCAAGATGATCTCCTCACAATACTTTAACGAGCTTGCAAGTTGTGGAGTCACACCCAGATCAAATTCTGGGTCAGAAATAATTTACGAAAAACCACACAGGAGCTTGTAAGAAGAATTCTTTGCTAAAACTAGCTAGTTGAGCGCAACTTTTGCCTTTGGCAACCATCGGCTTTTGGGGGCAGACCATGTGTCTCAAGATGGTTCCGAAATTAGCTTTAATGTATGCCAGATCACGAGCCAGTTCGGCAAAGATTTTGCCAGTTCGGCAAAAAAAGCCTTTGTGCCCCTCTAATACTGGCTGCATCGGCTGCATCAAGCGTGAACAAAAATTACAAATCAACCCTTGGTGCAAACAAAATCATTTGTTTTAGCAATCCGTAGGAGAACTTGCCATTTCATCGTAGGAAATTTGTTGAAACGTCTTAAGCTTGTTCCTCTGTCTCACTGTAAAAAAAATCCAAAAGAAAAAAATCCAAGTTGTTGTGGGTTATGGAAATGCCCATTGAGTAAGAGATTAGAGATTTACGAGTTCTTTGAATTTTTTCACAGTAAATATCTCCATTCAAATAATAAAAGTGTGTCTTTTTTTCGAATTCGAAGTTCCCAATAATACCAATCAATAACTCTCTGAAAACTGATCAGTATTCCATTTGAATCGCATTTCTAGGTTGAATACGAGACGCGCAAAAGGCTGCGATTGATTCATTAATTTTTAAAACGATCCTGGCTGCTATAATCCTTCCTGTTTTACGAGAATTTTTGTGTCAGCAGATTACGTCATACGCCAGGGGCGCCGACTACGTGGGTGCCCGAGTGCTCGAGCAACCCTCGAAATTTGTATGACCGTGTTTTGTATGTGTTATCATTGAGAAAGATAGAACTTTTGTGTTTGGACCAACAATAAACCACAGGAGGTATATTAACGGTTAAACGGTTGCAGAGTTGATTGTTTTGGAAGGTTATCACCCTATTCACATCCCAGCGAGGCATGAACTGACAGTACAGGAGTGAACTGTATACAGACCAATAACAAACACATAGCACAATCAGTTTTCCAGGATTCATAGGATGCCAGGAAGAAATCACCAAGATATGTGGCTAAAATCAGCTGCTACCCAGGCTGTCAGTAAATTGATGCTACCAACATTTTGCTATCTAAACCTAGTTTCCGCAAACTCTCTGTATTATGTACCACCTACAACATTCTCCAGGAACAGCTGCTACCTAGAATTTACTTTCATAAATGCATAGTTGTTTGCGATACGCAAATAACTCAAATGACTGCCAAGTGTTATAGCGGCAAGACAGTCCTCGACGTGACTTCGTACCTGTTGCTCCTTGTGCTCCTGTCGCACCTTCTTTGTGAATCTCGGTGGGTTGTCGTTTTTATCGGCAATTTCGATGAGAATCACCTGTTAACCTGTAAGTAAGCGGAGCGCCAGAGTTTGGAGAGCAAAATTCTACCCTGAAACACCTCATATAGGTAGGTACTCTTTCTCACTTTTAATCACTCATCTTTCTCCTGCAGTTATCTGTAACTCCTGCACCTTCGCTTCTTTTTACTACGAAACATCAGCTCTCCGGGCAATGCTTATAAATTAGGCTGGCCCTATTCGCACGGCTCCCGTGCGAATAAGCAGATGTAGCACTATTCACACGGCTACCGTGCGACTAAGGCACAGAAACGCTACTCGCACGGTAGAACCGTGCCAATAAGGCGTTAAAACACTATTCGCACGGAACCGCCGTGCGACTAATCCGTCAAAACGCTATTCGCACGGTTGAATTCACTGTTGAGCGTGCGGGCAAGCCACTAGAACACTATTTACACGGCAGAGCCGTGCAAACAAGGCAGTGCAACACTATTCGCAGCCATGTTTTCACGGCGGAGCCGTGTGGGCAAAACGTCAAGAATCTATTCGCACAGCTAGATATTAAGATACCGCAGCAATAACAAAGCTGTAAACCAGAAAAAATCTCGACCAAACTGTCAAGTGCAATTTCGAGATGTTAACGCCGTCCTGCACAACAAGGGGGCAATAAAGTAGGATAACAGCGACAACGACGACAACGGCTTCATCCCCTATTCGGATGCTAATGAATATCGGCGACCCCAACGACTAGGAGGTGGCGACCAGGGATCAGTGACGGTCCGGCTAGGTACCCAAGGTCCCGGTGGCGAGGAGACCTCGGGGGCCACCATCCCTCGAGTTGAAGGGGGTGGGGGAATTGTCTCAGGGAGTTTAGGAAAGAAACGGTTAAGCGATTGTAAGTCACACTTGTAATACCACAGGTTGAATACGCTGCAGTTGTTGGAACCCAAACAATTCACATAAGGGAAACACGGAGTGTATCGAAAGTGTCCAACGTCGTTTTGTCAAGCTAATCTGCACAAGGACCGACACTGAGTATCATAGAGCATCATATGTTGATATGTGTACTAGTATGAATCTGACGACCCTATACAGAAGGCGAATTTTATCTGATATGTCTTTTTTGTATAGCATCATTCGTTCAAAATATTAATTAATATTAAAAATTAATATAAATATTATAATTATTATAATTATATATATATATATATATATATATATATATATATATATATATATATATATATATATATATATATATATATATATATAATATAGTATATTATAATAAATATATTATTATATTATATTATATATTAATATTTATATATTATTATTATTATTATTATTATTATTATTATTATTATTATATAATTATTATTAAATATTAATTTTGTATATTATTATTATTTTAACTAATATTAATTTTAGAGTTCCTGCAAGAGGCACAAGAAGCAAGGAGTTTTTCAGGCCATGTGCTAGTCGTATCAATGTTCTACAAAAACACATGTATAAATCGTTTGCAATTTGTCTTTAATTATCTATGTAAGCAAAAGGGCGGCGACGACGTCGACATAAACGTTGCCTCTGTATTAGAGTTCACACAAAATGTTAAAAGAATTGTGGAACAAATGTGATAAGCTAGTCTGAAACGAAATGTTGCTGGACGTTGTTTTATTTAGTGGTTTTCAATGTGTTACTGTGTTACTGTGTTTTTATTATATTGTACTTGTGGGTAGCTAAATACCTGTTACAATAAAGATTTTGAAATTGAAATTGAAATTGTAATGGGGTAGGTTGGAGTCATAGAAAATAAGGTCAGTGTAATCTTTTGTGGTGTGACGATCTAAGGGCTACTTGAGCTGAAGTTTAATGTAATACAGTACAGTACGAACTATATATGCTATATATAGTTTTTACCCTATCTCCTGGATCCCCCACTCTGCAAGTGAAAGTAAAAAACAATTTCTTGTCCATAATAAAATTGCAATTTGAATTAGCAGCTTTGGGCCGTTGTTAAGGCCGTGTCTGAATTGGCTGTTCCATGCGGTCTCGCGTACTCGTTCTTGACAAATGACGTCACAAGTTCTGTCCGAATTGCAAAGCCACCGAGCCCCGAGCATAGCAGAGCGAGTACGCGAGACTTGGACGATGCAGTCTCGCAGACTTGGTCTCGCTGACTTCCGTGTTATCAAATGGCGGTCGGAGCCGTGATTATGCCAGGTAGCTGAAGTTATCTGTACAAATATGAAACAAATCAAGTCACCAAGACCAAGTACGCAAGACCGAGACCAAATTAATTCAGACACATCCTTAGTTTGTATGATATGCTTTAACTTAAAAGTATGGCTATGAGGGCAACATTCTAGATACAGAACTTCTAGATATAGGAATCATAGCAGGATTCCATTGCCGAATTCCTCTGTGTGAGGAAAATGTTTAGGAGAATAATTCCTAATGCAAATGGGAGCAGAATGTTTGGTTACACGCTGCGCCAGTTACTTCATTTAACTTTTTAAAGTTTTTTTTGGCACCTTCGGTTACACTAGAAAGAAAAATTTAAGGTATGGGGTTTGCTTTGATAGGAACAAGCTGGTCAAAAAAATATAAAAAATAACACAATATGACACCTTGGATGTGGTGACTAAAAAGCTAAACGTGTGAGAATAATAGAAAGTAAGAATGAGCGCTATGTTGTACCTATACCTACCTACCTACCTACCTACTTATTATACTATACTACCTGCTAGTTGTATTGTTTATTTAAGTGGTGGTCTATTTTTGGTCACCGCAAACAAAATCTTGCTTTAGAACAACTCTATCCCCTATCCAAAAAATTGGTTCCTATATAGGTAGGCATTGTTTCATGTAGGTAGTGTGGTTGTGCAGGGTGCACGCAATGTAAACGCAAACTAAAGTGTATAAGTATTACATTGAGAATGGCAATGTACCAGTCACGGTCAGACACATACGTATTTGGTCCACAGTACCTGAATACTGTCCTTGGCGAGTTTACCCTATAAATCTAGAAAATTACTAGGTATTTAATTTGTTGTAGGTAGGAGCTGGAGAGTACCTACTCCAATGGGGTACATTGTAGACTTATATTATAAAACCTGAAGATTTGGGGCCTTTTGCCATTAAAAAAATGTATACATAATAATACATAAGTGAGGGTGACATGAGAGAGAATTCACCTTGAAACCCAATGTAAACATTTCCACACAGCCAAAAGTCTTCAAGCGCAGACAAGCTTTACCCAGTGAACCATGATAGTACTTTTGATTTTGATCGGAAATATTAAATAATGTTCAAAACAAAACGCGTCTGAAACTTTCTGAAATTGCAACCCTATTCTAAAAGTTTTTTAGGATCAAATGATCAAATCATGTAATACAACAGTTGAAAAAACTACCAACCACGTAAACTGCAATCGGCTAAACTTCAATTTACCTAGCCCTCTAGGCACCCGCGGAACATAAATGTATGTAAAAACATATAGTTTTAGGGAACTTTCACATTTTTTCAAGACGACGCTTTGCTGATACCATTAGCCAAAAAATTCGAAAATTGAATACACATTTGGCTCACGTTATATTCAGCAGATCCAGTGCCTGGGATCCACTTAACGATCCATGCCAAACGTATGGTCCATTTTAGTGATATTTTTCGATACATCCGCATCTAATTAAACGTCCCACATTAAACCGGAATCTTGAATCAGACCTTTCCAAACGACATGGTTGAGTTACCTACCGCCCCAATACTGATCACTAATCCTGACACCCTGGATTAAGTTTATTGCTGGATTATAAAAAGTTGGAAAAGGCAAGGAATGGAAAAAGTTACGGAGCTGAATTGTATCACCGTATCGCTGTCGAGTAGAAAGCTGGCCGAAATTTGAAAATATCCCGCCGAGATTAGCACATGCTTTGCATCTTTCACTTGCCCAACAAGATGGGGAAAAAAACATGTCAGCAAAAAAAAATTCTTACAAATAAGTAAACTTTTTCCGACAATAAAATCCGTTCAGTAATTTTCCTTTTGGTTCAGAAAATCTGGTAGCCCGGGAACCCGGGAAGCTCCATGTCTGATTTGTCATCTTCTGTAGGTAGCAGTACTCAGCACTCACTGCTCAGTGTCCCAATGGTGACGACGAGGAGTGTATCGTAGGAGGATTTGCGCTATGGTTGTTGTAGAGCTACCCGGCCAGCGGGCAGGTTCAGTTACGTATTTACAAGACGGATACAGATACGTAGTGAGAGTTTCTCGAGATCAATCAGTATATCTCGCGTGTACCATAACAAGATGCCCAGGAAGGGGAGTTATGGCACTCGCTAGACATTTTGCGAAACACAATCCGGGTAACTGCGGCGCACGACCATGACCCGGAGGCGCCTTTCCGTTCCTAGCATTAGAGCGTTCCTAGACCTCACCAAATCAGCCGTTTTCATTGGCTGAACATTCAAAATGACGTGACGTCACTCCCGCGCGCGAAGAGCCCATGTGCTCGCCGACTGACTTATCTCGTCTCCATGCGCCATAACCCCTATTACGCTGACCACAATTCTGACTACCATGGCAGAAAGTGTCTCGTCTGCTTACTTGCATGCTATACCCAAATGTCCACACTCTTTCGCGAAACCCAGTTTCTAAGAGATTTTAGCGAAGCTTTCGAATGATTAAATTATTTTCGCGGTTATGACAATCCTGCTGGCTGTAATGAACCTTACTCCTACACCGCAGTATGTACGCCGTACTAAGTTCTAATTTAAAGCGTAGCGTATGAGTTTAATAATTATGTTACTCATCCAATGTAGTCAATAATCAAACAAAGTGCTTATTATGCTAGCTTATCAATTAATGTCTCCAGTGTCAATAAAATCTTGAAAACGGTGAGAGGCTATGAACAATCTTTTGACAGCTCAGTGAGGTTATATTCACTATACCTATCTGAGAACTTCGGATATTTCTCGGAGTAAACTATATTCTCGTATTCACGTATTAAGAGGGGACTAAGCGATGGCTTATGGCCAGGGCTAGGCGATTCAGCAGAGGTTTACGCGGGAACTTCTCCTAGCCACAAATATTGAGGCGCAGCTTTGGGAAAAAATACACGTGTTGTTAAAGAGTTGCTGGATGGCGGATACTATTTTAGGTTGCTGTATTTTGAAAACTTACATCGGAGGAAATTTTCAAAAAGTCCCTAAAATGCCCCTTTTTCGGGGAGTGTTTGCGACTAAAGTATGCTTTAATTTACATTATAAACTAGTATCCGCCATCAATTGGTTCTTTCAACACCTATGGAATTTTTTTCAGATTTTTGGTTTCATATTTGTAGTTGTCAGAAGGTCCCTCTTGAACCCTTGCACCGAGCGCAAAAGTTGCTAGAAAGTCGCCCCTTTGGACGGCAACAGATACTGCATGCATTGCTCGATGGAGGCGAGTGAATGAGTAACCAATAGGAAGCCGCGAAGTAATCCATTACAAGGGTCTACGACTCTGATGGACTCTTGTGTTTATAATAGGATAAGAACGCAGGATCGTGGTACGATAGACAAATGAACACAACGAATACCGACCAAACATTGCGACTTTTTGTAGATTAAAGTTGCGTCATCTATAATTTACGAATTATTATACTTGTATTCCAGCATATTATATACCAGAGTGAATGCTCGAGTAGTCTGCATTTGCTCACATCATTGTCATCACAATATGTTTACACTGTCCAGGGTGGCGATTGTCTAACTTTTAACCAATCGGTTACCGATCGATAGCAGGTATAAAAACCAGTATCGAGGGATAACTATTCGATAAAATAAATCAGAAATTGTATATATAAGTATCGATCGACAAGCTGACATGAGATCGATAAAACTAACGATATCAAAAAGGTGTCGTTAGCTCACTACCGATCGACAACATGTTTATAACCTGCAGAGTTTTCACTCAATTTTCATAAATATGATACGGATGCTTTCAAAGAACAATGCTATATCATTGCTTTTATAAGTCAGAATGTTTAATGGGAATTTTAACTTAAAATACTTCAGGCAAATAGTCTAAATGACAATGCGTTGAAATAATATGACGTTCTATTGGTTGGTTTTTGGGCGTCCTATTGCAAACAGGATGCTTATTTACCTATGAAGTCGGATTTCTTAGCAAGATAAGCAAAAATGAAACAGTAAATGCATTTCCACGTTTTTAATATATTTTAACATCGAAATAATAATTCAACCTTAGCTTGCCGCTCCGAAAATGTTATTATCATGTTCGTCCCGTTGATTTAGAAGTTAAAAATATTGCATATTTCTTTATTGGTATTAGAATCATATTTTGCTGCACCGGTTTCATTGCAGACAAATCACGATGCATTGTGGTCATATTCGTGTTAATAATGCATTCAAAAAATTGAAGATTTACTGAAAAATACATTAGTGCCATGAGACGACCTTATGATTTAGTAACATGGCCTGTCAAAAATGACAAACAACTTCTTGGCTTTGTTTCAACATTTCCTTTTTTATCACGATAAGTTATAGGATTTTATTATATTCTTGCAAAGATTATCATTAATTAGTTGGTATTTGTAATATTAATTGAGATATACATATTTTGTGCATAGCTGACAAGATATTCTATTCATATATCAGCATATTATTGTATCCAGAAAAACACATTTAAATAATTCGCGGTGGCTACAAAACGTACACTGCGCAAGCGCACAATGAGTTTACATACAGCTCGACGTGACTATCATGAGCCACTATCGGTAAGCGATCTCGCACTAACGACGTCGATAGACAATCACTATTAACTATTAAGCTATCGAATCGATAGAGTTATCTCTCGTTAGCCGTATCGATCGATACCTGACTAAAGTCCCTGACCCACACCAACTGACACCAACACACCGACTGACCCACACCAAACAATCTCTAACTGCCCTCACATTTGATAGCGGGTTATCTGATCATCTAGCCCTTCAAATAACACTCACCACCAAACTTCATCCCACAAAGCCGGCCCTCGTAGCAAAACGCTGCTACTCTGAAGCCAACCACAATCACTTCTCCCACCTGCTCCAGAATGAAGCGTGGACGGAGATTTATAATAGGGAAGACACGAACGACGCATACAACGCGTTCCACAACACAATGACGGCCCACTTCTTAACAGCCTTTCCCATAGCAAAAATCAAACAAAAACCCCGCTCTCGCAATAGATGGATCACTCCCGAACTCCGTGCTGCCGGGAAAGACCTCCGTCGCTTCCACTCTCACCTACAGCGCCATCGAAAACCACACCTTAAACCCCAATACTCCCGCAATAAGAGGAACCACGTCCAAAGCCTTGAATTCGCAAAAAAAGATTTCCACGACAAACTGATCGCCAAATCATCCAACAAATCGCGAACCTCCTGGAATATCATCGACTCAAACTCCAAACCAGACCGCTTACCGGAACATCCCAAGCTCACAATCAACCACCAAGATATAACTGACCCCCACGCCCTTGCAGAACAATTCAACAAATTCTTTGCGAGCGCCGGTGCCATTGTGTCAACTCCTATCTCGTCCCCCGCGGCAGCTAACAGTACCCCATCACGCTCAATTTTCCTATCTCCCACCAACACCCATGAAATCACACTCCTCGCACGCCAACTCCAACAAAAACACTCGCGTGGACTAGACGAATTCTCCGGTTCTCTGATCGCCAGAAACATAGAGCACATCTCATTACCCTTAACCCACGTCATAAATAGCTCCCTCATCTCAGGAACCTTTCCCGACAAATTAAAACAGGCCCTCATAATCCCCATCCATAAAAAAGGAGATAAGTCAAACATAAACAACTATAGACCCATCTCTCTCCTATCATCCTTCTCAAAACTCATGGAAAAGGTAATGCTGACCAGATTATCCTCCTTCCTCGACTCCCACAAAATTCTAGCACCGTGCCAACACGGATTCCAAAAAAACAAGTCCACTACAACAGCCATTTTCCAGTTCCTCACCGCCCTCTACAAAGCCCTTGATATAGGGGACACCGCCATAGGCCTCTTCTACGACCTAAGTAAGGCCTTTGACACAATCGACCATAAGCGCCTACTAGGGAAACTCCACTCCATGGGAATCCGAGGCACAGCTAACCTCTGGATCGAATCTTTCCTTTCAGACCGAACCCAAGTAGTACGCATTAACTCCCCCACTCCCGGCACACCAGCGTCCATATCTCCTCCGCTTACAATTAAACAAGGCGTACCCCAAGGCTCTGTGCTGTCCCCGCTTCTATTCTTGCTATACGTAAACGATCTGCCACAATTAATCACAGAAGGACTACTCTTCCAATTTGCAGATGACACAAATCACCTAATCACAGGCCCCAGATCTCAAGATGTATCCAACCTTTCAAACCTCGCCACCTCCCAGGCCACCATCATATCTACATACTGTCAGGGCAACAGCTTAGCCCTTCAACCTTCTAAATCCACCTACATCTACTTCCACACAAAAGCCAAACCCCCCCTCGCCTCCCCCCTCATTCGTGTCAACAATAAAATAATTCCAAGCACCCCATCCTGCAAATTTCTTGGAATTCACCTAACCCCAAATTTAGACTGGTCAGTGCATATCCGAAAAACCATGTCAAAAATGAAAAGTACATGTTTCCTCCTCCGCCGGCTGAAACGCATAGTCAACATCTCAACTCTAAAACTAGTATATCACTCGTACCTCCACTCCCATCTTTCCTACGGCATCCTCTTCTGGGGATCAGCGCCCAATGCCAAACGTCTATTCCTAATACAAAAACAAGCAGTTCGTATAATCGCAGGCATCTCGAGGAAAAATACCTGCAAACCTCATTTCACAGCCCAAAAAATTCTTACTCTCACATGCACACTAATACAAGCGGCATGCACCCTAGTTCGCTCACACCCCGACCTCTTCCCATTAAACGCATCTATCCATAGTTATAGCACCAGAGGCCGAAACAATATAAGATGCAGTCCTCACTCGACTGCACTCTTCACACATAGCCCCATTCACCTATGCTCTAAAATATTTAACCATTTACCGGCATCCATCAAGGACGCCCCCAAACGCACCACCTTCGACTCTAGCCTCCGAAACTTTCTCGTTCACAATCCCTACTACAGCCTCGAAGAATTCCTATCCTCCATTCCGGCAGAACAGAAAACACCCTGAAGCCCCCCCCCCCCAAAACAGCGCCCAAAGCAGCGAAGAAATAACAATTTGCCTAGACTATAAATAAAATCTCGAACACAACCATTATGGGCTAGAAGTGCCATTGTTTCTAAAACATAAGACCTAATGTACAAATTTAGCCTACTTTAAAAAAAAATTACACACAAATAAAATAGGTACAACGTAAAACTATAGCACCTAGAATGTAAAAAGCCATTATCATTATTAGCAATACTGTAATATCGCAAAAATGTAAATTATTATGATGTTCAATCAATTATATTGCAACTTCCCACACCCTTGCCATGTAAGGGTCACGGGCCGGTAAAAATGTGAACCGCTTCAAGAATTAAATAAATAAATAAATAAATAAATAAATAAATACAATCGCACTCCAGAGCTCGCACGCCGATGCGACCAAATGAGTAGCATCACATCCATTCTTATATGATGCTACTCATTTGGTCGCATCGGCGTGCGGCATTTACGGCGCATGCCGTTCTCAGATTTCTACCCCATATATTTTTTTAATATCCTGAAATATATTTATGAATTTTCATTTCCCATAAAAATGATGAGATTTTCACATTTAAAAGATAATTTATATCAATCTTAAACTGTTATTTCGGAGAAACTGCAACCAAGCATGTAGATATAGTCACAGCATAATGACTCAGCGCAGGCCGTCTGATAGGATAGCCAGTATCGGGCTACTGAACGCACGCCGCGTTCAGTGTCAAAGGAATGTGCTGGGACGCGGTGCCGCGGCTAATGCAACAGAGAGCTGGGTATACCTATGCAATTTTATTGTTGTGTTTAGTACACTACACGTGGCGGGGAGTATGTAAATAAATGTGCTGGAATGTCAATTTTCATAAAAGAATACTACCCTTAATCCCCCCTACCCCTCCCCCCCCCCACCCCCAATTCCCTTCTGCCAATAAACGACAATCTGCGTTGCGTTTGTTGTTTTGTTGATACTGGACGCCTTTCATAGCTGTGATGAGCTGTGAATGCAGAATTATTCCCATCTACCTAATCCTTTGAATTATTGTAAATACAAAATTTGTAATTTTCTTCATTATGGCCACAAACTCGGTAAGCACTCGGGCACACAAAAACAACACACCTACTAAACCTTATTTCACGGTAAGAAGGAGAGTGTCTTCGCATCTTCCTCGTGTGCCCACTGCTGCTAGACACAAGCAAAGTGTTTCAAAACTGCCCATAAATCCTTTTGTCTGGCTCAAGACATGGCTTGTAAGTTTTGAAACTACGCTAAGCAGAGGGCCACGGGTAGGAGCAAATACACTCTTCTTCTTTACGTGAAATGGAGTACACATTTCTCCAGCGAATGGTTCGTGCAGATGTTCCGGCCGATAAATATATACATTTTTTTAGAGTACCGAAAAGAGGTACCAGAACGGCGTTCCGGTGCGTTCCGGCACAAAAAAGCACTGCAGGCATGACAGTGGTTTGAACTTTGTTGTTTGAAACAAGATGCTCATAAACAGCATGCTACCGGATTATCAAACAAGATTGTTTTGGAAATGTAGGTAACACCTATTCCAGCCGAGCTTGCCGTGACGTCACGGTGGCCCCGTGTGGCGCATATTCAGTGGATGTTCGGGATACATCAATGGCCGTCGTGATACAGTGGAAAGTTTGTTTTAACATTTTTTATCTTGAAATCTCTGCAATGGTCAACAACTGTTGTGTTCCCAAATGCTCTAAAACCGCGACTCCGTCTTCGGGGCTATCTTTTCATTAATTTCCAAAAGATATCCAGCTTCGAAAAAGGTGGATACATAGTGTGAAAAGAGACACGAGGAAGTCAGCTACAAATCCAAAACTTTTTGTAATCGGCAAACATACAAAGGTGAGTAAGATGCTTTTAATGATTTTAATACCAATTAAACACAGATTTTCTCTTTCTGATCTTAGTTACAATGAGCTATAATACTATGTTCTGTATTTTAGGCTGTATGGTGTGAAGATAGCTATATAATCTAGGTTAGGTTTCATATCCATCTTTCAATAGGTACCTATTGATTTGAAACATTCATGACAATGCTTGTTTTTTTTAAGGTTTGCTCACTTCACTTTTCAGACACATGGTCTGCCCCCAAAAGCCGATGGTTGCCAAAGGCAAAAGTTGCGCTCAACTAGCTAGTTTTAGCAAAGAATTCTTCTTACAAGCTCCTGTGTGGTTTTTCGTAAATTATTTCTGACCCAGAATTTGATCTGGGTGTGACTCCACAACTTGCAAGCTCGTTAAAGTATTGTGTGGAGAACATCTTGGGAATTTAAACGGTGTTTTTCGGTTCATAAATACCTTCTTTCTGACCAATAACACAGCCTCACATCAGGAAATATTAAAATGCTGATTGTAATCTACTGTTTTGCGCATACCCCTATAGGTCAATTGTTCAAAAAACCTAGTTTCAATTGGCTAAAAGAACGACATTTGACTTGTTTTGACGTAATGAAACATATTTTGTCGTATCACAACCCATTACAGCTCCGCAAATACAAGATAATTTACTCTGCATGTTTTTTGCATCTCTTTTTTTTTAAAGTTGCATGTTTGCATGTTTTGGCACTTTTGCGGGCATGTTTTGTTTTGCTGTTTTTATGTGCATAACTATCCTAGCTCTGGTAATAAGTCTCAAAACAGTTGTGGCAGTTTTGTGAAATGTGTGTTTTCACACAAAACGAGGAAATTTTGAATACCAATTTGTGAGATCCAGGCCAATAAGTGAAGCTTGCCGCTCATCCAATCCCGGTTGTGTTCTGCCGCTTGCTTTCCACTTATTGTTGCAATAAATGGGTTTAATCTTGCTCAAGAGATTTTTTGACAAACAAATAAATCACAAAAATCCCGAGACGACTGAATAACACCATCTGGAATTAGACCATATCGGCCATATTCTGTCCCACCGGATGGTCTTGTTCCACTGGAACAAGACCATAAAAATATGGCTTTAATCCAGTCGGTTAAGGCAGTGGCGTGCGAATCAGAAAGGAAAAAAGCCATCTCGTGTTTGGTGTTAGTCCACTGGAATAATACCATAAGAAATATGGCTTTGGTCCAGTAACGAGTCAACCCTCGTTGCAGAGGAGTAAAGCGAGATGCCTAGCATCCAGCACTTGGATTTTAAAAAGTTGTGTTCTATGCAAATAATGTCAAACGCAGCCACTACGTATAACGTAAGCACTACGTAAACATTTTTGAACCATTGTATGTATGTTTGCGTTGGGTATTGGTATGTGAACTATTTTAAATCACTTTCACCCAATATTGTAAACAATTGTTCCCGCTGGTCCGGGGATAAATGATGCAAAGGGGTGTAAGCGGTTGATGAAAAAATATAATATTATTAGTGTGATAATATGAACCATATCGTAGAGACAACCACACATGGCTGTATAGTTTGAACATATACCTTTTATGGGGAATCATGTTTTACTTTATTTGGATCAGTAAGACTAAACCTAAGTCACAAGCAAGAGCACAGTACCTAAACTTTACCTATGGTCATGGGCGAAAGTGTAAAACAATGTTATAATTAAAGTTCCCGGCACCCCGAACTAATTTTTTTTTATCTATTACACTTGTTGGCGAGGGAGCAGGAATTCAATTGCGAGGCTCCATATCTATAAGATTTCGCGTTATCAATTTGAACCTAGCATGCAATCTCTAATGCTCGATCTGTATACAGATCGCGTTACAGAATCGCTAGATCATTATAATGATCTAGCGATTCTCTAACGTTTTTTAGGAGTGGGTGGGCCCTGTAATGAGATGCTTATTTCTTCTGAACTTGACTTGGAGATTGTCAGGTTCCTATCCTATTATTATCTGTAAGTGTGGAAGCTGACCAAATTAACACAAACAACATTGATAATATGATGCATGTGAATAACTTAATGTTATACTGCCGAACTCGGGAGGCCAGATCTCGGAGACAACTGCCTGCTCGCCGGCGACGCAGGGAGTGGTCAGGTAGCTACCCTTTTGTTGGGTTAGCTTATTTATAGCCAGGCACAGGAAATTAAACAATACGGAAGAAAAATATGTACAGTCTTATCAAGAGCCAGGTACTCTCGAAGTGTGGAAACGACACAAGATCAGCTAGTCAATCAAAACGTCGTCAACGCAAACGCAAGTTTCATTCAGCATGCACTCTCTCTCATACAGAGTTTATTGTAATACACTAGTATATTAAACTGGTAATGACACACCCTAATTTGACATACTGTCATATACAGGACCATATACAGGACCAAAAGGGAAGCATTTTTATTAAATTTCGAAGATTCACGTCTGCTTTTCCTATATATAACATAAACTTTGAAAGAAAATATTTCAAACTGGGGTTTCAATGCTCAATGAAGTCTCACTTATATTTTCTAGTTACTTCCTCGACTGACAATGGCAGCGTGAAGAACATAACTTATTGCTTTTTAACCTAAACTCCATTTCACGTTAGTAAGGAGAGTGGATTTGCAACTTTCAATAGGACCCACTGCTGCTGGACACCAGCCGAGAGTTTCAAAACTTAGCTATGAGCCATTTATTGAGCATGACATATGGTATGGAAGATATTCGCCTTTCAGTGGATGTCTCCCGTGTGACCTTTAACGTCCACCCACGGGTTCCAGTCGCACCTGCCGCGTTGCACACACTTTGGAGGTGATAGCTGGCACCAAGACAAAATTTTTGATACCAGTATCCAAACTGTCCGCGAAATGTTTTTCGGGAATTTCATTTTTGGTAGCTGGCTCTAGCCTAGACATGAGATTGCTTTCAACATTACACAGAAGGAAATCATTTTTGAAAGCCGATATAGTTAGTAGGCAACTGCACAACTTTTCAAATATTATTATGCTTTATGCCGAATCCCAAAAAATACTTTTGAGAAACCCAAAATCATACGAAGTTGTGCAACTGGCATCTTCAAAGTCAAGAGAATTTTCAATTTAATCATGCACAACAAGACAACCAACTTTTTTCAATCTGCAGATAGACAGAGGTTACGGGGACAATGCTACAAAAGTATTGTTTGTGGTGAAAACAAGACTTGGATTAGTTATCGAAAGAGAACATCAGAATCGTGATGAATTAGTTTAATTTGTCGCCACATAGGTGGGACCTAATCACTTCATGTGTTTTAGCCTCGACTCATGTATACCTTTCGCCTTCCCCGATGAGCTGATTTAAGATTTTTAAGTTAATGCTGCTAAAATGTACACCTAGTAGCATAATATTAACATGTCTGTCGCTCATAAATTAAAAATAAGAACACGCGTCGCGTAGCGAGCAATAAAGCGAATATTATATATCACCGTGGACCCTTAAAAATCGCAATGTGTGTGTATGTGTGTGTGTATACGAAATACTAAAGAAAGAATATTTTTTTTTTTGAAGTGTTAATTTTTTTCTTATAACAATACCTCGTATAAAAGCACATCAAAACAGTCCACAATGTTGTTCATAAGTTTATACCCCGACGCCTGCAAGCTAGGCATCTCTCTTCACTCCTCTGCAACGAGGGTTGGCTCGTTACGGGACCAAAGCCATATTTCTTATGGTATTATTCCAGTGGACTAACACCATACACGAGATGGCTTTTTCCATACTGATTCGCACGCCACTGCCTTAACCGACTGGATTAAAGCCATATTTTTATGGTCTTGTTCCACTGGTACAAGACCATCAGAAATATGGTGTTGGGACAGTCAATCTTGACTGGAACAAGACCATAATTTTTATGTTCTTATTCCGGTGGAACAAGACCATCAGACTGATGGTGTTGGGACAGTGAATCAAAACTGGAACAACACCATATTTTGTATGGTCTTGTTCCACTGGAACAAGACCATCAGTCAGATGGCTTTATTCCGGTGGGACAGAAAATGGCCGATATGGTCTTATTCCAGATGGTGTTATTCAGCTCCTCCAAAAATCCCATGTCTATAGGGCACTGGTAAGGAAGGGGCAAGGTTCCTTGAAATGTCCAAGATGACCAAAGGTCCAAATGTCCTTTGTGCATTGCATTGTTTTGTAATGTAGTACCCACCCGTGTTTTAGATACACACATAACACGTGTTTCAGATAGTGTCTGACTAACCTGATAAATGAGCAAATGGAACTCACCTGTGTCTGAATGCAGAGATTCTTGCGAGAGATGAGCACCAGACCGAGAAGGTTTGGCTTCTTGCCATACTCTCGCTCATGTTTCGTGTAAACATTTGTTGCACACGAGTCAGTTGATCCTAAGCCCCAGGAGAAATCCTTGTTGATACGCAGTCGAATAGTTTGTTGCTCGAAACGCTCGTCGCTCGCGACAGCACGCACGGCAAACTGACCGTATCGGGCGAAAGGGAATACGGTTCCCATTCCGTAACCTGGCAGTGGAACCGATGCGCGGGCCACTGCAGCAATGCAGACTCGTCGGGGTGACCTAAAAAGACCCGGATACGTCGTCGGATTATCTGTTCTATATGAGCGTCCATGTTCCCTGGAATCGCCTAGCGCGGAGATAGGGTTTGGCACGCGAAGAGCATCGCACTTGCGGCGATATCACGATCATTCCGTCGAACCTTGAAAATCCGGGTGAGGGTCACGTGGAGGTGTCGCGCCGGATCGTACCCATTTCCGCAGCAGGTCTCCAAGGTCCGGAGCCTCTAGTCGATAGAAGAATGTAGGTAAGGGAAGTCGGCAAATCGGATCCGTAACTTCGGGATGAGGGACGGGGTGTGTCGCGGCTTGGTCGCAGAAATCGGTCAGCGTCATGGTGCCGGGCCTGGTAGACCGCGTCAGTTGTAGCACGCGGTGCCTCTGGTGCCGTCGACTTCGTCGGCGTCGTCGCGCCGGTATCGGATAATGGCCTCCTTGCTTTGTGCGGCGTGTCAAAGGCGTCGCGGCGGAGTAACATCTGTCGCGGCGCTATCGTTCGCGCGGCGACCATCGATAAACGTTCAACTCAGAACTGGCACGGACACGGGGAATCCGACTGTCTAATTAAAACAAAGCATTGCGGATGGCGTTTACAGTGTGTTGACGCAATGTGATTTCTGCCCAGTGCTCTGAATGTCAAAGTGAAGGAATTCAAGCAAGCGCGGGTAACTATGACTCTCTTAAGGTAGCCAAATGTCTCGTCATCTAATTAGTGACGCGCATGAATGGATTAACGAGATTCCCACTGTCCCTAACTACTATCTAGCGAAACCACTGCCAAGGGAATGGGCTTGGAGCAATTAGCGGGGAAAGAAGACCCTGTTGTGCTTGACTCTAGTCTGGCATTGTAAGGAGACATGAGAGGTGTAGCATAAGTGGGAGGCTCGGGACCAAGCGTCGGCTAACGCCGGCGCTCCCTTGTCGCCGGTGAAATACCACTACTTTCATCGTTTCCTTACTTACTCGGTGAAGCGGAACGCGTGCCCGCTCGGCCGCGAGGTCGGCGCGGTGTCACGGCAGTTCTCGAACCACACGTGTGAGGGGACGACCGATTCCGCGGCGCCCGGCGTCTGCGGTAGTTGTTCGGCGTCGGCTTCGGTCGGCGTCGGGCCGCGAGCGACGTCGCGGCTCGCGGTTGAAATGAAGTCCAACAATCCCCGGCGTGATCCGATCCGAGGACATTGCTAGGCGGGGAGTTTGACTGGGGCGGTACATCTGTCAAAGAATAACGCAGGTGTCCTAAGGTCAGCTCAGCGAGGACAGAAACCTCGCGTAGACCAAAAGGCAAATGCTGGCTTGATCTCGATTTTCAGTACGCATAGAGACTGCGAAAGCACGGCCTATCGATCCTTTTGGCTTAACGAGTTTTTATCAAGAGGTGTCAGAAAAGTTACCACAGGTATAACTGGCTTGTGGCGGCCAAGCGTTCATAGCGACGTCGCTTTTTGAACCTTCGATGTCGGCTCTTCCTATCATTGCGAAGCAGAATTCGCCAAGCGTTAGATTGTTCACCTACAAATAGGGAACGTGAGCTGGGTTTAGACCGTCGTGAGACAGGTTAGTTTAACCCTACTAATGACTAACGTTATTGCGGGAGTAATCCTGCCCAGTACGAAAGGAACCAGCAGACCAGGAAAAGCCCAGCAGACCTCGCCAAATCAGCCTTTTTCATTGGTTGAACATTCTAACTGTCGTGACGTCACTCCCCCGCGCGCAGAGCCCATGTGTTCGGCGACAGAATTATCTCGTCTCCGTGCGCCATAACCCAAATTTCACCGATAAAATTCTCACATGCGCGGCAGAACGTGCCTCGTCTGCTGACTTGCAGGCTGTGTCGGAATTTTCACATAGTTTCTATATTTTGTCCGAATCCAGCAATTGCTGCATGCTAAGACATGCTAATGTAAATTTGGGCCAAACCAACCATGGTTATCAGAATAGGGAATCTTAATTTCAAATTTCCTATCATATAAATTAGAAAGTTTCGTGAAAACTTCAGTCACGGGCACGATTCAGTTACGTGACCCCGTGAGGAGTAAACTGGCATGACCCCCCGGCCCCCAGTGGGGGTCGAGTGTGTCAGGCCGATGTGTTGGGGGGTATTTGACCCCCCCATCCCCCCCCCCCCCATCCTACGCCCCTGGGTTATGACAATCACATATGTACCTGCTGCCCTGGCTATAAAGAACCGTACTCCCACACTGCATTACGTGCGCATTACGTAACTTATTTCTATTTTAAAGCATAGCACATGAGTTTCATATGTAACTAATCCAATGTAGTTAATAATCAAACAAAGTGTTAATTAAACTAGCCTAAGAAATGTATCCATTGTATTAGTTAAATATTGAAAACGGTTAGAGACTATGGACAATCTTTTGACAGCTCAGTGAGGTTATATCATTTGTTAGCGCGTAGTAGCTTCAGAAGGTTTCGGAACAGGACCACTGTCAGATCTGAAATTGCGCGAGTGGCCCAATGAAAACGGCTGATTTGGCAAGGTCTGCTGGGCTAGTGCTGGGAACGGAAAGGCGCGTCCGGGGCACGATGCGTTACGAACCGGGCGACTTGTTTAACGAGGAACTTACTATCGAGGCTGCGCAAGAAATCGAGCCAAATGCATACCAAATGAGACCGGCACGGCGGTGGCATACAACAAGGGCACATCTCGATGCCGCTCACGGGAATTACCAGCACGACAGACGCACGATCGCGGCGTGGCACCCGTGACAGACAAGGCAAGAGTTTAAATAAAAAATCAAAAACGACGTACATTGGCTAAATCGCGGTCTGGCCACCGCGGGTCTGAGGGGACTGCATTATTTTTGACCTTGACGACTTGGCGGCTCGGCGCGTATACAGAACACGAAGAACCCCCCCCCCCGGCCGCGAAAATTTGGGGTATGACATTGAGAGTTTAAAGGGAAAAGACGCTCTCTGGTGCGTTTCCCGGTGTCCGGTGTTTGACGACTTACCGGGCGTTGGCGGTGCATCGCCGGGTGTACTGCTAGGTGACCGGTGCCTTCCTGTCACCGGCGTTCGCGCCCTTGAGGCCGGGGGACCCCCTGCCGACCGCTAGGGCGTCGGCGTCGGTGCCCGGCGTCGGTCCGGCAAACGGTCGACTCCCGCGAAGGTACACGGCGACCGGACTCTGTCGAGTATATAAGATGGAAGAGTATATAAGAGTAGAGAGATCCGAGGCGGCAGCCGACGACGCCCGTCCGCCCGCGAAAGCGTCGGCGTCGGCGTCTGTGTCAGTTAAGAAAAGCTTACCCAATTAAGAAAAAACAGATTACATCATTGTTAATATAAGTACAGTTTTCTTTCTGGCCAAATCGATTTTTATCAAATTTTCCACTATCCCAGAAGGTCTATTCACAAGGTCTATTCAGAAGGTACTATCCCAGGATGGTATTCACATCCGACACCCCTCTCTGGATTTCAGAAAACAGACAAGTGAAATGGAATTTCTCTCATGCATAGTGAGGCACAGCGTGCAGTTGACGGCGCCGTCGGGATGCCTGGCCGGCATCGTCGTCAACGTCCTCATAATAATGGAGCACTGGTCTTACAAAGACAAAACGACTAAGTCATATAGCATTGCTCTTATCGGAGAAGGGGACGCCGACGACGCTGACGGCGACGTCGAGGTGCGTGGCCGGCATCGTCGTCAAAGTCCTCATATTAATTGGAGCACTGGTCTTTCGAAGAAAAAACGACTATAGTCATATAGCATTGCTCTTATGGGAGAAGAGGACGCCGCCGACATTGACGGCGACGTCGGGGTGCATTGCCGGCATCGCCGTCAGCACCCGCAAAAAGAGAATGAATACAGAAAAACTTGAATAAATGACCCTCTCCTCCTCTGAAGGCGGTCTCGAAATTCCAGTAAAAATTTCAGTAACATTGGTCTTATGGGAAATCGAGTCGTGGTCGGGTCCCCGAGGTGGTTGGCGGGCGGCGATGCCGTCGCGGCCGGGAGAGTCGTCGGCGTTGGGTAAACTTCAAATCACCCAACGTCGCAGGAAAGCCGAAATATGGGTCGAAAATATCGCGAAAATTTGAACATAACCTCAAAATCGGGTTTTCAGCGCGTGAAACGTCGTTTTTGCACATAAACTCAAAATCGCGTTTTCAGCGCGTAAAACGTCGTTTTTGCAAATAAGCCTCAGTATCGCGTTTTCAGCGTGTGAAACGTAGTTTTTGCACATAAAGTCAAAATCGACTTTTCAGCGCGTGAAACGTCGTTTTTGCACATAACCTCAAAATCGCCTTTTCAGCGCGTGAAACGCAGTTTTTGCACATGACGACGTTTCACGCGCTGAAATAGCGATTTTGCTAAATAGCATATTTAGCGCGTGAATCGTCGTTTTTGCAAATAACATCAAAATCGCCTTTTCAGCGCGTGAACCGTCGTTTTTGCAAATAGCCTAAGTATCGCGTTTTCAGCGCGTGAACCGTCGTTTTTGCACATAACTTAAAAATCGCCTTTTCTGCGCGTGAAACGTCGTTTTTACACATAGCCTCACCATCGCCATTTCAGCACGCGATACGTCGTTTTTGCACATAACCTCAAAATCGCGTTTTCAGCGCGTGGAACGTCGTTTTTGCACATAAAATCGCCTTTATAGCACGTGAACCATCGTTTTTGCAAATAGCATCAGTATCGCGTTTTCAGCGGGTAAAACGTCGTTTTTGCACATAATGTCAAAAACGACTTTTCATCACGCAAAACGCCTTTTTTCAAATAACCTCAAAATCGCCTTTTTTGCGCGAGAAACGTCGTTTTTGCACATGTCCTTTAAATCGACTTTTCAGCGCGTGAAACGGAGTTTTGGCACTAAGCCTCTAAATCGCCTTTTCAGCGCGTGCAACGTAGTTTTTGCACATAGCCTCAACATCGCCTTCCCAGCTAGCGAAACGTCGTTTTTGCACATAACATCAAAATCGCCTTTTCAGCGCGTGAAACGTCGTTTTTGCACATAACCACAAAATCGCGTTTTCAGCGCGTGAAACGTAGTTTTTGCACATAGCCTCAACATCGCCTTTTCAGCACGCGAAACGTCGTTTTTGCACATATTGTCAAAATCTACTTTTCTGCACGCGAAATGTCGTTTTTTCAATTAACCACAAAATCGCGTTTTGAGAGCGTGTAACGTCGTTTTTGCACATAAAGTCAAAATCGACTTTTCAGCGCGTAAAACGTCGTTTTTGCACATAACCTTTAAATCGCCTTTTCAGCGCGTGAAACGTCGCTTTTGCAAATGACCTCAAAATCGCCTTTTCAGCGCGTGAAGCGTCGTTTTTGCACATAATGTCAAATCGACTTTTCAGCTCGCGAAACGCCGTTTATTTAAAAATAATCTTAAAACCGCCTTTTCAGCGCGTAAAGGTGGGTTCCCACTCGATGGTTTTTCTCGCCGCGCGGTGCGGTGACGGCGCGGCTGCGGAACGGTATACCGCTACCTCGTTCCCACTCGCGCCGTATTCCGTGCCGGCGCGATGGAACTCTGCCTTGCGGAAATACCGACAACTCATTTTGACAACAGGTTTGTTGGTTATTGGTTAACTTCATCAAAATGAGTCCCATCGTCGCTAAGCGAAGAGCAGTGTTGCTTTTTATTATTATGTACACAAATTAGCCTCCCAAAAGTGTTGCCCATTCCGGGATTTGAACCCGGGTCCCCAACTTCCGGGTTCAAATCCCGGAATGGGCAACACTTTTGGGAGGCTAATTTGTGTACATAATAATAAAATGAATAGCCAATTACGAGCTTTCGTAATTTAAATAAGATTAAAAGAGCAGTGTTGCTATTTTTATTGCATAGAAGATTGAAAGCTCGTCGGTTGAAAAAGTTAAGAAAGAGCAGTGGTGTAGTCCTAAATTATTTTTTGGATATTCGCTGAGTGACCCGGCTATAAAAGTTTGATCGTGTTGTTGAGGGGTGGGGGGGGGGGGGGCAGACTTGCATTTAAAATTTTGGTGGGGGTAGCCAAAAAAAAAAGTAGAGTTCAAGGTTTTCATTGGAGCAAATCTACGAGTTTTCGGTAAATTTGGGGCTTGATAATGGGTTGGTCAGTAATGCATATTTAATAATTGACTTATTCTTCAAGAAGGATCCTGTACTAAATTTCTTAATCTTATAAATCAGGTGGCTTCACACATTAATCAGTGGCAGACTGGTTCGAAAACCACGCGTTGCTGTTAAAAACTAGACCCGGGTCACTGCTTTTCATCACCAATTCATCACCCATTGCGCCGCAGACATAAATTTTGCCGTTTTTAAGGTTTCTGAAGCACAATATTTTGTCCGAATCCAGCAATTGCTGCATGCTAAGACATGCTTATGTATATTTCGGCAGATCAACCATGGATATCAGTTAGGGAATCCTTTTTTCAAGATTCCTTCAATAATAAATACAGAGTTTCAAACATTTCAATTATAAACGCATTGCAAAGTTTTGCTTATATTATTTAATGAGCGTATACATTATATTATTTTTTTGGGTATACGCTCGGTGTCAAAACGATTTTTAGGTATACAGCGTATACCCGTGTATACCCTCGACTACACCACTGAGAAAGAGTCCGAAATGGTGGGTGAGGCCCATTTTCGCAGAGCGAGAAACCGAGGGAACAGTCGTTTTTGCACATAACATCAAAATCGCCTTTTCAGCGCGTGAAACGTCGTTTTTGCACATAACCACAAAATCGCGTATTCAGCGCGTGAAACGTAGTTTGTGCACATAACCTCAAAATCGCCTTTTCAGCACGTGAAACGTCGTTTTTTTATATAACCTCAAAATCGCCTTTTCAGCGCGTGAATCGTCTTTTTTGCACATAACCTCAAAATCACCGTTGCAGCGCGTGAAACGTCGTTTTTGCACAAAACCTCAAAATCGCCGATTCTGCGCGTGAAACGTCGTTTTTGCACATAAAGTCAAAATCGATTTTTCAGCGCGTAAAACGTCGTTTTTGCACATAACCTCAAAATCGCCTTTTCAGCGCGTGAAACGTCGTTTTTGCAAATAGCCTCAGTATCGCATTTTCAGCGGGTAAAACGTCGTTTTTGCACATAATGTCAAAATCGACTTTTCAGCGCGTGAAACGTTGTTTTTGCACCTAACTTCAAAATCGCAGTTTCAGCGCGTGAAACGTCGTTTCTGCACAAAACCTCCAAATCGCCGCTTCAGCGCGAGAAACTTCGTTTTTGCACATAACCTCAAAATGGCCATTTCAGCGCTTGAAACGTCGTTTTCGCACGAAACCTCAAAATCGCCGTTTCAGTGCCTGAAACGTCGTTTTTGCACTAAACCTTAAAATCGCCGTTTCAGCGCCTGAAACGTCGTTTTTGCACATGTCCTTTAAATCGACTTTTCAGCGCGTGAAACGGAGTTTTGGCACTAAGCCTGAAACGGCGATTTTGAGGTTATGTGCAAAAACGACGTTTCACGCGCTGATACGGCGATTTTGAGAACGTTTTTTTGAGAACGTTTTTGCATATCAAAAACGACGTTTCATGCGCTGAAACGGTGATTTTGAGGTTATGTGCAAAAACGACGTTTCACGCGCAGAATCGGCGATTTTGAGGTTATGTGCAAAAACGACGTTTCACGCGCAGAATCGGCGATTTGGAGGTCATGTGCAAAAACGACGTTTCACGCTCTGAAACCTCGATTTTAAGGTTTTGTGCAAAAACGACGTTTCAGGTGCTGAAACGGCGCTTTTGAGGTTATGTGCAAAAACAATGTTTCAGGCGCTGAAACGGCGATTTTTAGTTTATGTGCAAAAACGACGTTTCACACGCTGAAACGGCGATTTTGAGGTTATGTGCGAAAACGACTGTTTACGCGCTGAAACGGCGATTTTGAGGTTTTGTGCAAAAACGACGTTTCAGGCGCTGAAACGGCGCTTTTGAGGTTATGTGCAAAAACAACGTTTCAGGCGTTGAAACGGCGCTTTTGAGGTTATGTGCAAAAACGACGTTTCACACGCTGAAACGGCGATTTTGAGATAATGTGCAAAAACTCCGTTTCTGGCGCTGAAACAGCGAATTTGGAGGTCATGTGCAAAAACGACGTTTCACGCTCTGAAACCTCGATTTTAAGGTTTTGTGCAAAAACGACGTTTCAGGCGCTGAAACGGCGCTTTTGAGGTTATGTGGAAAAACAATGTTTCAGGCGCTGAAACGGCGATTTTGAGGCTATGTGCAAAAACGACGTTTCACGAGCTGATACGTCGAATTTGAGAATATGTTCAAAAACGACGTTTTAACCGCTGAAACGGTGATTTTGAGGTTTTGTGCAAAAACGACGTTTCAGGCGCTGAAACGGCGCTTTTGAGGTTATGTGAAAAAACGACGTTTCACGCGATGAAGCGGCGATTTGGAGGTCATGTGCAAAAACGACGTTTCACGCTCTGAAACCGCGATTTTAAGGTTTTGTGCAAAAACGACGTTTCAGGCGCTAAAACGGCGCTTTTGAGGTTATGTGCAAAAACAATGTTTCAGGCGCTGAAACGGCGCTTTTGAGGTTATGTGAAAAAACGACGTTTCACGCGCAGAATCGGCGATTTGGAGGTCATGTGCAAAAACGACGTTTCACGCTCTGAAACCTCGATTTTAAGGTTTTGTGCAAAAACGACGTTTCAGGTGCTGAAACGGCGCTTTTGAGGTTATGTGCAAAAACAATGTTTCAGGCGCTGAAACGGCGATTTTTAGTTTATGTGCAAAAACGACGTTTCACACGCTGAAACGGCGATTTTGAGGTTATGTGCGAAAACGACTGTTTACGCGCTGAAACGGCGATTTTGAGGTTTTGTGCAAAAACGACGTTTCAGGCGCTGAAACGGCGCTTTTGAGGTTATGTGCAAAAACAACGTTTCAGGCGTTGAAACGGCGCTTTTGAGGTTATGTGCAAAAACGACGTTTCACACGCTGAAACGGCGATTTTGAGATAATGTGCAAAAACTCCGTTTCTGGCGCTGAAACAGCGAATTTGGAGGTCATGTGCAAAAACGACGTTTCACGCTCTGAAACCTCGATTTTAAGGTTTTGTGCAAAAACGACGTTTCAGGCGCTGAAACGGCGCTTTTGAGGTTATGTGGAAAAACAATGTTTCAGGCGCTGAAACGGCGATTTTGAGGCTATGTGCAAAAACGACGTTTCACGAGCTGATACGTCGAATTTGAGAATATGTTCAAAAACGACGTTTTAACCGCTGAAACGGTGATTTTGAGGTTTTGTGCAAAAACGACGTTTCAGGCGCTGAAACGGCGCTTTTGAGGTTATGTGAAAAAACGACGTTTCACGCGATGAAGCGGCGATTTGGAGGTCATGTGCAAAAACGACGTTTCACGCTCTGAAACCGCGATTTTAAGGTTTTGTGCAAAAACGACGTTTCAGGCGCTAAAACGGCGCTTTTGAGGTTATGTGCAAAAACAATGTTTCAGGCGCTGAAACGGCGATTTTGAGGTTATGTGCAAAAACGACGTTTCACACGCTGAAACGGCGATTTTGAGGTTATGTGCAAAAACGACGTTTCACACGCTGAAACGGCGCTTTTGAGGTTATTGCAAAAACGAAGTTTCACGAGCTGATACGGCGAATTTGAGAATATGTTCAAAAACGACGTTTTACGCGCTGAAACGGTGATTTTGAGGTTAAGTGCAAAAACGACGTGTCACGGGCTAAAAAAGCGATTTTGAGGTTATGTGCGAAAACGACGTTTCACGCGCTGAAACAGCGATTTTGAGGTTATTTGCAAAAACTACGTTTCACGCGCTGAAACAACGATTTTTAAGTTATGTGCAAAAACGACGTTTCACGCGCAGAATCGGCGATTTTGAGATTATGTGCAAAAACGACGTTTCAGGCGCTGAAACGGTAATTTTGAGGTTTTGTTCAAAAACGACGTTACACGCGCTGAAACGGCGATTTTTAAGTTTCGTGCAAAAACGACGTTTCATGCGCTAAAACGGCGATTTTGAGGTTTTGTTCAAAAACGACGTTTCACGCGCTGAAACGGCGATTTTGAGGTTATATGCAAAAACGACTTTTCACCCGCTGAAACGGCGATTTGAGGTAATTTGCAAAAACCACACATGCGATTTTGAGGTTTTTGCAAAAACGACGTTTCACGCGCTAAAACGGCGATTTTGAGGTTATGTGCAAAAACGACGTTTCACGCGCTGAAACGGCGATTTTGGACGTAACCTCAAAATCGCCGTTTTAGCGCATGAAACGTCGTTTTTGCACGAAACTTAAAAATCGCCGTTTCTGCGCGTGTAACGTCGTTTTTGAACAAAACCTCAAAATTACCGTTTCAGCGCCTGAAACGTCGTTTTTACACATAACTTAAAAATCGTCGTTTCAGCGCGTGAAACGTGGTTTTTGCAAATAACCTCAAAATCAATGTTTCAGAGCGTGAAACGTCGTTTTTGCATATAACCTCAAAATCGCCGTTTCAGCGCGTGAGGTTACGTGCAAAAACGACGTTTCACGCGCTGAAACGGCGATTTTGAGGTTATGTGCAAAAACGACTTTTCACCCGCTGAAACGGCGATTTGAGGTAATTTGCAAAAACCACACAGGCGATTTTGAGGTTATTGCAAAAACGACGTTTCACGCGCTCAAACGGCGATTTTGAAGTTATGTGCAAAAACGACGTTTCTGGCGCTGAAACGGCGATTTTGAGGTTATGTGCAAAAACGACGTTTCACGCGCTGAAACAGCGATTTTGAGGTTATGTGCAAAAACGACGTTTCACGCGCTGAAACGGCGATTTTGAGGTTATGTGCAAAAACGACGTTTCACGCGCTGATTCGGTGGGGCTTCCCACTCCTTCGGGGCCTCCGCCGGGGCTTTCCCCTCCTCCGGGGCATCCGCCGGGCCTTCCCCCTCCTCCGGGGAACTCATAAGCTTCCCCCTCCTCCGGGGCATCCCCCATCTCCGGGGCCTCATCCGGGGCTTCCTCCTCCTCTTGGGACCTCGGCGGGGAATCCCCCTCCTCCGGGAATCTCGAAGGGGCTTCCCCCTCCTCCGGGGAACTCAGGGGCTTTCCCCTTCCTCCAGGGCCTCCCCCGGGGCTTCCCCTTCCTCCAGGGATTCCGCCGGGGCTTCCCCCTCCACCGGGGCATCCGGCGGGGCTCCTCCTCCTCCCAGGAAATGGGCGGGTCTTCTTCCTCCGCCAGGGACTCCGCCGGGGCTTCCCCCTCCACCGGGGAACTTGGCGGGGCTTCACCCTCCACCAGGGAATTCGGCGGGGCTTCCCCCTTCTCCAGGGACTCCGCCGGGGCTTCCCCCTTCTACGAGGTTTCCGCCGGGGCTCCTCCTCCTCCCAGGAATGCGTCGGGTCTTCCCGCTCCGCCAGGGACTCCGCCGGGGCTTTCTTCTTCTCCGGGGAACTCGCCGGGTTTCCAAATCCTCCGGGAAACTCGGCGGGGCTTCCCCCTCCTCCAGGGAACTCGGCGGGGCTTCCATATCCTCCGGGAAACTCGGCGGGGCTTCCCCCTCCTTCGGGGCCTCCGCCGGGGTTTCCCCCCCCCCTCGGGGGCTTCCGCCGGGGCTTCCCTCTCCTCCGGGGCCTATGCCAGGGCTTTCCCCTTTTCCGGCAATCCTGGGGGTTTCCCCATCCTCCGAAGCCTCCGCCGGGACTACCCCCTCCTCCAGGGACTCCGCCGGGGCTTCCCCTCCTCCGGGAATCTCAGCGGGGCATCCCCCTCCGCCAGGGACTCTGCCGGGGCTTTCCCTCCTCCGGGGCCTCCTCCGGGGCTTCCCCCTCCTCCGGGGAACTCGGCGGGGCAACCCCCCTTCTCCGGGGAATTCGGCGGGGCTACCCCCTCCGCCAGTGAGTCCGTCGGGGCTACCCCCTTCCCCGGGGAACTCCGCGGGGCTTCCCCATCCTCCAGGGACTCCGCCGGGGCTTCCCCTCCCCACGGGGATCTCGGCGGGGCTTCACCCTCCTTCGGGGCCTCCGCCGGGGCTACCCCCTCCTCCGGGGTACTCGGCGGGGCTTTCCCCTCCTACTGGGAACTTGGCGGGGCTTCCCCCGCCTCCGGGGCCTCCGCCGGGGCTTCCCCCTCCTCCGGGGCCTCCTCCGGGGCTTCCCCCTCCTCCGGGGAACTCGGCGGGGCATCCCCATCCTCCGGGGGATTCGGCGGCGCTTCCCCCTGCGCCAGTGAGTCCGTCGTGGCTTCCCTTTTTCCCGGGGAACTCGGCGGGGCTTCCCCATTCTCCAGAGACTCCGCCGGGGCTTCCCCCTCCTCAAGGGAACTCAGCGGAGCATCCCTCTCCGCCAGGAACTCCGCCGGGGCTTCCCCCTACCCCGGGGTACTCGGCGGGGCTATCCCCCCCTCCTGTGAATTCGGCGGGGCTTCCCCCTCCACCGGAGCCTTCGCCGGGGCTACCCGCTCCTCCGGGGCCTCCGCCGGGGCTTCCCCTTTCTCCGGGGCCTCCACCGGGGCTTCACCCTCCTCCGGGGCCTCCGCCGGGGCTTCCCCCTCCTCCGGGGAACTTGGCGAGGCTTTCCCCTCGTCCAGGGACTCCGCCGGGGCTTCCCCTCCCCCCGGGGAACTCGGCGGGGCATCCCCCTCCTCCTGGGAACTTGGCGGGGCTTCCCCCACCTTTGGGGCCTCCGCCGGGGATTCCCCCTTCTCCGGAAAACTCAGCGGGGCCTTCTTTTCCTCCAGGGCCTCCGCCGCGGCTTCCCCCTCCTCCGGGGACTCCGCCGGGGCTTCCCCCTCCTCCAGAGATTCAACCAGGGCTTCCCCCTCCTCCGGGGAACTCAGGGGCTTCTCCCTCCTTCAGGGACTCCGCCGGGGCTTCCCCATCCCCCGGGGAACTAGCCGGGGCATCCCCCTCCTCCAGGGCCTCCGCCGGGGCTTCCCCCTCCACCAGGGACTCCACCGGGGCTTCGCTCTGCTCCCAGGCCTCCGCCGGGGCTTCCCCCTCCTCCGGGGAACTCAGGGGCTTTTCTCTCCTCCGGGGAACTCGGCGGGGCTTCCAAATCCTCCGGGAAACTCGGCGGGGCTTCCCCCACCTCCAGGGAACTCGGCGGGGCTTCCCACTCCTTCGGGGCTTCCGCCGGGAATCTTCCCCCCTCGGTGGCTTCAGCCGGGGCTTTCCCATACTCCAGGGACTCCGCCGGAGCTTCCCCCTCCCCCGGGGAACTCGGCGGGCCTTCCCACTCCTCCGGGGCCTCCGCCAGGGATGCCCGCTCCTCCGGGGCACCGCCGGGGATTCCCCCTCCTCCGAGGCCTCCGCCGGGGATTCCCCCTCCTCCGGGGTACTCGGCGGGGCTTCCCCCTCCTCCTGGGAACTAGGTGGGGCTTCCCCCGCCTCCGGGGCCTCCGCCGGGGCTTCCCCCTCCTCCGGGGCCTCCTCCGGGGCTTCTCCCTCCTCCAGTGATTCAACCGGGGCTTCCCCATCCCCCGGGTAACTAGGCTGGGCATCCTCCTCCTCCGGGGCCTCCGCCGGGGCTACCCCCTCCTCCGGGGAACTCGGCGAGGCTTTCCCCTCCTCCAGGGACTCCGCCGGGGCTTCCCCTCCCCCCGGGGAACTCGGCGGGGCTTCCCCCTCCTCCTGGGAAGTTGGCGGGGCTTCCCCCACCTCCGGGGCCTCCGCCGGGAATCCCCCTTCTCCGGAAAACTCAGCGGGGCCTTCTTTGCCTCCAGGGCCTCCGCCGCGGCTTCCCCCTCCTCCGGGGACTCCGCCGGGGCTTCCCCCTCCTCCAGTGATTCAACCGGGGCTTCCCCATCCCCCGGGGAACTAGGCGGGGCATCCTCCTCCTCCAGGGCCTCCGCCGGGGCTTCCCCCTCCACCAGGGACTCCACCGGGGCTTCGCTCTTCTCCCAGGCCTCCGCCGGGGCTTCCCCTCCTCCGGGGAACTCAGGGGCTTTTCCCTCCTCCGGGGAACTCGGCGGGGCTTCCAAATCCTCCGGGAAACTCGGCGTAGCTTCCCCCTCCTCCAGGGAACTCGGCGGGGCTTCCCACTCCTTCGGGGCTTCCGCCGGGAATCTTCCCCCCTCGGTGGCCTCAGCCGGGGCTTTCCCATACTCCAGGGACTCCGCCGGGGCTTCCCCCTCCCCCGGGGAACTCGGCGGGGCTTCCCACTCCTCCGGGGCCTCCGCCAGGGATGCCCGCTCCTCCGGGGCCTCCGCCGGGGATTCCCCCTCCTCCGGGGAACACGGCGGGGCTTCCCGCTTCTCCAGGGAATTCGGCGGGGCTTCCTCCTCCTTCGGGGCCTCCGCTGGGGCTTCCCCCTCTTCCGGGACCTCCGCCGGGGCTTCCCCCTCCTCCGGGGCCTCAGCCGGGGTTTTCACCTTCTCCGGGGCCAACGCAGGGGCTTCCCCCCTCCACCGGGGAACTCGGCGGGGCTTTCTCCTCCTCCGGGAGACTCAGCGGGGCTTCCCACTCCTCCGGAGCCTCCGCCGGTGCTTCCTCCTTCCCCAGGGACTCCGCCGGGGCTTCTTCCTCCTCCAAGGGGGCCTCCGTCAGGGCTTCCCCCTCCGCCAGGGACTCCGCTGGGGATCCCCCTCCTCCGGCGCCTCCGCCGGGGCTTACCCTACCTCCGGGGCATCCGCTGGGGCTTCCCCCTCCTCCTGGGCCTCCGCCGGGGCTACCCATTCCTCCGGGGCCTCCGCCGGGCCTCCCCCTTCTCAGGGGAACTCAGGGGCTTCTCCCTCCGCCAGGGACACCGCCGGGGCTTCCCTCTCCTCTGGGGAACTCGGCGGGGCTTCCAAATCCTCCGGGAAACTCGGCGGGGCTTCCCCCTCCTCCAGGGACCTCGGCGGTGCTTCCCACTCCGTAGGGGCCTCCGCCGGGGTTTCCCACCCCTCGGTGGCCTCCGCCGGGGCTTCCCCCTCCTCCGGGAAACTCAGCGGGGCTTCCCCCTCCACCAGGGACTCCAGTGGGGCTTCCCCCTCCTCCAGGGACTCTACCGGGGCTTGCCCCTCTTCCGGGGAAGTCAGGGGCTTCCCCCTCCGCCAGGGACTCTACCGGGGCTTCCCCCTCCACCGGGGCCTCCGCCGGGGCTTCCCCCTCCACCACCCAAGTAGCACAAAAATGTTTTGCGAACGTAAATTTGAACGTTCGGTGGAGGTCGAAAAGCTAACGGGGGATAACTTACGTTCAACGTTCAGGCTTAATCTCAACGAACGGTCAGCGGACGAGAGTATGACGGAAAATGAAAACGTGCTCCCAACGTCCGCAAAACGTTAATCGAACGTCCGGACAACATACGGTGAAATGAAAAGTAATGACGTCATTTTCGAATTTCGTTTCAGCGCGTGAAACGTCGTTTTTGCAAATAGCCTCAGTATCGCATTTTCAGCGGGTGAAACGTCGTTTTTGCACATAATGTCAAAATCGACTTTTCAGCGCGTGAAACGTTGTTTTTGCACCTAACTTCAAAATCGCAGTTTCAGCGCGTGAAACGTCGTTTCTGCACAAAACCTCCAAATCGCCGCTTCAGCGCGAGATACTTCGTTTTTGCACATAACCTCAAAATGGCCATTTCAGCGCGTGAAACGTCGTTTTCGCACGAAACCTCAAAATCGCCGTTTCAGTGCCTGAAACGTCGTTTTTGCACTAAACCTTAAAATCGCCGTTTCAGCGCCTGAAACGTCGTTTTTGCACATGTCCTTTAAATCGACTTTTCAGCGCGTGAAACGGAGTTTTGGCACTAAGCCTGAAACGGCGATTTTGAGGTTATGTGCAAAAACGACGTTTCACGCGCTGATACGGCGATTTTGAGAACATATGCAAAAACGACGTTTCATGCGCTGAAACGGTGATTTTGAGGTTATGTGCAAAAACGACGTTTCACGCGCAGAATCGGCGATTTTGAGGTTATGTGCAAAAACGACGTTTCACGCGCAGAATCGGCGATTTGGAGGTCATGTGCAAAAACGACGTTTCACGCTCTGAAACCTCGATTTTAAGGTTTTGTGCAAAAACGACGTTTCAGGCGCTGAAACGGCGCTTTTGAGGTTATGTGCAAAAACAATGTTACAGGCGCTGAAACGGCGATTTTGAGGTTATGTGCAAAAACGACGTTTCACACGCTGAAACGGCGATTTTGAGGTTATGTGCGAAAACGACTGTTTACGCGCTGAAACGGCGATTTTGAGGTTTTGTGCAAAAACGACGTTTCAGGCGCTGAAACGGCGCTTTTGAGGTTATGTGCAAAAACAACGTTTCAGGCGTTGAAACGGCGCTTTTGAGGTTATGTGCAAAAACGACGTTTCACACGCTGAAACGGCGATTTTGAGGTTACGTGCGAAAACGACTGTTTACGCGCTGAAACGGCAATTTTGAGGTTTTGTGCAAAAACGACGTTTCAGGCGCTGAAACGGTGATTTTGAGGTTATGTGCAAAAACGACGTTTCACGCGCAGAATCGGTGCTTTTGAGATAATGTGCAAAAACTCCGTTTCTGGCGCTGAAACAGCGAATTTGAGGTTATGTGCAAACACGACGTTTCATGCGCTGAAACGGCGATTTTTAGGTTATATGCAAAAACGACGTTTCACGCGCACAAACGGCGATTTTGAGGTTATAAGCAAAAACGACGTTGCACGTGCAGAAACGGCGATTTTGAGATTATTGCAAAAACGACGTTTCACGCGCTAAAACGGAGATTTTGAGGTTATGTGCAAAAACGACGTTTCACGAGCTGATACGGCGAATTTGAGAATATGTGCAAAAAACGACGTTTTACGCGCTGAAACGGTGATTTTGTGGTTAAGTGCAAAAACGACGTTTCACGCGCTGAAGCGGCGCTTTTGAGGTTACGTGCAAAAACGACGTTTCACGCGCTGAAACGGCGATTTTGAGGTTATGTGCAAAAACGACTTTTCACCCGCTGAAACGGCGATTTGAGGTAATTTGCAAAAACCACACAGGCGATTTTGAGGTTATTGCAAAAACGACGTTTCACGCGCTCAAACGGCGATTTTGAAGTTATGTGCAAAAACGACGTTTCTGGCGCTGAAACGGCGATTTTGAGGTTATGTGCAAAAACGACGTTTCACGCGCTGAAACAGCGATTTTGAGGTTATGTGCAAAAACGACGTTTCACGCGCTGAAACGGCGATTTTGAGGTTATGTGCAAAAACGACGTTTCACGCGCTGATTCGGTGGGGCTTCCCACTCCTTCGGGGCCTCCGCCGGGGCTTTCCCCTCCTCCGGGGCATCCGCCGGGCCTTCCCCCTCCTCCGGGGAACTCATAAGCTTCCCCCTCCTCCGGGGAACTCAGCGGGGCTTTCCCCACCTCCGGGAAACTCGGCGGGTCTTCCCCCTCCTCCGGGGCCTCCGCCGGGGCTTCCCCCTCCTCCAAAGCTTCCTTTGGGGCATCCATCACCTCCAAAGAACTCGGCGGGACTTCCCCCTCCTCCGGGGCCTCCGCCGGGGCTTCTTCCATCTTCGGGGCCACGTCCGGGGCTTTATCCTCCTCTTGGGACCTCGGCGGGGCATCCCCCTCCTCCGGGAAACTCGAAGGGGCTTCCCCCTCCTCCGAAGCTTCCTTTGGGGCATCCATCTCCTCCAAAGAACTCGGCGGGACTTGCCCCTCCTCCGGGGCCTCCGCCGGGGCTTCCCCCATCTCCGGGGCCTCATCCGGGGCTTCCTCCTCCTCTTGGGACCTCGGCGGGGCATCCCCCTCCTCCGGGAATCTCGAAGGGGCTTCCCCCTCCTCCGGGGAACTCAGGGGCTTTCCCCTTCCTCCAGGGCCTCCCCCGGGGCTTCCCCTTCCTCCAGGGATTCCGCCGGGGCTTCCCCCTCCACCGGGGCATCCGGCGGGGCTCCTCCTCCTCCCAGGAAATGGGCGGGTCTTCTTCCTCCGCCAGGGACTCCGCCGGGGCTTCCCCCTCCACCGGGGAACTTGGCGGGGCTTCACCCTCCACCTGGGAATTCGGCGGGGCTTCCCCCTTCTCCAGGGACTCCGCCGGGGCTTCCCCCTCCTACGAGGTTTCCGCCGGGGCTCCTCCTCCTCCCAGGAATGCGTCGGGTCTTCCCGCTCCGCCAGGGACTCCGCCGGGGCTTTCTTCTTCTCCGGGGAACTCGCCGGGTTTCCAAATCCTCCGGGAAACTCGGCGGGGCTTCCCCCTCCTCCAGGGAACTCGGCGGGGCTTCCATATCCTCCGGGAAACTCGGCGGGGCTTCCCCCTCCTTCGGGGCCTCCGCCGGGGTTTCCCCCCCCCCACGGGGGCTTCCGCCGGGGCTTCCCTCTCCTCCGGGGCCTATGCCAGGGCTTTCCCCTTTTCCGGCAATCCTGGGGGTTTCCCCATCCTCCGAAGCCTCCGCCGGGACTACCCCCTCCTCCAGGGACTCCGCCGGGGCTTCCCCTCCTCCGGGAATCTCAGCGGGGCATCCCCCTCCGCCAGGGACTCTGCCGGGGCTTTCCCTCCTCCGGGGCCTCCTCCGGGGCTTCCCCCTCCTCCGGGGAACTCGGCGGGGCAACCCCCCTTCTCCGGGGAATTCGGCGGGGCTACCCCCTCCGCCAGTGAGTCCGTCTATATAGATTCATATGTTTTATAAGTTAAATTCGTGCAAAACGTTTCGCATCGACATAATAAGTAATAGAATATACGTAAGTAATTAAATCGGACAGCATTAACGACAGCACCATGGAGAGCGTGTGCTGACTACTAGGCGGCGCTGCCGTCGACGAGTGACACTAATTTATGCTAGATGGCGATGGCGCCTGCCACAGTAAATGTCTGATGAAAGTGCGATGACAAACGTTCGCATGACTTACTTCCAGAGAACGTGAATCCAACATTCAATATCGAACTTACTTCCAGAGAACGTGAATCCAACATTCAATATCGAACGTGTTAAAACGTTGAAGGCACAACGTCAATGTAACGTTTGAGTTTGACGTAAGAGAACTTGCCTCAGTAAACGTCTGCTGAATGTGCGATGACAAACGTTCGCATGAGTTACTTTCAGAGAAAGTGAATCCAACATTTAATATCGAACGTGTTTAAACGTTAAAGACACAACGTCAATGTAACGTTTGAGTTTGACGTAAGAGAACTCGCCTCAGTAAACGTCTGCTGAATGTGTGATGACAAACGTTCGCATGACTCACTTTGAGAGAACGTGAATCCAACGTTTAATATCAAACGTGTTTGAACGTTAAAGGCACAACGGCCTATGTCACGTTTTAATTTAGACGTAAGCGAACTTGCTTATGTCAACGTCCAGTGAATGTTTGTTTTTTAACGTACGCACGACTAACTTCCATAGATTGTTCATCACACATTTGCTACCGCACGTTTTTTAAAGTCGGAAACACAATGGCCATGTCTCGTTGCGTTTTTAACGTATTATTACTTATGAAACCGAACGTTCGTTGAACATTTTAATGGGAACGTTCGCCTGACTTACTTTAAGGGAACATCAACGAAACGTATACATTTAAACCCTTTATAATGTTGCAAAATCAACATTTCTCGTACGTTGGCTAGACGTCGACAAGTCTCAAAGTTAAAAATGTTGCTTTAACAAACGTCAGTGAAACGTTCGTGGCGAATGTATATCTAACGTTATAAAACAACGTTAACCGAACGCTCGCTGAATGGTTTCAACGTTGCAGGACATTCAACATGTGCAACACGTTTGTAGGACGCCGTGCGAACGTGTTGAAAGTTTTTGTGCTACCTGGACAGGGACTACACCGGGGCTTCCCTCTTCTCCGAGGCCTCCACCGGGGCTTCCCCTTCCTCCGGGGAACTCAGGGGCTTCCCCCTCCACCGGGGAACTCGGCGGGGCTTCCACATCCTCCGGGAAACTCGGCGGGGCTTCCCCCTCCTTCGGGGCCTCCGCCGGGGTTTCCCCCCCCCTCGGGGGCTTCCGCCGGGGCATCCCCCTCCTCCAGGGACTCCGCCGGGGCTTCCCCCTCCCCCGGGAAACTCGGCGGGGCTTCCCCCTCCTCCGGGGCATCCGCCAGGGCTACCCCCTTCTCCGGGAAACTCGGTAGGGCTTCCCCCTCCACTGAAGCCCCCGCCGGGGCTTCCCCTCCTCCATGGACTCAAACGTGGCTTCCCCCTCCTCCGGGGCCTCCGCCAAGGGTTTCCCCCTCCTCCGGGGCCTCCGCCGGGGATTCCCCCTCCTCCGGGGAACTCGGCGGGGCTTCCCCCTCCCCCGGAATCTCCGCCGGGGCTTCCCCCTCCTCCGGGGCCTCCGTCGGGGCTTTCCCCTCCTCCTGGTAATTCGGCGGGGCTTCCCCCTCCTCCGGGGCCACCACCGGGGCTTCCCCCTCCTCCGGGGCCTCCGCCGGGGCTTTCCCCGTCTTCGGGGCCTCCGCCGGGGCTTCCCTTTCCTCCGGGGCCTCCGCCGGGGCTTCCCCCTCTTCCAGGAACTCCGCCGGGGCTTCCCCCTTCACCGGGGATCTCGGCGGGGCTTCCCCCTCCTCCAGGGACTCAGCCGGGGCTTCCCCTCCCCCCGGGGAACTCGGCGGGGCTTCCCCCTCCTCCTGGGAACTTGGCGGGGCTTCCCCCACCTCCGGGGCCTCCGCCGGAGATTCCCCCTTCTCCGGAAAACTCAGCGGGGCCTTCTTTTCCTCCAGGGCCTCCGCCGCGGCTTCCCCCTCCTCCTGGGCCTCCGCCGGGGCTACCCTCCACCGGGGAACTCAGTGGCTTCCCCCTCCTCCGGGGAACTCAGACGGGCTTCCCTCTCCTCCAGGGATTCTGCCGGGGCTTCCCCGTCTTTCGGGGCCTCCGCCGGGGCTTTCCCCTCCTCCAGGGACTCCGCCGGGGCTTCCCCCTCCACCAGGGACTCCGCCGGGGATTCCTTCTCCTCCGGGAAACTCGAAGGGGCTTCTCCCTCCTCCGGGAAACTCGGCGGGGCTTCCCCCTCCTCCAGGGACTCCGCCGGGGCTTCCCCCTCCTCCGGGGCCTCCAACGAGGCTTCCTCCCCCTCCAGGGCCTCGGCCGGAGCTTCCCCCTCCACCGGGGCATCCGAAGGGGCTTCCCTTTCCTCCGGGAAACTCGGAGGGGTATCCCCCTACTCCGGGAAACTCGGCGGGGCTTCCCTCTTCTCCGGGGAATTCGGCGGGGCTTCCCCCTCCTCCAGGGACTCCGCCGGGACTTCCCCCATCTCCGAGGCCTTCGCAGGGGCTTCCCCCTCCTCCGGGGAACTCGGCGGGGCATCCCCCTCCACCCAGGAACTCGGCAGGCCTTTCCCCTCCTCCGGGGCCTCCGCCGGGGCTTCCACCATCGCTGGGGCCTCCGTCGGGGCTTCCCCCTTCTCAGGGGTACTCGGCGGGGCATCCCCCTCCTCCCAGGAACTCGGCAGACCTTTCCCCTCCTCCGGGGCATCCGCCGGGGTTTCCACCATCGCTGGGGCCACCGTCGGGGCTTCCCCCACCTCCGGGGTCTTCACCGAGGCTTCCACCTCCTCCAGGGCATCCACTGGGGCTAATTCCTCCACCGTAGCCTCCGCCGGGGCTTCCCCCCCCCCCAGGGACACCGCTGGGGCTTCCCCCTCCTCCGAGGCCCCCACCGGGGTTTCCCGATCCTCCAGGGCCACCACCGGGGCTCAACTCCTCCAGGGACTCCGCAAGGGGCTTCCCACTCCACCGGGGCATCCGCCGGAGCTTCCCCTCTTCCGGGGCAGCCGCCGTGGCTTCCCCCTCCCCCGGGGAACTCGGCGGGGCTTCCCACTCCTCCGGGGCCTCCGCCAGGGATGCCCGCTCCTCCGGGGCCTCCGCCGGGGATTCCCCCTCCTCCGAGGCCTCCGCCGGGGATTCCCCCTCCTCCGGGGTACTCGGCGGGGCTTCCCCCTCCTCCTGGGAACTTGGCGGGGCTTCCCCCGCCTCCGGGGCCTCCGCCGGGGCTTCTTCCTCCTCCGGGGCCTCCTCCGGGGCTTCCCCCTCCTCCGGGGAACTCGGCGGGGCATCCCCCTCCTCCGGGGAATTCGGCGGCGCTTCCCCCTGCGCCAGTGAGTCCGTCGTGGCTTCCCCTTTTTCCCGGGGAACTCGGCGGGGCTTCCCCATCCTCCAGAGACTCCGCCGGGGCTTCCCCCTCCTCAAGGGAACTCAGCGGAGCATCCCTCTCCGCCAGGGACTCCGCCGGGGCTTCCCCCTACCCCGGGGTACTCGGCGGGGCTATCCCCCCCTCCTGTGAATTCGGCGGGGCTTCCCCCTCCACCGGGGCCTTCGCCGGGGCTACCCGCTCCTCCGGGGCCTTCGCCGGGGCTTCCCCTTTCTCCGGGGCCTCCACCGGGGCTTCACCCTCCTCCGGGGCCTCCGCCGGGGCTACCCCCTCCTCCGGGGAACTCGGCGAGGCTTTCCCCTCCTCCAGGGACTCAGCCGGGGCTTCCCCTCCCCCCGGGGAACTCGGCGGGGCTTCCCCCTCCTCCTGGGAACTTGGCGGGGCTTCCCCCACCTCCGGGGCCTCCGCCGGGGATTCCCCCTTCTCCGGAAAACTCAGCGGGGCCTTCTTTTCCTCCAGGGCCTCCGCCGGGGCTTCCCCCTCCACCACCCAAGTAGCACAAAAATGTTTTGCGAACGTTAATTCGAACGTTCGGTGGAGGTCGAAAAGCTAACGGGGGATAACTTACGTTCAACGTTCAGGCTTAATCTCAACGAACGGTCAGCGGACGAGAGTATGACGGAAAATGAAAACGTGCACCCAACGTCCGCAAAACGTTAATCGAACGTCCGGACAACATACGGTGAAATGAAAAGTAATGACGTCATTTTCGAATTTCGGGCACTGAACCCTTCTTGCACTGGTCAGCCCGACCCCCAGCTACCCGGCATTTGCAGAGGCGATCACATTGGCACTGCGTAGGTCTATCCTGCAAGTATCAGAAAACATTAATTTTGGAATACGATGGTCCTCGAACTCGGTCTCGGCAGGTCCTCGGCTCCGAATGCGACAGTGTTACCACGCGGCTGCTAGAACATAAGAGCTACCGGCAAAATTTTAATCTATATGTTTTGTTTGTCGTGATTGTTCACATGCAAGTACCTTTTAGAACAGTGAAGAAAGCCATATTGTATTTTGTCGTTTTTTATCCAGCTATAGAGATTCATATGTTTTATAAGTTAAATTCGTGCAAAACGTTTCGCATCGACATAATAAGTAATAGAATATACGTAAGTAATTAAATCGGACAGCATTAACGACAGCACCATGGAGAGCGTGTGCTGACTACTAGGCGGCGCTGCCGTCGACGAGTGACACTAATTTATGCTAGATGGCGATGGCGCCTGCCACAGTAAATGTCTGATGAAAGTGCGATAACAAACGTTCGCATGACTTACTTCCAGAGAACGTGAATCCAACATTCAATATCGAACGTGTTAAAACGTTGAAGGCACAACGTCAATGTAACGTTTGAGTTTGACGTAAGAGAACTTGCCTCAGTAAACGTCTGCTGAATGTGCGATGACAAACGTTCGCATGAGTTACTTTCAGAGAAAGTGAATCCAACATTTAATATCGAACGTGTTTAAACGTTAAAGACACAACGTCAATGTAACGTTTGAGTTTGACGTAAGAGAACTCGCCTCAGTAAACGTCTGCTGAATGTGTGATGACAAACGTTCGCATGACTCACTTTGAGAGAACGTGAATCCAACGTTTAATATCAAACGTGTTTGAACGTTAAAGGCACAACGGCCTATGTCACGTTTTAATTTAGACGTAAGCGAACTTGCTTATGTCAACGTCCAGTGAATGTTTGTTTTTTAACGTACGCACGACTAACTTCCATAGATTGTTCATCACACATTTGCTACCGCACGTTTTTTAAAGTCGGAAACACAATGGCCATGTCTCGTTGCGTTTTTAACGTATTATTACTTATGAAACCGAACGTTCGTTGAACATTTTAATGGGAACGTTCGCCTGACTTACTTTAAGGGAACATCAACTAAACGTATACATTTAAACCCTTTATAATGTTGCAAAATCAACATTTCCCCTTCGTTGGCTAGACGTCGACAAGTCTCAAAGTTAAAAATGTTGCTTTAACAAACGTCAGTGAAACGTTCGTGGCGAATGTATATCTAACGTTATAAAACAACGTTAACCGAACGCTCGCTGAATGGTTTCAACGTTGCAGGACATTCAACATGTGCAACACGTTTGTAGGACGCCGTGCGAACGTGTTGAAAGTTTTTGTGCTACCTGGACAGGGACTACACCGGGGCTTCCCTCTTCTCCGGGGCCTCCACCGGGGCTTCCCCTTCCTCCGGGGAACTCAGGGGCTTCCCCCTCCACCGGGGAACTCGGCGGGGCTTCCACATCCTCCGGGAAACTCGGCGGGGCTTCCCCCTCCTTCGGGGCCTCCGCCGGGGTTTCCCCCCTCCTCGGGGGCTTCCGCCGGGGCATCCCCCTCCTCCAGGGACTCCACCGGGGCTTCCCCCTCCCCCGGGGAACTCGGCGGGGCTTCCCCCTCCTCCGGGGCATCCGCCAGGGCTACTTCCTTCTCCGTGAAACTCGGTAGGGCTTCCCCCTCCACTGAAGCCCCCGCCGGGGCTTCCCCTCCTCCATGGACTCAACCGTGGCTTCCATCTCCTCCGGGGCCTCCGCCAAGGGTTTCCCCCTCCTCCGGGGCCTCCGGCGGGGATTCCCCCTCCTCCGGGGAACTCGGCGGGGCTTCCCCCTCCCCCGGAGCCTCCGCCGGGGCTTCCCCCTCCTCCGGGGCCTCCGTCGGGGCTTCCCCCTCCTCCTGGAAATTTGGTGGGGCTTCCCCCTCCTCCGGGGCCTCCACCGGGGCTTCCCTCTCCTCCGGGGCCTCCGCCGGGGCTTTCCCCGTCTTCGGGGCCTCCGCCGGGGCTTCCCTTTCCTCCGGGGCCTCCGCCGGGGCTTCCCCCTCTTCCAGGAACTCCGCCGGGGCTTCCCCCTTCACCGGGGATCTCGGCGGGGCTTCCCCCTCCTCCTGGGCCTCCGCCGGGGCCTCCGCCGGGGCTTCCCCCTCCTCCAGGGTCTTCGCCGGGGCTTCTCCCTCCTCCGGGGAACTAGGCGGGGCTTCCCCCTCCTCCGAGGCCTCCGCCGGGGCTTCCCCCTCCCCCAGGGACTCCGCCGGGGCTTCTCCCTCCTGCGGAGAACTCGGCGGGGCATCATCCTCCGCCAGGGACTCCACCGGGGCTTCCCCGTCCCCCGGAGCCTCCGGCGGGGCTTCCCCCTACTCCAGAGACTCCGCCGGGGCTTCCCCTCCTCCGGGGTACTCGGCGGGGCATCCCCCTCCGCCAAAGACTCCGCCATGGCTTCCCCATCCCCCGGGGCCTCCGCCGGAGCTTACCCCTCCACCCGGGGAACTAGGCGGGGATTCCCCCTCCTCCGGGAAACTCGGCGGGGCTTCCCCCTCCTCAGGGGCCACCGCCGGGGCTTTCCCCTCCTTCTGGAAACTCAGCGAGGCTTCCCCCTCCTCCGAGGAATTCGGCTGGGCTTCCTCCATCTCCGGGGAACTCGGCGGGGCTTCCCCCTCCTCAGGGGCCTCCGCTGGGGCTACCCCCTCCACCAGGGCCTCCGCCGGGGATTCCTTTTTTCCGGGGAACTCGGCGGGGCATCCCCCTCCTCCGGGAAATTCGGCGGAGCTTACCCCTCCGTAAGGGACTCCATCGGGGCTTCCCCCTCCCCCGGGGAACTCGGCGGAGCTTCCCCCTCTTTCAGAGACTCTGCCGGGGCTTCCCCCTCCTCCTGACAATTCGGTGGGGCTTCCCCCTCCTCCGGGGCCTCCGCCGGGGCTTCCCGCTCCTCCGGGGCAACCGCCGAGGCAACCCCTTCGTCCGGGGAACTCGGCGAGGCTTCCCCTTCCTCCAGGGACTCCGCCGGAGGTTCCCCCTTCCCCGGGGAACTCGGCGGGGCTTCCCCCTCCTCCTGAGAACTCGGCGCGGCTGCCCCCTCCTCCGGGGCCTCCGCAGGGGATTCCACCTCCTCCGGAAAACTCGGCGGGGCTTCCCCCTCCTCCAGGGAACTCGGCGGGGCTTTTCATTCCTTCGGGGCCTCCGCCGGGGCTTCCCCCCCCCTCGTGGGCCTCCGCCGGGGCTTCCCCCTCCTTCAGGGACTCCGCCGGGGCTTCCCCCATCTCCGGGGCCACCGCCGGGGCTTCCCCCTCCTACGGGGAACTCGGCGGGGCATCCCCCTCCTCCGGGAAACTCGGCGGGGCTTCACCCTCCTCCGGGGCCTCCGCCGGGGCTTCCCCCATCTCCGGGGACACCGCCGGGGCTTCCCCCTCCTACCGTGAACTCGGCGGGGCATCCCCCTCCTCCGGGAAACTCGGCGGGGCTTCACCCTCCTCCGGGGCCCCCGCCGGGGTTTCCCCCTCCTCCAGGTACTCCGCCGGGGCTTCCCCCTCCACCAGGGACTCCGCCGGGGTTCTTCTCTCAGGGAAACTCGGCGGGGCATCCCTCTCCGCCAGGGACCCCGCCGGGGCGTCCCCCTCCTCCGCGGAACTCAGGAACTTCCCCCTCCTCCGGGGCCTCCGCCGGGGCTTCCTTCTCCTCCAGGGACTCCACCGGGGTTTCCCCCTCCTCCGGGGCCTCCGCCGGGGCTTTCCCCTCCTCCAGGGACTCCGCCGGGGCTTCCCCCTCCACCAGGGACTCCGCCGGGGATTCCTTCTCCTCCGGGAAACTCGGAGGGGCTTCTCCCTCCTCCAAAAAACTCGGCGGGGCTTCCCCCACCTCCAGGGACTCCGCCGGGGCTTCCCCCTCCTCCGGGGCCTCCAACGAGGCTTCCTCCCCCTCCAGGGCCTCGGCCGGAGCTTCCCCCTCCACCGGGGCATCCGAAGGGGCTTCCCTTTCCTCCGGGAAACTCGGAGGGGTATCCCCCTACTCCGGGAAACTCGGCGGGGCTTCCCTCTTCTCCGGGGAATTCGGCGGGGCTTCCCCCTCCTCCAGGGACACCGCCGGGACTTCCCCCATCTCCGAGGCCTTCGCAGGGGCTTCCCCCTCCTCCGGGGAACTCGGCGGGGCATCCCACTCCACCCAGGAACTCGGCAGGCCTTTCCCCTCCTCCGGGGCCTCCGCCGGGGCTTCCACCATCGCTGGGGCCTCCGTCGGGGCTTCCCCCTTCTCAGAGGAACTCGGCGGGGCATCCCCCTCCTCCCAGGAACTCGGCAGGCCTTTCCCCTCCTCCGGGGCCTCCGCCGGGGTTTCCACCATCGCTGGGGCCTCCGTCGGGGCTTCCCCCACCTCCGGGGTCTTCACCGAGGCTTCCACCTCCTCCGGGGCATCCACTGGGGCTAATTCCTCCACCGTAGCCTCCGCCGGGGCTTCCCCCCCCCCCCCCAGGGACACCGCTGGGGCTTCCCCCTCCTCCGAGGCCCCCACCGGGGTTTCCCGATCCTCCAGGGCCACCACCGGGGCTCAACTCCTCCAGGGACTCCGCAAGGGGCTTCCCACTCCACCGGGGCATCCGCCGGAGCTTCCCCTCTTCCGGGGCAGCCGCCGGGGCTTCCCCCACCACCAGGGACTCCGCCGGGGAATCCCCCTCCTCCGGGAATCTCAGGAACTTCCCCCCCCACCGGGGCCTCCCCCGGGGCTTCCTTCTCCTCCAGGGACTCCACCGGGGCTTTCCCCTCCTCCGGGGCCTCCGCCGGGGCTTCCTTCTCCTCCAGGGACTCCACCGGGGTTTCCCCCTCCTCCGGGGCCTCCGCCGGAGCTGCCCTCCACCGGGGAACTCAGTGGCTTCCCCCTCCTCCGGGGAACTCAGACGGGCTTCCCTCTCCTCCAGGGATTCTGCCGGGGCTTCCCCGTCTTTCGGGGCCTCCGCCGGGGCTTTCCCCTCCTCCAGGGACTCCGCCGGGGCTTCCCCCTCCACCAGGGACTCCGCCGGGGATTCCTCCTCCTCCGGGAAACTCGGAGGGGCTTCTCCCTCCTCCGGGAAACTCGGCGGGGCTTCCCCCTTCTCCAGGGACTCCGCCGGGGCTTCCCCCTCCTCCGGGGCCTCCAACGAGGCTTCCTCCCCCTCCAGGGCCTCGGCCGGAGCTTCCCCCTCCACCGGGGCATCCTCCGGGAAACTCGGAGGGGTATCCCCCTACTCCGGGAAACTCGGCGGGGCTTCCCTCTTCTCCGGGGAATTCGGCGGGGCTTCCCCCTCCTCCAGGGACTCCGCCGGGACTTCCCCCATCTCCGAGGCCTTCGCAGGGGCTTCCCCCTCCTCCGGGGAACTCGGCGGGGCATCCCCCTCCACCCAGGAACTCGGCAGGCCTTTCCCCTCCTCCGGGGCCTCCGCCGGGGCTTCCACCATCGCTGGGGCCTCCGTCGGGGCTTCCCCCTTCTCAGGGGAACTCGGCGGGGCATCCTTCTCCTCCCAGGAACTCGGCAGGCCTTTCCCCTCCTCCGGGGCCTCCGCCGGGGTTTCCACCATCGCTGGGGCCTCCGTCGGGGCTTCCCCCACCTCCGGGGTCTTCACCGAGGCTTCCACCTCCTCCGGGGCATCCACTGGGGCTAATTCCTCCATTAGCCTCCGCCGGGGCTTCCCCCCCCCCCCCACCAGGGACACCGCTAGGGCTTCCCCCTCCTCCGAGGCCCCCACCGGGGTTTCCCGATCCTCCAGGGCCACCACCGGGGCTCAACTCCTCCAGGGACTCCGCAAGGGGCTTCCCACTCCACCGGGGCATCCGCCGGAGCTTCCCCTCTTCCGGGGCAGCCGCCGGGGCTTCCCCCTCCACCAGGGACTCCGCCGGGGAATCCCCCTCCTCCGGGAATCTCAGGAACTTCCCCCCCCTCCGGGGCCTCCGCCGGGGCTTCCTTCTCCTCCAGGGACTCCACCGGGGCTTTCCCCTCCTCCGGGGCCTCCGCCGGGGCTTCCTTCTCCTCCAGGGACTCCACCGGGGTTTCCCCCTCCTCCGGGGCCTCCGCCGGGGCTGCCCTCCACCGGGGAACTCAGAGGCTTCCCCCTCCTCCGGGGAACTCAGACGGGCTTCCCTCTCCTCCAGGGATTCTGCCGGGGCTTCCCCGTCTTTCGGGGCCTCCGCCGGGGCTTTCACCTCCTCCAGGGACTCCGCCGGGGCTTCCCCCTCCACCAGGGACTCCGCCGGGGATTCCTTCTCCTCCGAAAAACTCGGAGGGGCTTCTCCCTCCTCCGAAAACTCGGCGGGGCATCCCCCTCCTCCAGGGACTCCGCCGGGGCTTCCCCCTCCTCCGGGGCCTCCAACGAGGCTTCCTCCCCCTCCAGGGCCTCGGCCGGAGCTTCCCCCTCCACCGGGGCACACGAAGGGGCTTCCCTTTCCTCCGGGAAACTCGGAGGGGTATCCCCCTACTCCGGGAAACTCGGCGGGGCTTCCCTCTTCTCCGGGGAATTCGGCGGGGCTTCCCCCTCCTCCAGGGACTCCGCCGGGACTTCCCCCAACTCCGAGGCCTTCGCAGGGGCTTCCCCCTCCTCCGGGGAACTCGGCGGGGCATCCCCCTCCACCCAGGAACTCGGCAGGCCGTTCCCCTCCTCCGGGGCCTCCGCCGGGGCTTCCACCATCGCTGGGGCCTCCGTCGGGGCTTCCCCCTTCTCAGGGGAACTCGGCGGGGCATCTTCCTCCTCCCAGGAACTCGGCAGGCCTTTCCCCTCCTCCGGGGCCTCCGCCGGGGTTTCCACCATCGCTGGGGCCTCCGTCGGGGCTTCCCCCACCTCCGGGGTCTTCACCGAGGCTTCCACCTCCTCCGGGGCATCCACTGGGGCTAATTCCTCCACCGTAGCCTCCGCCGGGGCTTCCCCCCCCCTTCCAGGGACACCGCTGTGGCTTCCCCCTCCTCCGAGGCCCCCACCGGGGTTTCCCGATCCTCCAGGGCCACCACCGGGGCTCAACTCCTCCAGGGACTCCGCAAGGGGCTTCCCACTCCACCGGGGCAGCCGCCGGGGCTTCCCCCTCCACCAGGGACTCCGCCGGGGAATCCCCCTCCTCCGGGAATCTCAGGAACTTCCCCCCCCGCCGGGGCCTCCGCCGGGGCTTCCTTCTCCTCCAGGGACTCCACCGGGGCTTTCCCCTTCTCCGGGGCCTCCGCCGGGGCTTCCCTCCACCGGGGAACTCAGGGGCCCTCCGGGGAACTCAGACGGGCTTCCCTCTCCTCCAGGGATTCCGCCGGGGCTTCCCCGTCCTCCGGGGCCTCCGCCGGGGCTTTCCCCTCCTCCAGGGACTCCGCCGGGGCTTCACCCTCCACCAGGGACTCCGCCGGGGATTCCTTCCCCTCCGGGAAACTCGGAGGGGCTTCTCCCTCCTCCGGGAAACTCGGCGGGGCTTCCCCCTCCTCCAGGGACTCCGCCGGGGCTTCCCCCTCCTCCGGGGCCTCCAGGGCCTCCAGGGCCTCCCCCCTCCAGGGCCTCGGCCGGGGCTTCGCCCTCCACCGGGGCATCATTGGGTGCTTCCGTCTCCTCCGGGAAACTCGGAGGGGTATCCCCCTACTCCGGGAAACTCGGCGGGGCTTCCCTCTTCTCCGGGGAATTCGGCGGGGCTTCCCCCTCCTCCAGGGACTCCGCCGGGACTTCCCCCATCTCCGAGGCCTTCGCCGGGGCTTCCCCCTCCTCCGGGGAACTCGGCGGGGCATCCCCCTCCTCCCAGGAACTCGGCAGGCCTTTCCCCTCCTCCGGGGCCTCCGCCGGGGCTTCCACCATCGCTGGGGCCTCCGTCGGGGCTTCCCCCCTTCTCTGGGGAACTCGGCGGGGCATCCCCCTCCTCCGGGAAACTCGGAGGGGCTTCCCCCCCTCCAGGGACTCCGCCGGGGCTTCCCCCACCTCCGGGGTTCTCACCGGGGCTTCCCCCTCCTCCGGGGCATCCACTGGAGCTAATTTCTCCACTGTAGACTCCGCCGGGGCTTCCCCCCCCACCAGGGACACCGCTGGGGCTTCCCCCTCCTCCGGGTCCCCCACCGGGGTTTCCCCATCCTCCAGGGCCACCACCGGGGCTTCCCCTCCTCCAGGGACTCCGCAAGGGGCTTCCCACTCCACCGGGGCATCCGCCGGAGCTTCCCCTCCTCCGGGGCAGCCGCCGGGGCTTCCCCCTCCACCAGGGACTCTGCCGGGGATTCCCCCTCCTCCGGGAAACTCGGCGGGGCATCCCCCTCCGCCAGTGTCTCCGCCGGGGTGTCCCCCTCCTCCGGGGAACTCAGGGGCTTCCACCACCGCCAGGGACTCCGCCGGGGCTTCCCCCTCCCCCGGGGAACTAGGCGGGGCTTCCCCCTCCTCCGGGGCCTCCGTCGGGGCTTCCCACTCCTCCGGGGAACTCGGCGGGGCTTCCCCCTCCGCCAGGGACCTCGGCGGGGCTTCCCACTCCTTCGGGGCCTCCGCCGGGGTTTCTCCCCCCCCCTCGGTGGCCTCCGCCGGGGCTTCCCCCTCCTCCAGGGACTCCGCCGGGGCTTCCCCCTCCCCCGGGGAACTCGGCGGGGCTTCCCCCTCCTCCGGGGCCTATGCCAGGGCTTTCCCCTTTTCCGGCAAACGTGGGGGTTTCCCCATCCACCGAAGCCTCCGCCGGGGCTTCCCCCTCCTCCAGGGACTCCGCCGGGGCTTCCCCCTCCTCCGGGGCTTCTGCCGGGGATTCCCCCTCCTCCGGGGCCTCTGCCGGGGATTCTCTCTCCTCCGGGGTACTCGGCGGGGCTTCCCTCTTCTCCAGGGAATTTGGCGGGGCTTCCCCCTCCTCCGGGGCCTCCGCCGGGGCTTTCCCCTCCTCCGGGGCCTCCGCCGGGGCTTTCCCCTTCTCCGGGGCCTCCGCAGGGGCTTCCCCCCTTCTCCGGGGAACTCGGCGGGGCTTCCCCCTTCTCCTGGGCCTCCTCCGGGGCATCCTCCTCCACCAAGGACTCCGCCGGGGCTTCCCCTCCTCCGGGAAATTGAGCGGGGCATCCCCCCCCGCCAGGGACTCCGCCGGGGCTTCCCCCTCCTTCAGGGCCTCCTCCGGGGCTTACCACTCCTCCGCGGAACTCGGAGGGGCATCCCCCCCCTCCTCATAATTCGGCTGGGCTTCCCCCTCCGCCAGGGAGTCCGTCGGGGCTACCCCCTCCCCCGGGGAACTCGGCGGGGCTTCCCCACCCTCAAGAGAATCCGCCGGGGCTTCCCCCTCCTCAGGGGAACTCGGCAGAGCATCCCCCTCTTACGGGGAACTCGGCGGGTCTTCCCCCTCCTCCAGGGCCTCCGCCGGGGCTTCACTCTCCTCCGGGGCCTTTGCCGGGGCTTCCCCCTCCTCCGGGGCATCCGCCGGGGCTTCCCTTAAGTCCGGGGCCTCCACCGGGGCTTCCCTCTCCACCGAGGCCTCCACCGGGGCTTTCCCCTCCACCAGGGCCACCGCCGGGGCTTCCCCATCCTCCGGGGCCCCCGCCGGGGCTTCCCCCTACTCCGGAAACCCGGCGGGTCTTCCCTCTTCACCGGGGAACTCATAGGCTGCCCCCTCCTCCGGGGCCTCCGCCGGGGCCTTACCATCCTCCGGGAAACGCGGCGGGGCGGCCCCTTCTCCGGGGAACTCGGCTGGGCTTTTCCCTCCGCCGGGGCCTCCGCCGCGGCTTCCCTTACCTCCGGGGCCTCCACCGGGGCTTCCCCCTCCGCCGGGGCTCCCGCTGGGGCTTCCCCCTCCACCGGTGAACTCAGGTGCTTCCTCCACCTCTAGGGCCGGGGATTCCCCCTTTCCCCGGGGAACTCGGCAGGGCTACCCTCTTCGCCAGGGAATCCGCCGGGGCTTCCCACTTCTTCAGGGCCTCCGCCGGGGCTTCCCCCTCCACCGAGGCCTTTGCCGGGGCTTTCCCCTCCTCCGGGGCCACCGCCGGGGCTTCCCCCTCCTCCAATAACTCAGCGGGGCTTCCCCCACCTCCAGAGACTTCGCCGGGGCTACCCTCTCCTCCGGGGCTTCCCACTCCTTCGTGGCCTCCGCCTGGGCTTCCCCTCCCTCCGGGGCCTCCGCCGTAGCTCCCCCATCCTCTGGGGCACCCGACGGGGCCTATCCCGCCTCCGGGAAACTCGGCGGTGCTTCGCCCTTTTCCGGGGAACTCGCTGTGGTTTTCTCTCCTCCGGGGCCTCCGCCGGGGGCTTCCCCCTCCTCCAGGGACTCCGCCAGGGCTTCCCCCTCCACCGGTGAACTCGGCGGGGCTTCCCCCTACTTCGGGGCCCCCGCCGGGGCTGCCTTCTACTCCGGGGAACTCGGCGGGGCTTCCCCCTTCACCAGGGACTAAGCCGGGGCTTCCTTCTCCTCCGGGGAACTCGGCGGGGCTTGCCTCTCCTCCAGGGACTCCGCCGGGGCTTCCCCCTCCTCCGGGGCACCCCCCGGGGCCTATCCCTCCTCCGAGGGGCTTCCCCCTCTTCCAGGGACTCCGATGGGGCTTCCCTCTCCTCCAGGGCCTCCACCGGAGCTTTCCCCTCCTCCAGGGACTTCGACGGGGCTTGCCCCTCCTCCGGGGCCTCCGCCGGGTCTTCCTTTACCTCCGGGGCCTCCACCGGGGCTTCCCCCTCCTCCGGGGCTTCTCACTCCTCCGGGGCCACCGCCGGGGCTTCCCCCTCCTCCGATAACTCAGCGGGGCTTCCCCCACCTCCAGAGACTTCGCCGGGGCTACCCCCTCCTCCGGGGCTTCCCACTCCTTCGTGGCCTCCGCCTGGGCTTCCCCTCCCTCCGGGGCCTCCGCCGTAGCTCCCCCATCCTCCGGGGCACCCGACGGGGCCTATCCCGCCTCCGGGAAACTCGGCGGTTCTTCGCCCTTTTCCGGGGAACTCGCTGTGGTTTTCTCTCCTCCGGGGCCTCCGCCGGGGGCTTCTCCCTCCTCCAGGGACTCCGCCGGGGCTTCCCCCTCCACCGGTGAACTCGGCGGGGCTTCCCCCTACTTCGGGGCCCCCGCCGGGGCTGCCTTCTACTCCGGGGAACTCGGCGGGGCTTTCCCCTTCACCAGGGACTAAGCCGGGGCTTCCTTCTCCTCCAGGTAACTCGGCGGGGCTTGCCTCTCCTCCAGGGACTCCGCCGGGGCTTCCCCCTCCTCCGGGGCACCCGCCGGGGCCTATCCCTCCCCCGAGGGGCTTCCCCCTCTTCCAGGGACTCCGATGGGGCTTCCCTCTCCTCCAGGGCCTCCACCGGAGCTTCCCCCTCCTCCAGGGACTTCGACGGGGCTTGCCCCTCCTCCGGGGCCTCCACCGGGTCTTCCCTTACCTCCGGGGCCTCCACCGGGGCTTCCCCCTCCTCCGGGGCTTCTCACTCCTCCGGGGCCTCCGCCGGGGCTTTCCCCTCCTCCGGGGAACTCTGGGGCTTCCCCCTTCACCAGGGACTCCACTGGTGCTACCCCCCCTCCGGGGAACTCAGCGGGGCTTCCCCCTCCTCCGGGGAACTCGGCGGGGCTTTCCCCTCCTACGGGGAACTCGGCGGGGCTTCCCCCTCCTCCAGGGCCTTCGCCGGGGCTTCCCCCTCCAACGACGCCTCCGCCAGTGCTTTTCCCTCCACCGGGGCCTCCGCCGGGGCTTCCCCCTCCTCCGGGGAACTCGGCGGGGCTTCCCCTTCCTCCGGGGAGTCGGCGGGGCTTTCCCCTCCTACGGGGATCTCGGCGTGGCTTCCCCCTCCTTCAGGGCCTTCGCCGGGGCTTTCCCATCCACCGGGGAATTCTGCGGGGCTTCCCCCTCCTCCAGGGACTCCGCCGATGGAACTTGGCGGGGCTTCCCCCTCCTCCAGGGCCTTCGCCGGGGCTTCCCTCTCCACCGGTGAGCTCAGGGGCTTCCCCCACCTCCGGGGACCCCACCGGGGCTTCCCCCTATTCTAAAGAACTCGGCGGGGCTTTTCCCTCCTCCAGGGTATCCACCGGGGCTTCCCTCTCCTCCAGGGACTCCGCCGGGGCTTCCCCCTCCTCCGGGGCACCCCCCGGGGCCTATCCCTCCTCCGAGGGGCTTCCCCCTCTTCCAGGGACTCCGATGGGGCTTCCCTCTCCTCCAGGGCCTCCACCGGAGCTTTCCCCTCCTCCAGGGACTTCGACGGGGCTTGCCCCTCCTCCGGGGCCTCCGCCGGGTCTTCCTTTACCTCCGGGGCCTCCACCGGGGCTTCCCCCTCCTCCGGGGCTTCTCACTCCTCCGGGGCCACCGCCGGGGCTTCCCCCTCCTCCGATAACTCAGCGGGGCTTCCCCCACCTCCAGAGACTTTGCCGGGGCTACCCCCTCCTCCGGGGCTTCCCACTCCTTCGTGGCCTCCGCCTGGGCTTCCCCTCCCTCCGGGGCCTCCGCCGTAGCTCCCCCATCCTCCGGGGCACCCGACGGGGCCTATCCCGCCTCCGGGAAACTCGGCGGTTCTTCGCCCTTTTCCGGGGAACTCGCTGTGGTTTTCTCTCCTCCGAGGCCTCCGCCGGGGGCTTCTCCCTCCTCCAGGGACTCCGCCGGGGCTTCCCCCTCCACCGGTGAACTCGGCGGGGCTTCCCCCTACTTCGGGGCCCCCGCCGGGGCTGCCTTCTACTCCGGGGAACTCGGCGGGGCTTTCCCCTTCACCAGGGACTAAGCCGGGGCTTCCTTCTCCTCCAGGGAACTCGGCGGGGCTTGCCTCTCCTCCAGGGACTCCGCCGGGGCTTCCCCCTCCTCCGGGGCACCCGCCGGGGCCTATCCCTCCCCCGAGGGGCTTCCCCCTCTTCCAGGGACTCCGATGGGGCTTCCCTCTCCTCCAGGGCCTCCACCGGAGCTTCCCCCTCCTCCAGGGACTTCGACGGGGCTTGCCCCTCCTCCGGGGCCTCCACCGGGTCTTCCCTTACCTCCGGGGCCTCCACCGGGGCTTCCCCCTCCTCCGGGGCTTCTCACTCCTCCGGGGCCTCCGCCGGGGCTTTCCCCTCCTCCGGGGAACTCTGGGGCTTCCCCCTTCACCAGGGACTCCACTGGTGCTACCCCCCCTCCGGGGAACTCAGCGGGGCTTCCCCCTCCTCCGGGGAACTCGGCGGGGCTTTCCCCTCCTACGGGGAACTCGGCGGGGCTTCCCCCTCCTCCAGGGCCTTCGCCGGGGCTTCCCCCTCCAACGACGCCTCCGCCAGTGCTTTTCCCTCCACCGGGGCCTCCGCCGGGGCTTCCCCCTCCTCCGGGGAACTCGGCGGGGCTTCCCCTTTCTCCGGGGAGTCGGCGGGGCTTTCCCCTCCTACGGGGAACTCGGCGTGGCTTCCCCCTCCTTCAGGGCCTTCGCCGGGGCTTTCCCATCCACCGGGGAATTCTGCGGGGCTTCCCCCTCCTCCAGGGACTCCGCCGATGGAACTTGGCGGGGCTTTCCCCTCCTCCAGGGCCTTCGCCGGGGCTTCCCTCTCCACCGGTGAGCTCAGGGGCTTCCCCCACCTCCGGGGACCCCACCGGGGCTTCCCCCTATTCTAAAGAACTCGGCGGGGCTTTTCCCTCCTCCAGGGTATCCACCGGGGCTTCCCTCTCCTCCAGGGACTCCGCCGGGGCTTCCCCCTCCTCCGGGGCACCCCCCGGGGCCTATCCCTCCTCCGAGGGGCTTCCCCCTCTTCCAGGGACTCCGATGGGGCTTCCCTCTCCTCCAGGGCCTCCACCGGAGCTTTCCCCTCCTCCAGGGACTTCGACGGGGCTTGCCCCTCCTCCGGGGCCTCCGCCGGGTCTTCCTTTACCTCCGGGGCCTCCACCGGGGCTTCCCCCTCCTCCGGGGCTTCTCACTCCTCCGGGGCCACCGCCGGGGCTTCCCCCTCCTCCGATAACTCAGCGGGGCTTCCCCCACCTCCAGAGACTTTGCCGGGGCTACCCCCTCCTCCGGGGCTTCCCACTCCTTCGTGGCCTCCGCCTGGGCTTCCCCTCCCTCCGGGGCCTCCGCCGTAGCTCCCCCATCCTCCGGGGCACCCGACGGGGCCTATCCCGCCCCCGGGAAACTCGGCGGTTCTTCGCCCTTTTCCGGGGAACTCGCTGTGGTTTTCTCTCCTCCGGGGCCTCCGCCGGGGGCTTCTCCCTCCTCCAGGGACTCCGCCGGGGCTTCCCCCTCCACCGGTGAACTCGGCGGGGCTTCCCCCTACTTCGGGGCCCCCGCCGGGGCTGCCTTCTACTCCGGGGAACTCGGCGGGGCTTTCCCCTTCACCAGGGACTAAGCCGGGGCTTCCTTCTCCTCCAGGGAACTCGGCGGGGCTTGCCTCTCCTCCAGGGACTCCGCCGGGGCTTCCCCCTCCTCCGGGGCACCCGCCGGGGCCTATCCCTCCCCCGAGGGGCTTCCCCCTCTTCCAGGGACTCCGATGGGGCTTCCCTCTCCTCCAGGGCCTCCACCGGAGCTTCCCCCTCCTCCAGGGACTTCGACGGGGCTTGCCCCTCCTCCGGGGCCTCCACCGGGTCTTCCCTTACCTCCGGGGCCTCCACCGGGGCTTCCCCCTCCTCCGGGGCTTCTCACTCCTCCGGGGCCTCCGCCGGGGCTTTCCCCTCCTCCGGGGAACTCTGGGGCTTCCCCCTTCACCAGGGACTCCACTGGTGCTACCCCCCCTCCGGGGAACTCAGCGGGGCTTCCCCCTCCTCCGGGGAACTCGGCGGGGCTTTCCCCTCCTACGGGGAACTCGGCGGGGCTTCCCCCTCCTCCAGGGCCTTCGCCGGGGCTTCCCCCTCCAACGACGCCTCCGCCAGTGCTTTTCCCTCCACCGGGGCCTCCGCCGGGGCTTCCCCCTCCTCCGGGGAACTCGGCGGGGCTTCCCCTTCCTCCGGGGAGTCGGCGGGGCTTTCCCCTCCTACGGGGAACTCGGCGTGGCTTCCCCCTCCTTCAGGGCCTTCGCCGGGGCTTTCCCATCCACCGGGGAATTCTGCGGGGCTTCCCCCTCCTCCAGGGACTCCGCCGATGGAACTTGGCGGGGCTTCCCCCTCCTCCAGGGCCTTCGCCGGGGCTTCCCTCTCCACCGGTGAGCTCAGGGGCTTCCCCCACCTCCGGGGACCCCACCGGGGCTTCCCCCTATTCTAAAGAACTCGGCGGGGCTTTTCCCTCCTCCAGGGTATCCACCGGGGCTTCCCTCTCCTCCAGGGAATTCGCCGGGGCTTCCCCCTCCTCCGGGGAACTCGGTGGGGCTTCCATCTTCTCCAGGGAGTCCGCCGGGGCTTTCCCCTCCTCCCGGAAATATGGTGGGGCTTCCCCCTCCTCCAGGGACTTCGCCAAGGGAACTCGGCGGGGCTTCTTCTTCCTCCAGGGACTCCGCCGAGGCTTTCCTCTTCTCCAGGGACTCCGCCGGGGCTTCCTATTCCTCCGGGGCCGCCGCCGGGGCTTTCCCCTCCTCCGGGGAACTCGGCGGGGCTTTCTCCTCCACCAGGGAATCCGCGGGGGCTTCCTATTCCTCCGGGGCCGCCGCCGGGGCTTTCCCCTCCTCCGGGGAACTCTGGGGCTTCCCCCTTCTCCAGGGACCCCGCCGCGGCTTCCCTCTCCTCCGGGGCCTCCGCCGTGGCTTCCCCCTCCTCCAGGGACTCCGACGGGGCTTTTTTCTCTCCCGGGGAACTGCGGGGATTCTTCCTCCTACAGGGACTCCGCCGAGACTTCCCTCTCCACCGGGGCCTCCGACGGGGCTTCCCCCTCCTCCAGGGGACTCCGACGGGGCTTCTTCCTCCTCCAGGGAATTTGCTGGGGCTTCCCCTTCCTCCGGGGAACTCGGCGGGGCTTTCCCCTCCTCCGGGGAACTCGGCGGGGCTTTCCCCTCCTCCGGGGAACTCTGGGGCTTCCCCCTCCTCCAGGGACTCCGCCGGGGCTTCTTCCTCCTCCGGGGAACTCGGCGGGGCTTCCCCCTCCTCCAGGCACTCCGATGGGTCTTCCCCCTCCTCCAGGGAATCCGCTGGGGCTTCTTCCTCCGCCTGGGAACTCACCGGGGTTTCCCCCTCCTCCGGGGAACTCGGCGGGGCTTCCCCCTCCACAAGGAAAGCCGCCGGGGCTTCCTATTCCTCCGGGGCGCCGCCGGGGCTTTCCCCTCCTCCGGGGAACTCTGGGGCTTCCCCCTCCTCCAGGAACTCCACCGGGGCTACCCCCTCCTCAAAAGATCTCGGCGGGGCTTCCCCTTCTCCAGGGACTCCGCCGGGGCTTCCCCCTCCTCCGGGGCACTCGGTTGGGCTTCCCCCTCCACCGGGGCCCTTGCCGGGGCTTCCCCCTCCTCCGGGAAACTCGGCGGGGCTTCTCCCTCCTCCGGAGCCTCCGCCGGGGCTCCCTCTCTTTCGGGGAATTTGGCAGGGCTTCTTCCCCCCTTCAGGGACTCCGCTGGGGTTTCCCCCTCCTCGAGGGAACTCGGCGGGGCTTCTCCCTTCTCTGGGGCCTTCGCCGGGGGTTCCCCCTTCTCCGGGGCCTGCGCCGGGGCTTCCTTATCCTTCGGGAAACTCGGCGGGGCTTCCCCCTCCTCCAGGGTCTCCGCCGGGGCTTTCCCCTCCTCCGGGGAACTCGGCGGGGCTTCCCCCTTCTCCAGGGACTCCGCCGGAGCTTCCCCCTCCTCCGGGGAACTCGGCGGGGCTTAACCCTTCTCCGGGGCCTCTGCCGGGGCTTCCTTCTTCACCGGGGAATCCGCCGGGGCTTCCCCCTTCTCCAAAGATCTCGGCGGGGCTTCCCCTTCTCCAGGGACTCCGCCGGGGCTTCCCCCTCCTCCGGGGCACTCGGCGGGGCTTCCCTCTACTCCGGGGCCTCTGCTGGGGCTTCCCCCTCCACCGGGGCCCTTGCCGGGGCTTCCCTTTTCTCCAGGAAACTCGGCGGTGCTTCCCCTTTTGACCTGGGACTCCGCGCAGGCTTCCCCCTCCTCCGGGGCCTCGGCCGGGGCTTCTTTCTCTTTCGGGGAACTCAGGGGCTTCCCTTAACTCCGAAGAACTCGGCAGGGCTTCCCCCTCCACCGGGGCCCTTGCCGGGGCTATTCCCTCCTCCAGGGCCTCCGCCGGGGCTTCCTCCTCCTCCGGGGCCTCCGCCGGGGCTTCCCCCTCTTTCGTGGAATTTGGCGAGGCTTCTTCCCCCCTCCAGGGACTCCGCTGGGGCTTCCTCCTCATCCAGGGATCTCGGCGGGGTTTTTCCCTCCTCCGGTGAACTCGGCGGGGCTTCCCCTTTCTCCAGGGACTCTGCGGGAGCTTCCCCCTCCTCCGGGGCACCTGCCGGGGCTTCCTTCTCCTCCGGGGCCTCCGCCGGGGCTTCCTCCTCCTCCGGGGCCTCCGCCGGGGCTTCCCCCTCCTCCGGGAAACTCGGCGGGGCTTCCCCCTCTTCCAGGGACTCCGCCGGGGGAACTCGGCGGGGCTTCCCCCTCCTCCAGGGCCTCCCCGGGGCTTTCCCCTCCTCCGGGGAACTCGGCGGGGCTTCCCCCTTCTCCAGGGACTCCGCCGCGGCTTCCCCCTCCTCCGGGGCCTTCGCCGGGGCTTCCCCCTTTTTCGGGGAACTCAGGGGCTTTCCTTACCTCCGAAGAACTCGGTGGGGCTTCCCCCATCTCCGGGGAACACGGCGGGGCTTTCCCCTCCTTTAGGGACTCCGCCGGAGCTTCGCCCTCCTCCAGGGACTCTGCCGGGGGAACTCGGCGGGGCTTCCCTCTCCTCCAGGGCCTCCGCAGGGGCTTCCTCCTCCTCCGGGGCCTCCGCCGGGGCTTCCCCTTCTTTCGGGGAATTTGGCGGGGCTTCTTCCCCCCTCCGGGGACTCCGCTGGGGCTTCCCCCTACCTCCGGGGAACTCAGCGGGGCTTATCCCTCCTCCGGGGAACTCGGCGGGGTTCCCCCTCCTCCGGGGCCTCCGCCGGGGCTTCCATCTCCTCCGGGGAACTCGGCGGGGCATCCTTCTCCTCCAGGGACTCCGCCGGGTCTTCCCTCTCCTCCGGGGAACTCGGCGGGGCTCTTCCCTCCTCCAGGGACTCCGCCGGGGCTTCCCCCTCCTCCGGGGAACTCGGCGGGGCATCCCCCTCCTCCAGGGACTCCGCCGGGATTTCCCAAAACTCAGGGGCCTCCGCCGGGGCTTCTTATCCCTCCGAGCCCTCCGCCGGGACTTTCCCCTCCTCCGGGAAACTCAGTGGGGCTTCTCCCTCCTCCAGGGCCTCCACCGGGGCTTTCCTCTCCTCCGGGGAACACGGCGGAGCTTCCTCCTCCTCCAGGGACTCCGCCGAGGCTTCCCCCTCCTCCGGGGAATTTCGCGGGGCTTCCCCCTCCTCTGGGAAACTCGGCGGGGCTTCCGCCGAGGCTTACCCCTCCTCCAGGGACTCTGCCGGGGGTACTCGGCGGGGCTTCCCCCTCCTCCAGGGACTCCGCCGGGGCTTCCCCCTCCTCCAGGGTCTCCGCCGGGGCTTCCCCCTCCTCCGGGGAACTCGGCAGGGTTTCCCCTTCTCCAGGGACCCCTCCGGAGCTTCCCCCTCTTCCGGGGAACTCGGCGGGGCTTCACCCTTCTCCGAGGCCACCGCCGGGGCTTCCCCCTCCTCCGGGAAACTCGGCGGGGCTTCCCCCTTCTCCAGGGACTCCGCAGCGGCTTCCCTCTCCTCCGGGGCCTCGGCCGGCACTTCCCCCTCTTTCGGGGAACTCAGGGGTTTCCCTTACCTCCGAAGAACTCGGCGGGGCTTCCCCCTCCTCCGGGGAACTCGGCGGGGCTTTTCCCTCCTCCAGGGACTCCGCCGGGGCTTCGCCCTCCTCCAGGGACTCTGCCGGGGGTACTCGGCGGGGCTTCCCCCTCCTCCAGGGCCTCCGCCGGGGCTTCCTTCTCCTCCGGGGCCTCCGCCGGGGCTTCCCCCTCCTCCGGGGAACTCGGCGGGGCTTCCCCTTCTACCAGGTTATCCGCCTGGGCTTCCTATTCCTCTGGGGACTCCGCCGGGGCTTCCCCCTCCTCCGGGGAACTCGGAGGGGCTTCCCCCTCCTCCAGGGACTCCGCCGGGGCTTCCCCCTCCTCCGAGGAATTTAGCGGGGCTTGCCCCTCCACAGGGGCACTCGGCGGGGCTTCCCCCTTCTACGGGGAACTCGGCGGGGCTTCCATCTCCTCCAGGGACTCCGCCGGGGCTTCCCCCTCATCCCGGGAATTTGGCGGGGCTTCCTACTCCTCCAGGGACACCGCCGGGGCTTTTTTCTCTCCCGGGGAACTGCGGGGATTCTTCCTCCTACAGGGACTCCGCCGAGACTTCCCTCTCCACCGGGGCCTCCGACGGGGCTTCCCCCTCCTCCAGGGGACTCCGACGGGGCTTCTTCCTCCTCCAGGGAATTTGCTGGGGCTTCCCCTTCCTCCGGGGAACTCGGCGGGGCTTTCCCCTCCTCCGGGGAACTCGGCGGGGCTTTCCCCTCCTCCGGGGAACTCTGGGGCTTCCCCCTCCTCCAGGGACTCCGCCGGGGCTTCTTCCTCCTCCGGGGAACTCGGCGGGGCTTCCCCCTCCTCCAGGCACTCCGATGGGTCTTCCCCCTCCTCCAGGGAATCCGCTGGGGCTTCTTCCTCCGCCTGGGAACTCGCCGGGGTTTCCCCCTCCTCCGGGGAACTCGGCGGGGCTTCCCCCTCCACAAGGAAAGCCGCCGGGGCTTCCTATTCCTCCGGGGCGCCGCCGGGGCTTTCCCCTCCTCCGGGGAACTCTGGGGCTTCCCCCTCCTCCAGGAACTCCACCGGGGCTACCCCCTCCTCAAAAGATCTCGGCGGGGCTTCCCCTTCTCCAGGGACTCCGCCGGGGCTTCCCCCTCCTCCGGGGCACTCGGTGGGGCTTCCCCCTCCACCGGGGCCCTTGCCGGGGCTTCCCCCTCCTCCGGGAAACTCGGCGGGGCTTCTCCCTCCTCCGGAGCCTCCGCCGGGGCTCCCTCTCTTTAGGGGAATTTGGCAGGGCTTCTTCCCCCCTTCAGGGACTCCGCTGGGGTTTCCCCCTCCTCGAGGGAACTCGGCGGGGCTTCTCCCTTCTCTGGGGCCTTCGCCGGGGGTTCCCCCTTCTCCGGGGCCTGCGCCGGGGCTTCCTTATCCTTCGGGAAACTCGGCGGGGCTTCCCCCTCCTCCAGGGTCTCCGCCGGGGCTTTCCCCTCCTCCGGGGAACTCGGCGGGGCTTCCCCCTTCTCCAGGGACTCCGCCGGAGCTTTCCCCTCCTCCGGGGAACTCGGCGGGGCTTAACCCTTCTCCGGGGCCTCTGCCGGGGCTTCCTTCTTCACCGGGGAATCCGCCGGGGCTTCCCCCTTCTCCAAAGATCTCGGCGGGGCTTCCCCTTCTCCAGGGACTCCGCCGGGGCTTCCCCCTCCTCCGGGGCACTCGGCGGGGCTTCCCTCTACTCCGGGGCCTCTGCTGGGGCTTCCCCCTCCACCGGGGCCCTTGCCGGGGCTTCCCTTTTCTCCAGGAAACTCGGCGGTGCTTCCCCTTGTGACCTGGGACTCCGCGCAGGCTTCCCCCTCCTCCGGGGCCTCGGCCGGGGCTTCTTTCTCTTTCGGGGAACTCAGGGGCTTCCCTTAACTCCGAAGAACTCGGCAGGGCTTCCCCCTCCACCGGGGCCCTTGCCGGGGCTATTCCCTCCTCCAGGGCCTCCGCCGGGGCTTCCTCCTCCTCCGGGGCCTCCGCCGGGGCTTCCCCCTCTTTCGTGGAATTTGGCGAGGCTTCTTCCCCCCTCCAGGGACTCCGCTGGGGCTTCCTCCTCATCCAGGGATCTCGGCGGGGTTTTTCCCTCCTCCGGTGAACTCGGCAGGGCTTCCCCCTCCACCGGGGCCCTTGCCGGAGCTTCCCCCTCCTCCGGGGCACCTGCCGGGGCTTCCTTCTCCTCCGGGGCCTCCGCCGGGGCTTCCCCCTCCTCCGGGGCCTCCGCCGGGGCTTCCCCCTCCTCCGGGAAACTCGGCGGGGCTTCCCCCTCTTCCAGGGACTCCGCCGGGGGAACTCGGCGGGGCTTCCCCCTCCTCCAGGACCTCCGCCGGGGCTTTCCCCTCCTCCGGGGAACTCGGCGGGGCTTCCCCCTTCTCCAGGGACTCCGCCGCGGCTTCCCCCTCCTCCGGGGCCTTCGCCGGGGCTTCCCCCTTTTTCGGGGAACTCAGGGGCTTTCCTTACCTCCGAAGAACTCGGCGGGGCTTCCCCCATCTCCGGGGAACACGGCGGGGCTTTCCCCTCCTTTAGGGACTCCGCCGGAGCTTCGCCCTCCTCCAGGGACTCTGCCGGGGGAACTCGGCGGGGCTTCCCTCTCCTCCAGGGCCTCCGCAGGGGCTTCCTCCTCCTCCGGGGCCTCCGCCGGGGCTTCCCCCTCTTTCGGGGAATTTGGCGGGGCTTCTTCCCCCCTCCGGGGACTCCGCTGGGGCTTCCCCCTACCTCCGGGGAACTCAGCGGGGCTTATCCCTCCTCCGGGGAACTCGGCGGGGTTCCCCCTCCTCCGGGGCCTCCGCCGGGGCTTCCATCTCCTCCGGGGAACTCGGCGGGGCATCCTTCTCCTCCAGGGACTCCGCCGGGTCTTCCCTCTCCTCCGGGGAACTCGGCGGGGCATCCCCCTCCTCCAGGGACTCCGCCGGGATTTCCCAAAACTCAGGGGCCTCCGCCGGGGCTTCTTATCCCTCCGAGCCCTCCGCCGGGGCTTTCCCCTCCTCCGGGAAACTCAGTGGGGCTTCTCCCTCCTCCAGGGCCTCCACCGGGGCTTTCCTCTCCTCCGGGGAACACGGCGGAGCTTCCTCCTCCTCCAGGGACTCCGCCGAGGCTTCCCCCTCCTCCGGGGAATTTCGCGGGGCTTCCCCCTCCTCTGGGAAACTCGGCGGGGCTTCCGCCGAGGCTTACCCCTCCTCCAGGGACTCTGCCGGGGGTACTCGGCGGGGCTTCCCCCTCCTCCAGGGACTCCGCCGGGGCTTCCCCCTCCTCCGGGAAACTTCGGCGGGGCTTCTCTCTCCTCCGGGGCCTCCGCCGGGGCTTCCCCCTCCTCCGGGAAACTCGGCGGAGCTTCCCCCTCCTCCAGGGACTCCGCCGGGGGAACTCGGCGGGGCTTCCCCCTCCTCCGGGGCCTCCGCCGGGGCTTCCCCCTCTTCCGGGGAATTTGGCGGGGCTTCCCCCCCCCTCCAGGGACTCCGCCGGGGCTTCCCCCTCCTCCGGGGAACTCGGCGGGGCTTCCCCGTTCTCCAGGGACTCCACCGAAGCTTCCCCCTCCTCCGGGGAATTTGGCGGGGCTTCCCCCCCCCCTCCAGGGACCCCGCCGGGAGTTCCCCCTCCTCCGGGGAACTCGGCGGGACTTCCCCCTTCTCCAGGGACTCCGCCGGGGCTTCCCCCTCCTCCGGGAAACTTCGGCGGGGCTTCTCTCTCCTCCGGGGCCTCCGCCGGGGCTTCCCCCTCCTCCGGGAAACTTCGGCGGGGCTTCCCCCTCCTCCAGGGACTCCGCCGGGGGAACTCGGCGGGGCTTCCCCCTCCTCCGGGGAACTCGGCGGGGCTTTCCCCTCCACCGGGGAATTCCGCGGGGCATCCCCCTCCTACACAAATAGCACAAAAACTTTCAACACGTTCGCACGACGTCCTACGAACGTGTTGAACGTGTTGAAAGTCCTGCAACGTTCAAACTATTCATCGAGCATTCGGTTAACGTTGTTTTATAACGTTAGACATACATTCGCCACGAACGTTTCACTGACGTATGTTAAAGCAAAATTTTTAACTTTAAGACTTGTCGACGTTTAGCCAACGTACGAGAAATGTTGATCTTGCAACGTTATAAAAGGTTCAAATGTATTCGTTTCGTTAATGTTCCCTTAAAGTAAGTCAGGCGAACGATCGCAATAGTATGTTCAACGAACGTTCGGTTTCATAAGTAATAATACGTTAAAAACGCAACGTGACATGGCCGTTGTGTATCCGACGTTAAAAAACGTGCGGTAGCAAATGTGTGATAAACGTTCTATGGAAGTTAGTCGTGCGTACGTTAAAAAACAAACATTCACTGGACGTTGACATAAGCAAGTTCGCTTACGTCAAAATTAAATCGTGACATAGGCCGTTGTGCCTTCAACGTTCAAACACGTTCGATACTAAACGTTGGATTCACGTTCTCTCAAAGTAAGTCATGCGAACGTTTGTCATCGCACTTTCAGCAGACGTTTACTAAGGCAGGCGCCATCGCCATCTGGCATAAATTAGTGTCACTCGTCGACAGCAGCGCTGCCTCGTAGTCAGCACACGCTCTCCATGGTGCTGACGTTTATGGTGTCCGATTTAATTACTTCGTTAAACGTTTTCCGGACGTTAAGTGCACGTATTCTTTTACCGTCATACTCTCGTCCGCTGACCGTTCGTTAAGATTAAGCCTGAACGTTGAACGCAAGTTATCCCCCGTTAGCTTTTCGACCTCCACCGAACGTTCGAATTCACGTTCGCAGAACATTTTTGTGCTACTTGGGTACAGGGACTCCGCCGTTGCTTCCCCCTCCACCAGTGACTCCGCCGGGGGAACTTGGCGGGGCTTCCCTCTCTTCCAGGGCCTCCGCCGGGGCTTCCCCCACCTCCGGGGCCACCGCCGGGGCTTCCCCCTCCACCGGGGAACTCGGCGGGGCTTCCCCCCTTCTCCGGGGAACTCGGCGGGGCTTCCCCCTCCTCCAAGGAATCCGCCGGGGCTTCCCCCTCCTCCGGGAAACTCGGCGGGGCTTCTCCCTTCTCCGGGGCCTCCGCCGGGGCTTCCCCCTCCTCCGGGGCCACCGCCGGGGCTTCCCCCTCCTCCGGGAAACTCGGCGGGGCTTCCCCTTCCTCCAGGGACTCCGCCGGGGGAACTTAGTGGGGCTTCCCCCTCCTCCAGGGACTCCGCCGCGGCTTCCCTCTCCTCCGGGGAATATGGAGGGGATTCCCCCTCCTCCTGGAAACTCGGCGGGGAGCATCGAGGCATCGGTGGAGGGGTCCACCGATGCCTCGGCCGCGGCTTCCCCCTCCTCCGGGGAACTCGGCGGGGCTTCCCCCTCCTCCAGGGACTCCGCCGGGGGAACTCGGCGGGGCTTCCCCCTCCTCCAGAGCCTCCGCCGGGGCTTCCTCCTCCTCCGGGGAATTTGGCGGGGATTCCCCCTCCCCCGGGAAACTCGGCGGGGCTTCCCCCTTCTCCAGGGACTCCGCCGCGGCTTCCCCCTCCTCCGGGGCCTCCGCCGGGGCTTCCCCCTCTTTCGGGGAACTCAGGGGCTTCCCTTACCTCCGAAGAACTCGGCAGGGCTTCCCCCTCCTCCTGGGAACTCGGCGGGGCTTTCCCCTCCTCCAGGGACTCCGCCGGGGCAGTGCCCTCCTCCAGGGACTCTGCCGGGGGAAATCGGCGGGGCTTCCCCCTCCTCCAGGGCATCCGCCGGGGCTTCCTTCTCCTCCGAGGCCTCCGCCGGGGCTTCCACCTCCTCCGGGAAACTCGGCGGGGCTTCCCCCTCCTCCAGGGACTCCGCCGGGGGAACTCGGCGGGGCTTCCCCCTCCTCCAGAGCCTCCGCCGGGGCTTCCCCCTCCTCCGGGTAACTCGGCGGGGATTCCCCCTTCTCCAGGGACTCCGTCGCGGCTTCCCCCCACCTCCGGGGAATTTGGCGGGGATTCCCTCTCCCCCGGGAAACTCGGCGGGGCTTCCCCCTTCTCCAGGGACTCCGCTGCGGATTCCCCCTCCTCCAGGGCCTCCGCCGGGGCTTCCCCCTCTTTCGGGGCACTCAGGGGCTTCCCTTTCCTCCGAAGAACTCGGCGGGGCTTTCCCCTCCTTAAGGGACTCCGCCGGGGCTTTCCCCTCCTCCAGGGCCTCCGCCGGGGCTTCCTCCACCTCCGGGGCCTCCGCCGGGGCTTCCATCTCCTCCGGGGAACACGGCGGGGCATCCTTCTCCTCCAGGGACTCCGCCGGGTCTTCCCCCTCCTCCGGGGTACTCGGCGGGGCTTTCCCCTCCTCCAGGGTCTCCGCCGAGGCTTCCTTCTCCTCCGGGGAACTCGGCGGGGCATCCCCTTCCTCCAGGGACTCCGCCGGGATTTCCCAAACCTCAGGGGCCTTCGCCGGGGCTTCTTATCCCTCCGAGCCCTCCGCCGGGGCTTCCCCCTTCTCCGGGAAACTAGGCGGGGCTTTCCAATCCTCCATAAACTCCGCCGGGGGAACTCAGTGGGGCTTCTCCCTCCTCCAGGGCCTCCGCCGGGGCTTCCCCCTCCTCCGGGGAACTCGGCGGGGCTCCCCCCTCCTCCAGGGACTCCGCCGGGGCTTGCCCCTCCTCCAAGGCCTCCGCCGGGGCTTCCCCCTCCTCCGGGGAATTTTGGTGGGGCTTCCTCCCCCCTCCAGGGACTCCGCCGGGGCTTCCCCCTCCTCCGGGGAACTCGGCGGGGCTTCCCCCCTTCTCCGAGGAACTCGGCAGGGCTTCCCCCACCTCCAGGGAATCTGACGGGGCTTCCCTCACCTCCGGGGCCTCCGCCGTGGCTTCCCCCTCCTCTGGGGAACACGGCGGGGCTTCCCACTCCTCCAGGGATTTTGCCGGGGCTTCCCCCTCCTCCAGGGAATCCGCTGGGGCTTCCCCCTCCACCAGGGAATCCGCCGGGGCTTCCCCCTCCTCCAGGGCCTCCGCCGGGGCTTCCCTCTCCTCCGGGGACTCCGACGGGGCTTCCCCCTCCTCCAGGAACTCCAACGGGGCTTCCCCCTCCTCCAGGGAATTCGCCGGGGCTTCCCCCTCCTCCGGGGAACTCGGCGGGGCTTCCCCCTCCTACAGAAACTCCACCGGGGCTCTCCCCTCCTCCAGGGACTCCGCCGGGGGAACTTGGTGGGGCTTCCCCCTCCTCGAGGGACTCCGCCGCGGCTTCCCCCTCCTCCGGGGAATATGGAGGGGATTCCCCCTCCTCCTGGAAACTCGGCGGGGATTCCCCCTCCACCGATGCCTCGGCCGGGGCTTTCCCCTCTTTCGGGGAACTCAGGGGCTTCCCTTACCTCCGAAGAACTCGGCGGGGCTTCCCCCTCCTCCGGGGAACTCGGCGGGGCTTTCCCCTCCTCCAGGGACTCCGCCGGGGGAACTCGGCGGGGCTTCCCCCTCCTCCAGGGACTCCGCCGGGGGAACTCGGCGGGGCTTCCCCCTCCTCCAGAGCCTCCGCCGGGGCTTCCCCCTCCTCCAGGGCATCCGCCGGGGCTTCCTTCTCCTCCGGGGCCTCCGCCGGGGCTTCCACCTTCTCCGGGAAACTCGGTGGGGCTTCTCCCTCCTCCGGGGCCTCCGCCGGGGCTTCCCCCTCCTCCGGGAAACTCGGCGGGGCTTCTCCCTTCTCCAGGGACTCCGTCGCGGCTTCCCCCCCACCGGGGAATTTGGCGGGGATTCCCCCTCCCCCGGTAAACTCGGCGGGGCTTCCCCCTTCTCCAGGGACTCCGCTGCGGCTTCCCCCTCCTCCGGGGCCTCCGCCGGGGCTTCCCCCTCTTTCGGGGCACTCAGGGGCTTCCCTTACCTCCGAAGAACTCGGCGGGGCTTTCCCCTCCTTAAGGGACTCCGCCGGGGCTTTCCCCTCCTCCAGGGCCTCCGCCGGGGCTTCCTCCTCCTCCGGGGCCTCCGCCGGGGCTTCCATCTCCTCCGGGGAACACGGCGGGGAATCCTTCTCCTCCAGGGACTCCGCCGGGTCTTCCCCCTCCTCCGGGGTACTCGGCGGGGCTTTCCCCTCCTCCAGGGACTCCGCCGAGGCTTCCTTCTCCTCCGGGGAACTCGGCGGGGCATCCCCCTCCTCCAGGGACTCCGCCGAGGCTTCCTTCTCCTCCGGGGAACTCGGCGGGGCATCCCCCTCCTCCAGGGACTCCGCCGGGATTTCCCAAACCTCAGGGGAACTCGGCGGGGCTTCCCCCTCCTCCGGGGAATTTGGCGGGGCTTCCCCCCCCCCTCCAGGGACTCCGCCGGGGCTTCCTTCTCCTCCGGGGAACTCAACGGGGCTTCCCCCCTTCTCCGAGGAACTCGGGCTTCCCCCACCTCCAGGGACTCTGACGGGGCTTCCCTCACCTCCGGGGCCTCCGCCGTGGCTTCCCCCTCCTCTGGGGAACTCAGCGGGGCTTCCCACTCCTCCAGGGATTCCGCCGGGGCTTCCCCCTTCTCCGGGGAATTTGGCGGGGCTTCCCCCTTCTCCAGGGACTCCGCCGGGGCTTCCCCCTCCTCCAGGGCCTCCACCGGGGCTTCTTCCTCCTCCGGGGAACTCGGTGGGGCTTCCCCCTCCTCCAGGGAACTCGGCGGGGCTTCCCCCTCCTCCAGGGACTCCGCCGGGGCATCCCCCTACTCCAGGGCCTCCGCCGGGGCTTCCCTCTCCTCCGGGGAACTCGGTGGGGCTTCCTTCTCCTCCGGGGTGCTCGGCGGGGCTTCCCCCTCCACCAGGGAATCCGCCGGGGCTACCCCCTCCTCCGAGAAACTCGGCGGGGCTTCTCCCTTCTCCGGGGCCTCTGCCGGGGCTTCCCCCTCCTCCGGGGCCTCCGCCGGGGCTTCCCCCTCCTCCGGGAAACTCGGCGGTGCTTCTCCCTTCTCCGGTTCCTCCGCCGGGGCTTCCTTCACCTCCGGGAAACTCGGCGGGGCTTCCTCCTCCTCCAGGGACTCCGCCGGGGGAATTTGGCTTGGCTTCCCCCTCCTCCATGGCCTCCGCCGGGGCTTCCCCCTCCTCCTGAGAACTCGGCGGGGCTTCTCACTTCTCCAGGGACTCCGCCGGGGCTTCCCCCTCCTCCGGGGGATTTGGCGGGGATTCCCCCACCTCCTGGAAACTCGGCGGGGCTTCCCCCTCCTCTAGGGACTCCGGCTGGGCTTTGCCCTCCTCCAGGGACTCTGCCGGGGGAACACGGCGGGGCTTCCCTCCTCCGGGGCCTCCGCCGGGGCTTCCCCCTCCTCTGGGGCCTCTTCCGGGGCTTCCCCCTCCTCCGAGGAACTCAAGGGCTTCCCCCATCTCCGAAGAACTCGGCGGGGCTTCCCCCTCCTACAGGGACTCCACCGGGGCATCCCCCTCCTCCAGGGAATTTGGCGTGGCTTCCCCCACCTCCGGGAAACTCGAAAGGGCTTTCCCCTCCTCCGGGGAACTCGGCGGGGCTTTCCCCTCCTTCAGGGACTCCGCCGGGGCTTCCCTTTCCTCCGGGGAATTTGGCGGGGCTTCCCCCTTCTCCGGAGAACTCGGCAGGGCTTCCCCCTCCACCAGGGAATCCGCCGGGGCTTCCCCCTCCTCCAGGGCCTCCGCCGGGGCTTCCCTCTCTTTCGGGGACTCCGACGGGGCTTCCCCCTCCTCCAGGGACTCCGACGGGGCTACCCCCTCCTCCAGGGAATTCGCCGGGGCTTCCCCTTCCTCCTGGAAACTCGGCGGGGCTTTCCCCTCCTCCAGGGACTCCGCCGGTGCTTCCCCCTCCTCCGGGGAATTTGGCGGGGCTTCCCCCTTCTCCGGGGAACTCGGCGGGGCTTTCCTCTCCACCAGGGAATCCGCCGGTGCTTCCCCCTCCTCCGAAGAACTCGGCGGGGCTTCTCCTTTCTCCAGGGACTCCGCCGGGGCTTTCTTCTCCTCCAGGGAACTTGGCGGGGCTTCCCCCTTTTCCAGGGACTCCGCCGGGTCTTCCCCCTCCTCCGGGGACTCCGCCGGGATTTCCCAAACTTTAGGGGCCTCCGCCGGGGCTTCCCACTCCTTCGAGCCCTGCGCCGGGGCTTCCTTCTCCTCCGGGAAACTCGGCGGGGCTTCCCCCTTTTCCAGGGACTCCGCCGGGTCTTCCCCCTCCTCCAGGGACTCCGCCGGGGCTTCCCCCTCCTCCGGGGAATTTTTCGGGGCTTCCCCCTTCTCCGGGGAACTCGGCGGGGCTTCCCCCTCCACCAGGGAATCCGCCGGGGCTTCCCCCTCCTCCGGGGCCTCCGCCGGGGCTCCCCTCTCCTCCGGGGACTCCGACGGGTCTTCCCCCTCCTCCAGGGTCTCCGACGGGGCTTCCCCCTCCTCCAGGAAATTCGCCGGGGCTTCCCCCGCCTCCGGGGAACTCGGCGGGGCTTCCCCCTCCTACAGGGACTCCACCTGGGCATCCCCCTCCTCCAGGGAATTTGGCGGGGCTTCCCCCTCCTCCGGGAAACTCGAAAGGGCTTTCCCCTCCTCCGGGGAACTCGGCGGGGCTTTCCCCTCCTCCAGGGACTCCGCCGGGGCTTCCCCCTCCTCCGGGGAATTTGGCGGGGCTTCCCCCTTCTCCGGAGAACTCGGCGGGGCTTCCCCCTCAGCCAGGGAATCCGCCTGGGCTTCCCCCTCCTCCAGGGCCTCCGCCGGGGCTTCCCTCTTCTCCGGGGACTCCGACGGGGCTTCCCCCTCCTCCAGGGACTCCGACGGGGCTTCTTCCTCCTCCAGGGAATTTGCCGGGGCTTCCCCCTACTCCGGGGAACTCGGCGGGGCTTCCCCCTCCTACAGAAACTCCACCGGGGCTTCCCCCTCCTCCAGGGAATTTGGCGGGGCTTCCCCTTCCTCCGGGAAACTCGGCAGGGCTTCCCCCTCCTCCGGGGAACTCGGCGGGGCTTCCCCCGCCTCCGGGGAAGTCGGCGGGGCTTCCCCCTCCTCCAGGGACTCCCACGGGGCTTCCCCTTCCTCCGGGGCCTCTGCCGGGGCTTCCCCCTCCTCCGGGGAACTCGGCGGGGCTTCCCCCTCCTCCGGGAAACTCGGCGGGGCTTCCCCCTCCTCCGAAGAACTCGGCGGGGCTTCCCCTTCCTCCGGGGAACTCGGCGGGGCTTTCCCCTTCTCCGGGGCCTCCGCCGGGGCTTCCCCCTCCTCCGGGGAACTTGGCGGTGCTTCCTGCTCCTCTGGGGCCTCCGCTGGGGCTTCCCCCTTCTTTGGGGCCTCCGCCGGGGCTACCTTCTTCTCCGGGAAACTCGGCGGGGCTTCCGCCTCCTCCAGGGACTCCGCCGGGGGAACTCGGCGGCGCTTCCCCCGCCTCCAGGGCCTCCGCCGGGGCTTTCCCCTCCACCGGGGAACTTTGCGGGGCTTTCCCTTCTCCAGGGACTCCGCCGGGGCTTCCTCCTCCTCCGGGGAATTTAGCGGGGCTTCCCCCTCCTCCGGCAAACTCGGCGGCGCTTCCCCCTCCTCCAGGGACTCCGCCGGGGCTTCCCCATCTTTCGGGGCCTCCGCCGGGGCTTCTTCCTCCTCCGGGGAACTCAGGGGCTTCTCCCACCTCCGAAGAACTCGGCGGGGCTTCCCCTTCCTCCGGGGAACTCGGCGGGGCTTTCCCCTCCACCGGGGCCTCCGCCGGGGCTTCCCCCTTTTTCGGGGAATTTGGCGTGGCTTCCCCCCCCCCCCCTCCAGGGACTCCGCCGGGGCTTTCCTCTTCTCCGGGGAACTCGGCGGGGCTTCACCGTCCTCCGGGGAACTCGGCGGGGCTTCCCCCTCTACCGGGGAACTCGGCGGGGCTTCCCTCTCCTACAGGGACTCCACCGGGGCTTCCCCCTCCTCCAGGGAATTTGGCGGGGCTTCCCCTTCCTCCGGGAATCTCGGCGGGGCTTCCCCCTCCTTTGGGGAACTCGGCGGGGCTTTCCCCTCCTACGGGGAACTCGGCGGGGCTTCCCCCTCCTCCAGGGCCTTCGCCGTGGCTTCCCCCTCCAACGACGCCTCCGCCAGGGCTTTCCCCTCCACCGGGGCCTCCGCCGGGGATTCTTCCTCCTCCTGGGAACTCGGCGGGGCTTTCCCCTCCACCGGGGAATTCTGCGGGGCTTACCCCTCCTACAGGGACTCCGCCGTTGCTTCCCCCTTTTCCAGGGACTCCGCCGGGGGAACGCGGGCGCGGAATAGCGTCACATGGAATATCGTCACAATGCCCAAAACTGCTAAAAATAATTTGACGATGGTCCGGTGGACGATCGTCACAATTCGGTGGGTTCTGAGAGGGGGGAAAAGGCTTGTGAAAATGGCATGGCACCATTTTCCGGGGGCCCAACTAGGGAAATGACTTCGGAAAAAGCCTGTGAAAATGGCAAGCTAGAATTTGCCGGCACTTTCTGTACCGGTAAAATGTGACGATAATCCCGTGGACGATCGTCACATCCAAATGTGACGCTGTTCCGGTGGACTAAAGTCACATTCACAAATGTGACGCTGTGCCGCCCAAGGAGCTACGATTTTCAGCAGTTTCCGGAGCGGGGAAATGTGACGATAATCCGGTGGACGAACGTCACACTCAAATGTGACGGTTTTCCGGTGGAATATGGTCACATTGCCCGAATGTGACGATGTTCCGGTGGACTAGTGTCACATCGCATGAATGTGACGCTTTTCCGGTGGATTTATGTCACATTGCAGGAGCGGGAAGATGTGGCGATAATCCAGTGGAAGATCGTCACACTCGATTAGTATAAATGTGACCGAAATCCGGTGTCTATAGTGGAACATCGTCACATTTCATGTAGTTTTTGGCCGAGCCACCGTTGCATCTGTTGGTAGGTACTAGGTGATGGCGTCAGTTAGCGCCACAGTGTCAGTTACTGGCACCGTGAAGGCGAACTGTCAGCGCCAAGTGTCCAGAATGAAAATAAATTAATACGACATTAAAAAATGAAAACTGGGTTCAAAAGGAAACTCGTGATATTCGATGACAGCTAATACAAAAGCAATGCAAACAATGCAAATGGACATTGCAAACTACGTCACCACGAGAATCTGTAGTACCTAAGTACGCAGGACATTATTATGCAACTTCTAATAACCCGTTGCCGTTGGTACCTATATGTAAAGCACCTGCATTAGGAAACGCAAAGTATGGTATGGTAGGTAGTACATGGTATGGTAGTACAAAGTTATAGTAGTGTATGGTCAGTAAAATCAGTAAAACAGGTGCACATCTCTACGCAAAGCCACCAGTTGATCAAGGAAATCGAAGTTTCTCGTTCTCGCCACTAGGGGCGTGCGGTTCAGCGAAGCTGTCGGTTTGAACTAGGGCGGGCCGAGAACAGGTTCATATAGTTGTCTATCGAATAGGCTGGTGTTGCCTATGGCGTAAAAATTGTTTATGCCTTAGTGGCTATCTAATTCTATCTAGAAATATAATGTCTTCACTTTTCTGATCATCGTATAGTTGTTACACACGGTAGAACTGTCGCATGAAAATTGAAAATTACAATCACTCGCATGGGGACATCGTGCATGGGCTGTTCAGTCCACAAACACTGGCACTAACGGGTTGGGGTGGTTCACTAGGGACCCGAAGAACTTGGTGTTGATGTCGGTCACGAAGTCGTGAAGTAGGGGGACGCCGGTTTGCCGGTGCACTTCGGCCGTACGGGTGAACATCGGCAGACGCAAGGCTCGGCGCAGCGCGCTGTTCTGGACCTTCTGCAGCCGTTGTAGATGGCAGCTGGCGCAGTGCACCCACACCGGGCTGCCGTAGGTCAGCGTCGGTCGGACTATGGAAGTGTAAAGCCGAGTCTTGGCGGCGACTGACATCGCTTTGCTTTGCATGAGGGGACGTAGCGCAGCTAGTTTCTGCACAGCGCGCGTGCTCGTCTTGGTGATGTGTTCCTTAAATGTCAGCTTAGCGTCAAGCGTAACACCCAAGTACTTGCAGGAAGGCATCCACCCGATGGTCGTGACCCCCATGGCAATCTCTGGTTGGTGGTAGAGGCGACGGCGAGTGAATAACGTCGCGGTGGTCTTCGTTGCGTTCACTTCAATGCGGGCTCGCAGAAAATAGCGATGGAGCTTATCTAGTGCAGTTTGCAGTTGCGTTTGTAAAGACAGGCCTGTCGTGGCCGTGCTGATAACGGCGGCGTCATCTGCGTAGAGTGCAAGTTGCGAGCCGGGGAGCTCCGTCGGGATGTCATTCGTGTAGAGGCTGTATAGTAGTGGGCTGAGCAGGCCGCCTTGTGGGACCCCTGCGGAGATCGGCTGGAGCGCGGAGGAGGCGTCCTTGTGATAGACAAAGAAGCGTCTGTCTCTTAGGTAGCTGGCGATCAGGGTGACGAGGCTATGGTCGATGTTGAGGGCGATAAGCTTCTCAATTAGGCCCTCGTGCCATACTCGATCGAACGCCTTTGCAACATCGAGGCATACGACTCCGGTCAGCTGCTTGCGGTCAAACCCAAGGCGGATTGCCTCGGTAACACGAAGTAGTTGGTGATTAGTTGAATGATTTGCCCGAAAGCCAAACTGGTGCGGGATCAGTAAATCTTCCGCGTCGACTTGGCGCTGGAGTCGTGATAGGATCGTTTTTTCGCAGAGTTTAGATAAGCAGGAGAGTAAGGAGATCGGGCGATAGCTGGATGGATCGCGGAGCGGTTTGCCTGGCTTAGGGAAAACAATCACTTTGGCTATTTTCCACGGGGTCGGAAAATGTCGTAATCGGAGCGTTGTATTTATGATGTCGACGAGGCGTGCGGCAGCAGAGTCACTGAGTTCGACTATGGCCTGGTTGGTGATGCCGTCGGCACCGGGGGCCTTTCTGGTTGGCAGGGTGGCTACTAGATTTGCTAGCTCGTTCAAAGTGACTGGAAGAATGGTGCTTTCTGTAGATGATTGCGCAGCAAGGAACTCTGAGACGTGCTTCTCCGTGTCTGCCGAGTAGCAGTTGGGTGGATTGGGCGTGAATTGCTCAGCTAGTGCGTCTGCCAGGACGGATGCCTTGTCTGATGGAGTGACTGCCAGGTGGAAGCGGCCCTGGATCGGTGGGCTCGGCGTTGGCTTGTTCAGTAGTTTCCTGGTCATGCGCCACGTGCTACCGTCTTCCTCGTTGAGTTCTCCCACCGTTTCTTCCCAGCGGGTTTCTCGGTGTTGTGCAAGTTGTTCCTGGAGTTGTCGCGTCTTCCTGTTGTAGTCTGCTTTTAAGTCTGCAGTGCGATGTTGTTGCCACAGGCGACGGGCCCTGTTTTTCATACGGACAGCCTCCATCAATCCCGGTGGGATATCGTATATCGAGCAGCGTTTCCGGGTGGAGATGGGGACGGCTGCAAGGATGGCTGACTGGATGGACTCGGTGAGTTGGTCAGTGGCCTCGTCAAGTTCATCCGGCGTGATGATCGGCGTCATGGTGACTGTGGCTTGTAGGCTAGCTCGATACTGGGTCCAGTCTGCCAGTCGGTAGTTTGGTCTGCTCGAGGCCGGCTCGGTGGCGACCTCGTCCCCGACCTTAATGATTACCGGGTTGTGGTCTGAGGTAAGTTCTGCCAGTGATTCTAGCTCGATCGAGTGGTCCATGTTTTTGAGGAGGGCGATGTCTAGGACGTCACCGACACCAGTATGATGATAGCGTGTGGGGTCGCGCGGACCAGCCACTGTGAAGTCGGCTGCCAGGGAGTGTCGTAGCAGGACGCGGCCCTTTTCATTACAGACGCGCGAATTCTACGCAGTGTGCTTAGCGTTGAGATCGCCGGCCACGATGGTGGGGAGCGGTGAGTCCAGCAGCGCATCCACGTCGGCGGCGATGAGTCGTGTCCGTGGTGGGCAGTATGCGGCGATGAGGCGCAGCGGACCGGCAGGAGTATGCACTAACACGCCGGTCGCCTCGATGCTACGCAGTGCGGGTAGGCGCAGTTGTTCGTGACGTACGAGTCTGCGCACAAGCACGGCTGTGCCTCCGCCAACGCGGCCGTTGGCAGGCGCAGGCCGGTCACGGTCGCTCCGGTATACATGGAAGTTGGCCACGTCCCATCGTCGGCTAGGCGTGAGGTGCGTCTCTGTTAACAGCGCACAGCAGACATGGTGCACGTCGAGGAAGTGCGTCAATTCTGTTCTTTTGTGGAGGACTCCATTTCCGTTCCACGTCATGAGGGTGCTTGTTGGGGGGGTGTTACACATTGCAGGTGTCAGGGCCGGCAAGGAAGGTCGGCAAAAGGTGTGCCAGCGCAGTCAATGCGGGGTGGAGGTTGAGGCTGGCAACCATCTTTGCCAAGGAGATGAGCATATTGCGCCAATCAAACGACGCTAGCAAGCTTGCAAAGCTGTGTATATCGGGCTGGTGGGATCTGCTCTGAGTCGTCGGCGCAGCGCCGTCTTGAGCGGGGGGACTGGTTGAAGTGTCGGCGGCTTGGCTTGAGGCGGCCTGCGCGAAGCTGAGGCTGGTACTCACAGGTTTCGCTGCGGCTCGCTGCGGCATCACGTTGGGTCTACGCGTGGTGGTCTGCGCAGCTCCGGGTGCTCGGTGACGGCGCGCCTCCGCGTTTTTGAGATAGGTGCACCCGCGATAGTTTGCCGGGTGCTGTCCCTGGCAGTTGGCGCACGTGGCTGGTTGCGTCATCGGGACCCCGCAGTCGGCGGACATGTGGTTTTGGCCGCAGCTTACGCAACGAGGTTGGCGTTTGCAGAACTCTGCAATGTGTCCGGTGGTTTGGCACCGGAAGCACATTTGGATTTGTTGCTTCACGTCTCGGGGGGCTTCGAGAGAGACCACGCAGTTCTGCAAACGCGTGATTTTAGTCAGGTCAACTGGAGCGGTACCTGGTGCGCGAGCGTGCAGCGCAACGGCGAACAGAGGTAGAGGTTCGCCGAGGATCTTCTCGCCGGCCGGTGTCAGTTTAGCGTCGGTGTGGCGACGCAGCTGTGTGACGCTCCTCGATGGGATGCCGAGCTCAGAGAGTTCGTCGAGGATATCTTGGGTGTCCGCGTTCACCGGACAGCCCCTGATTACGAATCGCTGGGTCTTTGGGCGAGCTTCTGAGAATGTGTAGTATTCGTGGCCATCGGCCTCGAGGTTTGTCGTCAGTTGACGATAGTTTGCAATGGATGTAAGTTGCACTTTGGAGAATTCGCGACGGGGGGTCACAGTGAAATCGCACGCGACATGGCTGATATATGTTGTCAAAGCTTTGTGAGTGGAAAAGTGCAACATTTCACAATAATTATCTAATCACACAAACACAACTCGTTAGTATTCAAGGTAGTTGCGTCATTTTTTTAGACAACTTTTCACTTGGCTGAATATTGTTTTATCTAGGTACTTTATTGTTTATAACTAAGGCTCATTGACAAGTTCTGTCAATGAGTCGCCATTGCAAATGGCGATGGCGGCCGCCTTATTGTATCATCTTCCGTTTAAGTTTAATCGGTTTTTGACGTTCATTCAAATTGATGTAATCACTACTTAAGATTAAATTATCTATAAGTACCTAGGTACTACCATAGTTTGCGTTTCTTAATGCAGGTGCTTTACATATAGTTACCAACGGCAACGGGTTATTAGAAGTTGCATAATAATGTCCTGCGTACTTAGGTACTACAGATTCTCGTGGTGACGTAGTTTGCAATGTCCATTTGCATTGTTTGCATTGCTTTTGTATTAGCTGTCATCGAATATCACGAGTTTCCTTTTGAACCCAGTTTTCATTTTTTAATGTCGTATTAATTTATTTTCATTCTGGACACTTGGCGCTGACAGTTCGCCTTCACGGAGCCAGTAACTGACACTGTGGCGCTACCTGACGCCATCACCTAGTACCTACCAACAGATGCAACGGTGGCTCGGCCAATAACTACATGAAATGTGACGATGTTCCACTATAGACACCGGATTTCGGTCACATTTATACTAATCGAGTGTGACGATCTTCCACTGGATTATCGCCACATCTTTCCGCTCCTGCAATGTGACATAAATCCACCGGAAAAGCGTCACATTCATGCGATGTGACACTAGTCCACCGGAACATCGTCACATTCGGGCAATGTGACCATATTCCACCGGAAAACCGTCACATTTGAGTGTGACGTTCGTCCACCGGATTATCGTCACATTTCTCCGCTCCGGAAACTGCTGAAAATCGTAGCTCCTTGGGCGGCACAGCGTCACATTTGTGAATGTGACTTTAGTCCACCGGAACAGCGTCACATTTGGATGTGACGATCGTCCACGGGATTATCGTCACATTTTACCGGTACAGAAAGTGCCGGGAAATTATAGCCTGCCATTTTCACAGGCTTTTTCCGAAGTCATTTCCCTAGTTGGGCCCCCAGAAAATGGTGCCATGCCATTTTCACAAGCCTTTTCCCCCCTCTCAGAGCCAACCGAATTGTGACGATCGTCCACCGGACCATCGTCACATTATTTTTAGCAGTTTTGGGCATTGTGACGATATTCCATGTGACGCTATTCCGCGCCCCCATATACATGCACATTGCTGAGTGATCTCAAAGTGAGCATGTTTCCGCTACCCTACAGCTCCGACAGAAACAAAGAAAGGTCAGAATCGTGTACATTTTTAAAAGATCAGAATTTTTGAGAAAGCAATGGTCCGGCTTGCTGCTCCATGATTTTCATAGGCTTTTTGCCTCAATCTGTTTATGCGCTAAATACAAACCGCTACGCTCATCTTCAACGCAACACAAATTGCGTTCGCCCTAGTATATCCCATTAGAAGAAATTTGCTTAGTTGCCAAATCCGTAACAAAATCGAGTTTGATATTTCCACATTTGTGCGTTGATTACGTTGAAACAAAAACACAGTCGTCTTGAATTTTGAGATGATCAGAATTCTCGAGAAAGCATTCACCTTATAGCCACTATTAAAACCACTACGCTCATCTTTAACGCCACACAAATTGCGTTCGCAAAGACCTAGTATAAACTAGTGCCATACGGATTTCTTCTTGAAAGTTAGATCACACGTGATTTATCTTTCAGGGGTGAAATATGCTGGGCTGTCGGGACCCTACTCAACATCACTCTATGCTCAATAAGCACTTAGGACTGTGCCATAGGGTTTATATAACGTCCTGCCAGTGCGTCGTTAAAAGACAAAATCCACTAAACAGTGGTCAAAATCGGTGTTTTGTTAGAAACCCCCTGACAAGCTGGCATCCGGCAGTACGGGGGTGTATGTCAACCAAACAGCCACCAAGGCGTAATCCGTTCGCAATCGAAGATAGTTTGCCATGATATTGTCACGAACACATTTGATTTGGCCTCAAGATATACAGCAGTAATTAGTCGTGGTAACAATCAATGATGATCATTGTTGAAACGACTATAATCGACGAGTATAATTGAATATTATAGTATAAGAGAATATTGAGAGAGGAGGAAGAAGACTGGGCTGCAACGGTTTTTTTGAAAGAAAAAAACTTTTTAAAATAACATTTGTATTTGTTCATTGTAATTGTAAGATGAAATCTTCGTTACTAATGGCGGGCGGCGGGTGTTCGATACAAACAGCCTCGATGCTGAGGTACCGCTGAACACAACACAATCAGGAGGTGCCGAACAATTAAAACTAACTTTGTAGGTATCGGCTATGAGCCTATGAATCAAACCTGCACCGGGTTTCCCTAGGTTAAGCGTCATCCCCTTCATCAGCCTGTCATTCACCTGTGCCACTAGACCAAGGTGCCACAGGGCCCGTTGTCAAGAGTGCGTCGTTAAACACCACGTATCATCATCGTCAGCCTGTCATTCACCTGTGCCATTAGACCAAGTTGCCACAGGGCCCGTTGTCAAAAGAGTGCGTCGTTTAACACCACGATTCATTATCATCAGCCTGTCATTCACCTCTGCTATTAGACCAAGTTGCCAAAGGGGCCGTTGTCAAGAGTGCGTCGTTAAACACCACGAATCATCATCATCAGCCTGTCATTCACCTGTGCCACTAGACCAGGGTGCCACAGGGCCCGTTGTCAAAAGAGTGCGTCGTTAAACACCACGAATCATCATCATCAGCCTGTCATTCACCTGTGCCACTAGACCAAGGTGCCACAGAGTACGTTGTCAAAATAGTGCGTCGTTAACACCACGAATCATCATCATCAGCCTGTCATTCACCTGTGCCATTAGACCAAGGTGCCACAGGGCCGGTTGTCAAGAGTGCGTCGTTTAACACCACGAATCATCATCATCAGCCTGTCATTCACCTGTGCCATTAGACCAAGGTGCCACAGGGCCCGTTGTCAAAAGAGTGCGTCGTTAAACACCACGAATCATCATCATCAGCCTGTCATTCGCAAAAAAATTATAAGCCAATACTTTTTGGTTGCATAGTAGTGCGAGCCTGACGTCACCCTACAGTGCGGTCGCCGTGAAAGAATCCGTAGGACAGTCTGTCAGTAGGACACATTTATTTTAGGACAGATTTTTGTATCAACAAATGTTGCATTTCGTGTTGTTGGTACATTCAAGATTGAGAAACGAGTTTAGGACAGTCTGCTTTTCGACCACTTCGTGTGTAGGACAGTTTGTTTTTAGGAAAGATTTTCATTAGGACGGATATTTTGTAGGACATTTGATGTCTAGCCAGAGACACGTCTGCCCTCGACTGCCGACGACCCTGGACTATTACTTTCATTACTTTATCATTACTTTCACAACCTTATCATTACTTTTCATAAGGTCAGGTGTACTAGTTGGTGTAAATTCAATTTTACCTAGCAAACGAGGAACTGGCAATCCATCGACTACCAACTGCCGAAATTGTTCGTACTCGTCTTCGTCGCTGCTGTCGATTATTACGACGTCCATGTGGGGGGGTTCTTCTGCGATCTGGTCTTCGGCTGGCAGCGGATCTGCGGGGGGAGGTAAGTGGTCCGCCTCATCCGAATCTGCAAAAGAGGATAAAAAAGGAAACGTTGTAATGAAACACCCAATCAAACACGAAACTTGATGTAAGATGGATATTTTATTCAATAATCGACAAAATAGCGACAATGGTTGGGAGAGCCTGCCGGACGAACCGTGCAGTTCTCAGGTCCGTGGACCACTCTACCGTCCCCAGCCAGCTTGGCCAACACATGGCACGTAGGGCTGCTGGGATAATGGTACATAGGGGTGGGGGAAGCAAGGCAGGAATGCACAACGTACAGCCAAAGCCAAAAACATCGAAAAGGGGCAGCCAAAAAGCTGTACCATTACAACGTTTTACTGGGAAATACTTGGGCGAACGCAATTTGTGTTGCGTTGAAGATGAGCGTAGCAATTTGTATTTAGCGCATAAAAAGATTGAGGCAAAAAGCCTAAATCATGGAGCAGCAAGCCGGACCATTGCTTTTTCGAAAATTCTGATCACTTGAAATTGTAAACGATTCTGGCCTTTCTTTGCTTCTGTCCGAGCTGTAGCGTAGCGGAAATATGCTCATTTGGAGGTCATAAAGCAATGTGCATGTTAATACATAGATGTAACTCATGCCCAAGGGTTTTTATTGGGTTTTATTGGTTTGGTTTTTATTGGAAAAAATCTGGTGTGATGTTTCGATTCAGTTTCGATGGTTTCTAAAGGCAAATCGGAATTGGGAACATTTAAAAAAAATACGCACTTTTAAATAAATTTCCGTACTTTTCCAAACTTGCCCAGTTGTCGAATTTTGCTCTTTTTTCTGCTTTGAAAGTGAAGGGTGTGAAGGATTTTCTTGAAAAACGCAGGGGGTCTAAGTTGAGAACAAAAGTAGACCACCTGAAAATTTCATCCCACTCGAAGCAGGCGTTTGGCCTGTAGAACGCGCGCAAACACACATACAAAAAAACAAAAAAACAAACAAACACACACCAAGTGTTTTTTTTAGCAGTAGTGAAATTGATGATTTCGCTTCGCTCGCTTCGCTCGCTACGCTCATCAAAAATATAAAATAATATAAAACTAGGGCGAACGCAATTTGTGTTGCGTTGAAGATAAGCGTAGCGATTTGTATTTAGGGCATAAAAAGATTGAGGCAAAAAGCCTAAATCATGGAGCAGCAAGCCGGACCATTGCTTGTTAGAAAATTCTGATCACTTGAAATTGTAAACGATTCTGGCCTTTCTTTGTTTCTGTCCGAACTACCGGGTAGCGGAAATATGCTCATTTCGAGGTCATAAAGCAATGTGCATGTTAATACATATAGATGTAACTCATGCCCAAGTGTTTTTATTGGGTTTTATTGGGTTGGTTTTTATTGGAAAAAATCTGGTGTGATGTTTCGATTTGGTATCGATGGTTTCTAAAGGCAAATCGAAATTGGGAACATTTGAAAAAAATACGCACTTTTAAATAAATTTCCGTACTTTTCCAAACATGCCCAATTGTCGAATTTTGCTCTTTTTTCTGCTTTGAAAGTGAAGGGTGTGGAGGATTTTCTTGAAAAACGCAGGGGGTCTAAGTTGAGAACAAAAGTACACACCCTGAAAATTTCATCCCACTCGAAGCAGGCGTTTGGCCTGTAGAGCGCGCGCAAACACACATACAAAAAAACAAACAAACAAACAAACACACACCAAGTGTTTTTTTTAGCAGTAGTGAAATTGATGATTTCGCTTCGCTCGCTTCGCTCGCTACGCTCATCAATTAAAATTTACTAGGGCGAACGCAATTTGTGTTGCGTTGAAGATGAGCGTAGCGATTTGTATTTAGCGCATAAAAAGATTGAGGCCAAAAGCCTAAATCATGGAGCAGCAAGCCGGACCATTGCTTTTTAGAAAATTCTGATCACTTGAAATTGTAAACGATTCTGGCCTTTCTTTGTTTCTGTCCGAGATGTAGAGTAGCGGAAATATGCTCATTTCGAGGTCATAAAGCAATGTGCATGTTAATACATAGATGTAACTCATGCCCAAGGGTTTTTATTGGGTTTTATTGGGTTGGTTTTTATTGGAAAAAATCTGGTGTGATGTTTCGATTTGGTTTCGATGGTTTCTAAAGGCAAATCGAAATTGGGAACATTTGAAAAAAATACGCACTTTTAAATAAATTTCCGTACTTTTCCAAACATGCCCAATTGTCGAATTTTGCTCTTTTTTCTGCTTTGAAAGTGAAGGGTGTGGAGGATTTTCTTGAAAAACGCGGGGGGTCTAAGTTGAGAACAAAAGTAGACACCCTGAGAATTTCATCCCACTCGAAGCAGGCGTTTGGCCTGTAGAGCGCGCGCAAACACACATACAAACAAACACACACCAAGTGTTTTTTTTAGCAGTAGTGAAATTGATGATTTCGCTTCGCTCGCTTCGCTCGCTACGCTCATCAATAAATTGTTAAAAAAATTTTCTTTTGTAGCTATCGGGTAGGTATTAATACAGCGGTAATAGGTAATAGGTACCTGACATGTCCGATAAATTTGTCTTTATATCCCACGTTGGCCCAGGCCTTGGCTGGAATGCTGGCCCTGGCCCTTGCTGGAATGCTGGCCCTAGCTGGAATGCTGGCCCTGCCACTGGCTGGATAGCTGGCCCTGGCTGGATAGCTGGCCCTGGCCCTGGCTGGAATGCTGGCCCTGCCACTGGCTGGATAGCTGGCCCTGGCTGGATAGCTGGCCCTGGCTGGATAGCTAGCCCTGGCCCTGGCTGGAATGCTGGCCCTGGCTGGAATTCTGGCACTGGCTGGATAGCTGTTGAAAATTGAAATAAAGCAAGTAAAGCAACCTTATCGTAGCGTGATACTATCAATTTATCGGACTTATCTACCTACGCAAGGGGAGGCTAATTTTCTCACCGTCGGCCATGTGTGGTCCCAGATCTTCCCCGCCTGCTGCTGCCTCCCGTGCTTGGCCATCCCTGCGGCCTCTAGGTGGATGCCTCGGGTATGGGTACGGCCGGAAATCGTCGTCGCTTCCGTTATCTCCACTGTCGTCGAGTGCTGCAATGACATGGAAGATTGATGCAAAATGTTTTCCCTGTTGAATTATCTTCTAGAAATTGAGACGTGTTTTTAGCAATCAGACTAGGAAACGCTCACAGAGGATGTCAGAGAACTTACCTACTCTCGGGGCGATTCTACCACCCCTTCCGCCTCGGACACCTCTGGCACCTCGGGCCCGGCGAGCAATAAGGCCTTGCCCCCTTCTTCGAACTCGGCCACGTCCACGGCCTTGTCCTCGTGGGACTGGAAGTGCCAATGGTTCGAAATGAGCCGGCAGTGGAACGGGAAATGGAGCTGGCTCTGGCTCATCAGGGTCGTCGTTCTCTTCGACAGCAGGGATGACATTTATTGCCAGTTGAAACACGTTCTCCACCCTGTGAGCTGCGCACGTCAGGAATTCGTGGACGGTGTAGCGGCCGTTTTCTAGGCGTGCATTCATATCCCTGATTGCCGCGTCTTGGCGGACGTACGCCAGTGGCCGATGATGTCGCACGGCCGCACCCTCTTGGGCCACTCGCAGCACATTTGTGTGGCACGTTCTTTCCATTTGTCGGAGATAGTCTACCGTTGGTGAGAAAGAGAAAATATGTCGCGTAATGATTTCACCGTTTTTTCACATGTTTATCATGCATTTAATGACTATTTGCTAGATTTTATAGTTGTAAAGGAAACTATGAAAATTATACGCAATGCTCTCACCGATGAACACCCAAATCTCTGGATGGGCCTGGGTAATCTGCCGGTATAGTTGTCTATGGAATGACTCCTGATTGTTATTGCTACGTCGTGGCAAGCGAAACACCGACAATGTTTCAGGACCCACTCCGAGCAGCCACGTGGTCCTCACGTACCGAAAGAAAGCGTCCAAGTCCATGTGGATACCCGCTTCATCGGCAAACGCCTCGATTGCTTGCAGCCCTTGTGCAATGAGGTTGTGGGGCAAGAGCGGTAACCCCATTGCCATGGCCACTGCCTTACGGCCGTCAGCGTTGCCAGCAAGAAACTGGTGCAGACCCAACCTTAAGGCACTGCGACCAAGGGCCTAAAACCGATTTTTCCATTGAAATATTATCACAAGGGGTTTGCCCGTAATAAGAGGTAAAATGTTATTTTATAGTAAATTTCAAATTGATTCAGTACTTCCAGCGTAAGGTAAGGCAACCATCAAGGCGTCGATTTTCGAGTGAGGGCTACGATATCAGACAAAAAAAAACCACTTGACTTTCAAATACCTGTGCGCATTTATTGGTTTATTTTCGAGAACTTGTTGGGAGATAGATCCCATAAGCATGACAAAAATATTTAAAATTTGAAAATCTGTAAGCCAGCTCGGGTAATTTTCATCCAAGGTTTGGCGACAGCCTGGTTGTATTCTTGTTTGAATTTTGGTGAATTGGGCCTCGGCTGCCGTGATAGTTGCCTTTCCCGTACGCTGGAAATACTCTATTTTCACATAACACACTACGCTCATCGAAGGGCAGTCTGTCCAATGTTTGTATGAACTTTCTGGTTTCTTCATGAGTATTAAGATTCAAAAAAATACGGAACGTTGGTCGCTTACGTTCGAATAATGGAACCAGCACCCAAGCAGGTTCGCTCCCGGAAATACGATCATGATAGCGTTTTGTAGGGCCGCTTCAAAATCGGTAATGATCACCCTCGGGTTGAATGCTTGTACCAGCGACAGTATATACGTGAAAACACATATGTACGCTTCTGTGGTTTTTCTTTCCATCAGAATGCTGACGGATGGAAGGGCCTACACAAAACGATGTTTGGTATTTAAGTAGAATCGTAATATAATCACTAATCAGGCAACACTGACCTACAGATTTCTGGCTTGTGGGCCGGGGTGGGGGAGGGGGTTGAAGCAACACAACCATTTTCCAAATGCGTCACACACACGATTATGCCTCCCCTAAGAACGAAACCTGGCCACGCTATGATATCTTATTCCACGTGAATGGAAATAACTTACCGTGTCATAATGCATTGGCATCATGGTCATACGCTGCATGGCCATAGGGATGCGAGGTACGACCTTGAAAGTTGCGTCACAGTGGACCTCGACAGCATTACTTAATATGTCCAGCAGGGCAGGTGAGGCAAATACGGCGTTGCGCCCTTCAATACCTCCATTGCCCACCACAGCACGGAAAAAAACATCTCCGTCAATGGTTCTACCGAACCGAGTGCTGTAACGTGGATCTAGGATTGTTTCACCCAATTGTTGAATTGATTCCGGGATCTGCGGGTTCAGCGCTCTTCGTTTACGGTAAAGCGTCGACTCCAGCGTCCGGAAGTTCACCTTGGCAGCTACCTCGATTGGCACTCTGGGAATAACGAATAAAGTTACATCGTTCGAATTGAGGCGATTTCGACATTTGCGAAACTATGCTGCCTCGTCCATACTCGTCTTCGATGTCGGCAGACGCTTTAAGTACAACACATTGTTCTGGTAAACTCGGAGCGACACGAGAGCACTATAGTACCGATAGCCAACAGGTGTCCAAACAACACTCGAAATACAAATTTTTTTTGCTTGATGTTTTCATGCTTTAGCCACCCAACCATCTTTGAGGTGTGTCCACTACGTTATTAAAAGTTCGGTATTTTGACAATTCAAAATACCGAAATATAAGCTACGTATAGGTAGGCAAATCTCGAGAAAATCGAGTTATATTACGCAATTTTTTCTGTGTAGACACCTCATTCTCACTATTTTTTCACCCTTAGAAATAGTTAGTAATGGAACAAAGTTTTCACATTGCCTATACTTCACAACAACGAATTATCGAACCTACTGTATGGCGCTAGACAGGCTATACTGGTAGGCAGCAAATGAAGTAGACAGTTTAAAGTCAATACAATTCAAACAATGAAACATCGACATGTTAGCACTCTTAATAATAATAATTGTTTTTTATTCCATTTGATTACACGTACATAATATGGGAACGTCATTTTTTAACCTAGATACATTTATAAATTCATCAACTGTATAAAAACAATGCTTTGTTAGGAATTTCTTAAGTATACTTGAAAATTGTTTGTCCTCTTTAAGGATTTGTATATTTTTTGGCAGTAAGTTTAATAATTTCACTCCCATAGTTTCAGGACTTTTGTCATGCTTACATTCATAAAATTTATATTTACTAACACATCTTATTTTGGTAAAATCACTAGTTAAAATTTGTTGGTCAATAACATATAAAATAACATTATGAATGTATATGCATGCCAAGGGAAGTATGTCAAAATTTTTAAAAAGTGGTCGGCAAGAATCTTTATAAAATACACCTGCTGTTGTAGGATTGTAACTTGCATCAGCTAGGTATCGAACCGCTCTTTTTTGTAGGACAAAAAGTTTTTTTACATAGTGACTATGTCCCCAAAGGACAATACCATAGGAAATCCTAGAATGAATATAAGCATAGTAGACCATTTTTGCACAATTGAAACTACTAACTTTCAGTATCCTTTTGACAAGAAAACAGCCAGTTGCCATTTTTAATGCAAGGTTATCAATATGGGCTTGCCACTTTAGTCGATCATCAATGGTTAGTCCTAGGAATTTTGTTTCCCTTACAACACATGCTCTTACCTTCCATGTAAAAAAGAGGGCTTTCGCTTCTTACTTTCTTATTTTTCTTCAACTGAAAGTCAATTACAACAGTTTTCTTGTGATTTAGAATTAAGTTATTTTTTGAGCTCCAGTCAGATATTTGAGAGATTGCTAGTTTGGTAGTAGCATGGATGTTCCTAATATCGTCGCATACAAGTTGGGTAGTATCATCAGCAAACGTAGTAAGTGTCCCAGTATTTAAAGCTGTATTTAAATCGTTAGTAAAAATTATAAAAAGTATTGGAGCTATTGAACAGCCTTGGGGGACTCCTACGTTGACGGTACATTCGTCTGAAATATATGTTTTGCCTTGAATATGCGTAACTTTTACAATCTGTCGTCTATTTAATAAAAATGATTTGATCCATTCATTTGCGACACCTCGAATTCCAAATAGGTTCAATTTATGTAAAAGTAACTTGTGGTTAACCATGTCGAACGCCTTACTAAAATCATAAAAAATTCCGTGTGCTGTTTTCTTTAAAAATTTTTACTAGTGAATTAACGAAACTTGAAACTGCTGTTGTTGTAGATCGTTTTTTTCTAAAGCCATGTTGTGATTCGTTTATCAAGGAATATTTATCTAGGTATGTAACCAGTCTATTGCAATAAGCGTTTTCAAATAGTTTTGAGAATACAGATTGTATTGCCAAAGGTCTGTAATTGTTCATAATGGTTTTATCCCCATTTTTGTATAAAGGTACAATGACAGATTTTTTAAGAGCTTCAGGGAATACGCCAGTTTCAAATGAGACGTTTATAACATGTTATAAACTGCTATATAACATAAATGTTATTTTATAACATGTTTATAACATGTTTATAACATGTTTATAACATAAGTGGAACGCGGCGAACTTTAAAATAGATGGTGGAACTTCGTCAAAACCTGCTGTTCTTTTTTTTGTGATTTTGGTCATTATCTCATAATATTCCTTACGTGTAATAGGATGTAAAAATATGTTATGATCCCTACTGTGAATGAGGCCGTCTGTTTTAAGTAAAGTGTTCTGATTGGCCGCAGTTTTCGCGGACTCGCAAAAATGATTATTAAATTAGTTTGAAATTTCGTCATATTTTGTTATTTCCTGATTATTGTATTTTAAAGTTATCGCGTCTTTTCTTACGCATTTTTTACTTTTCTTATTCTTTTCAATTACAGTCCAGGCTGCTTTTGATTTATTTGCAGATTTTTTGATGATTTTAGAATTATGATTGCGTATGGCGGCATCAATATCCTTACTGTATTCTTTTTGTAATCCAAAGTATGTTTGTTTTGCTGTTGGAGAATGTGCCTGTCGATATTTACGGTAGAGTTCCTTTACCTTGTTGCATTTGATTAATAATTCTTGCGTAAACCAATCCTTATTTCTTTTTTGATTATTTCTTTTTCGTACTTTTGGAAATGCAGTGTTAAAACATTGGCTAAATTTGTAAAAGAAAATCTCAAAGGATTTGTTGACGTCGTCGCATTTGGTAACAAGTTCCCAGTCCACTGCACTCAGCAATAGTATAAACAAATCAATTTGATCGGCATGGAAAGTTCGTCTAATTAAAACTTGCCCTTTTAATTGACCATCATCGGCCACTCGACTGCTTTTTATGTGCACTACCTGTGCTACGTGATCCGCAAGACCTATATCTACATTGGCAATTAGTGTCACGTTTTTGCTATTTGTAATTACATTATCAATTACGGAGTGTGTTGTCACATAATCATTGTTAATTTTAACGCTAGCAATTCTCGTAGGTTCATTGTTCAATAATGTACAGTTAGTAATATTTACCGCTTCTTTAAACATATGTCCGTATTTTATATCATGCATATCGATATTAAAATCACCGCAGCAAATTAATTTGGTGTCTCTATTTAGCATAACATATTCCAGTAAAGAAATGAAGTTAGCAAGGAAGTTATGTATACTTGGAGTTTGGAGGTCTGTAACATGCTATAATTGTATATCTTTCATGACCAATTACGTCGATTGCACAGATTTCAAGCTCACCCTCAATTGTTCTCTCGTTGATATCATTTCTGATTACATACTCTGCATTTAAGTTGTTATTGATATAAATGGACGTACCTCCTCCTTTTTTCAATTGCCTTCCAAACATAGTAGCATGTGTGAAGTTATTAATGACAGCAACATCCAAGTGGTCTTTCGGTAACCAGTGCTCTGAAATACATAATATGTCTACTCTTACATCCATATTGCTAAGTTCTATATCTAAGGCATCTATTTTATTTACTATGCTTCTAATGTTTATATGCAACAATTTGATAATATTTTCATTTGTTCGTTTCGAAACAGTTTCCTGTAATGTATGAGTCTCTGGTGATTTCTGGATTAGATTCACACAAGCGTGGTCATCTGCTGGTATGGAGGCGGGTTTCTTCTCTTTACATTCCGAAAATCCATCGACCGGATCCCTTCAATCTCTCTTATTACCCCATGCACAGGTATTTGCCTCGGGTCTGTCATTGGTGGCAAGAATGAGTGCTTGGTTTGGCTTAGGTCAGTTCTCTGCGTAGTCCTGTTGAACAGCTGATCATCGGTCAACGCTCTTCGTTCTTGATACCTGGGCATTCGTTGATTGTTTGACGATACATAGGCGTCCTTCACAAGGACGTGGCTGTTGTGACCGTGCATGGAAGTTCGTTGCTTCCTCATTGCACTGGAAACTGGGTCAGGGAGGTTTCTTCCTAGTCGCATGGTCGCTCGAGTTGGGTGTTCGTTGTACGCACTGTCCTCGCGATAAAATCTTCTTTCGTGGTTTTCTGTTACATTTCTTATGCTCGGTAATATCGGTGGGAAGTCTTCTTTTTCTTGATATTTTGGATTGCTAAATTGAGTTTCCCTTATCGGTGGATCCGGCATTGCGATGTAGGGGATTTCTAATCGGTTGAGGGCCATGTTTTTAATGCGTGATATAAGTTTATCGCATAGCATTTTTTTGCCTTCGTCGTTAAAGTGCAGACCGTGTTTCGTATAACTGGACCACGGAATATCAGAGACATTTACTATTCTTAGATGTGGATATTTCTTGAGTAGCATGTTGATGGCTTTATTTAAAGCAAAAATAGTGGGATTCAGCGACTGATTGTCATATCGGTATGGTAGATTGCATAGTATTATATTTGCGTTTTTTGTGCTTTCGATGGCTAATTGAATAGTTTGTAAGAGAAGACTTTTTTCTTCCTTATTGAAGGAAGTTGTGACGTCGTTTGTTCCGCATGCTATTATAACAGTGTCAGGAGAGTCCCATGCTTTCGTTTGTAGATCGTTCTTTAATTCTTTCAATGTTTCCTTTGATGGAGCATTTGGTTTGAATACACATACGAATTTTTTATCAGCGAAGTTATCTTGGAGACGTTTCCTGCAATTTCGTAGGTGGCTGTCTCCTATTAGCAGAACGGTTTTTTTTGTCTCTTTTCGAGGATTTTCGTCTGCAGCTTGTAGAACATGAACAATTATGCGTGTGTCCGTTTTCTGAAATTCACTATGAATAATTTTCTTAACTCCGTTCCACTCCAAACCATCAAGGCCGCAACCTATTTTAGGGATGGAAAGATAGCTGATTTGCAGTTGTTGGCTGAGTGATTTTAGTTCGCGTATACATTTTTGGAGGTCGTTTATTGATGGTTTATGGTGAGATTTTTCCTTTGTAATCAAATAGAATATGTACCTACATCCTTCTTTAATGTATGCCACTTCGCCTACCTTTTTCTTTTGCGCTTTGAGTTCTTCTATTTTCTTGAATTTCTCCTTGAATTCCACGGCAATTCCCGCACTCATATTCAAATCCATAGCTACGCAATGCGCCAATGAGTGGTCAAGGGGGGCCTTGAATAAATCACTGCATTTGTTTTCAGTAATTACGGGGCGTACATTAGAGTAATTCGTGGGCTTGTGTAATTTGGTTGTAAGAGGGCTGCTGCTTTGGTTTTCTTCATAGAAACTTATCTTGGACGCCACTCGGTTTGCTGATATGTTTCGTATGACTTTTTCACCCTGCATGGTTGGCGTACGTGGCGCCATTCCTACAGCTTTGTTGGCGTTTGTCAGCTGGTTGACAATAGTGCTCACTGCCTGGATTTGCGACTTTAAATTTTGATTTTCTTTAATTACCTCTTCCATTTTATTTTGACTGAGGTGCACTTCATGTTTGATGTTTCCCAGTTCCATCTTCAGTTGAATCACCGTGGCAGCTAAGGATGATACGTCTGTGTCACTGTTCTCTGTGGTAAATAGATTATGGTGTCCGCCATTTTTCGTAGCACTGATACTGCACGGTTGACAGGTCCACTCACTGTTTTCCTTTTCTGAAGTTTGTTCTGTTCCTACAACCCTTGCTGTGTACTTTGGCATAATTCTGCAATTTTGCCAAACAGTGACTGTATACCATTTGTATCTATAAAAGTTACATGGGGGCCCTAAAATGATTTCGAGTAAAGTCGATACTGTAATATAGAATTGTAATGTTCATTACCTTGCGCATTCCTGGTTGAATATGTCATTGAGAGAGGTCATTTCTGACCGCGCTCTCTCAATCATGCGGTTTTTAAGTTGCATGATTTCCAGCTCGAAATTCTCGGGGCCGTGATCGTGGTTTTTTGTGATGGTAATTTCATCCCGGTGTTCGGGATTGATTGCCATCGTACCCCTACCCAAACATCTCTTTTTTGCACATTTGAGGTACGCAAACGCACCTTTCGACTCGGAGCAGTGGTAGGAAAATCCGGCGAAATAATACTTAAGCCGTATCAAACCACGTGTTTTTACCAGGGATTTCTCATTGTTTTTACCAATTATTTTAGGGAAATGGTTATGTTGTGACCCATTTGTAATAAGACAAATACACAGAAAGTATTTTGTAATTTTCTGTGGGAAAATTTTTGGGCAACCCTAAAAAAAAAAGGTGAATCCTTTGGACGGGTCAGGAAGACACAATATTATAGATAGCAAGTTGCGGTATTTTTTTATTAACGCAGAATAACTGTCTTGTCATGGCAAGCAAAAAGCCATGATCGTAGAGTTATATTGGCTGAGATATCGATTTTTGAAAACTCGAAAAAAATGGGGCAAGATTATAGTGTTTTTTAACTGTCAGCAGAAAAATAAGACACATTTTGAAATTTAAAACCCCTTGACATAAAGCCTGAAGCTTGTAGATTCCAAAAATGTGTGTCGCATCTTGATCGGACAATTAGTGTAGAAGCCTGACCCGTCCGTGGAAACCCTTGCGCGAATTAAAAATTTTGAGCCGCCAGCAGGTTAGATTTACGAGGATTGCATAGCTGCAGGCTTGAAATCGTCTCTAGTGCTTGCTATCGAGAGCGACCTTGGGTGATGTGGGAGCAAAAGTACTAGTCTGCGCGGAGCGTTATCTTATAATCCCCGAGTTTATATGTTCAGTTTTTTGCGGTGACGGAAATTATATGTATAAATAAACATCATGATATGCGAAGTGTTTCGCTTGCTGAGCGTTGAAATAGATTCTCAACTTATTTTGCATCGCCGCACCTCGCAGATCCCGGCCGATGAGGAGTCAACCTCGCGGCAAATACAAGACGACCGCACTCGGACTTCCGTGCGACAATATCGCGATTGGCAGCTTCACGATTCCTTTGTCTTCCCTTCCTTGATATTCTATTACAATCAGAGATCTGAGTGACCTAGTGTTATTGCTTTTTCCAGTTGTGTGCCATTAAAGTCAGATTCAATTCTGCAAGCTAGACCACGAAACATTGTATTTGAAATGTCCGAAACTTCAATCTATAATAATTAATGATTGTTAGTACTATGGACAACATTACGTTAACCGTAAATATCGTAGTTGATATCATAGTGGCAATTTCGTGCCGGAAAGAATATAATATCTTATTCGTATTTTGTCAATCGTTGCGGAGATTTTTTAACAGATGCATATTATTACACCTGAGAATCGCGAAAGGACGGCGGACTTGCGCTGGACACGTCGTGGTTGCTGACAGACACTTCACAGTGTGTTGCACAATTGTGTTACACACATATTGTGTTACACACACACATATATTGTACATATTTCACGCGAGAATAGCGATGCTTTCCCACGCGGCGGACAAGATGACGCGGTGACGCGGAAAGATGACATAAGCTAACGAAAATACAGGAGTAGGCCTAAGTTGGGACACCTGTGATAAAAAAAAAAGCGCACCCTTTACTACTACCTCTCGGGTGGTGTGGAAACGTAGTTGCATCGGTTGCATCGACCGTCTCTGCAGAATTCGCGCGACAGAATTTTGTTCAAGAAAATTGCTTCGTATCATTTTTGGCGGCCATTCGTTCTAACGCGGTGTTATCCTCATTATTGTGATCAGGGTAGCGATTGTGTAAAGTTATCGATGTTCTTAGGTAACACGACCTATTGAAATAAGCATGGTAACATTTAGTTATCGATCCGTTACCGATCGACATATTTTAGCTGACAACTGAACCGGGGACCGGCGGAACTTAGTTACCTAGGTATGTCTTATAAATGACTGCCTAAAGAGGCTCGTATTTTATATCTTATCTCCAACATATACCTTTGCATAGCCTTTCGGCTTTGAAAATGAGGAGGAGGAAAGTATGCAATGATACCTATGTCAAATTACTTCCATTCCCGCTCTAATGAACACTAATACCCATAACTTTTCTCTTGCTGAAAATGATGCTACGCGTTACCTAGTTAGCAAAACCCTATTAGTTCTGATCATAATTATTACTATCTCACTGTATTTTTCACTTTGTATTATAACAAATTTTATTATTTGATCTCATATGTACTTATAATTCGGTAACATGCTATGCAGTATTCTGTATTTATGTAACACTGTATTCTGCTTGCATGCATGAGGCCATACCGTGCTGTGGCTGGCCTTATAGCAATAAACGTTTCAGATGTGTTTTTAATAAACTTTTATTAGATCCATACATATTTCGGCGAAAGTTTTTCTTTATGTCAGCCCAGAGAAAGGTGACAGTCATATTCATGAACTTGCACATAAAAAAGCTAGGTACCTCCGTCAAATTTAACTTGAAAACTTCGTTTCACAAGGAATTCTCAATCGCACGAGCAATCCTCTACATTGGAATTATCTAAAAAATTCTAAATTAGAAAGAAATCGATTTTCAGATTGACAACTACAAATTATTTCTGGGAATGTAGCATAATATCAACATCTGCCAGGCGATAAGCGGCTTAGTGCCGGGTTTTGCCATGACCAGACATCGAGTTTAGAAGACTGCGAACTTGATCGATCTAATATCCGCAATATTCACCCGATCACTTTGATTCAAAATGATACACGTTCTGTATGACGTCACGAATCCAGGAGTATCAAAAAAATTAAACATTTTCTGATTTTGTAGGTTTTTTTTATAGTCAAGTGGATTGTTTTTAAATACAGCGATAAAAAATAATCCGTCCGGAGCGATAAGCTTGGCGTGTATTTATGATGTTGAGTTGTCGCTCGGGACTCGATTGTTTCTGTTTTGAGGTTTGGAAGTCTTACTTGTGAACGGGGGTGGGGGGCATGGTGCAAGCATGGTGCAAGCATTGGCAGAGTTGGACTGCGATGGTTTGCGGGACATAAGACCATGAGCGTGAGAAAACACGTCCTTCTGCCTTGAGAGTTGGGGAACGACTGATCTGGCGGAAAAACACATTAAGCAACATTTGCGAGTTCACGTGGGATTGATACCCGTTAAAAGTACCCCTTCGTTGGCCGGCAATCTCCACTATCGCCATTTCGTTAACAATTTTAACAACTAAATTATGGACAAATACACTACTTTGCGACCATCACAAGAAAATTAGCAGCCTCTCTTCACTGTGTCAATCGACCAACTAAAAAATATATGTTGAAACAACTCTCGTTGTCAACCCTATACATGATTCCTGGTAGGTACCGATGCCAGTTGTTTGGTGTTCTGGAAGTATGGGGTTTTAGTAGGTGAAGCTTGCGATTTTGTTTAGAATATTGTTGACTGCCGCATTTGATTCAAATTTCTTGGAAAACACCAGCCATGTCGGTTTACTTCCGCACACTGTAACTACTAAAATCCGTGGATCACATTCGAATTGTATGTCTACGTTTCAAATAGTCCAAGCAACGTACCACGAATGCCATCTTATGCGTTTGTGTCGACTGCGACCCTGTCGGCGTCGCGACAAAGGGGTTAGTCTAACTGATCTAGTTGGATATCCAAGTAGTACAAGAAGCCGCTTACGAAAATAAAAATAGTGCTATCACATTAGTAACTCGACAGCCGACTGCCGACTAACTCGACCACCCATTATAGTTAGGGAATCATTTCTGGATTCTCTATATTTTATCCCCTGCAGTCAGTTGTCAATATCGGTCAATATAGGCGCTAACTATCGACATAAATTTCTATAGGTTCTTCTAGCTTCACAGTTTTTGCACCAAATTTTTTTTTCAATTAATCAAAATTAATCATTCTGCAAGTGCTTCATTAAGATTAACATTCCTATATTACACAGCTATCAACAATAACTTGTTCGTTGTTATAATATTTATAACTAGGGCGAACGCAATTTGTGTTGCGTTGAAGATGAGCGTAGCTGTTTGTATTAAGCGCATAAAAATATTGAGGCAAAAAGCCTAAATACTGGAGCAGCAAGCCGGACCCTGGCTTTTTCGAAAATTCTGATCACTTGAAATTGTAGACGATTCTGGCCTTTCTTTGTTTCTGTCCGAGAAGTAGGGTAGCGGAAATGTGCTCATTTTGAGGTCATTGAGCAATAATACATAGATGTAACTCATGCCCAAGGGTTTTTATTGGGTTGTATTGGGTTGGTTTTTATTGGAAAAAATCTGGTGTGATGTTTCGATTCAGTTTCGATGGTTTCTAAAGGCAAATCGAAATTGGGAACATTTGAAAAAAATACGCACTTTTAATTAAATTTCCGTACTTTTCCAAACATGCCCAATTGTCAAATTTTGCTCTTTTTTCTGCTTTGAAAGTGAAGGGTGTGGAGGATTTTCTTGAAAAACGCAGGGGGTCTAAGTTGAGAACAAAAGTAGACACCCTGAAAATTTCATCCCACTCGAAGCAGGCGTTTGGCCTGTAGAGCGCGCGCAAACACACATACAAAAAAACAAACAAACACACACCAAGTGTTTTTTTTTAGCAGTAGTGAAATTGATGATTTCGCTTCGCTCGCTTCGCTCGCTACGCTCATCAAAAATATTGAGGCAAAAAGCCTAAATCATGGAGCAGCAAGCCGGACCATTGCTTGTTAGAAAATTCTGATCACTTGAAATTGTAAACGATTCTGGCCTTTCTTTGTTTCTGTCCGAGATGTAGAGTAGCGGAAATATGCTCTTTTCGAGGTCATAAAGCAATGTGCATGTTAATACATAGATGTAACTCATGCCCAAGGGTTTTTATTGGGTTTTATTGGGTTTGTTTTTATTGGAAAAAATCTGGTGTGATGTTTCGATTTGGTATCGATGGTTTCTAAAGGAAAATCGAAATTGGGAACATTTGAAAAAAATACGCACTTTTAAATAAATTTCCGTACTTTTCCAAACATGCCCAATTGTCGAATTTTGCTCTTTTTTCTGCTTTGAAAGTGAAGGGTGTGGAGGATTTTCTTGAAAAACGCAGAGGGTCTAAGTTGAGAACAAAAGTAGACACCCTGAAAATTTCATCCCACTCGAAGCAGGCGTTTGGCCTGCAGAGCGCGCGCAAACACACATACAAAAAAAACAAACAAACAAACAAACACACACCAAGTGTTTTTTTTTTGCAGTAGTGAAATTGATGATTTCGCTTCGCTCGCTTCGCTCGCTACGCTCATCAAAAAATATATAGGCTTACCGTACGCGGCGCGCTCACTCCAAATTATGCACAGCGTGGCAGTCGCCACTTCTTGAACAAGTGCAGAGTTCTGAGTTGCAGGCGTTTTTGCATTTGCACACAACAAAAAAAACCGTGATTACATCGCGGCTTGCAGCGTTGTTCACTGAGGTTACCCTTGCTCCGGAAGACCCGGATATCCATCACCAATAATATAAACCGGGAATAGTTAGGGTATTAGCGGAAAACCCACACGCATCCAGCCAGCAGAAAAGCTCGAAGATCGCGACGAGAAAACTGTCAGCAGCATCCTCAAGACGGTAGCCAATCCACGCCTCTATCGATGAACAACAATTTTTGTACATACTACTTAAGCATCAAGTAGGGGTTGCCGCCGAACTTTGACTTGTCAGTAGACAGTATACAGAGGATTGGAACTCTCGGCAGCGTCCTCCAATTCGATGCTGATCAACGCCTCTTCCGATTTAAAACTGTTTGTACAGTTATCAACACAATGTACGGGTCGCCGCCGAAATTTGACTTGTCGGGAGACAGTACAGAGGACTGGAACTCTCGGCAGCGTCCTCCAATTCGATCCTGATCAACGCCTCTTCCGATTTAAAACTGTTTGTACAGTTATCAACACAATGTAGGGGTCGCCGCCGAACTTTGAGTAGTCGGGAGACTGTACTGGGGACAGGAACTCTCGGCAGCGTCCTCCAATTCGATACCGAGTAACGCCTCTTTCGATAAGTTAAGGTTCTAAAAGCTATTTGCACAATGTAGGGGTCGCCGCCGAACTTTGACTTGTCGGGAGACAGTACGGAGGACTGGAACTCTCGGCGGCGTCCTCCAGTTCGGTGCCGATCACCGCCCCTGTTGATTTAGGAAAGTTCTAAAAACTATCAACACAATGTAGGGGTCCCCGTCGTACTTTGAGTATGTGTCGTGGCAGCGACGGTGGTGGTGCCGTGCAGTGGAGCAGTTGCCAGTGGAGCAGTTGCCAGACTACGTTTTTAATATTTATAAATATGCGATGTGGACCACTTGCCGGGTGGAGTAGTTGCCAGTAAGGTATATTAACAAGCATGGTGGACCACTTGCAGGGTGGAGCAGTTGCCAGTAAGATATATTAAATAGCCTGGTGGACCACTTGCCAGTGGAGCAGTTGCCAATACAGTTTCACGAACTTATATAAAATAGCATGGTGGAGCAGTTGCAAGTTGGACCACTTGAAGCTTCCCCGTTGACACTCCGTGCCTCTCGTTATCGCGCTCGCTGGAGTGATGAAAGGAAGGGATTAGCTAATTGTAATTAAACATTTCTATCTAGCATTCGACTAGATTATTTCTCAGAAAGTATTTAAAAACACGTTATGGATGGTGGGTTCCTACTAAACATTGATTTTTAAAAATAAGTAAATGTCATAAATATTGCACTGATTTGATCCAATCAATATAAATGATCATTATAATTATTTATTGAAGCGATAATAGCCGCAAAATAATTTACAGGTTTACACTTCTATAAACCCAATTATTTGTTCAGTCGATCATTCATATAGGTAATCGGTAATAATAGTAAAACGTTTTTACGACATTAAACTGCAATTTTATATAATTTACAATCTGTAACAGTATTGAAACAAGAACAAAGCCGAGTGTGGGTGCGTGTCCAGGACGCCAGTCCCGGAACACTGGACGACCGTCGTTATAGACACAACGCAAGTCACAACCAATTTCTTTGATAGAAAACAGATTTTGTGTGTGTGTGTGTGTGTGTGTGTGTGTGTGTGTGTGTGTGTGTGTGTGTGTGTGTGTGTGTGTGTGTGTGTGTGTGTGTGTGTGTGTGTGTGTGTGTGTGTGTGTGTGTGTGCGTGTGTGTGTAAAGACGAACACGTATACACCGAGCCCAATGCAGTCGACTTTCACTAACAATTAATGGGTATTTTCCTCAATATTCGTTATGTTCCTCCGCCAGTCGATTACAGCTGTCCGATATTCGTGCACAGGGCCAGACTTAGACAATATGCGCCAGTAGGCTGTTTTTTTCGTGGCGCCCCTACAAGATGTCAATGCGAATCAGTAAAGCCTAAAACACCAATTTTTAAAGATGCATCGATTTCGTAAGTGAAATTCTACAACGGACTGGTATAGAATGGTTCTTGGTAGGCACCTATATTGCAGGTATTGTTAAGTAAAGCAAAATGTAAGTAGTAAGCAATAAAAACAATTTGATTTTACCAGCATTGTGCTAGCTGCCATGGGCCTGATCTGGCTGACTTATGTCGCGCCCTTCAGTGATTTTTGCTGTAAGCTCCACTCAACTTTTTTTCTAGCACTAGTATCGCTAATTGTTTTACTTTCGCAAAGAAAATGACTGAAGATCGCGTAGGGTGACTGCGTACCCACCTTGTTAGCCGCGCTAACGAAGGCGCAACAGCGATTAATAGTTCCAGGAGTGGAATTAGTCATTCTGCCAATTCAGGAGCTGAATTCGCTATTTTATATGTAAGTCCAGTTGTAAAATGAATTCAAAAAACCTCTCAGTCCGTATTTCCCGGCTGCAACTGCCTTTCAGACAGGAAATGCGGATAAGCGCACATTCGCAAGAAAGAAATAATTCCCGCCGTTCAATTTCGTCGCGTGAATTCAAGGTATATCTAACATACATGGGCACATAATTCAGAGATAGGTATTGTTGCTTATATGATGCGAAGTAAATAAAAAAAAAAGCAACATGGGTATTAGCGCCGGCCGGCGGCCGGCGCCCCTAACACCTCGGCGCCCCTAGGCGATAGCCTACTCTGCCTAGTGGTAAATACGACACTGTTCGTGCATCGTGAAATCGTGAAACACTAGCATGCAATTTTGAATTACTTACTATTACGAAAATGATAAATACAAAAATAAATTGCCGCAAACTGGACGGAATCGATACAAATATACTTATTGTTTTGGAAAATGAACCCACATGTAGCCGAGAGATTCACGGTATCAAACGCAAGGAAAAGACAATTTGATGCAATATGTAAGTTCCATACCTCTCTTCCAGCTTCCAAGCAAAGATTATTTCTCTACCATTAAATGGTCATCGAAACATAAACCGGACATAAGTGGACCACCTTATTATAAATTAGAAAATAAAGAATATGATAGCTGCTATTTATTAAAAAATTGCGACTATGATGCTGATAATGTGTGATGATAAACAATGTGTGATAAACAATAATGTGATAATGATGCGAGAGCCTGCCGAAAGCATTGCACAGTTGTCATGTCCATGTGGACCACTCTGCTGCCGCAGCTATCCACATAAGTTACAACACGTGACCGCCAGTTCTATAATTTTTGTACTAAAATTCCGTTCGAAAAAACCATGTCAATGATTACTCACAAACACAATCGATTCCATCGACCACCTATTGCTAAATGCATTGATATTATAAATTTTTTTTGGAGATTCTTATCTTATTCTCATTAGGAAAACTAGTGAAAACAAGCAGGCAGGCGCATGAACAAATTGCCGTTTAGGAACCGCAAGAATGACATTAGAAGTTCGATTCAAGTTGCTCCACGATCCATTCGGCATAACAAATGTAATGATGTCAGTTAAAATTAGAAATGTATCAATCAATACTCTTTTTGCTGAAAGATATCGCTTTTGCAACTAATATTGTTCCCGGAAAGCAATGCTATCTGAAGCTTAGGAGATTACGAAGGGAGTGTAAGCATTCATGCGATAAAAGTATAAGACCCAAGTAGTTGATTATTTTCGAGTGATACTGTGGCTACTTACGGATGTACAAAGTTTGAGTCAACTCTTTAAAAAATAAACAATCTGAAGTGCTCCGGACCCTTAAATACTTGCTTAAAATGCATAGTTTCACTTCAAAAAATTATCGTTATTAAATACAATTTTTCTCAGGGGCTGAAAGCCTTCTTGTCTTGGGGGGGGGGGGGGGGTGGGGGGGGGGGGGGTAGGTTCCCATCGTACCCGAACCAGTAACCAGTAAATACTGTAATTCTCTGTTGAACCCGAACCCGAAACGGAATTACCAAATTGAAAAAACCCGAACTGGAATAAGCAAAATTAAAAAACCCAGACCCGAACCGAAATTTGACATTTACCGAACCTGGACCCGAACCAATATTAATTTCGGTTCGATGCCCTGGTCAAAACGAGATTTAAATCCCCTAAGCACGTCATCCAGTACCTCCATGCGTTCCATCACGTGGTCGGTACCTGACCTGCATATGCTCTTTTCAGACAAACCTTTCTGAGGACTAGGGGTGAAGCGTGGGTATTTTCACGGGGAAGACACATAATTTTACGTATATTGGGCAGTGGGACGTGCGTAGGGGTGCCATTATCTCTCTGTATCACGGTAAATGAAATTCATATCAGTCTTCGTACTTTTAAAATTTTTGTATATTTCGATCATACGGTAATTTTACTCACATGCTGCCTGGCAAAATGAACCTTATCGTCAATAAATTACCTATTAGTTAGGGCGAAATAAGTTTGCATGTGATGTTGTTTACGTTGAGCAGGATGGCAATGTTGCTCGCTTTCAACGCATTGTAAGTGCTACTATTAACCGTGAAAAATATCCCGCGCCACGGAGCAGATATTATCAGGACGGCATGTAGTCGCAGAGGGAGTCACCGTTTTGAACGCAGCGATTTTATTGCAGCGGGGACTTGGAAATCAAGCATCGTGTGCCATGGGCTTAGTGTGTAAGAGCGTATGTGAAGAGACACTCACCATTATGTCTCGCGCATGTTGCTCGAAGCGTATTAGCTCGTTGCGCTTGAGCTTTAGCCGAGTTTGCCGTGCGAATATGAATGCATATGCTTATCGCGCTGAGCTCGTTCAAGCCACTCGCTAAATTAACTCAAAAGATCCGTAAAACACTGTCTCATACGACAATTCGCCCCTGCTGAGGGTATAGCCAAAATTCAACTGGGATACTTTCAAAGTCCAGAGGTGTACCTACCTACCTACGTAGCATCGATATTTAGATAACCAGGATTTCCTTTATCGGTGCCTACGGGTGGGTACTATTACCTACTTACCTACCCACCTGCGTATAATGGCTGTTAGTAGGTAGTACTTAATTAAATATAATTTTCCTCAGGAAATGGAAAAGCACCCATTCTTTATGACAAAGTCTCCAGGAGTAGGTGAAGAAGTTTTCCCACTGATCCAAGGATTAACAGATTTAAAATATGACGAGACTGACAACACTCCTACAGGTATGTTGTTAAAATTGTGTTTCTAATTTAAATTTCTGAATACATAATCAGAGTACCCATGTAAAGAAGGTGACTAATAAAATGTCTGAAAATGCAGAGCTGGCCCAGGCATACAAAGAAGACGGAAATTTCAACTTTAAATGCAAGAAGTACCGCTTCGCGATACTTGGCTACACCGAAGGACTTTTGAAAAAGTGTGGCGATGCGGAATTGGAATCGCAACTTTTGAACAACCGGGCCGCTTCCCATTTTGAATTGGGTAACCTTCGGTAGGTAAACAGACAGTTATCGTAATAGGTACCTAGTTTTATTTGTCATTTCAAAATCAAAGCATGTAACCAGGAACAAGCCCTCACTTAGAATACACACTTAAAAGTCTCGCAAGTCTGGGAAAGTGCAGCTTTAACCAAGCCAACCTGAGTTTATTCTTCAGCCTGAAAGCACCTGAGGGTACAAGTGAGTGCAAACTTTTAAGTACCTAACCAAAACCTTAATCACCCAATCTAAAGTTTGGAGATTAGCAATGCAAATTCAAACAGACTGAATCACACTAGGTGTGGTACTGTAAACCAGTATTTGACACAAATGAAAGAAAAATGATTTTTAATGTTACATATTGTGATTTTTAGATAGGTACAGCTCTGGACTTTGTAAGTGAGCTAGTCGAATATCGGCTATGTCCTCAGAAAGGTTTGGCTGAAATCAGCATAGGTATGCCAGGTACCGACCACGTGGCTAAGCACATGGAAACAAGGCGTGACGAGTGATGGTGGGTCTGAATCTCGTTTTTATAAACCAGTTCTTTTATCTGCAACTTCTTTCCCCTTTGAAATGACAAACGACCAAGGACAAATCGATACTCTATCGAGGTTTGCATGAGATTTCACAGCCACCAAATGTCATCAAATCCGTAATTTTTAAGTTACAAGAAAGATGAAATCACTTCCTGGGTCTTCCTTTTAAAACAAAAAGATCAAATGCATTAGTTTTGCAATATTTTCGGAAAATATGGCATTCACTATGAGATAGAATTAAATTTTCATAATTGAACGCGTCATTTCAACCCGCCGGGACGAGGTATAGCCATCAGAAAGGTATGGACTCCGGCGCGACAAATGACTTGATCGAGAGCTGATAACAGAGATAATAAAGAGGAATAAAATTAAACCGCATTGCGGACGCAAACGTTTTCCAAAAATCTAAAGAATTGCCTTTATAATTGAGTTTGTCTCAAAGAACAAACACATGCTGTTTTTTAATGAATGTTTTACCTCTAAAATTACGCATTTTTGGCCAAGGGTGGTGTTATGCTAGCATGCGAAAGTCGAGTGATCAAACAATGCGCATGTGTTCTAATGATCATAAAAAAATAATATTTATAATGGCAAACCAGTTTTATTTTCATTATCAGTCCTGCTAAAGCCCTATCTATATCAATAAACCGCAGAGGGAACAAATTCATTCACTCTCGCATCGCAAATTGGTCACGATGGCAGGATATGTCCACTGGCCCCGTGATACTAGAGTAGCCGTTTTAGGCATGATAGAGCACGAACACCTATCACCCCGTGCTGCTGGAGAGCATTTTGGCGTTTCGGCGGCAACCGCGAAGAGATGGTGGAGACACTATAGTGACACTGGCAGCATGGAGCGCAGGTAAATACATTTGCACATTATTTTAATAGAATAATATGCTTGTTAGTTTTAAACTCCCAATAAGCGTAGGAATGTTTTACTCCATAGCTAAGGAAGATGTTTTAAGAACATTAAGATTTTCTTAATCTGTATGTTTGTTATTATTTTTAATGATGACGAATGTAAACAAAGTCTGCATGCCACTGTGAACTGACACAAACTCGTTTAGGCCGGGCACTGGAGCGCAGAGCGTGTCTACGAAGGCGCAAGACGACGCCTTGACGACGCTGGCCGCCAACAACCCTTTCAACCACTCGACGTGGCTGACGGTGACTAGCAACTTCCCTGGCTGCACCAGGACGGCGAGAAGGGGGCTTCGCGAAGTCGGCCGGATCGCCCGACGAGCAGCCATCAAGGAAGTCCTGACCGACGACCACCGCGTGGACCGGATGGCGTTCGCGGCCGCCCACCTCGACCACGACTGGGGACGCGTCGTCTTTTCCGATGAGAAGGTGTTTTCATCGGCGAACGATGGGCCACAGATTGTGTATCGGCCCAACAACTCGCGCTTCGACCCCGACTACGTCTTCCAGCGCCAGCAGAGCGGTCGCTTCTCAGTGAGCACCTGGGGCTGGATTTCGGCGGCGGGGGGTGGAGTGCTGTGGCGGGTGGACGGCAACCTCACCGGGCTCCAGTATCGGGACATCCTGCGGGATGTAATGGTCCCCTCTGTTCGGGTTTTATACCCAGACGGACCATTTGAATTCCAGCAGGTAAGAATCAGCTCAATATCCAACCCATGAACGCATAATTATAAACATAACATCAAAAAATAAATAATACGGTATTGCTCATTTCCAGAATAACAGCCCGATACATTATGCCCACGTGGTGCAGGACTGGCTGGCCAACCAAGCCGACATCGAGCCTTTGGCTTGGGTTCCTCGGGGTTGTGATCTCAACCCCATCGAGAACGTGTGGGCGGAGGTCGTCCGCACGATGAAAGATAGTTGGGTGCAGCCAGCCAACAGGGACCAGCTGTGGGACGCCGTGGAGGCCGCGTGGCTGGACGTCACCGAGGGGCCTCTTTTCGTGCAGACACTCGTCGAGTCCATGCCGCGCCGAATGGCCGAAGTGCTCGAGTACGAGGGAGGCTGGACGGGCTACTGAACCAATTAGCTCGCTTTTCTTTTCTTTACATTATTCTTTGTCGTGTGGGGAAAACACACGCGCTTTGCCAATCAGAATCTAAATGGCAAAGCAATCCAACTTGTGTTCTAATTGATTTTCCTCTCCGTCATTCCTGACAAGAAAGAATTCTGTTCGATCCCAATTAATCCATGAATCATCCGTTGATGAATACGAGCTATGTTTAGTTTGACAGGAATTAGAGATTGCAAAATTAAGCCGCCCATAAACTCATAGATTTAGCACGTTTCTTATTTATGGCAGTTATTCATAAATTTATACGAAAATACTCATTCTTGGAATGATTTAATCTCTATACTAATACATCAACATCAATGGTAGTTGTAAATACTCAGTAAATTATTGATAAAACATATTTTATATGACACTTTCTGATATTCGAAAACCTCTTAGATGTTCATATAGATCGATGTAATTTCTGGTTTGAAACTATCGGCATCAGATCCGACCCGCCTTCACGACTCGGCCACCAGAAAGGTAGGGTATCGGTACCAACAATGATTAACTTGATTCCGAGATAACAGGCAATTAGCAGAAGTTAAATTATAACACGCAGTCTAAAACGAATTTTCCTTAAATTTCATAAAATTACTAACACCGAAATGCTCCTCAGGAAAAAACAATCGTACACGTGTTTCATTTTTTCTTCCAACTATAAAAATACGTGTTGTAGATGAAATGAGAGGCTTGAAATCGCATGAACACAAATAGAAAAGGGGACGAATTCACGAGCGTCGCATGGCAGGTACTGGTGATAAAACTGGTTTGTCAAACAAGATTAGACACCCAAAGCGCATGTCATCCCAAGCCTCCATGTGCTCAGCCACGTGGTCGGTACCTGGCATACCTGGCTTTATTTACTTCGCATCATATAAGCAACAATACCTATCTCTGAATTATGTGCCCATGTATGTTAGGTATACCTTGAATTCACGCGACGAAATTGAACGGCGGGAATTATTTCTTTCTTGTGAATGTTCGCTTATCCGCATTTCCTGTCTGAAAGGCAGTTGCAGCCGGGAAATACGGACTGAGAGGTTTTTTGAATTCATTTTACAACTGGACTTACATATAAAATAGCGAATTCAGCTCCTGAATTGGCAGAATGACTAATTCCACTCCTGGAACTATTAATCGCTGTTTTCCTGTGTCAAATGTTGGGAAAATCATTGAGCATGGAGCACTCCAGTGCGCCTTCGTTAGCGCGGCTAACAAGGTGGGTACGCAGTCACCCTACGCGATCTTCAGTCATTTTCTTTATTTGTATATTTGAAAGTTGCGAAAGTAAAACAATTAGCGATACTAGTGCTAGAAAAAAAGTTGAATGGAGCTTACAGCAAAAATCACTGAAGGGCGCGACATAAGTCAGCCAGATCAGGCCCATGGCAGCTAGCACAATGCCGGTAAAATCAAATTGTTTTTATTGCTTACTACTTATATTTTGCTTTACTTAACAATACCTGCAATATAGGTGCCTACCAAGTACCAATCTATACCAGTCCGTTGTAGAATTTCACTACCGAAATCGATGCATCTTTAAAAATTGGTGTTTTAGGCTTTACTGATTCGCATTGACAGCTTGTAGGGGCGCCACGAAAAAAACTGCCTACTGGCGCATATTGTCTAAGTCCGGCCCTGGTCTTAACCCACCACCCCACACCTTGCAGGGTACACCTACCTCATGAGACGCCTGCTCTCCGGCCTCACAACATGGTTGGACCAGATACTAACTATAGGCATTGGTAATTAGTCATTACCCATCACCCCACACCTTGCAGGGTACAACTACCTCACGAGACGCCTGCGCTCCGGCCTCACAACATGGTTGGACCAGATACTAAGTATAGGCATTGGTAATAAGTCATTACCCACCACCCCACAAATTGCAGGGTACACCTACCTCATGAGACGCCTGCGCTCCGGCCTCACATGGTTGGACCAGATACTAACTATAGGCATTGGTAATTAGTCATTACCCACCACCCCACACCTTGCAGGGTACAACTACCTCGTGAGACGCCTGCGCTCCGGCCTCACAACATGGTTGGACCAGATACTAACGATAGGCATTGGTAATTAGTCATTTCCCACCACCCCACACCTTGCAGGGTACAACTACCTCATGAGACGCCTGCGCTCCGGCCTCACAACATGGTTGGACCAGATACTAACTATAGGCATTGGTAATTAGTCATTTCCCACCACCCCACACCTTGCAGGGTACAACTACCTCATGAGACGCCTGCTCTCCGGCCTCACAACATGGTTGGACCAGATACTAACGATAGGCATTGGTAATTAGTCATTATCCATCACCCCACACCTTGCAGGGTACAAGCACCTCATGAGACGCCTGCGCTCCGGCCTCACAACGTGGTTGGACCAGATACTAACGATAGGCATTGGTAATTAGTCATTACCCATCACCCCACACCTTGCAGGGTACAACTACCTCATGAGACGCCTGCTCTCCGGCCTCACAACATGGTTGGACCAGATACTAACTATAGGCATTGGTAATTAGTCATTTCCCACCACCCCACACCTTGCAGGGTACAACTACCTCATGAGACGCCTGCTCTCCGGCCTCACAACATAGTTGGACCAGATACCAACTATAGGCATTGGTATGGGTTGGCTTCAAAAGACTCACGAAACAAGGTTTGATAACCCAAGGGAGGGAGGTGGGGGCTAATTTTGTTTTAATCTTAATGAAACTTAAGGATTGGAACTGGAACCGGAACCCGGAGCCGTTTGGAACCATTCGAAATATGGAACCGGAACTGGAACCGGAACCCCAAACAGAGAATAATATGAACCGAACCTGGAACCAAAATTAATAGTAACAGTTCTGTTTTGGTTCCAAAAGGTTCTCTTTGGTTCAAAACTTGGCCGACTTTTTCATTTTTATGCCACACTTATTTTTTTGAATACTTTATATGATTATGTTTGTAAAGCTTCAAAATTTGTTGATTTCATATGAAAAAAAAGTATTTGGACTTCAGGCCTGGAGTGAGATGCCGGCTGTTCGGCTCTCCCAAGCTTATATAACGCGTGATTTAAGCTGATACCAGCACTTAACTTGCGCGATACATTTTGTATGTATGTTCGTATTATCTGCTTTTCATATAGAAGTTAGAATAAGACGGTTTTTCAATTTTGCAAAGCTTTTGCATTTCGTACACAAAGTGAAGCTGCAGACTCCCGACATCTTTGATAAATGAGGAGCGTAGGGAGCGAAGCGAAATTTTCAATTTCACTACTGCTAAAAAAACACTTGTGTTTTTTTTGTTTGTATGTATGTTTGCGCGCGCTCTACAGACCAAACGCCTGCGTCGATTACGATGAAATTTTCAGGGTGTCTTCTTTTGTTCTCAACTTAGACCCCGTGCATTTTTCAAGAAAATCCTCAATACCCCTCCCCTTCAAAGCAGAAAAATAGCAATATTCGAAAATTGGAAGAGTTTGGAAAAGTACGGAAATTTATTTAATAGTGCGTAATTTTTCCAAATTTTCCCAATTTTGAACATTGCTCTTCGAAACCATCGAAATATCACACCAGCTTTTTTGACTTGTTTGTCAGACAGCTTTGTCTGTCAGAAATTTTGTCAATTTCGTGCATGCAAGTTATTGAAAGTAAGTCCGCGACTGAAATAAATCTCCAAGGGTTTTTGATGAGCGTAGCGAGCGAAGCTAAATCTTCAATTTCACTAATGGTTAAAAAAACACTTGTGTGTGTTTGATTTTTTGTTTGTTTCTAAGTGTGATTGCGCGCGCTCTATACAGACCGATTGCGATGAAATTTTCAGGATGTCTACCTTTTTTCTCTACTTAGTACCATACGCCCATACGCTCATCTTCAATGCGAACACTTTGGCAGCGTTTCCTAGTAATAATAATTCAAATTCTGTTTTAGTTAAATTATTCCTACCAAACTCACTGATCACTCTCACACAGGGCCAAAACAGCATGTTCAAAGAGAGTTATTGCATGAAAAATGGTTGGTCCTAAAAGTATCATAATAGCGATATGATATGATATGATTTAGATCTTGACCAACAATGTATAGTGAAAATAGTAATTATGAACTATGAAAATACCTACCAAACATTTCAAGAACACAGCAAATAGCACTGTACATTATATTTATCCCAATCACTGTGAATAAGATTTTGAAGTTACCTAATAGTGTCAAAAAAGCTCTCTGGGTCATTTCAGCTCAAATCAACTGAAAAAGCAGCAAAATTTACCTGACCCTCTCCAAACTTTACAAAACTTGGTATACACCTTCATAATACCAAAAAAAAAGAACTCCTTTGCAGGATTTTCCCCTAGGGGCCCTTGTTTTTTTGTTTTGGCCCTTTAAAAAGTCAAAAAGTGAGTATGCAGGCTTTTAGAAAAACGACAATATCTCCATTCAGAGCAGTCCAAACTTAGTATCTCAAAATATGTTTGGAAAGCTAAATAATTAGTCTATAATATATGTCAGCAACATTTTATTTTTTTACCCCTAAATGGGTAGTTTTTGAAAATTAGGCTTATTTCAACCCCTATTTCTAAAAGGGTCTTTTTTTTGGCTGGTTTTTTTATATTTCTTTTGTGCTATTGTGTTTAACATGTGTGCAAAGTTTGATCATGGGCCGAGGTTGGGCTCAGCTCGTATAAATTATTTTGTGTTTGAGGTGGCTCATTTTCTAGCCGATTTCAGGAATGTGAGGTTAGAGTTGACCAATTTTCAAATCATGGCATCAAGCATAATTACGAGGAAAATTTTCGAAATCTGAAGTTGCGTTTTTTTTTTGTTTTCAAATTTCGTAACCCAAAGTTACATTTTACTTTCCACGTTGAAGATATTTTAATGAAAATCATTTTTTTAACACGGAAAAATTGATATTTTAATTGCATTAAGTTACGTTTGATTGTTTTTCTCAGCATCTGACAGTCGGCCCATGATGAAACTTTGCTGCCTTGTTCATTATCTTAATCCCCACCAACATAATTTTTTTCAGAGATAAAAAAAGACCCTTTTGGGGAGGGGGTGAAAAATAAAAATAAAAAAATGCATATTTTAAGAAAAGAAAGTATTTTTTGATTTGCATTTGATCATAGATTCATTGACTAGCTGCAAAAAAATTTTCATCCCTCTATCTTCATTTATACTAAAGTTACACGTTCCGACGTTCGGGGGTGTCGAGTGAAAAGTGCCGACTTTAGCTGGCTGTAACTTAACAACGAGTCGAGTTAGGAAGAAACAAAATGAGGGGAGTTTTTTTTGCCCTTCTGATGATATGATTAAATTTTCATCAAAATCGGAGATGGTGAAGTAAATTCAGAAGTGATACTGTCTTTGGTTCAGAGAGCTCTGAACCAAAGACATTATGTAGGGATTTTTTTAGAGTGCAATAATAAAATAGAACCGTTTGGAACCTTTTGGAACCGTTTGAAGTTTCGGTTCCACAGGAACCGCAACGACTCGGGAACCGGAACCCAAACCCTTTGGGATCGAATTTGTTGGACCGGACCTGGAAGTTAAGGTTCCAATCCCTGATGAAACCACATTGTGTCTGTTATGCTCAAAAATATTTAACCCGAATTTAGCCTCGTTTTTTTTTTAGCCCATGCATCCTTGAATCCAGGCTGGTACGTAGCGACAAGCCGAGACTGGGAGGTTTTTGTGAGTCGTGTTTTCCGCGGACGCAGGTTCTCCGAGCAGCTGGCCGTGATGTTCGAGATGTGCCCCGACTGGGACGTGTGCAGGGAGTACCAACCCGGCAAGCTGCGAGTCTACTTCGAGTGCAAGGACAAACAAACGCTGTTCCCTGTCGATCTTTCGGACACGCTCGGCCGCGTCTTGCCCAACAACAAGTGAGCCCAAATTTAAAAAACCGCTTATTGAAATCCAAGTGAAGTTGTACCGTTTTCCCAATGTATCGTAGCCTTCAGAAACCTATTTCAAACTGGGGGTTGATTGCTTAAGCATGTTCAATGAGCTCCGAAGTCAAGCCGTTTCCTTCACCTCGTAAGGTATACACTTTCCAGGCCACACCTTTCGTCGGATCGCGACGAAACCTATATTTTCGGAATCTTCACACTTCGGACAACCAATTGAACCATTTTCATTTCGCAATATTCACTCGTTAATTACTTACAAGAGTTTTAAAATGACCATGTTTAGTCGGTATATTGAAAGATGTAGGTACTTAAGGGTAAATTCCAGCTAAGAATTTACCTTTTTTTTATTTTTATTTTTTATTTTTCATTCAAGTTAATCACATAGATTACATTAATTGTCGTATGATATAGATTCCTACGAAGCCTAGAGGGCTTGTTGTAGGAGATTTTTTTTGTGTCCTCTGAATATTGAGCAGGATGTTACAAAATCATAACCTAAATAACAATTCATATATTCATAGTAGTAATAATACCTAATAATACGTGAAGTTTCCCTGGGATACATTTTTAAATTTAAAGAGACCTGTTTTCTTGCATGTTACCTACATTTCTGGCAGGTGTTCAAGTAACCAAGACTTAGTTTTCTTCTTTAATAAATTAAACTTTTTTATATTTCTTACATCAGCCGGTATACTATTGAAAATGATGGGAATTGAGTATTTTAATCGCCTTTTACCGTATTTATTGTTATACGATTGTACATCGTAAAAATGTGAAGTTTTGAGACGAGTGTTTGCGCTGTGTTTTGTAATTGATTTGTGGTCATTTGAATAATAATACTTTAATATTAGCCTGGACTTAAATAATTGTTGTAATGGAAGGAGGTTAATTGAATTGTATCTAGATGATATGGTTGATGAACTATTTATGTTCTTGTGGGAGGTCATAATTGTTTTGATTATTTTGTTTTGTATTGATATTAATGGACGCAGATGACAGTAAGAGGCATTTCCCTAGGCCAATAAGCCATAGGTTAATATCGATTCGACTATCGCCATATGAATTGTTCGTCAAGTTTTCTTTGGGACTATTTGCTTTAAATTAAAAATGTGATAAATGCATGACCGCAAACGGTTGCATAAGTTATGAATATGAAATTTCCAAGAGAACGTATTGTCGATGGCTAGTCCCAGATATATATGCGTTTTAACAAGTTCTATTTTCACGCAGTCGTCCTTGCAGTCCGATTCTCTTAGATGAAGACATCTATAAGAATGACATATTAAAAAAGGTTCCTCGTTTTTGTCTTTGTTGTAGGTAATTTTATATGCATCGCTTTTGTTTTAGAGGCGTTAATACGACCTAGTAATCTAGGTCGTTATCATGCGTCCATTCTTGCAGAATTTTGAAGTTTTCTTGCATATGACTTGTAGCGACTTGTAATTTTATATCGGAAGTTAGTAATACCGTGTCATCCGCGTACATAAAAATTTCTCCTTTTTTAATGTAATCGAATAAGCTATTTACGTAGATTATGTATAACACTGGGGCTAGAATACTTCCCTGTGCTACGCCAGATTTTACCTTCAAAGAAATATTATTAACGTTGTTTATTCTTACAATAATCGATCGATTTTCTAAGTAGTTTGTAAACCAGCTGAGCAGGGGGCCACGAATGCCAATATTGTCAAGACTTTCAAGGAGTTTTTTATGATTTAGGGTGTCGAAAGCTTTGTGAAGTTGATGTTTATTGCTAATACGTGTTTGTTTGAATTAAGATTTGAGTTTACGTAGTCTGAGAATTTAACTAGTAGGTCACACGTTCCCTTATTTTTTTGAAATCCGAATTGTCTTTGGTTTATTATATTGAACTTTTCAAGGTAAGCGTGTAATCTATTCGCGATGCATCTCTCAATTAGTTTCTCGGTGATTGGCAGTATCGATATTGGCCTGTAATTGTTGTAGTTCATATGGTCTCCCTTTTTATATACGGGTTTTATAATTGATATTTTTAGTTTCGCCGGTAAAGTACTGCTGCGGATGGATGTGTTAATGATCTTAGTGATTACCGGGACAATTTTAATATCTAGATTTTTTAGATCGGAAACGCGTATCTTATCAATTCCTGGCTGTTTTCGATTGTCTAACGAAGTTATTAGTTGACGAATTTCATGTTCCATTATCCTTGGTACAAACATAGATACAAACATAGGCTGCTAATCCGGGATGTGGGCGAAGTGATGATTTCACACTCATGGATGAGAGACAACACATCATTTATAAAACTATTATACCTCTATATTTTATACCTCTTACCGTATACACTTTCCAGGCCACACCCGAAATCCGATGGAATCCTCACACGTTTGACAACCAATTGAATATTTCAGAACCTCGAAATATCTCTTGGAAATCCATAAAAAGTTGAATTCAATTAACCTCAACAACCACCAATGAATGGCCTTAATAAAGTCTGGTTTATTTCCCACCATTTCGTAACATGTATGGGTGACAGGTGATACCTCGACTGTCATTCACAGCATGAACAAAGAATCAATCAGCTAGACTTCATTTAGCATTCGATACCCAGTTTGAAATAGTTTTTTTAACTATGCTCTTCCTCAAAGATCCACTGCCACTAGAAATGAGTTTCAAAACTGCTTATAGAGTATTTTGTCCGGCTCAAGACATGGCTTACAAGTTTTCAAACTCTTGCAGGCTATTGTCAAGCAGCAGAGGGTCCTCGAGGAAGATGCAAATCTACTCTCCTTCTAAACGTGAAATGGACTGTAGTGCTCAAGTTAGGACAAGCAGACATAGAGAGTCTGTAAAAAGTTTTGTAACCTGTTTGACCTGTTCAATTTAGTACTTCTAAGTTTTACTATATTTCTATGTTTTAGTTACTTTCTATAAATAGTTCAATCATTGAAGCAGCATGAAAACTTTTAATATTGGTTCTAGTTTTGTTTCAAACTTTTGTTGTAAAGTTCTGCCTGACTTCCTATACTGTGACTGCTCGAGATTCAAGAAAGACTTTTGTGGGGATGTGCTGACTTAAGTATTATTGCAGTTTGAAACTTCTTGCCAGCAAAACTCTTCATTTTGAGAGTGTGGGGCTTTGCAAAACTTGATGAAAGTAGCATGACTGATTGTCATGGTGATACAATTAGAAACAAAAACTTGGCACCATTCAAATGAGAAACAAATGTGCATTGTGTTTTGCTGGTTGAACCTTCAATCACTTCGTCAGTACGGGGTAGGCAACTAGTGTGCTGTGCCAGCTCTCACTGCTCCGGTACGGGATAGGCAACTAGTATGCCGTGCCAGCTCTCACTGCTACGGTACGGGATAGGCAACTAGCGTGCCTTGCCAGCTCTCACAGCATTCGACGTGGGTGCTAGTTTCCACTTCATCTTAAAGTCAATAAACATGAATACGAGTGGTGACAGCTGGCAAGGCTTAGGTTTGTCCTACTTAAACACACTATGACGGCGTCCCTTTGACTTCGAACGTGTTAAGCTAGTTGCATATCCCGGCTAGCGATGGTTCAAGATTGAACTCAGTTCTGATTAGCCGAGCTCCCGTGAAGGGTGGTCGATCCAAAGCAGACTTGCTAACGTTTGTCTCGTTGCAGTCTGATCGTGCAGAACGGTTCGCCGTGTTTCATCATTGTCGTCGCCGGCAGCAACGCAGAGAAACGGCTCGTCGAGAGCTACCAGTGAAGGTGTATCGAACCTTGCCATGTCGGGAAAGATCCGTGTCGATCGGCCGCCGCAGCCGAGAGGAATCATCATCGTATAGGAGTCACTTGGCCTCAGACTACACTGGTGTGGACAGCAGATCCCGCAGAGGCTGGACGCCAGTGGGGCCTTCGATATCCTGTGTAATCTTACAGCGATACATTTTTAGTTTGATTTCTACTTTTTATTGTACCTAAAAGCGACGAAAGATTTAAGTATGACACAGACATGTGCAGGAGAAATGGTTAGTACGACCCAGCCACAAATGAAATATCGAACAAGGGAACCAAAATAATGGTCAAAAAAGTACATCACATTCTTTGTCCGTGACCTTGAAAGCAAGTGTTGGCTGGCATGGCAGCCATCGACAGCACTCAAATTTTAATTTCAATCCAATCTCATAACCAGGGCCTTATGGAATTGCTTCCTATCACTCTATGGCTCGAATGTTGCCAGAAAGCTGTGGGAAATGTCAAATAAAAAAATACTCGCATTTGAATTTTGTAGAAGATCAAAGCCACCTAGAAACATTTTTGCCATCCAAGCAAATGGAACAAACCCATTCATTCATTGCTGGCATGTGCCTTACAAAAATGAATTCATTTCCTGATGATGTCCAAAAGGCAAATGAGTGCAAAATAATCAGTTCTTGTTATCACAACTCCTAATTAGTAGATTTAGCTTGAATGCTGGTTAATAATGTCTGTTTCATTGGCAATATGATGTTAAATAACTATTACTCTATAATAAAATCCTAGTTTGCATGCAACACTGTACAAGCGTGGAGGCTCACTTTTTAAATCCGGGGCTTTAGGCATTTTTACGCTTTCATATGTATTTCCAACATTTTGGTCTGTTTTGATAGCAACCCTAGTAAAAATATGAACTGACGTCAGTTGGCAAATTGCCAACTGGCTGCCAGTTGAGAAATGGAACAAAATCAGTTGGCAATCTGCCAGTTGATGTCAGTTGGTCAGTTGGCAATCTGCCAGTTGGTGCCAGTTGATGTCAGTTGGTTATCTGCCAGTTGGTGCCAGTTGATGTCAGTTGCAATCTGCCAGTTAATGTCAGTTGGCTGGATTGGTTCTCACCCTATTGTGGGGCCGGATTGCATGCTTCCATGAGAAACGCTGCACTGCCACTGACTGCCCTCTCGGGTGAATGAAGGCAAGTCAATGTACGTCGGCCGCTTTTTCCGCAGAAGTATAGGAAGGTAACTACAGCAAGTAGCAGCAGCGCAAGTGTTTCTCATGGAAGCATCGGCCTGGAAAATAGATGGAAACAAGGTTAGAAAATTACAAGAAATTTTGAGTCGGTTGTATAACGCGGCTTTTTCTTTAATACATTTAATTTACGCTATATACGGAAATACAAGCGTCATCATATTTTATCTAAAATATTCACCGAAAATTTAAAATAAACATGTGGCCTAGAAGTGGAACTGACCAATAATTCATAAATTGCCAATTGTTCGATTGTCTTCAAACGATTATGCACACGCACACGGGAACTGTTACAGCTAATGAGTAATGACTAATTGCATTTAGGATTGGTTTGGCAACTGCCGTTAAGAGGCAGTTGACACGTTCGTAGTAATGCGACTTTAGAATAATTGTTCGAGTTGCAAGCATCGTCCAGGGTACTTTGACTAGTCTCGAGTAGTTTCATTTTACTACGGTCTCGCCGTTCGGCCACTTTCAAGATCATAATTACGCTGGTATTTTCTCAGGAGATCGACTAGTTTCACTGTGTTCGGTGGGAATAGTCTTGCAGAGGCTAATATTGTCAAGAGTATACGCGGGTAGATGGTTGCTGGTTCTGGAACAATTCACTTCAGACGGCAGTGAAACGCACGTGTCTTCTTCTCTGTAGGTAGGCCAGCTTGGCAATGTTGCTAAGGTGAACCAAAATCTCGCCGGCTCGCTCTAGATTTCACATGTGGGCATTGCGTCATAATTTGCCCCTGCTCAGTAGAGTTCACAGCGAAACCTAGAAGATGAGAGCATAGAGTAAGAGAGTATACAAGTATTGAATCCACATTATTGGGAGTTTGGCTATATTTACTGGATGATTTTCTTGTATGGAGGTACTAAGTAAATATGAACACTAATTCGATACATTTATTGCTACAGAAGTAGGTCAACAACATAACCACAAATTACACTCACCTTGGTATATTTCGCGGTTCCATTAATCCACGCGAGCATCCGAAAATGTCATATTGCAAAACGAAGATCAACATACAAGTTATTTGCACATGAGCAAGTTACGAGAAAAACAGCAAAGAGAAAACATCAGAAATCGCGCGAGATTGCAAGTCGAAGCCGGTCGAAACGACGCACAGCAAATTGCAAATGGCGTCGCACGGAAAGGGAAGTTCGTGCTTCAAGTTACCTTGGCGCGCCGCGCGCTAGCATTTGAAATTGGTATTCTAATATTTTTCCCATTTTAACTTTCCGATATGGATTTTGTAAAATGATGTGATTGAAAATAACTTGTCTTGAAGAAGACAAGTAATTTTTTAACTTTTAAAAGCCAACAGTAAAACCAACAATAAGATAAAAATAAAAATAAAATGTAAAATGTTGATTTGCAGTTTGCCTTATATTTTAGAAATAAATGTTCGTATGCTCTCAAACATCCGCTAATTTCCTATTTAAGAAATGACATAGCATGGCAAACGACATATTAATTGTTGATTTAATGCCTGTTATATTCAGTATATATCCTAGTTCATATTTATATTTGCCAATCATGACCAACTGGCAAGATCCAATTGGCCAACTGATATATACGGCCAACTGGCAGGATCCCAATGGATGTCAACTGACATCAGTTCAAATGTCAACTGGCAGGATCCCAACTGGCAGGATCCCAACTGATGTCAACTGACATCAGTTCGTGCCAGTTCAGCAGTTCGTGGCAGGCAGCCAACTGGCAGGATTCCAACTGATATCAACTGACATCAGTTCATATCAGTTCATATCAATTCATGTCAGTTCATGTCAGTTCAAATGTCAACTGACATCAGTTCATATTTTTGCTAGGGAAACGTCACAATCTAATGCGTTCAGCTATTTTCAAACCGATCTGACATTGCTTTCTAAACTAAAAATGCAAAATTAGTGAATTGACCATCCAGCCAAGGCAAGAGCATGTCTGGATATGGCACGTCAAAGCTACAAATCAAAATTTTCGATACTTACGGCGTAAATTTCTCAAAGAAATGCAGGTTGGAAACGTGTGACATTGTGCCTGCTTGCTGCTGTTGATGTCATTTCTAACGAGATGTTTAGGAATATACAGTTTCGTGACAGCTGTCACATAAACAAAATTTCCTCTCAACTTTATGAGACGTCAAAATGCAGTTTGAATGGCAACACTGTACCTACAGCGTGGATATGCACTTTTGGAATGGGGGTTCTATGCGTGTTTTGCTAAAAACCGAAACCGGACCCTGTTTATCCTTGCCGGTAGCAAACATTATGATCAAGTGCATTGCGCTACTTTTAATCTGATTCGACAACTCTTTACTTATTAAAAATGCAAAATTGTTCAATTTATCATCGAGCCAAGACTAGGTTAGGCTGGATCCAGGACGTCAACACAACAAATCTTTTTTTCTATATTTTCCGCCAGAACTTCGCAAAGTGTAGCTGCTTGATGTTAAATACCGAGTTGCAGCGTGCGAAATTTTACCCGCTTGCTGCTATTGAAATCATTTACTACGAGTTATAAAGGAAATTGACAAATTTGCAATGACATCTGTCAATCAAAATAGTGACATCTCAAGTGCATGGATACATCAGTTGATATATTTTCAAAGTACCAGTGACTTTGGCCTGCTGGTTTCAGAAACAAGACATTTTTCATAGAAGCGGTGAACATGGACAGTAGAGATTGACACTTGACAGTAATAAAAGTTTTAGCCAGATTTAACCACGGTGCTCAAAATGTGTTAGAAAACGACAGATAATATCGTTATAGTGTTTATTTTTTAAAATACTTGATCTAAAAAGATTCATGGTTTCACTGCGATTTGATAATGTAAGTCGACTGTGTTTTTTAAACAGCTTGCCAGGGAAGGGAACATTTCACCAAGCCTGGAAGGTCAATTTTCTTTCCCGTTTTCATGCGCTATATGAATCTGTAGTTTAAAATCTCACAAATATTATGCATTTACGTTCATGCCCATTGATATTTACGCTTTTGAACAAAGTTTAGCAGCGTATTATCATCTTTTCACAGCGTCAGCTGCACGTTATTGTAGTGTATGTATGTATGTATGACAGTTGGCCATACTGCTCCAGAGAGCGTATAAGAGCAGTGGCGGAGCGGGAGCCGGGAGTCTTTTGTCGGCCGCCCTCCGTGGGAGTAGTCAATAAATACCTACGTCTCGTATTCTACAATGTAGTACCTTGTGCCCCAGACTTCCAGGACGCTGAACAATTCTCTATACAATACATTTGGCGACGAGGTAAACTGGAAATCGTGTACGAGTGGGTACGGGCAATATTGCGTCTACGTAAATACCGAGAGTCAAAATCAAGTGATCGGAATCGCGTCGTGTGTCGTGACGTTGGTCGTCCATTTTGTCTACGTGTCACCTATTAGTCGTCATTTTCCTGTTCGTCGTTATATGGCGTCAGTTGTTTCAAACACATGTTAACGCGAGCGCAAAGATCGGCAAGTCAAGAAAGTCAAGGAAGTCAGAACAGTTCAGATACAGAACTAGAAGCAGTTGGGATGAGTCGTGCACTGCCCAGTTTCAGCGAGTTCGATGCGGCGCTCGAAGATATATATATAGTTGTCTATCGAATAGGCTGGTGTTGCCTATGGCGTAAAAATTGTTTATGCCTTAGTGGCTATCTAATTCTATCTAGAAATATAATGTCTTCACTTTTCTGATCATCGTATAGTTGTTACACACGGTAGAACTGTCGCATGAAAATTGAAAATTACAATCACTCGCATGGGGACATCGTGCATGGGCTGTTCAGTCCACAAACACTGGCACTAACGGGTTGGGGTGGTTCACTAGGGACCCGAAGAACTTGGTGTTGATGTCGGTCACGAAGTCGTGAAGTAGGGGGACGCCGGTTTGCCGGTGCACGTCGGCCGTACGGGTGAACATCGGCAGACGCAAGGCTCGGCGCAGCGCGCTGTTCTGGACCTTCTGCAGCCGTTGTAGATGGCAGCTGGCGCAGTGCACCCACACCGGGCTGCCGTAGGTCAGCGTCGGTCGGACTATGGAAGTGTAAAGCCGAGTCTTGGCGGCGACTGACATCGCTTTGCTTTGCATGAGGGGCCGTAGCGCAGCTAGTTTCTGCACAGCGCGCGTGCTCGTCTTGGCGATGTGTTCCTTAAATGTCAGCTTAGCGTCAAGCGTTACACCCAAGTACTTGCAGGGTTGACTCGTATGTGGAACGTTTAGAAAGTTATTTCGTGGTGAATAAGATAGTGGATGACAAGGAAAAAGTTAACATTTTCATCACATTGGTGGGTCCAGAGACATATGGTTTAGTCAAACGTCTGGTTAGCCCGGCGAAGCCTTCGGCTAAAACGTTTATCGAGATAGTCACGGTGTTAAAAAAAACATTTTGCACCGGAAACGAACGTGCTTGCGGAGAGGTTTAAATTTGGAAAAGGGACCAGCGTGCAAATGAATCATTCATGGGGTATGCCGTTGAACTAAAGTTTTTGTCTCGGCATTGTGAGTATGGTGACTTCTTGGATGATGCCTTGAGGGACCGATTTGTGTGTGGGTTGTTAGACGCAGTCGGCATCCAGAAAGTTTTGCTAGAAACAAAAGAGCTCACGTTTCAACAAGCGTGTTCAATTGCACAGACGATGGAATTAGCAGAGACAAATACGCGCCTTATTTCGCGCCAATCAGAAGCATCAGAGGCGGAAGTGCATCAAGTACACGGCCAGAAGTCGTCGAGTCAAGGCGCATCTTACGAGAAAAGTCGCCAGAGTCCAGAGTCAGCCCAAACATCAGGTCATGGTTCCTGCAGCCGTGAGTATGGCGAGTGCCATCGTTGCGGACGGCGTCATAATGTAAAGTTTTGCCCGGCTAAAAATTGGCGTTGTTTTAACTGTCAGCGGCTAGGTCACGTTTTAAGGAAATGTAGAGCCGACAAGGTTGTTAAAAATTTCGGAGAGAATAACGAGTCTTGGTATGAGTCAGATCAGTCGGATGATGATCAGGATACATTTAATGTGAATCTTGAAACGCACGTCGAAACGGTGGAATTGGTCAGAAAAGCTGGTGCGTTAAAGGTCAAAATGTTGATTGAGAACAGAGCGATCAAGTTTGAGGTAGATTCAGGGGCTGCAGGGTCAATTGTGTCCGAGGCAGTGTACCGGAAATATTTGAATCACCTCCCATTGAATTCGTCCCCAATTAAGTTAAAGTCAGTTCTTGGCGAAGATATTCAGATCCTAGGGAATGTGAATGTACGTGTAGCAAACTGGTCGGAAAAAGTTCAGTGTACACTTCCTCTAATAGTGGCTAAAAATAACACGGTACCCCCATTAATGCCTGGCACCTCATTTGTACCTGGCTCGACAGGCTTATGCCAAACTGGAGGGATGAGTTGAATCCGAACATGTGTGAGCAATTTAATGTAATTCAGGACGTAGATCAGTTGGTGGTTGATCTAAAAAAAAGAATTCCCGACTGTATTCTGTAACAAAAGTCAATCGTACATCAAAGGTTTTGAGGCGAATGTGGTTCTGAAAGAGAATTCGACTCCGACTTTTCACAGCGCATACACGGTACCGTATGCATTACGTGGTTCGGTAGAACAGGAATTGAGACGTTTAGAGTCGAGTGGAGTCCTAACGCGCACTAAGGTTAGTGAATGGGCATCACCCATTGTAGTCGTTCCCAAGAAAGACAAGTCGATTCGCCTTTGCATGGATTATAAAGTGACAATAAATCGTTGCGTGGACACAGAAGTCTACCCCATCCCTAGGTTAGATTATATTTTTGCGTCACTAGCGTCCGGTCGAGTATTCACGGTACTAGACCTATCAAACGCGTATCAGCTGTTGCGTTTGTCGAGGGAATCTAAACCCTTGTTAACTGTAAACACGCACCTAGGGTTATTCACCTTCAACCGTCTCCCATTCGGTGTGACGTCAGCACCCAGTATCTTCCAGGGTGTGATAGATCAGGTGTTACAAGGGATACCACAAACAGTGGCGTACCTTGACGATGTTCTCATTTTTGGTAAAAATCTCGAAGATAATTTACGTCATGTGAAGTTAGTCCTGAAACGCTTTGAGGAATATAACATTAAGGTGAACTTCACAAAATGCATATTCCTTAGTGACAGTGTGGAGTACCTTGGTCACATCATTGACAAGCAAGGAATACACCCGACTTCTCAGAAAGTGAATGCAAAACTCTTAATTTTCACCATATTTTTTTTCAAGCATCTCCTGTTAGTTGTCTATTTAGAAAAAAAAATTTAATCGTGTACGGTCATTGAATCCGAAGTTATGATTTTTTTAAAGTTCAGATGCGTGAGCATTTGGTTGTGATTTTGCACCTATGTTTGCTTGGTCTATGAAATTGCAGTCAGAAGCAGGGATCCGAACCGAAATCAATTACGGTTCCGATTCCGGTTCTGGTTCTGATTTTTTTTAAATACCGGTTTTGGTTCCGGTTCAGGTTCTGAATTGTTTCAAATTACGGTTCTGGTTCGGGTTCTGGTTCCATGATATTTTGAAAAACGGTTCTGGTTCTGGTTCCGGTTCTTGAAACAATTAATTCAGGTTCCGATTTCGGTTCCGGTTCTATGGATAAAAATTTAGGTTCCAATATCGGTTCCAACAAAAATAATGGTTCTAATAAAGGTTCCAATGAAAATTTTACTTTTTTAAGTTTGCCTTCCAATTTTTTATTTACGGTACCATTAACGGGTCGCTGAAGATTATTATTTCCGTCGATGCCTTGGTATGTCGTAAGCAACTTCGTTTAGTGATTGATTAGTAATTTATATATTTCAATATTATAAATTTCACACCCACACTGTAGGTCCGTCACGTCAATCCACTATCACAAATGCTGGCGCATTACTGATCGCGGTCTTCTTCAAAGTGGCAAAAGTTGCGTAATGTTATCAAAATTGTTTACCTCTGCTCTCTCAACCACTGCATCAAATTCTCTCAGTGCATCGCTCTACGAAGTTGTAACTCACTCTAGGCAACAGACAGCTGAAATGTTAAGTTTTTCCCAATGAATGAAATAACTTGGAATTTTTGTTTTGCTGTTTTGAGTTTGTGGAACCTTTATGAATATGAGAGGAACCGATATTTTTTCGATCCCAATAGTGATTCCGGTTTCGATTCCGGTTCCATAAAAAATTAAATAACGGTTCTGATTCCGGTTCTGGTTCTCATTTTTTTTGAATAACGGTTCTGATTCCGGTTCTGATTCCGGTTCTGGTTCCATGAAAATAGGGGTTCTATCGGGTTCCGGTTCCGGTTCTGGTTCTGGTTCCGGTTCGGATCCCTGGTCAGAAGTGCTGTATTTTACCTTCAGGTTATCATAGCATGATTACAGCTGGTAAAATGTGAAGTTTTATGGAATCTGAGGTTTCGATTTTTTTGTAACGATGTCATTTTTTGGGGCCTGTGTTAGGTAGAAACATATGTTATGTGTCTGTGGTCAATATATACGTGGTCTGTGTCTTGCTACCTGTTTCTTTATTCAACCTTGTGTAGTGTAGTGTGGGGGGTGTAGTACACTGAACTACAATCCACTGCACAACACAGGTTTTGCGACTGACCAAGATACCAATGCAGAAACAACTGAATTTAATTCGATGACGCACGGCTGAACTTCCGGCGTAAGGGTTGAAAAAAGGAACAGGTAGCAATAGTTGCAGGTGTTCGTGGTGGGATTCTTCAAAAAGATGTAGGTATAAGATGTCTTTCGTCTGATCCACGCGGTCATTTTGCTCGGCAGACACAGACCACGTATATATTGACCACATACACATCACATATGTTTCTAACTAACACAGGCCCCAAAAAATGACATCTTTACAAAAAAATCGAAACCTCAGATTCCATAAAACTTCACATTTTACAAGCTGTAATTATGCTATGATAACCTGAAGGTAAAATACAGCACTTCTGACTGCAATTTCATAGACCAAGCAAACATAGGTGCAAAATCACAACTAAATGCTCACGCATCTGAACTTTAAAAAAATCATAACTTCGGATTCAATGACCGTACACGATTAAAAAATTTTTTTTTCTAAAAAGACAACTAACAGGAGATGCTTGAAAAAAAATATGATGAAAATTAAGAGTTTATTTCTTGAGTTATTAAGGGTTGAAATTTAGGGGTGGATTTTTTGCACCCTTAAATTTGATAAGCAACCAATTTTTCTTTGTGCACTATTTTGTCAAAGCAAGTAAGTCATTTTAGAACAAGTCCTGTCCTTCTAAGTAATTTGTTCACACGCTTGAGTGAAAACAGTGATTCGCCGTGCGGGAAAAAAAGTCAAATGCTGGGTTTTTCCATGCCGTTGGGCGTATGGCGAAAACCTTCAAAAAGGGTCTTTTATTTTAGGTGTTCTATACCTCCTGTAAATTTTGTCAAGTTCTGAGATAGTGAGGGTTCTGAGTGTGGGCGCTACGCATGGAGTTACCCTTAGGCCTTTTGAATTTTTACAACCGCTTTTTGCCAAACGTTGCGTCAAAAATCAAGATATTGTACCAGCTCTTAGAGAAAGACAGAGATTGGGTTTGGGACGAAGATTGTGCGAAAGCCTTCAAGCTTAGTAAAAGGTTGTTGTTAGAGAATCAACTCTTAGTCCCATATGATCCGTCCAAGGACTTGATAGTGTCGTGTGATGCGTAACCTTATGGTGTAGGTGCGGTGCTAAGTGTGGTCATTGACAACGTGGAGAGGCCAGTCATATTTGCGTCAGCTACCCTCAGCGCCGAGGAGCGTAGGTGGCCACAGCTGGAAAAAGAGGCGTATGCCATTGTTTTTGCAGTCCGGCGGTTCCACAAATACATTTTTGGATTAAAATTCACATTAGTAACTGACTATGCACCAATAAAAAGGATGTTAGGTCCAAAAAAGGGCATCCCCACTTTAGCGGCCGCAAAACTGCAACGCTAGGCAATAATTCTTTCGGCCTACAAGTATGTCATCGAATATAGGAAAGGTAAAGATAATGCCCCTGCGGATGCTATGTCGCGTCTACCTACCAAAAGTCGGGTTTTAGACAAGTGATGGCGTTCTTGACCGAGCCAAGGTTAGTGAACATGATTCAATCGGAGCTATTCGATGGGCACAACACACCATTAAGAGCACCATTAAGAGCATATTGATAAAGAGTCGGCATATGATGTAAACTTAGCTAGAGTGAGAGACTATTTACAACGCGTCTGGCAGTCCCAGATGGATAATTCGGCTTTAAACCCGTTCTTCCGCAGGCGTAACGAGTTATCATCGGAAGGTAATTGCATTTTATGGGGAAGCCGAGTAGTCATACCATCGAAATTAAGGGACGAGGTAATATCTTTGTTGCACGAAGGTCACATAGGAATAGTACGAACTAAAATGCTAGCGAGAAGTTTCGTATGGTGGCCTAGTATTGATCAGATGATCGAGGATTTTGTGGCACAATGCGCGAACTGTCAGGAGAATGCACCAAGTGCACCAAAAACACAATTGATAAGCTGGCCAACTACCTCTAGACCGTGGCAAAGATTGCACCTGGATTTCGGTGAAATGAACGGCGTCAAACTGTTAGTACTAGTAGACAGCCATTCCAAATAGTTGGAGGTTTGGGAGATGAAATCGATTTCAGCGTCTTATGTTATTGATAAGATTCGAGCCACGATTACGCAGTTTGAAATTCTGGAAGTAACTGTGACGGATAACGGTCCTCCGTTTGGATCCGCAGAGCTTCGAAATTATTGTGAAAGGAATGGCATTATGCTTAAACATTCACTGCCCTATCACCCCAACTCCAATGGGGCTGCGGAAGCAGCAGTGAAGTCAGTGAAAAAAGCGGTGTTTAAGATGCACGTCACCGGTAAAATTAGCGTACAAGAGCGTATCGATAACTTCTTATTTGAAAGTAGAAACACACCACACAGCATGACTGAGGTGACTCCTGCCGAAATTATGCTTAAATTTAGTCCGCGTATTAGGTTGTCTATGCTAAAACCAGATGTTGCTGGAAAAATAAAGAAGTCTCAGGAGACAGCTTGCGATAATCATAATACAAAGACAAACGTAATCCCCGAAAATTTAGGGAACTCCAACCCGTTTGGGTGAGGAATACAAAGGGTAGAGGTAATGCCTGGCTAGCAGGTACAATAGTGTCATGGGTAAGCGCAGGAACGTACATAGTGCAGATAGCCGGCAGAGAAGTGTTTGTTCATGCTGATCATATCCGCACAAGGTCCTCGAAAACTAATGATCACCCGGTCCATCATCGCATAGTGGACATGGATTTATTCGATCATGTAGATAATCAAGCACGGAAAGCACTTTGCCTGACTGCACCAGACCAAGGAAGAGGCAGTCCATTAAAGGTTTCAGAAAACGATTTGCTTCCATCATTGGCTCAAAGCAGACCCAGGAGGGTGATTGTGAAACCAAATAGATTGAACCTGTAAATTGATATATGCTAATTACCTACTGTGGATAAAAGGATGATAACACTTCTTGATTGTACTTCATCTGAAATAATTTTCATTACATTGTATTAATTTTAGCATTAGTAATTATTAATATATAAGATTCAACCATTAAATTTTAGTCTATTTAACAGAGACTCAAAGAACGTGGCGGAGTACGTTACCAACTTTTTGGTATCGTATCTCTATGGAATGTTATATTTACAGTGGGTTTTTAACGGGAAAGGCATATTATGTTTATTGATGTGTAATTATCTTGTATATCTTGTGTTATCCTGTAAATGTGAAAGGCATATTATGTTATGGATGTATAATTATCTTGTATAAACCATGTAGGTATTCACAAATGTAATCTGTGCTTATGGTGTCTACTTAAACATCAAAAGATATATAGTTGCCATTCTATACATAGTGTCATGAACATGTAATTATTGCGATTTTGGAACGGTTGGTTGCTGGCTTATTGAACAAGCTCGGAAGCTTCGCTCCCTCCCTTGGTGCCCATAGGGCACGGGTATACGCCCATAGGGCGTAAATATGCCCTTCGGGCAAAAATATGCCCTTCGGGCAAAAATACGCCTATAAGGCGTAACTATGCTCATAGGGCATAGGTATGCCCTTAGGTCATAATATGCCCATATGGCATAGGTAAGCCCACAGTGAATAAATATGCCCATGTGTCATAGGTATGCCCATATGGGCATAAGTCTGCCCATAGGCACAAATACGCCCATAGGGCGTAGTGTAGGTACTCTTACCGATCACATACACGCCCAGAGGGCGTAAATATGCCCCTAAGGCCTTTAAATATGCTATTTGGACAAATATTTGCCTCTAGGGCCTATATATGCCATTTGGGCAAAAATACGCCCAAAGGGCGTAGTGTAGGTACTTTAATGAATGAATAGTGGGGTTTTATGGCGCGTCAACAGCTAAGACCATCTTGCACCTGGTGTAGGTATACTTATACCGCCAAAAGGCTGGAAATATGCCCCTGAGGCAAAAATATGCCGCACGGCCAAATATATGCCCCTACGGCATGAATATGCCCTTCGGGCAAATACACTCCTTTGGGGCGTAGTGTAAGTACTTCTACCGGTTCTTTCTACATATACGCCCTAGGGCGTTAGTATGCTCCAAATGCGTAAATATACCCTTCGGACCAATACCCCCATAAGGCGCAGTTTCAGTTAAAATTGAGTTTTCATATTTTAACAATAGGCGCAATATCACGTTACGTATAACAGCATCGCGTTTTCATATTTTAACAATAGCGATATCACCACATAACACCATTACACTTTATAATAACAAATTTATATTATGCCTAAAGTCATAGTATATTAGCGCAGCTTTTCCGGCACTTCGTTACTCTTACGAAAATTCGGTTTTTGGTCGCCCGGATGGTAACCAGCCGGAAACTATACATTGCGAATGTCGGCGGGAGTGGGTGAAACCCGGCGTATATACGATATTATGATAAAATCGCATGTTCTGGTGCCAAATTGCGGAACATACGCATATCAGTAGACCCCTTTCAAACCGATATCACGACTGTTTATATGCGAAAAATGCGTTTTAAATTGATTATCCATTTGGCAAGACAAGTTTTGACACTTATTTTTTGGGTACAAAACTTACAATGCATTTGCATTGCCTTTTTTCTTTTTTCGTTACCGGTTCGGTTTCGGTTCGGCCAAAATGTCCGGTTTTTCTGGTTTTCAGTTCCGTTCAAAGCCCTGGATGTAAGAAACCTGCAAAAGACTGTGCATTCGTGTAGGGCGTGGGATCTTTTTCGTCTTTATAATAGGTATACCTACCTATCAATATTGGAACTGGAACCAAAAACTGGAACCTGCAATTCTCAATAACCAGAATCAGAACCCTCTTATAGAAAAAAATTCTGAACTGGTTTCGAAACCGTTTCTTTTCGGTTCCGGTCAAATGCAATCCGATGGATTATTTTATCTCGACGGACCTTTCCTCTTTCGCAACTTGTCGCTAAACCGGGGTAGCGATCATCTAACTTTTTATCATTCAATTTGGCTCGAAATCATTTGATTTCAAATTACTGCCATGTTAAACCATGGGCAGTAATATTGAAAACGAATTGTCTTGAAATCACAAAGTTATATATAGCCCCCTTGTTCTCTGTACTCTAGCTAATGAGATTTCATGGGTAACAGTTAGCACCTAAATTTCATAGCAGAAGAAAAACACAAAAAGATCCAGTATTCTCATGTAACCACGTTATTTCAGATATTTACTTTATTTTGCAGAAAATAGAAACAATTCAAGAATTTTTGTGGCCAAAATCTATTGCGATGCTTCTGGAGCATATCTACCCGGCAGGACTTGATCTATTTAACTAGCAGAAACCCAGTAATTGCAGCTCGAGGTATACGTTGTTGTTAGACCATGTGCAAAACGGGCATAATAAAATGTTGGCATTCTCTCAATTTATTTTATCATGGTGGAATTAAAATAATTTGAATATTTTAATTTGTATAAAAAGCGGATAAAAACACAGGGATCCAAACCCAAACTTGTAAGAAGCTTTATGTTCCACGGAACTGAAACCTTGTTAGATCCGTACCGCGGACCAATTAATTATTGTTGTATGATTCTTTGTGGATCCACACGTTTCTGTTTATAACATTCCTACACAAAAACATTTCATTTTTTAGGGATAGACTAGGTATCCCTAAAAAATATAGGTAATAATCGAATTTAGATCACTTTGTTGGCCGTCAGATTCAACCCGGTGCTTCCTAGTTGTCTGCTGGTGCGCCAAAAATCTTTGCAGTTTGAGTAATTCTCTAGAAATCTTAAGAGATATAATTCGCTATGAAGATATAACACATTACACGAGATCATGGTGATTGACACCTAAATAATTTTAATGTAAAATACTGGGCACAAAGTTCTTACCAATTTCATGTATTTTACCTACCATAAAAATCAACAGGTAAGAACATTTTGAACGATAATTTTTTTTTATATAATTTCATATTTTATTTGTTTATATGGAGTATGGTTACTCCGCGCAAAAGTTTACAAATTACAAGTTACAAATTACAAATTACAAGTCCGCGATACAAGTTTTGTATCAGATTCGACACACCTTCACTGGTCTAAAACACATAATTTTATAGTTAGAAAAGAAAATTAAAAAAAAACTCGCATCTTCTCTTTGCTATGAATACTTATTTATCACTACTTTGTTTAAATTGAAGAAAACACATGTTTCCATATTCAGGATCCATTATTTTTCTGTTAATTGATTCTGTTATCTTTCAATCAAGTTAATGGTTATTACTAGAGCTATAGGATAGTTATGCAATTTCATGTTCTTCATTAAGAAGCAGAGCACATGCAGACATAGATATAAATCCGATTTGAGTCCCAAGGATTCCAAAAATGTGTGTTTCATTTTGCATGTTTGGCATATTTTGGCACTTTTTAAAAGTTGCATATTTCTTCATTTTCATGCATGTTTGTGCATATTATTTAAGCCATTTTCAAAAATTTCCTATGACTTATCGCCAGTTATCGGCAATTTCTTCTATGGATTGTTAAAACAAACGATTTTGTTTGCACCAAGGGTTGATTTGTAATTTTTGTTCACGTTTGACGCAGCCGATGCAGCCAGTATTAGAGAGACACAAAGGCTTTTTTGCTGAACTCCATAGCTTGTGATCTGGCGTACATTAAAGCTAATTTCGGAACCAACCCGAGTTACATCAAACAACTCGACACACATGGTCTGCCCCAAAAAAGCTGAAGGTTGCCGAAGACGAAAGTTGCGCGCAACGAATTCGCGCTAGTTTTAGCAAAGAATTCTTCTTACAAGCTCCTGTGTGGTATTTCGAAAATTACTTCTGGCCAAGAATTCGATATGGGTAATTCAAAATATGACTCCACAACTTGCAAGCTCGTTGAAGTATTGTCTGGAGAACATCTTGCAAATTTGAACGGTGATTTTCGGTGCATAAAAACCTTTTTTCTGACCAACGAAACAGCCTCGCATCAGAAAATATTAAAATGATGATTGTAACCTACTGTTTTGCGCATACCCAGTCCCAACCATAGGCCGATTGGTCAAAAAACCTAGTTTCAATTGTCTAAAAGAACGACATTTGACTTGTTTTGACGTAGTGAAACACATTTTGTCGTATTACAACCTACCACGGCTCCGTAAATTACAAGACAATTCACTCTGCATGTTTTTTGCATGTCTTTTTTTTTCAAAGTTGCATGTTTGAATGTTTCGGCACTTTTGCATGCATGTTTTGATGTTTTTTTGTGCATAACTATCCTAGCTCTAGTTATTACCCTAATGGTTACCCTACTTTTTCGGTAGCTTTACGGTAGTTACCTCATCCAGTAGGGTTGGAGGTGATGCGATATTAAAAAAAGTAATTGTAGAAAATAAATTAATTCACATTGTGAATACCAACTTTCTTGAAAGTACGGAAAAAGTGATGCTATTTATGTGCTTTTCGTACAGAGCAGGAGGCTTTTTGAATTTTCTTCTAGCTTAAATATTACGGCATTTAGACCATTATAACTGCGTAAAATCCATTACAAAACTCGACAGTGGACCGAACTATCAGCTTGGTCTATTCTCATTTCACGGAGCAAGGCAGTTGCTGATAAGCAAACCGGTTTGTCATTACGAGATTTGGACCCTCTATGCATGTCATACAGTCCCTCCATGTGCTCATCCACGTGGTTGGTACCTGGCCTGCCTATGCTGTTTTCAGTCAAACCTTTCTGAGGACATAGCCGAAATTCTACTGGTACGCTTTCAAAGTCCAGAGGTGTCCTACTTCTTGCAAATAATTTTTAAATTAATAGATACTTTTCTGTGGCCTCTGATATTCCCATTTTTCTTAGGTAGGGACCTCTATCTATACTAATAAACATTATCATGACGGTAGGGCCCAGGGGCGGACTGGCTGGAAAAAGCCCGGCGTGCTGTAGAAAATTTAGGCCCACAAACTTTTAAATGCATATACGCGTTGTTTTAGAAGGCGCAACCTAATCCCGCGAATACGCTACTTTTTACACTTATTCTGTGCCTTTGTTATTACTATAACCATGCTATAACCAAAACATCATTCACTATCAGTCTCCACCTTGCTGACGGTGTCACTATCATTATAGCGTAGCTAGCTACAGGAATGAGTTTGTCACCCAATGCACCGAAATGTAATTTCTTTTGTCCTTTTTCTTCAGCGGCTGATCTGCAGCTTAATTTTTAATTTGTTCGAGCCCGACGTGTGCCTGCACTACTGTTTTTTCCCCTTTACTTATGTCATATTTTTTCTCAAACTGCAATCAATCAAGTAATCTGAGCAAGCGCTTACAATCACCAAACGCTGATTTGAAAGTTTTTAATTATTGATAAACGTTAATTAATTTAAAATCAATTCATCCCACGCAGTGTCAGACTGGCCAGGGCGGCTAGGCGACGATTGCCGCCGGGGCCCCGAGCTATTTGACTGCAGGGGCCCCAAGTTTTCTGACCGCGGGGACCCCCAAAGTAGGCGGCTTTTTGAGTTTTGTTGAACCGAAAAATATAGTGATTACCTTTTTTAGACAAGGGCCGCTGAGGCCCTTGTGTAGCCAGTCCGACACTGCTCCCACGCCACAATAGAAATGTGTTGATCTTACCTTGAGGGCACCGAAAATGCAGGGCTGTTTGCCACACAAAATACGAATTACCCTTGGGGGCTGTGATTGTCGACTGCAGACATTAGAGACACGGAGCAGTGTATCGCAAAATGGAAACAAACATGCGCTTTATTTTCAACTAGATATTCTTATTTTTACATCGAACTTGAGCCGAAACTAAGCATTGCAAATTCATCGAAACTCTTGTAGTGTACGAGCGGCGGCTTTGGCGGCGAAGCAATAGCTTAAGATAAGAGTAGAGGTACCAACGAGTTACTTTTGTTACTTAGAACATTCGTTCCCTTCTATTCGCCGACAAAAGCCCGGCATTTATCGTATTTATCTTCTATGGATTACAATTCTTAGCTTGGTGTTGCAAGAAATGACATATTCCTATTATTATTAAAACATGAGCATTTGCAATGACCGGCAGGGGCCCGGAAAGTGAGAAGCCCGGGGTGCGATAGCACCCCCGCACCCCGGGTCAGTCCGCCCCCATGGTATAAGTATAGTTGGCTTGACAAGGTATATGCCATTGCGCATGGGACCCCCTCCACTCCGCCTGGGCGTGACGTAAGCTGGAGAGCTCGAGCCGAGCGCTGACTGAGCACACGGGAGGCTATCGCTCGCATTAGCTGGTGCTACACATGTGCTTATGCGTGTCATTAGTGTCGAACTCATGATTCGATAAGATTGCTTCGTAAGAATGGCAGTAGGACAGATTCCGTTCTGCTTGATTCGAGACTTGGCAAAGTAATAATATTCAGGGATATTAATAAACTCATTTCGTGGTATTGTTCAAAGAAGTCTAACGATATGCGAATGGCAGAGCAATACGAAGACGATGTAGCTGCACTCATATTAATATTGAAGCGCATTTGATGAGTCAAAATGGTTAGATGTGTGGAATTTCAATGTAAAAACAGAGTGACAAAAACAGTTCGGCAAAAAATGTATATAGTTTCAAAGACTTCCTATTCAAGAGCCCGAAGTGTGCAATGCGTTGTTAGTTACTTTTGTCGCGAAGACAAGTGTAATTGCGAGAATTTCGCGAGAATTTGCACCGAGCAATTGGACTCTTCCTGATTTCAGTGTAATTTGAGTAATCAATGTTGTTATTTTACTCCCAAAAACAGTCGCGAAAGGTGCCCCCAGGATCAGTTCCTACGTATAAAGACCCCAAAGTCCAAACAAACATGGGGACACGGAACAATATCGATCTGCAGGACGATTGATCGCAATCGATCAGGGTAAATTCCATTTCAATCGGAGGCTTCTTGCAGCTTGACCCGGAGTTTTTTTAGTAAAGTGAAAGAAATGGAGACAATTGTTTATAGTTTTAAAAGGTCTGACGCATGCAAAGAAATCTTGATTTACCGGATTCGTTGCCAATATGACTGATCTGATTGAACCAAATTTTCAACAAATAAGGCAATTAAAATATTTTCACGAACGCGAATGGCTATTCGTATCAAGGATAGAGAAAAAGAGAACAAAATTAGCTCGAAAATAAAGATGACTGGCGTAAAATATCACCGGGTTTGTTGTTAGATGCAGATTTTGTTCAGAATTTATTTACGTTATACGGCGTTTTTGTAATGAATTTTTTTAAAGATTCCGGCTAAAATAACATATTTTACTAATATCGTATCCTACTCCTACACGCATCCAAGTATTTACCTAAGTATGACTTTTTTATGATAGCTATTACGTTGCATTAACGTCGTATTTTGTCTATCATGTTTCATTCAACTTCGGTGGGTCCTACTACTAAACTATTCGTGTCTAAACATTGTATTCCTAGTCCCCAGATATTTTTCAAACAATACTAGTGTTGTTTTAAAACTTTTCTGTGAAAGAATCGTACACTAGTACATGATAGTAAACGTCAAGATCCCGGCACCCGGCATTCTCTTAGCATTCGCAGGGCGGCCGGCAGCACGTTCTGCTCTTCAGCTTGCGTCATGCGCGAGACGAACGCAATCTCGTCCACCGGAGTGCCATACCTTGTCAACCTACCCTTATACCATGGTCCGCCCCTGGTAGGGCCCATAAAAAATGAACGGGTCACAACAATATAATTCATAATTTGCCGCAGTACACTTCTTCATCGTAACGCTGCCGTCCACGCTTTGTTTAGTCAACCTGTGGCTCACAAAGAGAAGCATGATCCACCGTTGGCGGCGGCGGCATTCCTCATAGATAGACCGCTCACATATACGTTGCTCTGAGCTCGCATATGCATAGTTCACACGTGCACAGAGTACGGGATGACGCCTACATTGTCGCCGTCGTGCCAGTTCAGTTCACCCTGGCTCCAAGTATTAGAGGTCGCCGATTTGCATTTTGACTTGGAGTAGGGGATGATTCCGTCGCCGTCGTCCCGGGTCACCACCTCCTAATTGCAGGGGTTGCCGATTTGTATTCTACTCGGAGTATGGATGACTACGTCGTCGTTGTCGCCGCCATCGTCCTATGTGCCTCTCCTTGCTGTGCACGACGTCGTTTTGTGTGTATGCCTTCGACGTCGTCCTCCTTGGTAACATTCTCAACGCCTCCACTACAAGTAGCCCTTGATCACGGTCAGGAAGTTGTCAGCTACGCCCCCCCAAAAACTTCGAATTTTTGTGCATGCCATATTTTTTGTGGTGATTATAGCCCCTGTGCAATTTGCGCGGACTGTCAGCTATGAACCTAACCTTGTATAATATAGTGTTTTGACAGCTTGCACACATGGTTCCAGCCGTGCAAATAGTGTTTCAGCGGTTTGTCCACACAGTGGAGCCGTGTTAATAGTGTTGGAGCGGCACCGTCTAAAGAACTCATCCCGATCAGACACATGCCGATCAAAAACATCTCGCAATAGAATAGGAAATGCATATAAAACCTAACGGAACCGAAATGAGATTAGTCAAGCCATTGAATTGTCAAGCCGGTCAAATCCTTGACAACAGCTGATGTGATCACAGTCACAGACAGCTGATCTAGCCGGGATCTGGGTCCTGACTCCTGGGTTCGATTCTCATCTCAGACATGTCATGGCGTCGGTAAATTTTTGCTTGTGTTGTGAATTAAAAGAATGTGGGTTTATTCCAATTATTAAACGAATTGAGCATTACAATTATAAATTAGCATATCAGAATGGTATTACACGTGACTTCCTACCAATTTACACATTTAGCAGCGCCATTCCACGGCTGTTTCTTGGACATGTATTTTGTACTACACAGGTAGTATACTGAGATAAAAGTTATTTTAATTTTACTAGTAGAAATCTACAAGATCTACATGAACAGAAGAACAATTAATGCAACCATGACACTCAATTTGTATGTTCAGATACAAACTTCCAAGAACCATCCTACCGTTGAAACATGTGAGTTGCCAGCCGAGATGTGTTGATAGTTGATACCTAGATATTTTCTTAAATATTGACCTATGTAGTGTACCAAATTGGCACAAAACTGTCTTCTTGGGCCAATACCATTTATTTTCAACAAACTAAGCACAATTACCCAATTAAAATTTGTTTGATTCATTTTCATACCATATTAGACCCATATAACATGGATTTAAAGGGGGTCTTACCCGCTGATCCAAATTTATATTATCGATAAAGACCACCAAGTTAGGAATTTTGAGAGGCAAAAAAAAATGTTTTGCCCTAGCGCGGTCCCCAGCAAAAATTGCCGAGTTCCGTGTTTTTCGGCCCAGGCGCCAAGCAAAAAATCTCCCATAAGAAATAACATGGTGAGCATTTTCGACCCCTGGAGCCTAGGAAAACTAATGATCAGAAAAAATAATCAAACCTAGTGCCATACTCGTCCATCTTTCTTCTACCTGGAGATATTTTGAATGTTATAATTGGAGTATCCGTTTAGCCTCAGCAAATTAATTACTGAAGGTGTGTAATTCGGGTGTTGCAATTATCCTTACCGCGGCCGCGTTGGTCGCTGCAGCGGTTGGCAGGCGGCCAGCCACCGGTAGCGGATCGGCTCCGAAGGGAGAATCGACGGAGTGGGGATAGGTTTTGTGAGACTCGAGCAAAGATACTACTATAAATTGGACTCGAGCCAGCACGCGCTCTCCCATGCTCGATCGGTCGACAAATCTCGGCAGGAAAAAACAGTGATCTCATCTGACACTACCACACAAGTGCATATTTTGTACGTAGCTGATTGTGACCCGCTATAATTTCCTCATGCTTTTGTTCGATGGCTCTCGCTGGGTTCGAGTTTGAGCCAGAATATACCGAGGAGGAATTAGCAGCAATGGAAACGTCGCAAAACGAGACAATTGAAATTCCTTGTGATAGGAGCGAATCAAGCAATTGGTGTAAGTGCAGTGAACGTAATGTTATGCCTACGGACGCCGCGAGTGTTTGCTGCAATGAAATAGCTGCCGTGAAAATAGTAACAGGCGATTACGTTTGCATAACTGACCACCATACATTTGAGAACATTATTTTGTCAACTGATTCGTTGAACATATTACGCCACCATATCATGCTAGTTACATCCGACAAGCCTAAAAAAAAAATCATAAGCTATCGAACCCGTCCCAAACAATTTATGGCGGCACCTTGCTTACCGTCAGTTTGTGTATTGGATTAACTCATGGACATCCCTTGGCAAAGGCAATCGAGTCGTCATCTCCGCTTGTGCAGTCATTAAAATAAGAGATCGGTTTCCTGATGCGTCCGACAACTATACCGGGTTCATTGGATCAGAAGAAAACATTGAGCAATGTTTACCAAACTGAAGATTCATGTAAGTTGTCATATTGACATGCTGTATATTATGTACAAATAGGTACACTGATAATTTATTTATATAAGTGCGAGGGCTTACTTATTCAGTAGATGATGGGCCAGCCTGTTGAATGTCATTTGGGTGTTTGTCAGGGTATCTAGTGTGATAACTTGTGCGCAGGGTCTCGATGGCCGGTTGTGAAACGGGGGCGATGTTGGTGGGTAAATCACCAGGCTTTGTTATCCGGGGCAAAGTAGTACCAGAGCTGGAGTTCACGAAGTGCGACAACACCCTCGACGTGATGTCGCGTTTCCATGTTGATGTTTTCAGTTCAAACACATTTTTCAAAACCCATCTTCCAGACACTTTGGAATATTGTGGCCTTTGCGTTTTCACCTTTCGGCCCACGTTGTTATTGTGGTCCAAAATTGCGATCATTGACCGCAAGTGCATCCCAACATACCCAAAATGTATTCGCTTTGGCAAGAATTTGAGTCGCGTGCTGTGGTATGACTCAATGCCGCCTGTATGGCAATAATTGCTGGCACGTCGGATGTCTTTTAGGAAGGTTTTGTCCTCAACAATACGCTTTAATTTAGAATATGCTTCAGACCGAGGACTGGGCCAATTTTTTTTCTGGTCTCGTCAGACGTGAGAGGAAGATGTCCACATTCGTGGTACAAGGAAGCGCCTGTCCACGAGTGAACGTTGACCACGTGGTGTAATAGCGATGTGAATCTCTCGACCAGAGCATCAGGATTCTTGCCACATGTCATTGACGACCACCAAAGGTGGTAGCTAATGGCACCCTTCCACTCGCCTAGCTGCGGCGACTTTGATTCGGCGGCTCGTTTTTTTTTTTGAAGGCTCTTTGCAAGATGCCATACGTCGAATTCATGCTGAATTTCAGGGAATGCAGTTCTCATCAGCAGTCCAATCCCACGATGACGATCGGTCGCCATCAGCGTTATCGACAAGTGGTCTTCGTCACGAAGTCTCTTGAGCACGCGTTCGCAGCCCGCCTTTTCTAAATCACCGATCACCTGTTTTCGTTGAACTACTTCGAAATCTATAATTTTTTCAGTCGCTAAATCCATGACCGAGTAGCTACAATATATCCCACAATAGCCAGGAGAGTCATACTGCCCATCCCCTGCCAGTTGCACGTCATCTTCGGATTCTAAAAGTGCATCAATGTTTGCTTGGCGATGTTCTTGCCACACTTGTGTTATCACCCCGTTAACAAACGTGTTTGTAATATCGTAGTAGGTTTTACTTGAAAATATAGCCAGTTTCAAAATAAAAGCTAGGTCTGCTAATGTACTAAAACTTGTTCCGGATAATAATAGAGACGATGCAATTTCGATGTTTCCCAGTGAACGATGGCTATTGCCGTGGGTAGGATGAGAGTACCACGTGACCGTGTGCCCGTCGATGCAAGTGGTTTTAACAATCAACATAAAACCAACCACTACAGTTGTCAAATTCACTACAGGTGACTTGCAATTGCATTCGTTGCACGTTTTAAAAAGTTGCATAAGACACGATTTATATATTAGGAATACGGAACTTTCAGTGGAACTGTCACATTCGTCATCGTCCTCCGAACTTTCAGCTGATGTCGACCTTTCTTCTGCATCCGACTCAGTTGAAATGTGAAACGATGTGTCCATTCTATCGTCAACACTCGCACTCGGATCCTCAAAATTAACGTCGTCAGGAAGGTCAGGCTGCAATGCCAAAGTTTCGGTCCCTAGTTCACACTGGATAGCTATGCTCGTTGCAGTTGTTTCCAAATGTCTTGATCTTCTCGGTTTAGAAACAATCTTTTTACCCTTTAAATTTACTGTTGGCACGGCATCTGGATTGAGCGGTGGTGCTTTAGTTCTTGGGTGGTTTGAGTCATTGACTTGCGAAAGAGCTTCCGCGTTGAAATCCGTCACTTTGAAATGATTTGAGCACACGCGGCTGCTTTTGGTGGGAAGTTCCGTTCTTGACAATGCGTCGGCCCATTTTTTATAAAGAGTAGGATGTAATTCTTTATTTGGGACGCGGTACATGAACACTCGACATAGTCCAGATGAAAGCAAAGGGGCTTCGTTTCTATTTATCGTCCCTCTGTTCGAACACCCATAAGCGAAACAGCACGGCATTTTATGTCGCGACTTATAAATAAAAATGCCAAGTAGAGCACTGTATGCTCTCTCGCCCGACGAAGGGACACTGGAATATCTGTCATTCTCCAATCATTGCTAACTAAATGTAGTACCAACTTTTTAGGAAATATAGTCCTCAAGATCATGAGGAAGTATTGTGAGGTGTACATAGTGCACGACAGTCTTCTTTCTTGCCACTTGCGTTCATTAGTTTGGTAGTAGCGTGTCGTAGGAAAGCTGCATCGACATCATTTCTTGCTAACAAAGATGGTCATAGATTGCAGTATAGATCTCGTAAACATTTTCTAATAGCAATTCTTAATTCTGACTAGTGACCACATTATTGCCATAATAACATAAACAGTAATGATCGAAGCATAAACCCTAGGCGCGCGCCAATTCGAAGAAACAATAATCAGTGCTGCACCATTGGAGGGGAAGTGAGCAGCCTCGTGCTGCCTGCAGACTGGACGGCAGCGCGGGGCTTGCGAGGAGAGCGAGCAGGAATTGTTAGACAGAGAGAAAAGACGACAGATTGGCGCATAAGTAAATCCCCATTCGTTAAATTTTCGCAGCGCCCGATCGCTGAAAACTGAAATAATTTTTGTAAAATCGCCTAATTCGGCGATTTATTTTTAAAGGCCCATTTTCTATTGGTGTTATGGTTTGTAAATTTAAATTTCCCGCTTCACAGCCCCTTTAAGTGAATGACAGATCGCAAATAAAGGTGCATAGCAACGGACATCGATCAAAGGGGCTTATAAAATGTAAACAACTTTAATTCTGAAAATGTATCTTTAATTTAATAATTACTTATTTCCTAGCGTTTTACTATCGCAGCGCATACTTTTCATATGTTTTCGCTCAAAGTTATAGTTCGTTTGATAGAATTTGATACAGCATGTGGATTTCTATACACATACGTCACCTACCCCGGCGACGCCGAAAGTACCCTCGCAATAGACCAGATTTACCATTAGATCCCATTCTGGGACCGTTGTGCTAAAGCTGCGCTAAAAAGAGAAGGGAAGTGTAGTGTATGTATATAGGTAGGAAGCTTAGGAACCGTGGCTAGCGCGGCGGGTAGGCATCTCATTACCATCTTACGCATTTATGCACCCTGACACTCTTTTCTGCTACAGGTCCGTGCCGTCCGACACCAAATTGCCCCTCACTAACTGTACGACCATTGCTATCTCATGTGGACATCCGAACGGAATCGCTCCTCCCAGAGCTAGCTATCCCTAACAAGCTTAAATTCAATTCTACTCCCACGTAGACTAATTGATAGCCCTATCGCAGATTTAGCAGACTCACCTCTAGTGAGAAAGCAACCTGCTCTTCTCTATTTGCATGATACGGCAGAGTTTTGGCCGTCATATCTCTTTCGTGGCGGTCTTTTTACTGCTGGCTTTTCTCTTCTCGATTCCATCTTGGAATGCTCAACCAACTAAACACCAAGCATGACAGCATTATAACAGCCGACAAGCTGGACAATGCACCCTACCTACCAGACACAGTTGATCCTTGCATGATTCCCCTGCATGTACGCACGCAGGGGCGGACTGGCCCGGTACGCTGGTACGGAAATCCGTACCGGGCCCCGGCCAAAATTAACTATCCACCGGGCCCCTCTTAAATTTGTTCTTTCAAATTCATGAAAATACAATATTATTATCTTTCTAGTCTCACGAGTAGGGTTGCCAGGCGTCCCGACTTGCTCGGGAACGTCCCACCTGAAAATATGCATTCCCGCGTCCCGGGTAACTTTTGAATTGTCCCGGAAACTTTTAAAGTGTGAGGTCTTTTTATTTTGTATTTTTCGGTCTATGCAGTTTGTAACAAACTGTACTTCACGTTCACGCTTTACGCAGACGCGAATACGTCATAACCTGAGATATTATTGCGTCATATCTCAGTGTCAGACTTTACGGAACATGTGTGTACTGTACAGCTGATTTCGCCCCGAATTGGCGCAATTTTCTCATCTGAAGTCAGAAGTGAAGCGAGGAGGACGTTCGACATTGTTATCTGTTGGGGGACGGATCATGGATCACGCACGGAATGTTTTCATATTGAAGATTTAAAGGTAAGCAGTAAGCTGGAAATCTGTGAATTTAATCAATCGGCGTCACTGGACTGCTAGTCTACTTGTCGCTGCAATAATAATGATTAATATTTGTAACAACTAACAAACATTCGATTATTGCAGGTCTTCAAAGCTGCCCTGCTACTACCGAGTGTGTGTACATCAATGCTACCACCACCATGGCCTTCAGCTACATGGAAGGAGACTATTTTTTCTCCGATTCCGAGTCTGAGACTTCTCCAACTGAAGGTAATAATAAAGACTTTGAAGCAGAGCCACAGATTTAAAGGCTTGACATTTGAAAATGATAATTTTATTTTGATATCTTGAACAGTGTGCCTAATGCCTATGCCTCAGCCTATGCCTAACTACACAGGAGTAGATATTAACTTAATTGAGCAGTATGAGCTGGGTAAATGCCTAAAATAATTAGTTGGAATTCTATTGTAGTGTTTGGCGTCGGTGATGAAGAGACTGAGAATGAGTCCCTGTCATCGCGGTCTAATGATGAAGAAGATGTGGTACATAAACGTCCAGCTACTGTCGCCTCACCGCCTCCTCGGGCAAGCAAAAAACGAAAAAGACTGACCAAATTCAATAATGTTTGGACCGAGACGTACCCCTGGCTAATTAAAGGCAGTATTGACAATTATGCGCGCTGCATTGTCTGCTCATCCAGTTTTGGAATAGGGCATGGGGGAGAAAATGACATAAAAAAGCATATGACTAGTGCCCTACACTTAAAAAGTGTAAACAAGGCAGCAAGTAAGAGCTTAGATAATTTTGTGATCAAATCTCAAGATGCATGTCCAGGTGCAGCAGAAGTTACCTTTGTGTATCACACGGTGACACACTCCCACAGCTACTTGTCAGCAGATTGCGCTGGGAATCTTTTTGATGTAATGTTCCTGGACTCAAAGATAGCCGAAAAATATAGATGTGGACGTACGAAAGGGACAGCAATTGCGAAACAAATCCTGGGGCCCGCATCAAAGGAAAATGTTCTTCAAGACCTAAGCGACAGTCACCCATTTTCAATTGCAACTGATGCTTCGAACAAGGGAAATATAAAAACTTTCCCTCTCATTGTGCGGTACTTTTCAAGGGATTTTGGTATTTGCACCAAGCTGATTTCTTTTTATTCGCTAGAGAGTGAAACATCCGTTGCAATTGCCGATTCCTTTATAAAGCAACTTGTATCTTGCAATTTATCTATAAAGAACGTAACTGCTTACTGTGCAGACAATGCTTCAGTAAATTTTGGGAAAAATCAAAGCGTAATCACTGAACTTCGCCAAGGAAACGGCGAAATTATTGCCATGGGCTGTAATTGCCACATACTCCACAATGCCATCAAGCATGCAAGCAAAAGACTGAGAGTAGACATAGAATCGATCATAATAAAAGTATTTAACGAATTCAGTTCGTCAACAAAGAAGACTGCTGAGATAAAGGGGTTTTTCGAATGGCTGGACATGGAGTGGTGCGAGTTGCTCCGCCACGTTCCAACCCGATGGCTCTCCTTAATCCCTGCTATAGAAAGATTGCTTAAAAATTTTCAACCAGTAAAATCATACTTTTTGTCTGTGGATTCGCCGAGATCAGGCCTAATTGATTTTTTCAACGACGAATTAGGCGAAGCCTACTTGGGGTTCGTAATGAATGTCGGGACAGTGCTGACCAACACGATAAGATTACTGGAGTCAAACGAACTTCTAATCACAGACCTTTTCAGTATTATGAACGATTTAAGAAATTCATTAATTGTCAGAAAAAGGGAGATGTTTTACGGCTCTCTGGCTAGCTCCTTGTTGAAAAGATGCGATGACGATAATTCTGTGCAGCATTTTCAAAAGGAGGCAGATCTGTTTCTAGAGACTCTTATCGGCTACCTGGAAAAGTGGTATAATTTCACAGATAATAATATGAGTGTCCTTGGGACTTTATCATTAAAAGTCATCCCAACATTTACGGACATTGTGAAAGTAGTAGATCGTTTCAAAATTGATGGTGTTGATCAAGACCTGCTCTTCGAAGAAACAATTCACCTCAGTTCGTATTTAGAGGCTAAAGCATCTAATGACTATTTTAAGAAATTAGCCATTGACCAAAAATGGGTCCAAATTTTGAAGGACATCAAATCATCAAATCTTGAGAAAATGATAACATTCGTTTTGTCGATTCCACATTCTAACGCGATGTCAGAGAGAGTATTTAGTCTTATGAAAACGGCATGGCGAAATGGCAGAAACCGCTTGTTGCTTTCAACCCTAGAGGCTGAACTTATGATCAAAACCAATTACAGCTATTCTTGTCGAGAATTTCACCGCTATTTGACATCAACCGAAGCAGGCAAGAAAATTTTAGTTGAGGCCAAAGCAAATGCCAAATATACAACCAAAGTGGCCAATGAAAAGTAGATTATCAATAAGCACAAGTCATTTATTTCCTCAATTATATTTTAAGTCATATGTCATTTGTCATATGAACCAAAAGTGAGAAGAGATGTGATTTTCGAGAAAAAGGGTATTTTCTCAACTACTACTATATTTGCGTTTAGTGTAAACGAAATAACTGAAATAATAGTAAATAATAGTGAAACTAAAAGAAATAATTTTCTATTGGCATATTATGTTGTGCCATGAGAAATAGGGTATTTTCTCAACTATTCTTAATTTGCATTTGTTGTCAAAGATTTATTATTATTATTAACAATGTTATAGCCATAATGCTAGCATTAGTCTAGGACAGAAAGTAAACTGAATTAATGTACTAGGTACTACTGTTATGTTATATTATCTGTTCCTATTGGCGAATTCCCAAGTCCCAACTATGAGTTTAGTAAAATGTCAACATTTTACAACAAGATATTGCCATGACTCGGGGAGCTCTAATATTTGTCAAATATGTGTGTTATACATGTTCAAATATATATGTTATCATTTGAAAAAAAAAAGTGTGTCAATGAATTTTTTTTACTCCTCTCTCATCTCACGGTTGTTGAAATATTCTGTAAAAGCACGTTAATGACGGCACCATTAATAAATCAGGTGGGTACTTCATTTTCAAAGACAGAAATACAATAATAAAAAAATAAAGATAATGCTTGCAAAATACAAAAAAAAATCGTGTTAAGGACATCCCAAGTCTTCTGAAATGAGTAGATTTGATTCAAAATGATCTTAAATTTTCAATTTTTTCGGAATTTTTCGGGGTTTCGAGAACCCCCGATTCCCTGGGGGCGCCGCCCCCAGACCCCCCATTTGCGTTTTTGGTATGGCGTGATTATGTCCCGCCCTGCCTGTTTTTATATATGGCAACCCTACTCACGAGACGTATTAGCGAAATATATTGTGTTTCGAAGAAGCTTGAATTAGCAGGCTCATTCATTTCCTCGTATTTTATACTGAACGCAAACAATACAATAATTGCATAGGTACCTAGAAATTGAGATATAGCCACGGCACCGCTTCTCTACATTTTCCCTTGACACTGACTCCAAGCCGCCCAATACTGGCTATCGCAGACACCCTGAGCTGAGTGAGTCGAAGTTGTGTCTACAATTTATATGCTATATATTGCAGTCACTGCTGATTTCTGTAATTTTTATAGTTCAGTCTTTGAGGAGCTGGTTCAGGTGCAGACGCGTTAAAATTTGTCTCAGATCTCTGCAATTGAAATTTATAAAACGTGCTGTGAAGTGTGTGACATAAAAATGAGTTCGTCGCCGGGAGATGGTCCGCCCAATTCCAGCGCATCCCGATCGAGTTACAAAGCAAAATCAGGTGCCACGAAGCGGGCTGCCAATGCCAGGAAGCTCCTTAGTGCCGTTGCCTCCGATAGTAAGCAATTGAGCTTAGTTTTGGCATCGGCTCACTTGGACTAAAAAGCTCAAATGGTAGGTAAATCATGATATATTATAATTTTTAAGAGTCAATTATCTCGTTGTCAAACTGGTTTTAAAGTTATAGATATGCATATTATACGTGTGTTTCCCTGTTTTGTCAAGTTCGAGTGTGTGGTACTAAAAAGTGTTTATTTTGTGATGATGCATTTTCCTTAGCGATGCGATGGCACAGTGTTAAAATAAAAAGTGAAGTAGCAAACGATTGTCATAGAATATGTAACTTTTTAGACGTCCTTCAAGTGTCTGAAACCCCGGGTGACAACGCCGAGGACACCGTCGCCGAGGACACCGTCGCCGAAAATACCGACGCCGAGGAGACCGACGTCGAGGGTGATGCGGATGACAGCGATTTGGATAGTGCCAAAGAGATGGAGCGTGGTCAAGCTCGTGCCACTACACTCTCAGATTTATTCACATGGCCTGTATGTGAATGCATTATCTTGAGCGACTCTATGGGATCTTTAGTAATTGGCATGTTAATCAATCCATTTTAAAATCGCCATCCACACCGCCATGGCAATGATTCCCATGAGCGCATGCCATGTGGCCAATTGAACACGAATGTTTAGGGTATATAGGCACTAGGCTGCGAGACGTATCGGGCAGTGATATCGATAACTAGAGCAATCCAGTGGAAACTCTACATAATCGGCTCCCAAACTTGCTAACCATCCCAATGAAAGGTCTAAAACCTCCTCGGGGCATCCTAACCTCAAATTCCCGTAGGTGGCAGGCTCCAGCAATGGCAGCCGAGAACCACGTGAATCATTCCCATGAAGCCATGGGAAGCTACCACGACATATTTGATTACAATCATTGCCATGATTTCATGTCACTATCACATAGGTCCATGTGAAGTTTTTTGAGAGTGTAGAGAGGGGATCACATTTACAGGTAGAAATATATCTGCGTTTATAGCTCCACGGCCAGATGATAGCATCGATACAAAAGTTGCTTTTTTGAATCAACATCCAATACAGCCAAGTGCACACGAAAACCAAAAGTTACCATTTGACCACCATCGCGTTTTTAAAAAAAATATCAACAACGAAACAGTGCCACGCCGTTGGGTACGTCATATTCAACTGCTAATTGTAGTTTGTATTGTTCGATGTGCATGTGCTTTGCTGGAAACCAGACAACAAGTACTTTTATATCTGGATATAAGGTGATAAAGGATGGTCGGCATGGCATTTACAGGGCAATAGACAAACACGAGAAATCGCAGACGCACATGCGTTGTGTGACGGCGAGTTTCAATGCAAAACGAAATATGAACATTGAATGCCTTGTAAACAAAAATCTCGCGGAAATACGCCGCAAGGAAGACTTACAGAAGCGCGCTGTAATCAGGCGGCTTATTGACATTATTTTATTTCTCGGAAGACAAGGGTTGCCGTATCGAGGGCATCGGCATGAGAGCGCAGATCGCCTTGATGATGATTCGACTAACCACGGGAATTTTCTAGAATTGGTGATGCTAGTTGCTGAATACGACATTATTTTAAAAGAACACGTAACAAAGTCTATTGCAGCAAGTAAAAAAAGAAAACTTTTTCTTAAGAACAAAGGAAAAGTGCACTGCAAAGGAAGAGGATCTCTTGTGACATATCTTTCTAAAACTTTCGTGAACAAATTAATTGTAGCCATAGGTGAAGAGATCAAATCAAAAATCATCAAGGAAATTCAATCCGCAGGAATGTTCAGCATTCAATGTGACTCCACTCAAGACGTTGCTGTAATCGACCAAATGGCCATTTGTTGTCGCTATATTTGTGATGGCGAAATAAAAGAAAAGTTGATCAGTCTTATTGTCCCACACAAATCAAGTGGGAAAGAACTTTTTGCTCTCATCAGCAAAGAATTATCATCGCTGGGCTTAGATTTACACAAGATTGTAGGTTGCTCCTTTGATGGCGCTGCGAACATGAAAGGCCAGTTTGAAGGCTTGCAGGCCTACTTCAAAAAAAATATCAGCAGCGATATTCAATATACCCACTGCATGGCCCACGTTCTTAATCTATAGTAATGACCGACGCGACTACTTGCTGCAAACAGGCGGAAAACTTATCGGGTTTGGTAGGAAATTCCGCAGTTTTTCTCTCGGATTCCCACAAAATAATGGGCGTGTGGACTGGCTTGACCGGCGAGCGATGCACCGGGCAAGATAAACTTCGCAGAATTGCCAAAATAGGCGCAACAAGGTGGTGGAGTAAACATGCATCTTTGAACGGTATAATCGATGAAAACCTTGATCATCTTCTGGAAAAAGAAAACGAAAATGAAAGAACAAATTCACGGTTGGTTCTCTTTTTAACTTTTCTGAATGAAATAGCGACGGGCCCATTTGACGCGAAGGTTAAACACACGGCGCAGTCACTAATTGAAAATTGGCGCAAATTTGAAACTATTTTCACCGCGATCATTTATCATTATCAACATATTTTTTTGAGCAGCACTCCTGTCTCGAAATATTTGCAGTCAAAGCAACTTGACTATCTCACAGCTTGGAAAATGGTTGAAAATCTTAGTCAACAAATTTCAGAGAAGCGCCATGACTTTCAAATGTTGTACGATAAGACAAAAGCCTACGTAATACATGTCAATGCGCAACTTGAACTGGATGGTGTTAGTATTCATTTGAAAGAAGATTTTAAAGAGAGCAGGGTTTCATTAAAAAAACTCATGCCAGGCGAACCATCCAAGTCCATTGATGATCGAAGGGCCATGCCAATATTGCAAATCGTTCGCGTTGAAACCTTCAATAGGATTTTGGATTTAGCAAAAACCAGTCTGGATGAACGTTTTAAAGTAAATGCAGACCTTTTAGCTGACTGTGCCTGTTTGGACCCAAAGCGGTTCGACGAAATAAGAAGAGTGGGGATTCCCCGAGAATCACTTTCCAAACTGGCTGCACTGTGCAACATTGAACTGCACATTTTGAAGACCGAGTTGATTCAATTTTCCAATCAGTTTTCCAGCTTCACTGCAACACTCACTGGAAATCACGAAGAACCCGAATCCAGTGAATCTGCTGCAAGCGCCAGTGAACTAGATGAAGACACAGTCGAAGAACTGCCTCCAGGTCATGCACAAGCACTGTGTAACAATTGTTTGGCGATCGCATTTGCCTTGCTGCACAATTATGCCATGCATACATGTTCATTTCCAAATTTGTATGTGTGTTACAAATTTGTGCTGACTCTCCCCTGCACTCAAGTAACGTGCGAAAGAGTTTTTTCTAAGCTCAAAATTGTCAAAACTAGTTTGAGGGCAATGCTTTGTAACCAACTCATGAACCACCTTTTGCTAATGAATGTAGAATACAATATAAAATCACAATTTGACTACGATTTTGTGATAGAGTTGTTTAGCTCATGTTTCATATTGTAGAACTGCGAGTCACAGCAAACTAATTATTTTTTGTGTACTATTATTATTGTAACCATTATTATTGTATTATTGTATTGTACCTATAGAGCGTTTAAGAACTTCAGTTTTTAATTTTAAAAACGCATTTGTCAAAATAAAAATATACGTACCTACCATGATACCTATTTTATTTCAGAAACTCGTAAATGGTTTTCTTGTCATTTGTAATATAGGAGGTAGGACACAGATAAGTGTATTTTTCGGAATTCAGGCTTCATTTTTCAGGCTTAAATAAAGGAGCTTCAGTAAATATCAATGATTATCTCTGAAACATGTTAACTGTCAGAATTGAAGGGACTGTGATATAAGTTAAAAAGGCCGATTCGATATGAGTGGAAAAGTTGACACGTCATGTCAAAATTGACATCAGTATTAGAAGAATAAGACCTCAACAAATTCTTCTCCTTTAGCACAATAATTGTTTTCGATATGTATGCCACATCTATAAATGTATTTCCCCATCACCCCCACCCAACCCGTTGACTTGGTACTTAATCATCTCATAGTTTACGTACCTAGTTTTTATTTCATAGTATTTCATAGTATTGTGAATGCATCCAGCCCTTGATACTCATCGTAGAAAAAATTATGGGTCGTATTAACATAAACTAATGTTATAGCTGATTATCTCAGCTTCAACTGTATTTTGAGTAAACAGGGCCCCAAATAATATTTCCGGGGAAACCATAAACTGCGGCTCAATAAAGTGCGGCTCAACGTTATTTAACTGCGGCCCAATATTCTGCGGCCCAAAAAAAGCCACATTCACACAAGCATATTGTGCGGCTCAATATACTGCGGTGCAACAAACTGCAGCCTAGCTAACGACATAAAATCAACGAATTACAAGGGTGATATACTGCGGCCCAACATTCTGCGGCTTAACTTCCAACAAAATAAAGTGCGGCTCAATATAGTGCAGGTCAGTTTCGCATCCTTTCCCCAAACGATACACAGTTCATATTCTGCGGCTCAATATTCCTCGGCTCAAAGCGTGGACCTCCCCTACCTGAGTTTCCCCCACCATGCCGCTGACTGGTCGGTAAAACAGCTGCACATAGTTCACAGAATGGCTGTGCACACGAGCGTTACTGTACAGCTATACCACACACTCAGGTGATGAGATCGAAAAAATGCCTATACTGGAAGGGGTTGAAAGACGTTTGATTGTTTTGTGACGTGACATATGATGTCATTTATGCTTTAAGAAGGGACCAACGCTTGACTTTACTGTCTTGGAACTAATGCTACTGGGGATCTACCACACGCCAAGTAGATGTGACCAAGAAATGAAAATTGTGCATTAGGTATGCGACATCCTATTGCTTTTTTCAAATATTCGAGTTCATATACAAAATTGTCAGTCGATTTCTTCGCCACCAGTGAGCAAAAAATTTAAAAAATCTGGGGGCGAATCACAGAATGAAATCTTAGCGTAAACAGCTCACTTATCTTAAAGTTACGCAAAGCTTCTGTAATTTTCTCCCTGATCGGTATGGTACGTGAGAGTGACAATATCAGGCTGGGCGATTGTATACAAACCCCCCCACCAGTCCGATTCATTTTTTCCGCTGAATCCGGCTGTCCTGGTTGCCAGGCTGGGAAATGATTGGGGCACGCGCTCCCCCGCACTAATTACCAGTGTTGTGACTTATCTAGATAAAATTATCTAGATAATTATCTAGATAATTTTTTTAATCTATTATCTTTATCTAGATAATATTGTGCACTGTCATCTTTATCTTTATCTAGATAAAAAAAACTTTATCTAAACTCCATATTTTAGATAAAAGATAATAGATGATTTTAGCCAATTTTATTCCAATTCTTGACATTGTCATTCAGATTGTCATTATTTCCAATACCTTTGCCATCCCAATAAAAAGTTTCAAACATGTATAATCTTGTGAGTATAATGATTCGGGAATTGGGAATCCGATTCCAATAGCTCCTATTTTACTGTTAGGTAGGTGTAATATAATATTATCAGTCACTAATGTGGCTTTTGGAATTTCGCAACAATCCAACATCATTTTCCAATATTCCTAATTTCAAAAATTATCTATTATCTAAAGAAAATTATCTAGATAGATTTTTTCATGTTTTATCTTTTATCTAGATGATTTTAAAAAATCATCTATTATCTTATCTAGATAACAAATTTGCCCATTATCTTCATCTTTATCTAGATGAAAAAAAAATTATCTAGTCACAACACTGCTAATTACATATATTATATCGTATAGTCTACCAAAAGTCGCACAAAAGTGATTTTTTAAACTCTTGCTTTCACATTTCACTTTAATATAATTACTAAAAAATTTGGGTTCGACTTCAGTATCAATAATATAAGCACGTTTAGGTAAAATCTTTGCTAGCTTATCGCATTGGTTTGCTTCTTATCTCTGTATTTAGTGATTTTATCAATACCTAAACCTACTCGCGCGTTATTGCTAGACATGGCTTCATTTTCTACAACATCACGCTTATAAATCCAAAATCGATTTACAAAAAAAAATTTATTTTTAAATCCCGCAATGTGTTGCGCGCGGCGAGCAATCGTTCCAGGAGGAATCTTACTTCAGTCCTTATGTAAGTAGCAGTCGAGCTGAATATTTCTGAAGTGTCCAAAAGAACACTCCGAATCACTCTGAAACTTTCGACACTTTCTAGCCCTAAATAGGTGCAGCATTTCACAAAGTTATGATTATTGACGAAGGCATCAAGAAGGCATCAAAAACTTCACAATTACAACAATTTATATTTTTAAATCTAGAAGCTTACCAATACCAATTAAGTAGCACATCAGTTAATGGCGTACGGCCAAGTTATTTAATTCGTAATATGGAACAGTTGCAAACAGTTGCAAACGAACACGTGTACTAATCCAAGTTTTCTGTGCAAAAACTGTAACATCTTCTGAATTCACTCATCAATGGTAAGAGCTAGAAACCATTCTCAATGGATTTTCTATAGCTATAGAATTACAAATATATAGGGAGTCCACAATGTTTCCGCCGACATTTAGCTGTTATATTCCTCTTCGAATATAATCCGCTTATCGCAGCTTAAGATAAAGGTACTCGCCCAGGCAGCACAGTGGATCTGTTTCACATGTGATTCGATTTATTTAAAAGTCAGCCTAGGTCTGATTCATATTTGGTTTTGTGACACCGATTCACTACTGGAAGTGAAACAAGCTCCACCACTGTTCTGTAGGCAACAAATCGGGTCCGAATCGGATGCTCATTTCCAAATCTAAATCACATGCAAGCCGGGAGGCCGGGTTTAGATTGGGTTTTGTGACACCGATTCACATCTGGAAATGAAACAAGCTTCATCGCCGTTTTGTATCCAACAAATCGGGTCCGAATCAGATGCACATTTTCATACCTAAAACACACCTGCGCTGAGAGTGCGCCTTGCTTTTTTCACATGCGATACAGTCGCAAAACAGACGCTGACATTCAATCATAATTGGGCTGTCTCTCTTTATTGAGACCCATTTCCGACTCAAATCCCATGCATTTAATAAGAGAAAACCATGCAAAAATGCGCCAAAGCGATCCGCGAATCAATTTTAAAATGTCCCTAGTCAACTAAGAAACATTATACTTGTGCAGACTTTTGCCACAAATTATCCAGGCAATGAGGATAAAAAATGACTTCCGATGCATCCAGATACTTACCTCTTCCTGTTTAATTGCCAGTGTAGGAGCTATAGTTATAAGAAGGTCAAATATAATAGTAATCTTACATTTTAATCACATACATTTTTATTGATCAAAAAATAGGAAAACTGCAAGTACAGAATAATGCATTTAAAAAAAATATTGCAGCTGATGTAGGTAATTGGTACCAACTGCTAAATAAAGAATGCTGAACCAAACGAAATGTGCCCAATTACTAACATAATCATGGATCCTGAATATGGACATGGAGCCAAGTGTTGCCCATCACTCATCAGTTAATACCCAATCCCAAAAAAATCAATCATGTGTTTGAAATGTTAGTAGGTAATTGGCTGTTCAGTTTATTGAGCTGGTATCAGATCTCTAAACTTTTGGTTCGCCTCAAGCAAGTGGTAATCAGGACGATGGTATAGCAAATGCCTTTGTTTAAATTATGGGCAGTTACTTCTAGTAACCCACAGAAGAATGATTGAAAAACACAGCAAATGTCACATAGATAATTTGATAACAAATATAAGGTGTACAAGCTGATATAAAGCCCTAAATGCTTTCCTCCAGAGATCATCCCTAAAGCAACAACCTTGGTCCAAGTTGTGACATTACAAACAACCTTAGTCCATCCCACCATCCTCAATGCAAGTTATGACTGCCATCGCAGATCAGTTCATATTCAACACATTAATACAGCAATTTATGCATTATACAAGTAAACCCGACATAGAGCGCTCTTGACAACATTGTAATATTTAATTCTTCAGTTTCATGGCAGAGAGCAGAGTGTGTTCGTGTGTGAGTGCGGGTGGAAGGGGATGTTTAACCCAAGTTGCCTGCAGGCATGAGAGAGGCGGGACTCCGGGGTAGGCGGTCAGTCGACGCGCTAGTGACAGCAGTCGAGCTCCTGAGGGAGGCTCTAACGTATAGCCACAGGCCTACGAGATAGATCTGTGTGGTAACTTGTGAGAGTGTTGGTGATTACCTATCTATCAAAAATAAACAATTAGCGTCGTTGCAAACACCCTGTGTACGCGAGACGCCACTGCGCATTCGGACGCCGTCTGAAAATTACGACGTCGCTGCGTTCGCCGACGCCACTACAAGTTTCGACGCCATCGGCTACGACGCCGTTGCCGACACGACGCCGTTGCTCGACCCTCTGCGTGACTGCGTCGCAACACCAACGCAAACAGACAATTGCCATCGATCGGTATCGTTATTTTGACTCTGTTTTCTGCCTTTTCTTAAGTCAATTTAAATTCCCTAATCAATAATAATTGTATTCTATAGTCGCATAACATCGGAACCGACGGCTCGCTACCGGTCGGGAAAGATTGCAGTTTACTTGTATTTTGCCAGTTTTATCCTCATTATATTATTCATTTAAATTCATTTACTGTCTTATAACTTGCATTCCCCAATTCCTCCATAATCCAGGTCCCTAATCCAGGTTAACGAAACCCAGCATATAGAGAGAGGGGGGTAGAGGTTACAATTGGCGCCCAACGTGGGGCTCGAGTAGGAATTGTGTCACCCATCGGGCAACTGAGTGCGGAAACTTTTAAACCGGTTGAGCTAGCCGTAAAATAATTAGTAGTGTCAATAACTATTATTTGTAAAGTGAAAGTTTTAATTTAAAAATGGAGGAGATGGATATTAAAGAAATGTTTGGGAGGATTATGGTGGAGATGGGGGAGATGAAGAGGGCACAAGCACAAATGTTGGAGGAGATGAGGATGATGAATAAACTAACTCGGGGAGAGGAGAAATCCGAAGTGTTAGACAGTAGAATGGAGACATTAGAGGACGGCATGGAAGAGCAGGATACCTCTACGATCAGGTCGCAGGACTTAACGATGGTTAATCCGCAAGTGGATAAACCGGCTCATTGGACTAGGGAGGATAGTAATGAAATGGGTCAACTGATTACACGTTTGAAAGAGAAAGTAGAGAGACTCGAGCGGGCTGCGATTGAGGACGAGAATTTGATAGAGAAGTTGGAAATTCAGGTGGAATTAACCGAGAGTTGCGTTGAGAAATTGCAGATTAACGAGAAAATAAATAATAATGAGACTGAGAAGTCCGAGAGTTTGATCGTGAAGTTGGGAATGCAGGTGACATTAACCGAAGAAATAAATATCAAGCTAGTTACAGAAAACGAGATCTGTCAGTCAGGAGGATTTGATGCGTATTGCGTTGCACTAAGAGTGCCAAGGGAAATGGAAGGGTTGCCAAGACAGGGAATTGAATGCTTCGGAGATCTGGCGAAAAATGCCCTAATGAAAATTATCAGCGGAACCGGAGGCGAAAAATTTGAGAGACAACAAGTTGTTCTGCGTGATAAGGAAGGAATCACAGCAGGGAGATCGGGGTTCGATGCCCGCATAGCAATCACGACGAACTTCGCTGATGTAGCGGTAGGAAATGGTGATATGCAACCAATGATTATCGGAAATGTGCAATTAGCAAGTACAAGGGAGGAAACGGGGTTGCGTAATATAGACGGAGAGCAAATACGCCAAGACCAGAGACCGGGGCCTGCCAGGGACAAGCCAGCTGGACCAGTGATGCGGAAAACCAGATTGCATGGCGCGACGAATTGAGCTAGCCGCAAAGGGACACAGCACTTGAGGCTTGCCGTGAAAAAAAAAATATATATATAGAAATGCATTAGGTTTAGGCTAAATTAGGGTGGAATGTTGAACAGGGGTGCACGTGGGGTTTGAATAACAGAAACGACCGCAAAGGACCACCAACAAACAACCAAAACAGACGTCGGGTAACGTGAGCAATGGTTCGCTCGTCTGAAAGCCAGAACCGATAGAGGGGAGTTAATACATTTTTTCTTAGAAAATATCTCTAGAATTAAAAACTGTATCGACATTAGGATATTTTGAGAAATTTATCGCGTTGAAATCTTAGACACAGGAGTTTTATTATGAAGTATAGTAATTGCCAGCAGAGCATTCTTGTAGTTAGTGAGTTAAAATAGTGTTAAGGGTATACAATATAATTAAATAAGCCAGAACCGACAGGGTCAACAAAGTATCAAGTGTCACGAAACCAGACAGGAGGACAAGAAAGGTTGCAGGGATTTGGAAACAGATGGCAAAAACTAGAAAGCCATTAAATTTTACGACCGGACCAACCATTTAAAGTTTAAAGGGACCCTTTGCAAGGTGACGCTATAACTACCCTACAAGTCCGGGATATATATCGAGCTATGTATTTAAAAAAAAAAATGGGATTAAAAGATCTCATTCTAAGAATTTCTATATTTTAATCGGGGAGTATTGTGACATTACAAACAACCTTAGTCCATCCCACCATCCTCAATGCAAGTTATGACTGCCATCGCAGATCAGTTCATATTCAACACATTAATACAGCAATTTATGCATTATACAAGTAAACCCGACATAGAGCGCTCTTGACAACATTGTAATATTTAATTCTTCAGTTTCATGGCAGAGAGCAGAGTGTGTTCGTGTGTGAGTGCGGGTGGAAGGGGATGTTTAACCCAAGTTGCCTGCAGGCATGAGAGAGGCGGGACTCCGGGGTAGGCGGTCAGTCGACGCGCTAGTGACAGCAGTCGAGCTCCTGAGGGAGGCTCTAACGTATAGCCACAGGCCTACGAGATAGATCTGTGTGGTAACTTGTGAGAGTGTTGGTGATTACCTATCTATCAAAAATAAACAATTAGCGTCGTTGCAAACACCCTGTGTACGCGAGACGCCACTGCGCATTCGGACGCCGTCTGAAAATTACGACGTCGCTGCGTTCGCCGACGCCACTACAAGTTTCGACGCCATCGGCTACGACGCCGTTGCCGACACGACGCCGTTGCTCGACCCTCTGCGTGACTGCGTCGCAACACCAACGCAAACAGACAATTGCCATCGATCGGTATCGTTATTTTGACTCTGTTTTCTGCCTTTTCTTAAGTCAATTTAAATTCCCTAATCAATAATAATTGTATTCTATAGTCGCATAACATCGGAACCGACGGCTCGCTACCGGTCGGGAAAGATTGCAGTTTACTTGTATTTTGCCAGTTTTATCCTCATTATATTATTCATTTAAATTCATTTACTGTCTTATAACTTGCATTCCCCAATTCCTCCATAATCCAGGTCCCTAATCCAGGTTAACGAAACCCAGCATATAGAGAGAGGGGGGTAGAGGTTACAAAGTTAAAAAGTCATTATATAGGTAGAAATTGTATATCAAATGCCTTTGTTTAAATTATGGGCAGTGACTTCTAGGAACCCACAGAAGAATGATTGAAAAACACAGCACAGGTCACATAGATCATTTGATAACAAATCATCCCTAAAGCAACCCTAAAGCAACAACCTTGGTCCAGGTTAAAAAGAAATCTAATAAAAATATATATTAGAAAAAATAAAAATAACTCAATGGGGATTGCCTTATGGTTTCCAACTGAACTGAGTTTAAGTAGTATCAAAAATCAAAATGGTTAAAAAAATACTTTGGCAGTCATTAATTGACTAGTGATGTGATGTGAGCCCTATCTGAGCTTGACTGACCAATTATTACTCATGTAACAAAAATTAAAATTCAGGCAAAGAAGCACTCGTCACGTTTTCTTTGTGACGGAATTAATGGGCCTTGAAATAATGTGAAATAAGCCCATGGTTGATTAACTTTTAAAATTGGTTTCTTTTAAGGCACGCACTAACTTTGCGGTGTTCATGGTTGCGATTTCTTGTGATTTTCCGGATTCCGAGAACCAGAACCTTGGAGCCACCTGATCACTCGTATTGTATTGGTATTTTAAAGATGAAATATCTACTATTTGATTCTAAATACATCAATTGTAATTAATAAGAGGCTAAATAATCTCCTTGTTTGTTTGTTTCAATGTTGATTCACTTTTAAGATAACGTGAAAACGCAGTAACAGCTGGGACGGCATACTTATAGTTGCCTATCCCGTATTGGAGCAGTGATCGAAGGGTTAACTGCATGAGTTTAAAAGTAAAACAATGAGAAATATTTAGACTCCATTGTACTTACTGTGGATCAGTGACATAACCGAAGTAAGTTCGGACAGGGAGGTGTGGCCTTTCTTCCTGTAGAAGACCTGGTCAGCTAGTGATTTGCTCAGCAGCTGCATCATGACGCGCGACACGCAGTCCTTCACGTCATCGCCCCCAACGAGACCCACAGCACGTACCTGAAGAAAAACAAAAGATTAATATTTTGATCAAGTAAAAATCCTATTGATATCAAGGATGCAGCCATGCATTAATCGAATTATTAATAGAGCAACTCACGTACCATTGCTGGAAAGTCTTCTTTTTCTTTAATTTGTGCCTCCAAATTTAAAAGTGCCTCGATGGTTTGAAGTGGCAGCTTGTCCCGAAAAACTGACAGATGGTTGATGGGCGCATTCGGCACAGTTGCATTTGTCAGGAAGACAACTTGCCGGCGAAGATTTTCCAACTGCTCCAAGACCCGTCTTTGAAAAGCTAAATCAAAATTAAGAATGCTTGTTAGATTGAGAAGTCCTGAAGTTTCATTTGCTCATAGCTATTACTAAAGGAACTGGTTTGCTAGGTAGTTATGATAAAAGAGCAGGGCTTGTCAAATTAACCTTTCTTTGTCGTTCTGCAAACAGAAGTGTTAAATGATCGAATCTACTTTGAAACATGGTATTTTCCCTACATGTGCTGCCCACTTGATTATGGATTGCAGATTGAACAGCATAGAGGCATCAAAATTTATATTACTATTTTATTTAGAAATTTCAATTTTTAAAATTCTCACCTGCATTGCAGTTGCATTGAGTGTCATCTCCCTGCAAGAATGGTTGCGAGGCCTCAACTGAAGCGGTGTGCATCCGATTCATTGAGAGGGCAGGTGTCAGAGGCGAACGAAAATGGTTTTGTTGGGCACTTTGTATTGAATGTACAGTAGGGCTAGGAGTCCTGTCAACAATTGGATTTGAATTGCTCCTTGGGATCGACTGGCTAAAGTAGGAATTCGAATCGCGAATTCCTGAATTGGGAATTAGTTGGATGGTTTGATCCAAATTAGTATATCGGAAAGGCTGAAGTTCGGTCAGCTTTTTTGGGCTGGTAGACCTGGGCTTGGAAATAGATTCAGTAAAGGGACGAGATTTGCTTGGATGTGGCCCCTCTTTTATGGAGTCTAGTTTCCGTTTTGGTGTTCGAACATATCCTGGCGGATGGATGAAAGCGGCCGATGGGTGATGGTTGATTGGTGGGGCGTCAGGGTGACGGTCGATCGGTTGGGAGGACGGGTTGACTGCTTGGCCTGATAGACTGTTGTATGCCAGTACTGCTTGTAAGTCATCTCCGCTGGCAGCGTCCGAGTTGGCCAAGAAATAGTCCAGCAGTTGAGTGGCTGCTGAGTGAGTCACTAAAGACAAAAACAAAAATGTGTGAAATTGTTGACAAAGAAAATTGGCTTGCAACTGCACCATATCATAAACGAACAATGTCAAATCTTCATGGCTTGTTAATTTATAGATTTGCTGGAAGTTCACGTCACCTTTCTTTATTTAGGTAAAAATTGTGTTGCAATGTGGCATAGCATTTCAAAATTTATGTTCCTTTAGGTACCTACACATGAAATGCATAAATCACTGCTTTTCAAATACACCAAAAGACTATGTTTGAATCTAGGATCTCCAAATGTTTGCACAGTTATTATTAATTCTTTTATCAGTCATGCTTCAATGAGCTGATCTTATTGCAAAACCTAAACTTGGTGGGATTTTGGCAGCCATCATTTAATAAGCAGAAACAAAAGAAAAGGTTCATATCTGTTTCATTTTGCATAATCTTTTTTAGCATTTAAAAAATTTGTAGATAAGCATACTTACAATTTGACGATTTAACGTGAACTGCATAGATCTGCCACTTCGATGAGGGAGCCGTTAATTCGAGTATCATCTCGTTGCAGCGCTTCTGTGAGACGTTGCGTGGCCATCGGCATTTCTCATGTCCATCTTCTTCAAAAACTTCATAAATCTTTAAATTTCTTCATAAATCCACTCGACTTGATGTACCTTTTGCTTCAAATACAACCAAGGAGAAACTAAAAAAAGAAAAGAAGCAGAACATAATATCAAGCATGGATAAAATTATGTATTTTAGTTATCCTTTTTGTGAAAGTTTTTGTGAATAGTTACTAATGGTACCAATTTAGTTCAATATTAAATGGTTGAATAAAGGTAGGTAGTAGGTAGGTAGGTACCTATAAATCGTTGAAATAAAGAGTATCTGAAGTCACGCTGAGCACAAGGATGTTGCTAGGAGGAAGGACCGGGATAGTGCAGCAATGGGAACACAACAAACCCTTTCTTGTAAGGAAGGGCAACAGCTTTAGTTCGAACTGATGAAAGGCGTTCTATGCTTAGTATGCTCGAAAGGTTTTCAGCGAAGTAGACTGAGAGTACAGAAGATTTAATAGGATACGTTTAAAAATCTGAGTACTTTTTAAAAACTTTCCCGATTAAACAAATTTCATCTGCGCTGCTAGAAACAAAATTTTGAATCACCATAACTCTTCGGTCACTTAAGATAACAGTTCCATCTTTCTGGCCAGTAGCCAAATGAAAATTTGGGCCTAATACCAACTTTTGAAACTGAACCCCATTGCAACCTGCTGTGGGACCAGAATCATGAAGCTTGAGCATGCTCATTTGGGTAGCATTTGATACATTCTTTTTCTTCAAGGGGCAATTATCTTTTTCTCCGATGCGTTTGCAAAGTTGCTGTAGGGGTTTGTTTTTTGAGCGAATATGAAGCTTGAGAATACCTAGTTGGTTTTCGAATGGGAATGCATCGAATGTTCCTAACGGACCGAGACGAAGTGCATCACTACTTAAGTGAATTAACGCGTGAACATTATACACTACAAACTCATCTCCATAGAACTTGGAAGAGTTTTTAACAAACAACGTCAAAAAATCATGGGCAAGGGTGTTCAACTCAATGTGCAAATTGCCTGCCAAGATGGTGATCGCACAATGTAAAAGAAGAAAGTGTTCATACACATTAGTATCCACAAGCCCTTTCAGCGATGTGACACTCAAGTACAACAAAAACTGTCTGAGCTCTGTTGCCTTCCATCTGTCCACGTCCGCAAGGCCTCTAGCATACCGACAAAAATCAGAGGGCCACGTTTCCCTTGATTGCAGTAGATAGTCACTCATTGCCTGTCGATAAGCGACACTCAAGCGTGCTATCTTTAAACGAACCCCTTTTATCCCCTTTATCCAGAAGACAAGAAGGCGCTTAGTGACCCCCAGGTACACCAGGTGCATCGCATCTAACGGAAAAGTTGAAACTAGTCATGTGTTAATCAGAGAGGCCAATGGAGTGGCTGGGAGCGGGTGATGGAAGTTTTCATCGACACGTGACGCAAAAGATTGGTCAGTTCGAAGTGGTGCGTCCGTTTGCGGAAAGGTCATACGACCAAAATGCACACCTTTAGTGGTGCAGCGGTCACTCCCCCAATAGCCGCTGTATAGCTTAACGCATCTCAAATAAGCTTTCGCAGGAGCATCGCAAATAAAGGCACGCACATGCACTCTGTAACAAGATCCCTGATGGGTCAAACCGTTCTCTATCAGATTATTTAGATCCAAAATGAAATCATTTAAAAACAAAGAAATCGGGGGTTTGCCAGCACCGCAAAACACGGCTAATGGGAATGGTACAATGTCAAGTCCTTGTATATTGCAAAGTATGGGCCAAAATTCGATGAGAGAATTGTCAAACAGTGGTATGCCATCTATATTGAAATTCAGGGCCAGATCGGGCTTATTGGGATCAAGTAGTTGCTTTGCATGTTTCAGCAACCTTTCCTTTACACCTAGAAATACATACTCCCCACTTGCCATTTCATTCACATCTACACTCCGAGGGGTTTTGAGAAGAGTGCGGGCATCTTTAGGCAACTCTTTGTGAACGTTTCGAAGGCCCTTGAGAAGTTCTGAGGTAGCCGACAATGTTATGTTGTTCCGCAGCGACCAGTCCCTTAAGAAGTCTCCAATGTCAAAATTTGCAACTGGCTCACTTTTATCAAAAACACAATCCAAATCAACTTCATCATAATTTAATCTAGCTTCATCAACTTCCTCCGTGTCTAATCGGTCTTCCTCAATGAAATTTGCAGCCATTTTAATGTCCTCGTAATCAAATTCATCAGAAGAAGCAAAATTGGCTGATCGACTCATCGACTCGTACTCATCGGCAAATCGAGTCTGGGTGGCTGGGTGGCTGGAGGGCAAACTAGAATTTAACGTGGAGCCACTACTTAACTCTGCATCTCCACGCTGCATGATGTCGACCGCTCTTTTTATCTTTCTGTATATAGTTGTTCTTGATTTTTCCTTCATTTGATAAGCCATGATAATAAGAAGGTATGAATGAAGATAATGGGAAGAAATCGATTGAGATGGGAAGGCCTGGAAAATTAAAAGGAATGCTCACTTTGACCCTGTGTTGATGTTGTAGCCTTCTGTAAGATCCACGCTGACTTCTTCAATGTCCATGCAGTCTTCTACAATGACTGCGTTCATGCCGACTCCTAAAAATATAGAAGTTAACAACCTGAGTTTCCAGTCTGTATATAGGTACAATAAGGTACTAAAATGTATGATTTATTACTACAAAGATATGAGATATTCAACCGTTCAGCTGCAAAAAGCTTATAAAATATTCAAAATTCTTACCCTAACCCTAACCCGAAGCAAGTAAAACGAAGTATGGAACATGTGTATGGAACTATGGAAAGTAAATCAAATGTAAGTTACGTACCTTCGCGAGAGATCACTATACTGTCAGTCTAGAAGACGTGTAGCGACGAAATTCGAATGAAAACAGGTGATCAGTTGATAAAACAACACTCCAAAATCACAGCACGGGAGAACGCAGGACGGTACAGCTGAATAGCGAGCGACATGGCGACGACGAGCAATGCGGCAGTGCGCGCAGTGTTGCCAACTCAAGAAAATTATAAAGTGCTAGAAAGTCAAAATTCTTCCTGAAAAGGGGCTAGATTTTTAACTTTCGGGCTGAAAATACAAATGCCCCAGAAACGCTCGAAAAAATATATAAATTATAAATAGTTATAATTATAAATAATAATTATAAATAATAATTATAAATATAATATAAATTATAATTATAAATAAGTTATAAATTTCGTTCATTATTTTATTGTCAATTGGTGGCAATATATTTATAATAATAATATACAAAACGTTTATGATAGCTCCATCAGACACGGTTTCAAAAAATAATATGTATTTTAATGCAATATTATAGAATTTCCTTTGTAGTCGTAGCACACTAGATCTAGAAGGAACATTTTACAACAGATCAAGATCTCATGTCAGTCTTGATTCATTCCGTTGCATTTACTGGCAACAAATAATCATGTAGGAACATATTATTTAGGGACATATTGTTACGTATCAGTACAAATAGTCAGAGAACTTAATGAAATACAAAATATTATAATACTTTCTGTGCAGGTGTTATATACTGACAAGTACAGCATAGTACAGCGAGTGATCCCAAAGTGCGAAACCTAAAGCCCAACGACGCGCCGTCGGCGTCACAAATCACAAATATCTTTGCTAATTGCTTTGCTCGTTGGCTTGGCAAATGGCAACGGCAAGTCGGTCGCAGTTGGCTGCACTGATATCCCGAATTTTGAAATTGACGAGCAATCGTATGTCAATCAGCATTCGAAAAGGGCTAAAAGAGCTAGATATTAAGTTTGGGGCTAGAATAAATCACGGAAATAGCTGCTTTTGCCCGGCCGGGCAAACCACAATTTTTGGGGCTGGACGCTCCTTCAAAATAGCCAGATCTAGCCCCAAAAGTGCTGACTTGGCAACACTGAGTGCGCGGCTAAATGCTTGGTTGGCAGTAATCCCATCAAACGTTTGCGTTCGGTAGCAAAAAATTGTGCGTTAATATAGCTTTTTATACAGAAGTTGAGTTAAATATAATAAAGTTTTGGCTCTAAAAATCATTTATTGGTTTATAAATATTTATAACAGTAATTTTTTGTCTTATTTGTTTCAAATATTTCAAATATTATACCTGTTTGGTATTTACCATTTTTGCGCTTTTCACCCCCGAATTAGAGCAATGCCGCGCTTCGTTTTGATTGGTTTTGATTTTATGCTGGCGCAAGATACGAAACATGGGTATTAAAACCTAGTTTATTATTCTAATGTCAGCTGACAGATGATGACAGCGTATACGGCCACTTTTTACAATAAATCATAAAGCATGACAGTTGTTTTGGTTAAAATTGAACTAGAGCGTCTTAGGTACGGATGACCACAGCAAACCGGTGTTCTACATATATTATTTTTATAGATACGAAGCGCATTCATCTGAGCCAGAGATAGGTATACAATGCCTACACTTTGTACAAACTGTCACGAAACATTTGGCAGGATTAATAAACCAAGAGATAGCCTGTGAGTCGGCTTCTCGGCACTTTTAGTTCTATCACTTTCTGTCACTTTCGGCTTCTCTTCTCAATATCCTCACACAGAAACTCTTTGCGCTAACGTGACTTCTTGAAAAGATTCTCTCGCGCCATACTATTTGACTACATATTTATAGTTCATGCCATTGAACATCGATTTTTAAAATCCTAAACACACTTAGTTGTACTACTTTTTAAGGTCTGAAATACTAGTAAAAGAATTTTTTTTTTACGCTGATTAATATTATAGAAACAGTTTTTATGAACGTTTAGAAGTGACAGAGTAATTAGCCATAGAGAGAATTAGTACACTCAAACGAACCGCTCGATTTCCAGATATGTCGGGAGTGGCTTTGGAAACCACGATGCAATTTAGTGCTGAATCTGATCTGTTTATCCGACTCTTTTTTCCGTGTAGCTGGTTGGATCTGATTCACATTCGGAATTCCGACCGAAATCGGACTTGAACGAAAGTGGCTTTAGCACCAGACAAATCGGACTCGAATCGGATGGCATTATCTGACTCTGTATCGCGTATTCCTGGTTGCATCTGATTCACATTCGGAATTCCGGCCGAAATCGGACTTGAACGAAAGTGGCTGTACCACCAGACAAATCGGACTCGAATCGGATGGCATTATCTGACTCTGTATCGCGTATTCCTGGTTGCATCTGATTCACATTCGGAATTCCGGCCGAAATCGGACTTAGACATAAGTGTTTGTAGCACCAGACAAATCGGACTCGAATCGGATGGCATTATCTGACTTTGTATCGCATTCAAAGAGGCAAATCTGAAACACACCCTATGGCACGTACTTTTTTAAAGGCATGGTAGTCACAATGTGAAACGCATCCAATTTACAGTTCATAAATCAATGCCGTACATCGCATGTGAAATAACAAATAAGATTCAGATCCGAAACACACTCACGAAACCAACGTTAGAAAACCTTAGGACATCCAGATGTGATTCAGGTGCAAAGTATTTTGTGTGCTGCCTGGGCGCGCGTTATCGCATTTGCAGCAAGTTAAAAGAATCAACATCTCAGAGATGAATGCAACAATAACTTTCCATGTATCGCGATGTCAGCATAAACACATGCGGTCAAAGTTGACAAACATACATTTTAAAGTTTTTGGTGTGATAATTTATACGACAGGATTCGATTTCGACAGCCGATTTTCATCGATGTTGAATCAAAGTTTTCGTGCATCAAATGGCCATTCTACAAGACTTTCTGACTTTCAAAAGTGGAGCCATACAAATTCATCCGTGCTCTGAACTTCCGGCTCGGCTATAATCCTCTGTGACGCAACTAAAGAAACGCAACAAAATGACTGTTGTTGACATTTCGGTAGAGGGTGATCACCAACATTTTACTGGTGCAGACCCTTACGCGAAAGGAAAAATGAGGGTCGAAATTTGCTCCAAAATCTCTGAAAAAACTGTGCATGGCGAAAGAGTGCGCGCATGGTCATTAAATCGCGCTTTTCCAATACAGAACGAATGAATATCGATTAACAGTCGATGCTTAGAGTTCATTTAGGCTATTTTTGAAAGGGTGTACCTGATACATTTTTGTAAAAATCGAATTAAGGAGATCGCAATACCAAAGATAATATACTCTTCCTTCATCTATACTGATATATTGAAATTAAAGATTGGATTACTTTTAGGGGTTAATTTCTCCTTTCTCGTGGACCTCTGCATTCAACGTTTCTGTGGGGGTTATCTGACGGATTATCTGACTGGAGCACCCTTAAAAATGATATGAAGATTGTTTACTATTTTAATAGTGTTATACTTATACACCCTCTTTTATAGCATGAGGCAGACCACACACTTCCATTGTTACATACGAATTACCAGTGAATTACCAGTGTCATTGGAGGTATGGTGCACGGGGTAGTACTTTACTATGAATATGTAAGTGTTTTTCAATGTGGAACAGTTTGGGTACGTTGGATGACCAACGGGATAAGATATAGGTTGATAGGCAACTGCCACATATTTCTATACGCCATTCGCAGCATGAGAATCACTTTCATGTAAATTAACCAACTTCGGCCTCACAAGATCCTAATCATGAAATCAGACAATAATTGTGTTGACAACGGAGCCCATATACCACATTCCCAATAAAATCAGCATGTTAAATAGTTATGTTTTTCACACAACGTAATTTGGTGTATCTTATTTAATGATTAGGCACGCGATTGTTACTTTTTTCGTTTTAGCTGATTGATATAATATGCTTGCATCTCTTCATCTCTTCATCTCTTCATGTGTTAGTAAGAAATAAAATCTGGCTTGGTTCCTTGACTCTTATCTCGAAATGATGCATCTGCTCGTGTTTGAATTGGCGCATGGGGTCGGCAATTTCCATGCCCGAATTTCGTTAAAACTAGACATCCCAAATTTCAGGCGGCTGTTTATACTTCTATCACTGCTTCGATACTGGATAGGCAACTAGTATGCCGTGCAAGCCCTCACTGCATTCACGATGTATGTTGCCAATACTGGATAAACATTAATACAAACGCACGAGGGGATTATTTAGCTACTTCTAAAATTGATTTTACTTATTTAGAATGGACTAGCAAATATTTCATATTTTCAATAGCAATATATAACGACATAATCATGGTTATATAGAGTTGATCTGACCGAAGATGACAGCTGGTAAGGCCTATACTTTAACGTTGAATGGGATTGGGATACATACAGCGTGAGCTAATTGCATACCCCGGCTAGCTATGGTCGAAAATAACCCCTGGAACCTGGAACTTTATAAACTCGCCATATACACATGACAATAATCATAAGGCAATAGGTTCACTTCATATACTGTCAGGTGTGTAGTGTGTTTGTGCAGAAAGCTCCTAGCTCGGGAATTAAATGATGCAACTTTTTTCTGATTATTATGGCGCTTAGCAGATTGAGATTGCGATTATTTGTGTGATTATTGGTTCCGAGTTTTTAGCATTCCTTTTCTGCGGAGGCTCTACGACACTTTATCCAAAAGAGCTGTTAATTCATGTATTAATGTATCAATTAATGTATTTGCTAGCAAATTTACATTTACCCTTTTGGGGGGTGTTGGGGGGCGGGGGGGGGGCGTGGCAAGTTCCTTCACTTGCCCACCCTCAATTTCCGGGCGCCCATGTTGCTGCTGCATCAGCTCTCCCACAACGATACCATGTCATTGGCCGAGCCGAGCGGACACTATAAAACAAATGGCTCGCTTGTATGTTATGGGATCGCTGCATAGCTCAAAATCGCAGAACTTAAAAGCTGTAACGTCTTTATTTGTCAATCGATTTTGGAGTTATACACTTGATGTTGTAACAAATGAAGGCTTCTAGCAATAATTTTGATATTAACAATTTGTTACCAAGAGTGTGCTTTTCAGTAGACACAGGTTTCGTCGCGATCGGACAAACGGTGTGTGAAAAGCTGCCTGAGGAGAGGCTTGCACAAACTCAATCTCTTATTGTTTACCATGCCATTGGAAGAGCATCGATTTTCTTTTGATCCAGTGAGACAAACAACTATCTATAAGATGTATGTTGTCTTGCTCCGAATAACGACCCAGCGCACGTAATATTATTGATATCAACAGTGCCCGATTTATACCATTGGCGCCCCTAGGCTAGTAAATTATAGTACATAATTTGTGCAACTGGAAGAAATGTTACAGCCAACATGTTTTAAAGTTATAATATTTACCAGTCGATGACAGGCGGAGCTGGAAAAACCAACAAATGCGATGCCGATGCGCTGTCTTGACAACGCACTAGAGGCTACAGGTTCGCACTACACTTTACAGTGTATTTCATTAGGATCTAACTTATTCGAAGAATCGCTCTCCATTGGCATTATGGCAAATCTTTGGTATTTTTTCTATTAGATGTGCATTATAGTCGCTTTCTGTTCCTCTATGTTTTTCCTGCTCGTAGACTCACTCAGTTTCCGTGATTTGCTCCCATTTTTTTAATAAATGTATCACACTTTTGAAATCACTTCACACCATATACAATCGATCTATCGATCAAGACGCGACACAGGCACCAGAGGCCACGGAACTAATTTTGCTGACAATGTCCAGGATCAGGTCGCGCCACCAAAACAACCATTACCATCACAGCTAAAGCGGCTACTGCCATGTGTTATGATTGCCATGTTATTTACCTACTATAAAATACATTACTGGGAATAATGTCGAGAGGAAAACTTGGAAACCAATGTTTCGACGCTGGTATCTTCGAATCTCGAGATCACTTCCTAAAACCCATAAGCCGGGTAGAACATTGTTGTCGTGTGCCATGGCAAAGTCGTACTATATGTCGGAACTCAGAATTGTTCAAATTTGCCTAGAATCAACGGTTGTATTTTGCTTGAAATTCCTACCATTGTGCTAGCCCTGATTATTGTAAAACATTACAGTTCAATAAAACTTGACTTCCTGGGTTCTCTTTACTGTAGAGAACATTAAAAGATTTATATTTTTTCCCCCTAAAGTCTAAACTATCAACAGCTACACCTTAGTGGCGTTTTTACTGGCGCCCCCCTCGGACGCGGCGCCCCTAGGCTCAGCCTCGTCAGCCTAGTCGTAAATCTGGCACTGGAACCTAAAGAGACTAACATTTCTGTACATGTATGTACAAATGTGATGAGAAACATGTTATGAAATAATGCGTTTCCCAGCAAAAACGTCACCATGTAAGAATTTTTGCTATAAGAAGAAGATTTTGCAAGATTGTATTATTTAAATGTTATTATTTACAAGTCCTGCTACAGTAGATAAAATTATTTATATTTCAATACATTAGCCATATACTTAGATATAACGTTATTTTATTATACTAGGGCGAACGCAATTTGTGTTGCGTTGAAGATGAGCGTAGCGGTTTGTATATAGCGCATAAAAAGATTGAGACAAAAAAGCGTGTGAGAATCATGGAGCAGCAAGCCGGACCATTGCTTTCTCAAAATTTCTGATCACTTGAAAATGTAAACGATTCTGACCTTTCTTTGTTTCTGTCCGAGCTGTCGGGTAGCGGAAATATGCTCATTTTGAGATCATTGAACATTGTGCATGTTAATACATAGATGTAACTCATGCCTAAGGGTTTTTATTGGGTTTTATTGGGTTGGTTTTTATTGGAAAAAATCTGGTGTGATGTTTCGATTTGGTTTCGATGGTTTCTAAAGGCAAATCGAAATTGGGAACATATGAAAAAAATACGCACTTTTAAATAAATTTCCGTACTTTTCCAAACATGCCCAATTGTCGAATTTTGCTCTTTTTTCTGCTTTGAAAGTGAAGGGTGTGGAGGATTTTCTTGAAAAACGCAGGGGGTCTAAGTTGAGAACAAAAGTAGACACCCTGAAAATTTCATCCCACTCGAAGCAGGCGTTTGGCCTGTAGAGCGCGCGCAAACACACATACAAACAAACAAACAAACAAACAAACAAACAAACACACACCAAGTGTTTTTTTTAGGAGTAGTGAAATTGATGATTTCGCTTCGCTCGCTTCGCTCATCAATTATTGTGGATACTCACCCTTACATTTTTCGATTTATTATAATAATTTATGTTTCATTCGATTAATCCTTCCAATTACGTCATAATTACAGATAAAGTACATACATTTTAGTTACCTTACAAACAGTCAGTTCACTAAAAAACATAAAGTAAAAAGCAGTAATTAGTAGCACTTATTTATACTTTTGTGACGGATTACAAACGTTTTAAGCGCGCGCAAACCGTTGTTGACAAACTATGGCCATTTGAAGCCATTTTAAGTCATTCAAACCAGAGCAAAACCGCATTACACTACACCAAACTATGGTCTAAATACTAAAATAGGTACTGATCTTCCGGGCTCAGAACTCGTTTGTCTATTCACAAAGTGAGAAATGTTTAAAATATTGTTTTACTGTCCCGAAATTTAGTGTGTCATTATCACATTTCGCAATAACAGTAATAAAAATAGTTTATTGTCAATGTTGAAAATTATACATGTTATTTGAAAGTCCAATACTAAATAATAATATTATGTTACATTCTCCCTTCTCCTTGTTGAAATTCTTCAACTGAATAAAAACAATTACCTAGTTATTCAATACTCTTTTAGCTGGTCTGGTCGTTGATTTTATTGCTAGGTAGTCATTTGATTGGCACAGACAGGGCGTTGTACAATTTACTTCCATTATAAACGTAATGGGTATTTTCTGGTAATTTAACCTTGACGGTTGGAGTCGCAATTTAGCCTTGGTTATCGAGTTACGAGGGCTGTGATCATGTACAGTTTCACTTTTTAATACCATTTGCCTGTTATCTAAAACTTATGATACGGTATAATTATAAAATTAATTAAAAATATCCTACATGAATCCAGTATTCGCTTCATAGGTTTGCAGATAATTTCTAGCTTTTCAAGTGGCAATTAGGTGGGCTGTAATTGTTGCGAATCATGTTCATCTTGACGGGTTTCGACAGTGCCACCCGTCTTGACTCGACCACTGGCCGTGTTGCCAACAAGGGTACAAATGTACAGGTACCCCCATCTATCAGGTAAACAACATAAATTCGGCATTCGACAACGCAGCCAAATCAATCATTCGGACAGGTAACACGTTTCAGCGGCGAACATTTATAGGTTTACAAGTGGCCGGACAATGGCTCATTGTTAGGAGTTTAGGGCGCATGGGTTTGAGCTCGCTCGTGCCATTTGCATTACTATAGCCCGTCTCTGGAGAACGAATAATCTCTTCGTCTGTGGAGTGCCGCTCCATACGATCACACCGTATTGAAGACTTGAATCAAACCGAAGTAAATGAGCTTTATGTGTTGAAATTCTCCATGTGCAATATATTTTTTTTTTAAATAAAAAGCAACCCGAGAAAACTTTAGTTCATACTGACTCCTAATGGGTACTCAGTCGAAACAGTTATTTAGCATTGACTGCAGTTAAATTGTTTATGAAAATAGACAGAAAGAATTATTCTTCACCCCAACTACACATGTTTGACGTTTCAGCCCAATATAATATATGTGTTTCAGCTAGAAATAAGTCTCACAAACTTGTCTGGACCTGGTGGTAATTATTTTGCCGATTTATTTACACTAATAACCTACTGGGGGCCAATTCACGAACATCTCACTGTCTCACTGTCTCACATCTCACTGAGTGGACATGGGGATAATTGACATTAAACTGCGAGAAGAAAATTTAACTTCTGCCAAGTTGTACTCGCCACATGGTGGGTATAGAGAGGGCTAGGAAATTGTCATCCGTTTTAGTCAGGAAATATAATATTATATATCTCCAAGTTGAATAGACTGAAAAATATGTTCACTTTATTAATTTGGGGGCGAATAGTTATTTCTTCGACCGTAAGTAATTAATGTGAAAAATGAACAAAATTGCAAATGCAAATTTAAGATATATTTTATTATATCGTTTCTAGGTAGAGATATACCCTTTGCTGAAAGACAATACATTCATTTCAAAGAGACCAGCAACTTAAGTGCTGCTTAAAATCATATACATATGCGCTTCTTTATTCTTCCGATGAAATAACCGATACATTCGAATTAAATTAAGTAGGTGCCTATAAATATGTTATATGTACCTAGTAGGTATAGTGAAGTGGTACGCATTGCCGAATATATTCATCGAACTATAATGCATTTTAAGGTTTTAATCGTAGTCGTAAAGTATAGTTTTCACGGCAATTGTCAAATGTTACACAGAGTTTTCGACGGAACGTAATTGTAATTGCTATAATTCATAAATTATTTTCAAAGGCATTCCTTCGATCACATCAGCAGAGTGTGTGGTAGCTGTATAGTAGCGTTCGTTTGCACGGCCATTCTGAGAACTATGTGCAGCTGTTTTACCGACCAGTCAGCGGCATGGTGGGAGAAGCTCAGGTAGGGGAGGTCCACGCTTTGAGCCGAGGAATATTGAGCCGCAGAAAATGAACTGTGTATCGTTTGGGAAAAGGATGCGAAACTGGGCTGCACTTTATTGAGTCGCACTTTATTTTGTTGGAAGTTCAGCCGCAGAATGTTGGGCCGCAGTATATCACCCTTGTAATACCAACTAATTCGAAACTAATTTGAGCCGAGGAATATTGAGCCGCACAATATGAAGATGGTTGTTGGGCTGCACAAAACTGAGCCGCAGTTTATACTAGTTTGACCTGCAGTTTGTTGGGCCGCACTATATTGAGCCGCAGAAAACAGGCACCCGTTCATTTTCAACGACTCAACATATTCTGATTGACTGGCTACTGACCACATTTAGAATGCCTGGTATTCACTTTTCAGATTTGATCCTGGATGATGAAGATGACGTGGAGGACACCGTCGTGCCGGTCGTGCCCTGATATGCCTTGCCATGCCTAGTCTGCTGTGTGGCTGCCTGCTCGAGTAAGTACCTACTAGCCAGTTATGATGCCAATTTATCTGTACAATTTTGTTGCAAGCTGAACATTTTTGTAGGAATTTTGAGAACTTATTTTGGGGCTATAGTTGTTCGAAAACGTAGGTTTATGCCAGCAGCATTGTACAAGTTTGCACTGATCTTGCAAAGTCATTAGCCGATGACTGTCTAAGTTTGCGGTTATTTATTTTAAATACCGAATAATTTTGTGGTATCACCCCTTCAGCCACCCTAATGTGTCGGAGAATAGGTATTTTGTTGGAAAATGATGTTCGATAAGGAACTCGGGTGTGTTTGTGCTTGTTTCAGGTACGGCATCGGTAACAGCGCCCCGGCCAGTCTGAGACGGCTGGAGTCACCTTCACTTCGGAAACGTTTTTGTGTCAGCAATTTACATTGTATTTATTGGAGCTACAGTGTGTGAATTATTTTTACTGTAAATGAAATTCTTTGGTTCAAATAAATACTAGTGTATCGTAAAGAAAAGTGGTGTTTGGAAAATTTTTACATTTACGTACACTTGCGGAATCATAAACTGCGCCCGTCGTAAAAATATACAAGTCCTTTTCAGGTTCGATTGAAAATAGTATAGGTAGGCCGGGTACTGAGCACGTGGCTATGCCATGTGCTTTTGCGGGCCTGGGACTAGTTTGATAAACCCGTTCCGTAATCATTAGCTGCCTTGCTCCGTCAAATGAGGATCGGAAATGCTCTTGATTTGGTTCACTGTGGATTTTTGCACGATGTTGGCACATTTTTACTAGTCTAAACTGCGTAATTTTAAAGCTGTAATAAAAAACAAAAAACTATCTAGATCTTGTCTTAACAACTAACCTTAATATAATATCATTTTTCCATTATCAATGAAAAAGTTGACTTCCTAATGAAATTCGATGTGCATTCTTTTAATTGCATCCGTTATCTCTCAATCGAGGTAGTCAATCGTACCGAGACCCGACCTTTTCGATGGCTGCCCGGCCAGGCAGGCTGGGAGCTGATTACAAGATCGGGGGATAAGTGTTTATTACTGATGCACAATTTATTTCGATACGTCACCGGGGAAAGAATACTTTAGAGATTACATATTTAGCTAATTATCAAGATGAAATATTAATTTAAATATTTTCCACAAAAGGAATTATATTCTTTTCATGAGCTCATCAATAAAGACATCCAGAAACGATAAGCCTTTGGCCATTGCCATAAAGAAGCGCAATGGGAAGGCGCACTTTGACCTATTTTTATAGAACTTACCTGTTCCCTCCAGTCAGCTGTCTTCCCTGAATCATGTAATGAAACAAATCTCGGCGAATGACAAGTTCATTCATTCGCCAACGCAAAGTTGCAATGGCTGCACACTGGGACCATGATACCAGGGTGGCAGTTTTGGGGCTCGTAGAGCACGGCAATCTCACGCCACGGGCGGCAGGGGAGCAATTCGGTGTGTCCGCGGCAAGTGCGAAGAGGTGGTGGAAGCGCTACCAGGATACTGGCAGCATGCAGCGAAGGTAAATCATGCTTTGAAATAATTAAAAGTTCATCTCGTGTATTTTACTACCTAAATATAAAATCTATTAATCTATTAACATAATATATTATTTGAACAAGGCATCATGCCTGCTGCCGTGCCTGTGAATGTGATATTCAGTCATCGATCGGTCGTTTAAACGAAAACAAACACAAAGCGTAATCACAAATTACCTCTGCAATGTTATTAGCAATTCGCTCGATGTTGTTATTACATTTTCAGGCCTGGCACCGGTAGACAGCGAGTCTCCACGGCGGAGCAAGATGCCAACCTCGTGGCGCTGTCCGAGGGAAATCCTTTCCGCCATTCCTCCTGGTTGGTGGCCAACAGCAATTTCCCGGGCTGCTCGAAGACCGCCAGGAATCGGCTCGGGGAGGCCGACTTGCATGCGAGGAGAGCCGCCATCAAGGAGGTCCTCACCGACGCCCATTGCGTTGACTGCATGGCGTACGCGGCAACGCATGCCGACGCCGACTGGTCGAGGGTGGTTTATTCCGACGAGAAGACATTTTCCTCTTCGAACGACGGCCCCCAGATCGTTTACTGGCCGAAAAACAGCCGATTCGACCCGAAATACGTCCACCAGCGGCAGAAGAGTGGACGCTTCTCTGTGTGCGCCTGGGGGTGGATGTCCGCGGCCGGAGGGGGGGCACTATGGCGCGTCGATGGGTACCTCACCGGGGAGCAATACCGGGACATCCTGAGGGACGTCATGGTGCCCTCGGTGCGGGTGTTGTACCCCGATGGGCCCATATCTTTCCAGCAGGTAAGCATTCTTTTGCGAGTAAAGCTATACGCGATTTGTAGTGGTGAAATAAAAATAGCGATTTGAAATGCGTCTATTTTATTACAGGATCACAGCCCCGTCCACTTTGCTGGCGTGGTCCAGGAGTGGCTGGCGACGCAACAGGACATCCATTTGGTGGATCGGATACCGAGGGGCTGCGACCTCAGACCCATAGAGAACGTGTGGGCCGAGGTGGTCCGCTCCATGAAGGAGGACTGGGAGCCGCCCGCGGACCGAGACGAGCTCTGGGACGCCGTCGAGGCCGCTTGGCTGGACGTGACGGGTAGCGAGCGCTACATCCGGGCTTTGACCGAGTCGATGCCTCGGCGATTGGCCAAAGTCCTGGAGTACGAGGGCGGCTGGACCGGCTACTAGCCCGAGATTTGTTATTTTTTTTCTTTGTTGCCTATTTTGTTGCGAGAGCAAATGTCTTATTATTATTTAGTTTACTTGTTGTGTTTCATTTTGTTACTTTTTAACCATGGGAATCATGGTTACGCTTTAAATTATTATACCAATGGTAATATGGAAGAAAAAAATACTAATTGCGATTATACACAGATATGTCTAAGATTTATTTGTTTTGAGCATTTATTTTTGTTCCACACCACAGCTAATCGTTATCCTTCATCAATGTGCAGGCCACTAGTATAGCAATATTCTAAAATGCGTAATTTTGGAGATATAATTAAATTTTAAAAACTTCTAACGTCTATTCTTAACTCCCAACAATATATGAGCATCACATTTCCGTTATTTGAAAAAAAACTAGCTGTTGCAAAGCAATCTTAAGTGCTTTATTAAATTGCTTCTGTTATCTCTCAATCAAGGTAGTCAATCGTACCGAGACCCTACCTTTTTGCTGGCCATGCTCACCCAGGCAGGTCGTGGATAACAAGAACGGGATGATTAATTGGCTGGACTGTCATTTTCACATTTTAACAATGGTTAACCACATAATTTAATTAGTATCATCATATTATTCCGATGCGGAAAATATTTCGCGGCTATTGTTTTATTTGCCTATTCGATGAAGCAGATCGATCCCAACTATAGTAATGGGCTGGATCAAGATAAGCCTCTCTCTACCTTTTGGATCGACCACGTTTTTGTTGGGATGTGGTGTGGGTCTTTCATAGAGCCCTAACCAGTTTTAAACTACACTGTTTTTCCGCCAAGCCCATACGTCAGGACTTGTAAAATTTTGCGGACGCTGTTTCTGATTCCAGAAGTGTACATTTTTAATATTTGTTGTGCCAAGTGACTTGATATGAACTTTTGAAGTAATATAAAAAAACGTAGTATTTAATACTAAATAGACGGATTTTTATATTACTTCAAAAGTTCATATCAAGGCACTTGGTGTGGGGAAGCCCGGCTGGACTTCGACCAACTGATATACAAGGAGATAGCGCTACCACCACTGACCTATATTTAATGAGCTGGACAGAAGCTGCTTGATTGTCGAGATTGCTGTTTACACTTGACTATGGAGGACTGACTGGGCCGCTAAGGTCTATGGCCGAAGCTGATCTTTAGGGAAATGTAATTAATGAACTTACCATGGTTAAATGAACTGCCGGCCGATTCAGGGAGAGACGGAGGGTTTCAGGTCTAAGGTTTGGTCAGGTTCACTGTGTTAATTGCAGAAGTCAGTTTTCCAGTTGAGAACACGTATGTGTTGAGTTTATTCACTTGTAATCTTGTGGACTGTTTTACACTTGTTGGCACTTGTAAATATACTTTGATCACTTGGCGAGGCAATGGTCAGACGAAGATCGATACGAACGAGACGGCTTGCTGCTTGTTTGACTGTTTCGGTAAGAAGAGCTCCTGAACTTTTGCGCCCCGTCCTTATAAGTCTGTCTTGACCATCGCCTTTCCAATATGCCGCTATCGGCCTAATTCCTATTTAAATCTCTCGTACCCTTGCTATAGCCATGCGCTGGGCTCTATTCTTATCAATAGTTGCTTTCAAGTCTGTCTTGACCAGCGCCTTTCCAATATGCCGCTATCGGCCTAATTCCTATTTAAATCTCTCGTACCCTTGCTATAGCCATGCGCAGGGCTCTATTCTTATCAATAGTTGCTTTCAATATCATCAGTTAGTATGTCAATAACAGTATAACCACAGTATTTGTATCTTACAGTAATTTTGTATCTTGATATAACTAGTGCCGGACATAGGTATTGGTATGTCATGCCGGACTTTACCTCTACCGTGCTAACAATATGGGTCAAATAGCCCTTGGTATAAACAGGTGATGATACGTCAGGATGATGACGATCCTGGTAATATAGGGAGGGAAGCTACTTCCCGACAAGGCTCCCTTCTCCCCGTTATTTTTCTGTCCCAATTGAAAAGCGGGAGCGAAAAATATTCTGTGTAAAAGTAACATTTGAATGTAAACTGTACAATGATTCTTATAAAACAATGTGAAGTTTGATGCGCTTGTTGCTTGCGCCTCAATGGCTCGATATAAACTAGTTGTATATGCATTGCCTATCTTAGTTCTAAATCTATTGCATAGTTCATAAGTGGTCTGTTCTGTGGTACAATACAAAATTGTTGATTAAAATTAATTCTTGGTTATCCCGAATGGATCCAACTGAACTAACTGGCGTCTGACACAACTGTCACATGCGCGCTCGATCACGCTAGAGCACTCGGAATGTCTTTGCGGGGTGCCGATTTGGCAGGACGTCTCGGTGACGAGCGGTTTTGTGTCGTTCGCCTCGCAGCGTCGATCGTAGATTCCCGTGACGAGGCAGCCAGAGAGTTTAGGCCGTGAATCCTCGACGGGGACGATCGGCGACTGCTGCTCCGAGATGACCCGCGACTTCATGTCGCTCCCGAATTCCGGCCCAAGCTGTGTCCGGCGGCCGTGTCCGTTGGTCGTAGCACAGCTTGATCAGTGGTCATTCCTGGAAACACGTACGGGCATTAGAGTTGAATTTAAAAGAAAATGCTAAGAATTTGACCAGTTATCAGCTATGCTAGTCTATTCTCTATTGTATTCTCTCGAGGCTATTACTTTTTGTGTTTTTATAAGTTTGTTTTATGTTTTTTTTTCTCATTTTCCTGTTTTTCCAATTGGGTTTTCCCCTTTTCACCCTGAACCTGGATAAAAGTTAATCTGTCGTTTTCCATGACCCAATGTTTTCACATGTCTAACTCTACTATTCCGCATAGGAATTCGATTTGTAATCTATTTCATAACTGACACCCCCTTTTGCAATTGCTGGAGTTTTAATGTCAGGAATCTAATTGCTACCCTGCATATTGCGATGCTTTTCCCTTGTGTGTTTTTTTTTTTTTGTGTTTTGTCTTTAACCTTTTATTTGTAATCTAACTATCTACATGTATAAGATTCGGGATCCGGGTCCCCTTGACATGGTATGATACAACTTATCACTGGAGAAAGTGCTGTCGTGTGGATCTGGCTCGCCAGCGGGTTCGTCTCTGCCTCCTGCGTTGACCCTTGTGTCGTCCGAGATGGCTGACGTGTTGTCCGGAAACTCCGCCGTGGTGACCGGGAAGGCCGTCGTGTTGGTTGTATCCGTCGCGTCGCTGCGCCGGGTACCTCTGGGTGCTTCCTTGCCGTCCCCCTCCCGCGGGTGCTGGCCGGTGGGGTGGCTGCTGTCTCGGGCGATCGTCTTCCCACTGTGTTTCAAATGTCAGCACGTAGTAACGGAGATTTTCGTCTAGCAGTGTGCTTAAACGCCTGTGCTCCACTATGTAGCCGAACAGTTCTAAATCGAAGCACTTTCTTTTCAATGTGGCTATCCCGTCCCACACTGCCCAACGTTCTTCTTGAATCTGACATCCCAACCACGGATTGCAAACCATTGTTACACTTTTCGCTTAATGTTTATCTTGTCGATTATACGTACTGCACTCGGCACTTGTCAGCGGATCACTGTTCAATTGTCCTTTCTAATTTCTTCCTCTGATGGGGTGCCTACACGCCCTCGGCCTTTAACTGTTCATTGCCGTGCTTCGCTCCTTGTCCACACTCGGTTTACCGTTGGCGAATTCACACTTCCTGCTCGTTGTCGATATTTCTGTCTCGCGGAATGTCTTGTCTACGTATGTTACCAGCTAGATGCGTGACTCCCTCTTGCGGGAGGTGCTGATGCGACATAGCAAACTTTTTGTAATGTCGACGGCGCGTCCTCTTGTTCTGTCTGGTGATCCGGCGCCTTGACATACAGGATTCTCGGTCCTTCGGTGATCCTGCCGGGATGGTGCGATGCCTGGGAGAGGATCATCCGGCGTTGATCTGCCGGGGGAAGAACCGTTCGGTGCTCCTCTGGTGCCGTTGGTACAGCTGTGAACTGCACCATCGGGATATCCCCGCTCCTGTCTTGCGTGTTGACTGTCGATCTCCGGCAGCACCGCTGATAGATTGCTTTCCTCTTCCAGAAGATAATGAATAGTGTGATGACGATGGCTATGGCGTAGGAAGGATGGAAATAGGGAGACTGAGGGAAATCCCTCCATGTCGGTCTTTGCAGTTCTTTTATCCTGGTTTGCCATTGAGTCAAGGGCAATGTGGATGGTGTATTTTTACTGAATATGTGAATAATATGTGATAACTGGGTGATAATTTGGAAGCTAATCTTTCTTCCCTCCCTTTTTGTGCGAATTAAGTATCGGAGAGTTTATTATCTTCTTTGCTAAATTTCGAAGATTGTAGCGATGACTCGGAGTTCTAACTAACTCAGTTTCTGACTTTTGATTTTTGCTAACCTTGGGCGCCTTCTGCGTTTTCGGCTGTGACTCCTTTTGAGTGCCGCTAGCGCCTGGCTGATTATTTATCGGACTTGGAATGAATCTGACTGGAATTTGCTGCTGCAATTGTACGAAATTCGAATTTGCTGAGTTTAGTTCTGCTGCTGGCGCTGACATGTTACGGCTCTGATTGGTGACTGCTGTCATCTCAAGTAAATCTGTTGGTCCAAAAATCATCTGATGAGTGTATCTGTACTCCGGATCATTCATGTGCAGTCGATCCTTGATGGAGTTCGAATCTACCTGGCCCGTGTGATCCCTTCCTACCTCGCCGTGACTAGCTTCACGCGGAGAATTCCCTGGTTCCGCGTCGACGTTCATGCGACTATTCGGGGAAAGATCATTATCTAGCCATTCGGGGTTTGTTGTTTGCAATGAACGTAACCGATTAACATGTACATGCTGCTCACGTCCTGATTTGATGTCTCTAATTTTGAAATTAACTGGACCGGTCTGTTCGAAAACGCGGTATGGACCCGAAAAATAAATGTTGTGCTTTGATGAAATCTGTTTCTTTAGTACCGGTGTGTATAACAACACTAAGTCGTTTACTTTGATTGACACGGGCGTACTTTTCCTGTTATAATATTCTTGTGTCTTCACGGCGGCGGCTCTAATATTCGCGTGAGCTACCCTCCGAATGTCCGCTAGTTTCTCTTGCAGTTCTAGTACGTACTCGTGTGTATTTATAGGCTCCCCGGTTTCATGGAATTCGATGTCTGCCTCGAAAGGTACGCATAGGTCTTTGCCATAGACGATGAAGTTTGGCGACATGCCTGTGGTACGACTAACTGCACTTCGCATTGTGAATTGAGTCATAATTATCATCTCGTCCCATTGCGTGCCATCCTGTACGTACTTTTTTAATATCGACGTGATCGTCGCGTGATTTCTTTCAACTGGATTTCCCGCAGCGTGGTATGCCGTAGTTTGTAGCTTCTTTATCCCTAGGGACGTAGATAGATTGCGAAACAACCCTGATAAAAATTGAGCACCCCTGTCTGATAGGATGACCTTGGGGCTGCCATATTGGAATATCCAGTGATCTAGCAGTGCTTGTGCTACTGTTTTTGCACTAATGTCTTTAATACCCCGTTCACACTGGGGAAGTTAATCACTGTTAGCGGCTTAACTATGATCAAGAGGCCAGTGTGAACGGAACGCTGTTAGCATTAACTCGGATTTGGCGTTAACAACGTTTCCAGAACGTGATTAAGAGCTAACTCAGTTAGTTTGCTCACCGCCCACCGGAACTGCGCGGCAGGAACGTTTTGTAGGATTGGAGAAGGCTGTGCAGTGTTGATTTTGTTTTTTTAAATGGCGTCAACGAGGGATATTGTGTGCGAAGCAAAAGATGGGAAAAGAAAGGGCAATTGACGGACCACGAGGTGTTATTATTGATTCACGTGTGGGAGTCGCACGTGAACAGGCTCCTGGCCAACAAAAGAAACGGCCCGATTTATAATGATATGGAGCTCGAATTATAAATCAAACTAAATACATATTATGCATTAGATCAAGACGCCTTTTACTTCTCCTACGCTTCAAAATGTACTGGCTAATCAGAGTAACAAAACTCGCAGCACATCTTCATTTTCCATGATTGAAACGGTCGAAATCGGAGTTTTAGAAGCTTATGTATGTGGACGTACAGATTTGGAAAAAGATGGCCACTATGGCGTTAACCCCGTTTCAGTGTGAACGCTCAATTCAAACTCGAACACAGTTAGCCCACAATGCACTGCGCATAGCTGATCATAGTTAAACCTAACAGTGATTAACTTCCCCAGTGTGAACGAGGTATAAGAGGGACGCATGTTATAAATTTTGAGAATACGCAAATTATCGTCAACAGGTATCTATTCCCTGCATTCGTCTTCCTCATCGGCCCAACTAGGTCAATTGATAAAACACTGAAGGTCTCCGATGGAGTGTTCTCCCATATTGTTAAAGGAGCCCGGTCCTGAGTCGTAATCCTCCGGCTCCTTTGACATATGAAACAGTTTTTTATGTAGTTGGAACATTCTACGTACATATTAACCCAATAAAACCTTTTCGAAATCATCGCATAAGTTCTATGCAGACCAGCATGTGCTGCTGCGTAAGGTAGGTCGTGGTAGCTCGACAGAATTTTCTGCGTCATTGCCCGCGGACAGACCATTCTATTTTCGGCGTGTCTCTTCGAGTTAAGTTTGAACAATATACCTCGAGCGTCGAGTGTATATTCCGGGTCGGCTAAATCGTCGTGTAATAATCTGTCAATGATAGGCTTCAAATCTTTGTCCTGTCTCTGTGAATCTTTAATCTGCTGATCGTCCCACACAGGTTCGAACTCAGCCCCTTGGCTTTCGAACGTTTCTACCTGTGCGCTTGCTGCCTGTGCTTGGTTCGAGCGAGGTTCGAACTCGGCACTTCCACTTGTAACTGTTTGAATCTGCGCGCTTGGAGCTGGCGTCCTACTGAGACAATCTACATCCGCCAAATTAATTCCTTTGCAATGTTCCGTTGTAAAACTGTATTCACTCAAAGCTAGTGTCCATCTAAATTGACGACTTGTGGGGTTCTTAACGCTCTTCAGCCATTGCAAAGCACAAGTGCTGTCTGAAATTAATGTAAACTCTCTCCCTGCAAGATAACAGTGATGATATTTCATTGCGTAAACTATTCCAAGCAATTCACGTTCGGATGCGTGGTATCTGGTTTCTCGGGGCTGTAACTGCCGCGAGGCATAGCTAACGGGCAACACCTGATTTCCGACTAGTTGTCCTAAGATGCTTCCGGTTGCGTGTAAGCTTGTGTCAACTTTAAGGTAGAATCGCTGATCCAGTCGTGGTAAAATTAGCACGGGATCCGAAGTCAATTGTGTTTTGAGCGTGTTAAATGCCGTCTCCTGCTCGTCTGTCCAAATAAATGGCTCGTTTTTGCATAACAGCTTGTTTAATGGTTTAGCCGTATCGCTAAACCGATCCAAAAATGATTTGTAATACACGGCCAAGCCCATCCAAGATTTGAGCGTTTTTGCCGTGGTTGGACGCGGAAAGTTCCTAATTGCATTCGTGTTCCTTGGATGCGTTTTTAGGACTCCGTTCCCTATGATGTGACCTAGATATTCTACTTCGGGTTTGAGAAAGCTACATTTTCCCGGATTAAGCTTCAAATTGGCTGCTTCCAGCCTCTCTAAAACTGCCCTAAGTTTCACCATATGCTCGGGTAACGTGTTTGAAAAAATAAGTAAGTCATCGAGGTATGCTTGTGCCGTTAGGTGAGGTAGGCCCGTTAGTACGGCCTGTATCACCCGGCTCCAAGTCGGTACTGCATTCGACAGCCCAAATACCAATTGATTAAATTCGAATAGGCCTTCTCTTGAGGCGAACGCTGTGTAATGTTTATCATCCTCATGCAGATCAATCTGGTGATATGCGGCTTTTATGTCTAAAACGCTGAAAATCGAGCTGGTCCCAATTGAATCAAATATATCCTTTATGTGTGGCAAGGGGAACTTATCTTACGGTACTAGACTGTTCAAAAAACGAAAATCAATGCACATCCGCACCTCGGGCTTGGCACCCTCGGAAACAAGTAGCAAAGGGCTGGACCAACTGCTAGTCGATTCGCGAATGACCCCCTGTTCTAATAGCTTATGAATTTCATCTTTAATTGTCTGTGTCTGGCTGTGCGGAAGTCGGTACATTCTCTGCCTGTTTGGGGGTGTCCCCGGCGGAACTAAAATCCTGTGCTTCACGTGCGGATAATGACCTAATTTGTCGTTCGGTAAATAGAAGACATGCGCGTAATCTTTTATCAGCGGCCAAATCTCTGCTCGCTGCTCTGTTGAGAGGTGATCTAACGGAAATATCTCTTCTAATTTATCCAAGCGTGCTTGGCCTGTCAATGGAGTTGACGCTGCAACATTTCGCTTTTGATTTTGGCTATCTATGATGGCACATATCGCAGCGTGTGATGATTCGGTTCGAATATCGTCCTCGGGTAAGTCGACCTGCTCTATGTAGCCTACGATCGTTTTTGCCTTCAAAGTAATAGGCTCCGTCGTAATGTTGGCTAGGCGAATCTGTACTTTGAGATCATCGCGCTCATTAGTTAAAATTCGCGCTCCACAAATGCCCTGTATGGGGATATCTGCAGCCTCAAGTAGCATGTGCCGTGAAGTTTTAGTCTCATTACTATCGAATAGAGTACGTCGCTGTTTACCGATGCACATAACTTCCGAGCGGGCGGGGACACAAATAGTTTCCGATAGTCGAACCGGAATGTGTGACATTGGCTGTTTGGGCCTGGTGTCTTCACGATCCTCGTCTATTTTGGGGTGGGTAGCTTTCACCTTTACCTTTGCCGTTACGATGGGCACTGGCCTAGTGCGCGTATCGCTCGGTTTGGGTGTGGCTGTGACTTCCGGCTTGGCCCTTGGCGCGGGCGAGGCGTTTGCGCGGCTGGCCGACCGTGCATCTATCTCTCCCTTACCTGAGGCGTTTGGCTCCAATGGGTCGTCGCGTGCTTTCCTGGCACCTCCACTGTTGACGTCCATGTACGCTGTCCCGTTCAGCTGCGGCTGGCATGTTTTACTCTCCTGGGTCATGACTCCATGATTGTAATCTATGTTTTTACCTTTGCTGCGTCTGGTAACCAGTGTCCATCCGTCGTCCTCTGGTGGCGTTGTCAGATCTGCTGCGTCGTGCTCCTGCCTACCGCTCACTACCTCCACTCTGGGGCGTGCTCTACTTTTCCCATAGGGGATCTTATTCCCCCCCTCCAGAAGATGATGGCTACTCGTGTCCAGAGACATTTGGAAAAACTCCATTAGGTCGTATCCCAGAATTCCCCCTGCTCCCATGTCTAGGTCATCTGACGCGATTGTACACGGGAATGTATAAATTTTACTTCCCAATTGCATACTAATCTCTTGCCGGCCTAGGATTGGCAGCTGACTTCCTGTCACCCCATAAATTGGATCCTGATGGGTCACCTGGAATTTGATGTTCCCCTCTTCCAGGACTCCGGCGTGGATTATGGTCAGATCAGCCCCGGTGTCTGCTAGAAATTTATATGGGACCCTAACATTTGGTCTATCCGGATTCAAAATGAATGCGTCGACGACAGGTTTATATCCCGTGCCGCGACGACTCGGTGCATGATTCGACTGTATTCTTTTCCCTAATTCTGCTCGGGACGTGGCTGGTCCACGCCCGAGCTCCTCTGGAAATCCTGCTGAGCCCTGACCTCTCTCTGGACATTTTGATGTGTTCTATCCTCCCGGGGTGCGAAAGAAACCCTTGGTGCCCTGGGGCTGTATTGCGGCGAGCCTGCGTTACCTGTGGACTGGCCGCGTGCTGCGTCCGCCGCCCTGGCTTTCGTGCGACATTCCGATGTGGAGTGACCTATTCGCCGACAATAGTCGCAGTACAGCCTCGTGGCTACCGGACAGTTTGTCGCGTAATGACCCAATTCGCGGCATCGATAGCATGTCACTCTGGAATTATAGTTATCTCTAAATCTTACCTGCTGGTTCTGCGGCTGGTATCTTTGCATGGTCTGCTCCGATTGCTGTGTCTGCCTGGGCATCTGGGCCTGTTGCTGCACCGTCTTGCCCAGGTTGGCTATTTGTGTCGCGAGCGATGACAGCATAGCGCGAAGCTCCGGCAATTCGCTGGTGTCCTTTCCCTTTCCCACAGTACATACCTTGGGTGTTTTACGTGGTTTTACCGCGGCCCTGCTGGTCGAGTCGTCCTCTGCGGGCTCGTGCGAGTGGCTTGGGCACTTTGTGCATTGGCTGGTATTTTGTGGAATTTGGCTTCCTATGTACCCTGCGTCCTCGTTCATTTCGATAGTATCCGTTAGCATAGCGACTCTACTCGACGTATTTTTAATACTCTCCTCGTACATGACCGCGAGTTGTAGTGCGTCCTGTATTGTCTTTGGTTTAAGCATCGCTACTTGGCTGTTCCCGCTATTCCTTTTCAATCCTTTTATAAATATTGACACGGTGGAGTCGTCCACGAGAGTTTGACGTATCAACCTATCATTCGCTTGCATGGAGTCTGGCGCGGCCGCGACGGCTTTGGCCCTTAGTCTTGCTACGAAAGATCGCGCGTCCTCTCTTGGATTTTGCCGACATTGGAAAAATGTTGCTAACGGGTCTACCAAAGGTGATTCCTCTTTGTACCAATCTTCAAACTTTTCTTTTAATGTTTCGTATGTAATTGTTTTTAAGTCTTTGCATCCATTCAAAAATATTAACGCGGGTCCAATGATTCGAGATTTAAATACTGCAAGTTTCTGCCTGTCGTTCCAACCTCCGAACTCGCTTGCTAATTCGAGGCTTTGGACAAAATCTGAAATTGACACAGAGTCTTCTTGTCCACTGAAATATCTGACCATTTGTATGTAATTTCCCACTGCATTGTTAACTGTTTTATTAGCATTTGTATTGTTCGTGTCGCCTGTGTTTCCATTTCCCCCCGTATTTCCTGAGTTTTCTCCGTCCCCTATGGGTCCGTTTTCTGGCATGATTGTGATCTAACTGAAAAAATTTCCCGAAAGCGAAAAAAATTTGATCTGATCCCACCGCTTGGCACCAGTTTGTGGGGAAGCCCGGCTGGACTTCGACCAACTGATATACAAGGAGATAGCGCTACCACCACTGACCTATATTTAATGAGCTGGACAGAAGCTGCTTGATTGTCGAGATTGCTGTTTACACTTGACTATGGAGGACTGACTGGGCCGCTAAGGTTTATGGCCGAAGCTGATCTTTAGGGAAATGTAATTAATGAACTTACCATGGTTAAGTGAACTGCCGGCCGATTCAGGGAGAGACGGAGGGTTTCAGGTCTAAGGTTTGGTCAGGTTCACTGTGTTAATTGCAGAAGTCAGTTTTCCAGTTGAGAACACGTATGTGTTGAGTTTATTCACTTGTAATCTTGTGGACTGTTTTACACTTGTTGGCACTTGTAAATATACTTTGATCACTTGGCGAGGCAATGGTCAGACGAAGATCGATACGAACGAGACGGCTTGCTGCTTGTTTGACTGTTTCGGTAAGACGAGCTCCTGAACTTTTGCGCCCCGTCCTTATAAGTCTGTCTTGACCATCGCCTTTCCAATATGCCGCTATCGGCCTAATTCCTATTTAAATCCTCGTACCCTTGCTATAGCCATGCGCTGGGCTCTATTCTTATCAATAGTAGCTTTCAAGTCTGTCTTGACCAGCGCCTTTCCAATATGCCGCTATCGGCCTAATTCCTATTTAAATCTCTCGTACCCTTGCTATAGCCATGCGCAGGGCTCTATTCTTATCAATAGTTGCTTTCAATAACATCAGTTAGTATGTCAATAACAGTATAACCACAGTATTTGTATCTTACAGTATTTGTATCTTGATATAACTAGTGCCGGACATAGGTATTGGTATGTCATGCCGGACTTTACCTCTACCGTGCTAACAATATGGGTCAAATAGCCCTTGGTATAAACAGGTGATGATACGTCAGGATGATGGCGATCCTGGTAATATAGGGAGGGAAGCTACTTCCCGACACTTGGCACAGCAACTGGTAGCTGGCGAACTGGATAGTACCAAACCCCCATTTAAAATTCCCGCAGATTAGGTCTCAGAATGCTGCGTTGCCACTTCTTGCTGTACATATGTTGCAACCATGTGTGATTCAAACAGTTCGACAATTCTCTGCCAGGAGTCGCATATCTTAAACGGAGCCTATTCATAATAGTATCTTTAAGGAAAGCGATGACATATCATGATAGCCATTATGATATTAGTGTTTGATAGCTGATGTCTGATTCTTCAAAAATTGCAGAAAAATTTTGCTTTTAGAGCCGTGAAACTCTAAAGTGAGTCATAAACTCTTTTCGCTGTAATGCGGTAGGTAACAAACAGTTATGTTCGTTTGTGTAGTCACGAAACTTGACGAAACAAGATTTGGTTTTGAGCATGACGTCACAGGTTTAGTTTCGGTACTAGAAGCAAACCAACAGTGTAATGACGGCGAATGACGGACATTTTAAAACGCTCTTCTGACCAAATCAGAAATTGATATTCAGTGTATTTTTTCCAATTTGACTGAGTTTGATTCGTCTGATGAGAATTATATACATTAACCGGTCGAGCTACTATACTCAAGGGAACGTAGAACCTGCGTTTTAGGTTATGTACACAACACGGTAGTTACCTACCGCATTACAGCGAGTTTAGAGTTTATTACCCATTTTAGAGTTTCACGGCTCTGAAAGCAAATTTTTCTGCAATTTTTGAAGAATCAGACATCTATAAAACACGAATATCATAATGGCCATCATGATATGTCATCGCTTTCCTTGATCATAATCATAATTGTCGCCCAGTTACACAAATCAGTTACATCTCTGGAGCCGTAACCAAAAATCTTGTTCACAACCAGTTAAAACCAAAACTGCGGGACAAACGAACACTTCGTAACCGGAACCAGGTAGCCATTTTGTGACAATCGAACGCCATGAAACTAGTTGTCTAGTTTCGTAACTGGTTTTGTGTGGACAGACGAACATAACTGTTGTTGTGTACATAACCTACAACGCAGGTTCTACGTTCCCTTGAGTATAGTAGCTCGACCCGTTAATGTATATAATTCTCATCAGACGAATCAGACTCAGTCAAAATAGGAAAAAATACACTGAATATCAATTTCTGATTTGGTCAGAAGAGCATTTTAAAATGTCCGTCATTCGCCGCCATTACACTGATGGTTTGCTTCTAGTACCGAAACGGGAAACCATAAACTGCGGCTCAACGTTATTTAACTGCGGCCCAATATACTGCGGCCCAAAAAAAGCAACATTCACACAAGCATGTGCGGCTCAATATACTGCGGTGCAACAAACTGCAGCCTAGCTAACGACATTAAATCAACGAATTACATGGGTGATATACTGCGGCCCAACATTCTGCGGCTTAACTTCCAACAAAATAAAGTGCGGCTCAATATAGTGCAGCTCAGTTTCGCATCCTTTCCCCAAACGATACACAGTTCATATCCTGCGGCTCAATATTCCTCTGCTCAAAGTGTGTACCTCCCCTACCTGAGCTTCCCCCCACCATGCCGCTGACTGGTCGGTAAAACAGCTGCACATAGTTCACAGAATGGCTGTGCACACGAGCGCTACTGTACAGCTACCACACACTCTGCTGATGAGATCGAAGAAATGCCTATACTGGAAGGGGTTGAAAGACGTTTGATTGTTTTGTGACGTATGATTTCATGTATGCTTTAAGAAGTGGCCAACGCGTGACTTTACTGTCTTGGAACTAATGCTACTTGGGATCTACCACACGCCAAGTAGATGTGACGAAGAAATGAAAATTGTGCATTAGGTATGCGACATCCTATAGCTTTTTTCAAATATTCGTGTTCATATCCAAAATTGTCAGTCGATTTCTTCGCCACCAGTGTAACAAAGTTACAACCTCACTAAGCCATTACCAAATAGTACTAGCACTGCGATACGACACGCACTATAGCTGAGCCACTAGCCTCACTGACACAATCCTTAGCGCCTATACTGCTGAGTTCGAGTAATATATTATAGTAGCCCCCTCGACGGCTAGCGTCGCGGCAGTATAATCATAACCACCAGAGAGTGAAGACCAATAAACTAGAGAACCTTACTTAGTATCGTTATCTTATCTATAACCTTAATTAACCAAACCACCAACCAACCAACCCGCACCCTGACCCTAGGGTAGATTTATAACCAGAAACCAGAAACAATACGTTTAAGAAACCATAGCATAGGAACCATAGATTATCAAAACCATAGATTTAAAACTAGAAAACCATAGATTTAAGAACCATAGACAGTAAGAACCATAAACTATCAAAACCCAAAAACTAAAAAAACTAAAAAAAAAAAAAAAAAAAAAGAGACACATAAGGAGAGAAAAACACCACGTTTTGGGGAAATGCCCCCACAAAACAAATTAAATAAAAGCAATTTGGTGAATTATAATTATTCTTTTAAAATCATTTTGCGAGGCGGCCGAGAGCACACAGGACACAAAACATGAGAGATGCATCTATTGAGCGTTCACACAAGCGTCAGCAATCTTCGACGCGATCAAGTAGCGCTGACCAGCATGGGAGCCAAGATGTGCAATTATTCTAAATCATTTTGCGAGTCGAGACTGGCCAAGGGCACACAGGATATTCTTAACATGAGATATGCATCTATTGAGCGTTCACACAAGCGTCAGCAATCTTCGAAGCGATCAAGTAGCGCTGACCAGCATGGGAGCCAAGATGTGCACCGCGCGAACGAGGCGCAACGTTTCACTACCACGTGTGAAAAAAAAATGACGCGTATTATCGATTTCAGCCGAGTTGCTTAGACCCACCTAGGTTGCGATTTAACGTAACGTTAAAATTTCCACCCAATTACAAACAGTTTAAAAGAGATAAAATTAATCTAGAAGTAGGAACTACGGTCTCACAATGCCAACACCGGTGAACAGCAGATGACTTGTCCACAGGTTGCCTATTGGCAAGCGGTTCGTTCATTCACTCGCATGTCGAGGCCGAGTCGTACCCCGAAGGGATCGATGATATACTACCCTCAACGCACGATCCCCACGACGTTAATAAGGTACGAACAGAGAACATACAAGCCGGCATAGCTCTGGTCAACCACGGTAATTTTATATTGAGTTCTAATTCTTGGACTCTAGCAATAGATATAGAGATCAACCAGTATGTTACAAAAATCGATTTAGTCATAACCAGCCTAGAAAAGCTTGAATGGGGGCATAATTTAGACCGGAATATTAATGCGATCCTTCAAGACGAACACAAATGGTTATTAGCAGAGGCCTTACGGACCAAAGAGGAAATTCAGGACTTTATATCTTCGCTCACCTCCCGTGGAAAACGCGACAAGCGAGGGTTAGTAAATGCAGAAGGGCACGGCCTAAAATTTCTGTTTGGCACCGCGACAACTAAGGATGTCGTTCAATTGAACAAGAAATGGCAAGAACTCGACAACCAGGGGCAACGAATGCATCATTTGGTAGTAGAGCAGGCAACGTTGCTCAAGGAAATCAGCGCTTTCTCAGAACATAATAACGATAACATTCTTAAATTGATTAACACAACAAAATTACTAGCGAAAAAGGCTGATGAACTAGATACATCATTCACCATTCTGGAACGCCGACAACAGCAATTGCTTACATTATTAGCGGTAAGTTCAACGTTTAGGCAAATACAGGCGGCCATAACAGACGTCCGCATGACATTCTCAAAACTCGTCCAAGCGTGGGACCAAACCACACAAGGGAAGTTGGACCCATTCCTTCTCCCAAAGACCCACTGCGATACGACACGCACTATAGCTGAGCCACTAGCCTGACTGACACAATCCTTAGCGCCTATACTGCTGAGTAGGAGTAATATATTATAGTAGCCCCCTCGACGGCTAGCGTCGCGGCAGTATAATCATAACCACCAGAGAGTGAAGACCAATAAACTAGAGAACCTTACTTAGTCTCTTTATATTATCTATAACCTTAATTAACCAAACCACCAACCAACCAACCCGCACTCCTGTGTTACACCAGTGAGCAAAAAATTAAAAAAATCTAGGGGCGAATCACAGAACGAAATCTTAGCGTAAACAACTCACTTATCTTAAAGTTACGCAAAGCTATTGTAATTTGCTCCCTGATCGGTATGGTACGTGAGAGTTACAATATCAGGCTGGGCGATTGTATACAAACCCCCCACCAGTCCGATTCATTTTTTCCGCTGCATCCGGCTGTCCTGGTTGCCAGGCTGGGAAATGATTGGGGCACGCGCTCCCCCGCACTAATTACATATATTATATCGTATAGTCTACCAAAAGTCGCACGAAAGTGAATTTTAAACTCTTGCTTTCACATTTCACTTTAATATAGGGTCAGAACAAGCCAAATGGACCAAAAGTGTGCTCGTGGATTTTTAATTTTTTTAGGAAAATTCAGGGTTACCTTTACCCCTACCTTTACAGAGTTCAGAACGTTTAAAAAAAAATTTTTTGCGACGAACCGCTCTCCGGATAGAGCCTCTCAAAGTTCGGAAAAAAACGAATATTTGGCAAATGCAGTGTGTCACAAAATCCAATGCCGATTCTAAACCGTTAAAGATATCAAAAAACTTCAGAGAGATAATTTGTTCGGAAGAGTTTGTTTTACTTTGAACTGTAGCTCAAAAGTCAGAATTTTTCAAAAGTCAGAGTCAAGCTCAGGGGCCTCGCCAGCGAGGTCCCTGGGCCTCCGAGATACTCTCCAAAGGGTCCTAGTCCGCATTTGCGGGATTGCTGACCGTTAAATCCACCCCTGCTTACGTGGTGTTTTGTTTTCTGCCTGACTTTCAACTGCAAGTTTAAACTTTAAACTCTTTCAACTTTAGCGATCAACTGCAGTTGATCGATGCGGGGCCCCGCATGCGAGCTCGTGACACTCGCATAGTGTGTATCTTGTATTTTGAGTTGACTAATTAGTAAAATAGATAATTTGTTTGCGCATGCCCCCCCACTCCCACCACCCGTAAACTCCGGGGGCCCGAGGCCCTTGCGATTGTGTGTTCTGACCACTTTTTGAACCTTAAATCCGCGTCTGCACGTAAGCTACTCGCCGACTCGCCATGCAATTGTGCATGAAATTTGAAGGTAGTAGACCCTTAAAAAAAATGTAACTTGTTAACGAATAAAATACGGGAATCGGGACTTTCAGGGATTTGAGTTCAAATAGTAAATCACATAATCCATACATTTTCAATTTTTTAAGTTCACTCCCAGTTGACGAAAAACACCCCTGAAAACAGCCATTTCGGTTTTTTTCGAATTTCATGATTTTTTAAAGAAATGAAGGTGGAAGAAACCCTTAGCGAAACCAATATGTAAACATTCGTTTACATGAAAGGTACCTACAAAAAATTTATCGTTTTCCGTTTTTCATCCCTTGCTGTTCAGAATGCACTCTGAAGTTGCAAATATTCAAAAAATTTACCCTACGTATTGACCTTCTAATTGCCCTATAAAAAGAAAAAATTCTGACTTTTGAGCTACAGTTCATAGTAAAACAAACTCTTCCGAACAAATTATCTCTCTGAAGTTTTTTGATATCTTTAACGGGTTAGAATCGGCATTGGATTTTGTGACACACTGCAACTGCCAAATATTCGTTTTTCCGAACTTTGATGGGCTCTATCTGGAGAGCGGTTCGTCGCAATTTTTTTTTTTTAAATCGCTCTGAACTCAGTAAGGGTAGGGGAATAACCCTGAATTTTCCTAAAAAAATTAAAAATCCACGAGCACACTTTTGGTCGATTGGGGTTATTAAAAAATTTGGGTTCGACTTCAGTATTAATAATATAAGCACGTTTAAGTAAAATCTTTGCTACCTTATCGCATTGGTTTGCTTCTTATCTCGTTATTTAGTGATTATATCAATACCTAAACCTACTTCCGCGTTATTGCTAGACATGGCTTCATTTTCTACAACATCACGCTTATAAATCCAAAATCGATTTACAAATAAAGAAGTTGTTTTTAAATCCCGCAATGTGTTGCGCGCGGCGAGCAATCGTTTCATGAGGAATCTTACTTCAGTCCTTATGTAAATAGCAGTCGAGCTGAATGTTTCTGAAGTGTCCAAAAGAACACTCCGAATCATTCCGAAACTTTCGGCACTTTCTAGCCCTCTGCCCTAAATAGGTGCAGCATTTCACAAAGTTATGATTATTGACGAAGGCACCAAGAAGGCATCAAAAACTTCACAATTACAAAAATTTAAGTTTTTAAATTTAGAAGCTTACCAATACCAATTATGTAGCACATCAGTTAATGGTGTACGGCCAAGTTATTTAATTCGAAATATGGAACAGTTGCAAACAGTTGCAAACGAACACGTGTACTAATCCAAGTTTTCTGTGCAAAACCTGTTACATCATCTGAATTCACTCATCAGTGGCAAGAGAAACCATTCTCAACGGATTTTCTATGGCTATAGAATTACAAATATATAGTGAGTCCACAATGTTTCCGCCTACATTAAGCTGTTATATTCCTTACTTAAGTGGCCTCTTCGAATATAATCCGCTTATCGCAGCTTAAGAGAAAGTTACTCGCGATATCGCATTTGCAGCAAGTTAAAAGAATTAACATCTCAGAGATGAATGCAACAAAAACTTTCCATGTATCGCGATGTCAGCGAATCATACATGTGTAATTAGTGAAAGACAAGAGTGAGATTGCACGCATATATGCGTATAGTGTAGCCACTTGCCAGTCCCCGAGACGGCGTCAAGTGTAAAGCCACCCCAGTGTTGCCCTGTGGGCAGAAACGCCCGCGGCCTAGGAATGCCTTCCACCAGAATCCCTACGCCACGGCCCAGCTCATCAGCCGGATTCGTGCCTTCGGCAGCTGACTTCCCGGCTCTCCCGAGCCGACAACGCCGGTCGACTCGCCAACACCCCCCCACTACCCTCTCCAGCCAGACCACACTGGGCGACAGGGATAGCTCCGCCGGCGCCACCTCTGTGACTGCTGCCACCCTATCAGACCAGACCACGGGCACCCCCACCCCCATGCCAGACAGGGCTCGCTCAGCCGATCTTGAGCAGCTCGTAGAACACGCAGTCAAGGCTGCTTTCAAGACAGCCGAAAATAAAAACAAACGGCGAACAGAACGCAGAGGCTCTGAATCGTCATCGGCTAACGTGTCACCAGCGCCCAAGCGAAAAGGCCGCAGCCTCGGCCGCCCCCCCTAGCGATCTCCATCCGCTACGATGTCCTTTCTGACGATGAGTCAGCCATGGAGGCCGAGTCGGAGGATGACAGCGTTTCCACTGAAAAAGCTGCTATCACCACGAATAAGGTACGACGGAGAGTAGTACCTATCTGCGTCAAAAACTTACTTACGCATAAGGAACTTCTGGAGATGTTAAAGCGAGCCTGCCCGACAACAGGGGCCCCCCGCAGGGAATTCTCCAAGGTGGTTCCGGCCACCATTGCCGATTATCAAGCAATAACATCCCTGCTTGATAGCACGAATGTTGAGTACTACACGTACTCAACAGCAACAACATCGTCGAAAAGATTCATTCTGCGAGGGTGTCCCTACAACGCAGACCCAGCAGACATCAGGCTGGAGCTCAGTGAACGCGGCTACGACGTTAAAGCCGTCGAGCAAATAAAAAGAGGTGACACTCTTATGCCACTTTTTACCGTGGTGCTGGCGCCAGCCCTTCCCGGCAGCAAGCCGGTCGAGCTCGGTGACATCACACGCCTCCAGGGGTGTGTGGTCTCCGCGGAAGCGCCGCGTAAAGGCATTGTCCCTGCAGTGACCATGTGCTACCGATGCCAGAAGACCGGCCACCTCGCGCCCTACTGCAGGCAAAAAGCCCGCTGCGTCAAGTGCGACGCGCAGCACGCCAGCGCCGAGTGCCCACGTCCCCGCGACCAGCCGTGCACGTGCACGAACTGCGGCGAGGCGCACGCGGCAAATTACCGTGGCTGCGCCTACCTAAAGGCTGCGCAGAAACACGCTCCAGCGCCAGCAGCGCGCCGCTCCCCGGCTGCAAACCCAGTTCAGCGCGCCCCCATGCGCAACCTGACGGCTATCGCGCGTCCTGTCTCTTCAAACATCAGCTACAGCGCCATAGCAGGTAACAACCCTCCGCTTATCGCCGAGCCCGCTCCTGCCGCCCATGCCGCGCAGGGCAGCACTCTGACGCCGCCACCAACGTTCGACTGGATGAGCGCTGTGTGTCAAGTAGCCACGCTCGTGATCGACTTGGCTCTTCATCCGATTGCCACCACCATTGCAACTCTGGTGATCACGTTCTGCCAAAGCGCACCCTCCCACCATGGGTAGATGGTCCCCCGCTCTGACTCAACTAGTGATGTGGAACGCTAATGGCGTTCTTTCCCGTCGAGACGAACTACTCGCATTCGTGACATCACACGAGTTCTCGGTCGCGCTACTTTCCGAAACTCACCTCCGGAACCAGAACTGGTTCGCGATGGCAAACCATCACGTCTACCGCACCGACCGTCCCATCGCGGCGAACCAGCGCAGCGCGGAAGGCACGGTCATCCTGGTAAACCACAACATCCGCCACGAGGAACTCACCTTGCCGCCCTTCGAGCGGCTGGAGGCGACAGGAGTGCTCGTCCACACCGCGCGCGGGCCGCTGCGGCTCTTCGCGGTCTACTCAGCCCCAAATGCCAAACTTGTGCTCAGCGACCTGGACGCCTTGCTCGACTCCCCCCTGCCCACCATTATAGCAGGTGACCTCAACTGCAAAGACCCGGCATGGAACTCACGTCGCGGGAACGCCAAGGGCCTTCGACTCAGAGCGCACGCCATCCGGTCAGGCTTCGACGTTTATGGCCCGACGGAACCAACGCACATACACCACAACACCACGGCTGACGTGCTCGACATTGTACTGATGAAGAACTGCCAGCATTCTCTGGAGCTGGAATCTCTCGCTGAACTGTCATCGGACCATAACCCAGTGCGCATTACCATCGGGGACGAGCTGCTGCCTGCGCCTCAAGCACCGAGACGATGCTGGCGACGGGCCGACTGGGACGCGTATCGCGTTGCCGTTGCAGAGTACGTGGCCACCTCGCCAATTACCACACCTGCCGAGTTGGACCAGGCGGTCACCCAACTCACCGACACCATCGTGACGGCAGCTGAACGCAGCGTGCCACTGTCACCACCCAGCCACTGCTCGATCTACGACCTCCCGCCCAACCTGATGGCGGCCATCCACGAGAAGAACAAGGCCCGACGCCAATAGCAACAGCTGCGCACGCCAGATCGCAAGGCGCGATACAACAAGCTAGAACGAGAGCTGACACGAGACATCGCCGTCTTTCGCGGCAAGCGCTGGGATCCAACCGTCGGTGAACTCAAGCCAGAAGACGCCAGCATATGGACTATGACTCGCAAGCTGCTAAACCGAGCGGAGCCGAGTCCGCCATTGCAAGGGCGCAACCACCTCGCGTGTTCTCCCAGAGACAGAGCCGAAGTGCTGGCCGATTCGCTCGAGGCCCAGTTCACGCCGAACCCACCAAACGAACACTCGGCTGGCGTAGAGCAGGCCGTGACCCGTCACCTCGCAGCCAACAGACCACGGGATCAATCGTCACAACCCGTCACCATGAGCCACGTGGCCGACATCGTCATGGGACTCCCTACCAAGAAGGCCCCGGGCGCTGACGGGGTAACAAACACGAAGATTCGCGAACTACCAGATGCAGGTGCTCTCCGGCTAGTTGCCATCATCAACGCCAGCCTGCAGCATCAACATTTCCCAACACCATGGAAATGTGCGAAAGTCATCGTGTTTCCTTAACCGGGCAAACCTCTGCGCGACCCGGCGAACTACAGGCCAATCAGTCTGCTGTCCTGCCTATCAAAGGTCCTTGAGAAAGTGGTACACAGCCGACTCAAGGACTTTGTCGACCGCCATGACCTCATCATTCCGCAACAATTCGGCTTTCGTCCGAAGCACTCCACAACACATCAATTGCTGCGAGTGACAAATCACATCCAAGAAGGCCTGAGATACCAAAAGAGCACAGGGTAATTTTCCTCGACATCGCAAAAGCTTTTGACCGCGTCTGGCACACCGGTCTTTTGGGGAAGCTGATCTCCCAGGGCTTCGACGGCTACCTAATCAACTGGGTAGTCAGCTATCTCGACAGCCGCTCCTTCTTCGAGGCGCTGCGCGGCGAGAAATCGACGACGCGGCCCATCGCAGCAGGCGTCCAGCAACAAGGGGGGAAGCCCCGGAGGAGGGGGAAGCCCCGGCGGAGGCCCTGGAGGAGAGGGAAGCCCCGCCGAGTTCCCCCGGCAGAGTCCCTGGAGGAGGGGGAAGCCGCGGCGAAGTCCCTGGAGGAGGGGGAAGCCATTGAGTTCCCCGGAGGAGGGGAAAGCCCCGGCGGAGGCCCCGGAGGATGGGGAAGCCCCGGTGGAGTCCCTGGAGGAGGGGGAAGCCTCGGCGGAGGCCTCGGAGGAGGGGGAAGCCCCAAAGAGTACCCCGGAGGAGGGGGAAGCCCCACCGAGTTTCCCGGAGGAGGGGGAAGCCTCGGCGGAGTCCCTGGAGGAGGGGGAAGCCACTGCGGAGTCCCTGGAGGAGGGGGAAGCATCGCTAAATTCCCCGGAGGAGGGGGAAGCCCCGGCGGAGTCCCTGGAGGGGGGGGGGGAAGCCCCGCCGAGTTCCCCGGAGGTAAAGGAAGCCCCGGCGGAGTCCCTGGAGGGGGGGAGAAGCCCCGGCGGAGGCCCCGAGGAGGGGGAAGCCCCGCTGAAATTCCCGGAGGAGGGGGAAGCCCCTGAGTTCCCCGGAGGTAAGAGAAGCCCTATCAGAGGCCCCGAAGGAGGGGGAAGCCCCGGCGGAGTCCTTGGAGGGGGGGGGAGGGAAGCCCCGGCGGAGGCCCCGGAGGAGGGGGAAGCCCCGCCGAGTTCCATGGAGGAGGGGGAAGCCCCGCCGAGTTCCCCGGAGGAGGGGGAAGCCCCGGCGGAGGCCCCATAGGAGAGGAAAGCCCCGGCGGAGGCCCCAGTGGGGGGGGAAGCCCCGGTGGAGGCCCCGGAGGTAAGGGAAGCCCCGGCGGAGGCCCCGGAGGAGGATGAAGACCCGCCGAATTCCCCGGTGAAGGGGGAAGCCCCGCCGACTTTCCCGAAGGAGGGAGAAACCCCGGCAAAGGCCCCGGAGGAGTAGGAAGCCCCGGAGGAGGGGAAAGCCCCGGCAGAGGCCCCAGTGGATGGAGAAGCCCCGGTGGAGGCCCCGGAAGTAAGGGAAGCCCTGGCGGAGGCCCCGGACGAGAGGAAAGCCCCGGCGGAGTCCCTGGAAGAGGGCGAAGCCCCAGCGGAGGCCCCGGAGGAGGGGGAATCCCAGACGAGTTGCCCGGAGGAGCGGGTAGCCCCACCGAGTTTCCCGGAGGAGAGGGAAGCCCTGGTGGAGGCTCCGGAGGAAGGACGAAGCCCCGGCGGAGTCCCTGGAGGAGGGGGGAAGCCACTGCAGAGTCCCTGGAGGAGGGGGAAGCCTAGCTAAATTCCCCGGAGGATAGGGAAGCCCCGGCGGTGACCCTGGAAGAGGGGGAAGCCCCGCCGCATTCCCCGGAGGAGGGGGAAGCCCTGGCGGAGTCCCCGGAGGTAGGGGAAGCCCCTGAGTTCCCCGGAGGAGGAGAAAGCCCCGGCGGAGGCCCCGGAGGAGGGGGAAGCCCCGGCGGAGGGCCCGTAGGAGGGGGAAGCACCGCCGAGTTCCCCGGAGGAGGGGAATGCCCCGGCGGTGGCCCCGGAGGAGGAAGAAGCACTGCCGAGTTTCCCGTAGGAGGGGGAAGCCCCGGCGGAGGCCCCGGAGAAGGGAAAAGCCCCGGCGGAATCCCTGGAGGAGTGGGAAGCAACGGCGGAGTCCCTGTTGGTGAGGAAGCTCCGCCAAATTCCCCGGAGGAGGGGGAAGCCCCGGTAGATTCCCTGGAGGAGGGGGAAGCCCCGCCGAGTTCCCCGGAGGAGAAATATGCCCCGCCGAGTTCCCTGGAGCAGGGGGAAGCCCCGGCGGAAGCCCTGGAGGAGGGGGAAGCCCCGTCGAAATCCCTGGAGGAGAGGGAAGCCCCGGCGGAGGCCCCGGAGGAGTGGGAAGCCTCGGCGGAGTCCATGGAGGAGGGGGAAGCCCCGGCGGAGGCCCCGGAGGAGGGGGAAGCCGTGCCGAGTTACCCCGGCGGAGACCCTGGAGAAGGGGGAAGACCCGCTGAGTTCCCCGGTGGAGGGGGAAAACCCGGTGGAGTCCCTGGAGGGGGGGGGAAGCCCCGCCAAGTTCCCCGGAGGAGGGGGTAGCCCCAGCGGATGGCCCGGAGGAGGGGGAACCCCGCCGAGTTCCCCGGAGGAGGGGGAAAACCCGGCGGAGTCCATGGTGGGGGGGGGAAGCCCCGCCAAATTCCACGGAGGAGGGGTTAGCCCCGGCGGAGGCCCCGGAGGAGGAGGAAGCCCCGGCGGAGGCCCTGGATGAGGGGGAAGCCCCGCCGAGTTCCCCCGGCAGAGTTCCTGGAGGAGGGGGAAGCCCCGGCGAAATCCCTGGAAGAGGGGGAAGCCCCGCCGAGTTCATCGAGGGAGGGGGAAGCCACGCCGAGTTCTTCGGAGGTGGGGGAAGCCACTGAGTTTCCCGGAAGAGGGGAAGCCCCTGAGTTCCACGGAGGAAAGGGAAGCCCCAGCGGATGGCCCGGAGGAGGGGGAAGCCCCACCGAGTTCCCCGGATGAGGGGGAAGCCCCACCGAGTTCCCCGGAGGAGGGGGAAAACCCGGCGGAGTCCCTGGAGGGGGGGGAAGCCCCGCCAAATTCCACGGAGGAGGGGTTAGCCCCGGCGGAGGCCCCGGAGGAGGAGGTAGCCCCGGCGGAGGCCCTGGATGAGGGGGAAGCCCCGGTGGAGTCCAAGGAGGAGGGGGAAGCCCCGCCAAATTCCCTGGTGGAGAGGGAAGCAACGGCGGAGTCCGTGGCGGTGGGGGAATCCCCGTCAAATTCCCCGGAGGAGATGTAAGCCCCGGCAGAGTCCCTAGAGGAGAGGGAAGCCCCGCCGAATTCCCCGGTGAAGGGGGAAGCGCTGCCGACTTTCCCGGAGGAGGGGGAAACCCCGGCGGAGGCCCCGGAGGAGTTGGAAGCGGCGGTAGAGTCCCTTGAGATGGGAAAAGCCCCAGCGATGGCCCAGGAGGAGTGGGAAGCCCCGGCGGAGTGGGAAGCCCCGGCGGATTCCCTGGAGGAGGGGGAAGCCCCGCCGAGTTCCCCGGAGGAGGGGGAAGCCCCGCCGAGTTCCCCGGAGGAGGGGAAAGCCCCGGCGGAGGCCCCGGAGCAGAGGAAAGCCACGGCGGACTCCCCAGTGGGGGGGGGGGAAGCCCCGGTAGAAGCCCCGAAGGTAAGGGAAGCCCCGGCGGAGGCCCCGGAGGAGTGGGAAGCCCCGGAGGAGGGGGAAGCCCCGGCGGAGTCCCTGGAGAAGAGGGAAGCCCCGCCGAATTCCCCGGAGGAGGGGGAAGCCACAGTAGAGTCCCTTGAGGAGGGGGAAGCCCCAGCGAAGGCCCAGGAGGAGTGGGAAGCCCCTTGCGGAGTCCCTGGAAGAGGGGGAAGCCACTGCGGATTCCTTGGAGGAGGGTGAAGCTCCGCCGAGTTCCCCGGAGGAGGGGGAAGCCCCGCCGAGTTCCACCGGCGGAGTCCCTGGAGAAGGGGGAAGCCCCGGCGGAGGCCCCGGAGGAGGGGGAAGCTCCGCCGAGTTCCACCGGCGGAGTCCCTGGAGAAGGGGAAAGCCCCGGCGGAGTCCTGGGAGAAGGGGGAAACCCCGCCGAGTTCCCCGGTGGAGGGGGAAGCTACAGCGGAGTCCATGGAGGAGAAGGAAGCAACGGCGGAGACCCTGGAGGTGGGCTCGGAGGAGTGGGAAGCCCCGGCGGAGTCCCTGGAGGAGGAGGAAGCCCCGGCGGAAGCCTTGGTGGTGGTAGAAGCCCCGCCGAGTTCCCACGGCTGAGTCCCTGGAGGAGTGGGATGCCCCGGCGGAGTCCCTGGAGGAGGGGGAAGCCCCGCCGAGTTCCCCGGAGGTGAGGAAAGACCCGCCGAGTTCTTCGGAGGTGGGGGAAGCCCCTGAGTTTCTCGGAGGAGGGGGAAGCCCCGGCGGCGGCCACGGAGGAGGGGGAAGCCCCGGCGGAGGCCCCGGAGGAGGGGGAAGCCCCGGCGGTGTCCCTGGAGGAGGGGGAAGCCCCGGCGGAGGGCTCGGAGGAGTGGGAAGCCACGCGGAGGCCCCGGAGGTTTAGGAGGCCCCGGCGGAGTCCCCGGAGGAAGGGGAAGCCCCACAGTTCCCCGGAGGAGAGGGAAGCCCCGCCAAATTCCCCGGAGGAGGGGGAAGCCCCGGCGGTGTCCCTGGAAGAGGAGGAAGCCCCGCCGAATTCCCTGGAGGAGAGGGAAGCCCCGCCGAGTTCCCCGGAGGAGAAGGAAGCCCCGGCGGAGGCCCTGGAAGGGGGAAGCCCCGCCGAGTTCCCCCGGCAGAGTCACTGGTGGAGAGGGATGCCCCGCCGAGTTTCCCGGAGGAGGGGGTAGCCCCGGCGGAGGGCTCGGAGGAGTGGGAAGCCCCGGCGGAGGCCCCGGAGGTTTGGGAAATCTTGGCGGAGTCCCTGGAGGAGGGGGAAGCCCCGCCGTATTCCCCGGAGGTGGGGGAAGCCCCGGCGGAATCCCCGGAGGTAGGGGAAGCCCCTGAGTTCCCCGGAGGAGGAGGCAGCGCCGGCGGATGCTCCGGAGAAGGGGGAAGCCCCGGCGGAGGCCCCGGGGGAGGGGGAAGCCCCGCCGAGTTCCCCGGAAGAGGGGGATGCCCCGGCGGAGGCCCCGGAGAAGGAAGAAGCTTTCCCGAGTTTTTCGGAAGAGGGGGAAGCCCCGGCGGAGGCCCCGGAGAAGGGGAAGCCCCGGCGCAGTCCCTAGAAGGAGAGGAAGGCCCCGGTAGAGTCCAAGGAGGTGGGGGAATCCCCGCCAAATTCCCCGGAGGAGAGGGAAGCAACGGCGGAGTCCGTGGCGGTGGGGGAATCCCCGTCAAATTCCCCGGAGGAGATGGAAGCCCCGGCGGAGTCCCTAAAGGAGGGGGAAGCCCCGCCGAATTCCCCGGTAAAGGGGGAAGCCACGGTAGAGTCCCTTGAGGAGGGGGAAGCCCCGGCGGGGGCCCCGGAGGAGTGGGAAGCCCCGGAGGAGGCCCCGGCGGAGGGGGAAACCCCTGTGGAGTCCCTGGAGAAGGGGGAAGCCATGGCGGAGGCCCCGGAGGAGGGGAAAGCCCCGGCGGAGTCCCTGGAGGAGGAGAAAGCCCCGGTGGAGTCCCTGGAGGAGGGGGAAGCCCCGGAGGAGGCCCCGGAGGAGAGGGAAGCCCCGGCGGAGGCCCTGGAAGGAAGAAGCCCAGCTGAGTTCGCCCGGCGGAGTCACTGGACGAGGGGGAAGCCCCGCCGAGTTTCCCGGAGGAGGGGGAAGCCCCTGAGATCCCCGAAGGAGGGGGAAGCCCCAGCGGAGGCCCTGGAGGGGGGGGAAACCCCGGTGGAGTCCCTGGAGGAGGGGGAAGCCTCGGCGGAGGCCCCGGAGGAGGGTGAAGCCCCGCCGAGTTTCCCGGAGGAGGAGGAATCCCCGCCGAGTTCCCCCGGCGGAGTCCTTGGAGGAGGGGGAAGCCCCGCCGAGTTTCCCGGAGGAGGGGGAAGCCCCGGCGGAGGGCTCGGAGGAGTGGGAAGCCCCGGCGGAGGCCCCGGAGGTTTAGGAAATAACGGCGGAGTCCCTGGAGGAGGGGAAAGCCCCGCCGAATTCCCCGGAGGAGGGGGAAGCCACGGTAGAGTCCCTGGAGGAGAGGAAGCCCCGCCGAGGGGCTTCCCCCTCCTCCGGGGAAACTCGGCGGGGCTTCCCCCTCCTCCGGGACACTCGTCGGGGCTTCACCCTCCTCCGGGGCCACCGCCGAGTCTTCCCCCTCCTCCAGGGACTCCACCGGGGCTTCCCCCTCCTCCAGGGACTCCGCCGGGGCTTCCCCCTCCTCCGGGGCCCCCGCCGTGGCTTCCCCCTCCTCTGGGAAACTCGGGGAATTCCCCCTCCTCCGGGGAACTCGTCGGGGCTTCATCCTCCTCCGGGGCCTCCGCCGAGGCTTCCCCCTCCTCCAGGGCCTCCGCCGCGGCTTCCACCACCTCCGTGGAATTTTGCGGGGCTTCCCCCTCCTCCGGGGATCTCGGCGGGTCTTCTTCCTCCTGCGGGGCCACCGCAGTGGCTTCCCCCTCCTCCGGGAAACTCGGCGGGGCTTCCCCCTCCTCCGGGAAACTCGGCGGGGCTTCACCCTCCTCCGGGGCCTCCGCCGAGGCTTCCCCCTCCTCCAGGGACTCCACCGGGGTTTCCCCCTCCTCCAGGGCCTCCGCTGGGGCTTCCCTCTCCTTCGGGGATCTCAGGGGCTTCCCCCTCCTCCGGGAAACTCGGCGGGGCTTCCCCCTCGTCCAGTGACTCCGCCGGGCGAACTCGGCTGGGCTTCTTCCTTCCAGGGCCTCCGCCGGGGCTTCCCTCTCCTCCGGGGCCTCCGCCGGGGATTCCCCCTCCTCCGTGGCCTCCGCCGGGGCTTCCCCCTCCTCCGGGGAACTCAAGGGCTTCCCCTACCTCCGGGGACTCCGCCGAGTCTTCCCACTTCTCCAGGGACTCCGCCGGGGGAACTCGGCGGGGCTTCCCCCTCCTCCGGGGCTTCCGCCGGGGCTTTCCCCTCTTCCAGGAAATCCGCCGGGGAACTCGAAGGGGCTTTCCCCTCCTTCAGGGTATTCGGCGGGGCTTCCTCCTTTTCCAGGGACACCGCCGGGGCTTCCCCCTCCTCCGGGGAATTTGGCGGGGTTTCCCCCTCCTCCGGGGAACTAGCCGGGGTTACCATTCCTCCGGGGAACTGAGGGGCTTCACCTAGTTTCGGGGACTCCGCCGGGGCTTCCCAAACCTCCGGGGCGTCCGCCGGGGCTTCCCACTCCACCGAGCCCTCCGCCGGGGCTTCTCCCTCCTCCAGGGACTCCGCCGGGGCTTCCCCCTCCTCCGGGGCCTCCGCCGGGGATTCCCCCTCCTCCGTGGCCTCCGCCGGGGCTTCCCCCTCCTCCGGGGAACTCAAGGGCTTCCCCTACCTCCGGGGACTCCGCCGAGGCTTCCCAAACCTCCGTGGCCTCCACCGGGGCTTCCCACTCCTCCGAGCCCTCCGCCGGGGCTTCCCCGGAGGAGGGGGAAGCCCCAGCGGAGGCCCTGGAGGAGGGGGAAGCCCCGGCGGAGTTTCCCGGAGGAGGGGGAAGCCACGGCGGTGGCCCCGCAGGAGGAAGAAGACCCGCCGAGATCCCCGGAGGAGGGGGAAGCCCCGCCAAATTCCACGGAGGAGGGGGGAGCCGCGGCGGAGGTCCTGGAGGAGGGGGAAGCCTCGGCGGAGGCACGGAGGAGGGTGAAGCCCCGACGAGTTCCCCGGAGGAGGGGGAAGCCCCGCCGAGTTTCCCAGAGGAGGGGGAAGCCACAGCGGGGGCCCCGAAAGAGGGGGGCGCCCCGGCGGAGTCCCTGGAGAAGGGGGAAGCCTCGGCGGAGGCCCCGGAGGAGGGTGAAGCCCCGACGAGTTACCTGGAGAAGGGGGAAGCCCCGCCGAGTTTCCGGAGGAGGGGGAAGCCCCTGAGTTCCCCGGAGGAGGGGGAAGCCCCGGCGGAGGCCCCGGCGGAGGGGGAAACCCCTGTGGAGTCCCTGGAGGAGGGGGAAGCCATGGCGGAGGCCCCGGAGGGGGGGGAAGCCCTGCAGAGTTTCCAGGAGGAGGGGGAAGCCCCGGCGGAGGCCCCGGAGGAGGGGGAAGCCCCAGTAGAGTCCCTGGTGAAGGGGGAAGCTGCGGCGGAGTCCTCGGAGGTCTGGGAAATTTCGCTGTGTTCTACGGAGGAGGGGGTAGCCCCGGTAGAGTCCCCGGATGAGGGAAAAGCCCCGGCGGAGGCCTCGGAGGTAGGGGGAAGCCCCGGCGGTGGCCCCTGAAGAGGGGGAAGCCCCGCCGAGTTTCCCGAAGGAGGTGGAAGCCCCGGCGGAGGCCCCGGAGGAGGGCGAAGAGCTGGCGGAGTCCCAGGAAGAGGGGAAAACCCCGGTGGAGGCCTCGGAGGAGAGGGAAGCCCCAGCGGAGTCCCTGGAGAAGAGGGAAGCCCCGCCGAGTTTCCCGGAGGCGGTAGAAGCCCCGGCGGAGGCCCCGGAGGCGGCAGAAGCCCCGGTGGAGGCCCCTTAAGGTGGCAGAAGCCCCGCCGAGTTTCCCGGAGAAGGGGGAAGCCCCGGCGGAGGGGTCGGATGAGGGGGAAGCCCCGGCGGAGGCTCCGGAGGAGGGGGAAGCCCCGGCGGAGGCCTCGGAGGAGGGAAAAGTCCCGGCGGAGGCCCCGGAGGAGGGGGAGGCCCCGGTGGAGTCCCTGGAGGAGGGGGAAGCCCCGGCGGAGGCTCCGGAGGAGGGGGAAGCCCCGGCGGAGGCCTCGGAGGAGGGAAAAGTCCCGGCGGAGGCCCCGGAGGAGAGGGAGGCCCCAGTAGAGTCCCTGGTGGAGGGGGAAGCCCTGGCGGAGGCCTCGGAGGTAGGGGAAATTCAGCCGAGTTCCACGGAGGAGAGGGAAGCCCCGGTAGAGTCCCCGGAGGACGGGAAAACCCCGGCGGAGGCCCCGGAGGAGGGGGAAGCCCCGGCGGAGGCCCCTGAAGAGGGGGAAGCCCCGCCGAGTTTCCCGAAGGAGGTGGAAGCCCCGGCGGAGGCCCCGGAGGAGAGGGAAGCCCCGGCGGATGCCTTGGAGGTGGTGGTAGCCCCACTGAAATCCCCAGAGGAGAAGGAAGCCCCGCCGAGTTTCCCGGAGGAGGGGGACGCCCCACCGAGTTTCCTGGAGGTGGGGGAAGCCCCGCCGACCTCCCCGGAGGAGAGGGAAACCCCGGCGGAGGTCCCGGAGGAGTGGGAAGCCCCGGAGGAGAAGAAAGCTAGGGCGGAGTCCCTGGAAGAGGAAGAAGCCCCGGCGGAGGCCCCGGTGGTAGCGGAAGCCCCGCCGAGTTTCCAGGAGGAGGGGGAAGCCCCGGAGGAGGCCCCGGTGGAGAGGGAAGCCCCGTTGAGTTTTTCGGAGGAGGGGGAAGCCCGGGCGGAGGCCCCAGAGGAGTGGGAAGCCCTGGCGGAGGCCCCGGAGGAGTGGGAAGCCACTGGGTTCCCTGGTAGAGGGGGATGCCACGGCGAGTTCCCCGGAGGAGGTGGAAGCCCCGGCGGAGGCCCCGAAGAAGAGCGAAGCGCTTGCGGAGTCCCTGGAGGAGAGGGAAACCCCGCTGAGTTCCCCGGAGGAGGGGGAAGCCCCAGTAGAGTCCCTGGTGGAGAAGGAAGCTGCGGCGGAGGCCTCGGAGGTGGGGGAAATTTCGCTGTGTTCCCCGGAGGAGGGGGAAGCCCCGGTAGAGTCTCCGGAGGAGGGGGAAACCCCGGCGGTGGCCCCGGAGGAGGGGGAAGCCCCGGCGGAGTCCCTGGAGGAGGAAGAAGCCTCGCCGAAATCCCCGGGGAATGGGGAAGCCCTGCAGAGTTTCCAGGAGGAGGGGGAAGCCCCGGCGAAGCCTCGGATGAGGGAAAAGCCCCGGCGGAGGCCCCGGAGGAGGGGGAAGCCCCAGTAGAGTCCCTGGTGGAGGGAGAAGCCCCGGCGGAGGCCCCGGAGGAGAAGGAAGCCCCGGTAGAGTCCCCGGAGGAGGGGGAAACCCCGTGGGAGCCCCGGAGAAGGGGGAAGCCCCGGCGGTGGCCCCTGAAGAAGGGGAAGCCCCGCCGAGTTTCCCGAAGGAGGTGGAAGCCCCGGCGGAGGCCCCCGGAGGAGGGCGAAGCGCTGGCGGAGTCCCTGGAGGAGGGGGAAGCCCCGCCGAGTTTCCCGGTGGATGGGGATGCCCCGGCGGAGGCCCCGGAGGAGGGGGAAGCCCCGGCGGTGGCCCCGGAGGAGGGCGAAGTGCTGGCGGAGTCCCTGGAGGAGGGGGAAACCCCGCCGAGTTCCCCGGAGGAGGGGGAAGCCCCGGCGGTGGCCCCGGAGGAGGGCGAAGTGCTTGCGGAGTCCCTGGAGGAGAGGGAAACCCCGCTGAGTTCCCCGGAGGAGGGGAAAGCCCCAGTAGAGTCCCTGGTGGAGGGGGAAGCACCGGAGGAGGCCTCGGAGGTGGGGGAAATTCCGGCAAATTCCCCGGAAGAGGAGAAAGCCCCGGTAGAGTCCCCGGAGGAGGGTAAACGTCGGCGGAGGCCCCAGAGGAGGGGGAAGCCCCAGCGGAGTCCCTGGAGAAGGGGGAAGCCCCACCGAAATCCCCGGCGGAGGGGGAAGCCCTGCAGAGTTTCCAGGAAGAGGGGGAAGCCCCGCCGAATTACTCGTAGAAGGGAGAAGCCCCGCCGAGTTTCCCGGAGGAGGGGGAATCCCCGGCGGAGTCCCTAGAGGTGGTGGAAGCCCTAGCGGAGGCCCCAGAGGATGGGAAAGCCTCGGCGGAGGCCCCGGAGGAGGGGGAAGCCCCGCCGAGTTTCCCGGTGGTGGGGGAATCCCCGTCGGAGTCCCTGGAGAGGAGGGGAGCAACCACGGCGGAGGCCCCGGGGGAGGGGGAAGCCCCGGCGGAAGCCCCGGAGGAGAGGAAAGCCCCGGCGAAGGTTCCGGTGGAGGGGGATGCCTTGGCGAGTTCCACGGAGAAGAGGGAAGCCCCGGCGGAGTCCCTGGAGGAGAGGTAAGTCCCGGCGGAGGCCCCAGAGGAGGGGGATGCGCCGGCGGAGGCCCCGGAGGAGTGGGAAGCCCCGCCGAGTTTCCTGGAGGTGAGGGAAGCCCCGGCGGATGCCCCGGAGGTGGTGGAAGCCCCGCCGAATTCCCCGGAGAAGAAGGAAGCCCCACCGAGTTTCCCGGAGAAGGTAGAAGCCCCGGCGGAGGCCCCGGAGGAGGGGGAAGCCCTGCAGAGTTTCCAGGAGGGGGGGTAAGCGCCGGCGAAGGAACCGGAGGTTGGAAAAGCCCCGGAGGAGGCCCCGGAGGAGGGGGAAGCCCCGGCGGAGGCCCCGGAGGAGAGGGAAGCCCCGCCGAGTTTCCCGGTGGAGGGGGAATCCCCGGCGGAGTCCCTAGAGGAGAAGAAAGCCCCGGTGGAGGCCCCAGAGGAGAAGGAAGCCTCGGCAGAGGCCCCGAAAGGTGGGGGAAGCCCCGCCGAGTTTCCTGGAGGAGGGGAAAGCCCCGGCGGAGGCCCCGGAGGAGGGGGAAGCCCCGGCGGAGGCCCCGGAGGACGGGGAAGCCCCGGCGGAGGCCCCGGAGGAGGGGGAAGCCCCGGCGGTGGCCCCGGAGGTCGGGGAAGCCCCGCCGAGGTCCCCGGAGAAGAAAGAAGCCACGGCGAAGTCCCCGGAGGAGTGGGAAGCCCCGGAGGATGGGGAAGCCTGTACGGAGTCCCTGGAGGAGGAAGAAGCCCCGGCGGAGTCCCTGGAGGAGGAGGAAGCCCCAGCGGAGGCTCCGGAGGAGGGGGAAGCACTCGGCGGAGTCCCTGGAGGAGGGGGAAGCCCCGCCGAGTTTCCCGGTGGATGGGGATGCCCCGGCAGAGGCCCCGGAGGAGGGGGAAGCCCCGGCGGTGGCCCCGGAGGAGGGCGAAGTGCTGGCGGAGTCCCTGGAAAAGGGGGAAACCCCGCCGAGTTCCCCGGAGGAGGGGGAAGCCCCGGCGGTGGCCCCGGAGAAGGGCGAAGTGCTGGCGGAGTCCCTGGAGGAGAGGGAAACCCCGCTGAGTTCCCCGGAGGAGGGGAAAGCCCCAGTAGAGTCCCTGGTGGAGGGGGAAGCACCTAAGGAGGCCTCGGAGGCGGGGGAAATTCCGGGAAATTCCCCGGAAGAGGAGAAAGCCCCGGTAGAGTCCCCGGAGGAGGGTAAACGTCGGCGGAGGCCCCAGAGGAGGGGGAAGCCCCAGCGGAGTCCCTGGAGAAGGGGGAAGCCCTACCGAAATCCCCGGGGGAGGGGGAAGCCCTGCAGAGTTTCCAGGAGGAGGGGGAAGCCCCGCCGAATTACTCGTAGAAGGGAGAAGCCCCGCCGAGTTTCCCGGAGGAGGGGAAATCCCCGGCGGAGTCCCCAGAGGATGGGGAAGCCCCGGCGGAGGCCCCGGAGGAGGGGGAAGCCCCGCCGAGTTTTCCGGTGGAGGGGGAAGCCCCGCCGTGTACCCCGGAGGAGAGGGAAGCCCCGGCGGATGCCCCGGAGGTGGGGGAAGCCCCGCCGAATTCCCCGGAGGTGGGGGAATCCCCGTCGGAGTCCCTGGAGAGGAGGGGAGCAACCACGGCGGAGGCCCCGGGGGAGAAGGAAGCCCCGGCGGAAGCCCCGGAGGAGAGGAAAGCCCCGGCGAAGGTTCCGGTGGAGGGGGATGCCCCGGCGAGTTCCCCGGAGAAGAGGGAAGCCCCGGCGGAGTCCCTGGAGGAGAGGTAAGTCCCGGCGGAGGCCCCAGAGGAGGGGGATGCCCCGGCGGAGGCCCCGGAGGAGTGGGAAGCCCCGCCGAGTTCCCTGGAGGTGAGGGAAGCCCCGGCGGATGCCCCGGAGGTGGTGGAAGCCCCGCCGAATTCCCCGGAGAAGGAGGAAGCCCCACCGAGTTTCCCGGAGGAGGGGGAAGCCCCACCGAGTTGCCTGGAGAGGGGGAAGCCCCGGCGGTGGCCTCGGCGAAGTGGGAAGCCCCGGAGGAGGGGGAGGCCATGGCGGAGTCCCCGAAGGAGGGGAAAGCCCTGCCGAGTTCCCCGGAGCCGGGGGAAGCCCCGGCGGAGGCCCCGGAGTAGGGGGAAGCCCCGGTGGATGCCCCGGAGAAGGGGGAAGCCCCGGCGGAATCCCTGGAGGAGGGGGAAGCTTCGGCGGAGGCCCTGGAGGAGGGGGAGGCCCCGGTGGAGTCCCTGGAGGAGTGGGAAGCCTGGCTGAGGCCCCGGTGGAGGGGGAAGCCCCGCCAAAATCCCCGGGGGAGGGGGAAGCCCTATAGATTTTCCAGGAGTAGGGGGAAGCCCCGGCGGAGGCCCCGGAAGAGGGAAAAGCCCCGGCGGAGGCCCCGGAGGAGGGAGAAGCCCCGGCGGAGTCCCTGGAGAAGGGGTGAGCCCCGCCGGGTTCCCCGGGGGAGGGGGAAGCCACGGCGAAAGCCCTGGAGGAGTGGGAAGCCCCGGAGGAGTGGGAAGCCAGAGAAGAGTCCCTGGAGGAGGAAGAAGCCCTGGCGAAATCCCTGGAGGAGGAGGAAGCCCCGGCGAAGGCCCCGGAGGAGGTGGAAGCCACGGCAGAGTCCCTGGAGGAGGGGGAAGCCACGCCTAGTTTCCCGGAGGAGGGGGAAGCCCCGGCGGAGGCCCCCGAAGAGGAGGAAGCTCCGCCTAGTTTCGCGAAGGAGGTGGAAGCCCCGGCGGAGGCCCCGGAGGAGGGCGAAGCGCTGGCGGAATCCCTGGAGGAGAGGGAAACCCCGCTGAGTTCCTCGGTGGAGGGGGTGGTCCCAGTAGAAACCCTGGTGGAGGAAGAAGCCCCGCCGAGTTTCCCGGTGGATGGGGATGCCCCGGCGGAGGCCCCGGAGGAGGAGGAAGCCCCGGCGGTGGCCCCGGAGGAGGGCGAAGTGCTGGCGGAGTCCCTGGAGGAGAGGGAAACCCCGTCGAGTTCCCCGGAGGAGGAGGAAGCCCCGCCGAGTTTCCCGGTGGATGGGGATGCCCCGGCGGAGGCCCCGGAGGAGGGGGAAGCCCCGGCGGTGGCCCCGGAGGAGGGCGAAGTGCTGGCGGAGTCCCTGGAGGAGGGGGAAACCCCGCCGAGTTCCCCGTAGGAGGGGGAAGCCCCGGCGATGGCTTTGGAGGAGGGCGAAGTGCTGGCGGAGTCCCTGGAGGAGAGGGAAACCCCGCCGAGTTCCCCGGAGGAGGGGAAAGCCCCAGTAGAGTCCCTGGTGGAGGGGGAAGCACCGGCGGAGGCCTCGGAGGTGGGGGAAATTCCGGCAAATACCCCGGAAGAGGAGAAAGCCCCGGTAGAGTCCCCGGAGGAGGGGGAAACGTCGGCGGAGGCCCCAGAGGAGGGGGAAGCCCCAGCGGAGTCCCTGGAGAAGGGGGAAGTCCCGCCGAAATCCCCGGGGGAGGGGGAAGCCCTGCAGAGTTTCCAGGAGGAGGGGGAAGCCCCGCCGAATTACTCGTAGAAGGGAGAAGCCCCGCCGAGTTTCCCGGAGGAGGGGAAATCCCCGGCGGAGTCCCCAGAGGATGGGGAAGCCCCGGCGGAGGCCCCGGAGGAGGGGGAAGCCCCGCCGAGTTTCCCGGTGGAGAGGGAATTACCGGCGGAGTCCCTAGAGGAGAGGTAAGTCCCGGTGGAGGCCCCAGAGGGGGGGGGGGATGCCCCGGCGGAGGCCCCGGAGGAGTGGGAAGCCCCGCCGAGTTCCCTGGAGGTGAGCGAAGCCCCGGCGGATGCCCCGGAGGTGGTGGAAGCCCCGCCGAATTCCCCGGAGAAGGAGGAAGCCCCACCGAGTTTTCCGGAGGAGGGGGAAGCCCCACCGAGTTTCCTGGAGAGGGGGAAGCCCCGGCGGTGGCCCCGGCGAAGTGGGAAGCCCCGGAGGAGGGGGAGGCCATGGCGGAGTCCCCGAAGGAGGGGAAAGCCCTGCCGAGTTCCTCGGATAAGGAGGAAGCCCCGCCAAGTTCCCCGTGGGAGGGGGGAGCCCCGGCGGAGTCCCTGGAGAAGGGGAAACCCCGGCGGAGGCCCCGGTGGAGGGGGAAGCCCCGCCGAGTTCCTCGGGGGAGAAGGACAAACCGGCGGAGGCCCCAGAAGAGGGGGAAGCCCCGCCGAGTTTCCCGGAGGAGGGGGAAGCCCCGGCGGAGGCCACGGAGGTGAGGGAAGCCCAGCCGAGTTCCCCGGAGGAGGGGGAAGCCCCGGCAGAGGCCCAGGAGAAGTGGGAAGCCCCGGAGGAGGGGGAAGCCAGGGCTTAGTCCCCGGAGGAGGGGCAAGCTCCGCTGTGTTCCTCGGGGAAGGAAGAAGCCCCGGCGGAGTCCCTGGCGGAGGGGGAAGCCCCTGAGTTCCACGGAGGAGAGGGAAACCCCGGAGGAGGGGGAAGCCCCTGAGTTCCCCGGTGGAAGGGGAAGCCCCGGCGGTGGTCCCGGAGGAGGGGGAACCTCCGCCGAGTTCCCCGGGAGAGGGGGAAACCCCGGCGGAGGCCTTGGAGGAGATAAAAGCCCAGGTGAAGTCCCTGGCGGAGGGGGAAGCCCAGCCGAGTTCCCCGGAGGAGGGGGAAGCCCCGGCGGAGGGCCCAGAGTGGGGGGAAGCCCCGCCGAGTTCCCCGGGGGAGGGGGAAGCCCCTGAGTTCCCCGGAGGAGGGCGAAGCCCAGGCGGAGGCCCTGGAGAAGTGGGAAGCCCCGGTGGAGGGGGAAGCCAGGGCGGAGTCCCTGGAGGAGGGGGAAGCCCCGGCGGAGGCCCCGGAGGAGGAGGATGCCCGGTGGAGTCCCTGGAGGAGGGGGAAGCCCCGGCGGAGGCCTCGGAGAAGAGGGAAGCCCCTCCGAGTTCCCCGGGGGAGGGTGAAGCCCCGCCGAATTCCCCGGTGGATGGGGTAGCCCCTCCGAGTTCCCCGGAAGAGGGGGAAGTCCCGGTAGAGTCCCTGGAGGATGGACAATCCCCGGCGGAGGCTTCGAAGGAGAGGAAAGCCCCGGCGGAGGCCCCGGAGGTGGGTGACGCCCCTCCGAGTTTCCCGGAAGAGGGGGAATTCCCGGCGGATGCCACGGAGAAGGGGGAAGCCCCGCCAAATTCCCCGGATGAGGGGGACGCCCCGCCGAGTTTCCCGGAGGAGGGGGAAGCCCCGTTGGAGGCCCCGGAGGAGGGGGAAGCCCCGCCAAGTTCCCCGGGGGAGGGGGAAGCCACGGCGGAGTCCCTGGAGGTGGGGGAAGCCCCGCCGAGTTCCCCGGAGGAGGGTGAGGCCCCGGCGAAGGCCCTGGAGGAGTGGGAAGCCCCGGCGGAGGCCCCGGCGGAGTCCCTGGAGGAGGGGGAAGCCCTGGCGCGGGCCCCGGAGGAGGGGGATGCCCCGCCGAGTTTCGCGGAGGAGAGGGAAGCCCCGGCGTAGCCCCTGGAGGAGGGGGAAACCCCCTCGAGTTTCCCGGAGAAGGGGGAGGCCCCGGTAGGGTCCCCGGAGGACGGGGAAGCCCCGCTGAGTTCCCCGGAGGAGGGGGAGGCCCCGGTAGAGACCCCGGTGGAGGGGGAAGCCCCGGCGGAGGCCCCGGAGGAGGGGGAAGCCCAGCTAAGTTCCTCGGGGAAGGGGGAAGCCCCGGCGGAGTCCCTGGCGGAGGGGGAAGCTCCGGCGGAGGCCTTGGAGGAGGGGTAAGCCCCGGCAGAGGTCCCGGAGGAGGGGGAAGCCCCGCTGAGTTCCTCGGGGAAAGGGGAAGCCCCGGCGGAGTCCCTGGCGGAGGGGGAAGCCCCGGCGGAGGCCCTGGAGGAGGGGGAAGCCCCGGCGAAGGCCCCGGAGGAAGGGGAGGCTCCGAAGAGTTTCCCGGAGTAGGGGGAAGCCCCGGCAGAGGCCCCGGAGGAAAGGGATGCCCCAGCGGAGGCCCCGGAGGAGAAAGAAGCCCCGGCGGAGGCCCCGGAGGAGAGCCCCGATGAGTTCCTCGGGGAAGGGGGAACCCCTGGCGGCGTCCCTGGTGGAGGGGGATGCCCCGCCGTGTTCCCCGGAGGAGGGGGATGCCCCGGCGGAGGCCCTGGAGAACTGGGAGGCCCCGGTAGAGTCCCTGGAGGAGGGAGAAGCCCCGGCGGAGGCCCCGGAGGAGGGGGAATCCCCGGCGCTGTCCCCGGAGGAGGGGGAGGCCCCGGCGGAGGCCCTGGAGGTGGGGGAAGCCCCGCTGAGTTCTTTGGGGAAGGGGGAAGCCCCGCTGAGTTCCTCGGGGATGGGGGAAGCCCCGGCGGAGTCTCTGGCGGAGGGGGATGCCCCGCCGTGTTCCCCTGAGGAGAGGGAGGCCCCGGTAGAGTCTCCGGAGAAGGGAGAAGCCCTCGGCGGAGGTTCCGGAAGAGGGGGAAGCCCCGCCGAGTTCCTTGGAGGACGGGGAAGCCCCAGCGGAGTCCCTGGAGGAGGGGGAAGCCCCGGCGGAGGCCCCGGAAGAGGGGAAAGCCCCGGCGGTGTCCCTGGAGGAGGAAGAAGCCCCGGCGGAGGCCCCAGGGGAGGGGGAAGACCCGGCGGTGGCCCCGGAGATGGGGGAGGCCCTGGCGGAGGCCCCGGAGGAGGGGGAAGCCCCGCTGAGTTCCTCGGGGAAAATGGAAGCCCCGCTGAGTTCCTCGGGGAAGGGAGAAGACCCGGCGGAGTCCCTGGCGGAGGAGGAAGCCCCGGCGGAGGCTCCGGCGGAGGGGAAATCCCGATGGAGTCCCAGGAGGAGGGGGAAGCCCCGGCGGAGAACTCGGAGGAGGCGGAAGGCCATCCGAGTTCCCCGGAGGAGAGGGGAGCCCCTTAGTTCCCCGGAGGAGAAAGAAGCCCCGGCGGAAGCCCCGGGGGAGGGGGAAGCCCTGCTGAGTTCCTCGGGGAAGGGGGAAAACCCGGCGGAGACCCTGGCGAAGGGGGAAGCCCCGGCGGAGGCCCCAGAGGAGGGGGAAGCCCGGTGGAGTCCCTGGGGGAGGGGGAAGCCCCGGCGGATTCCTCGGAGGAGGGGGAAAGCCCTCCGAGTTCCCAGGAGGAGGAAGTAGCCCCGGCGGAGGCCCCGGAGGAGGGGGAAGCCCCGGCGGTGGCCCTGGAGGGGGTGGGGGAAGTCCCGGCGGAGGCCCCGGAGGAGGGGGAAGCCCCGTTGGAGGCCCCGGAGGAAGGGGAAGCTTCGATGAGTTCCACGGTGAAGGGGGAAGCCCCGGCGGAGTCCCTGGCGGAGGGGGTTGCCCCGCCGTGTTCCCCGGAGAAGGGGAGAGCCCCGGCGGTGGCCCCTGAAGAAGGGGAAGCCCAAAGGAGTCCCTGGGAGAAAAGGAAGCCCCGGGGGAGGCCACGGAGGAGGGAGAAGGCTCTCCAAATTCCCCGGTGGAGGGGGAAGCCCCTTAGTTCAGCGGAAGTGGAAGAAGTCCCGGCGGAGGCCCCGGAGAAGGAGAAAGCACCGCCGAGTTCCCCGGGTGAGGGCGAAGCTCCGGCTTAGGCCCCTGAGGAGGGGGAAGCCCCGGCGGAGGCCCTGGAGGGGGTGGAAGCCCCGCCGAGTTCCCCGGAGGAGGGCGAAGCCCCGGCGGAGGCCCCGGAGGAGGGGGAAGCCCTGGAGGAGGGGGAAGCCCCGGCGGAGGCCCTGGAGAAGGGGGAAGCACCGAAGAGTTTCCCGGAGGAGGGGGAAGCCCCGGCGGAGGCCCCGGAGAAAGAGTAATCCCCGGCGGAATACTTGGAGGAGGAGGAAGCCCTGGCGGAGGCCCTCGAGGAGGGGGAAGCCCCGGCGGATGCCCCGGAGGAGGGGGAAGACCCGCCGAGTTCCCCGGAGGAAGGGAAAGCTTCGGCGGAGTCCCTGGAGGATGGGGAAGCCCCGGAGGAGGAAGAAGCCCCGCCTAGTTTCCCGGAGGAGGGGGAAGCCCCGGTAGAGACCCTGGAGAAGGGGGAAGCACCGCTGAATTTCCCGGAAGAGGGTGAAGCCCCGGTTAATTCCATGGAGGAGGGGAAATCGCCGGCGGAGGCCCCGAAGGAGTGGGAAATCCCGCCGAGTTCCCCGGAGGAGAAGGAAGCCCCGGTACAGTCCCCGGAGGAGGGGGAAGCCCGGTGGAGTCCCAGGGGGAGGGGGAAGCCCCGCCGAGTTTCCCCCGGGAGGGGGAAGCCCCGGCGGAGTCCCTGGCGGAGGGGGAAGCCCCTGAGTTCCCCGGAGGAGAGGGAAGCCCCGCCGAGTTCCCCGAAGGAGGGGGATGCCCCGGCGGATGCCCCGGAGAAGGAAGAAGCCCCGGCGGAGTCCCTGGCGAAAGGGGGATGCCCCGCCGTGTTCCCCGGAGGAGGGGGAAGCTTCGGCGGAGACCCTGGAGAAGGGGGAAGCACCGCCGAATTTGCCGGAGGAGGGTGAAGCCCCGCCGAGTTCCCCGAAGGAGGGGGAAGCCCCGGTAGAGTCCCAAGTAGCACTTAAATGTTCTGCGAACGTGAATTCGAACGTTCGGTGGAGGTCGAAAAGCTAACGGGGGATAACTTACGTTGAACGTTCGGGCCAAACGTTTTCGAACGTTTGGCAAACGTAAACTCAAACGTACAGTGGAGGTCGAAAAGCTAACGGGGGATAACTTTCGTTCAACGTTCAGGCTTAATCTCAACGAACGGTCAGCGGACGAGAGTATGACGATAAAAGAATACGTGCACCCAACGTCCGCAAAACGTTAATCGAACGTCCGGACAGCATACGGTGAAATTAAAAGTAATGACGTAATTTTCGAATCTCGGGCACTAAATCCTCTCTACACTGATCAGCCCGACCCCCAGCTACTCGGCATTTGCAGATGCGATCACATTGGCTCTGCGCACATCTATTCTGCAAATCATTAATTTTGGGTTACGAAGGTCCTCGAAATCGGTCCCGGCAGGTCCTCGGCTCCGAAGGCGACAGTGTTATCACGCGGCTGCTTGAACGTAACAGCTATCGGCAAAATTTTAATCTATATGTTTTGTTTGTAGTGATTGTTCACATGCAAGTACCTTTTAGAACAGTGAAGATAGCCATGTATTTTGTCATTTTTTATCCAGCTATATAGAGTCACATGTTTTATAAGTTAAATTCGTGCAAAACGTCTCGCATCGACATAATAAGTAATTAAATATACGTAAGTAATTAAATCGGACACCATTAACGACAGCACCTTGGAGAGCGTGTGCTGACTACTAGGCGGCGCTGCTGGCGACGAGTGACACTAATTTATGCCAGGTGGCGATGGCGCCTGCCTTAGTAAACGTCTGCTGAAAGTGCGATGACAAACGTTCGCATGACTTACTTTCAGAGAACGTGAATCCTACATTCAATATCGAACGTGTTTGAACGTTGAAGGCACAACGTCAATGTAACGTTTGAGTTGCACGTAAGAGAACTTGCCTCAGTAAACGTCTGCTAAATGTGCGATGACAAACGTTCGCATGAGTTACTTTCAGAGAACGTGAATCCAACATTCAATATCGAACGTGTTTAAACGTTGAAGGCACAACGTCAATGTAACGTTTGAGTTTGACGTAAAAGAACTTTCCTCAGTAAACGTCTGCTGAATGTGCGATGACAAACGTTCGCATGACTTACTTTCAGGGAACGTGAATCCAACATTCAATATCGAACGTGTTTGAACGTTAAAGGCACAACGTCAATGTAACGTTTGAGTTTGACGTAAGAGAACTAGCCTCAGTAAACGTATGCTGAATGTGTGATGACAAACGTTCGCATGACTTACTTTGAGAGAACGTGAATCCAACGTTTAATATCGAACGTGTTTGAACGTTGAAGGCACAACGGCCCATGTCACGTTTTAATTTTGACGTTAGCGAACTTGCTTATGTCAACGTCCAGTGAATGTTTGTATTTTAACGTACGCGCGACTTACTTCCATAGAACGTTCATCACACATTTGCTACCGCACGTTTTTTAACGTCGGAAACACAACGGCCATGTCACGTTGCGTTTAAACGTATTATAACTTATGAAACCGAACGTTCGTTGAACATACTTAAGCGAACGTTCGCCTGACTTACTTTAAGGGAACATTAACGAAACGAATACATTTGAACCTTTTTTAACGTTGCAAGATCAACATTTCTCGTAAGTTGGCTAAACGTCGACAAGTCTCAAAGTTAAAAATTTTGCTTTAACATACGTCAGTGAAACGTTCGTGGCGAATGTATGTCTAACGTTATAAAACAACGTTAACCGAACGCTCGCTGAATGGTTTGAACGTTGCAGGACTTTCAACACGTTCAACACGTTCGTAGGACGTCGTGCGAACGTGTTCAAAGTTTTTGTGCTACCTGTGGTCCCTTGAGGAGGGGAAATCCCCGGCGGAGGCCCCGAAGGAGTGGGAAACCCCGCCGAGTTCCCCGGAGAAGGAGGAAGCCCCGGTACAGTCCCCGGAGGAGGGGGAAGCCCCGGCGGAGGCCCCGGAGGTGGGGGAAGCCCCGGTGGAGTCCCTAGAGTAGGGGGAAGAACCGGCGGAGGCCCCGGAGGAGGGGGAAGCCCCGCCGAGTTCCCCGGAGGAGGGGGAAGCCCATTTGTTCCCCGGAGGAGGAAGAAGCCCCGGAGGAGGCCACGGAGAAAGGGGAAGCACCGCCGAGTTTCCCGGAGGAGGGGGAAGCCCCGCCGAGTTCCCCGGAGGAGGGGGAAGCCCATTAGTTCCCGGAGGAGGAAGAAGCCCCGGCGGAGGCCCCGGAAGAGGGGGAATCCCCGGCGGAATCCCTGGAGGAGGAGAAAGCCCCGGCGGAGGCCCCCGAGGAGGAGGGAGCCCCGGCGGTGGCCCCGGAGGAGGGGGAGGCCCCGGCGGAGGCCCCGAAGGAGAGGGAAGCCCCGCTGAGTTCCTCGGTGAAGAAGGAAGCCCCGGCGAAATACCTGGCGGAGGGCGATGCCCCCCCGTGTTCCCCGGAGGAGGTGGAAGCCCCGCCGAGTTCCCCGGAGTAGGACGAAGCCCCGGCGGAGGACCCGGAGGAGTGGAAAGCCCCGGAGGATGGGAAAGCCCCGGCGGAGGCCCTGGAGGGGGTGGGGGGGGAAGCCCCGGCGGAGGCCCCGGAGGTGGGGGAAGCCCCAAAGAGTTTCCCTGAGGAGGGGAAAGCCCCAAAGAGTTTCCCTGAGGAGGGGAAAGCCCCGGCGGAGGCCCGGAGGGGGGGGGGGGGGGAAGCCCCGGCGGAGGCCCCTGAAGAGGGGGAAGCCCCGCCGAGTTTCCCCGGGAAGGGGAACCCCGGCGGAGGCCCCTGAAGAGGGGGAAGCCCCGCCAAATTCCCCGGAGGAGGGGGAAGCCCCTTAGTTCCCCGGAGAAGGAAGAAGCCCCGGAGGAGGCCCCGGAGGAGGGGGAATCCCCGGCGGAATCCCTGGAGGAGGGGGAAACCCCGCCGAGTTCCCCGGAGGAAGGGGTGGCCCTGGTAGAGTCCCCGGAGGAGGGGGAAGTCCCCGCGGAAGCCCCTGAAAAGGGGAAGCCCCGCCGAGTTTCCCCGAGGAGAGGGAAGACCCGGCGGAGTCCCTGGAGGAGGGGGAAGCCCCCCGAATTCCCCGGAGGAGGGGGAAGCCCCGCCGAGATCCCCGGAGGAGGGGGAAGCCCCGGTAGAGTCTCTGGAGGAGGGGGAAGCCCGGTGGAGTCCCAGGGGGAGGGGGAAGCCCTGGCGGAGGCTTTGGAGGTGGGGGAAGGCCCTCCGAGTTCCCCGGAGGAGGGGGAAGCCCCTTAGTTCACCGGAGGAGGAAGAAGCCCCGGCGGAGGCCCCGGAGAAGGGGAAAGCACCGCCGAGTTTCCCGGGGGATGGCGAAGCCCCGGCGGAGGCCCCGGAGGAGTGGGAAGCCCCGGAGGAGGCCCCGGAGGAGGGGGAAGCCCCGATGAGTTCCTCGGGGAAGGGGGAAGCCCCGGCGGGGTCCCTGGCGGAGGGGGAAGCCCCTGAGTTCCCCGGAGGAGGGGGAAGCCCTACCAAGTTCCCCGAAGGAGGGGGATGCCCCGGCGGATGCCCCGGAGAAGGGGGAAGCCCCGCCGAGTTCCCCGGAGGAGGGGGAAGCTTCGGCGGAGACCCTGGAGAAGGGGGAAGCACCGCCGAATTTGCCGGAGGAGGTTGAACCCCCGCCGAGTTCCCCGGAGGAGGGGGAAGCCCCGGTAGAGTCCCAAGTAGAACTAAAATGTTCTGCGAACGTGAATTTTGAACGTTCGGTAGAGGTCGAAAAGCTTACGGGGGATAACTTACGTTCAACGTTCGGGCAGAACGTTTTCGAACGTTTGGCAAACGTAAACTCAAACGTTCAGTGGAGGTCGAAAAGCTAACGGGGGATAACTTGCGTTCAACGTTCAGTCTTAATCTCAACGAACGGTCAGCGGACGTGAGTATGACGAAAAAAGAATACGTGCACCCAACGTCCGCAAAACGTTAATCGAACGTCCGGACAGCGTACGGTGAAATTAAAAGTAATGACGTCATTTTCGAATCTCGGGCACTAAATCCTCCCTACACTGGTCAGCCCGACCCCCAGCTACCCGGCATTTGCAGATGCGATCACATTGGCTCTGCGCACGTCTATCCTGCAAATATCAGAAATCATTAATTTTGGGTTACGAAGGTCCTCGAAATCGGTCCCGGCAGGTCCTCGGCTCCGAAGGCGACAGTGTTATCACGCGGCTGCTTGAACATAACAGCTACCGGCAAAATTATAATCTATATGTTTTGTTTGTAGTGATTGTATACATGCAAGTACCTTTTAGAACAGTGAAGATAGCCATGTATTTTGTCGTTTTTTATCCAGCTATATAGAGTCACATGTTTTATAAGTTAAATTCGTGCAAAACGTCTCGCATCGACATAATAAATAATAAAATATACGTAAGTAATTAATTCGGACACTATTAACGACAGCACCTTGGAGAGCGTGTGCTGACTACTAGGCGGCGCTGCTGGCGACGAGTGACACTAATTTATGCCAGGTGGCGATGGCGCCTGCCTTAGTAAACGTCTGCTGAAAGTGCGATGACAAACGTTCGCATGACTTACTTTCAGAGAACGTGAATCCTACATTCAATATCGAACGTGTTTGAATGTTGAAGGCACAACGTCAATGTAAAGTTTGAGTTGCACGTAAGAGAACTTGCCTCAGTAAACGTCTGCTAAAAATGCGATGACAAACGTTCGCATGAGTTACTTTCAGAGAACGTGAATCCAACATTCAATATCGAACGTGTTTAAACGTTAAAGGCACAACGTCAATGTAACGTTTGAGTTTGACGTAAGAGAACTTGCCTCAGTAAACGTCTGCTGAATGTGCGATGACAAACGTTCGCATGACTTACTTTCAGGGAACGTGAATCCAACATTCAATATCGAACGTGTTTGAACGTTGAAGGCACAACGTCAATGTAACGTTTGAGTTTGACGTAAGAGAATTCGCCTAAGTAAACGTATGCTGAATGTGTGATGACAAACGTTCGCATGACTGACTTTGAGAGAACGTGAATCCAACGTTTAATATCGAACGTGTGTAAACGTTTGAAGGCACAACGGCCCATGTCACGTTTTAATTTTGACGTAAGCGAACTTGCTTATGTCAACGTCCAATGAATGTTTGTTTTTTAACGTACGCACGACTAACTTCCATAGAACGTTCATCACACATTTGCTACCGCACGTTTTTTAACGTCGGATCCACAACGGCCATGTCACGTAGCGTTTTTAACGTATTATTACTTATGAAACCGAACGTTCGTTGAACATACTAATGCGAACGTTCGCCTGACTTACTTTAAGGGAACATTAACGAAACGAATACATTTGAACCTTTTATAACGTTGCAAGGTCAACATTTCTCGTAAGTTGGCTAAACGTCAAAAAGTCTCAAAGTTAAAAATTTTGCTTTAACATACGTCAGTGAAACGTTCGTGGCGAATGTATGTCTAACGTTATGAAGCAACGTTAACCGAACGCTCGCTGAATGGTTTGAACGTTGCAGGACTTTCCACACGTTCAACACTTTCGTAGGACGTCGTGCGAACGTTTTCAAAGTTTTTGTGCTACCTGTCTCCCTGGACGGAGGAGGAGGAAGCCCCGGTACAGTCCCCGGAGGAGGGGGAAGCCCTGGCTGAGGCCCCGGAGGAGAGGGAAGCCCCGGTGGAGGCCCCGGAGGAGAGGGAAGCCCCGCCGAGTTCACGGTGGGTGGGGGAAGCCCTGGCGGAGGCTTCTGAGGATGGGGAAGCCCTGCCGAGTTCCCCGGAGGTGAGGGAAGCCCCGCCGAGTTCCCCGGGGGAGGGGGAAGCCCCGGCGGAGTTCCTGGAGGAGGGGGTAACCCCGCCGAGTTTCCCGGAGGAGGGGGAAGCCCCGCCGAATACCCTGGAGGTGGGGGAAGCCCCCCCGAGTTCCTTGGAGGAGGGGAAATCCGCGGCGGACGCTCCAGAGGAGGGAAAAGCCTCGGCGGTGGCCCCGGAGGATGAGGAAGCCCCGGCCGTGTCCCGCCGAGTTCCCCGGAGGAGGGGGAAGCCCCGGCGGACGGGTCGGATAAGGGGGTAGCCCCGGCGGAGGCCCCGGAAGAGGGGGAAGCCCTGCTGAGTTCCCCGGAGGAGGGGGAAGCCCCGCCGATTTCCCCGGAGGAGGGGGAAGCCCCCCCAAGTTCCCCGTGAGAGGAGGAAGCCCTGGCGGAGGCTTCTGAGGATGGGGGAGCCCCGGCGAGTTCCCCGGAGGAGGGGAAAGCCCCGCCGAGTTCCCCGGAGGAGGGGAAAGCCCCACCGAGTTCCCCGGGGGAGGGGGGTAGCCTCGGCGGAGGCCCCGGAGGTGGGGGAAGCCCCGGCGGAGTCCCTGGAAGATTGGGAAGCCCCCCCCCCCCGAGTTCCTTGGAGGAGGGGAAATCCCCGGTGGAGGCTCCGGAGGAGGCGAAAACCCCCGCGGAGGTTCCGGAGGACGGGGAAGCCCCGGCTTAGGCCCCGGAGGAGGGGGAAGCCCCGGCGGAGGCCCCGGAGGAGGGGAAAGCCCCGCCGAGTTTTCCGGAGGAGGAGGATGCCCCGGCGGAGTCCCTGGAGTAGGAAGTAGCCCCGGCGGAGGCCCCGGAGGAGACGGAAGCCCCGGTGGATGCCCCGGAGGAGGGGGAAGCCCCGCCGAGTTCCCGGTGTGAGGGGGAAGCCCTGGCGGAGGCTTCTGAGGATGGGGAAACCCCGGTGGAGGCCCTGGAGGAGGGGGAAGCCCTTGCGGAGTTCCTGGAGGAGGGGGCAGCCCCCCCGAGTTCCTTGGAGGAGGGGGAAAGCCCCGGCGGAGGCACCGGAGGAGGAAAAAGCCCTGGCGGAGGCCCCGGAGGAGAAGGAAGTCCAGGCGGAGTCCCTGGAGAAGGGGGGAAGCCCCGCCGAGTTCCCCGGAGGAGGGGGAAGCCCCGGCGGAGGCCCCGGATGAGGAAAAGCCCCGCCGGAGTCTCTGGAGGAGGAAGTAGCCCCGGCGGAGGCCCCGGTGAAGAGGGAAGCCCCGGTGGATGTCCCGGAGGAGGGGGAAGCCCCGCCGAGTTCCCCGTGGGTGGGTGAAGTCCTGGCGGAGGATTCTGAGGCAGGGGAAGCCCTGCCGAGTTCTTGGAGGAGGGGGAAGCCCCACCGAGTTCCCCGGGGGAAAGGGATGCCCCGGCGAAAGCCCCGGAGGAGAGGGAGGCCCCGGAGGAGAGGGAAGCTCCGCCGAGTTCCCCGGAGGAGGGGGAAGCCCCGGCGGAGTCCCTGGCGGAGGGGGAAGCCCCGGCGAATTTCCCGGGGGAGGGGGTAGCCCCTACGGAGGCCCCGGAGGAGGGGGAAGCCCCGGCGGAGTACCTGGAGGAGGAAGTAGCCCCGGCGGAGGCCCCGGAGGAGAGGAAAGCCCCGGTGGAGGCCCCGGTGGAGGAAGAAGCCCCGCCGAAATCCCGGTGGGAGTGGAATGGCCCTGGCGGAGGCTTCTGAGGATGGGGAAGCCCTGCCGAGTTCCCCGGAGGTGGAAGAAGCCCCGCCGAGTTCCCCGGTGGAGGGGGAAGCCCTGGAGGAGGGGGAAGCCCCGCCGGGTTTTTGGAGGTGGGGGTAGCCCCGCCGAATAACCTGGAGGTGGGGGACGCCCCCCGAGTTCCTTGGTGCTGGGGAAAGCCCCGGCGGAGGCTCCGGCGGATGGGGAAGCCCCGGCGGAGGCCTCGGAGGAGGAAGTAGCCAAGGCGGAGGACCCGGAGGAGAGAGAAGCCCCGGTGGAGGCCCCGGAGGAGGGGGAAGCCCCGCCGGGTTCCCCGTGGAAGTGGGAAGTCCTGGCGGAGGCTTCTGGGGATGGGGAAGCCCTGTTGAGTTCAACGGAGGAGGGGGATGCCCCACCGAGTTCCCCGGAGGAGGGGGAAGCCCCGCCGAGTTTCCCGGAGAAGGGGGTAGCCCCGGCGGAGTTTTAGGAGGAGGAAGTAGCCACGGCGGAGTCCCTGAAGGAGGGGGAAGCCCCCCCTAGTTCCTTGGAGGAAAGGAAAGCCCCGGCGGAGGCTCCGGAGGAGGGAAAAGCCTAGCGGAGGCCCCGGAGGAAATGGATGCCCCGGCGGAGTCCCTGGAGAAGGGGGTAGCCCCGCCGAGTTCCCAGGAGGTGTGGGAAGCCCCGGCGGAGGGGTCGGATAAGGGGGAAGCCCAGCGAAGCGGTCGGATAAGGGGGAAGCCCCGGCGGAGTCCCTGGAGGAGAAAGTAGCCCTGGCGGAGGCCCTGGAGGAATGGGAAGCCCCGGTGGTGGCCCCGGAGGAGAGGGAAGCCCTGCCGAGTTCCCCGGAGGAGGGGGAAGCCCCGGCGATGGCCCCGGATAAGGGGGAAGCCCCGGCGGAGTTCCTGGAGGAGGAAGTAGCCCCGGCAGATGCCCCGGAGAAAAGAGAAGCCCCGGTGGAGGCCCCGGAGGAGGTGGAAGCCCCGCCGAGTTCCCGGTGGGAGGGGGAAGCCCCGAAGGATTTCCTAGAGGAGGGGGAAGCCCCGGCGGTGGCCCCGGAGGAGGGGGAAGCCCTGCCAAATTCCCCGGAGGAGGGGGAAGCCCCTTAGTTCCCCGGAGAAGGAAGAAGCCCCGGAGGAGGCCCCGGAGGAGGGGGAATCCCCGGCGGAATCCCTGGAGGAGGGGGAAACCCCGCCGAGTTCCCCGGAGGAAGGGGAGGCCCTGGTAGAGTCCCCGGAGGAGGGGGAAGTCCCCGCGGAAGCCCCTAAAAAGGGGAAGCCCCGCCGAGTTTCCCGGAGGAGGGGGAAGCCCCGGCGGAGGCCCCGGAGGAGAGGGAAAACCCGGTGGAGGCCCTTGAGGAGGGCAAGCCCCGGCGGAGTCCCTGGAGGAGGGGGAAGCCCCCCCGAGTTCCTTGGAGGAGGGGAAAGCCCCGGCGGTGGCTCCGGAGGGGGAGAACGCACAGGCGGAGGCCCCGGAGGAGGATTAAGTCCCAGCGAAGTCCCTGAAGAAGGGGGGAAGCCCCGCCGAGCTCCCCGGTAGAGGGGGAAGCCCCGGCGGAGGCTTCGGATGAGGGGGAAGCCCCGGCGGAGTCCCTGGAGGAGGAAGTAGCCCCAACGGAGTTCCAGGAGGTGGGGGAAGCCCCGCCGAGTTCCCCGGAGGAGGGGGAAGCCCCGGGGGAGGCCCCGAAAAAGGGGGAAGCCCCGGTGGAGTCCCTGGAGGAGGAAGTAGCCCCGGCGGAGGCCCCGGAGGAGGGGGAAGCCCCGCTGAGTTCACTGTGGGAGGGGGAAGCCCTGACGGAGGCTTCTTAGGATGGGGAAGCCCTGCCGAGTTTCCCGGAGGTGGGGGAAGCCCCGGCGGAGTTCCTGGAGGAGACGTTAGCCCCGGCGGAGTCCCTGGCGGAGGGGGAAGCAATGCCGAGTTTGACGGAGGTGGGGGCAGCCCCGGCGGTGGCTCCGGAGGAGGGTAAAGCCTCGGCGGAGACCCCGGAGGAGAAGGAAGCCCCGGCGGAGTCCCTGGAGAAGGGAGAAGCCAAGCCGAGTTCCCCGGAGGAGGGGGAAGCCCCGGCGAAAGGGGTCGGATACGGGGGAAGCCCCGGCGGTGGCCCCGGAGGAGAGGGAAGCCCCGGTGGAGGCCTCGGAGCAGGGGGAAGCCCCGCCGAACTCCCCTTGGGAGTTCCCCGGACGAGGGGGGAAGCCCCGCCGAGTTCCCCGGTGCAGGGGGAAGCCCCGCCGAGTTCCCCGGAGGAGGCGGAACCCCACCGAGTTCCCCGGAGGAGGGAGAAGCCCCGTCGAGTTTCCCGGAGGAGAGGGAAGCCCCGGCGGAGGCCCCGGAGGAGAGGGAAGCCCCGACGAGTTTCCCGGAGGAAAGGGCAGCCCCGGCGGAGGCCCCGGAGGAGGGGGAAGCCCCGGCGGAGGCCCCGTAGAAGGGGGAAGCCCCGCTGGGTTCCTCGGGGAAGGGCGAATCCCAAGCGGAGTCCCTGGCGGAGGGGAAGCCCCGGCGGAGGCCCCGGAGGAGGAGGAAGTCCCTCCGAGTTCCCCGGAGGGGGGGGGAAGCCCCTTAGATCCCCGGAGGAGGAAGAAGCCCCGGCGGAGGCCCCGGAGAAGGGGGAAGCACCGCCGAGTTCCCCGGGGGAGGGTGAAGCCCCGCCGAATTCCCCGGTGGAGGGGGAAGCCCCACCGAGTTCCCCGGAATAGTGGGAAGCCCCGGCGGAGGCCCCGGAGGAGGGGGAAGCCCCGGCGGAGTCCCCGGAGGAGGGGGATTCCCCGCCGAGTTCCCCGGAGAAGGGGGAAGCCCCACCAAGTTTCCCGGGGGAGGGGGAAGCCCCGGCGGATTCCCTGGAGGTGGAAGAAGCCCCGGCGGAGGCCCCGGCGGAGCCCCGAAAGGGGGAAGACCCGCCGAGTTCCCCGGGGAGAAGGAAGCCCCGGCGGAGGCCCCAGAAGAGGGGGAAGCCCCGCCGAGTTTCCCGGAGGAGGGGGAAGCCCCGGCGGAGGCCCCGGAGGAGTGGGAAGCCCCTGGGTTTCCCGGTGGTTGGGGAAGCCCCGCCGAGGTTCCTGAAGGAGGTGGAAGCCCCGGCGGAGGCCCCGGAGGAGGGGGAAGCCCCGGCGGAGGCCCCGGAGAGGAGGAAGCCCCGACGGAGGCCTCTGAGGTGGGGGAAGCCTCGCCGAGTTTCCCGGTGGAGGGGAAAGCCCCGCCGAGTGTCCCGGAGAAGGGGGAATCTCCGGCGGAGTCCCTGGAGGAGAAGTAAGCCCCGGCGGAGGCCCCAGAGGAGGGGGAAGCCAGGGCGGAGTCCCCGGAGGAGGAAAGCCCCACCTAGTTCCCCGGAGGAGAGGGGAGCCCCGGCGGATGCCCCGGAGGTGGAGGAAGCCCCACCGAATTCCCCGGAGGAGAGGGAAGCCCCGGATAGTTTCCCGGAGGCGGGGGAAGCCCCGGCGGAGGCCCCGGAGGAGGGAAAAGCCCCGGCGGAGGCCCCGGAGGAGGGGGAAGCCCCAGTAGAGACCCTGGTGGAGGAAGAAGCCCCGGCGGAGGCCTCGGAGGTAGGGGAAATTCAGCCGAGTTCCCCGGAGGAGAGGGAAGCCCCGGTAGAGTCCTCGGAGGAGGGGGAAACCCCGGCGGAGGCCCCGGAAGGAGGGGGGAGCCCCGGCGGCGTCCCCGGAGGAGGGGGAAGCCCCTGTAGAGTCCCCGGAGGAGGGGGAAGCCCCGCCGAGTTTCCCGAAGGAGGAGGAAGCCCCGGCGGAGGCCCCGGAGGAGGTCGAAGCGCTGGCGGAGTCCCTGGAGGAGGGGGAAACCCCGCCGAGTTCCCCGGAGGAGGGGGAGGCCCCAGTAGAGTCCCTGGTGGAGGGGAAAGCCCCGGCGGAGGCCTCGGAGGTTGGGGAAATTCCGCCGAGTTCCCCGGAGGAGGGGGAAGCCCCGGTAGAGTCGTTGGAGGAGGGGAAAGCCCCGCCGAAATCCCCGGGGGTGGGGGAAGCCCTGCAGAGTTTCCAGAAGGAGGGGGAAGCCCCGGCGGAGGCCCCGGAGGAGGGAGAAGCCCCGGTAGAGTCCCCAGGGTGGGGGGGGGGGAATTCCCGGCGGAGTCCCTGAAGGAGGGGGAAGCCCCACCGAGTTCCCCGGAGGAGGGGGAAGCCCCGCCGAGTTTCCCGGAGGGGTGGGAATCCCCGAAGGAGGGGGAAGCCCCGGCGGAGTCCCAGGAGTAGGGTGAAGCCTCGGCGGAGTCCCTGGAGGAGGGGGAAGCCCCGGCGGAGGCCCCGGTGGAGGGGGAAGCCCCGGTGGAGTCCCTGGAGGAGGGGGAATCCCCACCGTGTTCCCCGGAGGAGGGGGAAGCCCCGCCGAGTTTCCCGGAGGGGTGGGAATCCCCGAAGGAGGGGGAAGCCCCGGCGGAGTCCCTGGAGGAGGGGGAAGCCCCGGCGGAGGCCCCGGTGGAGGGGGAAGCCCCGGTGGAGTCCCTGGAGGAGGAGGAAGCCCCGGCGGAGGCCCCGGTGGAGGGGGATGCCCCGGTAGAGTCCCTGGAGAAGGGGGGAGCTCCGGCGGAGACCCGGAGGAAGGGGAAGCCCTGCCGAGTTTCCCTAGGTAGGAAGAAGCTCCGGAGAAGGCCCAGGAGGAGGGGAAAGCCCCGGCGGAGGCCCAGGAGGAGGGGGAAGCCCCGGCGGAGGCCCCGGAGGTGGGGGAAGCCCCGCCGAGTTTCCCGGAGGCGGCGGAAGAGAGGGCGGAGTCCCTGGAGGAGGGGGAAGCCCCGGCGGAGACCCGGAGGTAGAGGAAGCCCTGCCGAGTTTCCCTAGGTAGGAAGAAGCTCCGGAGAAGGCCCAGGAGGAGGGGAAAGCCCCGGCGGAGGCCCAGGAGGAGGGGGAAGCCCCGGCGGAGGCCCCGGAGGTGGGGGAAGCCCCGCCAAATTCCCCGGAGGAGGAGGAAGTCCCGCCGAATTTCCCGGAGGCGGGGGAAGCCCCGGCGGAGGCCCCGGAGGAAGGGGAAGCCCCGCCGAGTTTCCCGGGGGAGGGGGAAGCTCCGGCGAGTCCCTGACGGAGGGGGAAGCCCCTGGGTTCCCCGGAGGAAAGGGAAGCTCCGATGGATGCCCCGGAGGAGGGGGAAGCCCCGGTGGAGTCCCTGGAGGTGGGGGAAGCCCCGGCGGAGGCCCCGGAGGAAGGGGAAGCCTCTCCGAGTTTCCCGGAGGAGAGGGTAGCCCCGGTGGAGTCCCTAGAGGTGGGGGAAGCCCCGGCGGAGGCCCCGGAGGAAGGGGAAGCCCCACCGTGTTTCCCGGGGGAGGGGTAAGCTCCGGCGAGTCCCTGACGGAGGGGGAAGCCCCTGGGTTCCCCGGAGGAAAGGGAAGCCCCGATGGATGCCCCGGAGGAGGGGGAAGCCCCGGTGGAGTCCCTGGAGGAGTGGGAAGCCCGGCGAAGGCCCCGGAGGAGGGGGATGCCCCGCCGAGTTTCCCGGTGGAGGGGGGAGCCCCGCCGGAGGCCCCGGAGGAGGGGGAGGCCCCGGTAGAGTCCCCGGAGGAGGAAGAAGCCCCGGCGGAGGCCCCGGAGGAGGGGGAAGCCCCGGAGGAGGGGGAAAGCCAGGGCGGAGGCCCTGGAGGAGGGGGAAGCCCCGGCGGAGACCCGGAGGAAGGGGAAGCCCTGCCGAGTTTCCCTAGGGAGGGGGAAGCTCCGGAGAAGGCCCAGGAGGAGGGGGAAGCCCCGGCGGAGGCCCCTGAAGAGGAGGAAGCCCCACCGAGTTTCCCCGGGGAGGGGGAAGCCCCGGCGGAGTCCCTGGCGGAGAGGGAAACCCCTGAGTTCCCCGGAGGAGGGGGAAGCCCCGGCGGAGGCCCCGGAGGAGTGGGAAGCCCCGGTAGAGTCCCCGGAGGAGGGGGAAGCCCCAGCGGAGGCCCCGGAGGAGGGGGAAGCCCCGGCGGAGGCCCCGGAGGAGGGGAAAGCCCGGTGCCCTTAGGAAAAAGTACTATTGCATATGAATAGTTTTCTACAGTTACTTCACCAGTAGTGTATTGGTCATCACTATAGGAGTATTACTATTCATAATAACTATTGAGTTTACTATTTAAAAATACTATTGCAGATGAATAGTTTTCTTCCGTTACTACACCAGTAGTGAATTGGTCATTACTATAGGAGTATTACTATTAATATTAACTACTAGGTTTACTATTTGTATAAACTATTGAGAAAATTACTATTCATAAAAACTTTTGGGAGAAACTATTGGAAGAAGTTATAAGTGATTTGGACAATTTGATTTGGATTGGATTTAAAAATGACTTTGGCAAAAACAGGAAATATATTAGATAGTACTGATGCCAAAGTATCAATTGGCAAAGTAAATATGGCTGGCAAAGAAATGCTACCAATTCAAGTATTAAACTGCAGTTTATTGATAAATCAGTCAATGTACAGATCAGTCTGTACATGTCAGTCAGTATCAGTCAATACAGATAATCAGTCAGTACAATCAGTAAGTACAGATAATTGATAATGCAATCAGCATTAGCATTTGACAGTAATCAAATCACAGACGAAAAACAACAATAGTTGTGCAAAGTAAAGTTTATAAACCTAGTATCTATTTAAGCTAGGTACTCATTATAAAAAAATGTTCAATTAACCTCATCTGCTATGAAGTCTAAGAGAAAAGCTACAGTAGGTTCGGTAATGTAAAACTTAACGTAGCGTTAAGAACAATAATCTGAATGAGTAATGACATACATATGTCAATTACGACATGAAAAAAGGTTCATATATACCTTATTTGGTAAGAAATTAAGCTACAGTAGTTTTGGTTGCTTAAAATGTAAATACTGATCACGTTGCTTTGGTTAATAGCAATATAAGATGACTGGCACACTGGACTACACAATAAAAAAAAAAAGATGAACTAATCCTCATTTGGTAAAAGCTATACATAATGTAGTTTTTGTAACGTAAAACTCAACAGCCCACAAATAAGAACAATAATCTGAATGAAAACGACATACGTATGTCAATTACGACATGTAAAAAGGTTCATATTCCTTATTTGGAAAGAAAAGCTATAGTAGTTTTGGTAGCGTAAAATGTAAATACTGATTGCAATATAAGATGATATAAAAAAATGCTCTACTGCACGTGGCACACTGGACCTTAGAGCAGCAGCTGTCCCTGCCTTGGCGGCCTCGAAGCGTTGTTCAGCTTTGAACGGACGGCAGCGTTCAGGTCGTTGACTGTTGCAGCCTCAAAATGTTTACGCACGTAAGCTGAAACCGAAATGTCAAAGATTAAAATTACAGCACTGTAGGTAATGGCTGCATGTATTGGCTTGCCACAAGGAATTAATTTACCTCAATGGGAAAATTTATAATATAAGAATGAACTTGAGTGTACATTCAGCAGTGTACCTATAGGGTGCAGCTTCCCTAAAAGAACTCGCCTCGTAGTGGATACAAGGTTGTAATGACAGTAGGGCGTAATGGAAACACCCGTTACGGGATTGCTTGGAAACAAGTACCTATCTACGGAGTCCTCATACTTACTACAACCAATTAATATTCTACAAATCTTGAAAACTCCCTAGCATATTCAAAGGTAGCTTCACTCAATCATCAATAATATTCAATAATAATAATCGATCATCAATAATGATCAGGTTTTAAGGAACACATTAAATGTATAAACCATTGGATTACTACAATTCCTGCAACCACTTGTGCAAGTAAATAGTTGCAATAAGAAAAGCCCACATTAAGTGAAGACTGGAACTGTAGTTGACCATTGCAAACTGGCTTCAGTGAGCATATGAGTTTGCAAGAAATGAAAGTTGGCAGAATGCCAGGACAATCTCGGCCTCATTGAAATTGCAGGCGGATGTGTACCAGCTAACGTTACCATAGTTTAGAACTGCCCCGGTTGACTCACCATAGATGCACTCTACTTTACTCCTGTCCAGCTTCTGTTTTATGACAGTTCCCGGCCGGGAAGTGTTGGCTTTGGGCCCAGTCAAAGTAGACTTTTTCAGAATTTCATTGCCGAAGACGGCTTGCAGCAAATCTCCCACCAATTTCGGCAAAGACCGATGATTGCATAACCGCTGGGTCTTGTCAGAAATCAAGCTCTCCAGCGTCATCTGATCATGGAATGAAACAACATTCATTAAAAACAAAAAATCCAATGGTTATGTTAATATAGATTGTTCCAAGTTTTTAACTCCTAGAAGAGGTCCAAACTATAAAAATTCCAACTGAATTTGATGCTAGTGTTTAGCTGAATTCAGTTGTCACTTCTAGTTGAGATCTCAACCAAGAGTTAAAAACTTGGTAAAACTGGACATTAATGACCTTTAGGTTGTTAGGGTGGGTAGCCAAAAAATAGTAAAGATTAAGTTACGCCATTGTGCGTCTCTAACTGAAGTGTAAGCAGGGAACGGTCCGTCACTGGTCATCTTGTGATTAGGCAGTTTCTTTAAATAGTAAAAGACCAGTAACAATAAAAAATAATATTCTTGCCCATTCGACAATTTAATTACACACTGGCTCTGAGCAATATTCTTTCACTTTGGACTGTAAAACCTGTAACTTACAACTGAGGGGTTGCATTCCTGTGTGTTCGAGTCGTCCATCATGTCAATCAACGCCTCCGCTGGAGTCGATGGCAAGGAAGTGGGACGCTTCGTAGTGGGGACGCTTTCGGGACCAGTTGTTGGCAAACAACGCTTGTCGGCAAATGGTTCTGGTGTCGATGGCAATGAAGTGGGACGCTTCGTAGTGGGGACGCTTTCGGGACCAGTTGTTGGCAAACAACGCTTGTCGGCCAATGATTCTGGTGTCGATGGCAATGAAGTGGGACGCTTCACACTAGCCGGCAAGGAAAACGTATCGGCCATTAGTGGTGCTGGAGTAGATGAAGTCAACGGCAAGTGGCGCTTGGTCAGGGGTCCCATCGTGTCTGCCAGACACCCTAGCCTTTTTGTTGCCTTCTGGCAAGAATCAAGTAGGCCCGGTAAATCTGAAAGGTAGAAAAAGACAAGTAGGTAGTTATTAAGAAAGTAACCCAATTTTATAAATATTGGCTTTTGAAAACAGCATTGAAAACTGAACTTTGGTAATATATTATTATAGGTACAGCACTTGTTGTTGTGATTTTGTGGTTAGTGCTTTTTGAAAACACTCAGCCCTAAATTGAACCCTATTGCCTTTTGATGGAACAATGTTAGGTACCTAAACTGCATTTTGCGTGAAGGAGAGTGGATTTGCACCTTCCAAAAGAACGGCCACTGCTGATAAACACGAGCTAAGAGTCTCAAAACACAAGCTAGCAAGACAAAAGGCTATAAATATAAACACTATTTATGATACAGATGCTTAGTTATAACCACATTACAATTAATCACTAGCGACAAACTTTTTCAACCCTTATGTATATTGAAGACATTTAGTTGAAATTTCGCCTGCCAATTAACTTACTTTCTGCAAGGCTCCACATATTTCGGCTGGCTGTAAGCTCTTCCTTCAACCGTCTGTTCTTCTCGTTCAGCACACTTATCTTGGTGCAAAGCTGCCACTTGGACTTTTTAGAATCATCTTCATCCGACTCTGACTCACTGTCTGGGATTGTCAGATATGGTTTCGTCTGAAAGGAAACAAATAAATTCAGATAAAACATGGGATAATTAATTAAAAACTAGTACCTTATACCTACACAAAACAATTTGATAATCATCTAGAATATTGAAACCTCTTTCAACGTACCGATTTCGTTACTTGAACGGCATCTGTAACGTCCACCTAAGAAACATTTTGGCCATTAGTTGTTTTCTTTTAATATATTCACATACATTTTGGGGTATTTTGAGGAGAGTTCTTACCGCTTCCACACTAGACATCTTTTGTTCGTGAACCTTGTTCAGCAAGGCGAGGGCAGCAGACTTTTTTGTCTCTTTTAGAGAAGGCGGCTTGGCAGGCTATAGAAAGAAAATTTAAGTCCATGGAATGGTAACTCGATGCATGGTTTATTGGTCTGCATGTTGGATTTGTTGCATCAGGTTACTCACCTTCTCAGGTTCTTTCGTCGCCTTCAATGGCTCCCTGCGGCGCAGAGGGGATGAAATTGTCCCATATTTTAACATATTTTTGGATGCATGGAGCATTTCTTTGTAGCCTGTCGACGAACCATGGAATTATAAAATATCCTGTAATTCCTACCTACTACCTACCTACCTACGTTATGGTATGTTTATAAGCAGGTAGAAGATCATTAATTGAGAATAACGTTTAGTTTATTTATAAAATTGTAGAAAAATAAATTTTTCAGCCAAAGGTTAAGTTTATTTTTAAATAAAAAATTAGCCAAATAATTTTTTATTTAAATATCAAAATTTACAGGGAGGGAAATTTACAGGGAGGATTTACAGGGATGGGTTCTACTCACTTCCCAACGCCAGCACTGTGCCACCAACTGTCTCCCAAGAAACATTCTTGGTAAGTTCAGGCATCAGTTTGGGCTCTTTTATCTGGCAACTGGGCCAGCGATTTGTAGGTTTGTCCTACGGCCGGCGAGATTTCTTTCTCAACGAAGAAACAATGATACCCCACCGAAAAACAGTTGTCTTCGTTGGGAAATTCTAGCACACAGCAATTTTCCTCAGCGAACTCCATAATTTTAGATAAAAATCTCACCAGTCGAAGCAACAAACACACGAGGACAGGCAAACATGTCAACCTCTATAACGGAAACGGATGTCCATTTGAATTCGCCATGGCGCAACGAGTGGGAAGTTTGAAGTACAAGGACGAATTGTATATGAATGGTATTTATCATTAGCAGCTAGGATTAACTGTTTAATTATATGTAATACAATTTTATTTAGAGCATAAGTTTAATGGAATATTAGTATTTAGTTGCAACGTTTCTGGACATTATTTTAATTTTTTTGCCGTAGTTGTCAAAACTGCCGCGGGTGACAGCTGTTGACTGGCAGGCGCGAAGTGTTTGACATCTTTGTGTTTGACTTCAGATTTCGCGCTGAGGTTATAATCCTAGATAATAAGTGAGAGTATTACAACCTTTTCAAATTCAGTGGTACTATGACGTAAGTAAACTGTAAAAGGAAAGAACAAATTATTTTGTAATGTTTTGGTAGTTTAAGGTTATAAATAATGTGCTCATAGTGCATGTATTTATTATTTATACCTAATATGTTTACAACATTTAATCTGTTGTAGGTTTTAAAGTTTCTATCATGGACAGTCTATAATATAGGTCCATGTTCCTATAGTCACGATGAGGAGATATAAACTCTACTTGGGCGATGACCATGTGGATGTACCACGGTCAACAAGGAGCCGGAGGTCTCATGAGGAAAGTAACGATGAGCCAGAGGATATCGATATTCCGCTGCACGTTGCCCAGGAAGATATGGAGATTGTTGGTGAACTGGTAAGTTTCTCATGGTATGGGTTCGATCATTTATTTTCATTTAATGTTTAGATCCTCTCCCTCTTTCTTTTTCACTCTTTCTTTATTTCTTTGGTACCTATGGCAAAATATGCCTTTTAACTTTCTGTAAGTTTATCATGCATAGGTGAATGTACTTACTATAGAATGCATTTTTGTTGCAGGATGATAACAATGACTTCATAAATCTGATTGAGGGCACTCAGTTCTTGGAAGCTGAGCTAGAAAATGAAAATTCTCTAAATGTAAGTTAAAAACCAAAGGAATATTAACAATTAGGTGTAGGTACCTACATTTCGATGGTCGAAATGATATGTTAGTTATCTACTGTACCTGCTTCACAAGATTCCTATGCATTTAATTTAAGTAAATGAACTAATACACATGATTGTTACAGCTTGGGATTTCAGAGCATCTAGAAAACGACACAGAATTGAACGCTGATCCTGACATTGTTAATGAGGATGAATACTTGGACGCTGCATTTGGAAATGAAAATGCAGAAAATGAATTATAATTTTAGTAGGGATTTAGCTGGGTACCTACCATGGTAGAGCTCCCTGGTACGTTTACCCCTAAACTGGCAAAATGCAATATCAAATTATAATAATAGATCATGTTATTAATTAGCAAACATGCTAACACCCAACAGGGCATAGTGCCAACATGTGGAGCAAGAAACGTTGGCATATGTTCCCCGAGTTTACTAGTCGACTAGCAAATGGATCAAGGAAGAGGACACCGGAGAATTCTGAATGAATATACCTATATCTCGGAAAATATCAGAAATATTGCTTTGGACTATATAAGCTATTTGTGGGCGATATTTTACAATTTTAAATAAAATAATTCAACTAGATACCTATATTGCTTACTTAAAATAATCTTTGTACCTACCCCTCATTTTAAGTAGGGCTACATTATATTATGTTTTTCTTTTTGCCAACTACCTATATATACTCTCACTTTTTGACATGGTATTTAAATAATACACATTTAAATATCATGTTATTTCAACTGTGTATAGGTATATACTTCCGGCTCGTCAAACCATTTAATAAATTTTGTCATGTTAAGTTTCCTCATTTCTAATCTAATGTCCATCATTTTGTTTGCCTTTTGGACACAATGACAATTAAAATCATTTTATATCCGACGGATAATTATTGAAGTAAATCAATTGTTTATAGCTACTCTGGTATTTCTTTCAGGGAAGTGAACAATACTTATACCCTGGCTCTAGCATTACAAGAAAACAGAGTGAGGCCCTGATTTTGTCGTTTGTTACGAGATACCATCTTTCGGAGATAGGACTTCGCGACCTCCTTGAACTGATCAACCTGCATTCACTCAGTGTTGTTCATCAATCTAAGTATTTTTTTCTGAAGGATTTAAACCTTGCCAAATCTGTTGAGCATCATTTCTACTGCCCAAGCTGCAAGAGTGCACTGGAATTCACAGCAAATGAAAAAGCAACAAAATGTTCAATGGCAAGCTGCGATTTGTTCAACGCAGAGAAGAGCAAGTCCGAACTTCTAAGAACAGGAAGTTACTTTCTTCACATGCCTCTTGGCCCGCAACTGATCGCTTTGTTGGACAATCCTGAAGTTTGTAAAAAACTACGAGTGGACACTGATACGAAGAGTGATGTGCCATCAGGACATATGTACAGAACACTTGAAGCCAATAATGTGATTGGACCAAACGACATTACGCTGCAATGGAATACTGACGGAGCTTCGGCAGCCAAGTCTTCAAAGTGCAGCATATGGCCCATTCAATGTGCTATCAATGAACTGCCGCTTCGCGAAAGAAAAGAGAATATCATAATGACAAGCTTGTGGCAAGGGCCCAAGCCCAATATGGATGTCTTTCTGCAGCCTTTTGTGGAAGAGCTTGGGATTCTACACACCAACGGAGTTGAACTTGCAGATGGCACTATTGTAAAAGTGCATTGTCTTGTCGCCAGTGTAGACTCGGCAGCCCGGCCCTTGCTACAAAATGTAAAACAATATAATGGCGAGCATGGCTGCTCATTTTGTCTGAAGCCTGGCGAGAGGATTGAAAGGGGTGGCGGCTTCTCCCGTGTCTACTGCGGAGTGGCGGAGCAACCACGAGATGAGGATCAACATTTCGCTGACGCGGTGAAAGCAGTTGAAACTGGTGTCAGCGTTCATGGAGTGAAGGGGCCATCACATCTTATGTTAATTCCTCTTTTTAACATTGTTTCATCTTTTGTACCAGACTACCTTCACAATCTTCTCTTGGGAATAGTCCGCTGGTACATGTTTGAGTGGTTTGACCCTAAAAACTGCAACCAAATTTGGTATCTTGGCTCAAGAAACAAGACCAGGATTTATGAAAAACGCCTGTGCTCAATTAAACCACCTTCCGAGGTAACACGGCCTCCACGATCGTTCACAGCCGACAAAAAGCTTTGGAAAGCCAGCGAATTTCGGTCGTTCCTGCTTTACTATTCAACTCCTTGTCTAGCTGGGCTTTTGCCGATGGATTACCTCCGGCACTGGATGCTGCTGGTTTTCAGCGTTACCAAGAGAAAATCATGCAACCTGATCAAGAACTGGCCAAGGTTGCAATATGTCGTTTTGTAATAGAGTCTGAAACACTCTACGGCAAGGGGTGGATGACTTACAACATGCACACCTGCTTGCATATCCCACAAGCGGTTCAAAATTGGGGTGCTCTTTGGGGATCTTCAACTTTCATGTTTGAACACTTCAACGGAGTCTTGCTGAACTTGTTCACCGGCACACAACATTTTTCCGATCAAATCTTTCGAAATTATGAGCGGCTGAAGAAAATGAATAAAATTATCAACTCCAGTTCAAATGAAAACTGGGACCCAATGGCAAAACACCTCTTGAAAAATATGGCTGAAAAATATTTCTCATTTAAAGCCAAGCAGTCAGCGACAGTAGTGATGTTTGGTGCCGCGAAGCGAGCGACTTTGTCGATCTTTCAGCAGATCAGCATCGAAGCATATCTTGAAGACCATGTTATGGGAGAAAATCCAGTCGACGTTGACCTAACCGATTTACTTTGCTACCAAAGGTTTTTGGTACATGGTTTTGTACTGAATGCAAGTAACTACGACCGCTTGCAACGGCGCAGAAACGATCTGGTTCATCTTGATGATGGACATTTTTTCCAAATTTTATATCTGCTGGATATGGGCATTAATATCCAAAACCCATTCTACAGATACCTGATTATTGGTCAACACCTTACAGTAATCGATGAAAACATTTGCTCAAACGGACAGTTTAAGTCGAGCACGTTTATACGTTCAATGATTATGCCTTGGGAGGACAGTGCAACAGTTGTCATACACCCGAACAAGATTGTGAAGAAATGTATCGCCATATATTTAGAAGAGAAGCAATTTGTTTGTGAACTTGTTAATTCTATTGAAAGAGATTAGGTATCAGTGTGTGCGCAGTGGCGCTATTCGTATACCTTCAAGTCAAGTAATTTTTCTACTATATTTTTTGTTCACTGGCGCAGTGATTTTCTTATTGTACATTGTTTCGTGTGAGCTAGTCGCGGTGTCTTTCTGGCGGCAGACACGCGTTGGACTAGTGGTAGAAGACGGACAGGGACACTCGCAGAATGTGCAATTGCTGCAGCTCACCATTATGCAGGAGTATAGGCATACGTCGGGAGACCTGTGATAAAAAAAAAAACGCGCCAAAACTTATACCTCTTGGCTGGTGTGGAAATTTAGTTACATCGGTTGCATCGACAAGCTCTGCCGGTAACTTCACAACTCGGTGTAGGTACTATACCAGGTACTTCAGACCATAAATTAATTATGAATTAGTCCGAAAAATGTGTTCAGAGATGAATCAAATAAAAATCGTTCCGAAAATTATTAAAATCGGTCCTGCCGTTGGCAGGTGCGAGATTGACAACAATATATGGCTTTCTCAACCAAACACATTATTAACATGCAGCAAAACTAGATTGAATGCTTCAAGGAGTAAAAAAAACTCTGTCCTATATATTTTGGACCATGTACTTTTAAAGTAGTCAAAAGTGCCCCAAAAAACTATTGACTTGTCATTATAAATTAGTTTTACTATAAGAGATTCTGTAGTAAAAATGAATTTACTATTAATGTAATTACTATTGCAGGTTTACTATTTATGAACTAGTAGTAAACTGACATTACTACTGCCTGATGTTACTATTGAGCATATTACTACTGATGAAAGTGTAGTAAACCAAGAAAACTATTCGATGTGCCAGACCTCTTTCATCAAACTATTGCCTCTCAATAGTTTTTACAGAATAACTATTCAACCCCAATAGTTTATTAACATTACTATTAATGGCAAATAGTTCTTTTTCCTAAGGGTGGAGTCCCTGGGGGAGGGGCAAGCCCCGGCGGAGGCCTCGGAGAAGGAGGAAGGCCCTCCGAGTTCCCCGGAGGAGTGGGAAGCCCCGGCGGAGGCCCCGGAGGAGTGGGAAGCCCCGGAGGAGGCCCCGGAGAAGGGGGAAGCCCCGGAAGAGTCCCTGGAGGAGGGGGAAACCCCGCCGAGTTCCCCGGAGGAGGGGGAGGCCCCGGTAGAGTCCCCGGAGGAGGGAGAAGCCCCGGCGGAGGCCCCGGAAGAGAGGGAAGCCCCGCCGAGTACCCCGGAGGAGGGGGAAGCCCCGGCGGAGTCAGTGGAGGAGGGGGAAGCCCCGGCGGAGGCCTCGGAGGAGGGGAAGCCCCGGCGGAGTCCCTGGAGGAGGGAGAAGCCCCGGCGGAGGCCCCGGAGGAGGGGGAAGCCCCGGCGGTGGCCCCGGAGGAGGGGGAGGCCCCGGTGGAGGCCCCGGAGGTAGGGGAAGCCCCGCTGAGTTCTTTGGGGCAGGGGGAAGCCCCGCTGAATTCTTTGGGGAAGGGGGAAGCCCCGGCGGAGAACCTGGCGGAGGGGGATCCCCGGCGGAGGCCCCGGAGGAGGGGGAAGCCCCGCTGAGTTCTTTGGGGCAGGGGGAAGCCCCGCTAAATTCTTTGGGGCAGGGGGAAGCCCCGGCGGAGAACCTGGCGGAGGGGGATCCCCGGCGGAGGCCCCGGAGGAGGGGGAAGCCCGGTGGAGTCCCTGGAGGAGGAAGTAGCCCCGGCGGAGGCCCCGGAGGTGAGGGAAGCCCCGGTGGATGCCCCGGAAGAGGGGGAAGCCCTGCCGAGTTCCCCGGAGGAGGGAATAGCCCTAGGGGAGGCCCCGGAGGAAAAGAAAGCCCCGGCGGAGTCCCTGGCGGAGGAAGAAGCCCCGCCGAGTTTCCTGAAGGTGGGGGAAGCCCCGGCGGAGGCTCCGGGGGAGAGAAAACCCTCGGCGGAGACCCCGGAGGAGGAGGAAGCCCCGGCTGAGTCCCTGGAGAAAGGGGAAGCCCCAACGAGTTTCCCGGAGGAGGGGGAAGCCCCGGCGGAGGGTTTGGATAAGGGGGAAGCCCCGGCGGAGGCCCCGGAGGAGAGGGAAGCCCCGGTGGAGGCCCCGGAGGAGGGGGAAGCCCGGCCGAGTTCCCCGTGGGAGGGGGAAGCTCTTTTGGAGACTTCTGAGGATGGGGAAACCCTGCCGAATTCCCCGGAGGAGGGGGAAGCCCCGCCGAGTTCCCCGGAGGAGGGGGAAGCCCCACCGAGTTTCCCGGGGGAGGTAGTAGCCCCGGCGTAAGCCCCGGAAAGGGAGAAGCCCCAACGAGTTCCCCGGATGAGGGGAAAGCCCCGGCGGAGTCCCTGGAGGAGGGAGAATCCCCGCCGAGTTCCCCGGAGAAGGGGGAAGCCCCGCCGAGTTTCCCGGAGGAGGGGAAAGCCCCAGCGGAGGCCCCGGAGGAGGAGGAAGCCCCGGCGGAGTCCCTGGAGAAGAGGGAATCCCCGCCGAGTACCCCGGAGGAGGAGGAAGCCCCGGCGGAGTCCCTGGTGGAGAAAATAGCCCCGGCAGAGGCCCCGGAGAAGAGGGAAGCCCAGGTGGAGGCCCCGGTGGAGGGGGAAGCCCCGCCGAGTTCCCTGTGGGAGAGGGAAGCCCTGGCGGAGGCTTCTGAGGATGGGGAAGCCCCGCCGAGTTTCCCGGAGAAGTGGGAAGCCCCGGCGGAGGCCCTGGAGGAGGGGGAAGCCCCGGCGGAGAGCCCGGTGGAAGGGGAAGCCCCGGTGGAGGCCCAGGAGGAAGGGGTAGCCCCAATGAGTTCCTCGGGGAAGGGGGAAGCCCCGGTGGGGTCCCTGGCGGAGGGGGAAGCCCCAACGGAGGCCCCGAAAGGGGGGGAAGCCCCGGCGGAGGCCTCGGAGAAGGCGGAAGGCCCTCCGAGTTTCCCGGAGGAGGGGGAAGCCCCTGAGTTCCCCGGAGGAGGAAGAAGCCCCGGCGGAGGCTCCGGAGAAGGGGGAAGCACCACCGAGTTCCCCGGGGGAGGGAGAAGCACCGTCGGAGTTTCTGGCGGAGGGGGATGACCCGCCGAGTTCCCCGGAGGAGGGGGCTAGCCCCCCGAATTCCCCAATGGAGGGGGAAGCCCGGTGGAGTCCCTGGGGAAGGGGGAAGCCCCGGCGGAGGCTTCGGATAAGGGGGAAGCCCCTTAGTTCCCCGGAGGAGGAAGAAGCCCCGGCGGAGGCCCCGGAGAAGGAGAAAGCACCGCCGAGTTACCCGGGGGATGGCGAAGCCCCGGCGGAGGCCCCGGAGGTGTGGGAAGCTCCGTAGGAGGGGGAGCCCTGGCGGAGGCCCCTGAGGGGGGGCAGCCCCGCCGAGTTTCCCCGGGGAGTGGAAAGCCCCGGCGCAGGTCCCTGAAGAAGGGGAAGTCCCGGCGCAGTCCCCGGAAGAGGGAGAAGCCCCGGTGGAGGCCCCGGAGGAGGGGGAAGCCCGGCGGAGTCCCTGGAGGAGGGGGAAGCCCCGGCGGAGGCCCCGGAGGAGAGGGAAGCCCCAGCGGAGGCCCGGAGGAGGGGGAAGCCCCGGCGGATTCCCTGGTGGAGGGGAAAGCCCAGCCGAGTTCCCCGGAGGAGGGGGAAGCCCCGCTCAATTTCCCCTCTTGGGGGAAGCCACGGCGGAGTCCCTGGAGAATGAGGAAGCCATGCCGAATTCCCTGGAGGAGGGAGAAGCCCCGCCGAGTTCCTCGGAGGAGAGGGAAGCCCCGGCGGAGGCGCTGGAGGAGGGAGAAGCCCCTCCGAGTTCCCCCGGCGGAGTCCCTGGAGGAGGGGAAAGCCCCGCCGAGTTTCCCGGAGGAGGGGTAAGCCTTGGCGGAGGGCTCGGAGGAGTGGGAAGCCCCGGCGGAGGCCCCGGAGGAGGGAGAAGCCCAGCCGAGTTTCCCGGAGGAGGGAGAAGCCCCGGCGGAGGCCCCGAAGGAGGGGGAAGCCCCGGCGGAGGCCCCGGAGGAGGGGGAAGCCCCGGTGGAGGCCCCGGAGGAGGGGTAAGCCTCGGCGGAGTCCCTGGAGAAGGGGGTAGCATCGCCGAGTTTGCCGGAGGAGGGGGAAGCCCCGCCAAATTCCCCCGAGGAGGGGGAGACCCCGGCGGAGTCCCTGGAGAAGGGAAAGCCCCGCCGAGTTCCCCGGTTGAGGGGGAAGCCCCGGCGGAGGCCCCGGTGGAGGGAGAAGCCCAGCCGAGTTTCCCGGAGGAGGGAAAAGCCCCGGCAGAGGCCCCGAAGGAGGGGGAAGCCCCGGCGGACGCCTCGGAGGAGGGGGAAGCCCCGGTGGAGGCCCTGGAAGAGTGGGAAGCCCCGCCGAGTTCCCCGGAGGAGGGGGAAGCCCCGGTGGAGGCCCCGGAGGGGGGGTAAGCCCCGGCAAAGTCCCTGGAGAAGGGGGAAGCCCCGCCTAATTCCCCGGAGGAGGGGGCAGCCCCGGCGGATTCCCTGGAGGAGGGGGAAGCCCCGGCGGTTTCCCTGGAGGTGGGAGAAGCCCCGCTGAGTTTCCAGGAGGAGGGGGAAGCCCCGGCAGAGGCTTCGGAGGAGGGGGAAGCCCCGTCGGAGTCCCTGGAAGAGTGGGAAGCCCCGCCGAGTTCCCCGGAGGAGGGGGAAGCCCCGGTGGAGGCCCCGGAGGGGGGGTAAGCCCCGGCAAAGTCCCTGGAGAAGGGGGAAGCCCCGCCTAATTCCCCGGAGGAGGGGGCAGCCCCGGCGGATTCCCTGGAGGAGGGGGAAGCCCCGGCGGTTTCCCTGGAGGAGAGGGAAGCCCCGTCGGAGTCCCTGGATGAGGGGGAAGCCCCGCCGAGTTCCCCGGAGGAGGGGGAAGCCCCGGCGGAGTCCCTGGAGAAGGGGGAAGCCCCGCCAAATTCCCCGGAGATGGGGAAAGCCCCGGCGGAGGCCCCGGAGGAGGGGGAAGCCCCGGCGGAGTCCCTGGAGGAGGGGGAAACCCCGCCGAGTTTTCCTGTGGAGGGGGATGCCCCGCCAAATTCCCCGGTGGAGAGGGAAGCCCCGGCGGCGTCCCAGGAGAAGGGAAAGCCCCGCCGAGATCCCCGGTGGAGGGGGAAGCCCCGGCGGTGGCCCTGGAGGAGGGGGAAGCGCCGCCGAGTTCCCCCGGCGGAGTCCCTGGAGGAGGGGGAAGCCCCGCCGAATTTCCCGGAGGAGGGGGAAGCCCCGGCGGAGGCCCCGTAGGAGGGAGAAGCCCCGCTGAGTTTCCCGTAGGAGGGGGAAGCCCCGGCGGAGGCCCCGGAGGAGGGAGAGCCCCGCTGAGTTTCCCGTAGGAGGGGGAAGCCCTGGTGGAGGCCCCGGAGGAGAGGGAAGCCCCGGCGAAGGCCCTGGAGGAGGGGAAAGCCCCGGCGGAGGCCCCGGAGGAGGGGGAAGCCCCGTTTGAGTCCCTGGAGGAGGGGGAAGCCCTGGCGGAGGTCCCGGAGGAGTGGGAAGCCCCGGCGGATGCCCGGAGGAGGGGTAAGCCTTGGCGGATTCCCTAGAGGAGGGGGAAGCCCCGCCGAGTTCCCCGGAGGAGGGGGAAGCCCAGCCGAGTTCCCCGGAGGAGGGGGAAGCCCCGGCAGAGGCCCCCGGGGGAGGGGGAAGCCCCGTCGGAGTCCCTGGAGTAGAAAGAAGCCCCGCCGAGTTACCCGGAGGAGAATTATGCCCCGATGGAGTCCGCGGAGGAGGGGAAAGCCCCGGCGGAGACACCGGAGGAGGGGGAAGCCCCGCTGAGTTCCTCGGGGAAGGGGGAAGTCCCGGCGGAGTCCCTGGCGGAAGGGGAAGCCCCAACGGAGGCCCCGGAGGAGGGGGAAGCCAGGAGGAGTCCCTGGAGGAGGGGAAAGCCACGTCGGAGGCCCCGAAGAAGGGGGAAGCACCGCCGAGTTCCCCGGGGGAGGGAGAAGTCCCGGCGGAGTCCCTGGCGAAGGGGGATGACCCGCCGAGTTCCCCGGAGGAGGGGGAAGCCCCCCGAATTCCCAGGAGGAGGGGAGAGCCCCGCCGAGTTCCCTGGAGGACGGGGAATCCCCGGCGGAAGCCCCGAAGGAGAAGGAAGCCCCGGCGGTGGCCCCAGAGGAGGGGGAGGCCCCGGCGGAGGCCCCGGAGAAGGAGAAAGCACAACCGAGTTCCCCGGGGGAGGGCGAAGCCCCGGCGGAAGCCCCGGAGGAGTGGGAAGCCCCGGAGGAGGGGGAAGCCCCGGCGGTGGCCCCGGATGGAGGGGGAAGCCCCGGCGGAGGCCCCGGAGGAGGGGGAAGCCCCTGCGGAAGCCCCTGAAGAGGGGAAGCCCCGCCGAGTTTCCCCGCGTAGGGGGAAGCTTCGGCGGAGTCCCTGGCAGAGGGGGACCCCCCGAGTTCCTCGGAGAAGGGGGAAGCCCCGTTAGAGTCCGATGAGGAGGTAAAGCCCCGGCGGAGGTCCCGGTGGAGGGGGAAGCCCCGCCGAGTTTCCCGGAGGAGGGGGAAGCCCCGGCGGAGTCCATGGTGGAGGAAGAAGCCCCAGCGGAGGCCCCGGAGGAGGGGAAAGCCCCGGCAGAGTCCCTGGAGGTGGGGGAATCCCCGCCGAGTTCCCCGGAGGAGGGGGAAGCCCCGGTAGAGTCCCCGGGGGAGGCGGTAGCCCGGGCGGAGGCCTCGGAGGAGAGGGAAGCCCCGCCGAGTTCCCCGGATGAGGGGAAAGCCCCGGCTAAGTCCCTGGAGGAGGGGGAAGCCCCGCCGAGTTCCCCGGAGAAGGAAGAAGCCCCGACGGAGTCCCTGGAGGAGGAAGTAGCCCCGGCGGAGGCCCCGGAGGAGAGGGAAGCCTCGGTGGTGGCCCCGGAGGAAGGGAAGCCCCGCCGAGTTTCCCGTGGGAGGGGGAAGCTCTGGCGGAGGCTTCTGAGTATGAAGAAGCCATGCCGAATTCCCCGGTGGAGGGGGAAGCCCCGGCGGAGGCCCCGGAGGAAAGGGAAGCCCCGCCGAGTTTCCCGGAAGAGGGGAAAGCCCCGGTGGAGTCCCTGGAGGAGGGAGAAGCCCCGCCGAGTTTCCCGGAGGAGGGGGAAGCCCTGCCGAGTTCCCCGTAGGAGGGGAAAGCCCAACCGCGTTTCCCAGGGGAGAGGGTAGCCCCGGCGGAGGCCCCAGAGGAGGGGGAAGCCCCGCCGAGTTCCCCGGATAAGGGGAAAGACCCGGCGGAGTCCCTTGAGGAAAGGGAAGCCCAGCCGAGTTCCCCGGAGGAGGGGGAAGCCCCGTCGGAGGCCCCGGATTAGGGGGAAGCCCCGGAGGAGTCACTGGAAAAGGAAGTAGCCCCGGAGGAGGCCCCGAAGGAGAGGGAAGCCCCGGTGGTGGCCCCGGAGAAGGGGAAGCCCCGCCGAGTTCCCCGTGGGAGGGGGAAGCCCTGGCGGAGTCTTCAGAGGATGGGGAAGCCCTGCCGAGTTCCCCGGACGAGGGGGAAGCCCCGGCGGAGGGTTCGGATAAGGGGGAAGCCCCGGCGGAGGGGTCGGATAAAGGGGAAGCCCCGGCGGAGTCCCTGGAGAAGGAAGTAGCCCCGGCGGAGGCCCCGGAGGAGAGGGAAGCCCCGGTGGTAACCCCGGAGGAGGGGAAGCCCCGCCGAGTTCCCCGGAGGAGGGGGAAGCCCCGCCGAGTACCCCGGAGGAGGGGTCAAGCCCCATAGTTCCCCGGAGGAGGAAGAAGCCCCGGCGGAGGCTCCGGAGAAGGGGGAAGCTCCGCCGAGTTCCCCGGAGGAGGGGGAAGTCCCCCGAACTCCTCGGAAGAGGGGGAAGCCCCGCCGAGTTCCCCGGAGGAGGGGGAAGCCCCGGCGGAGGGGTCGGTTAAGGGGGAAGCCCCGGCGGAGGGGTCGGATAAGGGTGATCCCCCGGCGGAGTCCCTGGAGGAGGAAGTAGCCCCGGCGGAGGCCCCGGAGGAGAGGGAAGCCCCAGTGGAGGCCCCGGAGGAGAGGGAAGCCCCGCCGAGTTCCCCGTGGGAGGGGGATGTACTGGCGTAGGCTTCTGAGGATGAGAAAGCCCTGCCGAGTTCCCCGGAGGAGGGGGAAGCCCTGCCGAGTTCCCCGGAGGAGGAGGAAGCCCTGCCGAGTTCCTCGTAGGAGGGGGAAGCCCAACCGCGTTTCCCGGGGAAGGGGGTAGCCCCGGTGGAGGCCCCGGAGGAAAGGGAAGCCCCGCCGAGTTCCCCGGATGAGGGGAAAGCCCCGGCGGAGTCCCTGAGGAGGGGGAAGCCCCGCCGAGTTCCCCGGAGGAGGAAGAAGCCCCGATGGGGTCCCTGGAGGAGGAAGTAGCCCCGGCGGAGGCCCCGGAGGAGAGGGAAGCCCCGCCGAGTTCCCTGTGGGAGGGGGAAGAACTGGCGGAGGCTTCTGAGGATGGGGAAGCCCTGCCGAGTTCCCCGGAGGAGGGGGAAGCCCTGCCGAGTTCCCCGTAGGAGGGGAAAGCCCAACCGCGTTCCCCGGAGGAGGGGGAGGCCCCGCCGAGTACCCCGGAGGAGGGGTCAAGCCCCATAGTTCCCCGGAGGAGGAAGAAGCCCCGGCGGAGGCTCCGGAGAAGGGGGAAGCTCCGCCGAGTTCCCCGGAGGAGGGGGAAGCCCCCCGAACTCCTCGGAAGAGGGGGAAGCCCCGCCGAGTTCCCCGGAGGAGGGGGAAGCCCCGGCGGAGGGGTCGGTTAAGGGGGAAGCCCCGGCGGAGGGGTCGGATAAGGGTGAAGCCCCGGCGGAGTCCCTGGAGGAGGAAGTAGCCCCGGCGGAGGCCCCGGAGGAGAGGGAAGCCCCAGTGGAGGCCCCGGAGGAGAGAGAAGCCCCGCCGAGTTCCCCGTGGGAGGGGGATGTACTGGCGTAGGCTTCTGAGGATGAAAAAGCCCTGCCGAGTTCCCCGGAGGAGGGGGAAGCCCTGCCGAGTTCCCCGGAGGAGGAGGAAGCCCTGCCGAGTTCCTCGTAGGAGGGGGAAGCCCAACCGCGTTTCCCGGGGAAGGGGGTAGCCCCGGTGGAGGCCCCGGAGGAAAGGGAAGCCCCGCCGAGTTCCCCGGATGAGGGGAAAGCCCCGGCGGAGTCCCTGAGGAGGGGGAAGCCCCGCCGAGTTCCCCGGAGGAGGAAGAAGCCCCGATGGGGTCCCTGGAGGAGGAAGTAGCCCCGGCGGAGGCCCCGGAGGAGAGGGAAGCCCCGCCGAGTTCCCTGTGGGAGGGGGAAGAACTGGCGGAGGCTTCTGAGGATGGGGAAGCCCTGCCGAGTTCCCCGGAGGAGGGGGAAGCCCTGCCGAGTTCCCCGTAGGAGGGGAAAGCCCAACCGCGTTTTCCGGGGGAGAGGGTAGCCCCGGCGGAGGCCTCGGAGGAGGGGGAAGCCCCGCAGAGTTCCCCGTGGGAGGAGGAAGCCCTGGCGGAGGGTTCGGATAAGGGGGAAGCCCCGGCGGAGGGGTCGGATAAAGGGGAAGCCCCGGCGGAGTTCCTGGAGGAGGAAGTAGCCCCGGTGGAGGCCCCGGAGGAGAGGGAAGCCCCGCCGAGTTCCCCGTGGAAGGGGGAAGAACTGGCGTAGGCTTCTGAGGATGAGGAAGCCCTGCCGAGTTCCCCGGAGGAGGGGGAAGCCCTGCCGAGTTCCCCGGTGGAGGGGGAAGCCCCGGCGGAGGCCCCGGAGGAGTGGGAAGCCCCGGAGGAGGGGGAAGCCCCGGCGGTGGCCCCGGATGGAGGGGGAAGCCCCGGCGGAGGCCCCGGAGGAGGGGGAAGCCCCTGCGGAAGCCCCTGAAGAGGGGAAGCCCCGCCGAGTTTCCCCGCGTAGGGGGAAGCTTCGGCGGAGTCCCTGGCAGAGGGGGACCCCCCGAGTTCCTCGGAGAAGGGGGAAGCCCCGTTAGAGTCCGCGGAGGAGGTAAAGCCCCGGCGGAGGTCCCGGTGGAGGGGGAAGCCCCGCCGAGTTTCCCGGAGGAGGGGGAAGCCCCGGCGGAGTCCATGGTGGAGGAAGAAGCCCCAGCGGAGGCCCCGGAGGAGGGGAAAGCCCCGGCAGAGTCCCTGGAGGTGGGGGAATCCCCGCCGAGTTCCCCGGAGGAGGGGGAAGCCCCGGTAGAGTCCCCGGGGGAGGCGGTAGCCCGGGCGGAGGCCTCGGAGGAGAGGGAAGCCCCGCCGAGTTCCCCGGATGAGGGGAAAGCCCCGGCTAAGTCCCTGGAGGAGGGGGAAGCCCCGCCGAGTTCCCCGGAGAAGGAAGAAGCCCCGACGGAGTCCCTGGAGGAGGAAGTAGCCCCGGCGGAGGCCCCGGAGGAGAGGGAAGCCTCGGTGGTGGCCCCGGAGGAAGGGAAGCCCCGCCGAGTTTCCCGTGGGAGGGGGAAGCTCTGGCGGAGGCTTCTGAGTATGAAGAAGCCATGCCGAATTCCCCGGTGGAGGGGGAAGCCCCGGCGGAGGCCCCGGAGGAAAGGGAAGCCCCGCCGAGTTTCCCGGAAGAGGGGAAAGCCCCGGTGGAGTCCCTGGAGGAGGGAGAAGCCCCGCCGAGTTTCCCGGAGGAGGGGGAAGCCCTGCCGAGTTCCCCGTAGGAGGGGAAAGCCCAACCGCGTTTCCCAGGGGAGAGGGTAGCCCCGGCGGAGGCCCCAGAGGAGGGGGAAGCCCCGCCGAGTTCCCCGGATAAGGGGAAAGACCCGGCGGAGTCCCTTGAGGAAAGGGAAGCCCAGCCGAGTTCCCCGGAGGAGGGGGAAGCCCCGTCGGAGGCCCCGGATTAGGGGGAAGCCCCGGAGGAGTCACTGGAAAAGGAAGTAGCCCCGGAGGAGGCCCCGAAGGAGAGGGAAGCCCCGGTGGTGGCCCCGGAGAAGGGGAAGCCCCGCCGAGTTCCCCGTGGGAGGGGGAAGCCCTGGCGGAGTCTTCAGAGGATGGGGAAGCCCTGCCGAGTTCCCCGGACGAGGGGGAAGCCCCGGCGGAGGGTTCGGATAAGGGGGAAGCCCCGGCGGAGGGGTCGGATAAAGGGGAAGCCCCGGCGGAGTCCCTGGAGAAGGAAGTAGCCCCGGCGGAGGCCCCGGAGGAGAGGGAAGCCCCGGTGGTAACCCCGGAGGAGGGGAAGCCCCGCCGAGTTCCCCGGAGGAGGGGGAAGCCCCGCCGAGTACCCCGGAGGAGGGGTCAAGCCCCATAGTTCCCCGGAGGAGGAAGAAGCCCCGGCGGAGGCTCCGGAGAAGGGGGAAGCTCCGCCGAGTTCCCCGGAGGAGGGGGAAGTCCCCCGAACTCCTCGGAAGAGGGGGAAGCCCCGCCGAGTTCCCCGGAGGAGGGGGAAGCCCCGGCGGAGGGGTCGGTTAAGGGGGAAGCCCCGGCGGAGGGGTCGGATAAGGGTGATCCCCCGGCGGAGTCCCTGGAGGAGGAAGTAGCCCCGGCGGAGGCCCCGGAGGAGAGGGAAGCCCCAGTGGAGGCCCCGGAGGAGAGGGAAGCCCCGCCGAGTTCCCCGTGGGAGGGGGATGTACTGGCGTAGGCTTCTGAGGATGAGAAAGCCCTGCCGAGTTCCCCGGAGGAGGGGGAAGCCCTGCCGAGTTCCCCGGAGGAGGAGGAAGCCCTGCCGAGTTCCTCGTAGGAGGGGGAAGCCCAACCGCGTTTCCCGGGGAAGGGGGTAGCCCCGGTGGAGGCCCCGGAGGAAAGGGAAGCCCCGCCGAGTTCCCCGGATGAGGGGAAAGCCCCGGCGGAGTCCCTGAGGAGGGGGAAGCCCCGCCGAGTTCCCCGGAGGAGGAAGAAGCCCCGATGGGGTCCCTGGAGGAGGAAGTAGCCCCGGCGGAGGCCCCGGAGGAGAGGGAAGCCCCGCCGAGTTCCCTGTGGGAGGGGGAAGAACTGGCGGAGGCTTCTGAGGATGGGGAAGCCCTGCCGAGTTCCCCGGAGGAGGGGGAAGCCCTGCCGAGTTCCCCGTAGGAGGGGAAAGCCCAACCGCGTTTTCCGGGGGAGAGGGTAGCCCCGGCGGAGGCCTCGGAGGAGGGGGAAGCCCCGCAGAGTTCCCCGTGGGAGGAGGAAGCCCTGGCGGAGGGTTCGGATAAGGGGGAAGCCCCGGCGGAGGGGTCGGATAAAGGGGAAGCCCCGGCGGAGTTCCTGGAGGAGGAAGTAGCCCCGGTGGAGGCCCCGGAGGAGAGGGAAGCCCCGCCGAGTTCCCCGTGGAAGGGGGAAGAACTGGCGTAGGCTTCTGAGGATGAGGAAGCCCTGCCGAGTTCCCCGGAGGAGGGGGAAGCCCTGCCGAGTTCCCCGGTGGAGGGGGAAGCCCCGGCGGAGGCCCCGGAGGAGTGGGAAGCCTCGGCGGAGTCCCTAGAGGAAGGAGAAGCCCCGGCGGTGGCCCCGGAGGAGGGGGAAGCCCCGCCGAGTTCCCCGGATGAGGGGGAAGCCCCGGCGGAGTTCCTGGAGGAGGGGGTAGCCCAACCGAGTGCCCCGGAAAAGGGGGAAGCCCCGGCGGAGGCCCCTGAAGAGGGTGAAGCCCCGCCGAGTATCCCGGAGGAGGTGGAAGCCCTGGAGGAGGCCCCGGAGGAGGGGGAAGCACCGCCGAGTTCCCCGGATGTGGGGAAAGGCCACGCGGAGACCCTGGAGAAGGGGGACGCCCCGCCGTGTTCCCCGGAGGTGGGGGAAGCCCCGGCGGTGGCCCCTAAAGAGGGGGAAGCCCGGTGGAGTCCCTGGGGGAGAAGGAAGCCCCGGGGAAGGCCACGGAGGAGGGGGTAGGCCCTCCGAGTTTCCCTGTGGAGAAGGAAGCCCCTTAGTTCCCCGGAGGAGGAAGAAGCCCCGGCGGAGGCCCCGGATAAGTAGAAAGCATTGCCGAGTTCCCCGGGTGAGGGCGAAGCTCCGGCGGAGGCCCCGGAGGAGTGGGAAGCCCCTGAGGAGGGGGAAGCCCCGGCGGAGGCCCCGGAGAAGAAGAAAGCACCGCCGAGTTCCCCGGGGGAGGGCGAAGCCCCGGCGGAGGCCCCGGAGGAGTGGGAAGCCCCGAAAGAGGGGAAAGTCCTGGCGGAGGCCCTGGAGGGGGGGGGGAAGCCCAGGCGAAGGCCCCGGAGGTGGGGGAAGCCCCAAAGAGTTTTCCGGAGGAGGGGGAAGCCCCGGCGGAGTCCCTGGCGGAGGGGGAGGCCCCGCCGAGTTCCCCGGAGGAGGAAGAAGCCCCGACGGAGTCCCTGGATGAGGAAGTAGCCCCGGCGGAGGCCCCGGAGGAGAGGGAAGCCTCGGTGGTGGCCCCGGAGGAAGGGAAGCCCCGCCGAGTTTCCCGTGGGAGGGGGATGCTCTGGCGGAGGCTTCTGAGTATGAAGAAGCCATGCCGAATTCCCCGGTGGAGGGGGAAGCCCCGGCGGAGGCCCCGGAGGAAAGGGAAGCCCCGCCGAGTTCCCCGGATGAGGGGAAAGCCCCGGTGGAGTCCCTGGAGGAGGGAGAAGCCCCGCCGAGTTCCCCGGAGGAGGGGGAAGCCCTGCCGAGTTCCCCGTAGGAGGAGAAAGCCCAACCGCGTTTCCCAGGGGAGAGGGTAGCCCCGGCGGAGGCCCCGGAGGAAGGGGAAGCCCCGCCGAGTTCCCCGGAAGAGGGGAAAGCCCCGGTGGAGTCCCTGGAGGAGGGAGAAGCCCCGCCGAGTCTCCCGGAGGAGGGGGAAGCCCTGCCGAGTTCCCCGTACGAGGGGAAAGCCCAACCGCGTTTCCCAGGGGAGAGGGTAGCCCCGGCGGAGGCCCCGGAGGAGGTGGAAGCCCCGCCGAGTTCCCCGGAGGAGGGGGAAGCCCCGGTAGAGACCCTTGAGGAGGGAGAAGCCCCGGCGGAGGCTCCGGAAGAGGGGGAAGCCCCGCCGAGTTCCCCGGAGGAGAGGGAAGCCCCGGCGGAGTCCCTGGAGGAGGGGGAAGCCCCGGCGGAGTCCCTGGAGGAGGGGGGAAGCCCCGGCGGTGGCCCCGGAGAAGGGGAGGGCCCCGGTGGAGGCCCCGAAGAAGGGGGAAGCCCCGGCGGAGGCCCTGGAGAAGGGGGAAGCCCGGTGGAGTCCCTGGGGGAGGGGCAAGCCCCGGCGGAGGCCACGGAGGAGGGGGAAGGCCCTCCGAGTTCCCCGGAGGAGGGGGAAGCCCCGGCGGAGGCCCCGGAGGATTGGGAAGCCCCGGCGGAGGCCCCGGAGGAGTGGGAAGCCCCGGAGGAGGCCCCGGAGAAGGGGGAAGGCCCTCCGAGTTCCCCGGAGGAGGGGGAAGCCCCGGTAGAGTCCCCGGAGGAGGGAGAAGCCCCGGCGGAGGCTCCGTAGGAGTGGGAAGCCCCGGCGAAGGCCTCGGAGGAGTGGGAAGCCCAGGCGGAGGCCTCGGAGTAGAAGGAAGGCCCTCCGAGTTCCCCGGAGGAGGGGGAAGCCCCGGCGGAGGCCCCGGAGGATTGGGAAGCCCCGGCGGAGGCCCCGGAGGAGTGGGAAGCCCCGGAGGAGGCCCCGGAGAAGGGGGAAGGCCCTCCGAGTTCCCCGGAGGAGGGGGAAGCCCCGGTAGAGTCCCCGGAGGAGGGAGAAGCCCCGGCGGAGGCCCCGGAGGAGGGGGAAGCCCCGGCGGAGGCCCCGGAGGAGGGGGAAGCCCGGTGCCTTTAGGAAAAAGTACTATTGCATTTGAATAGTTTTCTACAGTTACTTCACCAGTACTGTATTGGTCATCACTTTAGGAGTATTACTATTCATAATAACTATTGAGTTTACTATTTAAAAATACTATTGCAGATGATTAGTTTTCTTTTGTTACTACACCAGTAGTGTATTGGTCATTACTATAGGAGTATTACTATTCATATTAACTACTAGGTTTACTATTTGTATAAACTATTGGGAAAATTACTATTCATAAAAACTATTGGGAGAAACTATTGGAAGAAGTTATTAGTGATTTGGACAATTTGATTTGGATTGGATTTAAAAATGACAGTGGCAAAAACAGGAAATATATTAGATAGTACTGATGCCAAAGTATCAATTGGCAAAGTAAATGTGGCAGGCAAAGAAATGCTACATAAATCCATATCTCGGGGGGCTTCGAGAGAGACCACGCAGTTCTGCAAACGCGTGATTTTAGTCAGGTCAACTGGAGCGGTACCTGGTGCGCGAGCGTGCAGCGCAACGGCGAACAGAGGTAGAGGTTCGCCGAGGATCTTCTCGCCGGCCGGTGTCAGTTTAGCGTCGGTGTGGCGACGCAGCTGTGTGACGCTCCTCGATGGGATGCCTAGCTCAGAGAGTTCGTCGAGGATATCTTGGGTGTCCGCGTTCACCGGACAGCCCCTGATTACGAATCGCTGGGTCTTTGGGCGAGCTTCTGAGAATGTGTAGTATTCGTGGCCATCGGCCTCGAGGTTTGTCGTCAGTTGACGATAGTTTGCAATGGATGTATGTTGCACTTTGGAGAATTCGCGACGGGGGGTCACAGTGAAATCGCACGCGACATGGCTGATATATGTTGTCAAAGCTTTGTGAGTGGAAAAGTTTTTGATGCACACCGGCGGGATTTTTGGTTGTTTTTGCTGTTCTTTTTGCGCACCTGGTTGCGCGGGGTGGATTTGTTCGCCGACCTGTGTGTCGGCGTCGGGCGCAGAGTCCGTATCCATGTCGCTTTCGCGATCTGAAAGGACGTGGTATTTGTTGTGCGTCGGTGTGGGCACAATCTGGGTAGCCGTGCGCTTCTTTTTGCGCGGCTCATTTGTCGGTGACTCGTCTTCGGACGAGGAAAGTTCTTTTTGGCCTCGCCGTTTCTTCGTCACGAGGGTAAATGGCCCTGATTGATAGCAATTGGGGCTTCCCTCGGTGACGGCGTGGAGCGCAGCGCTAACCGTACCCGGCGCCTCGGTACCGATAGGCTTGCCGCGTTTTGCGGCTACGTTTTTTGTGCTGTGGCGAGGTGGCGCTATCGGGGGAAAGGCCTGGTCGTCTGTCAGCTCCGGCGGGGCTGACGGCGTCGTCGTCGCCTGCGGTCGGCACTCGAGACCAGAGCCCTCAGGGGCGCGGCCGGCTCGGAGACGTGTGGGGTATCGGGGTGACTCAGGGTCGCTTGACGCCTGACGCCCGGGTGGGCCTGGCATCGCGGGTTGTATTCTTGTATATGTAGCGACAAGATGGGACAATGGCATGGAATATTATCACTGCGTGCAAATTGCACTCCTGTTCATAATTGTTTTTTACACTTACAGTGGGAGATGAGATGTTTTAGTATATCTTCCACATGGTCCGTGTACTCTCACAACACTGATTTCGTGGTAATTCACTCTCGTCCTGTTAAACACGCGCCCTAGAGTTAGGGTGTGGCACTCATTGACGGTTTTGGCCAATTAAATGGCGTGCAAGCATTAGCACGTGTCGACACTGCACCAGATTATTGTTTATCACTATCTGTGTCACATGAGTTGAAATTCACAGTTGTTAATACGGAATTTTAGCAAAGTAGCTCTTTTAACGTAGAGCGACTCCTACACACGTCTGACTTCGCTGACATGTTATTGAGCATTTGACAGTAATCAAATCACAGACGAAAAACAACAATAGTTGTGCAAAGTAAAGTTTAAAAACCTAGTATCTATTTAAGCTAGGTACTCATTATAAAAAAATGTTCAATAACCTCATCTGCTATGAAGTCTAAGAGAAAAGCTACAGTAGGTTCGGTAATGTAAAACTTAACGTAGCCCACCAATAAGAACAATAATCTGAATGAGTAATGATATACGTATGTCAATTACGACATGAAAAAAGGTTCATATATACCTTATTTGGTAAGAAATTAAGCTACAATAGTTTTGGTTGCGTAAAATGTAAATACTGATCACGTTGCTTTGGTTGATAGCAATATAAGATGACTGGCACACTGGACTACACAATAAAAAAAAAAATATGAACTAATCCTCATTTGGTAAAAGCTATACATAATGTAGTTTTTGTAACGTAAAACTCAACAGCCCACCAATAAGAACAATAATCTGAATGAAAACGACATACGTATGTCAATTACGACATGTAAAAAGGTTCATATTCCTTGTTGGAAAGAAAAGCTATAGTAGTTTTGGTAGCGTAAAATGTAAATACTGATAGCAATATAAGATGATATAAAAAAATGCTCTACTGCACGTGGCACACTGGACCTTAGAGCAGCAGCTGTCCCTGCCTTGGCGGCCTCGAAGCGTTGTTCAGCTTTGAACGGACGGCAGCGTCCAGGTCGTTGACTGTTGCAGCCTCAAAATGTTTACGCACGTAAGCTGAAACCGAAATGTCAAAGATTAAAATTACAGCACTGTAGGTAATGGCTGCATGTATTGGCTTGCCACAAGGAATTAATTTACCTCAATGGGAAGATTTATAATATAAGAATGAACTTGAGTGTACATTGAGCAGTGTACCTATAGGGTGCAGCTTCCCTAAAAGAACTCGCCTCGTAATGGATACAAGGTTGTAATGACAGTAGGGCGTAATGGAAACACCCGTTACGGGATTGCGGGGAAACAAGTACCTATCTACGGAGTCCTCATACTTACTACAACCAATTGATATTCTACAAATCTTGAAAACTCCCCAGCATATTCAAAGGTAGCTTCACTCAATCATCAATAATATTCAATAATAATAATCGATCATCAATAATGATCAGGTTTTAAGGAACACATTAAATGTATAAACCTTTGGATTACTACAATTCCTGCAACCACTTGTGCAAGTGAATAGTTGCAATAAGAAAAGCCCACATTAAGTGAAGACTGGAACTGTAGTTGACCATTGCAAACTGGCTTCAGTGAGCATATGAGTTTGCAAGAAATGAAAGTTGGCAGAATGCCAGGACAATCTCGGCCTCATTGGAATTGCAGGCTGATGTGTACCAGCTAACGTTACCATAGTTTCGAACTGCCCCGGTTGACTCACTATAGATGCACTCTACTTTACTCCTGTCCAGCTTCTGTTTTATGACAGTTCCCGGCCGGGAAGTGTTGGCTTTGAGCCCAGTCAAAGAAGACTTTTTCAGAATTTCATTGCCGAAGACGGCTTGCAGCAAATCTCCCACCAATTTCGGCAAAGACCGATGATTGCATAACCGCTGGGTCTTGTCAGAAATCAAGCTCTCCAGCGTCATCTGATCATGGAATGAAACAACATTCATTAAAAACAAAAAATCCAATGGTTATGTTAATATAGATTGTTCCAAGTTTTTAACTCCTAGAAGAGGTCCAAACTATAAAAATTCCAACTGAATTTGATGGTAGTGTTTAGCTGAATTCAGTTGTCACTTCTAGTTGAGATCTCAACCAAGAGTTAAAAACTTGGTAAAACTGGACATTAATGACCTTTAGGTTGTTAGGGTGGGTAGCCAAAAAATAGTAAAGATTAAGTTACGCCATTGTGCGTCTCTAACTGAAGTGTAAGCAGGGAACGGTCCGTCACTGGTCATCTTGTGATTAGGCAGTTTCTTTAAATAGTAAAAGACCAGTAACAATAAAAAATAATATTCTTGCCCATTCGACAATTTAATTACACACTGGCTCTGAGCAATATTCTTTCACTTTGGACTGTAAAACCTGTAACTTACAACTGAGGGGTTGCATTCCTGTGTGTTCGAGTCGTCCATCATGTCAATCAACGCCTCCGCTGGAGTCGATGGCAAGGAAGTGGGACGCTTCGTAGTGGGGACGCTTTCGGGACCAGTTGTTGGCAAACAACGCTTGTCGGCAAATGGTTCTGGTGTCGATGGCAATGAAGTGGGACGCTTCGTAGTGGGGACGCTTTCGGGACCAGTTGTTGGCAAACAACGCTTGTCGGCCAATGATTCTGGTGTCGATGGCAATGAAGTGGGACGCCTCACACTAGCCGGCAAGGAAAACGTATCGGCCATTAGTGGTGCTGGAGTAGATGAAGTCAACGGCAAGTGGCGCTTGGTCAGGGGTCCCATCGTGTCTGCCAGACACCCTAGCCTTTTTGTTGCCTTCTGGCAAGAATCAAGTAGGCCCGGTAAATCTGAAAGGTAGAAAAAGACAAGTAGGTAATTATTAAGAAAGTAACCCAATTTTATAAATATTGGCTTTTGAAAACAGCATTGAAAACTGAACTTTGGTAATATATTATTTTAGGTACAGCACTTGTTGTTGTGATTTTGTGGTTAGTGCTTTTTGAAAACACTCAGCCCTAAATTGAACCCTATTGCCTTTTGATGGAACAATGTTAGGTACCTAAACTGCATTTTGCGTGAAGGAGAGTGGATTTGCACCTTCCAAAAGAACGGCCACTGCTGATAAACACGAGCTAAGAGTTTCAAAACACAAGCTAGCAAGACAAAATGGCTATAAATATAAACACTATTTATGATACAGATGCTTAGTTATAACCACATTACAATTAATCACTAGCGACAAACTTTTTCAACCCTTATGTATATTGAAGACATTTAGTTGAAATTTCGCCTGCCAATTAACTTACTTTCTGCAAGGCTCCACATATTTCGGCTGGCTGTAAGCTCTTCCTTCAACCGTCTGTTCTTCTCGTTCAGCACACTTATCTTGGTGCAAAGCTGCCACTTGGACTTTTTAGAATCATCTTCATCCGACTCTGACTCACTGTCTGGGATTGTCAGATATGGTTTCGTCTGAAAGGAAACAAATAAATTCAGATAAAACATGGGATAATTAATTAAAAACTAGTACCTTATACCTACACAAAACAATTTGATAATCATCTAGAATATTGAAACCTCTTTCAACGTACCGATTTCGTTACTTGAACGGCATCTGTAACGTCCACCTAAGAAACATTTTGGCCATTAGTTGTTTTCTTTTAATATATTCACATACATTTTGGGGTATTTTGAGGAGTGTTCTTACCGCTTCCACACTAGACATCTTTTGTTCGTGAACCTTGTTCAGCAAGGCGAGGGCAGCAGACTTTTTTGTCTCTTTTAGAGAAGGCGGCTTGGCAGGCTATAGAAAGAAAATTTAAGTCCATGGAATGGTAACTCGATGCATGGTTTATTGGTCTGCATGTTGGATTTGTTGCATCAGGTTACTCACCTTCTCAGGTTCTTTCGTCGCCTTCAATGGCTCCCTGCGGCGCAGAGGGGACGAAATTGTCCCATATTTTAACATATTTTTGGATGCATGGAGCATTTCTTTGTAGCCTGTCGACGAACCATGGAATTATAAAATATCCTGTAATTCCTACCTACTACCTACCTACCTACGTTATGGTATGTTTATAAGCAGGTAGAAGATCATTAATTGAGAATAACGTTTAGTTTATTTATAAAATTGTAGAAAAATAAATTTTTCAGCCAAAGGTTAAGTTTATTTTTAAATAAAAAATTAGCCAAATAATTTTTTATTTAAATATCAAAATTTACAGGGAGGGAAATTTACAGGGAGGATTTACAGGGATGGGTTCTACTCACTTCCCAACGCCAGCACTGTGCCACCAACTGTCTCCCAAGAAACATTCTTGGTAAGTTCAGGCATCAGTTTGGGCTCTTTTATCTGGCAACTGGGCCAGCGAACCTTGTAGGTTTGTCCTACGGCCGGCGAGATTTCTTTCTCAACGAAGAAACAATGATACCCCACCGAAAAACAGTTGTCTTCGTTGGGAAATTCTAGCACACAGCAATTTTCCTCAGCGAACTCCATAATTTTAGATAAAAATCTCACCAGTCGAAGCAACAAACACACGAGGACAGGCAAACATGTCAACCTCTATAACGGAAACGGATGTCCATTTGAATTCGCCATGGCGCAACGAGTGGGAAGTTTGAAGTACAAGGACGAATTGTATATGAATGGTATTTATCATTAGCAGCTAGGATTAACTGTTTAATTATATGTAATACAATTTTATTTAGAGCATAAGTTTAATGGTATATTAGTATTAAGTTGCAACGTTTCTGGACATTATTTTAATTTTTTTGCCGTAGTTGTCAAAACTGCCGCGGGTGACAGCTGTTGACTGGCAGGCGCGAAGTCTTTGACATCTTTGTGTTTGACTTCAGATTTCGCGCTGAGGTTATAATCCTAGATAATAAGTGAGAGTATTACAACCTTTTCAAATTCAGTGGTACTATGACGTAAGTAAACTGTAAAAGGAATGAACAAATTATTTTGTAATGGTTTGGTAGTTTAAGGTTTCAAATAATGTGCTCATAGTGCATGTATTTATTATTTATACCTAATATGTTTACAACATTTAATCTGTTGTAGGTTTTAAAGTTCCTATCATGGACAGTCTATAATATAGGTCCATGTTCCTATAGTCACGATGAGGAGATATAAACTCTACTTGGGCGATGACCATGTGGATGTACCACGGTCAACAAGGAGCCGGTGGTCTCATGAGGAAAGTAACGATGAGCCAGAGGATATCGATATTCCGCTGCACGTTGCCCAGGAAGATATGGAGATTGTTGGTGAACTGGTAAGTTTCTCATGGTATGGGTTCGATCATTTCATTTAATGTTTAGATCCTCTCCCTCTTTCCTTTTTCACTCTTTCTTTATTTCTTTGGTACCTATGGCAAAATATGCCTTTTAACTTTCTGTAAGTTTATCATGCATAGGTGCATGTACTTACTATAGAATGCATTTTTGTTGCAGGATGATAACAATGACTTCATAAATCTGATTGAGGGCACTCAGTTCTTGGAAGCTGAGCTAGAAAATGAAAATACTCTAAATGTAAGTTAAAAACCTAAGGAATATTAACAATTAGGTGTAGGTACCTACATTTCGATGGTCGAAATGATATGTTAGTTATCTACTGTACCTGCTTTACAAGATTCCTATGCATTTAATTTAAGTAAATGAACTAATACACATAATTGTTACAGCATGGGATTTCAGAGCATCTAGAAAACGACACAGAATTGAACGCTGATCCCGACATTGTTAATGAGGATGAATACTTAGACGCTGCATTTGGAAATGAAAATGCAGAAAATGTAAGCTTAAGAATTATAATTTTAGTAGGGATTTAGCTGGGTACCTACCATGGTAGAGCTCCCTGGTACGTTTACCCCTAAACTGGCTAAATGCAATATCAAATTATAATAATAGATCATGTTATTAATTAGCAAACATGCTAACACCCAACAGGGCATAGTGCCAACATGTGGAGCAAGTAACGTTGGCATATGTTCCCCGAGTTCACTAGTCGACTAGCAAATGGATCAAGGAAGAGGACACCGGAGAATTCTGAATGAATATACCTATATCTCGGAAAATATCAGAAATATTGCTTTGGACTATATAAGCTATTTGTGGGCGATATTTTACAATTTTAAATAAAATAATTCAACTAGATACCTATATTGCTTACTTAAAATAATCTTTGTACCTACCCCTCATTTTAAGTAGGGCTACATTATATTATGTTTTTCTTTTTGCCAACTACCTATATATACTCTCGTTTTTTGATATGGTATTTAAATAATACACATTTAAATATCATGTTATTTCAACTGTGTATAGGTATATACTTCCGGCTCGTCAAACCATTTAATAAATTTTGTCATGTTAAGTTTCCTCATTTATAATCTAATGTCCATTATTTTGTTTGCCTTTTGGACACAATGACAATTAAAATCATTTTATATCCGACGGATAATTATTGAAGTAAATCAATTGTTTATAGCTACTCTGGTATTTCTTTCATGGAAGTGAACAATACTTATACCCTGGCTCTAGCATTACAAGAAAACAGAGTGAGGCCCTGATTTTGTCGTTTGTTACGAGATACCATCTTTCGGAGATAGGACTTTGCGACCTCCTTGAACTGATCAACCTGCATTCACTCAGTGTTGTTCATCAATCTAAGTATTTTTTTCTGAAGGATTTAAAACTTGCCAAATCTGTTGAGCATCATTTCTACTGCCCAAGCTGCAAGAGTGCACTGGAATTCACAGCAAATGAAAAAGCAACAAAATGTTCAATGGCAAGCTGCGATTTGTTCAACGCAGAGAAGAGCAAGTCCGAACTTCTAAGAACAGGAAGTTACTTTCTTCACATGCCTCTTGGCCCGCAACTGATCGCTTTGTTGGACAATCCTGAAGTTCGTAAAAAACTACGAGTGGACACTGATACGAAGAGTGATGTGCCATCAGGACATATGTACAGAACACTTGAAGCCAATAATGTGATTGGACCAAACGACATTACGCTGCAATGGAATACTGACGGAGCTTCGGCAGCCAAGTCTTCAAAGTGCAGCATATGGCCCATTCAATGTGCTATCAATGAACTGCCGCTTCGCGAAAGAAAAGAGAATATCATAATGACAAGCTTGTGGCAAGGGCCCAAGCCCAATATGGATTTCGTTCTGCAGCCTTTTGTGGAAGAGCTAGGGATTCTACACACCAACGGAGTTGAACTTGCAGATGGCACTATTGTAAAAGTGCATTGTCTTGTCGCCAGTGTAGACTCGGTAGCCCGGCCCTTGCTACAAAATGTAAAACAATATAATGGCGAGCATGGCTGCTCATTTTGTCTGAAGCCTGGCGAGAGGATTGAAAGGGGTGGCGGCTTCTCCCGTGTCTACTGCGGAGTGGCGGAGCAACCACGAGATGAGGATCAACATTTCGCTGACGCGGTGAAAGCAGTTGAAACTGGTGTCAGCGTTCATGGAGTGAAGGGGCCATCACATCTTATGTTAATTCCTCTTTTTAACATTGTTACATCTTTTGTACCAGACTACCTTCACAATCTTCTCTTGGGAATAGTCCGCTGGTACATGTTTGAGTGGTTTGACCCTAAAAACTGCAACCAAATTTGGTATCTTGGCTCAAGAAACAAGACCAGGATTTTTGAAAAACGCCTGTGCTCCATTAAACCACCTTCCGAGGTAACACGGCCTCCACGATCGTTCACAGCCGACAAAAAGCTTTGGAAAGCCAGCGAATTTCGGTCGTTCCTACTTTACTATTCAACTCCTTGCCTAGCTGGGCTTTTGCCGATGGATTACCTCCGGCACTGGATGCTGCTGGTTTTCAGCGTTACCATCTACCTCCAAGAGAAAATCATGCAACCTGATCAAGAACTGGCCAAGGTTGCAATATGTCGTTTTGTAATAGAGTCTGAAACACTCTACGGCAAGAGGTGGATGACTTACAACATGCACACCTGCTTGCATATCCCACAAGCGGTTCAAAATTGGGGTGCTCTTTGGGGATCTTCAACTTTCATGTTTGAACACTTCAACGGAGTCTTGCTGAACTTGTTCACCGGCACACAACATTTTTCCGATCAAATCTTTCGAAATTATGAGCGGCTGAGAAAATGAATAAAATTATCAACTCCAGTTCAAATGAAAACTGGGACCCAATGGCCAAACACCTCTTGAAAAATATGGCTGGAAAATATTTCTCATTTAAAGCCAAGCAGTCAGCGACAGTAGTGATGTTTGGTGCCGCGAAGCGATCGACTTTGTCGATCTTTCAGCAGATCAGCATCGAAGCATATCTTGAAGACCATGTTATGGGAGAAAATCCAGTCGACGTTGACCTAACCGATTTACTTTGCTACCAAAGGTTTTTGGTACATGGTTTTGTACTGAATGCAAGTAACTACGACCGCTTGCAACGGCGCAGAAACGATCTGGTTCGTCTTGATGATGGACATTTTTTCCAAATTTCATATCTGCTGGTTATGGGCATTAATATCCAAAACCCATTTTTACAGATACCTGATTATTGGTCAACACCTTACAGTAATCGATGAAAACATTTGCTCAAACGGACAGTTTAAGTCGAGCACGTTTATACGTTCAATGATTATGCCTTCGGAGGACAGTGCAACAGTTGTCATACACCCGAACAAGATTGTGAAGAAATGTATCGCCATATATTTAGAAGAGAAGCAATTTGTTTGTGAACTTGTTAATTCTATTGAAAGAGATAAGGTATAAGTGTGTGCGCAGTGGCGCTATACATATACCTTTAAGTAAAGTAATTTTTCTACTATATTTTTTGTTCACTGGCGCAGTGATTTTCTTATTGTACATTGTTTCGTGTGAGCTAGTCGCGGAGTCTTTCTGGCGGCAGACACGCGTTGGACTAGTGGTAGAAGACGGACAGGGACACTTGCAGAATGTGCAATTGCTGCAGCTCACCATTATACAGGAGTATAGGCCTACGTCGGGAGACCTGTGATAAAAAAAAAAACGCGCCAAAACTTATACCTCTTGGCTGGTGTGGAAATTTAGTTACATCGGTTGCATCGACAAGCTCTGCCGGTAACTTCACAACTCGGTGTGGGTACTATACCAGGTACTTCAGACCATAAATTAATTATGAATTAGTCCGAAAAATGTGTTCCGAGATGAATCAAATAAAAATCGTTCCGAAAATTATTAAAATCGGTCCTGCCGTTGGCAGGTGCGAGATTGACAACAATATATGGCTTTCTCAACCAAACACATTATTAACATACAGCAAAATTAGATTGAATGCTTCCAGAAGTAAAAAAAACTCTGTCCTACATATTTTGGACCATGTACATTTAAAGTAGTCAATAGTGCCCCAGAAAACTATTGACTTGTCATTTTAAATTAGTTTTACTATAAGAGATTCTGTAGTAAAAATGAATTTACTATTAATGTAATTACTATTGCAGGTTTACTATTTATGAACTAGTAGTAAACTGACAATACTACTGCCTGATGTTACTATTGAGCATATTACTACTGATGAAAGTGTAGTAAACCAAGAAAACTATTCGATGTGCCAGACCTCTTTCATCAAACTATTGCCTCTCAATAGTTTTTACAGAATAACTATTCAACCCCAATAGTTTAGTAACATTACAATTAATGGCAAATAGTTCTTTTTCCTAAGGGTGGAGTCCCTGGGGGAGGGGCAAGCCCCGGCGGAGGCCTCGGAGGAGGGGGAAGGCCCTCCGAGTTCCCCGGAGGAGGGGGAAGCCCCGACGGAGGCCCCGGAGGAGTGGGAAGCCCCGGCGGAGTCCCTGGAGGAGGGGGAAGCCCCGGCGGAGGCCTCGGAGGAGGAAGAAGCCCCAGCGGAGGCCCCGGAAAAGGAGAAAGCACCGCCGAGTTCCCCGGGGGAGGGCGAAGCCCCGGCGGAAGCCCCGGAGGAGTGGGAAGCTCCGGAGGAGGGGGAAGCCCCGGCGGAGGCCCTGGAGGGGGGGAAAGCCCCGGCGGAGGCCCTGGAGGTGGGGGTAGCCCCAAAGAGTGTCCCGGAGGTAGTGAAAGCCCCAGCGGGGTCCCCGGAGGAGGGGGAAGCCCCGGCGGAGGCCCCTGAAGAGGGGAAGACCATGTTATGGGAGAAAATCCAGTCGACGTTGACCTAACCGATTTACTTTGCTACCAAAGGTTTTTGGTACATGGTTTTGTACTGAATGCAAGTAACTACGACCGCTTGCAACGGCGCAGAAACGATCTGGTTCGTCTTGATGATGGACATTTTTTCCAAATTTCATATCTGCTGGTTATGGGCATTAATATCCAAAACCCATTTTTACAGATACCTGATTATTGGTCAACACCTTACAGTAATCGATGAAAACATTTGCTCAAACGGACAGTTTAAGTCGAGCACGTTTATACGTTCAATGATTATGCCTTCGGAGGACAGTGCAACAGTTGTCATACACCCGAACAAGATTGTGAAGAAATGTATCGCCATATATTTAGAAGAGAAGCAATTTGTTTGTGAACTTGTTAATTCTATTGAAAGAGATAAGGTATAAGTGTGTGCGCAGTGGCGCTATACATATACCTTTAAGTAAAGTAATTTTTCTACTATATTTTTTGTTCACTGGCGCAGTGATTTTCTTATTGTACATTGTTTCGTGTGAGCTAGTCGCGGAGTCTTTCTGGCGGCAGACACGCGTTGGACTAGTGGTAGAAGACGGACAGGGACACTTGCAGAATGTGCAATTGCTGCAGCTCACCATTATACAGGAGTATAGGCCTACGTCGGGAGACCTGTGATAAAAAAAAAAACGCGCCAAAACTTATACCTCTTGGCTGGTGTGGAAATTTAGTTACATCGGTTGCATCGACAAGCTCTGCCGGTAACTTCACAACTCGGTGTGGGTACTATACCAGGTACTTCAGACCATAAATTAATTATGAATTAGTCCGAAAAATGTGTTCAGAGATGAATCAAATAAAAATCGTTCCGAAAATTATTAAAATCGGTCCTGCCGTTGGCAGGTGCGAGATTGACAACAATATATGGCTTTCTCAACCAAACACATTATTAACATACAGCAAAATTAGATTGAATGCTTCCAGAAGTAAAAAAAACTCTGTCCTACATATTTTGGACCATGTACATTTAAAGTAGTCAATAGTGCCCCAGAAAACTATTGACTTGTCATTTTAAATTAGTTTTACTATAAGAGATTCTGTAGTAAAAATGAATTTACTATTAATGTAATTACTATTGCAGGTTTACTATTTATGAACTAGTAGTAAACTGACAATACTACTGCCTGATGTTACTATTGAGCATATTACTACTGATGAAAGTGTAGTAAACCAAGAAAACTATTCGATGTGCCAGACCTCTTTCATCAAACTATTGCCTCTCAATAGTTTTTACAGAATAACTATTCAACCCCAATAGTTTAGTAACATTACAATTAATGGCAAATAGTTCTTTTTCCTAAGGGTGGAGTCCCTGGGGGAGGGGCAAGCCCCGGCGGAGGCCTCGGAGGAGGGGGAAGGCCCTCCGAGTTCCCCGGAGGAGGGGGAAGCCCCGACGGAGGCCCCGGAGGAGTGGGAAGCCCCGGCGGAGGCCCCGGAGGAGTGGGAAGCCCCGGAGGAGGCCCCGGAGGAGGGGGAAGCCCCGGAAGAGTCCCTGGAGAAGGGGAACACCCCGCCGAGTTCCCCGGAGGAGGGAAAGGCCCCGGTAGAGTCCCCGGAGGAGGGAAAAGCCCCGGCGGAGGCCCCGGAAGAGAGGAAAGCCCCGCCGAGTACCCCGGAGGAGGGGGAAGCCCCGGCGGAGTCCCTGGAGGAGGGGGAAGCCCCGGCGGAGGCCTCGGAGGCGGGGGAAGCCCCGGCGGAGTCCCTGGAGGAAGAAGAAGCCCCGGCGGAGGCCCCGGAGGAGGGGGAAGCCCCGGCGGTGGCCCCGGAGGAGGGGGAGGCCCCGGCGGAGGCCCCGGTGGTGGGGGAAGCCCCGCTGAGTTCTTTGGGGAAGGGAGAAGCCCCGCTGAGTTCCTCGGGGAAGGGGGAAGCCCCGGCGGAGTCCCTGGCGGCAGGGGATCCCCGGCGGAGGCCCCGGAGGAGGGGGAAGCCCCGGCGGAGGCCCCGGAGGAGTGGGAAGCCCCGGAGGAGGCCCCGGAGGAGGGGGAAGCCCCGGAAGAGTCCCTGGAGGAGGGGGAAACCCCGGCGGAGGCCCCGGAAGAGGGGGAAGGCCCTCCGAGTTTCCCGGAGGAGTAAGAAGCCCCGGCGGAGGCCCCGGAAAAGGAGAAAGCACAGCCGAGTTCCCCGGGGGAGGGCGAAGCCCCGGCGGAGGCCCCGGAGGAGTGGGAAGCCCCGGAGGAGGGGCAAGCCCCGGCGGAGGCCTCGGAGGAGGGGGAAGGCCCTCCGAGTTCCCCGGAGGAGGGGGAAGCCCCGGCGGAGGCCCCGGAGGAGTGGGAAGCCCCGGAGGAGGCCCCGGAGGAGGGGGAAGCCCCGGAAGAGTCCCTGGAGGAGGGGGAAACCCCGGCGGAGGCCCCGGAAGAGGGGGAAGCCCCGCCGAGTACCCCAGAGGAGGGGGAAGCCCCGGCGGAGTTCCTGGAGGAGGGGGAAGCCCCGGCGGAGGCTTTGGAGGAGGGGGAAGCCCCGGCGGAGTCCCTGGAGAAGGGAGAAGCCACGGCGGAGGCCCCGGAGGAGGGGGAAGCCCCAAAGGTGGCCCCGGAGGAGGGGAAGGCCCCGGCGGAAGCCCCGGAAGTGGGGGAAGCCCCGCTGAGTTCTTTAGGGAAGGGGGAAGCCCCGCTGAGTTCCTCGGGGAAGGGGAAAACCCCGCCGAGTTCCCCGGAGGAGGGGGAGGCCCCTGTAGAGTCCCCGGAGGAGGGGAAAGCCCCGGCGGAGGCCCCGGAGGAGTGGGAAGCCCCGGCGGAGGCCCCGGAGGAGGGGGAAGCCCGGTGCCCTTAGGAAAAAGTACTATTGCATATGAATAGTTTTCTACAGTTACTTCACCAGTAGTGTATTGGTCATCACTATAGGAGTATTACTATTCATAATAACTATTGAGTTTACTATTTAAAAATACTATTGCAGATGAATAGTTTTCTTCCGTTACTACACCAGTAGTGTATTGGTCATTACTATAGGAGTATTACTATTCATATTAACTACTAGGTTTACTATTTGTATAAACTATTGGGAAAATTACTATTCATAAAAACTATTGGGAGAAACTATTGGAAGAAGTTATTAGTGATTTGGACAATTTGATTTGGATTGGATTTAAAAATGACAGTGGCAAAAACAGGAAATATATTAGATAGTACTGATGCCAAAGTATCAACTGGCAAAGTAAATGTGGCAGGCAAAGAAATGGTACATAAATCCATATCAATTCAAGTATTAAACTGCAGTTTATTGATAAATCAGTCAATGTACAGATCAGTCTGTACATGTCAGTCAGTATCAGTCAATACAGATAATCAGTCAGTACAATCAGTAAGTACGGATAATTGATAATGCAATCAGCATTAGCATTTGACAGTAATCAAATCACAGACGAAAAACAACAATAGTTGTGCAAAGTAAAGTTTAAAAACCTAGTATCTTTTTAAGCTAGGTACTCATTATAAAAAAAATGTTCAATTAACCTCATCTGCTATGAAGTCTAAAAGAAAAGCTACAGTAGGTTCGGTAATGTAAAACTTAACGTAGACCACAAATAAGAACAATAATCTGAATGAGTAATGACATACGTATGTCAATTACGACATGAAAAAAGGTTCATATATACCTTATTTGGTAAGAAATTAAGCTTCAGTAGTTTTGGTTGCGTAAAATGTAAATACTGATCACGTTGCTTTGGTTGATAGCAATATAAGATGACTGGCACACCCGACTACACAATAAAAAAAAAAAAATGAACTAATCCTCATTTGGTAAAAGCTATACATAATGTAGTTTTTGTAACGTAAAACTCAACAGCCCACCAATAAGAACAATAATCTGAATGAAAACGACATACGTATGTCAATTACGACATGTAAAAAGGTTCATATTCCTTATTTGGAAAGAAAAGCTATAGTAGTTATGGTAGCGTAAAATGTAAATACTGATAGCAATATAAGATGATATAAAAAAATGCTCTACTGCACGTGGCACACTGGACCTTAGAGCAGCAGCTGTCCCTGCCTTGGCGGCCTCGAAGCGTTGTTCAGCTTTGAACGGACGGCAGCGTCCAGGTCGTTGACTGTTGCAGCCTCAAAATGTTTACGCACGTAAGCTGAAACCGAAATGTCAAAGATTAAAATTACAGCACTGTAGGTAATGGCTGCATGTATTGGCTTACCACAAGGAATTAATTTACCTCAATGAGAAGATTTATAATATAAGAATGAACTTGAGTGTACATTGAGCAGTGTACCTATAGGGTGCAGCTTCCCTAAAAGAACTCACCTCGTAATGGATACAAGGTTGTAATGACAGTAGGGCGTAATGGAAACACCCGTTACGGGATTGCGGGAAAACAAGTACCTATCTAAGGAGTCCTCATACTTACTACAACCAATTGATATTCTACAAATCTTGAAAACTCCCCAGCATATTCAAAGGTAGCTTCACTCAATCATCAATAATATTCAATAATAATAATCGTTCATCAATAATGATCAGGTTTTAAGGAACACATTAAATGTATAAACCATTGGATTACTACAATTCCTGCAACCACTTGTGCAAGTAAATAGTTGCAATAAGAAAAGCCCACATTAAGTGAAGACTGGAACTGTAGTTGACCATTGCAAACTGGCTTCAGTGAGCATAGGAGTTTGCAAGAAATGAAAGTTGGCAGAATGCCAGGACAATCTCGGCCTCATTGGAATTGCAGGCTGATGTGTACCAGCTAACGTTACCATAGTTTCGAACTGCCCCGGTTGACTCACCATAGATGCACTCTACTTTACTCCTGTCCAGCTTCTGTTTTATGACAGTTCCCGGCCGGGAAGTGTTGGCTTTGAGCCCAGTCAAAGAAGACTTTTTCATAATTTCATTGCCGAAGACGGCTTGCAGCAAATCTCCCACCAATTTCGGCAAAGACCGATGATTGCATAACCGCTGGGTCTTGTCAGAAATCAAGCTCTCCAGCGTCATCTGATCATGGAATGAAACAACATTCATTAAAAACAAAAAATCCAATGGTTATGTTAATATAGATTGTTCCAAGTTTTTAACTCCTAGAAGAGGTCCAAACTATAAAAATTCCAACTGAATTTGATGCTAGTGTTTAGCTGACTTCAGTTGTCACTTCTAGTTGAGATCTCAACCAAGAGTTAAAAACTTGGTAAAACTGGACATTAATGACCTTTAGGTTGTTAGGGTGGGTAGCCAAAAAATAGTAAAGATTAAGTAACGCCATTGTGCGTCTCTAACTGAAGTGTAAGCAGGGAACGGTCCGTCACTGGTCATCTTGTGATTAGGCAGTTTCTTTAAATAGTAAAAGACCAGTAACAATAAAAAATAATATTCTTGCCCATTCGACAATTTAATTACACACTGGCTCTGAGCAATATTCTTTCACTTTGGACTGTAAAACCTGTAACTTACAACTGAGGGGTTGCATTCCTGTGTGTTCGAGTCGTCCATCATGTCAATCAACGCCTCCGCTGGAGTCGATGGCAAGGAAGTGGGACGCTTCGAAGCGGGGACGCTTTCGGGACCAGTTGTTGGCAAACAACGCTTGTCGGCAAATGGTTCTGGTGTCGATGGCAATGAAGTGGGACGCTTCGTAGTGGGGACGCTTTCGGGACCAGTTGTTGGCAAACAACGCTTGTCGGCAAATGGTTCTGGTGTCGATGGCAATGAAGTGGGACGCTTCGTAGTGGGGACGCTTTCGGGACCAGTTGTTGGCAAACAACGCTTGTCGGCCAATGATTCTGGTGTCGATGGCAATGAAGTGGGACGCTTCACACTAGCCGGCAAGGAAAACGTATCGGCCATTAGTGGTGCTGGAGTAGATGAAGTCAACGGCAAGTGGCGCTTGGTCAGGGGTCCCATCGTGTCTGCCAGACACCCTAGCCTTTTTGTTGCCTTCTGGCAAGAATCAAGTAGGCCCGGTAAATCTGAAAGGTAGAAAAAGACAAGTAGGTAATTATTAAGAAAGTAACCCAATTTTATAAATATTGGCTTTTGAAAACAGCATTGAAAACTGAACTTTGGTAATATATTATTATAGGTACAGCACTTGTTGTTGTGATTTTGTGGTTAGTGCTTTTTGAAAACACTCAGCCCTAAATTGAACCCTATTGCCTTTTGATGGAACAATGTTAGGTACCTAAACTGCATTTTGCGTGAAGGAGAGTGGATTTGCACCTTCCAAAAGAACGGCCACTGCTGATAAACACGAGCTAAGAGTTTCAAAACACAAGCTAGCAAGACAAAAGGCTATAAATATAAACACTATTTATGATACAGATGCTTAGTTATAACCACATTACAATTAATCACTAGCGACAAACTTTTTCAACCCTTATGTATATTGAAGACATTTAGTTGAAATTTCGCCTGCCAATTAACTTACTTTCTGCAAGGCTCCACATATTTCGGCTGGCTGTAAGCTCTTCCTTCAACCGTCTGTTCTTCTCGTTCAGCACACTTATCTTGGTGCAAAGCTGCCACTTGGACTTTTTAGAATCATCTTCATCCGACTCTGACTCACTGTCTGGGATTGTCAGATATGGTTTCGTCTGAAAGGAAACAAATAAATTCAGATAAAACATGGGATAATTAATTAAAAACTAGTACCTTATACCTACACAAAACAATTTGATAATCATCTAGAATATTGAAACCTCTTTCAACGTACCGATTTCGTTACTTGAACGGCATCTGTAACGTCCACCTCAGAAACATTTTGGCCATTAGTTGTTTTCTTTTAATATATTCACATACATTTTGGGGTATTTTGAGGAGTGTTCTTACCGCTTCCACACTAGACATCTTTTGTTCGTGAATCTTGTTCAGCAAGGCGAGGGCAGCAGACTTTTTTGTCTCTTTTAGAGAAGGCGGCTTGGCAGGCTATAGAAAGAAAATTTAAGTCCATGGAATGGTAACTCGATGCATGGTTTATTGGTCTGCATGTTGGATTTGTTGCATCAGGTTACTCACCTTCTCAGGTTCTTTCGTCGCCTTCAATGGCTCCCTGCGGCGCAGAGGGGACGAAATTGTCCCATATTTTAACATATTTTTGGATGCATGGAGCATTTCTTTGAAGCCTGTCGACGAACCATGGAATTATAAAATATCCTGTAATTCCTACCTACTACCTACCTACCTACGTTATGGTATGTTTATAAGCAGGTAGAAGATCATTAATTGAGAATAACGTTTAGTTTATTTATAAAATTGTAGAAAAATAAAATTTTCAGCCAAAGGTTAAGTTTATTTTTAAATAAAAAATTAGCCAAATAATTTTTTATTTAAATATCAAAATTTACAGGGAGGGAAATTTACAGGGAGGATTTACAGGGATGGGTTCTACTCACTTCCCAACGCCAGCACTGTGCCACCAACTGTCTCCCAAGAAACATTCTTGGTAAGTTCAGGCATCAGTTTGGGCTCTTTTATCTGGCAACTGGGCCAGCGAACCTTGTAGGTTTGTCCTACGGCCGGCGAGATTTCTTTCTCAACGAAGAAACAATGATACCCCACCGAAAAACAGTTGTCTTCGTTGGGAAATTCTAGCACACAGCAATTTTCCTCAGCGAACTCCAAAATTTTAGATAAAAATCTCACCAGTCGAAGCAACAAACCCACGAGGACAGGCAAACATGTCAACCTCTATAACGGAAACGGATGTCCATTTGAATTCGCCATGGCGCAACGAGTGGGAAGTTTGAAGTACAAGGACGAATTGTATATGAATGGTATTTATCATTAGCAGCTAGGATTAACTGTTTAAATATATGTAATACAATTTTATTTAGAGCATAAGTTTAATGGTATATAAGTATTTAGTTGCAACGTTTCTGGACATTATTTTAATTTTTTTGCCGTAGTTGTCAAAACTGCCGCGGGTGACAGCTGTTGACTGGCAGGCGCGAAGTGTTTGACATCTTTGTGTTTGACTTCAGATTTCGCGCTGAGGTTATAATCCTAGATAATAAGTGAGAGTATTACAACCTTTTCAAATTCAGTGGTACTTTGACGTAAGTAAACTGTAAAAGGAATGAACAAATTATTTTGTGATGTTTTTGGTAGTTTAAGGTTATAAATAATGTGCTCATAGTGCATGTATTTATTATTTATACCTAATATGTTTACAACATTTAATCTGTTGTAGGTTTTAAAGTTCCTATCATGGATAGTCTATAATATAGGTCCATGTTTCTATAGTCACGATGAGGAGATATAAACTCTACTTGGGCGATGACCATGTGGATGTACCACGGTCAACAAGGAGCCGGTGGTCTCATGAGGAAAGTAACGATGAGCCAGAGGATATCGATATTCCGCTGCACGTTGCCCAGGAAGATATGGAGATTGTTGGTGAACTGGTAAGTTTCTCATGGTATGGGTTCGATCATTTCATTTAATGTTTAGATCCTCTCCCTCTTTCTTTTTCACTCTTTCTTTATTTCTTTGGTACCTATGGCAAAATATGCCTTTTAACTTTCTGTAAGTTTATCATGCATAGGTGCATGTACTTACTATAGAATGCATTTTTGTTGCAGGATGATAACAATGACTTCATAAATCTGATTGAGGGCACTCAGTTCTTGGAAGCTGAGCTAGAAAATGAAAATACTCTAAATGTAAGTTAAAAACCTAAGGAATATTAACAATTAGGTGTAGGTACCTACATTTCGATGGTCGAAATGATATGTTAGTTATCTACTGTACCTGCTTCACAAGATTCCTATGCATTTAATTTAAGTAAATGAACTAATACACATAATTGTTACAGCATGGGATTTCAGAGCATCTAGAAAACGACACAGAATTGAACGCTGATCCCGACATTGTTAATGAGGATGAATATTTGGACGCTGCATTTGGAAATGAAAATGCAGAAAATGTAAGCTTAAGAATTATAATTTTAGTAGGGATTTAGCTGGGTACCTACCATGGAAGAGCTCCCTGGTACGTTTACCCCTAAACTGGCTAAATGCAATATCAAATTATAATAATAGATCATGTTATTAATTAGCAAACATGCTAACACCCAACAGGGCATAGTGCCAACATGTGGAGCAAGTAACTTTGGCATATGTTCCCCGAGTTCACTAGTCGACTAGCAAAGGGATCAAGGAAGAGGACACCGGAGAATTCTGAATGAATATACCTATATCTCGGAAAATATCAGAAATATTGCTTTGGACTATATAAGCTATTTGTGGGCGATATTTTACAATTTTAAATAAAATAATTCAACTAGATACCTATATTGCTTACTTAAAATAATCTTTGTACCTACCCCTCATTTAAGGTAGGGCTTCATTATATCATGTTTTTCTTTTTGCCAACTACCTATATATACTCTCACTTTTTGATATGGTATTTAAATAATACACATTTAAATATCATGTTATTTCAACTGTGTATAGGTATATACTTCCGGCGCGTCAAACCATTTAATAAATTATGTCATGTTAAGTTTCCTTATTTCTAATCTAATTTCCATCATTTTGTTTGCCTTTTGGACACAATGACAATTAAAATCATTTTATATCCGACGGATAATTATTGAAGTAAATCAATTGTTTATAGCTACTCTGGTATTTCTTTCAGGGAAGTGAACAATACTTATACCCTGGCTCTAGCATTACAAGAAAACAGAGTGAGGCCCTGATTTTGTCGTTTGTTACGAGATACCATCTTTCGGAGATAGGACTTCGCGACCTCCTTGAACTGATCAACCTGCATTCACTCAGTGTTGTTCATCAATCTAAGTATTTTTTTCTGAAGGATTTAAACCTTGCCAAATCTGTTGAGCATCATTTCTACTGCCCAAGCTGCAAGAGTGCACTGGAATTCACAGCAAATGAAAAAGCAACAAAATGTTCAATGGCAAGCTGCGATTTGTTCAACGCAGAGAAGAGCAAGTCCGAACTTCTAAGAACAGGAAGTTACTTTCTTCACATGCCTCTTGGCCCGCAACTGATCGCTTTGTTGGACAATCCTGAAGTTCGTAAAAAACTACGAGTGGACACTGATACGAAGAGTGATGTGCCATCAGGACATATGTACAGAACACTTGAAGCCAATAATGTGATTGGACCAAACGACATTACGCTGCAATGGAATACTGACGGAGCTTCGGCAGCCAAATCTTCAAAGTGCAGCATATGGCCCATTCAATGTGCTATCAATGAACTGCCGCTTCGCGAAAGAAAAGAGAATATCATAATGACAAGCTTGTGGCAAGGGCCCAAGCCCAATATGGATGTCTTTCTGCAGCCTTTTGTGGAAGAGCTAGGGATTCTACACACCAACGGAGTTGAACTTGCAGATGGCACTATTGTAAAAGTGCATTGTCTTGTCGCCAGTGTAGACTCGGTAGCCCGGCCCTTGCTACAAAATGTAAAATAATATAATGGCGACCTTGGCTGCTCATTTTGTCTGAAGCCTGGCGAGAGGATTGAAAGGGGTGGCGGCTTCTCCAGTGTCTACTGCGGAGTGGCGGAGCAACCACGAGATGAGGATCAACATTTCGCTGACGCGGTGAAAGCAGTTGAAACTGGTGTCAGCGTTCATGGAGTGAAGGGACCATCACATCTTATGTTAATTCCTCTTTTTAACATTGTTACATCTTTTGTACCAGACTACCTTCACAATCTTCTCTTGGGAATAGTCCGCTGGTACATGTTTGAGTGGTTTGACCCTAAAAACTGCAACCAAATTTGGTATCTTGGCTCAAGAAACAAGACCAGGATTTTTGAAAAACGCCTGTGCTCCATTAAACCACCTTCCGAGGTAACACGGCCTCCACGATCGTTCACAGCCGACAAAAAGCTTTGGAAAGCCAGCGAATTTCGGTCGTTCCTACTTTACTATTCAACTCCTTGTCTAGCTGGGCTTTTGCCGATGGATTACCTCCGGCACTGGATGCTGCTGGTTTTCAGCGTTACCATCTACCTCCAAGAGAAAATCATGCAACCTGATCAAGAACTGGCCAAGGTTGCAATATGTCGTTTTGTAATAGAGTCTGAAACACTCTACGGCAAGGGGTGGATGACTTACAACATGCACACCTGCTTGCATATCCCACAAGCGGTTCAAAATTGGGGTGCTCTTTGGGGATCTTCAACTTTCATGTTTGAACACTTCAACGGAGTCTTGCTGAACTTGTTCACCGGCACACAACATTTTTCCGATCAAATCTTTCGAAATTATGAGCGGCTGAAGAAAATGAATAAAATTATCAACTCCAGTTCAAATGAAAACTGGGACCCAATGGCCAAACACCTCTTGAAAAATATGGCTGGAAAATATTTCTCATTTAAAGCCAAGCAGTCAGCGACAGTAGTGATGTTTGGTGCCGCGAAGCGATCGACTTTGTCGATCTTTCAGCAGATCAGCATCGAAGCATATCTTGAAGACCATGTTATGGGAGAAAATCCAGTCGACGTTGACCTAACCGATTTACTTTGCTACCAAAGGTTTTTGGTACATGGTTTTGTACTGAATGCAAGTAACTACGACCGCTTGCAACGGCGCAGAAACGATCTGGTTCGTCTTGATGATGGACATTTTTTCCAAATTTCATATCTGCTGGATATGGGCATTAATATCCAAAACCCATTCTACAGATACCTGATTATTGGTCAACACCTTACAGTAATCGATGAAAACATTTGCTCAAACGGACAGTTTAAGTCGAGCACGTTTATACGTTCAATGATTATGCCTTCGGAGGACAGTGCAACAGTTGTCATACACCCGAACAAGATTGTGAAGAAATGTATCGCCATATATTTAGAAGAGAAGAAATTTGTTTGTGAACTTGTTAATTCTATTGAAAGAGATTAGGTATAAGTGTGTGCGCAGTGGCGCTATACGTATACCTTTAAGTAAAGTAATTTTTGTACTATAATTTTTGTTCACTGGCGCAGTGATTTTCTTATTGTACATTGTTTCGTGTGAGCTAGTCGCGGAGTCTTTCTGGCGGCAGACACGCGTTGGACTAGTGGTAGAAGACGGACAGGGACACTTGCAGAATGTGCAATTGCTGCAGCTCACCATTATACAGGAGTATAGGCCTACGTCGGGAGACCTGTGATAAAAAAAAAACGCGCCAAAACTTATACCTCTTGGCTGGTGTGGAAATTTAGTTACATCGGTTGCATCGACAAGCTCTGCCGGTAACTTCACAACTCGGTGTGGGTACTATACCAGGTACTTCAGACCATAAATTAATTATGAATTAATCCGAAAAATGTGTTCAGAGATGAATCAAATAAAAATCGTTCCGAAAATTATTAATATCGGTCCTGCCGTTGGCAGGTGCGAGATTGACAACAATATATGGCTTTCTCAACCAAACACATTATTAACATACAGCAAAATTAGATTGAATGCTTCCAGAAGTAAAAAAAACTCTGTCCTACATATTTTGGACCATGTACTTTTAAAGTAGTCAATAGTGCCCCAGAAAACTATTGACTTGTCATTTTAAATTAGTTTTACTATAAGAGATTCTGTAGTAAAAATGAATTTACTATTAATGTAATTACTATTGCAGGTTTACTATTAATGAACTAGTAGTAAACTGACATTACTACTGCCTGATGTTACTATTGAGCATATTACTACTGATGAAAGTGTAGTAAACCAAGAAAACTATTCGATGTGCCAGACCTCTTTCATCAAACTATTGCCTCTCAATAGTTTTTACAGAATAACTATTCAACCCCAACAGTTTATTAACATTACTATTAATGGCAAATAGTTCTTTTTCCCAAGGGTGGAGTCCCTGGGGGAGGGGCAAGCCACGGCGGAGGCCTCGGAGGAGTGGGAAGCCCCGGAGGAGGCCCCGGAGGAGGGGGAAGCCCAGCCGAGTTCCCCGGTGGAGGGGAAAGCCCAGCCGAGTTCCCCGGTGGAGGGGGAAGCCCCTGAATTCCCCGGAGAAGTGGGAAGCCCCGGAGGAGGGGGAAGCCAGGGCGGAGTCCCTGGAGGAGGGGGAAGCCCCGGCGGAGTCCCTAGCGGAGGGGGAAGCCCCTGAGTTCCTCGGAGGAGGGGGAAGCCCCGCCGAGTTCCCCGGGGGAGGGGGAAACCCCGGCGGTGGCCCTGGAGGAGTGGGAAGCCCCGGAGGAGGGGGAAGCCAGGGCGGAGTCCCTGGAGGAGAGGGAAGCCCCGGCGGAGGCCCCGGAGGTGGGGGAAGCCCCGAAGAGTTTCTCGGAGGAGGGGGAAGCCCCGGCGGAGGTCCCGGAGGAGGGGGAAGCCTCGCCGAGTTCCCCGGGGGAGGGGGAAACCCCGGTGGAGTCCCTGGCGGAGGGTTAAGCCCAGTCGATTTCCCCGGAGGAGGGGGAAGCCCCTGAGTTCCCCGGAGGAGGGCGAAGCCCCGGCGGAGGCCCTGGAGGAGTGGGAAGCCCCGGCCCAGGCAGCACACAAAATACTTTGCACCTGAATCACATCTGGATGTCCTAAGGTTTTCTAACGTTGGTTTCGTGAGTGTGTTTCGGATCTGACTCTTATTTGTTATTTCACATGCGATGTACGGCATTGATTTATGAACTGTAAATTGGATGCGTTTCACATTGTGACTACCATGCCTTTAAAAAAGTACGTGCCATAGGGTGTGTTTCAGATTTGCCTCTTTGAATGCGATACAGAGTCAGATAATGCCATCCGATTCGAGTCGAATTTGTCTGGTGCTACAAACACTTATGTCTAAGTCCGATTTCGCCCGGAATTTCGAATGTGATTCAGATGCACCTAGGAATACGCAATACAGAGTCAGATAATGCCATCCGATTCGCGTCCGAGTTGTCTGGTGCTACAATCACTTATGTCTAAGTCCGATTTCGGCCGGAATTCCGAATGTGAATCAGATGCAACCAGGAATACGCGATACAGAGTCAGATAATGCCATCCGATTCGAGTCCGATTTGTCTGGTGCTAAAGCCACTTTCGTTCAAGTCCGATTTCGGCCGGAATTCCGAATGTGAATCAGATGCAACCAGGAATACGCGATACAGAGTCAGATAATGCCATCCGATTCGAGTCCGATTTGTCTGGTGCTAAAGCCACTTTCGTTCAAGTCCGATTTCGGCCGGAATTCCGAATGTGAATCAGATGCAACCAGGAATACGCGATACAGAGTCAGATAATGCCATCCGATTCGAGTCCGATTTGTCGGGTGCTAAAGCCACTTTCGTTCAAGTCCGATTTCGGCCGGAATTCCGAATGTGAATCAGATGCAACCAGGAATACGCGATACAGAGTCAGATAATGCCATCCGATTCGAGTCCGATTTGTCTGGTGCTAAAGCCACTTTCGTTCAAGTCCGATTTCGGCCGGAATTCCGAATGTGAATCAGATGCAACCAGGAATACGCGATACAGAGTCAGATAATGCCATCCGATTCGAGTCCGATTTGTCTGGTGCTAAAGCCACTTTCGTTCAAGTCCGATTGCGGCCGGAATTCCGAATGTGAATCAGATGCAACCAGGAATACGCGATACAGAGTCAGATAATGCCATCCGATTTGAGTCCGATTTGTCTGGTGCTAAAGCCACTTTCGTTCAAGTCCGATTTCGGTCGGAATTCCGAATGTGAATCAGATCCAACCAGCTACACTGAAAAAAGAGTCGGATAAACAGATCAGATTCAGCACTAAATTGCATCGTGGTTTCCAAAGCCACTCCCGACATATCTGGAAATCGAGCGGTTCGTTTGAGTGTACTAATTCTCTCTATGGCTAATTACTCTGTCACTTCTAAACGTTCATAAAAACTGTTTCTATAATATTAATCAGCGGTTTATTAATCCTGCCAAATGTTTCGTGACAGTTTGTACAAAGTGTAGGTATTGTATACCTATCTCTGGCTCAGATGAATGCGCTTCGTATCTATAAAAATAATATATGTAGAACACCGGTTTGCTGTGGTCATCCGTACCTAAGACGCTCTAGTTCAATTTTAACCAAAACAACTGTCATGCTTTATGATTTATTGTAAAAAGTGGCCGTATACGCTGTCATCATCTGTCAGCTGACATTAGAATAGTAAACTAGGTTTTAATACTCATGTTTCGTATCTTGCGCCAGCATAAAATCAAAACCAATCAAAACGAAGCGCGGCATTGCTCTAATTCGGGGGTGAAAAGCGCAAAAATGGTAAATACCAAACAGGTATAATATTTGAAATATTTGAAACAAATAAGACAAAAAATTACTGTTATAAATATTTATAAACCAATAAATGATTTTTAGAGCCAAAACTTTATTATATTTAACTCAACTTCTGTATAAAAAGCTATATTAACGCACAATTTTTTGCTACCGAACGCAAACGTTTGATGGGATTACTGCCAACCAAGCATTTAGCCGCGCACTCAGTGTTGCGAAGTCAGCACTTTTGGGGCTAGATCTGGCTATTTTGAAGGAGCGTCCAGCCCCAAAAATTGTGGTTTGCCCGGCCGGGCAAAAGCAGCTATTTCCGTGATTTATTCTAGCCCCAAACTTAATATCTAGCTCTTTTAGCCCTTTTCGAATGCTGATTGACATACGATTGCTCGTCAATTTCAAAATTCGGGATATCAGTGCAGCCAACTGCGACCGACTTGCCGTTGCCATTTGCCAAGCCAACGAGCAAAGATATTTATGATTTGTGACGCCGACGGCGCGTCGTTGGGCTTTAGGTTTCGCACTTTGGGATCACTCGCTGTACTATGCTGTACTTGTCAGTATATAACACCTGCACAGAAAGTATTATAATATTTTGTATTTCATTAAGTTCTCTGACTATTTGTACTGATACGTAACAATATGTCCCTAAATAATATGTTCCTACATGATTATTTGTTGCCAGTAAATGCAACGGAATGAATCAAGACTGACATGAGATCTTGATCTGTTGTAAAATGTTCCTTCTAGATCTAGTGTGCTACGACTACAAAGGAAATTCTATAATATTGCATTAAAATACATATTATTTTTGGAAACCGTGTCTGATGGAGCTATCATAAACGTTTTGTATATTATTATTATAAATATATTGCCACCAATTGACAATAAAATAATGAACGAAATTTATAACTCTGTGTTTATATATTTTTTCGAGCGTTTCTGGGGCATTTGTATTTTCAGCCCGAAAGTTAAAAATCTAGCCCCTTTTCAGGAAGAATTTTGACTTTCTAGCACTTTATAATTTTCTTGAGTTGGCAACACTGCGCGCACTGCCGCATTGCTCGTCGTCGCCATGTCGCTCGCTATTCAGCTGTACCGTCCTGCGTTCTCCCGTGCTGTGATTTTGGAGTGTTGTTTTATCAACTGATCACCTGTTTTCATTCGAATTTCGTCGCTACACGTCTTCTAGACTGACAGTATAGTGATCTCTCGCGAAGGTACGTAACTTACATTTGATTTACTTTCCATAGTTCCATACACATGTTCCATACTTCGTTTTACTTGCTTCGGGTTAGGGTTAGGGTAAGAATTTTGAATATTTTATAAGCTTTTTGCAGCTGAACGGTTGAATATCTCATATCTTTGTAGTAATAAATCATACATTTTAGTACCTTATTGTACCTATATACAGACTGGAAACTCAGGTTGTTAACTTCTATATTTTTAGGAGTCGGCATGGACGCAGTCATTGTAGAAGACTGCATGGACATTGAAGAAGTCAGCGTGGATCTTACAGAAGGCTACAACATCAACACAGGGTCAAAGTGAGCATTCCTTTTAATTTTCCAGGCCTTCCCATCTCAATCGATTTCTTCCCATTATCTTCATTCATACCTTCTTATTATCATGGCTTATCAAATGAAGGAAAAATCAAGAACAACTATATACAGAAAGATAAAAAGAGCGGTCGACATCATGCAGCGTGGAGATGCAGAGTTAAGTAGTGGCTCCACGTTAAATTCTAGTTTGCCCTCCAGCCACCCAGCCACCCAGACTCGATTTGCCGATGAGTACGAGTCGATGAGTCGATCAGCCAATTTTGCTTCTTCTGATGAATTTGATTACGAGGACATTAAAATGGCTGCAAATTTCATTGAGGAAGACCGATTAGACACGGAGGAAGTTGATGAAGCTAGATTAAATTATGATGAAGTTGATTTGGATTGTGTTTTTGATAAAAGTGAGCCAGTTGCAAATTTTGACATTGGAGACTTCTTAAGGGACTGGTCGCTGCGGAACAACATAACATTGTCGGCTACCTCAGAACTTCTCAAGGGCCTTCGAAACGTTCACAAAGAGTTGCCTAAAGATGCCCGCACTCTTCTCAAAACCCCTCGGAGTGTAGATGTGAATGAAATGGCAAGTGGGGAGTATGTATTTCTAGGTGTAAAGGAAATGTTGCTGAAACATGCAAAGCAACTACTTGATCCCAATAAGCCCGATCTGGCCCTGAATTTCAATATAGATGGCATACCACTGTTTGACAATTCTCTCATCGAATTTTGGCCCATACTTTGCAATATACAAGGACTTGACATTGTACCATTCCCATTAGCCGTGTTTTGCGGTGCTGGCAAACCCCCGATTTCTTTGTTTTTAAATGATTTCATTTTGGATCTAAATAATCTGATAGAGAACGGTTTGACCCATCAGGGATCTTGTTACAGAGTGCATGTGCGTGCCTTTATTTGCGATGCTCCTGCGAAAGCTTATTTGAGATGCGTTAAGCTATACAGCGGCTATTGGGGGTGTGACCGCTGCACCACTAAAGGTGTGCATTTTGGTCGTATGACCTTTCCGCAAACGGACGCACCACTTCGAACTGACCAATCTTTTGCGTCACGTGTCGATGAAAACTTCCATCACCCGCTCCCAGCCACTCCATTGGCCTCTCTGATTAACACATGACTAGTTTCAACTTTTCCGTTAGATGCGATGCACCTGGTGTACCTGGGGGTCACTAAGCGCCTTCTTGTCTTCTGGATAAAGGGGATAAAAGGGGTTCGTTTAAAGATAGCACGCTTGAGTGTCGCTTATCGACAGGCAATGAGTGACTATCTACTGCAATCAAGGGAAACGTGGCCCTCTGATTTTTGTCGGTATGCTAGAGGCCTTGCGGACGTGGACAGATGGAAGGCAACAGAGCTCAGACAGTTTTTGTTGTACTTGAGTGTCACATCGCTGAAAGGGCTTGTGGATACTAATGTGTATGAACACTTTCTTCTTTTACATTGTGCGATCACCATCTTGGCAGGCAATTTGCACATTGAGTTGAACACCCTTGCCCATGATTTTTTGACGTTGTTTGTTAAAAACTCTTCCAAGTTCTATGGAGATGAGTTTGTAGTGTATAATGTTCACGCGTTAATTCACTTAAGTAGTGATGCACTTCGTCTCGGTCCGTTAGGAACATTCGATGCATTCCCATTCGAAAACCAACTAGGTATTCTCAAGCTTCATATTCGCTCAAAAAACAAACCCCTACAGCAACTTTGCAAACGCATCGGAGAAAAAGATAATTGCCCCTTGAAGAAAAAGAATGTATCAAATGCTACCCAAATGAGCATGCTCAAGCTTCATGATTCTGGTCCCACAGCAGGTTGCAATGGGGTTCAGTTTCAAAAGTTGGTATTAGGCCCAAATTTTCATTTGGCTACTGGCCAGAAAGATGGAACTGTTATCTTAAGTGACCGAAGAGTTATGGTGATTCAAAATTTTGTTTCTAGCAGCGCAGATGAAATTTGTTTAATCGGAAAAGTTTTTAAAAAGTACTCAGATTTGTATACGTATCCTATTAAATCTTCTGTACTCTCAGTCTACTTCGCTGAAAACCTTTCGAGCATACTAAGCATAGAACGCCTTTCATCAGTTCGAACTAAAGCTGTTGCCCTTCCTTACAAGAAAGGGTTTGTTGTGTTCCCATTGCTGCACTATCCCGGTCCTTCCTCCTAGCAACATCCTTGTGCTCAGCGTGACTTCAGATACTCTTTATTTCAACGATTTATAGGTACCTACCTACCTACTACCTACCTTTATTCAACCATTTAATATTGAACTAAATTGGTACCATTAGTAACTATTCACAAAAACTTTCACAAAAAGGATAACTAAAACACATAATTTTATCCATGCTTGATATTATGTTCTGCTTCTTTTCTTTTTTTAGTTTCTCCTTGGTTGTATTTGAAGCAAAAGGTACATCAAGTCGAGTGGATTTATGAAGAAATTTAAAGATTTATGAAGTTTTTGAAGAAGATGGACATGAGAAATGCCGATGGCCACGCAACGTCTCACAGAAGCGCTGCAACGAGATGATACTCGAATTAACGGCTCCCTCATCGAAGTGGCAGATCTATGCAGTTCACGTTAAATCGTCAAATTGTAAGTATGCTTATCTACAAATTTTTTAAATGCTAAAAAAGATTATGCAAAATGAAACAGATATGAACCTTTTCTTTTGTTTCTGCTTATTAAATGATGGCTGCCAAAATCCCACCAAGTTTAGGTTTTGCAATAAGATCAGCTCATTGAAGCATGACTGATAAAAGAATTAATAATAACTGTGCAAACATTTGGAGATCCTAGATTCAAACATAGTCTTTTGGTGTATTTGAAAAGCAGTGATTTATGCATTTCATGTGTTTCACCTAAAGGAACATAAATTTTGAAATGCTATGCCACATTGCAACACAATTTTTACCTAAATAAAGAAAGGTGACGTGAACTTCCAGCAAATCTATAAATTAACAAGCCATGAAGATTTTACATTGTTCGTTTATGATATGGTGCAGTTGGAAGCCAATTTTCATTGTCATCAATTTCACACATTTTTGTTTTTGTCTTTAGTGACTCACTCAGCAGCCACTCAACTGCTGGACTATTTCTTGGCCAACTCGGACGCTGCCAGCGGAGATGACTTACAAGCAGTACTGGCATACAAGAGTCTATCAGGCCAAGCAGTCAACCCGTCCTCCCAACCGATCGACCGTCACCCTGACGCTCCACCAATCAACCATCACCCATCGGCCGCTTTCATCCATCCGCCAGGATATGTTCGAACACCAAAACGGAAACTAGACGCCATAAAAGAGGGGCCACATCCAAGCAAATCTCGTCCCTTTACTGAATCTATTTCCCAGCCCAGGTCTACCAGCCCAAAAAAGCTGACCGAACTTCAGCCTTTCCGATATACTAATTTGGATCAAACCATCCAACTAATTCCCAATTCAGGAATTCGCGATTCGAATTCCTACTTTAGCCAGTCGATTCCAAGGAGCAATTCAAATCCAATTGTTGACAGGACTCCTAGCCCTACTGTACATTCAGTACAAAGTGCCCAACAAAACCATATCCGTTCGCCTCTGACACCTGCCCTCTCAATGAATCGGATGCACACCGCTTCAGTGGAGGCCTCGCAACCATTCTTGCAGGGAGATGACACTCAATGCAACTGCAATGCAGGTGAGAATTTTGAAAATTGAAATTTCTAAATAAAATAGTAATATAAATTGTGATGCCTCTATGCTGTTCAATCTGCAATCCATAATCAAGTGGGCAGCACATGTAGGGAAAATACCATGTTTCAAAGTAGATTCGATCATTTAACACTTCTGTTTGCAGAACGACAAAGAAAGGTTAATTTGACAAGCCCTGCTCTTTTATCATAACTACCTAGCAAACCAGTTCCTTTAGTAATAGCTATGAGCAAATGAAACTTCAGGACTTCTCAATCAAACATGCATTCTTAATTTTTATTTAGCTTTTCAAAGACGGGTCTTGGAGCAGTTGGAAAATCTTCGCCGGCAAGTTGTCTTCCTGACAAATGCAACTGTGCCGAATGCGCCCATCAACCATCTGTCAGTTTTTCGGGACAAGCTGCCACTTCAAACCATCGAGGCACTTTTAAATTTGGAGGCACAAATTAAAGAAAAAGAAGACTTTCCAGCAATTGTACGTGAGTTGCACTATTAATAATTCGATTAATGCATGGCTGCATCCTTGATATCAATAGGATTTTTACTTGATCAAAATATTAATCTTTTGTTTTTCTTCAGGTACGTGCTGTGGGTCTCGTTGGGTGCGATGACGTGAAGGACTGCGTGTCGCGCGTCATGATGCAGCTGCTGAGCAAATCACTAGCTGACCAGGTCTTCTACAGGAAGAAAGGCCACACCTCCCTGTCCGAACTTACTTCGGTTATGTCACTGATCCACAGTAAGTACAATGGAGTCTAAATATTTCTCATTGTTTTACTTTTAAACTCATGCAGTTAACCCTTCGATCACTGCTCCAATACGGGATAGGCAACTATAAGTATGCCGTGCCAGCTGTTACTGCGTTTTCACGTTATCTTAAAAGTGAATCAACATTGAAACAAACAAACAAGGAGATTATTTAGCCTCTTATTAATTACAATTGATGTATTTAGAATCAAATAGTATATATTTCATCTTTAAAATACCAATACACAAAGATCCTTTCATCGTGATAAGTTTATATGACCGCAGATCAGAGCTGGTAAGGCCTTTAATTTAACACTGGACAGGAAAGAGCGCTAAGTTAGTTGCATATCCCGGCCAGCTACGATCGAAGGTTAACCATTTGTTATCTCAAGTTAAAATTATATTTTAGATCATAAAAAAAGAATTCCTGGCATTAATACAACAATAGGTCAACAATTTTAAAAAAATGTGGAAAACTGTTTAGGAAACAAATGAGAACGATTTGAAAATGGGGTCTCAGAATCCTCGCAACCACTCGCATAACTTTTTTCCCCGCGCCAGCTCCATAATGAACTTGGTCCCTTCAGATTCTGCCTGCAGTACACTTATGATGGTCATTGTTGATTTTCAGGTGCTGTTCGGAGTAACACACAACACAGGGAAGCAACACAGCAAGAAATAGAACTACGAGTGATCAGGTGGCTCCAAGGTTCTGGTTCTCGGAATCCGGAAAATCACAAGAAATCGCAACCATGAACACCGCAAAGTTAGTGCGTGCCTTAAAAGAAACCAATTTTAAAAGTTAATCAACCATGGGCTTATTTCACATTATTTCAAGGCCCATTAATTCCGTCACAAAGAAAACGTGACGAGTGCTTCTTTGCCTGAATTTTAATTTTTGTTATATGAGTAATAATTGGTCAGTCAAGCTCAGATAGGGCTCACATCACATCACTAGTCAATTAATGACTGCCAAAGTATTTTTTTAACCATTTTGATTTTGGATACTACTTAAACTAAGTTCAGTTGGAAACCATAAGGCAATCCCCATTGAGTTCTCTTTTAATCTTATTTAAATTACGAAAGCTCGTAATTGGCTATTCATTTTATTATTATGTACACAAATTAGCCTCCCAAAAGTGTTGTCCATTCCGGGATTCGAACCCGGGTCCCCAACTTTCGCGGCTGGTGCTATATTTTTATTTTTATATTATTATATTATATTATTTTTATATTTTTATTTTTTATAATATATATTTTTATTAGATTTCTTTTTAACCTGGACCAAGGTTGTTGCTTTAGGGTTGCTTTAGGGATGATTTGTTATCAAATGATCTATGTGACCTGTGCTGTGTTTTTCAATCATTCTTCTGTGGGTTCCTAGAAGTCACTGCCCATAATTTAAACAAAGGCATTTGATATACAATTTCTACCTATATAATGACTTTTTAACTTGGACCAAGGTTGTTGCTTTAGGGATGATCTCTGGAGGAAAGCATTTAGGGCTTTATATCAGCTTGTACACCTTATATTTGTTATCAAATTATCTATGTGACATTTGCTGGTTTTTCAATCATTCTTCTGTGGGTTACTAGAAGTAACTGCCCATAATTTAAACAAAGGCATTTGCTATACCATCGTCCTGATTACCACTTGCTTGAGGCGAACCAATAGTTTAGAGATCTGATACCAGCTCAATAAACTGAACAGCCAATTACCTACTTACATTTCAAACACATGATTGAATTTTTTGGGATTGGGTATTAACTGATGAGTGATGGGCAACACTTGGCTCCATGTCCATATTCAGGATCCATGATTATGTTAGTAATTGGGCACATTTCGTTTGGTTCAGCATTCTTTATTTAGCAGTTGGTACCAATTACCTACATCAGCTGCAATATTTTTTTTAAATGCATTATTCTGTACTTGCAGTTTTCCTATTTTTTGATCAATAAAAATGTATGTGATTAAAATGTAAGATTACTATTATATTTGACCTCCTTATAACTATAGCTCCTACACTGGCAATTAAACAGGGAATTTTACACTACACTGGCAATTTTAAAATTAATTCGCGGATCGCTTTGGCGCATTTTTGCATGGTTTTCTCTTATTAAATGCATGGGATTTGAGTCTGAAATGGGTCTCAATAAAGAGAGACAGCCCAATTATGATTTAATGTCAGCGTCTGTTTTGCTACTGAATCGCATGTGAAAAAAGCAAGGCGCACTCTCAGCGCAGGTGTGTTTTAGGTATGAAAATGTGCATCTGATTCGGACCCGATTTGTTGGATACAAAACGGCGATGAAGCTTGTTTCATTTCCAGATGTGAATCGGTGTCACAAAACCCAATCTAAACCCGGCCTCCCGGCTTGCATGTGATTTAGATTTGGAAATGAACATCCGATTCGGACCCGATTTGTTGCCTACAGAACAGTGGTGGAGCTTGTTTCACTTCCAGTAGTGAATCGGTGTCACAAAACCAAATATGAATCAGACCTAGGCTGACTTTTAAATAAGTCGAATCACATGTGAAACAGATCCACTGTGCTGCCTGGGGGAGGAGGGGGAAGCCAGGGCGCAGTCCCTGGTGGAGGGGGAAGCCCCGGCGGAGGCCCCGGAGGTGGGGGAAGCCCCGAAGAGTTTCCCGGAGGAGGGGGAAGCCCCGGCGGAGGACCCGGAGGAGGGGAAAGCCCCGCCGAGTTCCCAGGGGAAGGGGGAAACCCCGGTGGAGTCCCTGGCGGAGGGGTAAGCCCAGCCGAGTTCCCTGGAGGAGGGGGAAGCCCCTGAGTTCCCCGGAGGTGGGCGAAGCCCCGGCGGAGGCCCTGGATGCAGGGAAAGCCCCGCTGAGTTCCTCGGGGAAGGAAGAAGCCTCGGCGGAGTCCCTGACGGAGGGGGAAGCCCCTGAGTTCCCCGGAGGAGAGGGAAGCCTCGGTAGAGTCCTCGGAGGAGGGGGAAGCCCCGACGGAGGGCCCAGAGGAGGGGGAAGCCCCGGTGAAGTCCCTGGCGGAAAGGGAAGCCCCGCCGAGCTCCCCGGAGGAGGGGGAAGCCCCGCCGAAGTCCCCGGTGGAGGGGGAAGCCCCGCCGAATTCCCCGGAAGAGGGGGAAGAACCGCCGAGTTCCCTAGAGGAGAGGGAAACCCCGGCGAAGGCCCCGGAGGAGGGGGAAGCCCATGCGGAGGCCCCGGAGGAGGGGGAAGCCCCGCCGAGTTCCCCGGGGGAGAAGAAAGCCCCGGCGGAGTCCCCGGAGAAGGGGGAAGCCCCGGCGGTGGCCCCGGAGAAGGGGAAAGCCCCGGCAGAGGCCCTGGAGGAGTGGGATGCCCCGGTGGAGGGGGAAGCCAGGGCAGAGTCCCTGGAGAAGGCCGCGGAGGTGGGGGAGCCCCGAAGAGTTTCCCGGAGGAGGAGGAAGCCCCGGCGGAGGCCCCGGAGGAGGGGGAAGCCTCGCCGAGTTCCCCGGAGAAGAGGGAAGCCCCGGCGGATGCCCCGGAGGAGGGGGAAGCCCCGCCGGGTTCGCCGGAGGAGGAGGAAGCCCCGGCGGAGGCCCCGGAGGAGGGGGAAGCCCCGGCGGAAGCCCCGGTGGAGGGGGAAGCCCCGGCGGAGGCCCCGGGGAAGGGGGAAGCCCCGCTGGGTCCCTCGGGGAAGGGGGAAGCCCGGTGGAGTCCCTGAAGGAGGGGAAAGCCCCGGCGAAGGCCTCGGAGAAGGGAAAAGGCCCTCCGAGTTCCCCGGAGGGGGGGAGAAGCCCCGCCTAATTCCCCGGTGGAGGAGGATGCCCCACCGAGTTCCCCGGAAGAGGGGAAATCCCCGGCGGAGGCCTCGAAGGAGTGGAAAGCCCCGGCGGAGGCCCCGGAGGAGGTTAAAGCCCCTGAGGAGGAGGAAGCCAGGGCGGAGTCCCTGGAGGAGGGCGAAGCCCCGGCGGAGGCCTAGGAGGAGTGGAAAGCCCCGGCGGAGGCCCCGGAGGAGGTTAAAGCCCCTGAGGAGGAGGAAGCCAGGGCGGAGTCCCTGGAGGAGGGCGAAGCCCCGGCGGGGGCCTAGGAGGAGGGGGAAGCCCCGGCGGATTCCCTGGCGGAGGGGGAAGCCCCTGAGTTCCCCGGAGGAGTGGGAAGCTCCGGTAGAGTCCACGGTGGAGGGGGGAGCCCCGGCGGGGGGCCCAGAGTAGGGGGAAGTCCCGGTGGAGTCCCTGGAGGAACGGGAAGGCCCGCCGAGCTCCCCGGAGTAGGTGGAAGCCCCGGCGGAGGCCCATGAGGAGTGGGAAGCCCCGGCGGAGGCCCCGGAGGTGTGGGAAGCCCCGAAGAGTTTCCCGGAGGAGTGGGAAGCCCCGGCGGAGGCCCAGGAGGAAGGGGAAGCCTCGCCAAATTCCCCGGAGAAGGGGGAAGCCCTGGCGGAGGCCCCGGAGGAGGGGGAAGCCCCGCCGAGTTCCCCGGAGGAGGGGGAAGCCCCGGCGGAGGCCCCGGAGGAGGGGGAAGCCCCGGCGGAGACCCCCGGGGAAGGGGGAAGCCCCGCTGGGTTCCTCGGGAGAGGGGGAAGCCCCGGCGGAGTCCCTGGCGGAGGGGGAAGCCCCGGCGGAGGTCCCGGTGGAGGAGGAAGCCCGGTGGAGTCCCTGGAGGAGGGGGAAGCCCCGCTGAGTTCCTCGAGGAAGGAAGAAGCCCCGGCGGAGGCCCCGGAGAAGGGGGAAGCACCGCCGAATTCCCCGGTGGAGGGCGAAGCGCCACCGAGTTCCCCCGAAGAGGGGGAAGCCCCGGTAGAGTCCCTGGAGGAGGGGGAATCCCCGGCGGAGGCCTCGAAGGAGAGGAAAGCCCCAGCGGAGGCCCCGGAGCTGGGGAAAGTACCTCCAAGTTTCCCGGGAGAGGGGGAATTCCCGGCGGATGCCACGGTGGAGGGGGAGCCCCGCCAAATTCCCTGGAGGAGGGGGACGCCCCGCCGAGTTTCCCGGAGGAGGGGGAAGCCCCGACGAGTTTCCCGGAGGAGGGAGAAGCCCCGGCGGAGGCCCCGAAGAAGGGGGTAGCCCCTGAGTTTCCCGGAGGAGGGGGAAGCCCATGCGGAGGCCCCGGAGGAGGGGGAAGCCCCGCCGAGTTCCCCGGATGAGGGGAAAGCCCCGGCGGACTCCCCGGAGGAGGAGGAAGCCCCGGCGGTGGCCCCGGAGAAGGGGGAAGCCCCGCTGAGTTCCTCTGTGGAGAAGGAAGCCCCGCCGAGTTTCCCGGAGGAGGGGAAAGCCCCAGCGGAGGCCCCGGAGGAGGGGGAAGCCCCACCAAGTTCCCGGGGGAAGGAGAAGCCCCGGCGGATTCCCTGGGGGACGGGGGAAGCCCCGGCGAAGGCCCCGGTGGAGGCCCCGGAGAAGCCCCGGTGGAGGGGGAAGACCCGCCGAGTTCCCCGGGGGAGAAGGAAGCCCCGGCGGAGGCCCCAGAAGAGGGGGAAGCCCCGCCGAGTTTCCCGGAGGAGGGGGAAGCCCCGGCGGAGGACCCGGAGGAGGGGGAAGCCCCCGAGTTCACTGGGGGAGGGGGAAAATCCGGCGGAGGCCCTGGAGGAGTGGGAAGCCCCGGAGGAGGGGGAAGCCAGGGCGGAGTCCCTGGAGGAGGGCGAAGCACCGGCGGAGGCCCCGGAGGTGAAGGAAGCCCCGCCGAGTTCCCCGGAGGAGGGGGAAGCCCGGCGGAGGCCCCGGAGGAGGGGGAAGCCCCGGCGAAGGCCGCGGAGGAGGGGGAAGCCCCGCTGAGTTTCTCGGGGAAGGGAGAAGCGCCGGCGGAGTCCCTGGCGGAGGGGGAAGCCCCGGCGGAGGCCTCGGAGGAGGAGGAAGCCCCGGGTGGAGGCCCCGGAGGTGGGGGAAGCCCCTGAGTTCCCTTGAGGAGGGGAAAGCCCTGGCGGAGGTCACGGAGGAGGGGGAAGCCCCGCTGAGTTCCTCGGGGAAGGGGGAAGCCACGGCGGAATCCCTGGCGGAGGGGGATGCCCCGCCGAGTTCCCCGGAGAAGAGGAAAGCCCCGGCGGAGGCCCCGGGGTGGGGGAAGCCCCGCCGCGTTCACCGGAGGAGGGGGAAGCCCATTAGTTCCCCGGATTAGGAAGAAGCCCCGGCGGAGGCCCCGGAGATGGGGGAAGCATCGCTGTGTTCCCCGGGGTAGGGAGAAGCCCCGGCGGAGGCCTCGGAGGAGGGGGAAGCCCCGGCTGAGGCCTTGGAGGAGGAAAAAGCCCCGGGGGAGGCCCCGGAGGAGGGGAAAGCCCCGCCGAGTTCCCAGGGGGAGGGGGAAACCCCGGTGAAGTCCCTGGCGGAGGGGGAAGCCCAGCCGAGTTCCCCGGAGGAGTGGGAAGTCCCGCTGAGTTCTTCGGGAAAGGAAGAAGCCCCGGCGGAGTCCCTGGCGGAGAGGGATGCCCCGCCGAGTTCCCCGGAGAAGGGGAAAGTCCCGGCGGAGGCCTCGGGTCCCTGGAGGAGGGGGAAAACCCGCCGAATTCCCCGGAGGAGGGGGAAGCCCCGGCGGATGCCCCGGTGGAGGGGGAAGCCCCGCCGAAGTCCTCGGAGGAAGGGGAAGCCCCGCCGAGTTTCCCGTAAGAGGAGGAATCCCCGGCGGAGTCCGTGGAGGAGGAGAAAGTCCCGGCGGGGTCCCTGGAGGAGGAGGAAAACCCGCCGAATTCCCCGGAGGAGGGGGAAGCCCCGGCGGATGCCCCGGAGGAGGAGACGGCCCGGCGGAGGCCCCGGAGGAGGGGGAAGCCCCGTCAGAGGCCCCGGAGGAGTGGGAAGCCCCGCCGAGTTCCCTGGAGGAGAAGGAAGCCCCGGCGGATGTCCCGGAGGTGGTGGAAGCCCCACCGAATTCCCTGGAGGAGGGGGAAGCCCCACCGAGTTTCCTGGAGGCAGGGGAAGCCCCGGCGGAGGCCCCGGAGGTGGGGGAAGCCCCGCCGAGTTTCCCGGAAGAGGGGGAAGTTCCGGCGGAGGCCCCGAAGTAGTGGGAAGCCCCGGAGGAGGGGGAAGCCAGGGCGGTGGCCCCGGAGGAGGGGGAAGCCCCGGCGGAGGCCCCGGCGGTGGTGGAAGCCTCGCCTTGTTTCCCGGGGGAGGGGGAAGCCCCGGCGGAGTCCCTGGCGGAGGGTGAAGCCCCTGAGTTCCCCGGAGGAGGGGGAAGCCCCGGCGGATTCCCTGGAGAAGGGGGAAGCCCTGGCGGAGGCCCTGGAACAGGGGGAAACCCCGCCGAGTTCCCCGGAGAAGAGGGAAGCCTTGGTGGAGTCCCTGGCGGAGGGGGAAGCCACGGCGAGGGCCTTGGAGGAGTGGGAAGCCTCGGCGGAGGCCCCGGAGGAGAGGGAAGCCCCGGCGGAGTCCCTGGAGGAGGGGTAGCCCCGCCGAGTTTCCCGGAGGAGGGGGAAGCCCCGCGGAGTCCCTGGAGGAGGGGGAAACCCAGCCGAGTTCCCCGTAGGAGGGGGAGGCCCCGGTAGAGTCCCCGGAGGAGGGGGAAGCCCCGGAGGAGGCCCCTGAAGAGGGGCTAGCCCCGGCGGAGTCCCTGGCGGAGGGGGAAGCCCCTGAGTTCCCCGGAGAAGGGGGAAGCCCCGGTGAAGTCCGTGGAGGAGGGTGAAGCCCCGGCGGAGGCCCCGAAAGAGGGGGAAGCCCCGCCGAGTTCCCCGGAGGAGGGGGAAGCCCCGACGAAGGCCCCGGAGGAGGGGGAAGCCTCGGCGGAGGCCCCGGAAGCGAAGGAAGCCCCGGCGGAGGCCCCGGAGGAGAGCCCCGATGAGTTCCCCGGAGGAGGGCGAAGCCCCTGCGGAGGCCTCGGAGGAGTGGGAAGCCCCGGACGAGGGGGAAGCCAGGGCGGAGTCCCTGGAGGAGGGGGAAGCCCCTTAATTGGGGGAAGCCCCGCCGAGTTTCCCATGGGAGGGGGAAGCCCCGGCGGAGTCCCTGGCGGTAGGGAAGGCCCCTGAGTTCCCCGGATGAGGGGGAGGCCCCTGTAGAGTCCCCGGCGGAAGGGGAAGCTCCGGCGGAGGCCTTGGAGGAGGGGGAAGCCCCGGCGGAGGCCTCGGAGGAGGGGGAAGGCCCTCCGAGTTCCCCGGGGGATGGAGAAGCCCCGGCGCAGTCCCTGGCGGAGGGGGTTGCCCCGCTGAGTTCCCCGGAGGAGGGGAAAGCCCCGCCAAATTCATCGGAGGAGGGGGAAGCCCCGGTAGAGTCCCTGGAGGAGAGTTATTTCCCGGAGAAGGCCCCGAAGGAGAGGGAAGCCCCGGCGGAGGCCCTGGAGGAGGGGGAAGCCCCGCCGAGTTTCCCGGGGAGGGGGAAGCCCCGGCGGAGGCCCCGGAAGAGGGGGAAGCCCCGCCGAGTTTCCCGGAGGAGGGGGATGCCCCGGCGGAGTCCCTGGAGGAGGGGAAATCTCCGGCGAAGTCCTTGGAGGAGGGGGAACACCCGGCGGAGGCCCCGGAGGAGGGGGAAGCCCCGGCGGAGTCCCTGGAGGAGGGCGAAGCCCCGGCGAAGGCCCCGGAGGAGAAGAAAGCCCCGGTGGTGGCCCCGGAGGAGGGGGAGGCCCCGGCGGAGGCCCCGGAGGTGGGGAAAGCCCCGCTGAGTTCTTTGGGGAAGGGGGAAGCCCCGCTGGGTTCCTCGGGGAAGAGGGAAGCCCGTGGAGTCCCAGTGGAAGGGGGGGGGGGGCCCGGCGGAGGCCGCGGAGGAGGGGAAAGGCCCTCCGAGTGTCCCGGAGGAGTAAGAAGCCGCGGCGGAGGCCCCGGAGAAGGAGAAAGCACCGCCGAGTTCCCCGGGGGAGGGCGAAGCCCCGGCGGAGGCCCCAGAGGTGTGGTAAGCCCCGGAGGAGGGGGAATCCCCGGCGGAGGCCCCGAAGGAGAAGGAAGCCCCGGCGGTGGCCCCGGAGAAGGGAAAGGCCCTGGCGGAGGCCCCGGCGGAGGCCCCGGAAGAGGGGGAAGCCCCGCTGAGTTCCTCGGGGAAGAAGGAAGCCCCGGCGGAGTCCCTGGCGGAGGGGGATGCCCCGCCGTGTTCCCCGGAGGAGGGGGAAGCCCCGGCGGAGGCCCCTGAAGAGGGGGAAGCCCCGCCGGAGGAGCCGGAGGAGGGGGAAGCTCCTACGGAGGCCCCGGAGAAGGGGGAAGCCCGGTGGAGTCCCTGAAGGAGGGGGAAGCCCCGGCGGAGGCCTCGGAAAAGGCGGAAGGCCCTCCGAGTTCCCCGGAGGAGGGGGAAGCCCCTTAGTTCCCCGGAGGAGGAAGAAGCCCCGGCGGAGGCTCCGGAAAAGGGGGATGCACCACCGAGTTCCCCGGGGTGGGGGGGAGAAGCCCCGGCGGAGTCCCTGGCGGAACGGGATGACCCACCGAGTTCCCCGGAGGAGGAAGAAGCCCTCTGAATTCCTCGGAGGAGGGGGAGGCCCCACCGAGTTCCCCGGAGGAGGGGTGAAGCCCCGGTAGAATCCTTGGAGGAGGGGGAATCCCCGGCGGAGGCAACGGAGAAGGGGGAAGCACCACCGAGTTCCCCGGGGGAGGGAGAAGCCCCGGCGGAGTCCCTGGCGGAGGGGGATTACCCGCCGAGTTCCCCGGAGGAGGGGGAAGCCCCCCGAATTCCCCGGAAGAGGGGGAAGCCCGGTGGAGTACCTGGGGAGGGGAAAGCCCTTGCGGAGGCCTCGGAGGGGGGGAAGGCCCTCCGAGTTCCCCGGAGGAGGAAGAAGCCCCGGCGGAGGCCCCGGAGAAGGTTAAAGCACCGCCGAGTTCCCCGGGGGAGGGCGAAGCCCCGGCGGAGGCCCCGGATGAGTGGGAAGCCCCGGAGGAGGAGGAAGCCCCGGCGGAGGCCCTGGAGGGGGGGGGGAAGCCCCGGCGGAGGCCCCGGAGGTGGGGGAAGCTCCAAAGAGTTTCCCGGAGGAAGGGAAAGCCCCGGCGGAGGCCCCGGAGGAGGGGGAAGCCCCGGAGGAGGCCCCGGAGGAAGGGAAAGCCCCAATGAGTTCCTCGGGGAAGAAGGAAGCCCCGGCGGAGTCCCTGGCGGAGGGGGAAGCCCCGGCGGAGGTCCCTGAAGAGGGGGAAGCCCGGTGGAGTCCCTGGGGGAGCGAAAAGCCCCGGCGGAGGCCACGGAGGAGCGGGAAGGCCCTCAGAGTTCCCCGGAGGAGGGCCCTTAGTTCCCCGGAGGAGGAAGAAGCCCCGGCGGAGGCCCCGGAGAAGGAGAAAGCACCGCCGAGTTCCCCGGGGGAGGGCGAAACCCCGGCGGAGGCCCCGGAGGAGTGGGAAGCCCCGAAGGAGGGGGAAGCCCCGGCGGAGGCCCTGGAGGAAGTGGAAGCCCCGCCGAGTTCCCCGGAGGAGGGCGAAGCCCCTGGGGAGGCCCCGGAGGAGGGGGAAGCCCTGGAGGAGGGAAAAGCCCCGGCGGAGGCCCCGGAGGAGGGGGAAGTCCCGGCGGATGCCCCGGAGGAGGTGGGAGCCCCGGTGGAGGCTCCGGAGAAGGGGGAAGCCCCGATGAGTTCTTCAGGGAAGGAGGAAGCCCCGGCGGAGTCCCTGGCGGGGGGGAATGCCCCGCCGTGTTCCCCGGAGGAGGGGGGCCTGGCGGAGGCCACTGAGGAGGAAGAAGCCCCGCCGAGTTCCCCGGAGAAGAGGGAAGCCCCGGCGGAGTCCCTGGAGGAGGGGGAAGCCCCGGCGGTGGCCCCGGAGGAGGGGAAGGCCCCGGCGGAGGCCCCGGAGGAGGGGAAAGCTCCTTCGAAGGCCCCGGAGAAGGGGGAAGCCCGGTGGAGTCCCTGAAGGAGGGGGAAGCCCCGGCGGAGGCCTCGGAAAAGGCGGAAGGCCCTCCGAGTTCCCCGGAGGTGGGGGAAGCCCCTTAGTTCCCCGGAGGAGGAAGAAGCCCAGGCGGAGGCAACGGAGAAGGGGGAAGCACCACCGAGTTCCCCGGGGGAGGGAGAAGCCCCGGCGGAGTCCCTGGCGGAGGGGGATGACCCGCCGAGTTCCCCGGAGGAGGGGGAAGCCCCCCGAATTCCCCGGAGGAGGCGGAAGCCCTGTGGAGTCCCTGGGGGAGGGGGAAGCCCCGGCGGTGGCCTAGGAGGAGGGGGAAGGCCCTCCGAGTTCCCGGAGGAGGAAGAAGCCCCGGCGGAGGCCCCGGAGAAGGAGAAAGCACCGCCGAGTTCCCCGGGGGAGGGCGAAGCCCCGGCGGAGGCCTCGGAGGAGTAGGAAGCCCCGGAGGAGGGGGAAGCCCCGGCGGAGGCCCCGGAGGTGGGGGAAGCCCCAAAGAGTTTCCCGGAGGAGTGGGAAGCAACGGCGGAGGCCCCGGAGGAGGGGGAAGCCCCGGCGGAGGCCCCGGAGGAGGGGGAAGCCCCGATGAGTTCCCCGGGGAAGAAGGTAGCCCCGGCGGAGTCCCTGGCGAAGGGGGATGCCCCGGCGGAGGCCCCTGAAGAGGGGGAAGCCCCGGCGGAGGCCCCGGAGGAGGAAGAAGCCCCGGCGGAGGCAACGGAGACAGGGGAAGCACCACCGAGTTCCCTGGGGAGGAAGAAGCCCCGGCGGAGTCCCTGGCGGAGGGGGATTACCCGCCGAGTTCCCCGGAGGAGGGGGAAGCCCCCCGAATTCCCCGGAAGAGGGGGAAGCCCGGTGGAGTCCCTGGGGGAGGGGAAAGCCCTTGCGGAGGCCTCGGAGGGGGGGAAGGCCCTCCGAGTTCCCCGGAGGAGGAAGAAGCCCCGGCGGAGGCCCCGGAGAAGGTGAAAGCACCGCCGAGTTCCGCGGGGGTGGGCGAAGCCCCGGCGGAGGCCCCGGATGAGTGGGAAGCCCCGGAGGAGGAGGAAGCCCCGGCGGAGGCCCTGGAGGAGGGGGAAGCCCCGGCGGAGGCCCCGGAGGAAGGGAAAGCCCCAATGAGTTCCTCGGGGAAGGGGGAAGCCCCGGCGGAGTCCCTGGCGGAGGGGGAAGCCCCGGCGGAGGTCCCTGAAGAGGGGGAAGCCCGGTGGAGTCCCTGGGGGAGCGAAAAGCCCCGACGGAGGCCACGGAGGAGCGGGAAGGCCCTCAGAGTTCCCCGGAGGAGGGCCCCTAGTTCCCCGGAGGAGGAAGAAGCCCCGGCGGAGGCCCCGGAGAAGGAGAAAGCACCGCCGAGTTCCCCGGGGGAGGGCGAAACCCCGGCGGAGGCCCCGGAGGAGTGGGAAGCCCCGGAGGAGGTGGAAGCCCCGGCGGAGGCCCTGGAGGAAGTTTAAGCCCCGCCGAGTTCCCCGGAGGAGGGCGAAGCCCCTGGGGAGGCCCCGGAGGAGGGGGAAGCCCCGGAGGAGGGGAAAGCCCTGGTGGAGGCCCCGGAGGTAGGGGAAGTCCCGGCGGATGCCCCGGAGGAGGTGGGAGCCCCGGTGGAGGCTCCGGAGAAGGGGGAAGCCCCGCTGAGTTCTTCAGGGAAGGAGAAAGCCCCGGCGGAGTCCCTGGCGGGGGGGAATGCCCCGCCGTGTTCCCCGGAGGAGGGGGAAGCCCCGGCGGAGGCCACTGAAGAGTAAGAAGCCCCGCCGAGTTCCCCGGAGGAGAGGGAAGCCCCGGCGGAGTCCCTGGAGGAGGGGGAAGCCCCGGCGGTGGCCCCGGAGGAGGGGAAGGCCCCGGCGGAGGCCCCGGAGGAGGGGGAAGCCCCGGCGGAGGCCCTGGAGAAGGGGGAAGCCCGGTGGAGTCCCTGGGGGAGGGGCAAGCCCCGGCGGAAGCCTCGGTGGAGGGGGAAGGCCCTCCGAGTTCCCCGGAGGAGGGGGAAGCCCCGGCGGAGGCCCCGGAGGATTGGGAAGCCCTGGCGGAGGCCCCGGAGGAGTGGGAAGCCCCGGAGAAGGGGGATGGCCCTCCGAGTTCCCCGGAGGAGGGGGAAGCCCCGGTAGAGTCTTTGGAGGAGGGAGAAGCCCCGGCGGAGGCCCCGGAGAAGTGGGAAGCCCCGGCGGAGGCCCCGGTGGAGTGGGAAGCCCCGGCGGAGGCCTCGGAGGAGGATGAAGGCCCTCCGAGTTCCCCGGAGGTTGGGGAAGCCCCGGTAGAGTCCCCAGAGGAGGAAGAAGCCCCGGCGGAGGCCCCGGAAGAGGGGGAAGCCCCGCCGAGTTTCCCGGAGGAGGGGGATGCCCCGGCGGAGTCCCTGGAGGAGGGGAAATCTCCGGCGAAGTCCCTGGAGGAGAGGGAAGTCCCGGCGGAGGCCCCGGAGGAGGGGGAAGCCCCGGCGGAGTCCCTGGAGGAGGGCGAAGCCCCGGCGAAGGCCCCGGAGGAGAAGGAAGCCCCGGCGAAGGCCCCGGAGGAGAAGGAAGCCCCGGCGGTGGCCCCGGAGGAGGGGGAGGTCCCGGCGGAGGCCCCGGAGGTGGGGAAAGCCCCGGCGGAGTCCCTGGAGGAGAGGAAATCTCCGGCGAAGTCCCTGGTGGAGGGGGAAGTCCCGGCGGAGGCCCCGGAGGAGGGGGAAGCCCCGGCGGAGTCCCTGGAGGAGGGCGAAGCCCCGGCGAAGGCCCCGGAGGAGAAGGAAGCCCCGGCGGTGGCCCCGGAGGAGGGGGAGGTCCCGGCGGAGGCCCCGGAGGTGGGGAAAGCCCCGCTGAGTTCTTTGGGGAAGGGGGAAGCCCCGGCGGAGTCCCTGGCGGTGGGGGATCCCCGGCGGAGGCCCCGGAAGAGGGGGAAGCCCGGTGGAGTCCCAGGGGGAGGGGGTGGGGCCCGGCGGAGGCCTCGGAGGAGGGGAAAGGCCCTTCGAGTTTCCCGGAGGAGGAAGAATCCCCGGCGGAGGCCCCGGAGAAGGAGAAAGCACCGCCGAGTTCCCCGGGGGAGGGCGAAGCCCCGGCGGAGGCCCCGGAGGAGTGGGAAGCCCCGGTGGAGGGGGAATCCCCGGCGGAGGCCCCGAAGGAGAAGGAAGCCCCGGCGGTGGCCCCGGAGGAGGGGGAGGCCCCGGCGGAGGCCCCGGAGGAGGGGGAAGCCCCGCTGAGTTCCTCGGGGAAGGGGGAAGCCCCGGCGGAGGCCCCGGAGGAGTGGGAAGCCCCGGCGGAGGCCCCGGAGGAGGGGGAAGCCCGGTGCCCTTAGGAAAAAGTACTATTGCATATGAATAGTTTTCTACAGTTACTTCACCAGTAGTTTATTGGTCATCACTATAGGAGTATTACTATTCATAATTTCTATTGAGTTTACTATTTAAAAATACTATTGCAGATGAATAGTTTTTTTCCGTTACTACACCAGTAGTGTATTGGTCATTACTATAGGAGTATTACTTTTCATATTAACTACTAGGTTTACTATTTGTATAAACTATTAGGAAAATAACTATTCATAAAAACTAATGGGAGAAACTATTGGAAGAAGTTTCTAGTGATTTGGACAATTTGATTTGGATTGGATTTAAAAATGACAGTGGCAAAAACAGGAAGTATATTAGATAGTACTGATGCCAAAGTATCAATTGGCAAAGTAAATGTGGCAGGCAAAGAAATGCTACATAAATCCATATCAATTCAAGTATTAAACTGCAGTTTATTGATAAATCAGTCAATGTACAGATCAGTCTGTACATGTCAGTCAGTATCAGTCAATACAGATAATCAGTCAGTACAATCAGTAAGTACAGATAATTGATAATGCAATCAGCATTAGCATTTGACAGTAATCAAATCACAGACGAAAAACAACAATAGTTGTGCAAAGTAAAGTTTAAAAACCTAGTATCTATTTAAGCTAGGTACTCATTATAAAAAAATGTTCAATTAACCTCATCTGCTATGAAGTCTAAGAGAAAAGCTACAGTAGGTTCGGTAATGTAAAACTTAAAGTAGCCCACCAATAAGAACAATAATCTGAATGTGTAATGACATACGTATGTCAATTACGACATGAAAAAAGGTTCATATATACCTTATTTGGTAAGAAATTAAGCTACAGTAGTTTTGGTTGCGTAAAATGTAAATACTGATCACGTTGCTTTGGTTGATAGCAATATAAGATGACTGGCACACTGGACTACACAATAAAAAAAAAAAAATGAACTAATCCTCATTTGGTAAAAGCTATACATAATGTAGTTTTTGTAACGTAAAACTCAACAGCCCACCAATAAGAACAATAATCTGAATGAAAACGACATACGTATGTCAATTACGACATGTAAAAAGGTTCATATTCCTTATTTGGAAAGAAAAGCTATAGTAGTTATGGTAGCGTAAAATGTAAATACTGATAGCAATATAAGATGATATAAAAAAATGCTCTACTGCACGTGGCACACTGGACCTTAGAGCAGCAGCTGTCCCTGCCTTGGCGGCCTCGAAGCGTTGTTCAGCTTTGAACGGACGGCAGCGTCCAGGTCGTTGACTGTTGCAGCCTCAAAATGTTTACGCACGTAAGCTGAAACCGAAATGTCAAAGATTAAAATTACAGCACTGTAGGTAATGGCTGCATGTATTGGCTTGCCACAAGGAATTAATTTACCTCAATGGGAAGATTTATAATATAAGAATGAACTTGAGTGTACATTGAGCAGTGTACCTATAGGGTGCAGCTTCCCAAAAAGAACTCACCTCGTAATAGATGCAAGGTTGTAATGACAGTAGGGCGTAATGGAAACACCCGTTACGGGATTGCGGGGAAACAAGTACCTATCTACGGAGTCCTCATACTTACTACAACCAATTGATATTCTACAAATCTTGAAAACTCCCCAGCATATTCAAAGGTAGCTTCACTCAATCATCAATAATATTCAATAATAATAATCGATCATCAATAATGATCAGGTTTTAAGGAACACATTAAATGTATAAACCATTGGATTACTACAATTCCTGCAACCACTTGTGCAAGTAAATAGTTGCAATAAGAAAAGCCCACATTAAGTGAAGACTGAAACTGTAGTTGACCATTGCAAACTGGCTTCAGTGAGCATATGAGTTTGCAAGAAATGAAAGTTGGCAGAATGCCAGGACAATCTCGGCCTCATTGGAATTGCAGGCTGATGTGTACCAGCTAACGTTACCATAGTTTCGAACTGCCCCGGTTGACTCACCATAGATGCACTCTACTTTACTCCTGTCCAGCTTCTGTTTTATGACAGTTCCCGGCCGGGAAGTGTTGGCTTTGAGCCCAGTCAAAGAAGACTTTTTCAGAATTTCATTGCCGAAGACGGCTTGCAGCAAATCTCCCACCAATTTCGGCAAAGACCGATGATTGCATAACCGCTGGGTCTTGTCAGAAATCAAGCTCTCCAGCGTCATCTGATCATGGAATGAAACAACATTCATTAAAAACAAAAAATCCAATGGTTATGTTAATATAGATTGTTCCAAGTTTTTAACTCCTAGAAGAGGTCCAAACTATAAAAATTCCAACTGAATTTGATGCTAGTGTTTAGCTGAATTCAGTTGTCACTTCTAGTTGAGATCTCAACCAAGAGTTAAAAACTTGGTAAAACTGGACATTAATGACCTTTAGGTTGTTAGGGTGGGTAGCCAAAAAATAGTAAAGATTAAGTAACGCCATTGTGCGTCTCTAACTGAAGTGTAAGCAGGGAACGGTCCGTCACTGGTCATCTTGTGATTAGGCAGTTTCTTTAAATAGTAAAAGACCAGTAACAATAAAAAATAATATTCTTGCCCATTCGACAATTTAATTACACACTGGCTCTGAGCAATATTCTTTCACTTTGGACTGTAAAACCTGTAACTTACAACTGAGGGGTTGCATTCCTGTGTGTTCGAGTCGTCCATCATGTCAATCAAAGCCTCCGCTGGAGTCGATGGCAAAGAAGTGGGACGCTTCGTAGTGGGGACGCTTTCGGGACCAGTTGTTGGCAAACAATGCTTGTCGGCAAATGGTTCTGGTGTCGATGGCAATGAAGTGGGACGCTTCGTAGTGGGGACGCTTTCGGGACCAGTTGTTGGCAAACAACGCTTGTCGGCAAATGGTTCTGGTGTCGATGGCAATGAAGTGGAACGCTTCGTAGTGGGGACGCTTTCGGGACCTGTTGTTGGCAAACAACGCTTGTCGGCCAATGATTCTGGTGTCAATGGCAATGAAGTGGGACGCTTTACACTAGCCGGCAAGGAAAACGTATCGGCCATTAGTGGTGCTGGAGTAGATGAAGTCAACGGCAAGTGGCGCTTGGTCAGGGGTCCCATCGTGTCTGCCAGACACCCTAGCCTTTTTGTTGCCTTCTGGCAAGAATCAAGTAGGCCCGGTAAATCTGAAAGGTAGAAAAAGACAAGTAGGTAATTATTAAGAAAGTAACCCAATTTTATAAATATTGGCTTTTGAAAACAGCATTGAAAACTGAACTTTGGTAATATATTATTATAGGTACAGCACTTGTTGTTGTGATTTTGTGGTTAGTGCTTTTTGAAAACACTCAGCCCTAAATTGAACCCTATTGCCTTTTGATGGAACAATGTTAGGTACCTAAACTGCATTTTGCGTGAAGGAGAGTGGATTTGCACCTTCCAAAAGAACGGCCACTGCTGATGAACACGAGCTAAGAGTTTCAAAACACAAGCTAGCAAGACAAAAGGCTATAAATATAAACACTATTTATGATACAGATGCTTAGTTATAACCACATTACAATTAATCACTAGCGACAAACTTTTTCAACCCTTATGTATATTGAAGACATTTAGTTGAAATTTCGCCTGCCAATTAACATACTTTCTGCAAGGCTCCACATATTTCGGCTGGCTGTAAGCTCTTCCTTCAACCGTCTGTTCTTCTCGTTCAGCACACTTATCTTGGTGCAAAGCTGCCACTTGGACTTTTTAGAATCATCTTCATCCGACTCTGACTCACTGTCTGGGATTGTCAGATATGGTTTCGTCTGAAAGGAAACAAATAAATTCAGATAAAACATGGGATAATTAATTAAAAACTAGTACCTTATACCTACACAAAACAATTTGATAATCATCTAGAATATTGAAACCTCTTTCAACGTACCGATTTCGTTACTTGAACGGCATCTGTAACGTCCACCTAAGAAACATTTTTGCCATTAGTTGTTTTCTTTTAATATATTCACATACATTTTGGGGTATTTTGAGGAGTGTTCTTACCGCTTCCACACTAGACATCTTTTGTTCGTGAACCTTGTTCAGCAAGGCGTGGGCAGCAGACTCTTTTGTCTCTTTTAGAGAAGGCGGCTTGGCAGGCTATAGAAAGAAAATTTAAGTCCATGGAATGGTAACTCGATGCATGGTTTATTGGTCTGCATGTTGGATTTGTTGCATCAGGTTACTCACCTTCTCAGGTTCTTTCGTCGCCTTCAATGGCTCCCTGCGGCGCAGAGGGGACGAAATTGTCCCATATTTTAACATATTTTTGGATGCATGGAGCATTTCTTTGTAGCCTGTCGACGAACCATGGAATTATAAAATATCCTGTAATTCCTACCTACTACCTACCTACCTACGTTATGGTATGTTTATAAGCAGGTAGAAGATCATTAATTGAGAATAACGTTTAGTTTATTTATAAAATTGTAGAAAAATAAATTTTTCAGCCAAAGGTTAAGTTTATTTTTAAATAAAAAATTAGCCAAATAATTTTTTATTTAAATATCAAAATTTACAGGGAGGGAAATTTACAGGGAGGATTTACAGGGATGGGTTCTACTCACTTCCCAACGCCAGCACTGTGCCACCAACTGTCTCCCAAGAAACATTCTTGGTAAGTTCAGGCATCAGTTTGGGCTCTTTTATCTGGCAACTGGGCCAGCGAACCTTGTAGGTTTGTCCTACGGCCGGCGAGATTTCTTTCTCAACAAAGAAACAATGATACCCCACCGAAAAACAGTTGTCTTCGTTGGGAAATTCTAGCACACAGCAATTTTCCTCAGCGAACTCCATAATTTTAGATAAAAATCTCACCAGTCGAAGCAACAAACACACGAGGACAGGCAAACATGTCAACCTCTATAACGGAAACGGATGTCCATTTGAATTCGCCATGGCGCAACGAGTGGGAAGTTTGAAGTACAAGGACGAATTGTATATGAATGGTATTTATCATTAGCAGCTAGGATTAACTGTTTAATTATATGTAATACAATTTTATTTAGAGCATAAGTTTAATGGTATATAAGTATTTAGTTGCAACGTTTCTGGACATTATTTTAATTTTTTTGCCGTAGTTGTCAAAACTGCCGCGGGTGACAGCTGTTGACTGGCAGGCGCGAAGTGTTTGACATCTTTGTGTTTGACTTCAGATTTCGCGCTGAGGTTATAATCCTAGATAATAAGTAAGAGTATTACAACCTTTTCAAATTCAGTGGTACTATGACGTAAGTAAACTGTAAAAGGAATGAACAAATTATTTTGTAATGTTTTGGTAGTTTAAGGTTATAAATAATGTGCTCATAGTGCATGTATTTATTATTTATACCTAATATGTTTACATCATTTAATCTGTAGTAGGTTTTAAAGTTCCTATCATGGACAGTCTATAATATAGGTCCATGTTCCTATAGTCACGATGAGGAGATATAAACTCTACTTGGGCGATGACCATGTGGATGTACCACGGTCAACAAGGAGCCGGTGGTCTCATGAGGAAAGTAACGATGAGCCAGAGGATATCGATATTCCGCTGCACGTTGCCCAGGAAGATATGGAGATTGTTGGTGAACTGGTAAGTTTCTCATGGTATGGGTTCGATCATTTCATTTAATGTTTAGATCCTCTTCCTCTTTCTTTTTCACTCTTTCTTTATTTCTTTGGTACCCATGGCAAAATATGCCTTTTAACTTTCTGTTAGATTATCATGCATAGGTGCATGTACTTTTTATAGAATGCATTTTTGTTGCAGGATGATAACAATGACTTCATAAATCTGATTGAGGGCACTCAGTTCTTGGAAGCTGAGCTAGAAAATGAAAATACTCTAAATGTAAGTTAAAAACCTAAGGAATATTAACAATTAGGTGTAGGTACCTACATTTCGATGGTCGAAATGATATGTTAGTTATCTACTGTACCTGCTTCACAAGGTTCCTATGCATTTAATTTAAGTAAATGAACTAATACACATAATTGTAACAGAATGGGATTTCAGAGCATCTAGAAAACGACACAGAATTGAACGCTGATCCTGAAATTGTTAATGAGGATGAATACTTGGACGCTGCATTTGGAAATGAAAATGCAGAAAATGTAAGCTTAAGAATTATAATTTTAGTAGGGATTTAGCTGGGTACCTACCATGGTAGAGCTCCCTGGTACGTTTACCCCTAAACTGGCTAAATGCCATATCAAATTATAATAAATGATCATGTTATTAATTAGCAAACATGCTAACACCCAACAGGGCATAGTGCCAACATGTGGAGCAAGTAACTTTGGCATATGTTCCCCGAGTTCACTAGTCGACTAGCAAATGGATCAAGGAAGAGGACACCGGAGAATTCTGAATGAATATACCTATATCTCGGAAAATATCAGAAATATTGCTTTGGACTATATAAGCTATTTGTGGGCGATATTTTACAATTTTAAATAAAATAATTCAACTAGATACCTATATTGCTAACTTAAAATAATCTTTGTACCTACCCCTCATTTTAAGTAGGGCTACATTATATTATGTTTTTCTTTTTGCCAACTACCTATATATACTCTCACTTTTTGACATGGTATTTAAATAATACACATTTAAATATCATGTTATTTCAACTGTGTATAGGTATATACTTCCGGTTCGTCAAACCATTTAATAAATTATGTCATGTTAAGTTTCCTCATTTCTAATCTAATGTCCATCATTTTGTTTGCCTTTTGGACACAATGACAATTAAAATCATTTTATATCCGACGGATAATTATTGAAGTAAATCAATTGTTTATAGCTACTCTGGTATTTCTTTCATGGAAGTGAACAATACTTATACCCTGGCTCTAGCATTCCAAGAAAACAGAGTGAGGCCCTGATTTTGTCGTTTGTTACGAGATACCATCTTTCGGAGATAGGACTTCGCGACCTCCTTGAACTGATCAACCTGCATTCACTTAGTGTTGTTCATCAATCTAAGTATTTTTTTCTGAAGGATTTAAAACTTGCCAAATCTGTTGAGCATCATTTCTACTGCCCAAGTTGCAAGAGTGCACTGGAATTCACAGCAAATGAAAAAGCAACAAAATGTTCAATGGCAAGCTGCGATTTGTTCAACGCAGAGAAGAGCAAGTCCGAACTTCTAAGAACAGGAAGTTACTTTCTTCACATGCCTCTTGGCCCGCAACTGATCGCTTTGTTGGACAATCCTGAAGTTCGTAAAAAAACTACGAGTGGACACTGATACGAAGAGTGATGTGCCATCAGGACATATGTACAGAACACTTGAAGCCAATAATGTGATTGGACCAAACGACATTACGCTGCAATGGAATACTGACGGAGCTTCGGCAGCCAAATCTTCAAAGTGCAGCATATGGCCCATTCAATGTGCTATCAATGAACTGCCGCTTCGCGAAAGAAAAGAGAATATCATAATGACAAGCTTGTGGCAAGGGCCCAAGCCCAATATGGATGTCTTTCTGCAGCCTTTTGTGGAAGAGCTAGGGATTCTACACACCAACGGAGTTGAACTTGCAGATGGCACTATTGTAAAAGTGCATTGTCTTGTCGCCAGTGTAGACTCGGTAGCCCGGCCCTTGCTACAAAATGTAAAACAATATAATGGCGAGCATGGCTGCTCATTTTGTCTGAAGCCTGGCGAGAGGATTGAAAGGGGTGGCGGCTTCTCCCGTGTCTACTGCGGAGTGGCGGAGCAACCACGAGATGAGGATCAACATTTCGCTGACGCGGTGAAAGCAGTTGAAACTGGTGTCAGCGTTCATGGAGTGAAGGGACCATCACATCTTATGTTAATTCCTCTTTTTAACATTGTTACATCTTTTGTACCAGACTACCTTCACAATCTTCTCTTGGGAATAGTCCGCTGGTACATGTTTGAGTGGTTTGACCCTAAAAACTGCAACCAAATTTGGTATCTTGGCTCAAGAAACAAGACCAGGATTTTTGAAAAACGCCTGTGCTCCATTAAACCACCTTCCGAGGTAACACGGCCTCCACGATCGTTCACAGCCGACAAAAAGCTTTGGAAAGCCAGCGAATTTCGGTCGTTCCTACTTTACTATTCAACTCCTTGTCTAGCTGGGCTTTTGCCGATGGATTACTTCCGGCACTGGATGCTGCTGGTTTTCAGCGTTACCAAGAGAAAATCATGCAACCTGATCAAGAACTGGCTAAGGTTGCAATATGTCGTTTTGTAATAGAGTCTGAAACACTCTACGGCAAGGGGTGGATGACTTACAACATGCACACCTGCTTGCATATCCCACAAGCGGTTCAAAATTGGGGTGCTCTTTGGGGATCTTCAACTTTCATGTTTGAACACTTCAACGGAGTCTTGCTGAACTTGTTCACCGGCACACAACATTTTTCCGATCAAATCTTTCGAAATTATGAGCGGCTGAAGAAAATGAATAAAACTAATCAACTCCAGTTCAAATGAAAACTGGGACCCAATGGCCAAACACCTCTTGAAAAATATGGCTGGAAAATATTTCTCATTTAAAGCCAAGCAGTCAGCGACAGTAGTGATGTTTGGTGCCGCGAAGCGAGCGACTTTGTCGATCTTTCAGCAGATCAGCATCGAAGCATATCTTGAAGACCATGTTATGGGAGAAAATCCAGTCGACGTTGACCTAACCGATTTACTTTGCTACCAAAGGTTTTTGGTACATGGTTTTGTACTGAATGCAAGTAACTACGACCGCTTGCAACGGCGCAGAAACGATCTGGTTCGTCTTGATGATGGACATTTTTTCCAAATTTCATATCTGCTGGATATGGGCATTAATATCCAAAACCCATTCTACAGATACCTGATTATTTGTCAACACCTTACAGTAATCGATGAAAACATTTGCTCAAACGGACAGTTTAAGTCGAGCACGTTTATACGTTCAATGATTATGCCTTCGGAGGACAGTGCCACAGTTTTCATACACCCGAACAAAATTGTGAAGAAATGTATCGCCATATATTTAGAAGAGAAGCAATTTGTTTGTAAACTTGTTAATTCTATTGAAAGAGATTAGGTATCAGTGAGTGCGCAGTGGCGCTATACGTATACCTTCAAGTCAAGTAATTTTTCTACTATATTTTTTGTTCACTGGCGCAGTGATTTTCTTATTGTACATTGTTTCGTGTGAGCTAGTCGCGGAGTCTTTCTGGCGGCAGACACGCGTTGGACTAGTGGTAGAAGACGGACAGGGACACTTGCAGAATGTGCAATTGCTGCAGCTCACCATTATACAGGAGTATAGGCCTACGTCGGGAGACCTGTGATAAAAAAAAAACGCGCCAAAACTTATACCTCTTGGCTGGTGTGGAAATTTAGTTGCATCGGTTGCATCGACAAGCTCTGCCGGTAACTTCACAACCCGGTGTGGGTACTATAACAGGTACTTCAGACCATAAATTAATTATGAATTAGTCCGAAAAATGTGTTCAGAGATGAATCAAATAAAAATCGTTCCGAAAATTATTAAAATCGGTCCTGCCGTTGGCAGGTGCGAGATTGACAACAATATATGGCTTTCTCAACCAAACACATTATTAACATGCAGCAAAATTAGATTGAATGCTTCCAGGAGTAAAAAAAACTCTGTCCTACATATTTTGGACCATGTACTTTTAAAGTAGTCATTAGTGCCCCAGAAAACTATTGACTTGTCATTTTAAATTAGTTTTACTATAAGAGATTCTGTAGTAAAAATGAATTTACTATTAATGTAATTACTATTGCAGGTTTACTATTTATGAACTAGTAGTAAACTGACATTACTACTGCCTGATGTTACTATTGAGCATATTACTACTGATGAAAGTGTAGTAAACCAAGAAAACTATTCGATGTGCCAGACCTCTTTCATCAAACTATTGCCTCTCAATAGTTTTTACAGAATAACTATTCAACCCCAATAGTTTATTAACATTACTATTAATTCCAAATAGTTCTTTTTCCTAAGGGTGGAGTCCCTGGGGGAGGGGCAAGCCCCGGCAGAGGCCTCGGAGGAGGGGGAAGGCCCTCCGAGTTCCCCGGAGGATGGGGAAGCCCCGGCGGAGGCCCCGGAGGATTGGGAAGCCCCGGCGGAGGCCCCGGAGGAGTGGGAAGCCCCGGAGGAGGCCCCGGAGAAGAGGGAAGGCCCTCCGAGTTCCCCGGAGGAGGGGGAAGCCCCGGTAGAGTCCCCGGAGGAGGGAGAAGCCCCGGCGGAGGCCCCGGAGGAGTAAGAAGCCCCGGCGGAGGCCCCGGAGGAGTGGGAAGCCCCGGCGGAGGCCTCGGAGCAGGGGGAAAGCCCTCCGAGTTCCCCGGAGGAGGGGGAAGCCCCGGTAGAGTCCCCGGAGGAGGGAGAAGCACCGGCGGAGGCCCTGGAGGAGGGGGAAGCCCCGGCGGAGTCCCTGGAGGAGGGTGAAGCCCCGGCGGAGGCCCCGGAGGTGGGGGTAGCCCCGGCGGAGTCCCTGGAGGGGGGCGTAGCCCCGCCGGTGGCCCCGAAGAAGAAGGAAGCCCCGGCGGTGGCCCCGGAAGAGGGGGGAGGCTTCGGCGGAGGCCCCGGAGGTGGGGAAAGCCCCGCTGAGTTCTATGGGGAAGGGGGAAGCCCCGGTGGAGTCCCTGGAGGAGTGGGAAGCCCGGCGAAGGCCCCGGAGGAGGGGGATGCCCCGCCGAGTTTCCCGGTGGAGGGGGGAGCCCCGCCGGAGGCCCCGGAGGAGGGGGAGGCCCCGGTAGAGTCCCCGGAGGAGGAAGAAGCCCCGGCGGAGGCCCCGGAGGAGGGGGAAGCCCCGGAGGAGGGGGAAAGCCAGGGCGGAGGCCCTGGAGGAGGGGGAAGCCCCGGCGGAGACCCGGAGGAAGGGGAAGCCCTGCCGAGTTTCCCTAGGGAGGGGGAAGCTCCGGAGAAGGCCCAGGAGGAGGGGGAAGCCCCGGCGGAGGCCCCTGAAGAGGAGGAAGCCCCACCGAGTTTCCCCGGGGAGGGGGAAGCCCCGGCGGAGTCCCTGGCGGAGAGGGAAACCCCTGAGTTCCCCGGAGGAGGGGGAAGCCCCGGCGGAGGCCCCGGAGGAGTGGGAAGCCCCGGTAGAGTCCCCGGAGGAGGGGGAAGCCCCAGCGGAGGCCCCGGAGGAGGGGGAAGCCCCGGCGGAGGCCCCGGAGGAGGGGAAAGCCCGGTGCCCTTAGGAAAAAGTACTATTGCATATGAATAGTTTTCTACAGTTACTTCACCAGTAGTGTATTGGTCATCACTATAGGAGTATTACTATTCATAATAACTATTGAGTTTACTATTTAAAAATACTATTGCAGATGAATAGTTTTCTTCCGTTACTACACCAGTAGTGAATTGGTCATTACTATAGGAGTATTACTATTAATATTAACTACTAGGTTTACTATTTGTATAAACTATTGAGAAAATTACTATTCATAAAAACTTTTGGGAGAAACTATTGGAAGAAGTTATAAGTGATTTGGACAATTTGATTTGGATTGGATTTAAAAATGACTTTGGCAAAAACAGGAAATATATTAGATAGTACTGATGCCAAAGTATCAATTGGCAAAGTAAATATGGCTGGCAAAGAAATGCTACCAATTCAAGTATTAAACTGCAGTTTATTGATAAATCAGTCAATGTACAGATCAGTCTGTACATGTCAGTCAGTATCAGTCAATACAGATAATCAGTCAGTACAATCAGTAAGTACAGATAATTGATAATGCAATCAGCATTAGCATTTGACAGTAATCAAATCACAGACGAAAAACAACAATAGTTGTGCAAAGTAAAGTTTATAAACCTAGTATCTATTTAAGCTAGGTACTCATTATAAAAAAATGTTCAATTAACCTCATCTGCTATGAAGTCTAAGAGAAAAGCTACAGTAGGTTCGGTAATGTAAAACTTAACGTAGCGTTAAGAACAATAATCTGAATGAGTAATGACATACATATGTCAATTACGACATGAAAAAAGGTTCATATATACCTTATTTGGTAAGAAATTAAGCTACAGTAGTTTTGGTTGCTTAAAATGTAAATACTGATCACGTTGCTTTGGTTAATAGCAATATAAGATGACTGGCACACTGGACTACACAATAAAAAAAAAAAGATGAACTAATCCTCATTTGGTAAAAGCTATACATAATGTAGTTTTTGTAACGTAAAACTCAACAGCCCACAAATAAGAACAATAATCTGAATGAAAACGACATACGTATGTCAATTACGACATGTAAAAAGGTTCATATTCCTTATTTGGAAAGAAAAGCTATAGTAGTTTTGGTAGCGTAAAATGTAAATACTGATTGCAATATAAGATGATATAAAAAAATGCTCTACTGCACGTGGCACACTGGACCTTAGAGCAGCAGCTGTCCCTGCCTTGGCGGCCTCGAAGCGTTGTTCAGCTTTGAACGGACGGCAGCGTTCAGGTCGTTGACTGTTGCAGCCTCAAAATGTTTACGCACGTAAGCTGAAACCGAAATGTCAAAGATTAAAATTACAGCACTGTAGGTAATGGCTGCATGTATTGGCTTGCCACAAGGAATTAATTTACCTCAATGGGAAAATTTATAATATAAGAATGAACTTGAGTGTACATTCAGCAGTGTACCTATAGGGTGCAGCTTCCCTAAAAGAACTCGCCTCGTAGTGGATACAAGGTTGTAATGACAGTAGGGCGTAATGGAAACACCCGTTACGGGATTGCTTGGAAACAAGTACCTATCTACGGAGTCCTCATACTTACTACAACCAATTAATATTCTACAAATCTTGAAAACTCCCTAGCATATTCAAAGGTAGCTTCACTCAATCATCAATAATATTCAATAATAATAATCGATCATCAATAATGATCAGGTTTTAAGGAACACATTAAATGTATAAACCATTGGATTACTACAATTCCTGCAACCACTTGTGCAAGTAAATAGTTGCAATAAGAAAAGCCCACATTAAGTGAAGACTGGAACTGTAGTTGACCATTGCAAACTGGCTTCAGTGAGCATATGAGTTTGCAAGAAATGAAAGTTGGCAGAATGCCAGGACAATCTCGGCCTCATTGAAATTGCAGGCGGATGTGTACCAGCTAACGTTACCATAGTTTAGAACTGCCCCGGTTGACTCACCATAGATGCACTCTACTTTACTCCTGTCCAGCTTCTGTTTTATGACAGTTCCCGGCCGGGAAGTGTTGGCTTTGGGCCCAGTCAAAGTAGACTTTTTCAGAATTTCATTGCCGAAGACGGCTTGCAGCAAATCTCCCACCAATTTCGGCAAAGACCGATGATTGCATAACCGCTGGGTCTTGTCAGAAATCAAGCTCTCCAGCGTCATCTGATCATGGAATGAAACAACATTCATTAAAAACAAAAAATCCAATGGTTATGTTAATATAGATTGTTCCAAGTTTTTAACTCCTAGAAGAGGTCCAAACTATAAAAATTCCAACTGAATTTGATGCTAGTGTTTAGCTGAATTCAGTTGTCACTTCTAGTTGAGATCTCAACCAAGAGTTAAAAACTTGGTAAAACTGGACATTAATGACCTTTAGGTTGTTAGGGTGGGTAGCCAAAAAATAGTAAAGATTAAGTAACGCCATTGTGCGTCTCTAACTGAAGTGTAAGCAGGGAACGGTCCGTCACTGGTCATCTTGTGATTAGGCAGTTTCTTTAAATAGTAAAAGACCAGTAACAATAAAAAATAATATTCTTGCCCATTCGACAATTTAATTACACACTGGCTCTGAGCAATATTCTTTCACTTTGGACTGTAAAACCTGTAACTTACAACTGAGGGGTTGCATTCCTGTGTGTTCGAGTCGTCCATCATGTCAATCAAAGCCTCCGCTGGAGTCGATGGCAAAGAAGTGGGACGCTTCGTAGTGGGGACGCTTTCGGGACCAGTTGTTGGCAAACAATGCTTGTCGGCAAATGGTTCTGGTGTCGATGGCAATGAAGTGGGACGCTTCGTAGTGGGGACGCTTTCGGGACCAGTTGTTGGCAAACAACGCTTGTCGGCAAATGGTTCTGGTGTCGATGGCAATGAAGTGGAACGCTTCGTAGTGGGGACGCTTTCGGGACCTGTTGTTGGCAAACAACGCTTGTCGGCCAATGATTCTGGTGTCAATGGCAATGAAGTGGGACGCTTTACACTAGCCGGCAAGGAAAACGTATCGGCCATTAGTGGTGCTGGAGTAGATGAAGTCAACGGCAAGTGGCGCTTGGTCAGGGGTCCCATCGTGTCTGCCAGACACCCTAGCCTTTTTGTTGCCTTCTGGCAAGAATCAAGTAGGCCCGGTAAATCTGAAAGGTAGAAAAAGACAAGTAGGTAATTATTAAGAAAGTAACCCAATTTTATAAATATTGGCTTTTGAAAACAGCATTGAAAACTGAACTTTGGTAATATATTATTATAGGTACAGCACTTGTTGTTGTGATTTTGTGGTTAGTGCTTTTTGAAAACACTCAGCCCTAAATTGAACCCTATTGCCTTTTGATGGAACAATGTTAGGTACCTAAACTGCATTTTGCGTGAAGGAGAGTGGATTTGCACCTTCCAAAAGAACGGCCACTGCTGATGAACACGAGCTAAGAGTTTCAAAACACAAGCTAGCAAGACAAAAGGCTATAAATATAAACACTATTTATGATACAGATGCTTAGTTATAACCACATTACAATTAATCACTAGCGACAAACTTTTTCAACCCTTATGTATATTGAAGACATTTAGTTGAAATTTCGCCTGCCAATTAACATACTTTCTGCAAGGCTCCACATATTTCGGCTGGCTGTAAGCTCTTCCTTCAACCGTCTGTTCTTCTCGTTCAGCACACTTATCTTGGTGCAAAGCTGCCACTTGGACTTTTTAGAATCATCTTCATCCGACTCTGACTCACTGTCTGGGATTGTCAGATATGGTTTCGTCTGAAAGGAAACAAATAAATTCAGATAAAACATGGGATAATTAATTAAAAACTAGTACCTTATACCTACACAAAACAATTTGATAATCATCTAGAATATTGAAACCTCTTTCAACGTACCGATTTCGTTACTTGAACGGCATCTGTAACGTCCACCTAAGAAACATTTTTGCCATTAGTTGTTTTCTTTTAATATATTCACATACATTTTGGGGTATTTTGAGGAGTGTTCTTACCGCTTCCACACTAGACATCTTTTGTTCGTGAACCTTGTTCAGCAAGGCGTGGGCAGCAGACTCTTTTGTCTCTTTTAGAGAAGGCGGCTTGGCAGGCTATAGAAAGAAAATTTAAGTCCATGGAATGGTAACTCGATGCATGGTTTATTGGTCTGCATGTTGGATTTGTTGCATCAGGTTACTCACCTTCTCAGGTTCTTTCGTCGCCTTCAATGGCTCCCTGCGGCGCAGAGGGGACGAAATTGTCCCATATTTTAACATATTTTTGGATGCATGGAGCATTTCTTTGTAGCCTGTCGACGAACCATGGAATTATAAAATATCCTGTAATTCCTACCTACTACCTACCTACCTACGTTATGGTATGTTTATAAGCAGGTAGAAGATCATTAATTGAGAATAACGTTTAGTTTATTTATAAAATTGTAGAAAAATAAATTTTTCAGCCAAAGGTTAAGTTTATTTTTAAATAAAAAATTAGCCAAATAATTTTTTATTTAAATATCAAAATTTACAGGGAGGGAAATTTACAGGGAGGATTTACAGGGATGGGTTCTACTCACTTCCCAACGCCAGCACTGTGCCACCAACTGTCTCCCAAGAAACATTCTTGGTAAGTTCAGGCATCAGTTTGGGCTCTTTTATCTGGCAACTGGGCCAGCGAACCTTGTAGGTTTGTCCTACGGCCGGCGAGATTTCTTTCTCAACAAAGAAACAATGATACCCCACCGAAAAACAGTTGTCTTCGTTGGGAAATTCTAGCACACAGCAATTTTCCTCAGCGAACTCCATAATTTTAGATAAAAATCTCACCAGTCGAAGCAACAAACACACGAGGACAGGCAAACATGTCAACCTCTATAACGGAAACGGATGTCCATTTGAATTCGCCATGGCGCAACGAGTGGGAAGTTTGAAGTACAAGGACGAATTGTATATGAATGGTATTTATCATTAGCAGCTAGGATTAACTGTTTAATTATATGTAATACAATTTTATTTAGAGCATAAGTTTAATGGTATATAAGTATTTAGTTGCAACGTTTCTGGACATTATTTTAATTTTTTTGCCGTAGTTGTCAAAACTGCCGCGGGTGACAGCTGTTGACTGGCAGGCGCGAAGTGTTTGACATCTTTGTGTTTGACTTCAGATTTCGCGCTGAGGTTATAATCCTAGATAATAAGTAAGAGTATTACAACCTTTTCAAATTCAGTGGTACTATGACGTAAGTAAACTGTAAAAGGAATGAACAAATTATTTTGTAATGTTTTGGTAGTTTAAGGTTATAAATAATGTGCTCATAGTGCATGTATTTATTATTTATACCTAATATGTTTACATCATTTAATCTGTAGTAGGTTTTAAAGTTCCTATCATGGACAGTCTATAATATAGGTCCATGTTCCTATAGTCACGATGAGGAGATATAAACTCTACTTGGGCGATGACCATGTGGATGTACCACGGTCAACAAGGAGCCGGTGGTCTCATGAGGAAAGTAACGATGAGCCAGAGGATATCGATATTCCGCTGCACGTTGCCCAGGAAGATATGGAGATTGTTGGTGAACTGGTAAGTTTCTCATGGTATGGGTTCGATCATTTCATTTAATGTTTAGATCCTCTTCCTCTTTCTTTTTCACTCTTTCTTTATTTCTTTGGTACCCATGGCAAAATATGCCTTTTAACTTTCTGTTAGATTATCATGCATAGGTGCATGTACTTTTTATAGAATGCATTTTTGTTGCAGGATGATAACAATGACTTCATAAATCTGATTGAGGGCACTCAGTTCTTGGAAGCTGAGCTAGAAAATGAAAATACTCTAAATGTAAGTTAAAAACCTAAGGAATATTAACAATTAGGTGTAGGTACCTACATTTCGATGGTCGAAATGATATGTTAGTTATCTACTGTACCTGCTTCACAAGGTTCCTATGCATTTAATTTAAGTAAATGAACTAATACACATAATTGTAACAGAATGGGATTTCAGAGCATCTAGAAAACGACACAGAATTGAACGCTGATCCTGAAATTGTTAATGAGGATGAATACTTGGACGCTGCATTTGGAAATGAAAATGCAGAAAATGTAAGCTTAAGAATTATAATTTTAGTAGGGATTTAGCTGGGTACCTACCATGGTAGAGCTCCCTGGTACGTTTACCCCTAAACTGGCTAAATGCCATATCAAATTATAATAAATGATCATGTTATTAATTAGCAAACATGCTAACACCCAACAGGGCATAGTGCCAACATGTGGAGCAAGTAACTTTGGCATATGTTCCCCGAGTTCACTAGTCGACTAGCAAATGGATCAAGGAAGAGGACACCGGAGAATTCTGAATGAATATACCTATATCTCGGAAAATATCAGAAATATTGCTTTGGACTATATAAGCTATTTGTGGGCGATATTTTACAATTTTAAATAAAATAATTCAACTAGATACCTATATTGCTAACTTAAAATAATCTTTGTACCTACCCCTCATTTTAAGTAGGGCTACATTATATTATGTTTTTCTTTTTGCCAACTACCTATATATACTCTCACTTTTTGACATGGTATTTAAATAATACACATTTAAATATCATGTTATTTCAACTGTGTATAGGTATATACTTCCGGTTCGTCAAACCATTTAATAAATTATGTCATGTTAAGTTTCCTCATTTCTAATCTAATGTCCATCATTTTGTTTGCCTTTTGGACACAATGACAATTAAAATCATTTTATATCCGACGGATAATTATTGAAGTAAATCAATTGTTTATAGCTACTCTGGTATTTCTTTCATGGAAGTGAACAATACTTATACCCTGGCTCTAGCATTCCAAGAAAACAGAGTGAGGCCCTGATTTTGTCGTTTGTTACGAGATACCATCTTTCGGAGATAGGACTTCGCGACCTCCTTGAACTGATCAACCTGCATTCACTTAGTGTTGTTCATCAATCTAAGTATTTTTTTCTGAAGGATTTAAAACTTGCCAAATCTGTTGAGCATCATTTCTACTGCCCAAGTTGCAAGAGTGCACTGGAATTCACAGCAAATGAAAAAGCAACAAAATGTTCAATGGCAAGCTGCGATTTGTTCAACGCAGAGAAGAGCAAGTCCGAACTTCTAAGAACAGGAAGTTACTTTCTTCACATGCCTCTTGGCCCGCAACTGATCGCTTTGTTGGACAATCCTGAAGTTCGTAAAAAAACTACGAGTGGACACTGATACGAAGAGTGATGTGCCATCAGGACATATGTACAGAACACTTGAAGCCAATAATGTGATTGGACCAAACGACATTACGCTGCAATGGAATACTGACGGAGCTTCGGCAGCCAAATCTTCAAAGTGCAGCATATGGCCCATTCAATGTGCTATCAATGAACTGCCGCTTCGCGAAAGAAAAGAGAATATCATAATGACAAGCTTGTGGCAAGGGCCCAAGCCCAATATGGATGTCTTTCTGCAGCCTTTTGTGGAAGAGCTAGGGATTCTACACACCAACGGAGTTGAACTTGCAGATGGCACTATTGTAAAAGTGCATTGTCTTGTCGCCAGTGTAGACTCGGTAGCCCGGCCCTTGCTACAAAATGTAAAACAATATAATGGCGAGCATGGCTGCTCATTTTGTCTGAAGCCTGGCGAGAGGATTGAAAGGGGTGGCGGCTTCTCCCGTGTCTACTGCGGAGTGGCGGAGCAACCACGAGATGAGGATCAACATTTCGCTGACGCGGTGAAAGCAGTTGAAACTGGTGTCAGCGTTCATGGAGTGAAGGGACCATCACATCTTATGTTAATTCCTCTTTTTAACATTGTTACATCTTTTGTACCAGACTACCTTCACAATCTTCTCTTGGGAATAGTCCGCTGGTACATGTTTGAGTGGTTTGACCCTAAAAACTGCAACCAAATTTGGTATCTTGGCTCAAGAAACAAGACCAGGATTTTTGAAAAACGCCTGTGCTCCATTAAACCACCTTCCGAGGTAACACGGCCTCCACGATCGTTCACAGCCGACAAAAAGCTTTGGAAAGCCAGCGAATTTCGGTCGTTCCTACTTTACTATTCAACTCCTTGTCTAGCTGGGCTTTTGCCGATGGATTACTTCCGGCACTGGATGCTGCTGGTTTTCAGCGTTACCAAGAGAAAATCATGCAACCTGATCAAGAACTGGCTAAGGTTGCAATATGTCGTTTTGTAATAGAGTCTGAAACACTCTACGGCAAGGGGTGGATGACTTACAACATGCACACCTGCTTGCATATCCCACAAGCGGTTCAAAATTGGGGTGCTCTTTGGGGATCTTCAACTTTCATGTTTGAACACTTCAACGGAGTCTTGCTGAACTTGTTCACCGGCACACAACATTTTTCCGATCAAATCTTTCGAAATTATGAGCGGCTGAAGAAAATGAATAAAACTAATCAACTCCAGTTCAAATGAAAACTGGGACCCAATGGCCAAACACCTCTTGAAAAATATGGCTGGAAAATATTTCTCATTTAAAGCCAAGCAGTCAGCGACAGTAGTGATGTTTGGTGCCGCGAAGCGAGCGACTTTGTCGATCTTTCAGCAGATCAGCATCGAAGCATATCTTGAAGACCATGTTATGGGAGAAAATCCAGTCGACGTTGACCTAACCGATTTACTTTGCTACCAAAGGTTTTTGGTACATGGTTTTGTACTGAATGCAAGTAACTACGACCGCTTGCAACGGCGCAGAAACGATCTGGTTCGTCTTGATGATGGACATTTTTTCCAAATTTCATATCTGCTGGATATGGGCATTAATATCCAAAACCCATTCTACAGATACCTGATTATTTGTCAACACCTTACAGTAATCGATGAAAACATTTGCTCAAACGGACAGTTTAAGTCGAGCACGTTTATACGTTCAATGATTATGCCTTCGGAGGACAGTGCCACAGTTTTCATACACCCGAACAAAATTGTGAAGAAATGTATCGCCATATATTTAGAAGAGAAGCAATTTGTTTGTAAACTTGTTAATTCTATTGAAAGAGATTAGGTATCAGTGAGTGCGCAGTGGCGCTATACGTATACCTTCAAGTCAAGTAATTTTTCTACTATATTTTTTGTTCACTGGCGCAGTGATTTTCTTATTGTACATTGTTTCGTGTGAGCTAGTCGCGGAGTCTTTCTGGCGGCAGACACGCGTTGGACTAGTGGTAGAAGACGGACAGGGACACTTGCAGAATGTGCAATTGCTGCAGCTCACCATTATACAGGAGTATAGGCCTACGTCGGGAGACCTGTGATAAAAAAAAAACGCGCCAAAACTTATACCTCTTGGCTGGTGTGGAAATTTAGTTGCATCGGTTGCATCGACAAGCTCTGCCGGTAACTTCACAACCCGGTGTGGGTACTATAACAGGTACTTCAGACCATAAATTAATTATGAATTAGTCCGAAAAATGTGTTCAGAGATGAATCAAATAAAAATCGTTCCGAAAATTATTAAAATCGGTCCTGCCGTTGGCAGCTGCGAGATTGACAACAATATATGGCTTTCTCAACCAAACACATTATTAACATACAGCAAAATTAGATTGAATGCTTCCAGGAGTAAAAAAAACTCTGTCCTACATATTTTGGACCATGTACTTTTAAAGTAGTCAATAGTGCCTTAAAAAACTATTGACTTGTCATTTTAAATTAGTTTTACTATAAGAGATTCTGTAGTAAAAATGAATTTACTATTAATGTAATTACTATTGCAGGTTTACTATTTATGAACTAGTAGTAAACTGACATTACTACTGCCTGATGTTACTATTGAGCATATTACTACTGATGAAAGTGTAGTAAACCAAGAAAACTATTCGATGTGCCAGACCTCTTTCATCAAACTATTGCCTCTCAATAGTTTTTACAGAAAAACTATTCAACCCCAATAGTTTATTAACATTACTATTAATGGCAAATAGTTCTTTTTTCTAAGGGTGGAGTCCCTGGGGGAGGGGCAAGCCCCGACGGAGGCCTCGGAGGAGGGGGAAGGCCCTCCGAGTTCCCCGGAGGAGGGGGAAGCCCCGACGGAGGCCCCGGAGGAGTGGGAAGCCCCGGCGGAGGCCCCGGAGGAGTGGGAAGCCCCGGAGGTGGCCCCGGAGAAGGGAGAAGCCCCGGAAGAGTCCCTGGAGAAGGGGAACACCCCGCCGAGTTCCCCGGAGGAGGGGGAGGCCCCGGTAGAGTCCCCGGAGGATGGAAAAGCCCTGGCGGAGGCCCCGGAAGAGAGGGAAGCCCCGCCGAGTGCCCCGGAGGAGGGGGAAGCCCCGGCGGAGTCCCTGGAGGAGGGGGAAGCCCCGGCGGAGGCCTCGGTGGCGGGGGAAGCCCCGGCGGAAACCCTGGAGGAGGAAAAAGCCCTGGCGGAGGCCCCGGAGGAGGGGGAAGCCCCGGCGGAGGCCCCGGAGGAGGAGGAAGCCCCGGCGGTGGCCCCGGAGGAGGGGGAGGCCCCGGCGGTGGCCCCGGAGGTGGGGTAAGCCCCGCTGAGTTCTTTGGGGAAGGGGGAAGCCCCGCTGAGTTCCTCGGGGTAGGGGAAAGCCCCGGCGGAGTCCCTGGCGGAGGGGGATCCCCGGCGGAGGCCCCGGAGGAGGGGGAAGCCCGGTGGAGTCCCTGGGGGAGGGGAAAGCCCCGGCGGAGGCCTCGGAGGAAGGGGAAGGCCCTCCGAGTTTCCCGGAGGAGGAAGAAGCCCCGGCGGAGGCCCCGGAAAAGGAGAAAGCACCGCCTAATTCCCCGGGGGAGGGCGAAGCCCCGGCGGAGGCCCTGGAGGGGGGGGGAAGCCCCGGCGGAGGCCCTGGAGGTGGGGGCAGCCCCAAAGAGTTTCCCTGAAGAGGGGAAGCCCCGCCGAGTTTCCCCGAGGAGGGGGAAGCTCCGGCGGAGTCCCTGGCACAGGGGGAAGCCCCTGAGTTCCTTGGCGGAGAGGGATGACCCGCCGAGTTCTTCGGAGGAGGGGGAAGCCCCCCGATTTCCCCGGAGGAGGGGGAAGCTCCGGTAGAGTCCCTGGAGGAGGGGGAATCCCCGGCGGAGGCCCCGGAGGTGGGCGAAGCCCCTCCGAGTTTCCCGGAAGAGGGGGAATTCCCGGCGGATGCCACGGAGGAGGGGGATGCACCGGCGGAGGCCCCAGAAGAGGGGGAAGCCCCGCCGAGTTTCCCAGTGGAGGGGGAAGCCCCGGCGGATGCCCCGGAGGAGGGGGAAGCCCCGGCGGAGTCCCTGGAGGAGGTGGAAGAGCCGCCGAGTTCCCCGGAGGAGGGCGAAGCCCCGGCGGAGGCCCCGGAGGAGTGGGAAGCCCCGGAGGAGGGGGAAGCCCCGGCGGAGGCCCTGGAGGAGGGGGAAGCACCGTAGAGTTTCCCGGAGGAGGGGGAAGCCCCGGCGGAGGCCCCGGAGAAAGAGGAATCTCCGGCGGAATCCCTGGAGGAGGAGGAAGCCCTGGCGGAGGCCCCGGAGGAGGGGGAAGCCCCGCCGAGTTCCCCGGAGGAGGGGGAAGCTTCGGTAGAGACCCTGGAGAAGGGGAAATCGCCGGCGGAGGCCCCGAAGGAGCGGGAAATCCCGCCGAGTTCCCCGGAGGAGAAGGAAGCCCCGGTACAGTCCTCGGAGGAGGGGGAAGCTCCGGCGGAGGCCCCGGAGGAGGGGGAAGCCCCGGCGGAGTCCCTGGAGGAGGTGGAAGAGCCGCCGAGTTCCCCGGAGGAGGGCGAAGCCCCGGCGGAGGCCCCGGAGGAGTGGGAAGCCCCGGAGGAGAAAGAAGCCCCAGCGGAGGCCCCGGAGAAGGGGAAAGCACCGCCGAGTTCCCCGGGGGATGGCGAAGCCCCGGCGGAGGCCCCGGAGGAGTGGGAAGCCCCGGAGGAGGCCCCGGAGAAGGGGGAAGCCCCGATGAGTTCCTCGGGGAAGGGGGAAGCCCCGGCGGAGTCCCTGGCGAAAGGGGGGATGCCCCGCCGTATTCCTCGGAGGTGGGGGAAGCCCCGGCGGAGGCTCCTGAAGAGGGGGAAGCCCCGCCGAGTTTCCCCGGGGAGGGGGAAGCCCCGGCGGTGTCCCTGGCGGAGGGGGAAGCCCCTGAGTTCCCCGGAGGAGGGGGAAGCCCCGCCGAGTTCCCCGAAGGAGGGGGATGCCCCGGCGGATGCCCCGGAGAAGCGGGAAGCCCCGCCGAGTTCCCCGGAGGAGGGGGAAGCTTCGGCGGGGACCCTGGGGAAGGGGGAAGCACCGCCGAATTTGCCGGAGGAGGGTGAAGCCCCGCCGAGTTCCCCGGAGGAGGGGGAAGCCCCGGTAGAGTCCCAAGTAGCACTAAAATGTTCTGCGAACGTGAATTCGAACGTTCGGTGGAGGTCGAAAAGCTAACGGGGGATAACTTACGTTCAACTTTCGGGCAGAACGTTTTCGAACGTTTGGCAAACGTAAACTCAAACGTACAGTGGAGGTCGAAAAGCTAACGGGGGATAACTTGCGTTCAACGTTCGGGCTTAATCTCAACGAACGGTCAGCGGACGAGAGTATGAAGATAAAAGAATACGTGCACCCAACGTCCGCAAAACGTTAATCGAACGTCCGGACAGCATACGGTGAAATTAAAAGTAATAACGTCATTTTCGAATCTCGGGCACTAAATCCTCCCTACACTGGTCAGCCCGACCCCCAGCTACCCGGCATTTGCAGATGCGATCACTTTGGCTCTGCGCACGTCTATCCTGCAAATATCAGAAATCATTAATTTTGGGTTACGAAGGTCCTCGAAATCGGTCCCGGCAGGTCCTTGGCTCCGAAGGCGACAGTGTTATCACGCGGCTGCTTGAACATAACAGCTACCGGCAAAATTTGAATCTATATGTTTTGTTTGTCGTGATTGTTCACATGCAAATACCATTTAGAACAGTGAAGATAGCCATGTATTTTGTCGTTTTTTATCCAGCTATATAGATTCATATGTTTTATAAGTTAAATTCGTGCAAAACGTCTCGCATCGACATAATAAGCAATAAAATATACGTAAGTAATTAAATCTGACACCATTAACGACAGCACCTTGGAGAGCGTGTGCTGACTACTAGGCGGCGCTGCTGGCGACGAGTGACACTAATTTATGCCAGGTGGCGATGGCGCCTGCCTAGTAAACGTCTGCTGAAAGTGCGATGACAAACGTTTGCATGACTTACTTTCAGAGAACGTGAATCCTACATTCAATATCGAACGTGTTTGAACGTTGAAGGCACAACGTCAATGTAACGTTTGAGTTGCACGTAATAGAACTTGCCTTAGTAAACGTCTGCTAAATGTGCGATGACAAACGTTCGCATGAGTTACTTTCAGAGAACGTGAATCCAACATTCAATATCGAACGTGTTTGAACGTTGAAGGCACAACGTCAATGTAACGTTTGAGTTTGACGTAAGAGAACTCGCCTCAGTAAACGTATGCTGAATGTGTGATGACAAACGTTCGCATGACTTACTTTTAGAGAACGTGAATCCAACGTTTAATATCGAACGTGTTAGAACGTTGAAGTCACGTTTTAATTTTGACGTAAGCGAACTTGCTTATGTCAACGTCCAGTGAATGTATGTTTTTTAACGTACGCACGACTAACTTCCATAGAACTTTCATCACACATTTGCTTCCGCACGTTTTTTAACGTCGGAAACACAACGGCCATGTCACGTAGCGTTTTTAACGTATTATTACTTATGAAACCGAACGTTCGTTGAACATACTAATGCGAACGTTCGCCTTACTTACTTTTAGGAAACATTAACGAAACGAATACATTTGAACCTTTTATAACGTTGCAAGTTCAACATTTCTCGTAAGTTGGCTAAACGTCGACAAGTCTCAAAGTTAAAAATTTTGCTTTAACATACGTCAGTGAATCGTTCGTGGCAAATGTATGTCTAACGTTATACAACAACGTTAACCGAACGCTCGCTGAATGGTTTGAACGTTGCAGGACTTTCAACACGTTCAACACGTTCGTAGGACGTCGTGCGAACGTGTTTGTGCTACCTGGGGTCCCTAGAGGAGGGGCAATCCCCAGCGGAGGCCCGGAAGGAGTGGGAAACCCCGCCGAGTTGCCCGGCTGAGGAGGAAGCCCCGGTACAGTCCCCGGAGGAGAGGAAAGCCCCGGCGGAGGCCCCGGAGGAGGGGGAATCCCCGGCGGATTCCCTGGAGGAGGAGGAAGCCCCGGCGGAGGCCCCCGAGGAAAGGGAAGCCCCGGCGGTGGCCCCGGAGGAGGGGGAGGCCCCGGCGGAGGCCCCAGGGGAGAGGGAAGCCCAACTGAGTTCCTCGGGGAAGGGGGAAGCCCCGGCGGAGTCCCTGGCGGAGGGGGATGCCACACCGTGTTCCCCGGAGGTGGGGGATGCCCCGGCGGCGGCCCCTGAAGAGGGGGAAGCCCCGCCGAGTTTCCCCGGGGAGGGGGAAGCCCCGGTGGAGTCCCTGGCGGAGGGGGAAGCCCCTGAGTTCCCCGGAGGAGGGGGAAGCCCCGGCGGTGGCCCCGGAGGAGGGGGAGGCCCCGGATGAGGAGGAAGCCCCGCTGAGTTCCTGGGGGAAGGGGGAAGCCCCGGCGGAGTCCCTGGCGGAGGGAGAAGCCCCGGCGGAGGCCCCGGAGGAGGGGGAAGCCCCGCCGAGTTCCCCGGAGGAGGGCGAAGCCCCGGCGGAGGCCCCAGAGGAGTGAAAAGTCCCGGAGGAGGGAAAAGCCCCGGCGGAGGCCCTGGAGGGGGGGGGAAGCCCCGGCGGTGGCCTTGGAGGAGGGGGAAGCCCGGGCGGTGGCCCCGGAGGAGGGGAAGGCCCCGGCGGAGGCCCCGGAGGAGGGGGAAGCCCCGCTGAGTTCCTCGGGGAAGAGGGAAGCCCCGGCGGTGTCCCTGGCGGAGGGGGAAGCCCCTGAGTTCCCCGGCGGAGGAGGAAGCCCCGCCAATTTCCCCGGAGGAGGGGGAAGCTTCGGCGGAGACCCTGGAGAAGGGGGAAGCACCGCCGAGTTTCCCGGAGAAGGGTGAAGCCCCGCTGAGTTCCTCGGAGGAGGGGGAAGCCCCGGTAGAGTCCCTTGAGGAGGGGAAATCCCCGGCGGAGGCCCCAAAGAAGTGGGAAACCCCGCCGAGATCCCCAGAGGAAGAAGAAGCCCCGGTTCAGTCCCCGGAGGAGGGGGAAGCCCCGGCGGAGGCCCCGGAGGTGGGGGAAACCCCGGTGGAGTCCCTAGAGGAGGGGGAATCCCCGGCGGATTCCCTGGAGGAGGAGGAAGCCCCGGCGGAGGCCCCCGAGGAAAGGGAAGCCCCGGCGGTGGCCCCGGAGGAGGGGGAAGCCCCGGCGAAGGCCCCGGAGGAGAGGAAAGCCCCGGTGGAGGCCCTGGAGGAGGGGGAGGCCCCGGCGGAGTCCCTGGAGGAGATGGAAGCCCCCCCGAGTTCCTTGGTGGAGGGGAAAGCCCCGGCGGATGCTCCAGAGGGGTGAAAAACACAGGCGGAGGCCCCGGAGGAGGATAAAGTCCCAGCAGAGTCCATGAAAAAGGGGGGAAGCCCCGCCGAGTTCCCCGGAGAAGGTGGAAGCCCCGGCGGAGGCCCCGGAAGAGGGGGAAGCCCCGCCGAGTTCCCCGGAGGAGGGGGAAGCCCCGGCGGAGGCCCGGGAGTAGGGGGAAGCCCCGGGCGGAGCCCTCGGAGGACAGTGAAGCCCCGGTGGGGGCCCCGGAGGAGGGGGAAGCCCCGGTGGAGTCCCTGGAGGAGGGGGAAGCCCACCGGAGTTACTTGAAGGAGAAGAAATCCCCGTCGGAGGCTTTCAAAGAGGGGGAAGCACCGCCGAGTTCCCCGGGGGAGGAAGAAGCTTCGGCGGAGTCCCTGGAGGAGGAAGTAGCCCCGCCGAGTTCCCCGGAGGACGAGGAAGCCCCGGCGGAGTCCCTGGAGTAGGAAGTAGCCCCGGCGGAGTCCCTGAAGAAGGGGGTAGCCTCGGCGGAGGACCCGGAGGACGGGGAAGCCCCGGCGGAGTCCCTAGAGGGAGGGAAGCCCCGCCGAGTTTCCCGGAGGAGGGGCAAGCCCCAGCGGAGTCCCTCGAGGAGGGGAAATCCCCGGCGGAGGCCCCGAAGAAGGGGGAAACCCCGCCGAGTTTTTCGGAGGACGGGGAAGCCCCGGCGGAGGCCCCGGAGGAGGGGAAAGCCCCGGTGAAGTCCCTGGAGAAAGGGGAAGCCCCGGCGGAGGCCCCGGAGGGGGGGGAAGTCCCTGAGTTCCCCGGAGGAGGGGGAAGCCCCGTCGGAGGCCTCGGAGGAGGGGGAAGCCCCGCCGAGTTCCCCGGAGGAGGGGGAAGCCCCGGCGGAGGCCCCGGAGGAGGGGGAAGCCCCGCCGAGTTCCCCGGAGAAGGATGAAGCCCCGGCGGCGGCCATGGTGGAGTGGGAAGCCCCGCCGAGTTCCACGGAGGAGGGGGAAGCCCCGGCGGAGTCCTTGGAGGAGGGGGTAACCCCGGCGGAGGCCCCGGAGGAGGGGGAAGCCCCGGCGGATGCCCCGGTGGGGGGGGGAAGCCCCGGCGGAGGCCCCGGAGGAGGAGGAAGCCCGGTGCAGTCCCTGGAGAAGGGGGAAGCCCCGGCGGAGGCCTCGGAGCAGGGGGAAGCCCCTCTGTGTTTCCCGGAGGGGGGGGGGGGAAGCCCCTTAGTTCCCCGGAGGAGGAAGAAGCCCCGGTGGAGGCCCCGGAGAAGGGGGAAGCACCGCCGAGTTCCAAGGGGGAGGGTGAAGCCCCGCCGAATTCCCCGGTGGTGGGGGAAGCCCCATCGAGTTCCCCGGAAGAGGGGGATGCCCCGGTAGAGTCCCTGGAGGAGGGGGAATCCTCGGCGGAAGCCTCGAAAGAGAGGAAAGCCCCGGCGGAGGCCCCGGAGGTGGGGAAGCCCCTCCGAGTTTCCCTGAAGAGGGGGAATTCCCGGCAGATGCCACTGAGGAGGGGGAAGCCCCATCAAATTCCCCGGAGGAGGGGGACGCCCCGCCGAGTTTTCCGGAGGAGGGGGAAGCCCCTGAGTTCCCCGGAGGAGGGGGAAGCCCCGCCGAGTTCCCCGGAGAAGGGGGAAGCCCCGGCGGAGGCCCCGGAGGAGGGGGAAGCCCCGCCGAGTTCCCCGGAGGAGGGGAAAGCCCCAGCGGAGGCCTCGGAGGCGGAAGAAGCCCAACCAAGTTCCCCGGGGTAGGGGGAAGCCCTTCGGATTCCCTGGAGGAGGGGGAAGCCCCGGCGGAGGCCCCGGCGGAGGGCCCGGAAGAGGGGGAAGCCCCGGTGGAGTCCCTGGAGGAAAGGGAAGCCCCGCCGAGCTCCCCGGAGGAGGGGGAAGACCTGCCGAATTCCCCGGTGGAGGTGGAAGCCCCGCCGAATTCCCCGGAGGAGGGGAAAGCACCGCCGAGTTCCCCGGAGGAGGGGGAAGCCCCGGTGGAGGCCCCGGAGGAGGGGGAAGCCCCTGAGTTCCCTGGAGGAGGGGGAAGCCCCGGCGGAGGTCCCGGAGGAGGGGGAAGCCTTGCCGAGTTCCCCGGGGGAGGGGGAAACCCCGGTGGAGTCCCTGGCGGAGGGTTAAGCCCAGTCGATTTCCCCGGAGGAGGGCGAAGCCCCGGCGGAGGCCCTGGAGGAGTGGGAAGCCCCGGCCCAGGCAGCACACAAAATACTTTGCACCTGAATCACATCTGGATGTCCTAAGGTTTTCTAACGTTGGTTTCGTGAGTGTGTTTCGGATCTGAATCTTATTTGTTATTTCACATGCGATGTACGGCATTGATTTATGAACTGTAAATTGGATGCGTTTCACATTGTGACTACCATGCCTTTAAAAAAGTACGTGCCATAGGGTGTGTTTCAGATTTGCCTCTTTGAATGCGATACAGAGTCAGATAATGCCATCCGATTCGAGTCCAATTTGTCTGGTGCTACAAACACTTATGTCTAAGTCCGATTACGCCCGGAATTTCGAATGTGATTCAGATGCACCTAGGAATACGCAATACAGAGTCAGATAATGCCATCCGATTCGAGTCCGATTTGTCTGGTGCTAAAGCCACTTTCGTTCAAGTCCGATTGCGGCCGGAATTCCGAATGTGAATCAGATGCAACCAGGAATACGCGATACAGAGTCAGATAATGCCATCCGATTCGAGTCCGATTTGTCTGGTGCTAAAGCCACTTTCGTTTAAGTCCGATTTCGGTCGGAATTCCGAATGTGAATCAGATCCAACCAGCTACACTGAAAAAAGAGTCGGATAAACAGATCAGATTCAGCACTAAATTGCATCGTGGTTTCCAAAGCCACTCCCGACATATCTGGAAATCGAGCGGTTCGTTTGAGTGTACTAATTCTCTCTATGGCTAATTACTCTGTCACTTCTAAACGTTCATAAAAACTGTTTCTATAATATTAATCAGCGTAAAAAAAAATTCTTTTTTTTTCAGACCTTAAAAAGTAGTACAACTAAGTGTGTTTAGGATTTTAAAAATCGATGTTCAATGGCATGAACTAAAAATATGTAGTCGAATAACATGGCGCGAGAGAATCTTTTCAAGAAGTCACGTTAGCGCAAAGAGTTTCTGTGTGAGGATATTGAGAAGAGAAGCCGAAAGTGACAGAAAGTGATAGAACTAAAAGTGCCGAGAAGCCGACTCACAGGCTATCTCTTGGTTTATTAATCCTGCCAAATGTTTCGTGACAGTTTGTACAAAGTGTAGGTATTGTATACCTATCTCTGGCTCAGATGAATGCGCTTCGTATCTATAAAAATAATATATGTAGAACACCGGTTTGCTGTGGTCATCCGTACCTAAGACGCTCTAGTTCAATTTTAACCAAAACAACTGTCATGCTTTATGATTTATTGTAAAAAGTGGCCGTATACGCTGTCATCATCTGTCAGCTGACATTAGAATAATAAACTAGGTTTTAATACCCATGTTTCGTATCTTGCGCCAGCATAAAATCAAAACCAATCAAAACGAAGCGCGGCATTGCTCTAATTCGGGGGTGAAAAGCGCAAAAATGGTAAATACCAAACAGGTATAATATTTGAAATATTTGAAACAAATAAGACAAAAAATTACTGTTATAAATATTTATAAACCAATAAATGATTTTTAGAGCCAAAACTTTATTATATTTAACTCAACTTCTGTATAAAAAGCTATATTAACGCACAATTTTTTGCTACCGAACGCAAACGTTTGATGGGATTACTGCCAACCAAGCATTTAGCCGCGCACTCAGTGTTGCCAAGTCAGCACTTTTGGGGCTAGATCTGGCTATTTTGAAGGAGCGTCCAGCCCCAAAAATTGTGGTTTGCCCGGCCGGGCAAAAGCAGCTATTTCCGTGATTTATTCTAGCCCCAAACTTAATATCTAGCTCTTTTAGCCCTTTTCGAATGCTGATTGACATACGATTGCTCGTCAATTTCAAAATTCGGGATATCAGTGCAGCCAACTGCGACCGACTTGCCGTTGCCATTTGCCAAGCCAACGAGCAAAGATATTTATGATTTGTGACGCCGACGGCGCGTCGTTGGGCTTTAGGTTTCGCACTTTGGGATCACTCGCTGTACTATGCTGTACTTGTCAGTATATAACACCTGCACAGAAAGTATTATAATATTTTGTATTTCATTAAGTTCTCTGACTATTTGTACTGATACGTAACAATATGTCCCTAAATAATATGTTCCTACATGATTATTTGTTGCCAGTAAATGCAACGGAATGAATCAAGACTGACATGAGATCTTGATCTGTTGTAAAATGTTCCTTCTAGATCTAGTGTGCTACGACTACAAAGGAAATTCTATAATATTGCATTAAAATACATATTATTTTTGGAAACCGTGTCTGATGGAGCTATCATAAACGTTTTGTATATTATTATTATAAATATATTGCCACCAATTGACAATAAAATAATGAACGAAATTTATAACTCTGTGTTTATATATTTTTTCGAGCGTTTCTGGGGCATTTGTATTTTCAGCCCGAAAGTTAAAAATCTAGCCCCTTTTCAGGAAGAATTTTGACTTTCTAGCACTTTATAATTTTCTTGAGTTGGCAACACTGCGCGCACTGCCGCATTGCTCGTCGTCGCCATGTCGCTCGCTATTCAGCTGTACCGTCCTGCGTTCTCCCGTGCTGTGATTTTGGAGTGTTGTTTTATCAACTGATCACCTGTTTTCATTCGAATTTCGTCGCTACACGTCTTCTAGACTGACAGTATAGTGATCTCTCGCGAAGGTACGTAACTTACATTTGATTTACTTTCCATAGTTCCATACACATGTTCCATACTTCGTTTTACTTGCTTCGGGTTAGGGTTAGGGTAAGAATTTTGAATATTTTATAAGCTTTTTGCAGCTGAACGGTTGAATATCTCATATCTTTGTAGTAATAAATCATACATTTTAGTACCTTATTGTACCTATATACAGACTGGAAACTCAGGTTGTTAACTTCTATATTTTTAGGAGTCGGCATGGACGCAGTCATTGTAGAAGACTGCATGGACATTGAAGAAGTCAGCGTGGATCTTACAGAAGGCTACAACATCAACACAGGGTCAAAGTGAGCATTCCTTTTAATTTTCCAGGCCTTCCCATCTCAATCGATTTCTTCCCATTATCTTCATTCATACCTTCTTATTATCATGGCTTATCAAATGAAGGAAAAATCAAGAACAACTATATACAGAAAGATAAAAAGAGCGGTCGACATCATGCAGCGTGGAGATGCAGAGTTAAGTAGTGGCTCCACGTTAAATTCTAGTTTGCCCTCCAGCCACCCAGCCACCCAGACTCGATTTGCCGATGAGTACGAGTCGATGAGTCGATCAGCCAATTTTGCTTCTTCTGATGAATTTGATTACGAGGACATTAAAATGGCTGCAAATTTCATTGAGGAAGACCGATTAGACACGGAGGAAGTTGATGAAGCTAGATTAAATTATGATGAAGTTGATTTGGATTGTGTTTTTGATAAAAGTGAGCCAGTTGCAAATTTTGACATTGGAGACTTCTTAAGGGACTGGTCGCTGCGGAACAACATAACATTGTCGGCTACCTCAGAACTTCTCAAGGGCCTTCGAAACGTTCACAAAGAGTTGCCTAAAGATGCCCGCACTCTTCTCAAAACCCCTCGGAGTGTAGATGTGAATGAAATGGCAAGTGGGGAGTATGTATTTCTAGGTGTAAAGGAAATGTTGCTGAAACATGCAAAGCAACTACTTGATCCCAATAAGCCCGATCTGGCCCTGAATTTCAATATAGATGGCATACCACTGTTTGACAATTCTCTCATCGAATTTTGGCCCATACTTTGCAATATACAAGGACTTGACATTGTACCATTCCCATTAGCCGTGTTTTGCGGTGCTGGCAAACCCCCGATTTCTTTGTTTTTAAATGATTTCATTTTGGATCTAAATAATCTGATAGAGAACGGTTTGACCCATCAGGGATCTTGTTACAGAGTGCATGTGCGTGCCTTTATTTGCGATGCTCCTGCGAAAGCTTATTTGAGATGCGTTAAGCTATACAGCGGCTATTGGGGGTGTGACCGCTGCACCACTAAAGGTGTGCATTTTGGTCGTATGACCTTTCCGCAAACGGACGCACCACTTCGAACTGACCAATCTTTTGCGTCACGTGTCGATGAAAACTTCCATCACCCGCTCCCAGCCACTCCATTGGCCTCTCTGATTAACACATGACTAGTTTCAACTTTTCCGTTAGATGCGATGCACCTGGTGTACCTGGGGGTCACTAAGCGCCTTCTTGTCTTCTGGATAAAGGGGATAAAAGGGGTTCGTTTAAAGATAGCACGCTTGAGTGTCGCTTATCGACAGGCAATGAGTGACTATCTACTGCAATCAAGGGAAACGTGGCCCTCTGATTTTTGTCGGTATGCTAGAGGCCTTGCGGACGTGGACAGATGGAAGGCAACAGAGCTCAGACAGTTTTTGTTGTACTTGAGTGTCACATCGCTGAAAGGGCTTGTGGATACTAATGTGTATGAACACTTTCTTCTTTTACATTGTGCGATCACCATCTTGGCAGGCAATTTGCACATTGAGTTGAACACCCTTGCCCATGATTTTTTGACGTTGTTTGTTAAAAACTCTTCCAAGTTCTATGGAGATGAGTTTGTAGTGTATAATGTTCACGCGTTAATTCACTTAAGTAGTGATGCACTTCGTCTCGGTCCGTTAGGAACATTCGATGCATTCCCATTCGAAAACCAACTAGGTATTCTCAAGCTTCATATTCGCTCAAAAAACAAACCCCTACAGCAACTTTGCAAACGCATCGGAGAAAAAGATAATTGCCCCTTGAAGAAAAAGAATGTATCAAATGCTACCCAAATGAGCATGCTCAAGCTTCATGATTCTGGTCCCACAGCAGGTTGCAATGGGGTTCAGTTTCAAAAGTTGGTATTAGGCCCAAATTTTCATTTGGCTACTGGCCAGAAAGATGGAACTGTTATCTTAAGTGACCGAAGAGTTATGGTGATTCAAAATTTTGTTTCTAGCAGCGCAGATGAAATTTGTTTAATCGGAAAAGTTTTTAAAAAGTACTCAGATTTGTATACGTATCCTATTAAATCTTCTGTACTCTCAGTCTACTTCGCTGAAAACCTTTCGAGCATACTAAGCATAGAACGCCTTTCATCAGTTCGAACTAAAGCTGTTGCCCTTCCTTACAAGAAAGGGTTTGTTGTGTTCCCATTGCTGCACTATCCCGGTCCTTCCTCCTAGCAACATCCTTGTGCTCAGCGTGACTTCAGATACTCTTTATTTCAACGATTTATAGGTACCTACCTACCTACTACCTACCTTTATTCAACCATTTAATATTGAACTAAATTGGTACCATTAGTAACTATTCACAAAAACTTTCACAAAAAGGATAACTAAAACACATAATTTTATCCATGCTTGATATTATGTTCTGCTTCTTTTCTTTTTTTAGTTTCTCCTTGGTTGTATTTGAAGCAAAAGGTACATCAAGTCGAGTGGATTTATGAAGAAATTTAAAGATTTATGAAGTTTTTGAAGAAGATGGACATGAGAAATGCCGATGGCCACGCAACGTCTCACAGAAGCGCTGCAACGAGATGATACTCGAATTAACGGCTCCCTCATCGAAGTGGCAGATCTATGCAGTTCACGTTAAATCGTCAAATTGTAAGTATGCTTATCTACAAATTTTTTAAATGCTAAAAAAGATTATGCAAAATGAAACAGATATGAACCTTTTCTTTTGTTTCTGCTTATTAAATGATGGCTGCCAAAATCCCACCAAGTTTAGGTTTTGCAATAAGATCAGCTCATTGAAGCATGACTGATAAAAGAATTAATAATAACTGTGCAAACATTTGGAGATCCTAGATTCAAACATAGTCTTTTGGTGTATTTGAAAAGCAGTGATTTATGCATTTCATGTGTTTCACCTAAAGGAACATAAATTTTGAAATGCTATGCCACATTGCAACACAATTTTTACCTAAATAAAGAAAGGTGACGTGAACTTCCAGCAAATCTATAAATTAACAAGCCATGAAGATTTTACATTGTTCGTTTATGATATGGTGCAGTTGGAAGCCAATTTTCATTGTCATCAATTTCACACATTTTTGTTTTTGTCTTTAGTGACTCACTCAGCAGCCACTCAACTGCTGGACTATTTCTTGGCCAACTCGGACGCTGCCAGCGGAGATGACTTACAAGCAGTACTGGCATACAAGAGTCTATCAGGCCAAGCAGTCAACCCGTCCTCCCAACCGATCGACCGTCACCCTGACGCTCCACCAATCAACCATCACCCATCGGCCGCTTTCATCCATCCGCCAGGATATGTTCGAACACCAAAACGGAAACTAGACGCCATAAAAGAGGGGCCACATCCAAGCAAATCTCGTCCCTTTACTGAATCTATTTCCCAGCCCAGGTCTACCAGCCCAAAAAAGCTGACCGAACTTCAGCCTTTCCGATATACTAATTTGGATCAAACCATCCAACTAATTCCCAATTCAGGAATTCGCGATTCGAATTCCTACTTTAGCCAGTCGATTCCAAGGAGCAATTCAAATCCAATTGTTGACAGGACTCCTAGCCCTACTGTACATTCAGTACAAAGTGCCCAACAAAACCATATCCGTTCGCCTCTGACACCTGCCCTCTCAATGAATCGGATGCACACCGCTTCAGTGGAGGCCTCGCAACCATTCTTGCAGGGAGATGACACTCAATGCAACTGCAATGCAGGTGAGAATTTTGAAAATTGAAATTTCTAAATAAAATAGTAATATAAATTGTGATGCCTCTATGCTGTTCAATCTGCAATCCATAATCAAGTGGGCAGCACATGTAGGGAAAATACCATGTTTCAAAGTAGATTCGATCATTTAACACTTCTGTTTGCAGAACGACAAAGAAAGGTTAATTTGACAAGCCCTGCTCTTTTATCATAACTACCTAGCAAACCAGTTCCTTTAGTAATAGCTATGAGCAAATGAAACTTCAGGACTTCTCAATCAAACATGCATTCTTAATTTTTATTTAGCTTTTCAAAGACGGGTCTTGGAGCAGTTGGAAAATCTTCGCCGGCAAGTTGTCTTCCTGACAAATGCAACTGTGCCGAATGCGCCCATCAACCATCTGTCAGTTTTTCGGGACAAGCTGCCACTTCAAACCATCGAGGCACTTTTAAATTTGGAGGCACAAATTAAAGAAAAAGAAGACTTTCCAGCAATTGTACGTGAGTTGCACTATTAATAATTCGATTAATGCATGGCTGCATCCTTGATATCAATAGGATTTTTACTTGATCAAAATATTAATCTTTTGTTTTTCTTCAGGTACGTGCTGTGGGTCTCGTTGGGTGCGATGACGTGAAGGACTGCGTGTCGCGCGTCATGATGCAGCTGCTGAGCAAATCACTAGCTGACCAGGTCTTCTACAGGAAGAAAGGCCACACCTCCCTGTCCGAACTTACTTCGGTTATGTCACTGATCCACAGTAAGTACAATGGAGTCTAAATATTTCTCATTGTTTTACTTTTAAACTCATGCAGTTAACCCTTCGATCACTGCTCCAATACGGGATAGGCAACTATAAGTATGCCGTGCCAGCTGTTACTGCGTTTTCACGTTATCTTAAAAGTGAATCAACATTGAAACAAACAAACAAGGAGATTATTTAGCCTCTTATTAATTACAATTGATGTATTTAGAATCAAATAGTATATATTTCATCTTTAAAATACCAATACACAAAGATCCTTTCATCGTGATAAGTTTATATGACCGCAGATCAGAGCTGGTAAGGCCTTTAATTTAACACTGGACAGGAAAGAGCGCTAAGTTAGTTGCATATCCCGGCCAGCTACGATCGAAGGTTAACCATTTGTTATCTCAAGTTAAAATTATATTTTAGATCATAAAAAAAGAATTCCTGGCATTAATACAACAATAGGTCAACAATTTTAAAAAAATGTGGAAAACTGTTTAGGAAACAAATGAGAACGATTTGAAAATGGGGTCTCAGAATCCTCGCAACCACTCGCATAACTTTTTTCCCCGCGCCAGCTCCATAATGAACTTGGTCCCTTCAGATTCTGCCTGCAGTACACTTATGATGGTCATTGTTGATTTTCAGGTGCTGTTCGGAGTAACACACAACACAGGGAAGCAACACAGCAAGAAATAGAACTACGAGTGATCAGGTGGCTCCAAGGTTCTGGTTCTCGGAATCCGGAAAATCACAAGAAATCGCAACCATGAACACCGCAAAGTTAGTGCGTGCCTTAAAAGAAACCAATTTTAAAAGTTAATCAACCATGGGCTTATTTCACATTATTTCAAGGCCCATTAATTCCGTCACAAAGAAAACGTGACGAGTGCTTCTTTGCCTGAATTTTAATTTTTGTTATATGAGTAATAATTGGTCAGTCAAGCTCAGATAGGGCTCACATCACATCACTAGTCAATTAATGACTGCCAAAGTATTTTTTTAACCATTTTGATTTTGGATACTACTTAAACTAAGTTCAGTTGGAAACCATAAGGCAATCCCCATTGAGTTATTTTTATTTTTTATAATATATATTTTTATTAGATTTCTTTTTAACCTGGACCAAGGTTGTTGCTTTAGGGTTGCTTTAGGGATGATTTGTTATCAAATGATCTATGTGACCTGTGCTGTGTTTTTCAATCATTCTTCTGTGGGTTCCTAGAAGTCACTGCCCATAATTTAAACAAAGGCATTTGATATACAATTTCTACCTATATAATGACTTTTTAACTTGGACCAAGGTTGTTGCTTTAGGGATGATCTCTGGAGGAAAGCATTTAGGGCTTTATATCAGCTTGTACACCTTATATTTGTTATCAAATTATCTATGTGACATTTGCTGGTTTTTCAATCATTCTTCTGTGGGTTACTAGAAGTAACTGCCCATAATTTAAACAAAGGCATTTGCTATACCATCGTCCTGATTACCACTTGCTTGAGGCGAACCAAAAGTTTAGAGATCTGATACCAGCTCAATAAACTGAACAGCCAATTACCTACTTACATTTCAAACACATGATTGAATTTTTTGGGATTGGGTATTAACTGATGAGTGATGGGCAACACTTGGCTCCATGTCCATATTCAGGATCCATGATTATGTTAGTAATTGGGCACATTTCGTTTGGTTCAGCATTCTTTATTTAGCAGTTGGTACCAATTACCTACATCAGCTGCAATATTTTTTTTAAATGCATTATTCTGTACTTGCAGTTTTCCTATTTTTTGATCAATAAAAATGTATGTGATTAAAATGTAAGATTACTATTATATTTGACCTCCTTATAACTATGGCTCCTACACTGGCAATTAAACAGAAAGAGGTAAGTATCTGGATGCATCGGAAGTCATTTTTTATCCTCATTGCCTGGATAATTTGTGGCAAAAGTCTGCACAAGTATAATGTTTCTTAGTTGACTAGGGACATTTTAAAATTGATTCGCGGATCGCTTTGGCGCATTTTTGCATGGTTTTCTCTTATTAAATGCATGGGATTTGAGTCTGAAATGGGTCTCAATAAAGAGAGACAGCCCAATTATGATTTAATGTCAGCGTCTTTTTTGCGACTGAATCGCATGTGAAAAAAGTAAGGCGCACTCTCAGCGCAGGTGTGTTTTAGGTATGAAAATGTGCATCTGATTCGGACCCGATTTGTTGGATACAAAACGGCGATGAAGCTTGTTTCATTTCCAGATTTGAATCGGTGTCACAAAACCCAATACAAACCCGGCCTTCCGGCTTGCATGTGATTTAGATTTGGAAATGAACATCCGATTCGGACCCGATTTGTTGCCTACAGAACAGTGGTGGAGCTTGTTTCACTTCCAGTAGTGAATCGGTGTCACAAAACCAAATATGAATCAGACCTAGGCTGACTTTTAAATAAGTCGAATCACATGTGAAACAGATCCACTGTGCTGCCTGGGGGTGGAGGGGGAAGCCAGGGCGCAGTCCCTGGTGGAGGGGGAAGCCCCGGCGGAGGCCCCGGAGGTGGGGGAAGCCCCGAAGAGTTTCCCGGAGGAGGGGGAAGCCCCGGCGGAGGACCCGGAGGAGGGGAAAGCCCCGCCGAGTTCCCAGGGGAAGGAGGAAACCCCGGTGGAGTCCCTGGCGGAGGGGGAAGCCCAGCCGAGTTCCCTGGAGGAGGGGGAAGCCCCTAAGTTCCCCGGAGGTGGGAGAAGCCCCGCTGAGTTCCTCGGGGAAGGAAGAAGCCTCGGCGGAGTCCCTGGCGATGGGGGAAGCCCCTGAGTTCCCCGGAGGAGAGGGAAGCCTCGGTAGAGTCCTCGGAGGAGGGGGAAGCCCCGACGGAGGGCCCAGAGGAGGGGGAAGCCCCGGTGAAGTCCCTGGCGGAAAGGGAAGCCCCGCCGAGCTCCCCGGAGGAGGGGGAAGCCCCGCCGAAGTCCCCGGTGAAGGGGGAAGCCCCGCCGAATTCCCCGGAGAAGGGGGAAGAACCGCCGAGTTCCCTAGAGGAGAGGGAAGCCCCGGCGAAGGCCCCGGAGGAGGGGGAAGCCCATGCGGAGGCCCCGGAGGAGGGGGACGCCCCGCCGAGTTCCCCGGGGGAGAAGAAAGCCCCGGCGGAGTCCCCGGAGAAGGGGGAAGCCCCGGCGGTGGCCCCGGAGTAGGGGGAAGCCCCGCTGAGTTCCTCAGTGGAGAAGGAAGCCCCGCCGAGTTTCCCGGAGGAGGGGAAAGCCCCAGCGGAGGCCCCGGAGGAGGGGGAAGCCCCACCAAGTTCCCGGGAGAGGGGGAAGCCCCGCCGGATTCCCTGGGGGAGGGGGAAGCCCCGGCGGAGGCCCCGGCGGAGGCCCCGGAGAAGCCCCGGTGGAGGGGTAAGACCCGCCGAGTTCCCCGGGGGAGAAGGAAGCCCCGGCGGAGGCCCCAGAAGAGGGGGAAGCCCCGCCGAGTTTCCCGGAGGAGGGGGAAGCCCCGGCGGAGGCCCCGGAGGAGAAGGAAGAACCCGAGTTCACTGGGGGAGGGGGAAAATCCGGCGGAGGCCCTGGAGGAGTGGGAAGCCCCGGAGGAGGGGGAAGCCAGGGCGGAGTCCCTGGAGGAGGGGGAAGCACCGGCGGAGGCCCCGGAGGTGAAGGAAGCCCCGCCGAGTTCCCCGGAGGAGGGGGAAGCCCGGCGGAGGCCCCGGAGGAGGGGGAAGCCCCTGAGTTCCCCGGAGGAGAGGGAAGCCTCGGTAGAGTCCTCGAAAGAGGGGGAAGCCCCGACGGAGGGCCCAGAGGAGGGGGAAGCCCCGGTGAAGTCCCTGGCGGAAAAAGAAGCCCCGCCGAGCTCCCCGGAGGAGGGGGAAGCCCCGCCGAAGTCCCCGGTGAAGGGGGAAGCCCCGCCGAATTCCCCGGAGAAGGGGGAAGAACCGCCGAGTTCCCTAGAGGAGAGGGAAGCCCCGGCGAAGGCCCCGGAGGAGGGGGAAGCCCATGCGGAGGCCCCGGAGGAGGGGGAAGCCCCGCCGAGTTCCCCGGGGGAGAAGAAAGCCCCGGCGGAGTCCCCGGAGAAGGGGGAAGCCCCGGCGGTGGCCCCGGAGAAGGGGGAAGCCCCGCTGAGTTCCTCAGTGGAGAAGGAAGCCCCGCCGAGTTTCCCGGAGGAGGGGAAAGCCCCAGCGGAGGCCCCGGAGGAGGGGGAAGCCCCACCAAGTTCCCGGGAGAGGGGGAAGCCCCGCCGGATTCCCTGGGGGAGGGGGAAGCCCCGGCGGAGGCCCCGGCGGAGGCCCCGGAGAAGCCCCGGTGGAGGGGTAAGACCCGCCGAGTTCCCCGGGGGAGAAGGAAGCCCCGGCGGAGGCCCCAGAAGAGGGGGAAGCCCCGCCGAGTTTCCCGGAGGAGGGGGAAGCCCCGGCGGAGGCCCCGGAGGAGAAGGAAGAACCCGAGTTCACTGGGGGAGGGGGAAAATCCGGCGGAGGCCCTGGAGGAGTGGGAAGCCCCGGAGGAGGGGGAAGCCAGGGCGGAGTCCCTGGAGGAGGGGGAAGCACCGGCGGAGGCCCCGGAGGTGAAGGAAGCCCCGCCGAGTTCCCCGGAGGAGGGGGAAGCCCGGCGGAGGCCCCGGAGGAGGGGGAAGCCCCGGCGGAGGCCTTGGAGGAGGGGGAAGCCCCGGCGGTGGCTTTGGAGTAGGGGGAAGCCCCGGCGGAGGCCCCGGAGGAGGGGGAAGCCCCGCTGAGTTTCTCGGGGAAGGGAGAAGCCCCGGCGGAGTCCCTGGCGGAGGGGGAAGCCCCGGCGGAGGCCTCGGAGGCGGAGGAAGCCCCGGCGGAGGCCCCGGAGGAGGGGGAAGCCCCTGAGTTCCCTGGGGGAGGGGAAAGCCCCGGCGGAGGTCACGGAGGAGGGGGAAGCCCCGGCGAAAGCCCCGGTGGCGTGGGAAGCCCCGCTGAGTTCCTCGGGGAAGGGGGAAGCCACGGCGGAGTCCCTGGCGGAGGGGGATGCCCCGCCGAGTTCCCCGGAGAAGAGGAAAGCCCCAGCGGAGGCCCCGGGGTGGGGGAAGCCCCGCCGCGTTCACCGGAGGAGGGGGAAGCCCCTTAGTTCCCCGGAGGACGAAGAAGCCCCGGCGGAGGCCCCGGAGATGGGGGAAGCATCGCTGAGTTCCCCGGGGTAGGGAGAAGCCCCGGCGGAGGCCCCGGAGGAGGGGGAAGCCCCGGCGAGTTCCCAGGGGGAGGGGGAAACCCCGGTGAAGTCCCTGGCGGAGGGGGAAGCCTAGCCGAGTTCCCCGGAGGAGTGGGAAGTCCCGCTGAGTTCCTCGGGGAAGGAAGAAGCCCCGGCGGAGTCCCTAGCGGAGGGGGATGCCCCGCCGAGTTCCCCGGAGATGGGGAAAGTCCCGGCGGAGGCCTCGGGTCCCTGGAGGAGGGGGAAAACCCGCCGAATTCCCCGGAGGAGGGGGAAGCCCCGGCGGATGCCCCGGTGGAGGGGGAAGCCCCGCCGAAGTCCTCGGAGAATGGGGAAGCCCCGCCGTGTTTCCCGTAAGAGGAGGAATCCCCGGCGGAGTCCGTGGAGGAGGAGAAAGTCCCGGCGGGGTCCCTGGTGGAGGAGGAAAACCCGCCGAATTCCCCGGAGGAGGGGGAAGCTCCGGCGGATGCCCCGGAGGAGGGGGACGGCCCGGTGGATGCCCCGGAGGAGTGGGAAGCCCCGGCGGATGTCACGGAGGTGGTGGAAGCCCCACCGAATTCCCTGGAGGAGGGGAAAGCCCCACCGAGTTTCCTGGAGGCAGGGGAAGCCCCGGCGGAGGCCCCGAAAGTGGGGGAAGCCCCGCCGAGTTTCCAGGAAGAGAGTGAAGTTCCAGCGGAGGCCCCGAAGGAGTGGGAAGCCCCGGAGGAGGGGGAAGCCCCGCCAAGTACCCCGGAGGAGAGGGAAGCCCCGGCGGAGGCCCCGGCGGTGGTGGAAGCCTCGCCGTGTTTCCCGGAAGAGGGGGAAGCCCCGGCGGAGTCCCTGGCGGAGGGTGAAGCCCCTGAGTTCCCCGGAGGAGGGGGAAGCCCCGGCGGATTCCCTGGAGGAGGGGGAAGCCCCGGCGGAGGCCCTGGAACAGGGGGAAAGCCCGCCGAGTTCCCCGGATAAGAGGGAAGCCTTGGTGGAGTCCTTGGCGGAGGGGGAAGCCACGGCGAAGGCCCTGGAGGAGTGGGAAGCCTCGGCGGAGGCCCCGGAGGAGAGGGAAGCCCCGGCGGAGTCCCTGGAGGAGGGGTAGCCCCGCCGAGTTTCCGGGAGGAGGGGGAAGCCCCGCCGTGTTCCCCGTAGAAGGGGGAGGCCCCGGTAGAGTCCCCGGAGGAGGGGGTAGCCCCGGTGGAGGCCCCTGAAGAGGGGGTAGCCCCGGCGGAGTCCCTGGCGGAGGGGGAAGCCCCTGAGTTCCCCGGAGAAGGAAGAAGCCCCGGTAGAGTCCGTGGAGGAGGGTTAAGCCCCGGCGGAGGCCCCGAAAGAGGGGGAAGCCCCGCCAAATTTCCCGGAGGAGGGGGAAGCCCCGGTTGAGTCCCTGGTGGAGGGGGAATCCCCGGCGTAGGCCCCGCAGGTGGGGGAAGCCCAGAAGAGTTTCCCGGAGGAGGGGGAAGCCCCGGCGAAGGCCCCGGAGGAGCCGGCAGCCCCGGCGGAGGCCCCGGAGGAGAGCCCCGATGAGTTCCCCGGAGGAGGGCGAAGCCCCTGCGGAGGCCTCGGAGGAGTGGGAAGCCCCGGACGAGGGGGAAGCCAGGGCGGAGTCCCTGGAGGAGGGGAAACCCCCTGAAATGGGGGAAGCCCCGCCGAGTTTCCCATGGGAGGGGGAAGCCCCGGCGGAGTCCCTGGCGGTGGGGAAGGCCCCTGAGTTCCCCGGAGGAGGGGGAGGCCCCGGTAGAGTCCCCGGAGGAGGGGGAAGCTCCGGCGGAGGCCTTGGAGGAGGGGGTAGCCCCGGCGGAGGCCTCGGAGGAGGGGGAAGGCCCTCCGAGTTCCCCGGGGGTTGGAGAAGCCCCGGCAAAGTACCTGGCGGAGGGGGTTGCCCCGCTGAGTTCCCCGGAGGAGGGGGAAGCCTCGCCGAATTCCTCGGAGGAGGGGGAAGCCCCGGTAGAGTCCCTGGAGGAGAGTTATTTCCCGGAGAAGGCCCCGAAGGAGAGGGAAGCCCCGGCGGAGGCCCCGGAGGAGAGGGAAGCCCCGCCGAGTTTCCCGGGGAGGGGGAAGCCCAGGCGGATGCCCCGGAGGAGGTGGTAGCCCCGCCGAGTTCCCCGGAGGAGGGCGAAGCCCCGGCGGAGGCTGCGGAGGAGTAGGAAGCCCCGGAGGAGGAGGAAGCCCCGGCAGAGGCCCTGGGGGAGGGGGAAGCCCCGGCGGAGGCCCCGTAAGTGGGGGAAGCCCCGTAGAGTTTCCCGGAGGAGGGGGAAGCCCCGTCGGAGGTCCCGGAGGAGGGGGATGCCCCGGCGGAGGCCCCGGAGGAGAAGGCAGCCCCGGCGGAGGCCCCGGAGGAGAGCCCCGATGAGTTCCTCGGGGAAGGGGGTAGCCCCGGCGGAGTCCGTGGCTGCGGGGGATGCCCCGCCGTGTTCCCCGGAGGAGGGGGAAGCCCCGGCGGAGGCCCCTGAAGTGGGGGAAGCCCCGCCGAGTGTCCCCGGGGAGGGGGAAGCCCAGGCGGAGGGGGAAGCCCCTAACGTCCCGGAGGAGGGGGGAAGCCCCGGTAGAGTCCGCGGAAGAGGGTGAAACCCCGCCGGAGGCCCCGAAAGAGGGGGAAGCCCCGCCGAGTTCCCCGGAGGAGGGGGAAGCCTCGGCGGAGTCCCCGAAAGAGGGGGAAGCCCCGCCGAGTTCCCCGGAGGAGGAGGAAGCCCCGGCGGAGTACCTGGCGGAGGGGGATCCCCAGCGGAGGCCCCGGAGGAGGGGGAAGGCCCTCCGAGTGTCCCGGAGGAGGAAGAAGCCCCGGCGAAGGCCCCGGAGAAGGAGAAAGCACCGCCGAGTTCCCGGGGGAGGGCGAAGCCCCGGCGGAGGCCCCAGAGGAGTGGTAAGCCCCGGAGGAGGGGGAATACCCGGCAGAGGCCCCGAAGGAGAAGGAAGCCCCGGCGGTGGCCCCGGAGGAGGGGGAGGCCCCGGCAGAGGCCCCGGAAGAGGGGGAAGCCCCGGCGGAGGCCTCGGAAAAGGCGGAAGGCCCTCCGAGTGTCCCGGAGGAGGAAGAAGCCCCGGCGGAGGCCCCTGAGAAGGAGAAAGCACCGCCGAGTTCCCCGGGGGAGGGCGAAGCCCCGGCGGAGGCCCCAGAGGAGTGGTAAGCCCCGGAGGAGGGGGAATCCCCGGCAGAGGCCCCGAAGGAGAAGGAAGCCCCGGCGGTGGCCCCGGAGGAGAGGGAAGCCCCGGCGGAGGCCTCGGAAAAGGCGGAAGGCCCTCCGAGTTCCCCGGAGGAGGGGGAAGCCCCTTAGTTCCCCGGAGGAGAAAGAAGCCCCGGCGGAGACTCCGGAGTAGGGGGAAGCACCACCGAGTTCCCCGGGGGGGGGAGAAGCCCCGGCGGAGTCCCTGGCGGAGGGGGATGACCCGCCGAGTTCCCCGGAGGAGGAAGAAGCCCTCCGAATTCCTCGGAGGAGGGGGAGGCCCCGCCGAGTTCCCCGGAGGAGGGGTGAAGCCCCGGTAGAATCCTTGGAGGAGGGGGAATCCCCGGCGGAGGCATCGGAGGAGGAAGAAGCCCAGGCGGAGGCAACGGAGTAGTGGGAAGCACCACCGAGTTCCCCGGGGGGGGGAGAAGCCCCGGCGGAGTCCCTGGCGGAGGGGGATGACCCGCCGAGTTCCCCGGAGGAGGGGGAAGCCCCCCGAATTCCCCGGAGAAGGGGGAAGCCCGGTGGAGTCCCTGGGGGAGGGGGAAGGCCTAGGAGGAGGGGGAAGGCCCTCCGGGTTCCACGGAGGAGGAAGAAGCCCCGGCGGAGGCCCCGGAGAAGGAGAAAGCACCGCCGAGTTTCCCGGGGGTGGGCGAAGCCCCGGCGGAGTCCCCGGAGGAGGGGGAAGCCCCGGCGGAGGCCCCGGAGGTGGGGGAAGCCCCAAAGAGTTTCCCGGAGAAGGGGGAAACAACGGCGGAGGCCTTGGAGGAGGGGGAAGCCCCGGCGGAGGCCCCGGAGGAGGGGGAAGCCCCGATGAGTTTCCCGGGGAAAAAGGAAGCCCCGGCGGAGTCCCTGGCGAAGGGGGATGCCCCGCCGTGTTCCCTGGAGGAGGGGGAAGCCCCGGCGGAGGCCTCTGAAGAGGGGGAAGCCCCGCCGAGTTTCCCCCGGGAGGGGGAAGCCCCGGCGGAGTCCCTGGAGGAGGGGGAAGCCCCGGCGGAGGCCCCGGAGAAGAAAGAAGCCCCGGCGGAGGCAACGGAGAAAGTGGAAGCACCACCGAGTTCCCCGGGGGAGGAAGAAGCCCCGGCGGAGTCCCTGGCGGAGGGGGATGACCCGCCGAGTTCCCCGGAGGAGGGGGAAGCCCACCGAATTCCCCGGAAGAGGGGGAAGCCCGGTGGAGGCCCTGGGGGAGGGGAAAGCCCTTGCGGAGGCCTCGGTGGGGGGGAAGGCCCTCCGAGTTCCCCGGAGGAGGAAGAAGCCCCGGCAGAGGCCCCGGAGAAGGAGAAAGCACCGCCGAGTTCCCCGGGGGAGGGCGAAGCCCCGGCGGAGGCCCCGGAGCAGTGGGAAGCCCCGGAGGAGGGGGAAGCCCCGGCGGAGGCCCTGGAGGGGGGGGGGGAAGCCCCGGCGGAGGCCCCGGAGGTTGGGGAAGCTCCAAAGAGTTTCCCGGAGGAAGGGAAAGCCCCGGCGGAGGCCCCGGAGGAGGGGGAAGCCCCGGCGGAGGCCCCGGAGGAAGGGAAAGCCCCAATGAGTTCCTCGGGGAAGGGGGAAGCCCCGGCGGAGGTCCCTGAAGAGGGGGAAGCCCGGTGGAGTCCCTGGGGGAGCAAAAAGCCCCGGCGGAGGCCACCGAGGAGGGGGAAGGCCCTCAGAGTTCCCCGGAGGAGGGCCCTTAGTTCCCCGGAGGAGGAAGAAGCCCCGGCGGAGGCCCCGGAGAAGGAGAAAGCACCGCCGAGTTCCCCGGGGGAGGGCGAAACCCCGGCGGAGGCCCCGGAGGAGTGGAAAGCCCCGGAGAAGGGGGAAGCCCCGGCGGAGGCCCTGGAGGAAGTGGAAGCCCCGCCAAATTCCCCGGAGGAGGGCGAAGCCCCTGGGGAGTCCCCGGAGGAGTGGGAAGCCCCGGAGGAGGGGAAAGCCCCGGCGGAGTCCCTGGCGGAGGAGGATGCCCCGCCGTGTACCCCGGAGAAGGGGAAGCCCCGGCGGAGGCCACTGAAGAGGAAGAAGCCCCGCCGAGTTCCCAGGAGGAGAGGGAAGCCCCGGCGGAGTCCCTGGAGGAGGGGGAAGCCCCGGCGGAGTCCCTGGAGGAGGGGGAAGCCCCGGCGGTGGCCCCGGAGGAGGGGAAGGCCCCGGCGGAGGCCCCGGAGTAGGGGGAAGCCCCGGCGGAGGCCCTGGAGAAGGGGGAAGCCCGGTGGAGTCCCTGGGGGAGGGGGGGCCCCGGCGGAGGCCTCGGAGGAGGGGGAAGGCCCTCCGAGTTCCCCGGAGGAGGGGAAAGCCCCGGCGAAGGCCCCGGAGGATTGGGAAGCCCTGGCGGAGGCCCCGGAGGAGTGGGAAGCCCCGGAGAAGGGGGAAGGCCCTCCGAGTTCCCCGGAGGAGGGGGAAGCCCCGGTAGAGTCCCCGGAGGAGGGAGAAGCCCCGGCGGATGCCCCGGAGGAGTGGGAAGCCCCGGCGGAGGCCCCGGAGGAGTGGGAAGCCCCGGCGGAGGCCTCGGAGTAGGGGGAAGGCCCTCCGAGTTCCCCGGAGAAGGGGGAAGCCCCGGTAGAGTCCCCGTAGGAGGAAGAAGCCCCGGCGGAGGCTTCGGAAGAGGGGGAAGCCCCACCGAGTTCCCCGGAGGTGGGGGATGCCCCGGCGGAGTCCCTGGAGGTGGGGGAAGCCCCGGCGGAGTCCCTGGAGGAGGGGGAAGCCCCGGCGGAGGCCCCGGTGGAGGGGGAAGCCCCGGCGGAGTCCCTGGAGGAGGGCGAAGCCCCGGCGGTGGCCCCGGAGGAGAAGGAAGCCCCGGCGGTGGCCCCGGAGGAGGGGGAGGCCCCGGCGGAGGCCCCGGAGGTGGGAAAAGCCCCGCTGAGTTCTTTGGGGAAGGGGGAAGCCCCGCAGAGTTCCTCGGGGAAGGGGGAAGCCCCGGCGGAGTCCCTGGCGGTGGGGGATCCCCGGCGGAGGCCCCGGAGGAGGGGGAAGCCCGGTGGAGTCCCAGGGGGAGGGGAGGGGGCCCGGTGGAGGCCTCGGAGGAGGGGAAAGGCCCTTCGAGTTTCCCGGAGGAGGAAGAAGCCCCGGCTGAGGCCCCGGAGAAGGAGAAAGCACCGCCGAGTTCCCCGGGGGAGGGCGAAGCCCCGGCAGAGGCCCCGGAGGAGTGGGAAGCTCCGGAGGAGGGGGAATCCCCGGCGGAGGCCCCGAAGGAGAAGGAATCCCCGGCGGTGGGCCCGGAAGAGGTGGAGGCCCCAGCGGAGGCCCCGGCGGAGGCCCCGGAGGAGGGGGAAGCCCCGCTGAGTTCCTCGGGGAAGGGGGAAGCCCCGCTGAGTTCCTCGGGGAAGGGGGAAGCCCCGGCGGAGTCCCTGGCGGAGGGGGATGCCCCGCCGTGTTCCCCGGAGGAGGGGGAAGCCCCGGCGGAGGCCCCTGAAGACGGGGAAGCCCCGCCGAGTTTCCCCGGGGAGAGGAAAGCCCCGGCGGAGGCCCCTGAAGAGGGGGAAGCCCCGCCGAGTTTCCCTGGGGAGGGGGAAGCCCCGGCGGAGTCCCTGGCGGAGGGGCATGCCCCTGAGTTCCCCGGAGAAGGGGGAGGCCCCGGTAGAGTCCCCGGAGGAGGGGGGAAGCCCCGGCGGAGGCCCCGGAGGAGTGGGAAGCCCCGGCGGAGGCCCCGGAGGAGAGGGAAGCCCAGTGCCCTTAGGAAAAAGTACTATTGCATATGAATAGTTTTCTACAGTTACTTCACCAGTAGTGTATTGGTCATCACTATAGGAGTATTACTATTCATAATAACTATTGAGTTTACTATTTAAAAATACTATTGCAGATGAATAGTTTTCTTCCGTTACTACACCAGTAGTGTATTGGTCATTACTATAGGAGTATTACTATTCATATTAACTACTAGGTTTACTATTTGTATAAACTATTGGGAAAATTACTATTCATAAAAACTATTGGGAGAAACTATTGGAAGAAGTTTCTAGTGATTTGGACAATTTGATTTGGATTGGATTTAAAAATGACAGTGGCAAAAGCAGGAAATATTTTAGATAGTACTGATGCCAAAGTATCAATTGGCAAAGTAAATGTGGCAGGCAAAGAAATGCTACATAAATCCATATCAATTCAAGTATTAAACTGCAGTTTATTGATAAATCAGTCAATGTACAGATCAGTCTGTACATGTCAGTCAGTATCAGTCAATACAGATAATCAGTCAGTACAATCAGTAAGTGCAGATAATTGATAATGCAATCAGCATTAGCATTTGACAGTAATCAAATCACAGACGAAAAACAACAATAGTTGTGCAAAGTAAAGTTTAAAAACCTAGTATCTATTTAAGCTAGGTACTCATTATAAAAAAATGTTCAATTAACCTCATCTGCTATGAAGTCTAAGAGAAAAGCTACAGTAGGTTCGGTAATGTAAAACTTAACGTAGCCCACCAATAAGAACAATAATCTGAATGAGTAATGACATACGTATGTCAATTACGACATGAAAAAAGGTTCATATATACCTTATTTGGTAAGAAATTAAGCTACAGTAGTTTTGGTTGCGTAAAATGTAAATACTGATCACGTTGCTTTGGTTGATAGCAATATAAGATGACTGGCACACTGGACTACACAATAAAAAAAAAAGATGAACTAATCCTCATTTGGTAAAAGCTATACATAATGTAGTTTTTGTAACGTAAAACTCAACAGCCCACCAATAAGAACAATAATCTGAATGAAAACGACATACGTATGTCAATTACGACATGTAAAAAGGTTCATATTCCTTATTAGGAAAGAAAAGCTATAGTAGTTATGGTAGCGTAAAATGTAAATACTGATAGCAATATAAGATGATATAAAAAAATGCTCTACTGCACGTGGCACACTGGACCTTAGAGCAGCAGCTGTCCCTGCCTTGGCGGCCTCGAAGCGTTGTTCAGCTTTGAACGGACGGCAGCGTCCAGGTCGTTGACTGTTGCAGCCTCAAAATGTTTACGCACGTAAGCTGAAACCGAAATGTCAAAGATTAAAATTACAGCACTGTAGGTAATGGCTGCATGTATTGGCTTGCCACAAGGAATTAATTTACCTCAATGGGAAGATTTATAATATAAGAATGAACTTGAGTGTACATTGAGCAGTGTACCTATAGGGTGCAGCTTCCCTAAAAGAACTCACCTCGTAATGGATGCAAGGTTGTAATGACAGTAGGGCGTAATGGAAACACCCGTTACGGGATTGCGGGGAAACAAGTACCTATCTACGGAGTCCTCATACTTACTACAACCAATTGATATTCTACAAATCTTGAAAACTCCCCAGCATATTCAAAGGTAGCTTCACTCAATCATCAATAATATTCAATAATAATAATCGATCATCAATAATGATCAGGTTTTAAGGAACACATTAAATGTATAAACCATTGGATTACTACAATTCCTGCAACCACTTGTGCAAGTAAATAGTTGCAATAAGAAAAGCCCACATTAAGTGAAGACTGGAACTGTAGTTGACCATTGAAAACTGGCTTCAGTGAGCATATGAGTTTGCAAGAAATGAAAGTTGGCAGAATGCCAGGACAATCTCGGCCTCATTGGAATTGCAGGCTGATGTGTACCAGCTAACGTTACCATAGTTTCGAACTGCCCCGGTTGTCTCACCATAGATGCACTCTACTTTACTCCTGTCCAGCTTCTGTTTTATGACAGTTCCCGGCCGGGAAGTGTTGGCTTTGAGCCCAGTCAAAGAAGACTTTTTCAGAATTTCATTGCCGAAGACGGCTTGCAGCAAATCTCCCACCAATTTCGGCAAAGACCGATGATTGCATAACCGCTGGGTCTTGTCAGAAATCAAGCTCTCCAGCGTGATTCTGCAATCATTCGATTGAAATTAGATAACATGTCACAAACTGGAGAAGGCAGCTTCTTACCTGCAGTCATTCGATTGAAATTAGATAACATGTCACAAACTGGAGAAGGCAGCTTCTTATCTGCAGTCATGGAATGAAACAACATTCATTAAAAACAAAAAATCAAATGGTTATGTTAATATAGATTGTTCCAAGTTTTTAACTCCTAAAAGAGGTCCAAACTATAAAAATTCCAACTGAATTTGATGCTAGTGTTTAGCTGAATTCAGTTGTCACTTCTAGTTGAGATCTCAACCAAGAGTTAAAAACTTGGTAAAACTGGACATTAATGACCTTTAGGTTGTTAGGGTGGGTAGCCAAAAAATAGTAAAGATTAAGTTACGCTATTGTGCGTCTCTAACTGAAGTGTAAGCAGGGAACGGTCCGTCACTGGTCATCTTGTGATTAGGCAGTTTCTTTAAATAGTAAAAGACCAGTAACAATAAAAAATAATATTCTTGCCCATTCGACAATTTAATTACACACTGGCTCTGAGCAATATTCTTTCACTTTGGACTGTAAAACCTGTAACTTACAACTGAGGGGTTGCATTCCTGTGTGTTCGAGTCGTCCATCATGTCATTCAACGCCTCCGCTGGAGTCGATGGCAAGGAAGTGGGACGCTTCGTAGTGGGGACGCTTTCGGGACCAGTTGTTGGCAAACAACGCTTGTCGGCAAATGGTTCTGGTGTCGATGGCAATGAAGTGGGACGCTTCGTAGTGGGGACGCTTTCGGGACCAGTTGTTGGCAAACAACGCTTGTCGGCAAATGGTTCTGGTGTCGATGGCAATGAAGTGGGACGCTTCGTAGTGGGGACGAGTTGGGACCAGTTGTTGGCAAACAACGCTTGTCGGCCAATGATTCTGGTATCGATGGCAATGAAGTGGGACGCTTCACACTAGCCGGCAAGGAAAACTTATCGGCCATTAGTGGTGCTGGAGTAGATGAAGTCAACGGCAAGTGGCGCTTGGTCAGGGGTCCCATCGTGTCTGCCAGACACCCTAGCCTTTTTGTTGCCTTTTGGCAAGAATCAAGTAGGCCCGGTAAATCTGAAAGGTAGAAAAAGACAAGTAGGTAATTATTAAGAAAGTAACCCAATTTTATAAATATTGGCTTTTGAAAACAGCATTGAAAACTGAACTTTGGTAATATATCGTCGGCGTACTGCCAAAACTCACTAACTCCACTTTTGACGAAAACGGGTTTAATACATCACTAAATCACTACAGGTCAATTCTACAGTCTGCCAAAGTTTAGTATACCAAAAAAAATAAGTTTTTAAGTTATAAGCATTTATAATTTTCACTAACTCCAATTTCACCGATTTTTGTCAGCCAAAAGTGCATAAGTGACATAGTGAGATTTGGCTGTCTTAAATTTCCCCGCCATCATGTTCGTTTACATCACAGTCACACAACTGAGTCGAATTCGTCGAGGCTGGCGCTGTCACCTTGCCTTCTTAATCAATGCATTTGATTCACTGACGGTAAGATTGCATAAGTATTACTGTAATTAGTTACAATGGATTATCAAGATTGATTTTCTCGTATTAATTTGACTTATCTAAGCTTAAATACAACCAGCTATACTGCACAAATGAACAACCGTAAATACCATAACCTAACTTCATGTTGTTTACAGGTCGAGCGATCATGGCCAGACAGTGGAAAAAACCTATTAACAACGCAGAGCTGCAAGCAATTGTGGATGAGATCGGTGATAGTGACAATTCTATCATCGACCCCGATTACATTAACTCAGATAGCGATGAGGCTGATCGAGCAAACAATCGTGACTTTTCTATCAGCGACGAAGATCTCGACATTGTCCATGTAGTGATTAACAATGCCAGCTTCAGTACACCGAAAAAAGACGACAGTGGTGTGTTTTATAAACAATGGGTTTTTTGAACGTGACTTATTGGTTTCACCTTTTCTTACAAAATATTACAATTGCTATGGTTGCAGGTTGCTCTGCGACATCACTTGTCGGCGAGGTCCATCCGCAGCCACCTGCTTTCACCTGCTTAGCTGTTGCCACAGATTTGCCCAAAGAGGGAGAATTTGTAATGGAGGATGTGGTTGAAATCAGCAATGCAGGTGACGCTGTTATTTTGGCTGAAACCTTAGAAAACGTCGCAGAGAAACAACCAGTTGCCAAAAGGAGCCGGTGGAACAAAGCAGATAATAAAGCTTCATGGAAGAAAAATCTTGCAAAATCTAACCGTAACAGTCGAAAGGATTACATGACTAAAGGTAAACTTCGTCCTGCTAAAGCTCCTTTGCCCCTTGCTCACCACAAGTGCCTTTTCCATTGCTCTGACTTCACGCCTGAAGACAGAGAAATAATCTGTACCGATTATTGGAAATTGAATTCTTATGAGAGAAAGAATGATTTTTTACTGTTGATGGTTTCAATAAGTAAACCAAAGAGACTTAGGGTAGCATCAGCTCATTCCAAAACAAGAACCAACAGCAAATCATACTTTTTCATAAAAAACGGAGAAAAAGTAAGAGTGTGTGCAGCATTCTTTCAAAAAACTTTGAACATTAGCAATGGGCCGATAAACACTGCTTTCAGTGGACAGGGTTTGACTGGTACTTTTGACAAATCCGATCAGCGAGGAAAAAGACCACCTTCAAACAAAACTCCTGAAATTGATGTGACAAACGTAAAAGCTCACATCGATTCGTTTCCAGTTATGGAGTCTCATTACTGTCGACAAAGTTCACAAAGAAAGTATTTAGATCCCACACTGACCATTTCTAAGATGTATTCTCTTTACTGTGAATATTGCGCAGACAATAATTTCACTGCCGTTAAACCAAAGACTTACCAAAGAATATTCTGTACACAGTATAACTTATCTTTCTTTAAACCAAAGAAAGACCAATGTGTTTGCTGCACAACGTACAAAGATGCCAAAGCAGACGTCAAAGCCGATTTAGAAAAAGAGTATGTTGACCATACCGAACGGAAAAATGACGCTAAATTAGCTAAGGACAAAGACAAAGAAAGGTCGAATGTGGACATCTCATTTCAAACTGTAACGCTCGACTTACAAAGTGTTCTTCAAATACCGTCGAATGATGTATCACAAATGTATTATAGCCGTAAAATAAACGCATACAATCTGACAATTTACGAGGGAGGCGGTCAAAACAACGCATATTGTTACGCCTGGAATGAACTAAATGGAAAAAGGGGTGCATCAGAAATTGGCACTGCCGTATTCCATTGGTTACAGCAGTTATCAGTAAATGTAACCGAAGTGTCACTTTTTTCTGACACTTGCGGGGGCCAAAACAGAAATCAGCATATTTCGGCTCTGTTTCTCCTCGCTGTGCAAACTACCCATCTCAATGTCATTGAGCAAAAGTACTTAGAAAGTGGCCATTCATACATGGAAGTTGATAGCATGCATAGTGCAATAGAGGCACAAAAAAAGTATGTTGCAGTTTACACCATGCAAGATTGGTTGAATATTTTTAGACTTGCCCGTTCTAAACGCAACAGAAATAAAAACAAGTCTCAGTATGTGGTACAAGAGCTAGTTTTTTCAGACATGCTTGATTTACATGACCTGTCAAAGTCGATGTTGAAGAATACGACTGTTGACACTGATGGCAACCGCGTGAAGTGGTTAAAAGTAAAGTGTTTCAGGTATGAAAAGTTATCCCCTGGGATTGTTAAGTACCGGTACAATCATACCGATGATTATCGGTCAATTAACATGTACAATAGTGGGAAACGCCGTTCTACCGTCGGAGCTCATACTATTAAAAAAGCTTATGCCACACTGCTTCCCATCAGTGACTTAAAGAAAAAGGATCTTTTAAAACTTTGTAAGAACAAGGTTATTCCTGTAGAGTTTCATGGGTGGTATAATTCACTCCCGACCACCAAAAACGGCGGCAACTCAATCCCCGAACCTGACATCCTGGAATCGGGCGAGGAGGATGAGCTTGATGAGTGCGGTTGAAAGTAACTTATTTTGACTGAACTCCTTGTATGTTTATTTTTATTTTATTTTATTTTCTTTAGTAGATTATTCTCTGTTTAAACCTAGGAAGCTGAAGTACCTTCGTAACGGTTCCAAAGATCACATTTTTGATGTGTAATGATTCACCTTGTTGTGTCTTCAAGGTTCACAGTTCAGCAAGCATGTTCAGTTCCTATTGTAATTTGTTTTAGTGTTTTTTGTTGTATGGGGTTCAAGTTAATGTTCAGTTCCTATTGTATTTTGTTTTAGCGTTAAGAAATCTGTGCCAAAGATCAGATTTTGAACTGAAATGATTCACCTTATTGTGTGTTCAAGGTTCACTGTTCAGCAAGTATGTTCAGTTCCTATTGTATTTTGTTGAATGATGTTCAAGTTAATGTTCAGTTCCTATTGTATTTTGTTGAATGATGTTCAAGTTAATGTTCAGTTCCAATTGTATTTTGTTTTAGCGTTAAGAAATCTGTGCCAAAGATCAGATTTTGAACTGAAATGATTCACCTTATTGTGTGTTCAAGGTTCACTGTTCAGCAAGTATGTTCAGTTCCTATTGTATTTTGTTGAATGATGTTCAAGTTAATGTTCAGTATCCATTGTATTCTGTTTAAGAGTAAAGAAATCTGTGATCATTACAGAAAAAATAATGTTTCACTGTTCCTGCCATTAGGTCAAAAGTAAATAAATCCGTCCAGATGACTATTTACAGACAGGCAAAAGTCAATAAGTGCTATTACAATTAAATGCTCCTAATTGTAAAATAAATATGTTTATTTTTAATAAAGAATCTATTAAACAATACTTCAGGCTATTTATTAAAAAATTTCCCTAAAATTTCCACTCCAATTGTGATATTTCAGCAGTTGTCAAAGTTTAAAAATTGATTATCTCAAAACTATACAAATGGTGGTTAGTGAGTTTTGGCAGTACGCCGACGATATTATTATAGGTACAGCACTTGTTGTTGTGATTTTGTGGTTAGTGCTTTTTGAAAACACTCAGCCCTAAATTGAACCCTATTGCCTTTTGATGGAACAATGTTAGGTACCTAAACTGCATTTTGCGTGAAGGAGAGTGGATTTGCACCTTCCAAAAGAACGGCCACTGCTGATAAACACGAGCTAAGAGTTTCAAAACACAAGCTAGCAAGACAAAAGGCTATAAATATAAACACTATTTATGATACAGATGCTTAGTTATAACCACATTACAATTAATCACTAGCGACAAACTTTTTCAACCCTTATGTATATTGAAGACATTTAGTTGAAATTTCGCCTGCCAATTAACTTACTTTCTGCAAGGCTCCACATATTTCGGCTGGCTGTAAGCTTTTCCTTCAACCGTCTGTTCTTCTCGTTCAGCACACTTATCTTGGTGCAAAGCTGCCACTTGGACTTTTTAGAATCATCTTCATCCGACTCTGACTCACTGTCTGGGATTGTCAGATATGGTTTCGTCTGAAAGGAAACAAATAAATTCAGATAAAACATGGGATAATTAATTAAAAACTAGTACCTTATACCTACACAAAACAATTTGATAATCATCTAGAATATTGAAACCTCTTTCAACGTACCGATTTCGTTACTTGAACGGCATCTGTAACGTCCACCTAAGAAACATTTTGGCCATTAGTTGTTTTCTTTTAATATATTCACATACATTTTGGGGTATTTTGAGGAGTGTTCTTACCGCTTCCACACTAGACATCCTTTGTTCGTGAACCTTGTTCAGCAAGGCGAGGGCAGCAGACTTTTTTGTCTCTTTTAGAGAAGGCGGCTTGGCAGGCTATAGAAAAAAAATTTAAGTCCATGGAATGGTAACTCGATGCATGGTTTATTGGTCTGTATGTTGGATTTGTTGCATCAGGTTACTCACCTTCTCAGGTTCTTTCGTCGCCTTCAATGGCTCCCTGCGGCGCAGAGGGGACGAAATTGTCCCATATTTTAACATATTTTTGGATGCATGGAGCATTTCTTTGTAGCCTGTCGACGAACCATGGAATTATAAAATATCCTGTAATTCCTACCTACTACCTACCTACCTACGTTATGGTATGTTTATAAGCAGGTAGAAGATCATTAATTGAGAATAACGTTTAGTTTATTTATAAAATTGTAGAAAAATAAATTTTTCAGCCAAAGGTTAAGTTTATTTTTAAATAAAAAATTAGCCAAATAATTTTTTATTTAAATATCAAAATTTACAGGGAGGGAAATTTACAGGGAGGATTTACAGGGATGGGTTCTACTCACTTCCCAACGCCAGCACTGTGCCACCAACTGTCTCCCAAGAAACATTCTTGGTAAGTTCAGGCATCAGTTTGGGCTCTTTTATCTGGAAACTGGGCCAGCAAAATTTGTAGGTTTGTCCTACGGCCGGCGAGATTTCTTTCTCAACGAAGAAACAATGATACCCCACCGAAAAACAGTTGTCTTCGTTGGGAAATTCTAGCACACAGCAATTTTCCTCAGCGAACTCCATAATTTTAGATAAAAATCTCACCAGTCGAAGCAACAAACACACGAGGACAGGCAAACATGTCAACCTCTATAACGGAAACGGATGTCCATTTGAATTCGCCATGGCGCAACGAGTGGGAAGTTTGAAGTACAAGGACGAATTGTATATGAATGGTATTTATCATTAGCAGCTAGGATTAACTGTTTAATTATATGTAATACAATTTTATTTAGAGCATAAGTTTAATGGTATATTAGTATTTAGTTGCAACGTTTCTGGACATTATTTTAATTTTTTTGCCGTAGTTGTCAAAACTGCCGCGGGTGACAGCTGTTGACTGGCAGGCGCGAAGTGTTTGACATCTTTGTGTTTGACTTCAGATTTCGCGCTGAGGTTATAATCCTAGATAATAAATGAGAGTATTACAACCTTTTCAAATTCAGTGGTACTATGACGTAAGTAAACTGTAAAAGGAAAGAACAAATTATTTTGTAATGTTTTGGTAGTTTAAGGTTATAAATAATGTGCTCATAGTGCATGTATTTATTATTTATACCTAATATGTTTACAACATTTAATCTGTTGTAGGTTTTAAAGTTCCTATCATGGACAGTCTATAATATAGGTCCATGTTCCTATAGTCACGATGAGGAGATATAAACTCTACTTGGGCGATGACCATGTGGATGTACCACGGTCAACAAGGAGCCGGAGGTCTCATGAGGAAAGTAACGATGAGCCAGAGGATATCGATTTTCCGCTGCACGTTGCCCAGGAAGATATGGAGATTGTTGGTGAACTGGTAAGTTTCTCATGGTATGGGTTCGATCATTTATTTTCATTTAATGTTTAGATCCTCTCCCTCTTTCTTTTTCACTCTTTCTTTATTTCTTTGGTACCTATGGCAAAATATGCCTTTTAACTTCCTGTAAGTTTATCATGCATAGGTGCATGTACTTACTATAGAATGCATTTTTGTTGCAGGATGATAACAATGACTTCATAAATCTGATTGAGGGCACTCAGTTCTTGGAAGCTGAGCTAGAAAATGAAAATACTCTAAATGTAAGTTAAAAACCAAAGGAATATTAACAATTAGGTGTAGGTACCTACATTTCGATGGTCGAAATGATATGTTAGTTATCTACTGTACCTGCTTCACAAGATTCCTATGCATTTAATTTAAGTAAATGAACTAATACACATAATTGTTACAGCATGGGATTTCAGAGCATCTAGAAAACGACACAGAATTGAACGCTGATCCTGACATTGTTAATGAGGATGAATACTTGGACGCTGCATTTGGAAATGAAAATGCAGAAAATGTAAGCTTAAGAATTATAATTTTAGTAGGGATTTAGCTGGGTACCTACCATGGTAGAGCTCCCTGGTACGTTTACCCCTAAACTGGCTAAATGCAATATCAAATTATAATAATAGATCATGTTATTAATTAGCAAACATGCAAACACCCAACAGGGCATAGTGCCAACATGTGGAGCTAGTAACGTTGGCATATGTTCCCCGAGTTCACTAGTCGACTAGCAAATGGATCAAGGAACAGGACACCGGAGAATTCTGAATGAATATACCTATATCTCGGAAAATATCAGAAATATTGCTTTGGACTATATAAGCTATTTGTGGGCGATATTTTACAATTTTAAATAAAATAATTCAACTAGATACCTATATTGCTTACTTAAAATAATCTTTGTACCTACCCCTCATTTTAAGTAGGGCTACATTATATTATGTTTTTCTTTTTGCCAACTATCTATATATACTCTCACTTTTTGACATGGTATTTAAATAATACACATTTAAATATCATGTTATTTCAACTGTGTATAGGTATATACTTCCGGCTCGTCAAACCATTTAATACATTTTGTCATGTTAAGTTTCCTCATTTCTAATCTAATGTCCATCATTTTGTTTGCCTTTTGGACACAATGACAATTAAAATCATTTTATATCCGACGGATAATTATTGAAGTAAATCAATTGTTTATAGCTACTCTGGTATTTCTTTCATGGAAGTGAACAATACTTATACCCTGGCTCTAGCATTACAAGAAAACAGAGTGAGGCCCTGATTTTGTCGTTTGTTACGAGATACCATCTTTCGGAGATAGGACTTTGCGACCTCCTTGAACTGATCAACCTGCATTCACTCAGTGTTGTTCATCAATCTAAGTATTTTTTTCTGAAGGATTTAAAACTTGCCAAATCTGTTGAGCATCATTTCTACTGCCCAAGCTGCAAGAGTGCACTGGAATTCACAGCAAATGAAAAAGCAACAAAATGTTCAATGGCAAGCTGCGATTTGTTCAACGCAGAGAAGAGCAAGTCCGAACTTCTAAGAACAGGAAGTTACTTTCTTCACATGCCTCTTGGCCCGCAACTGATCGCTTTGTTGGACAATCCTGAAGTTCGTAAAAAACTACGAGTGGACACTGATACGAAGAGTGATGTGCCATCAGGACATATGTACAGAACACTTGAAGCCAATAATGTGATTGGACCAAACGACATTACGCTGCAATGGAATACTGACGGAGCTTCGGCAGCCAAGTCTTCAAAGTGCAGCATATGGCCCATTCAATGTGCTATCAATGAACTGCCGCTTCGCGAAAGAAAAGAGAATATCATAATGACAAGCTTGTGGCAAGGGCCCAAGCCCAATATGGATTTCGTTCTGCAGCCTTTTGTGGAAGAGCTAGGGATTCTACACACCAACGGAGTTGAACTTGCAGATGGCACTATTGTAAAAGTGCATTGTCTTGTCGCCAGTGTAGACTCGGTAGCCCGGCCCTTGCTACAAAATGTAAAACAATATAATGGCGAGCATGGCTGCTCATTTTGTCTGAAGCCTGGCGAGAGGATTGAAAGGGGTGGCGGCTTCTCCCGTGTCTACTGCGGAGTGGCGGAGCAACCACGAGATGAGGATCAACATTTCGCTGACGCGGTGAAAGCAGTTGAAACTGGTGTCAGCGTTCATGGAGTGAAGGGACCATCACATCTTATGTTAATTCCTCTTTTTAACATTGTTACATCTTTTGTACCAGACTACCTTCACAATCTTCTCTTGGGAATAGTCCGCTGGTACATGTTTGAGTGGTTTGACCCTAAAAACTGCAACCAAATTTGGTATCTTGGCTCAAGAAACAAGACCAGGATTTTTGAAAAACGCCTGTGCTCCATTAAACCACCTTCCGAGGTAACACGGCCTCCACGATCGTTCACAGCCGACAAAAAGCTTTGGAAAGCCAGCGAATTTCGGTCGTTCCTACTTTACTATTCAACTCCTTGTCTAGCTGGGCTTTTGCCGATGGATTACCTCCGGCACTGGATGCTGCTGGTTTTCAGCGTTACCATCTACCTCCAAGAGAAAATCATGCAACCTGATCAAGAACTGGCCAAGGTTGCAATATGTCGTTTTGTAATAGAGTCTGAAACACTCTACGGCAAGGGGTGGATGACTAACAACATGCACACCTGCTTGCATATCCCACAAGCGCTTCAAAATGGGGATGCTCTTTGGGGATCTTCAACTTTCATGTTTGAACACTTCAACGGAGTCTTGCTGAACTTGTTCACCGGCACACAACATTTTTCCGATCAAATCTTTCGAAATTATGAGCGGCTGAAGAAAATGAATAAAATTATCAACTCCAGTTCAAATGAAAACTGGGACCCAATGGCCAAACACCTCTTGAAAAATATGGCTGGAAAATATTTCTCATTAAAAGCCAAGCAGTCAGCGACAGTAGTGATGTTTGGTGCCGCGAAGCGAGCGACTTTGTCGATCTTTCAGCAGATCAGCATCGAAGCATATCTTGAAGACCATGTTATGGGAGAAAATCCAGTCGACGTTGACCTAACCGATTTACTTTGCTACCAAAGGTTTTTGGTACATGGTTTTATACTGCATGCAAGTAACTACGACCGCTTGCAACGGCGCAGAAACGATCTGGTTCGTCTTGATGATGGACATTTTTTCCAAATTTCATATCTGCTGGATATGGGCATTAATATCCAAAACCCATTCTACAGATACCTGATTATTGGTCAACACCTTACAGTAATCGATGAAAACATTTGCTCAAACGGACAGTTTAAGTCGAGCACGTTTATACGTTCAATGATTATGCCTTCGGAGGACAGTGCCACAGTTGGCATACACCCGAACAAGATTGTGAAGAAATGTATCGCCATATATTTAGAAGAGAAGCAATTTGTTTGTGAACTTGTTAATTCTATTGAAAGAGATTAGGTATCAGTGAGTGCGCAGTGGCGCTATACGTATACCTTCAAGTCAAGTAATTTTTCTACTATAATTTTTGTTCACTGGCGCAGTGATTTTCTTATTGTACATTGTTTCGTGTGAGCTAGTCGCGGAGTCTTTCTGGCGGCAGACACGCGTTGGACTAGTGGTAGAAGACGGACAGGGACACTTGCAGAATGTGCAATTGCTGCAGCTCACCATTATACAGGAGTATAGGTCTACGTCGGGAGACCTGTGATAAAAAAAAAATGCGCGAAAACTTATACCTCTTGGCTGGTGTGGAAATTCAGTTACATCGGTTGCATCGACAAGCTCTGCCGGTAACTTCACAACTCGGTGTAGGTACTATACCAGGTACTTCAGACCATAAATTAATTATGAATTCGTCCGAAAAATGTGTTCAGAGATGAATCAAATAAAAATCGTTCCGAAAATTATTAAAATCGGTCCTGCCGTTGGCAGGTGCGAGATTGACAACAATATATGGCTTTCTCAACCAAACACATTATTAACATGCAGCAAAATTAGATTGAATGCTTCCAGGAGAAAAAAAAACTCTGTCCTACATATTTTGGACCATGTACTTATAAAGTAGTCAATAGTGCCCCAGAAAACTATTGACTTGTCATTTTAAATTAGTTTTACTATAAGAGATTCTGTAGTAAAAATGAATTTACTATTAATGTAATTACTATTGCAGGTTTACTATTTATGAACCAGTAGTAAACTGACATTACTACTGCCTGATGTTACTATTGAGCATATTACTACTGATGAAAGTGTAGTAAACCAAGAAAACTATTCAAAGTGCCAGACCTCTTTCATCAAACTATTGCCTCTCAATAGTTTTTACAGAATAACTATTCAACCCCAATAGTTTATTAACATTACTATTAATGGCAAATAGTTATTTTTCCTAAGGGTGGAGTCCCTGGGGGAGGGGCAAGCCCCGGCGGAGGCCTCGGAGGAGGGGGAAGGCCCTCCGAGTTCCCCGGAGGAGAGAGAAGCCCCGGTGGAGGCCCCGGAGGAGGGGAAGCCCCAGTGGAGGCCCTGGAGGAGGGGGTAGCCCAAGCGGAGTCCCTGGCGGAGGGGGAAGCCCCGCCGAGTTTTCCGGAAGAGGGGGCAGCCCCGGCGGAGGCTCCGGAGGAAGGTAAAGCCTCGGCGGAGACCCCGGAGGAGGAGGAAGCCCCGGCGGAGTCCCTGGAGAAGGGGGAAGCCCAGCCGAGTTCCCCGGAGGAGGGGGAAGCCCCGGCGGAGGGGTCGGATAAGGGGGAAGCCCCGGCGGAGGCCCCGGAGGAGAGGGAAGCCCCGGTGGAGGCCCCGGAGGAAGGGGAAGCCCCGCTGAACTCCCCGTGGGAGTGGGAAGCCCTGGCGGAGGCTTCTGAGGATGGGGAAGCCCTGCCGAGTTCCCCGGACGTGGGGGAAGCCTCGCCGAGTTCCCCGGTGCAGGGGGAAGCCCCGCCGAGTTCCCCGGAGGAGGCGGAAGCCCCAACGAGTTCCCCGGAGGAGGGAGAAGCCCCGCCGAGTTTCCCGGAGGAGGGGGAAGCTCCAGCGGAGGCCCCGGAGGAGAGGGAAGCTCCGCCGAGTTTCCCGGAGGAGGGGGCAGCCCCGGCGGAGGCTCCGGAGGAGGCAAAAGCCTCGGCGGAGACCCCGGAGGAGGCGGAAGCCCCGGCGGAGTCCCTGGGGAAGGGGGAAGCCCAGCCGAGTTCCCCGGAGAAGTGGGAAGCCCCGGCGGAGGGGGAAGCCCCGCCGAACTTCCCGTGGGAGGGGGAAGCCCTGGCGGAGGCTTCTGAGGATGGAGAAGCCCTGCCGAGTTCCCCGGACGAGAGGGAAGCCCCGCCGAGTACCCCGGTGCAGGGGGAAGCCCCGCCGAGTTCCCCGAAGGAGTCGGAAGCCCCACCTAGTTCCCCGGAGGAGGGAGAAGCCCCGCCAAGTTTCCCGGAGGAAGGGGAAGCCCCGGCGGAGGTCCCAGAGGAGAGGGAAGCCCCGGTGGAGGCCCAGGAGGAGGGGAAGGCCCCGGCGGAAGCCCTGGAGGAAGGGGAAGCCCCCCCCGAGTTCCTTGGTGGAGGGGAAAGCCCCGGCGGATGCTCCGGAGGGGTGAAAAGCACAGGCGGAGGCCCCGGAGGAGGATAAAGTCCCAGCGGAGTCCCTGAAAAAGGGGGGAAGCCCCGCCGAGTTCCGGAGGTGGGGGAAGCCCCAAAGAGTTTCCCGGAGGAGGGAAAAGCCCCGGCGGAAGCCCTGGAGGAGGAAGAAGCCGCGGAAGCCCCTGAAGAGGGGAAGCCCCGCCGAGTTTTCCCGAGGAGAAGAAAGCTCCGGCGGAGTCCCTGGCGGAAGGAGAAGCCCCGGCGGAGGCCCCGGAGGAGAAGGAAACCCCGGCGGTGGCCCCGGAGGAGGGGGAGGCCCCGGTGGTGGGGAAAGCCCAGCTGAGTTCTTTGGGGAAGGGGGAAGCCCCGCTGAGTTCCTCGGAAAAGGGGGATGCACCGGCGGAGTCCCGTGCAGGGGGGGATCCCCGGCGGAGGCCCCGGTGGAAGGTAAAGCCCGGTGGAGTCCCTGGGGGAGGGGGAAGCCCCGGCGAAGGCCTCGAAGGTGGTGGAAGGCCCTCCGAGTTTCCCGGAGGAGGAAGAAGCCCCGGCGGAGGCCCCGGAAAAGGAGTTAGAACCGCCGAAATCCCCGGGGAAGTGGGATGCCCCGGCGGAGTCCCTGGAGTGGGGGTAGCCCCGGCGGAGGCCCCGGAGGTGGGGCAAGCCCCAAAGAGTTTCCCGGAGGAGGGGAAAGCCCCGGCGGAGGCCCCGAAGGAGGGGGAAGCCCCGGCGGAGGCCCCGGAGGAGGGGGAAGCACCCGCGGAAGCCCCTGAAGAGGAGAAGCCCCGCCGAGTTTCCCCGAGGAGGGGGATGCTCCGGCGGAGTCCCTGGCGGAGGGGGAAGCACCTGAGTTCTCCGGTGGAGGGGGAAGACCCGGTAGAGTCCGCGGAGGAGGGGAAAGCCCCGGCGGAGACCCCGGAGGTGGGGGGAACCCCAAAGAGTTTCCCGGAGGAGGGGAAAGCCCCTGCGGAGGCCCCGGAGGAGGGGGAAGCACCGGTGAATGCCCCGGAGGAGGGGGAAGACCCGATTAAATCCCCTGGGAAGGGGGAAGCCCAGGCGGAGTCCCTGGAGGAGGGGGATGCTCCGCCGTGTTCCCCGGAGGAGAAGGAAGCCCCGGAGGAGGCCCCTGAAGAGGGGGAAGCCCCGCCGAGCGTCCCTTTGGAGGGGAAAGCCCCGGCGGAGTCTCTGGCGGAGGGGGAAGCCCCTGAGTTCACAGGGGGAGGGGAAAGCCCCGACGAGTTCCCCGGAGGAAAAGCAAGCCCCGGCGGAGTGCCTGGAGGAGGGGAAAGCCCCGGCGGAGTCCCTGGAGGAGGGGGAAACCCCGCCGAGTTCCCCGGAGGAGGGGGAGGCCCCGGTAGAGTCCCCGGTGGAGAAGGAAGCTCCGGCCGAGGCCCCGGATGAGAGGGAAGCCCCGCTGAGTTCTTTGGGGAAGAGGGAAGCCCCGGCGGAGTCCATGGCGGAGGGGGAAGCCCCTACGGAGGCCCCGGAGGAGGAGAAAGCCCGGTGGAGTCCCTGGAGGAGGGGGAAGCCCCGCCGAGTTCCCCGGAGGAGAGGGAAGCACCGGCGGAGGCCCCGAATAAGGGGGAAGCCCCGGCGGAGTCCCCGGAGGAGAGGGAAGCCCCGGTGGAGGCCCCGGAGGAGAAGGAAGCAGCGCCGAGCTCCCGGTGGGAGGGGGAAGCCCTGGCGGAGGCTTCTGAGGATGGGGAAGCCCTGCCGAGTTCCCCGGAGGTATGGGCAGCCCCGCCGAGTTCCCCGGGGGAGGCGGAAGCCCCGGCAGAGTTCCTGGAAGAGGGGGTAGCCCCGCCGTGTTTCCCACAGGACGGGGAAGCCCCGCCAAATAACCTAGAGGTGGGGGAAGCCCCACCGAGTTCAATAAAGGAGGGGAAAACCCCGACGGAGGCTCCGGCGGATGGGGAAGCCCCGGCGGAGGCCCCGGTGGAGAAGGAAGCCCTGGCGGAGTCCCTGGAGGAGGAAGTAGCCGCGGTGGAGGCCCCGGAAGAGGGGGAAGCCCCGCCGGGTTACCCGTGGGAGGGGGAAGCCCTGGCGGTGGCTTCTGAGGATGGGGAAGCCCCGGCGGAGTCCCTGGAGGAGGGGGAAGCCCCCCCGAGTTCCTTGGAGGAGGGGAAAGCCCCGGAATAGGCTCCGGAGGGGAGAAAGGCACGGGCAGAGGCCCCGGTGGAGGACTAAGTCCCAGCGGAGTCCCCGAAGAAGGGGGGAAGCCCCGCCGATTTCCCCGGAAGAGGGGGAAGCCCCGGCGGAGGTGTCGGATGAGAGGGAAGCCCCGGCGGAGTCCCTGGAGGAGGAAGTAGCCCCGGTGGAGGCCCCGGAGGTGAGGGAAGCCCCGCTGAGTTCCCCGTGGGAGGGGGAAGCCCTGGCGGAGGCTTCTGAGGATGGGGAAGCCCTGCCGAGTTCCCTGAAAGAGGGGGAAGCCCCGGCGGAGGCCCCGGAGGAGTGGGAAGCCCCTGCGGAGGCCCCGGAGAAGTGGAAATCCCCGGCGGAGGCCCCGAAGGAGAAGGAAGCCCCGGCGGTGGCCCCGGAGGAGGGGGAGGCACCGGCGGAGGCCCCGGCGGATGCCCCGGGGAAGGGGGAAGCCCCGATGAGTTCCTCGGGGAAGGAGGAAGCCCCGCTGAGTTCCTCGGGGAAGGGGGAAGCCCTGGCGGAGTCCCTGGCGGAGGGAGATGCCCCGCCGTATTCCCCGGAGGAGGGGGAAGCCCCGGCGGAGGCCCCTGAAGAGGGGGAAGCCCCGCCGAGTTCCCCGGAGGAGGGGGAAGCCCCTACGGAGGCCCCGGAGAAGGGGGAAGCCCGGTGGAGTCCCTGAAGAAGGGGGAAGCCCCGGCGGAGGCCTCGGAAAAGGCGGAAGGCCCTCCGAGTACCCCGGAGGAGGAGGAATCCCCCTAGTTCCACGAAAGATGAATAAGCCCCGGCGGAGGCTCCGGAGAAGGGGGAAGCACCACCGAGTTCCCCGGGGGAGGAAGAAGCCCCGGCGGAGTCCCTGGAGGAGAGGGATGACCCGCCGAGTTCCACGGAGGAGGGGTGAAGCCCCGGTTGAATCCCTGGAGGAGGGGGAATCCCCGGCGGAGGCAACGGAGAAGGGTTAAGCATCACCGAGTTCCCCGGGGGAGGGAGAAGCCCCGGCGGAGTCCCTGGCGGAGGGGGATGACCCGCCGAGTTCTTCGGAGGAGGGGAAAGCCCCCCGAATTCCCCGGAGTAGGGGGAAGCTCCGATGATTTCTTTGGGAGTCCCTTGCGGAAAGGGATGCCCCGCCGTGTTCCCCGGAGGAGAGGGAAGCCCCGGCGGAGGCCACTGAAGAGGAGGAAGGCCCGCCGAGCTTCCTAGGGGAGAGGAAAGCCCCGGCGGAGGCCCCTGAAGAGGGGGAAGGCCCTCCAAGTTCCCCGGAGGAGGGGGAAGCCCCGGCGGAGGCTTCGGAGGAGTAGGAAGCCCCGGCGGAGGCCCCGGAGGAGTGGGAAGTCCCGGAGGAGGCTTCGAAAGAGGGGGAAGCCCCGGAAGAGTCCCTGGACGAGGGGAAAACCCCGCCGAGTTTCCCTGAGAAGGGGGAGGCCCCGGTAGAGTCCCCGGAGGAGGAAGAAGCCCCGGCGGAGGCCCCGGAGGAGGGGAAAGCCCCAGCGGTGGCGCCGGAGTAGGGGGAAGCCCCGGCGGAGGCCCTGGAGGAGGTGTTAGCCCCGCCGAGTTCCCCGGAGGAGGGCGAAGCCTCGGGGGAGGCCCCGGAGGAGTTGGACGCCCCGGAGGAGGGGAATGCCCCGGCGGAGGCCCTGGAGGGGGGGGGGGAAGCCTCGGCGGAGGCCCCGGCGGAGGCCCCGGAGGAGGGGGAAGCCCCGCTGAGTTCCTCGGGGAAGGGGGAAGCCCCGGCGGAGTCCCTGGCGGAGGGGGATGCCCCACCGTGTTCACCGGAGGAGGGGGAAGCCCCGGCGGTGGCCCCTGAAGAGGGGGAAGCCCCGCCGAGTTTCCCTGTTGAGGGGGAAGCCCCGGCCGAGGCCCTGGAGGAGTGGGTAGCCCCGGCGGAGGCCCGGAGGAGTGGGAATCCCCGGCGGAGGCCCCGATGGAGAAGGAATCCCCGGCGGTGGCCCCGGAGGAGGGGGAGGCACGGCCGGAGGCCCCGGCGGAGGCCTTGGAAGAGGGGTAAGCCCGGTGGAGTCCCTGAAGGAGGGGGAAGCCCCGGCGGAGGCCTCGGAAAAGGCGGAAGGCCCTCCGAGTTCCCCGGGGGAGGGAGAAGCCCCGGCGGAGTCCTTGGCGGAGGGGAATGACCCGCCGAGTTCCCCGGAGGAGGGGAAAGTTCCCCAAATTCCCCGGAGGAGGGGGAAGCCCAGTGGAGTCCCTGGGGGAGGGGGAAGCCCCGGCGGAATCCCTGGCGGAGGGGGTTGCCCCGCCGTGTGCCTCGGAGTAGGGGGAAGCCCCGGCGGAGGTCCCTGAAGAGGGGGATGCCCGGTGGAGTCCCTGGGGGAGGGGAAAGCCCCGGCGGAGGCCACGGAGGAGGGGGAAGGCCCTCAGAGTTCCCCGGAGGAGGGCCCTTAGTTCCCCGGAGGAGGAAGAAGCCCCGGCGGAGGCCCCGGAGAAGGAGAAAGCACCGCCGAGCTCCCCGGGGGAGGGCGAAACCCCGGCGGAGGCCCCGGAGGAGTAGGAAGCCACGGAGGAGGGGGAAGCCCCGGCGGAGGCCCTGGAGGAAGTGAAAGCCCCCCCGAGTTCCCCGGAGGAGGGTGAAGCCCCTGGGGAGGCCCCGGAGGAGTGGGAAGCCCCGGAGGAGGGGAAAGCCCCGGCGGAGGCCCTGGAGGGGGGGGGGAAGCCCCGGCGGAGGCCCCGGAGGTGGGGGGAGCCCCAGTGGAGGCCCCGGAGTAGGGGGAAGCTCCGATGATTTCTTTGAGAAAGGGGAAAGCCCCGGCGGAGTCCCTGGCTGAAAGGGATGCCCCGCCGTGTTCCCCGGAGGAGAGGGAAACCCCGGCGGAGGCCACTGAAGAGGGGGAAGGCCCGCCGAGTTTCCCCGGGGAGGGGAAAGCCCCGGCGGAGGCTTCGGAGGAGTGGGAAGCCCCGGCGGAGGCCCCGGAGGAGTGGGAAGCCCCGGTGGAGGCTTCGGAGGAGGGGGAAGCCCCGGCAGAGTCCCTGGAGGAGGGGGAAATCCCGCCGAGTTTCCCGGAGGAGGGGGAGGCCCCGGTAGAGTCCCCGGAGAAGGAAGAAGCCCTGGCGGAGGCCCCGGAGGAGGGGGAAGCCCCAGCGGTGGCCCCGGAGTTGGGGGAAGCCCCGGCGGAGGCCCTGGAGGAGGTGTAAGCCCCGCCGATTTTCCCGGAGGTGGGCGAAGCCTCGGGGGAGGCCCCGAAGGAGTGGGACGCCCCGGAGGAGGGGAATGCCCCGGCGAAGGCCCAGGAGGGGGGTGGGGAAGCCCCGGCGGAGGCCCCGGAGGTGGGCGAAGCCCCAAACAGTTTCCCGGAGAAGGGGAAAGCCCCGGCGGAGGCCCCGGAGGAGGGGGAAGTCCCGGCGGATGCCCCGGAGGAGGTGGGAGCCCCGGTGGAGGCCCCGGAGAAGGGGGAAGCCCCGATGAAATCCTCAGGGAAGGAGAAAGCCCCGGCGGAGTCCCTGGCGGAGGGGGATGCCCCGCCGTGTTCCCCGGAGGAGGGGGAAGCCCTTGCGGAGGCCACTGAAGAGGAAGAAGCCCCGCCGAGTTTCCTCGGGGAGGGGAGAGCCTCGGCGGAGGCCCCTGAAGAGGGGGAAGCCCCGCCGAGTTTCCCCGGGGAGGGGGAAGCCCCGGCGGAGTCCCTGGCGGAGGGGGATGCCCCTGTGTTCCCCGGAGGAGGGGGAAAACCCCGCCGAGTTCCCCGGAGGATGAAGAAGCCCCGGCGGAGGCCCCGAAGGAGAAGGAAGCCCCGGCGAAGGCCCCGGAGGAGGGGCAGGCCCCGGCGGAGGCCCCGGCGGAGGCCCAGGAGGAGATGAAGCCCCGGCGGAGGCCCTGGAGAAGGGGGAAGCCCGGTGGAGTCCCTGGGGGAGGGGCAAGCCCCGGCGGCGGCCTCGGAGGAGGAAAAGGCCCTCCGAGTTCCCCGGAGAAGGGAGAAGTCCCGGCGGAGGCCCTGGAGGAGTGGGAAGCCCCGGCGGAGGCCCCGGAGGAGGTGGAAGCCCCGGCGGACACCTCGGAGTAGGGGGAAGGCCCTCCGAGTTCCCTGGAGGAGGGGGAAGCCCCGGTAGAGTCCCCGGAGGAGGGAGAAGCCCCGGATGAGGCCCCGGAAAAGGGGAAAGCCCCGCCGAGTTCCCCGGAGGAGGGGGAAGCCCCGGCGGAGTCCCTGGAGGAGGGGAATCCCCGGAGGAGTCCCCGGAGGACGGCGAAGCCCCTGGGGAGGCCCCGGAGGAGTGGGAAGCCCCGGAGGAGGGGAAAGCCCCGGCGGAGGCCCTGGAGGGGGGGGAAAGCCCCGGCGGAGGCCCTGGAGGAGGGGGAAGCCCCAAACAGTTTCCCGGAGGAGGGGAAAGCCCAGGCGGAGGCCCCTGAAGAGGGGAAAGCCCCGGCGGAGTCCCTGGAGGAGGGGAAGCCCCGGCGGAGTCCCTGGAGGAGGGGAAGCCCCGGCGGAGACCCCAGAGGAGTAGGGAAGCCCCGGCGGAGGCCCTGGAGGAGGGGGAAGCCCGGTGGAGTCCCTGGGGGAGGGGCAAGCCCCGGCGGAGACCTCTCAGAAGGGGGAAGGCCCTCCGAGTTCCCCGGTGGAGGGGGAAGCCCCGGCGGAGGCTTCGGAGGAGTGGGAAGCCCCAGCGGAGGCCCCGGAGGAGTGGGAAACCCCGGAGGAGGCTTCGGAGGAGGGGGAAGCCCGCCGAGTTTCCCGGAGGAGGGCGAAGCCCCGGGGGAGGCCCTGGAGGAGGTGTAAGCCCCGCCGAGTTCCCCGGAGGAGAGCGAAGCCCCGGGGGAGGCCCCGGAGGAGTGGGAAGCCCCGCCGAGTTCCCCGGAGGAGAGGGAAGCCCCGGCGGAGGCCCTGGAGGAAGGGGAAGCCCCGGCGGAGGCCCCGGAGGTGGGCGAAGCCCCAAACAGTTTCCCAGAGGAGGAGAAAGCCCCGGCGGAGGCCCTGGAGGTGGTTAATCCCCGCCGAGTTCCCCGGAGGAGGGCGAAGCCCCGGGGGAGGCCCCGGAGGAGTGGGAAGCCTCTCGAGTTCCCCGGAGGAGAGGGAAGCCCCGGCGGAGGCCCTGGAGGAAGGGGAAGCCCCGGCGGAGGCCCCGGAGGTGGGCGAAGCCCCAAACAGTTTCCCGGAGGAGGGGAAAGCCCCGGCGGAGGCCCCGGAGGAGGGGGAAGTCCCGGCGGATGCCCCGGAGGAGGTGGGAGCCCCGGTGGAGGCCCCGGAGAAGGGGGAAGCCCCGATGAGTTCCTCAGGGAAGGACAAAGCCCCGGCGGAGTCCCTGGCGGAGGGGGATGCCCCGCCGAGTTCCCCGGAGGAGGGGGAAGCCCCGGTAGAGTGTTCGGAGGAGGGAGAAGCCCCGGCTGAGGCCCCGGAAGAGGGGGAAGCCCCGCCGAGTTCCCCGGAGGGGGGGGAAGCCCCGCCGAGTTCCCCGGAGGGGGGGGATGCCCCGGCAGAGTCCCTGGAGGAGGGGAAGCCCCGGCGGAGTCCCCGAAGGAGGGGGAAGCCCCGGCGGAGGCCCCGGAGGAGTGGGAAGCCCCGGAGGAGGCCAAGGAGAAGGGGGAAGGCCCTCCGAGTACCCCGGAGGAGGGGGAAGCCCCGGTAGAGTCCCTGGAGGAGGGAGAAGCCCCGGCGGAGGCCCTACGGGAGTGGGAAGCCCCGGCGGTGGCCCCGGAGGAGTGGGAAGCCCCGGCGGAGGCCTTGGAGTAGGGGGAAGGCCCTCCGAGTTCCCCGGAGGAGGGGGAAGCCCCGGTAGAGTCCCCGGAGGAAGGAGAAGCCCCGGCTTAGCCCCGGAAGATGGGGAAGCCCCGCCTAGTTCCCCGGAGGAGGGGGATGCCCCGGCGGGGTCCCTGGAGGAGGGGGAAGCCCCGCTGAGTTCCCCGGAGGAGGGGGAAGCACCGGTGGTGTCCCTGGAGGAGGGGAAGCCCCGGCGGAGTCCCCGAAGGAGGGGGAAGCCTCGGCGGAGGCCCTGGAGGAGGGGGAAGCCTGGTGGAGTCCCTGGGGGAGGGGCAAGCCCCAGCGGAGGCCTCTCAGAAGGGGAAGGCCCTCCAAGTTCCCCGGAGGAGGGGGAAGCCCCTGCGGAGGCTTCGGAGGAGTGGGAAGCCCCGGCGGAGGCCCCGGAGGAGAGGGAAGCCCCGGCAGAGTCCCTGGAGGAGGGGGAAAAACCGCCGAGTTTCCCGGAGGAGGTGGAGGCCCCGGTAGAGTCCCCGGAGGAGGGCGAAGCCCCGGGGGAGGCCCCGGAGGAGTGGGAATCCTCGGAGGAGAGGAATGCCCCCGCGGAGGCCCCGGAGGTAGGCGAACCCCCAAACAGTTTCCCGGAGGAGGGGAAAGCCCCGGTAGAGTCCCCGGAGGAGGGAGAAGCCCCGGCGGAGGCCCCGGAAGAGGGGGAAGCCCCGCCGAGTTCCCCGGAGGAGAGGGAAGCCCCGGCGGAGTCCATGGAGGAGGGGGAAGCCCCGGCGGTGGCCCCGGAGGAGGGGAAGGTCCCGGCGGAGGCCCCGGAGGAGGGGGAAGCCCCGGTGGAGGCCTTGGAGGAGGGGGAAGGCCCTCCGAGTTCCCCGGAGGATGGGGAAGCCCCGGCGGAGGCCCCGGAGGATTGGGAAGCCCCGGCGGAGGCCCCGGAGGAGGGGGAAGCCCGGTGGAGTCCCTGGGGGAGTGGGAAGCCCCGGCGGAGGCCTCGGAAGAGGGGGAAGCCCCGCCGAGTTCCCCGGAGGACAGGGAAGCCCCGGCGGAGTCCATGGAGGAGGGGGAAGCCCCGGCGGTGGCCCCGGAGGAGGGGAAGGCCCCGGCGGAGGCCCCGGAGGAGGGGGAATCCCCGGCGGAGGCCTTGGAGAAGGGGGAAGCCCGGTGGAGTCCCTGGGGGAGGGGCAAGCCCCGGCGGAGGCCTCGGAGGAGGGGGAAGGCCCTCCGAGTTCCCCGGAGGATGGGAAAGCCCCGGCGGAGGCCCCGGAGGATTGGGAAGCCCCGGCGGAGGCCCCGGAGGAGTGGGAAGCCCCGGAGGAGGCCCCGGAGAAGAGGGAAGGCCCTCCGAGTTCCCCGGAGGAGGGGGAAGCCCCGGTAGAGTCCCCGGAGGAGGCAGAAGCCCCGGCGGAGGCCCCGGAGGAGTAAGAAGCCCCGGCGGAGGCCCCGGAGGAGTGGGAAGCCCCGGCGGAGGCCTCGGAGCAGGGGGAAAGCCCTCCGAGTTCCCCGGAGGAGGGGGAAGCCCCGGTAGAGTCCCCGGAGGAGGGAGAAGCACCGGCGGAGGCCCTGGAGGAGGGGGAAGCCCCGGCGGAGTCCCTGGAGGAGGGTGAAGCCCCGGCGGAGGCCCCGGAGGTGGGGGTAGCCCCGGCGGAGTCCCTGGAGGGGGGCGTAGCCCCGCCGGTGGCCCCGAAGAAGAAGGAAGCCCCGGCGGAGGCCTCGGAGGAGGGGAAAGGCCCTCCGAGTTTCCCGGAGGAGGAAGAAGCCCCGGCGGAGGCCCCGGAGAAGGAGAAAGCACCGCCGAGTTCCCCGGTGGAGGGCGAAGCCCCGGCGGAGGCCCCGGAGGAGTGGGAAGCCCCGGAGGAGGGGGAATCCCCGGCGGAGGCCCCGAAGGAGAAGAAAGCCCCGGCGGTGGCCCCGGAGGAGGGGGAGGCCCCGGCGGAGGCCCCGGCGGAGGCCCCGGAGGAGGGGGAAGTCCCGCTGAGTTCCTCGGGGAAGGGGGAAGCCCCGCTGAGTTCCTCTGGGAAGGGGGAAGCCCCGGCGGAGTCCCTGGCGGAGGGGGATGCCCCGCCGTGTTCCCCGGAGGAGGGGGAAGCCCCGGCTGAGGCCCCTGATGAGGGGGATGCCCCGCCGTGTTCCCCGGAGGAGGGGGAAGCCCCGGCTGAGGCCCCTGATGAGGGGGAAGCCCCGCCGAGTTTCCCCTGGGAGAGGAAAGCCCCGGCGGAGGCCCCTGAAGAGGGGGAAGCCCCGCCGAGCTTCCCTGGGAAGGGGGAAGCCCCGGCGGAGTCCCTGGCGGAGGGGGATGCCTCTGAGTTCCCCGGAGGAGGGGGAAACCCCGCCGAGTTCCCCGGAGGTGGGGGAGGCCCCGGTAGAGTCCCCGGAGGAGGGGGAAGCCCCGGCGGAGGCCCCGGAGGAGGGGGAAGCCCCGGCGGAGGCCCCGGAAGAGGGGGAAGCCCGGTGCCCTTAGGAAAAAGTACTATTGCATATGAATAGTTTTCTACAGTTACTTCACCAGTAGTGTATTGGTCATCACTATAGGAGTATTACTATTCATAATAACTATTGAGTTTACTATTTAAAAATACTATTGCAGATGAATAGTTTTCTTCCGTTACTACACCAGTAGTGTATTGGTCATTACTATAGGAGTATTACTATTCATATTAACTACTAGGTTTACTATTTGTATAAACTATTGGGAAAATTACTATTCATAAAAACTATTGGGAGAAACTATTGGAAGAAGTTATTAGTGATTTGGCCAATTTGATTTTGATTGGATTTAAAAATGACAGTGGCAAAAACAGGAAATATATTAGATAGTACTGATGCCAAAGTATCAATTGGCAAAGTAAATGTGGCAGGCAAAGAAATGCTACATAAATCCATATCAATTCAAGTATTAAACTGCAGTTTATTCATAAATCAGTCAATGTACAGATCAGTCTGTACATGTCAGTCAGTATCAGTCAATACAGATAATCAGTCAGTACAATCAGTAAGTACAGATAATTGATAATGCAATCAGCATTAGCATTTGACAGTAATCAAATCACATACGAAAAACAACAATAGTTGTGCAAAGTTAAGTTTAAAAACCTAGTATCTATTTAAGCTAGGTACTCATTATAAAAAAATGTTCAATTAACCTCATCTGCTATGAAGTCTAAGAGAAAAGCTACAGTAGGTTCGGTAATGTAAAACTTAACGTAGCCCACCAATAAGAACAATAATCTGAATGAGTAATGACATACGTATGTCAATTACGACATGAAAAAAGGTTCATATATACCTTATTTGGTAAGAAATTAAGCTACAGTAGTTTTGGTTGCGTAAAATGTAAATACTGATCACGTTGCTTTGGTTGATAGCAATATAAGATGACTGGCACACTGGACTACACAATAAAAAAAAAAAAGATGAACTAATCCTCATTTGGTAAAAGCTATACATAATGTAGTTTTTGTAACGTTAAACTCAACAGCCCACCAATAAGAACAATAATCTGAATGAAAACGACATACGTATGTCAATTACGACATGTAAAAAGGTTCATATTCCTTATTAGGAAAGAAAAGCTATAATAGTTATGGTAGCGTAAAATGTAAATACTGATAGCAATATAAGATGATATAAAAAAATGCTCTACTGCACGTGGCACACTGGACCTTAGAGCAGCAGCTGTCCCTGCCTTGGCGGCCTCGAAGCGTTGTTCAGCTTTGAACGGACGGCAGCGTCCAGTTCGTTGACTGTTGCAGCCTCAAAATGTTTACGCACGTAAGCTGAAACCGAAATGTCAAAGATTAAAATTACAGCACTGTAGGTAATGGCTGCATGTATTGGCTTGCCACAAGGAATTAATTTACCTCAATGGGAAGATTTATAATATAAGAAAGAACTTGAGTGTACATTGAGCAGTGTACCTATAGGGTGCAGCTTCCCTAAAAGAACTCACCTCGTAATGGATACAAGGTTGTAATGACAGTAGGGCGTAATGGAAACACCCGTTACGGGATTGCGGGGAAACAAGTACTTATCTACGGAGTCCTCATACTTACTACAACCAATTGATATTCTACAAATCTTGAAAACTCCCCAGCATATTCAAAGGTAGCTTCACTCAATCATCAATAATATTCAATAATAATAATCGATCATCAATAATGATCAGGTTTTAAGGAACACATTAAATGTATAAACCATTGGATTACTACAATTCCTGCAACCACTTGTGCAAGTAAATAGTTGCAATAAGAAAAGCCCACATTAAGTGAAGACTGGAACTGTAGTTGACCATTGAAAACTGGCTTCAGTGAGCATATGAGTTTGCAAGAAATGAAAGTTGGCAGAATGCCAGGACAATCTCGGCCTCATTGGAATTGCAGGCTGATGTGTACCAGCTAACGTTACCATAGTTTCGAACTGCCCCGGTTGACTCACCATAGATGCACTCTACTTTACTCCTGTCCAGCTTCTGTTTTATGACAGTTCCCGGCCGGGAAGTGTTGGCTTTGAGCCCAGTCAAAGAAGACTTTTTCAGAATTTCATTGCCGAAGACGGCTTGCAGCAAATCTCCCACCAATTTCGGCAAAGACCGATGATTGCATAACCGCTGGGTCTTGTCAGAAATCAAGCTCTCCAGCGTCATCTGATCATGGAATGAAACAACATTCATTAAAAACAAAAAATCGAATGGTAATGTTAATATAGATTGTTCCAAGTTTTTAACTCCTAGAAGAGGTCCAAACTATAAAAATTCCAACTGAATTTGATGCTAGTGTTTAGCTGAATTCAGTTGTCACTTCTAGTTGAGATCTCAACCAAGAGTTAAAAACTTGGTAAAACTGGACATTAATGACCTTTAGGTTGTTAGGGTGGGTAGCCAAAAAATAGTAAAGATTAAGTTACGCCATTGTGCGTCTCTAACTGAAGTGTAAGCAGGGAACGGTCCGTCACTGGTCATCTTGTGATTAGGCAGTTTCTTTAAATAGTAAAAGACCAGTAACAATAAAAAATAATATTCTTGCCCATTCGACAATTTAATTACACACTGGCTCTGAGCTATATTCTTTCACTTTGGACTGTAAAACCTGTAACTTACATCTGAGGGGTTGCATTCCTGTGTGTTCGAGTCGTCCATCATGTCAATCAACGCCTACGCTGGAGTCGATGGCAAGGAAGTGGGACGCTTCGTAGTGGGGACGCTTTCGGGACCAGTTGTTGGCAAACAACGCTTGTCGGCAAATGGTTCTGGTGTCGATGGCAATGAAGTGGGACGCTTCGTAGTGGGGACGCTTTCGGGACCAGTTGTTGGCAAACAACGCTTGTCGGCCAATGATTCTGGTGTCGATGGCAATGAAGAGGGACGCTTCACACTAGCCGGCAAGGAAAACTTATCGGCCATTAGTGGTGCTGGAGTAGATGAAGTCAACGGCAAGTGGCGCTTGGTCAGGGGTCCCATCGTGTCTGCCAGACACCCTAGCCTTTTTGTTGCCTTCTGGCAAGAATCAAGTAGGCCCGGTAAATCTGAAAGGTAGAAAAAGACAAGTAGGTAATTATTAAGAAAGTAACCCAATTTTATTAATATTGGCTTTTGAAAACAGCATTGAAAACTGAACTTTGGTAATATATTATTATAGGTACAGCACTTGTTGTTGTGATTTTGTGGTTAGTGCTTTTTGAAAACACTCAGCCCTAAATTGAACCCTAATGCCTTTTGATGGAACAATGTTAGGTACCTAAACTGCATTTTGCGTGAAGGAGAGTGGATTTGCACCTTTCAAAAGAACGGCCACTGCTGATAAACACGAGCTAAGAGTTTCAAAATACAAGCTAGCAAGACAAAAGGCTATACATATAAACACTATTTATGATACAGATGTTTAGTTATAACCACATTACAATTAATCACTAGCGACAAACTTTTTCAACCCTTATGTATATTGAAGACATTTAGTTGAAATTTCGCCTGCCAATTAACTTACTTTCTGCAAGGCTCCACATATTTCGGCTGGCTGTAAGCTCTTCCTTCAACCGTCTGTTCTTCTCGTTCAGCACACTTATCTTGGTGCAAAGCTGCCACTTGGACATTTTAGAATCATCTTCATCCGACTCTGACTCACTGTCTGGGATTGTCAGATATGGTTTCGTCTGAAAGGAAACAAATAAATTCAGATAAAACATGGGATAATTAATTAAAAACTAGTACCTTATACCTACACAAAACAATTTGATAATCATCTAGAATATTGAAACCTCTTTCAACGTACCGATTTCGTTACTTGAACGGCATCTGTAACGTCCACCTAAGAAACATTTTGGCCATTAGTTGTTTTCTTTTAATATATTCACATACATTTTGGGGTATTTTGAGGAGTGTTCTTACCGCTTCCACACTAGACATCTTTTGTTCGTGAACCTTGTTCAGCAAGGCGAGGGCAGCAGACTTTTTTGTCTCTTTTAGAGAAGGCGGCTTGGCAGGCTATAGAAAGAAAATTGAAGTCCATGGAATGGTAACTCGATGCATGGTTTATTGGTCTGCATGTTGGATTTGTTGCATCAGGTTACTCACCTTCTCAGGTTCTTTCGTCGCCTTCAATGGCTCCCTGCGGCGCAGAGGGGACGAAATTGTCCCATATTTTAACATATTTTTGGATGCATGGAGCATTTCTTTGTAGCCTGTCGACGAACCATGGAATTATAAAATATCCTGTAATTCCTACCTACTACCTACCTACCTACGTTATGGTATGTTTATAAGCAGGTAGAAGATCATTAATTGAGAATAACGTTTAGTTTATTTATAAAATTGAAGAAAAATAAATTTTTCAGCCAAAGGTTAAGTTTATTTTTAAATAAAAAATTAGCCAAATAATTTTTTATTTAAATATCAAAATTTACAGGGAGGGAAATTTACAGGGAGGATTTACAGGGATGGGTTCTACTCACTTCCCAACGCCAGCACTGTGCCACCAACTGTCTCCCAAGAAACATTCTTGGTAAGTTCAGGCATCAGTTTGGGCTCTTTTATCTGGCAACTGGGGCAGCGAACCTTGTAGGTTTGTTCTACGGCCGGCGAGATTTCTTTCTCAACGAAGAAACAATGATACCCCACCGAAAAACAGTTGTCTTCGTTGGGAAATTCTAGCACACAGCAATTTTCCTCAGCGAACTCCATAATTTTAGATAAAAATCTCACCAGTCGAAGCAACAAACACACGAGGACAGGCAAAAACGTCAACCTCTATAACGGAAACGGATGTCCATTTGAATTCGCCATGGCGCAACGAGTGGGAAGTTTGAAGTACAAGGACGAATTGTATATGAATGGTATTTATCATTAGCAGCTAGGATTAACTGTTTAATTATATGTAATACAATTTTATTTAGAGCATAAGTTTAATGGTATATTAGTATTTAGTTGCAACGTTTCTGGACATTATTTTAATTTTTTTGCCGTAGTTGTCAAAACTGCCGCGGGTGACAGCTGTTGACTGGCAGGCGCGAAGTGTTTGACATCTTTGTGTTTGACTTCAGATTTCGCGCTGAGGTTATAATCCTAGATAATAAGTGAGAGTATTACAACCTTTTCAAATTCAGTGGTACTATGACGTAAGTAAACTGTAAAAGAAAAGAACAAATTATTTTGTAATGTTTTGGTAGTTTAAGGTTATAAATAATGTGCTCATAGTGCATGTATTTATTATTTATACCTAATATGTTTACAACATTTAATCTGTTGTAGGTTTTAAAGTTCCTATCATGGACAGTCTATAATATAGGTCCATGTTCCTATAGTCACGATGAGGAGATATAAACTCTACTTGGGCGATGACCATGTGGATGTACCACGGTCAACAAGGAGCCGGAGGTCTCATGAGGAAAGTAACGATTAGCCAGAGGATATCGATATTCCGCTGCACGTTGCCCAGGCAGATATGGAGATTGTTGGTGAACTGGTAAGTTTCTCATGGTATGGGTTCGATCATTTATTTTCATTTAATGTTTAGATCCTCTCCCTCTTTCTTTTTCACTCTTTCTTTATTTCTTTGGTACCTATGGCAAAATATGCCTTTTAACTTTCTGTAAGTTTATCATGCATAGGTGCATTTACTTACTATAGAATGCATTTTTGTTGCAGGATGATAACAATGACTTCATAAATATGATTGAGGGCACTCAGTTCGTGGAGGCTGAGCTAGAAAATGAAAATACTCTAAATGTAAGTTAAAAACCTAAGGAATATTAACAATTAGGTGTAGGTACCTACATTTCGATGGTCGAAATGATATGTTAGTTATCTACTGTACCTGCTTCACAAGATTCCTATGCATTTAATTTAAGTAAATGAACTAATACACATAATTGTTACAGCATGGGATTTCAGAGCATCTAGAAAACGACACAGAATTGAACGCTGATCCTGACATTGTTAATGAGGATGAATACTTGGACGCTGCATTTGGAAATGAAAATGCAGAAAATGTAAGCTTAAGAATTATAATTTTAGTAGGGATTTAGCTGGGTACCTACCATGGTAGAGCTCCCTGGTACGTTTACCCCTAAACTGGCTAAATGCAATATCAAATTATAATAATAGATCATGTTATTAATTAGCAAACATGCAAACACCCAACAGGGCATAGTGCCAACATGTGGAGCAAGTAACGTTGGCATATGTTCCCCGAGTTCACTAGTCGACTAGCAAATGGATCAAGGAAGAGGACACCGGAGAATTCTGAATGAATATACCTATATCTCGGAAAATATCAGAAATATTGCTTTGGACTATATAAGCTATTTGTGGGCGATATTTTACAATTTTAAATAAAATAATTCAACTAGATACCTATATTGCTTACTTAAAATAATCTTTGTACCTACCCCTCATTTTAAGTAGGGCTACATTATATTATGTTTTTCTTTTTGCCAACTACCTATATATACTCTCACTTTTTGACATGGTATTTAAATAATACACATTTAAATATCATGTTATTTCAACTGTGTATAGGTATATACTTCCGGCTCGTCAAACCATTTAATAAATTTTGTCATGTTAAGTTTCCTCATTTCTAATCTAATGTCCATCATTTTGTTTGCCTTTTGGACACAATGACAATTAAAATCATTTTATATCCGACGGATAATTATTGAAGTAAATCAATTGTTTATAGCTACTCTGGTATTTCTTTCATGGAAGTGAACAATACATATACCCTGGCTCTAGCATTACAAGAAAACAGAGTGAGGCCCTGATTTTGTCGTTTGTTACGAGATACCATCTTTCGGAGATAGGACTTCGCGACCTCCTTGAACTGATCAACCTGCATTCACTCAGTGTTGTTCATCAATCTAAGTATTTTTTTCTGAAGGATTTAAACCTTGCCAAATCTGTTGAGCATCATTTCTACTGCCCAAGCTGCAAGAGTGCACTGGAATTCACAGCAAATGAAAAAGCAACAAAATGTTCAATGGCAAGCTGCGATTTGTTCAACGCAGAGAAGAGCAAGTCCGAACTTCTAAGAACAGGAAGTTACTTTCTTCACATGCCTCTTGGCCCGCAACTGATCGCTTTGTTGGACAATCCTGAAGTTTGTAAAAAACTACGAGTGGACACTGATACGAAGAGTGATGTGCCATCAGGACATATGTACAGAACACTTGAAGCCAATAATGTGATTGGACCAAACGACATTACGCTGCAATGGAATACTGACGGAGCTTCGGCAGCCAAGTCTTCAAAGTGCAGCATATGGCCCATTCAATGTGCTATCAATGAACTACCTCCGGCACTGGATGCTGCTGGTTTTCAGCGTTACCATCTACCTCCAAGAAAAAATCATGCAACCTGATCAAGAACTGGCCAAGGTTGCAATATGTCGTTTTGTAATAGAGTCTGAAACACTCTACGGCAAGGGGTGGATGACTTACAACATGCACACCTGCTTGCATATCCCACAAGCGGTTCAAAATTGGGGTGCTCTTTGGGGATCTTCAACTTTCATGTTTGAACACTTCAACGGAGTCTTGCTGAACTTGTTCACCGGCACACAACATTTTTCCGATCAAATCTTTCGAAATTATGAGCGGCTGAAGAAAATGAATAAAATTATCAACTCCAGTTCAAATGAAAACTGGGACCCAATGGCCAAACACCTCTTGAAAAATATGGCTGGAAAATATTTCTCATTTAAAGCCAAGCAGTCAGCGACAGTAGTAATGTTTGGTGCCGCGAAGCGAGCGACTTTGTCGATCTTTCAGCAGATCAGCATCGAAGCATATCTTGAAGACCATGTTATGGGAGAAAATCCAGTCGACGTTGACCTAACCGATTTACTTTGCTACCAAAGGTTTTTGGTACATGGTTTTGTACTGAATGCAAGTAACTACGAACGCTTGCAACGGCGCACAAACGATCTGGTTCGTCTTGATGATGGACATTTTTTCCAAATTTCATATCTGCTGGATATGGGCATTAATATCCAAAACCCATTCTACAGATACCTGATTATTGGTCAACACCTTACAGTAATCGATGAAAACATTTGCTCAAACGGACAGTTTAAGTCGAGCATGTTTATACGTTCAATGATTATGCCTTCGGAGGACAGTGCAACAATTGTCATACACCCGAACAAGATTGTGAAGAAATATATCGCCATATATTTAGAAGAGAAGCAATTTGTTTGTGAACTTGTTAATTCAATTGAAAGAGATGAGGTATCAGTGTGTGCGCAGTGGCGCTATACGTATACCTTCAAGTCAAGTAATTTTTATACTATATTTTTTGTTCACTGGCGCAGTGATTTTCTTATTGTACATTGTTTTGTGTGAGCTAGTCGCGGTGTCTTTCTGGCGGCAGACACGCGTTGTACTAGTGGTAGAAGACGGACAGGGACACTTGCAGAATGTGCAATTGCTGCAGCTCACCATTATACAGGAGTATAGGCCTACGTCGGGAGACCTGTGATAAAAAAAAAAACGCGCCAAAACTTATACCTCTTGGCTGGTGTGGAAATTTAGTTACATCGGTTGCATCGACAAGCTCTGCCGGTAACTTCACAACTCGGTGTAGGTACTATACCAGGTACTTCAGACCATAAATTAATTATGAATTAGTCCGAAAAATGTGTTCAGAGATGAATCAAATAAAAATCGTTCCGAAAATTATTAAAATCGGTCCTGCCGTTGGCAGGTGCGAGATTGACAACAATATATGGCTTTCTCAACCAAACACATTATTAACATGCAGCAAAATTAGATTGAATGCTTCCAGGAGTAAAAAAAACTCTGTCCTACATATTTTGGACCATGTACTTTTAAAGTAGTCATTAGTGCCCCAGAAAACTATTGACTTGTCATTTTAAATTAGTTTTACTATAAGAGATTCTGTAGTAAAAATGAATTTACTATTAATGTAATTACTATTGCAGGTTTACTATTTATGAACTAGTAGTAAACTGACATTACTACTGCCTGATGTTACTATTGAGCATATTACTACTGATGAAAGTGTAGTAAACCAAGAAAACTATTCGATGTGCCAGACCTCTTTCATCAAACTATTGCCTCTCAATAGTTTTTACAGAATAACTATTCAACCCCAATAGTTTATTAACATTACTATTAATTCCAAATAGTTCTTTTTCCTAAGGGTGGAGTCCCTGGGGGAGGGGCAAGCCCCGGCAGAGGCCTCGGAGGAGGGGGAAGGCCCTCCGAGTTCCCCGGAGGATGGGGAAGCCCCGGCGGAGGCCCCGGAGGATTGGGAAGCCCCGGCGGAGGCCCCGGAGGAGTGGGAAGCCCCGGAGGAGGCCCCGGAGAAGAGGGAAGGCCCTCCGAGTTCCCCGGAGGAGGGGGAAGCCCCGGTAGAGTCCCCGGAGGAGGGAGAAGCCCCGGCGGAGGCCCCGGAGGAGTAAGAAGCCCCGGCGGAGGCCCCGGAGGAGTGGGAAGCCCCGGCGGAGGCCTCGGAGCAGGGGGAAAGCCCTCCGAGTTCCCCGGAGGAGGGGGAAGCCCCGGTAGAGTCCCCGGAGGAGGGAGAAGCACCGGCGGAGGCCCTGGAGGAGGGGGAAGCCCCGGCGGAGTCCCTGGAGGAGGGTGAAGCCCCGGCGGAGGCCCCGGAGGTGGGGGTAGCCCCGGCGGAGTCCCTGGAGGGGGGCGTAGCCCCGCCGGTGGCCCCGAAGAAGAAGGAAGCCCCGGCGGTGGCCCCGGAAGAGGGGGGAGGCTTCGGCGGAGGCCCCGGAGGTGGGGAAAGCCCCGCTGAGTTCTATGGGGAAGGGGGAAGCCCCGACGGAGTCCCTGGCGGAGGGGGATCCCCGGCGGAGGCCCCGGAGGAGGGGGAAGCCCGGAGGAGTCCCAGGGGGGGGGGGGCAGCGGAGGCCTCGGAGGAGGGGTAAGGCCCTCCGAGTTTCCCGGAGGAGGAAGAAGCCCCGGCGGAGGCCCCGGAGAAAGAGAAAGCACCGCCGAGTTCCCCGGTGGAGGGCGAAGCCCCGGCGGAGGCCCCGGAGGAGTGGAAAGCCACGGAGGAGGGGGAATCCCCGGCGGAGGCCCCGAAGGAGAAGGAAGCCCCGGCGGTGGCCCCGGAGGAGGGGGAGGCCCCGGCGGAGGCCCCGGCGGAGGCCTCGGAGGAGGGGAAAGGCCCTCCGAGTTTCCCGGAGGAGGAAGAAGCCCCGGCGGAGGCCCCGGAGAAGGAGAAAGCACCGCCGAGTTCCCCGGTGGAGGGCGAAGCCCCGGCGGAGGCCCCGGAGGAGTGGGAAGCCCCGGAGGAGGGGGAATCCCCGGCGGAGGCCCCGAAGGAGAAGAAAGCCCCGGCGGTGGCCCCGGAGGAGGGGGAGGCCCCGGCGGAGGCCCCGGCGGAGGCCCCGGAGGAGGGGGAAGTCCCGCTGAGTTCCTCGGGGAAGGGGGAAGCCCCGCTGAGTTCCTCTGGGAAGGGGGAAGCCCCGGCGGAGTCCCTGGCGGAGGGGGATGCCCCGCCGTGTTCCCCGGAGGAGGGGGAAGCCCCGGCTGAGGCCCCTGATGAGGGGGATGCCCCGCCGTGTTCCCCGGAGGAGGGGGAAGCCCCGGCTGAGGCCCCTGATGAGGGGGAAGCCCCGCCGAGTTTCCCCTGGGAGAGGAAAGCCCCGGCGGAGGCCCCTGAAGAGGGGGAAGCCCCGCCGAGCTTCCCTGGGAAGGGGGAAGCCCCGGCGGAGTCCCTGGCGGAGGGGGATGCCTCTGAGTTCCCCGGAGGAGGGGGAAACCCCGCCGAGTTCCCCGGAGGTGGGGGAGGCCCCGGTAGAGTCCCCGGAGGAGGGGGAAGCCCCGGCGGAGGCCCCGGAGGAGGGGGAAGCCCCGGCGGAGGCCCCGGAAGAGGGGGAAGCCCGGTGCCCTTAGGAAAAAGTACTATTGCATATGAATAGTTTTCTACAGTTACTTCACCAGTAGTGTATTGGTCATCACTATAGGAGTATTACTATTCATAATAACTATTGAGTTTACTATTTAAAAATACTATTGCAGATGAATAGTTTTCTTCCGTTACTACACCAGTAGTGTATTGGTCATTACTATAGGAGTATTACTATTCATATTAACTACTAGGTTTACTATTTGTATAAACTATTGGGAAAATTTCTATTCATAAAAACTATTGGGAGAAACTATTGGAAGAAGTTATTAGTGATTTGGCCAATTTGATTTTGATTAGATTTAAAAATGACAGTGGCAAAAACAGGAAATATATTAGATAGTACTGATGCCAAAGTATCAATTGGCAAAGTAAATGTGGCAGGCAAAGAAATGCTACATAAATCCATATCAATTCAAGTATTAAACTGCAGTTTATTCATAAATCAGTCAATGTACAGATCAGTCTGTACATGTCAGTCAGTATCAGTCAATACAGATAATCAGTCAGTACAATCAGTAAGTACAGATAATTGATAATGCAATCAGCATTAGCATTTGACAGTAATCAAATCACATACGAAAAACAACAATAGTTGTGCAAAGTTAAGTTTAAAAACCTAGTATCTATTTAAGCTAGGTACTCATTATAAAAAAATGTTCAATTAACCTCATCTGCTATGAAGTCTAAGAGAAAAGCTACAGTAGGTTCGGTAATGTAAAACTTAACGTAGCCCACCAATAAGAACAATAATCTGAATGAGTAATGACATACGTATGTCAATTACGACATGAAAAAAGGTTCATATATACCTTATTTGGTAAGAAATTAAGCTACAGTAGTTTTGGTTGCGTAAAATGTAAATACTGATCACGTTGCTTTGGTTGATAGCAATATAAGATGACTGGCACACTGGACTACACAATAAAAAAAAAAAAGATGAACTAATCCTCATTTGGTAAAAGCTATACATAATGTAGTTTTTGTAACGTAAAACTCAACAGCCCACCAATAAGAACAATAATCTGAATGAAAACGACATACGTATGTCAATTACGACATGTAAAAAGGTTCATATTCCTTATTAGGAAAGAAAAGCTATAGTAGTTATGGTAGCGTAAAATGTAAATACTGATAGCAATATAAGATGATATAAAAAAATGCTCTACTGCACGTGGCACACTGGACCTTAGAGCAGCAGCTGTCCCTGCCTTGGCGGCCTCGAAGCGTTGTTCAGCTTTGAACGGACGGCAGCGTCCAGGTCGTTGACTGTTGCAGCCTCAAAATGTTTACGCACGTAAGCTGAAACCGAAATGTCAAAGATTAAAATTACAGCACTGTAGGTAATGGCTGCATGTATTGGCTTGCCACAAGGAATTAATTTACCTCAATGGGAAGATTTATAATATAAGAAAGAACTTGAGTGTACATTGAGCAGTGTACCTATAGGGTGCAGCTTCCCTAAAAGAACTCACCTCGTAATGGATACAAGGTTGTAATGACAGTAGGGCGTAATGGAAACACCCGTTACGGGATTGCGGGGAAACAAGTACTTATCTACGGAGTCCTCATACTTACTACAACCAATTGATATTCTACAAATCTTGAAAACTCCCCAGCATATTCAAAGGTAGCTTCACTCAATCATCAATAATATTCAATAATAATAATCGATCATCAATAATGATCAGGTTTTAAGGAACACATTAAATGTATAAACCATTGGATTACTACAATTCCTGCAACCACTTGTGCAAGTAAATAGTTGCAATAAGAAAAGCCCACATTAAGTGAAGACTGGAACTGTAGTTGACCATTGAAAACTGGCTTCAGTGAGCATATGAGTTTGCAAGAAATGAAAGTTGGCAGAATGCCAGGACAATCTCGGCCTCATTGGAATTGCAGGCTGATGTGTACCAGCTAACGTTACCATAGTTTCGAACTGCCCCGGTTGACTCACCATAGATGCACTCTACTTTACTCCTGTCCAGCTTCTGTTTTATGACAGTTCCCGGCCGGGAAGTGTTGGCTTTGAGCCCAGTCAAAGAAGACTTTTTCAGAATTTCATTGCCGAAGACGGCTTGCAGCAAATCTCCCACCAATTTCGGCAAAGACCGATGATTGCATAACCGCTGGGTCTTGTCAGAAATCAAGCTCTCCAGCGTCATCTGATCATGGAATGAAACAACATTCATTAAAAACAAAAAATCGAATGGTAATGTTAATATAGATTGTTCCAAGTTTTTAACTCCTAGAAGAGGTCCAAACTATAAAAATTCCAACTGAATTTGATGCTAGTGTTTAGCTGAATTCAGTTGTCACTTCTAGTTGAGATCTCAACCAAGAGTTAAAAACTTGGTAAAACTGGACATTAATGACCTTTAGGTTGTTAGGGTGGGTAGCCAAAAAATAGTAAAGATTAAGTTACGCCATTGTGCGTCTCTAACTGAAGTGTAAGCAGGGAACGGTCCGTCACTGGTCATCTTGTGATTAGGCAGTTTCTTTAAATAGTAAAAGACCAGTAACAATAAAAAATAATATTCTTGCCCATTCGACAATTTAATTACACACTGGCTCTGAGCTATATTCTTTCACTTTGGACTGTAAAACCTGTAACTTACATCTGAGGGGTTGCATTCCTGTGTGTTCGAGTCGTCCATCATGTCAATCAACGCCTACGCTGGAGTCGATGGCAAGGAAGTGGGACGCTTCGTAGTGGGGACGCTTTCGGGACCAGTTGTTGGCAAACAACGCTTGTCGGCAAATGGTTCTGGTGTCGATGGCAATGAAGTGGGACGCTTCGTAGTGGGGACGCTTTCGGGACCAGTTGTTGGCAAACAACGCTTGTCGGCCAATGATTCTGGTGTCGATGGCAATGAAGAGGGACGCTTCACACTAGCCGGCAAGGAAAACTTATCGGCCATTAGTGGTGCTGGAGTAGATGAAGTCAACGGCAAGTGGCGCTTGGTCAGGGGTCCCATCGTGTCTGCCAGACACCCTAGCCTTTTTGTTGCCTTCTGGCAAGAATCAAGTAGGCCCGGTAAATCTGAAAGGTAGAAAAAGACAAGTAGGTAATTATTAAGAAAGTAACCCAATTTTATTAATATTGGCTTTTGAAAACAGCATTGAAAACTGAACTTTGGTAATATATTATTATAGGTACAGCACTTGTTGTTGTGATTTTGTGGTTAGTGCTTTTTGAAAACACTCAGCCCTAAATTGAACCCTAATGCCTTTTGATGGAACAATGTTAGGTACCTAAACTGCATTTTGCGTGAAGGAGAGTGGATTTGCACCTTTCAAAAGAACGGCCACTGCTGATAAACACGAGCTAAGAGTTTCAAAATACAAGCTAGCAAGACAAAAGGCTATACATATAAACACTATTTATGATACAGATGCTTAGTTATAACCACATTACAATTAATCACTAGCGACAAACTTTTTCAACCCTTATGTATATTGAAGACATTTAGTTGAAATTTCGCCTGCCAATTAACTTACTTTCTGCAAGGCTCCACATATTTCGGCTGGCTGTAAGCTCTTCCTTCAACCGTCTGTTCTTCTCGTTCAGCACACTTATCTTGGTGCAAAGCTGCCACTTGGACATTTTAGAATCATCTTCATCCGACTCTGACTCACTGTCTGGGATTGTCAGATATGGTTTCGTCTGAAAGGAAACAAATAAATTCAGATAAAACATGGGATAATTAATTAAAAACTAGTACCTTATACCTACACAAAACAATTTGATAATCATCTAGAATATTGAAACCTCTTTCAACGTACCGATTTCGTTACTTGAACGGCATCTGTAACGTCCACCTAAGAAACATTTTGGCCATTAGTTGTTTTCTTTTAATATATTCACATACATTTTGGGGTATTTTGAGGAGTGTTCTTACCGCTTCCACACTAGACATCTTTTGTTCGTGAACCTTGTTCAGCAAGGCGAGGGCAGCAGACTTTTTTGTCTCTTTTAGAGAAGGCGGCTTGGCAGGCTATAGAAAGAAAATTTAAGTCCATGGAATGGTAACTCGATGCATGGTTTATTGGTCTGCATGTTGGATTTGTTGCATCAGGTTACTCACCTTCTCAGGTTCTTTCGTCGCCTTCAATGGCTCCCTGCGGCGCAGAGGGGACGAAATTGTCCCATATTTTAACATATTTTTGGATGCATGGAGCATTTCTTTGTAGCCTGTCGACGAACCATGGAATTATAAAATATCCTGTAATTCCTACCTACTACCTACCTACCTACGTTATGGTATGTTTATAAGCAGGTAGAAGATCATTAATTGAGAATAACGTTTAGTTTATTTATAAAATTGAAGAAAAATAAATTTTTCAGCCAAAGGTTAAGTTTATTTTTAAATAAAAAATTAGCCAAATAATTTTTTATTTAAATATCAAAATTTACAGGGAGGGAAATTTACAGGGAGGATTTACAGGGATGGGTTCTACTCACTTCCCAACGCCAGCACTGTGCCACCAACTGTCTCCCAAGAAACATTCTTGGTAAGTTCAGGCATCAGTTTGGGCTCTTTTATCTGGCAACTGGGGCAGCGAACCTTGTAGGTTTGTTCTACGGCCGGCGAGATTTCTTTCTCAACGAAGAAACAATGATACCCCACCGAAAAACAGTTGTCTTCGTTGGGAAATTCTAGCACACAGCAATTTTCCTCAGCGAACTCCATAATTTTAGATAAAAATCTCACCAGTCGAAGCAACAAACACACGAGGACAGGCAAAAACGTCAACCTCTATAACGGAAACGGATGTCCATTTGAATTCGCCATGGCGCAACGAGTGGGAAGTTTGAAGTACAAGGACGAATTGTATATGAATGGTATTTATCATTAGCAGCTAGGATTAACTGTTTAATTATATGTAATACAATTTTATTTAGAGCATAAGTTTAATGGTATATTAGTATTTAGTTGCAACGTTTCTGGACATTATTTTAATTTTTTTGCCGTAGTTGTCAAAACTGCCGCGGGTGACAGCTGTTGACTGGCAGGCGCGAAGTGTTTGACATCTTTGTGTTTGACTTCAGATTTCGCGCTGAGGTTATAATCCTAGATAATAAGTGAGAGTATTACAACCTTTTCAAATTCAGTGGTACTATGACGTAAGTAAACTGTAAAAGAAAAGAACAAATTATTTTGTAATGTTTTGGTAGTTTAAGGTTATAAATAATGTGCTCATAGTGCATGTATTTATTATTTATACCTAATATGTTTACAACATTTAATCTGTTGTAGGTTTTAAAGTTCCTATCATGGACAGTCTATAATATAGGTCCATGTTCCTATAGTCACGATGAGGAGATATAAACTCTACTTGGGCGATGACCATGTGGATGTACCACGGTCAACAAGGAGCCGGAGGTCTCATGAGGAAAGTAACGATTAGCCAGAGGATATCGATATTCCGCTGCACGTTGCCCAGGCAGATATGGAGATTGTTGGTGAACTGGTAAGTTTCTCATGGTATGGGTTCGATCATTTATTTTCATTTAATGTTTAGATCCTCTCCCTCTTTCTTTTTCACTCTTTCTTTATTTCTTTGGTACCTATGGCAAAATATGCCTTTTAACTTTCTGTAAGTTTATCATGCATAGGTGCATTTACTTACTATAGAATGCATTTTTGTTGCAGGATGATAACAATGACTTCATAAATATGATTGAGGGCACTCAGTTCGTGGAGGCTGAGCTAGAAAATGAAAATACTCTAAATGTAAGTTAAAAACCTAAGGAATATTAACAATTAGGTGTAGGTACCTACATTTCGATGGTCGAAATGATATGTTAGTTATCTACTGTACCTGCTTCACAAGATTCCTATGCATTTAATTTAAGTAAATGAACTAATACACATAATTGTTACAGCATGGGATTTCAGAGCATCTAGAAAACGACACAGAATTGAACGCTGATCCTGACATTGTTAATGAGGATGAATACTTGGACGCTGCATTTGGAAATGAAAATGCAGAAAATGTAAGCTTAAGAATTATAATTTTAGTAGGGATTTAGCTGGGTACCTACCATGGTAGAGCTCCCTGGTACGTTTACCCCTAAACTGGCTAAATGCAATATCAAATTATAATAATAGATCATGTTATTAATTAGCAAACATGCAAACACCCAACAGGGCATAGTGCCAACATGTGGAGCAAGTAACGTTGGCATATGTTCCCCGAGTTCACTAGTCGACTAGCAAATGGATCAAGGAAGAGGACACCGGAGAATTCTGAATGAATATACCTATATCTCGGAAAATATCAGAAATATTGCTTTGGACTATATAAGCTATTTGTGGGCGATATTTTACAATTTTAAATAAAATAATTCAACTAGATACCTATATTGCTTACTTAAAATAATCTTTGTACCTACCCCTCATTTTAAGTAGGGCTACATTATATTATGTTTTTCTTTTTGCCAACTACCTATATATACTCTCACTTTTTGACATGGTATTTAAATAATACACATTTAAATATCATGTTATTTCAACTGTGTATAGGTATATACTTCCGGCTCGTCAAACCATTCAATAAATTTTGTCATGTTAAGTTTCCTCATTTCTAATCTAATGTCCATCATTTTGTTTGCCTTTTGGACACAATGACAATTAAAATCATTTTATATCCGACGGATAATTATTGAAGTAAATCAATTGTTTATAGCTACTCTGGTATTTCTTTCATGGAAGTGAACAATACATATACCCTGGCTCTAGCATTACAAGAAAACAGAGTGAGGCCCTGATTTTGTCGTTTGTTACGAGATACCATCTTTCGGAGATAGGACTTCGCGACCTCCTTGAACTGATCAACCTGCATTCACTCAGTGTTGTTCATCAATCTAAGTATTTTTTTCTGAAGGATTTAAACCTTGCCAAATCTGTTGAGCATCATTTCTACTGCCCAAGCTGCAAGAGTGCACTGGAATTCACAGCAAATGAAAAAGCAACAAAATGTTCAATGGCAAGCTGCGATTTGTTCAACGCAGAGAAGAGCAAGTCCGAACTTCTAAGAACAGGAAGTTACTTTCTTCACATGCCTCTTGGCCCGCAACTGATCGCTTTGTTGGACAATCCTGAAGTTTGTAAAAAACTACGAGTGGACACTGATACGAAGAGTGATGTGCCATCAGGACATATGTACAGAACACTTGAAGCCAATAATGTGATTGGACCAAACGACATTACGCTGCAATGGAATACTGACGGAGCTTCGGCAGCCAAGTCTTCAAAGTGCAGCATATGGCCCATTCAATGTGCTATCAATGAACTACCTCCGGCACTGGATGCTGCTGGTTTTCAGCGTTACCATCTACCTCCAAGAAAAAATCATGCAACCTGATCAAGAACTGGCCAAGGTTGCAATATGTCGTTTTGTAATAGAGTCTGAAACACTCTACGGCAAGGGGTGGATGACTTACAACATGCACACCTGCTTGCATATCCCACAAGCGGTTCAAAATTGGGGTGCTCTTTGGGGATCTTCAACTTTCATGTTTGAACACTTCAACGGAGTCTTGCTGAACTTGTTCACCGGCACACAACATTTTTCCGATCAAATCTTTCGAAATTATGAGCGGCTGAAGAAAATGAATAAAATTATCAACTCCAGTTCAAATGAAAACTGGGACCCAATGGCCAAACACCTCTTGAAAAATATGGCTGGAAAATATTTCTCATTTAAAGCCAAGCAGTCAGCGACAGTAGTAATGTTTGGTGCCGCGAAGCGAGCGACTTTGTCGATCTTTCAGCAGATCAGCATCGAAGCATATCTTGAAGACCATGTTATGGGAGAAAATCCAGTCGACGTTGACCTAACCGATTTACTTTGCTACCAAAGGTTTTTGGTACATGGTTTTGTACTGAATGCAAGTAACTACGAACGCTTGCAACGGCGCACAAACGATCTGGTTCGTCTTGATGATGGACATTTTTTCCAAATTTCATATCTGCTGGATATGGGCATTAATATCCAAAACCCATTCTACAGATACCTGATTATTGGTCAACACCTTACAGTAATCGATGAAAACATTTGCTCAAACGGACAGTTTAAGTCGAGCATGTTTATACGTTCAATGATTATGCCTTCGGAGGACAGTGCAACAATTGTCATACACCCGAACAAGATTGTGAAGAAATATATCGCCATATATTTAGAAGAGAAGCAATTTGTTTGTGAACTTGTTAATTCAATTGAAAGAGATGAGGTATCAGTGTGTGCGCAGTGGCGCTATACGTATACCTTCAAGTCAAGTAATTTTTATACTATATTTTTTGTTCACTGGCGCAGTGATTTTCTTATTGTACATTGTTTTGTGTGAGCTAGTCGCGGTGTCTTTCTGGCGGCAGACACGCGTTGTACTAGTGGTAGAAGACGGACAGGGACACTTGCAGAATGTGCAATTGCTGCAGCTCACCATTATACAGGAGTATAGGCCTACGTCGGGAGACCTGTGATAAAAAAAAAAACGCGCCAAAACTTATACCTCTTGGCTGGTGTGGAAATTTAGTTACATCGGTTGCATCGACAAGCTCTGCCGGTAACTTCACAACTCGGTGTAGGTACTATACCAGGTACTTCAGACCATAAATTAATTATGAATTAGTCCGAAAAATGTGTTCAGAGATGAATCAAATAAAAATCGTTCCGAAAATTATTAAAATCGGTCCTGCCGTTGGCAGGTGCGAGATTGACAACAATATATGGCTTTCTCAACCAAACACATTATTAACATGCAGCAAAATTAGATTGAATGCTTCCAGGAGTAAAAAAAACTCTGTCCTACATATTTTGGACCATGTACTTTTAAAGTAGTCATTAGTGCCCCAGAAAACTATTGACTTGTCATTTTAAATTAGTTTTACTATAAGAGATTCTGTAGTAAAAATGAATTTACTATTAATGTAATTACTATTGCAGGTTTACTATTTATGAACTAGTAGTAAACTGACATTACTACTGCCTGATGTTACTATTGAGCATATTACTACTGATGAAAGTGTAGTAAACCAAGAAAACTATTCGATGTGCCAGACCTCTTTCATCAAACTATTGCCTCTCAATAGTTTTTACAGAATAACTATTCAACCCCAATAGTTTATTAACATTACTATTAATTCCAAATAGTTCTTTTTCCTAAGGGTGGAGTCCCTGGGGGAGGGGCAAGCCCCGGCAGAGGCCTCGGAGGAGGGGGAAGGCCCTCCGAGTTCCCCGGAGGAGGGGGAAGCCCCGGCGGAGGACCCAGAGGAGTGGGAAGCGCCGGCGGAGGCCCCAGAGGAGTGGGAAGCCCCGGAGGAGGCCCCGGAGGAGGGGGGAGCCCCGGAAGAGTCCCTGGAGGAGAGAGGAAACCCCGCCGAGTTCCCCGGAGGAGGGGGAGGCCCCGGTAGAGTCCCCGGAGGAGGGAAAACCCCCGGCGGAGGCCCCGGAAGAGAGGGAAGCCCCGCCGAGTACCCCGGAGGAGGGGGAAGCCCCAAAGAGTTTCCCGGAGTTGGGGAAAGCCCCGGCGGAGGCCCCGGAGGAGGGGGAAGCCCTGGCGGAGGCCCCGGAGGAGAGGGAAGCATCCGCGGAAGCCCCTGAAGAGGGGAAGCCCCGCCGAGTTTCCCCGAGGAGGAGAAAGCTCCGGCGGAGTCCCTGGCGGAGGGTTACGCCCCGGCGGAGTCTCTGGCGAAGGGGGAAGCCCCTGAGTTCCCCGGAATAGGGGAAAGCCCCGCCGAGTTCCCCGGAGGAGGGGGAAGCCCCGGCGGAGGCCCCGGAGGAGGGGGAAGCCCCCGCGGAAGCCCCTGAAGAGGAGAAGCCCCGCCGAATTTCCCCGAGGAGAAGGAAGCTCCGGCGGAGTCCCTGGCAGAGGGGGAAGCCCCTGAGTTCCCTGGAGGAGAGGGATGACCCGCCGAGTTCCCCGGAGGAGGGGGAAGCCCCCCGATTTCCCCGGAGGAGGGGGAAGCCCCGGTAGGGTCCCTGGAGGAGGAAGAATCCCCGGCGGAGGCCCCGAAGGAGAAGGAATCCCCGGCGGAATCCCTGGAGGAGGTGGAAGCCCTGGCGGAGGCCCCCGAGGAGGGGGAAGCCCCGGCGGATGCCCCGGAGGAGGGGGAAGCCCCGCCGAGTTCCCCGAGGGGGGGGTTAGGCTTCGGCGGAGTCCCTGGAGGATGGGGAAGCCCCAGAGGAGGAAGAAGCCCCGCCGAGTTCCCCGGAGGAGGGGGAAGCTTCGGCGGAGTACCTGGAGGAGGGTGAAGCCCCGCCGGGTTCTCCGGAGGAGGGGGAAGCCCCGGTAGAGTCCCTGGAGAAGGGGGAAGCACCGCTGAGTTTTTGGAGGAGGGTGAAGCCCCGGTTGAGTCCATGGAGGATGGGAAATCGCCGGCGGAGGCCCCGAAGGAGTGGGAAATCCAGCCGAGTTCCCCGGAGGAGAAGGAAGCCCCGGTACAGTCCCCGGAGGAGGGGGAAGCCCCGGCGGAGGCCCCGGAGGAGGGGGAAGCCCGGTGAAGTCCCTGGGGGAGGGGGAAGCCCCGGCGGAGGCCTCGGAGGAGGGGGAAGGCCCTCCGAGTTCCCCGGAGGAGGGGGAAGCCCCTTAGTTCCCCAGAGGAGGAAGAAGCCCCGGCGGAAGCCCCGGAGAAGGGGAAAGCACCGCCGAGTTCCCCGGGGGATGGCGAAGCCCCGGCGGAGGCCCCGGAGGTGTGGGAAGCCCTGGAGGAGGCCCCGGAGAAGGGGGAAGCCCCGAAGAGTTCCTCGGGGAAGGGGGAAGCCCCGGCGGAATCCCTGGCGAAAGAAGGATGCCCCGCCATGTTCCCCGGAGGTGGGGGAAGGCCCCGGCGGTGTCCCCGGAGGAGGGGGAAGTCCCGCCGAGTTCCCCGAAAGAGGGGGATGCCAATGCGGATTCCCCGGAGAAGCGGGAAGCCCCGCCGAGTTCCCCGGAGGAGGGGGAAGCTTCGGCGGAGACACTGGAGAAGGGGGAAGCACCGCCGAATTTGCCGGAGGAGGGTGAAGCCCCACCGAGTTCCCCGGAGGAGGGGGAAGCCCCGGTAGAGTCCCAAGTAGCACCAAAATGTTCTGCGAAAGTGAATTTGAACGTTCGGTGGAGGTCGAAAAGCCTCCGGGGCGGATGCCCCGGAGGAGGCATCCGGGGCTCCACCGGGGCCTCCGCCGGGGCTTCCCCCTCCTCCGGGGCCTCCGCTGGGGCTTTCCCCTCCTCCGGGAAACACGGCAGGGCTTCCTTCTCCCCCGGGGAACTCGGCGGGGCTTCCTCCTCCTCCGGGGACTCCGCCGGGGCCTTCTCCCACCTCCGGGAAACTCGTCGGGGCTTCCCCCTCCTCCGGAAAACTCGGCGGGGCGTCCCCTCCTCCGGGGAATTTGGTAGGGCTTCCCCCTCCTCCGTGGCATCCGCCGGGAATACCCCCTCTTCCGGGAAACTCGGAGGGGCTTCCCCCACCTCCGGGGCCTCCGCCGGGGCTTTCCTCTCCTTCGAGGCCTCCGCCGGGGATTCCCCCTCCTCCAGGGACTCTCCCGGGGCTTCCCCCTCTTCCGGGGAACTCGGTGGGGCTTCCCCCTCCACCGGGGAATTCGGTGGGGCTTCACCCTCCCCCGGAGAACTCGGCGGTGCTACCCCCTTCTCCGGGGCCTCCGCCGGGGCTTCTTCCTCCTCCGGGGAACTAATGGGCTTCCCCCCCCTCCCCCTCCGGGGAACTCGGAGGGGCTTCCCCCTGCTCCGAGGCCTCCGCCGGGCCTTCCCCCTCCTCCAGGGACTCCACCGGGCTTCCTCCTCCTTCGGGGCCTCCGCCGGGGCTTCCCCCCCGCCAGTGACTCAGCCGGGGCTTCGTCCTTCCCCGAGGAACCCAGCTGGGCTTCCCCCTTCCCCGGGGCCTCCGCCGGGGCTTCCCCCTCCTCCGGGGCATCCGCTGGGGCTTCTTCCTCCTCCGGGGCCTCCGCCGGGGCTTCCCCCTATTCCGGGAAACTCTTCGGGGCTTCCCCCACCTCTGGGGCCTCCGCCGGGGCTTCCCCCTATTCCGGGAAACTCTTCGGGGCTTCCCCCACCTCCGGGGCCTTCGCCGGGGCTTCCCCCTCCTCTAGGGACTCCGCCCTGGCTTCTCCCTCCGCCGGGGCTTCCCCCTCCTCCGGGGTCTCCGCCGGGGCCTTCCCCTCCCCCGGAAAACTCGGCGGGGCTTCCCCCTCCTCCGGGGCCTCCGCCGGGGCTTCCCCCTCCTTCGGGGAACTCAGGGGCTGCCCCCTTCTCCGGGGCCTCCGCCGGGGCTTCCCCCTCCTCCGGGAAACTCGTCGGGGCTTCTCCCACCTCCGGGGCCTCCGCCGGGGCTTCCCCCACCTCCGGGGCCTCCGCCGGGGCTTCCCCCTCCTCCGGGGCATCCCACTCCTCCGGGTCCTCCGCCGTAGCTTCGCCCTTCTCCGGGGAATTCAGGGGCTTCCCCCTCCTCCGGGAAACTCGGCTGGGCTTCCCCCACCTCCGGGGCCTCCCCCGGGGCTTCCCCCTCCACCAGAAACTCGTCGGGGCTTCCTTTACCTCCGGGGCCTCCGCCGGGGCATCCCCCTCCTTCAGGGACTCCGCCCTGGCTTCCCCCTCCTCCGGGGGATCTGCCGGGACATCCCCCTCCACCGGGGCTCCGCCGGGGCTTCCCCCTCCTCCGGGGCCTCCGCCAGGGCTTCCCCCTCCACCGGGGCTTCCCCCTCCTCCAGGGAACTCAGGGGGCTATCCCCTCCTCCGGGGCCATCGCCGGGGCATCCACCCCCACCGGGGCATCCTCCTCCTCCAGGGAACTCGGCGGGGCATCCCCCTCCACCAGGGACTCTGCCGGGGCTTCACCCGTCCCCGTAGAACTCAGCGGGGCTTCCCCCTCTTCCGGGGCCTCCGCCGGGGCTTCCCCCTCCTCCGGGGCCTCCGCCGGGGCTACTTCCTCCTCCAGGGACTCCGCCGAAGGTTCTTCCTCCCCCGGGAGGTGCTTCCCCCTCCTCCAAAGCCTCCGACGGGGATTTCTTCTCCTCCAAGGAACTCTGGTGGGCTTCCCCCTCCTCCAGGGACTCCACCGGGGCTTCCCCCTCCTCCGGGGCCCCCACCGGGGCTTCACTCTTCTCCGAGGGCTCCTCTCGGGGCTTCCCCCTACTACCGGGCCCCCGCCGGGGCTTCCCCCTCCTCCGGGGAACTCGGCGGGGCTTCCCCCTCTTCCGGGGCTTCCACCGGGGCTTCCCTCTGCTCCGGGGCCTCCGCCGGGGCTTCCCCCTCATCCGGGGCCTCCGCTGGGGCTTTCCCCTCCTCCGGGAAACACGGCAGGGCTTCCTTCTCCCCCGGGGAACTCGGCGGGGCTTCCCCCTCCTCCGAGGCCACCGCCGGGGCTTCTTCCTCCTCCGGGGACTCCGCCGGGGCTTTCCCCTCCCCCGGGGAACTCGGCGGGGCTTCCCCCTCCTCCGAGGCCGCCGCCGGGGCTTCCCCCTCCTCCGGGGAACTTAGGGGCTTCCCCCTTCTTCGGCGACTCAGCCGGGCCTTCTCCCACCTCCGGGAAACTCGTCGGGGCTTCCCCCTCCTCCGGAAAACTCGGCGGGGCGTCCCATCCTCCGGGGAATTTGGTAGATCTCCCCCTCCTCCGTGGCATCCGCCGGGAATACCCCCTCTTCCGGGAAACTCGGAGGGGCTTCCCCCACCTCCGGGGCCTCCGCCGGGGCTTTCCTCTCCTTCGAGGCCTCCGCCGGGGATTCCCCCTCCTCCAGGGACTCTACCGGGGCTTCCCCCTCTTCCGGGGAACTCGGTGGGGCTTCCCCCTCCACCGGGAAATTCGGTGGGGCTTCACCCTCCCCCGGAGAACTCGGCGGTGCTACCCCCTTCTCCGGGGCCTCCGCCGGGGCTTCTTCCTCCTCCGGGGAACTAAGGGGCTTCCCCCCCCCCCTCCGGGGAACTCGGAGGGGCTTCCCCCTGCTCCGAGGCCTCCGCCGGGCTTCCTCCTCCTCCGGGGCCTCCGCCGGGGCTTCCCCTCCGCCAGTGACTCAGCCGGGGCTTCGTCCTTCCCCGGGGCCTCCGCCGGGGCTTCCCCCTCCTCCGGGGCATCCGCCGGGGCTTCTTCCTCCTCCGGGGCCTCCGCCGGGGCTTCCCCCTATTCCGGGAAACTCTTCGGGGCTTCCCCCACCTCTGGGGCCTCCGCCGGGGCTTCCCCCTATTCCGGGAAACTCTTCGGGGCTTCCCCCACCTCCGGGGCCTCCGCCGGGGCTTCTTCCTCCTCTAGGGACTCCGCCCTGGCTTCTCCCTCCGCCGGGGCTTCCCCCTTCTCCGGGGACTCCGCCGGGGCTTTACCCTCCCCGGAAAACTCGGCGGGGCTTCCTCCTCCTCCGGGGCCTCCGCCGGGGGTTCCCCCTCCTTCGGGGAACTCAGGGGCTGCCCCCTTCTCCGGGGCCTCCGCCGGGGCTTCCCCCTCCTCCGGGAAAATCGTCGGGGCTTCTCCCACCTCCGGGGCCTCCGCCGGGGCTTCCCCCACCTCCGGGGCCTCCGCCGGGGCTACTCCCTCCTCCGGGGCATCCCACTCCTCCGGGTCCTCCGCGGTAGCTTCCCCCTTCTCAGGGGAACTCAGGGGCTGCCCCCTTCTCCGGGGCCTCCGCCGGGGCTTCCCCCTCCTCCGGGAAACTCGTCGGGGCTTCTCCCACCTCCGGGGCCTCCGCCGAGGCATCCCCCTCCTTCAGGGACTCCACCCTGGCTTCCCCCTCCTCCGGGGGATCTGCCGGGACATCCCCCTCCACCGGGGCCTCCGCCGGGGCTTCCCCCTCCTCCGGGGCCTCCGCCGGGGCTTCCCCCTCCACCGGGGCTTCCCCCTCCTCCAGGGAACTCAGGGGGGCTATCCCCTCCTCCGGGGCCATCGCCGGGGCATCCACCCCCACCGGGGCATCCTCCTCCTCCAGGGAACTCGGCGGGGCATCCCCCTCCACCAGGGACTCTGCCGGGGCGCTTCACCCGTCCCCGTAGAACTCAGCGGGGCTTCCCCCTCTTCCGGGGCCTCCGCCGGGGCTTCCCCCTCCTCCGGGGCCTCCGCCGGGGCTACTTCCTCCTCCAGGGACTCCGCCGAAGGTTCTTCCTCCCCCGGGAGGTGCTTCCCCCTCCTCCAAAGCCTCCGACGGGGATTTCTTCTCCTCCAAGGAACTCTGGTGGGCTTCCCCCTCCTCCAGGGACTCCACCGGGGCTTCCCCCTCCTCCGGGGCCCCCACCGGGGCTTCACTCTTCTCCGAGGGCTCCTCTCGGGGCTTCCCCCTACTACCGGGCCCCCGCCGGGGCTTCCCCCTCCTCCGGGGAACTCGGCGGGGCTTCCCCCTCTTCCGGGGCTTCCACCGGGGCTTCCCTCTGCTCCGGGGCCTCCGCCGGGGCTTCCCCCTCATCCGGGGCCTCCGCTGGGGCTTTCCCCTCCTCCGGGAAACACGGCAGGGCTTCCTTCTCCCCCGGGGAACTCGGCGGGGCTTCCCCCTCCTCCGAGGCCACCGCCGGGGCTTCTTCCTCCTCCGGGGACTCAGCCGGGCCTTCTCCCACCTCCGGGAAACTCGTCGGGGCTTCCCCCTCCTCCGGAAAACTCGGCGGGGCGTCCCATCCTCCGGGGAATTTGGTAGAGCTTCCCCCTCCTCCGTGGCATCCGCCGGGAATACCCCCTCTTCCGGGAAACTCGGAGGGGCTTCCCCCACCTCCGGGGCCTCCGCCGGGGCTTTCCTCTCCTTCGAGGCCTCCGCCGGGGATTCCCCCTCCTCCAGGGACTCTACCGGGGCTTCCCCCTCTTCCGGGGAACTCGGTGGGGCTTCCCCCTCCACCGGGAAATTCGGTGGGGCTTCACCCTCCCCCGGAGAACTCGGCGGTGCTACCCCCTTCTCCGGGGCCTCCGCCGGGGCTTCTTCCTCCTCCGGGAAACTAAGGGGCTTCCCCCCCCCCCCTCCGGGGAACTCGGAGGGGCTTCCCCCTGCTCCGAGGCCTCCGCCGGGCCTTCCCCCTCCTCCAGGGACTCCACCGGGCTTCCTCCTCCTCCGAAGCCTCCGCCGGGGCTTCTTCTCCGCCAGTGACTCAGCCGGGGCTTCGTCCTTCCCCGAGGAACCCAGCGGGGCTTCCCCCTTCCCCGGGGCCTCCGCCGGGGCTTCCCCCTCCTCCGGGGCATCCGCCGGGGCTTCTTCCTCCTCCGGGGCCTCCGCCGGGGCTTCCCCCTATTCCGGGAAACTCTTCGGGGCTTCCCCCACCTCTGGGGCCTCCGCCGGGGCTTCCCCCTATTCCGGGAAACTCTTCGGGGCTTCCCCCACCTCCGGGGCCTCCGCCGGGGCTTCTTCCTCCTCTAGGGACTCCGCCCTGGCTTCTCCCTCCGCCGGGGCTTCCCCCTTCTCCGGGGACTCCGCCGGGGCTTTACCCTCCCCCGGAAAACTCGGCGGGGCTTCCTCCTCCTCCGGGGCCTCCGCCGGGGGTTCCCCCTCCTTCGGGGAACTCAGGGGCTGCCCCCTTCTCCGGGGCCTCCGCCGGGGCTTCCCCCTCCTCCGGGAAAATCGTCGGGGCTTCTCCCACCTCCGGGGCCTCCGCCGGGGCTTCCCCCACCTCCGGGGCCTCCGCCGGGGCTACTCCCTCCTCCGGGGCATCCCACTCCTCCGGGTCCTCCGCGGTAGCTTCCCCCTTCTCAGGGGAACTCAGGGGCTGCCCCCTTCCCTGGGGCCTCCGCCGGGGCTTCCCCCTCCTCCGGGAAACTCGTCGGGGCTTCTCCCACCTCCGGGGCCTCTGCCGAGGCATCCCCCTCCTTCAGGGACTCCGCCATGGCTTCCCCCTCCTCCGGGGGATCTGCCGGGACATCCCCCTCAACCGGGGCATCCGCCGGGGCTTCCCCCTCCTCCAGGGACTCCGCCGGGGCCTCCCCCTCCCCTAGGGCCTCCACCGGGGCTTCCCTCTCCTCCGGGGCCTCCGCCGGGGCTTCCCCCTCCTCCGGGGAACTCGGCGGGGCTTCTCCATCCTCAGAAGCCTCCGCCAGGGCTTCCCCCTCCTACGGGAAGTTCGGCGGGGCTTCCCCTTCGTCATGGGAACTCGGCAGGGCTTCTCCATCCTCAGAAGCCTCCGCCAGGGCTTCCCCCTCCCACGGGAAGTTCGGTGGGGCTTCCCCCTCCGCCGGGGCTTCCCCCTCCTCCGGGGAACTCGGCTGGGCTTCCCCCTTCTCCAGGGACTCCGCCGGGGCTTCCGCCTCCTCCGGGGTCTCCGCCGAGGCTTTTCCCTCCTCCGGAGCCTCCGCCGGGGCTGCCCCCTCCTCCGTGAAACTTGGCGGAGCTTCCCTCTCCTCCGGGGCCTCCGCCGGGGCTTCCCTCTCCTCCGGGAAACTCGGCGGGGCTTCTCCCTCCACCGGGGACCTCAGTGGGGCTTCCGCCTCCTCCGGGGAACTCGGCGGGGCTTCTGCCTCCTCCAGGGAACTCGGCGGGGCTTCCCCCTGCACCGGGGAACTCGGCGGGGCTTTCCCCTCGTCCGGGGAACTCGGCAGTGCTTCCCCATCCTCAGAAGCCTCCGCCAGGGCTTCCCCCTCCCACAGGGAGTACAGCGGGGCTTCCCCCTCCTCCGGGGCCTAAACCGGGGCTTCCCTCTCCTCCGGGGCCTCCGCCGGGGCTTCCCCCTTATCCGACCCCTCCGCCGGGGCTTCCCCCTCCTCCGTGAAACTCGGCTGGGCTTCCCCCTTCTCCAGGGACTCCGCCGGGGCTTTCTCCCCCTCCGGGGTCTCCGCCGAGGCTTTACCCTCCTCCGGAGCCTCCGCCGGGGCTGCCCCCTCTTCCGGAAATCTCGGCGGGGCTTCCCCCTCCGCCAGGGACTCCGCTTGGGCTACCCCCTCCTCCAGGGCCTCCACCGGGCCTTCCCCGTCCTCCGAGGCTTCGCCGGGGCTTCCCCCTCCTCCGGGAAACTCGGCGGGGCTTCTCCCTCCTCCGGGTAACTCGGCAGGGCTTCCCCATCCTCAGAAGCCTCCGCCAGGGCTTCTCTCTCCTCCGGGGCCTCCGCCGGGGCTACTTCCTCCTCCAGGAACTCCGCCGGGGCTTTGTTCTCCTCCGGGGCCTCCGCCGGGGCTTCCCCATCCGCCGAAACCTCCGCCGGGGCTTTCCCCTCCTTTAAGGAACTCGGGGGGGCTTCCCACACCTAAAGGTTATTCGGCGAGGCTTCCCCCTCCCCCGGGAAACACGGCGGGGCTACCCCCTCCTCCAGAAACTCCGCCGGGGCTTCCCCCTCCTCCGAGGAATTTGGCGGGGCTTCCCCCTCCTCCGGGGCCACCGCCGGGGCTTTCCCCTCCTCTAGGGACTCCACCGGGGCTTCCTCCACCTCCGAAACCTCCGCCGGGGCTTCCCCCTCCACCGGGGACTGAACCGGGGCTTCCTCTTCCTCTGGGGATCTCGGCGGGGTTTCCCACTCCTTCGGGGCCTCCGCCGGGGATTTCCCCTCCTCCAGGGACTCTACCAGGGCTTCCCCCTCCTCCGGGGAACTCGGCGGGGCTTCACCCCTCTCCGGGAAACTCGGCGGTGCTTCCCCCTTCTCCAGGGTCTCCGCCGAAGCTTCCCCCTACTCCGGGGAACTCGGCGGGGCTTCCCCCTCCTACGGGGAACTCAGGGGCTTCCCCCTCCGCCAGGGACACCGCCGGGGCTTCCCCCTCCCCGGGGAAACTCGGCGGGGCTTCCCCCTCTTCAGGGGCCTCCGCCGGGGCTTACCCCACCTCCGGGGAACACGGCGGGACATCCCCCTCCGCCAGGGATTCCGCCGGGACTTCCCGTTTCCCCGAGGATCTCAGCGGGGTTTCCCCTTCCTCCGGGGCCTCCGCCGGGGCCTCCCCGTCCTCCGGGGCCACCGCCGGGGCTTCCCTCTCCTCGGGGGCCTCCGCCGGGGCTTCCTCCTCCTCCAGGGATTCCGCCGGGGATTCCCCCTCCTCCGAGGCCTCCGCCGGGGCTTCCCCCTCCCCCAGGGACTCCACCGGGCTTCCCCCTCTTCCGGGGCCTCCGCCGGGGCTTCTCCCTCCGCCAGGGTTACCGCTTGGGCTTCCCCCTTCCCCCAGGAACTCAGCGGGGCTTCCCCCTTATCCGGGGCCTTCGCCGGGGCCTCCCCCTCCTCCGGTGCCACCGCCGGGGCTTCCCCCTCCTCCGGGGAACTCAGGGGCTTCCCCCTCCGCCAGGGACTCCACCGGGGCTTCCTTCTCCCCGGGGAAACTCGGCGGGGCTTCCCCCTCTTCAGGGGCCTCCGCCGGGGCTTTTCCCACCTGCGGGGAACACGGCGGGGCATCCCCCTCCGCCAGGGACTCCGCCGGGGCTTCCCCCTTCCTCGAGGAACTCAGCGGGGCTTCCCTCTCCTCCGGGGCCTCCGCCGGGGCCTCCCCCTCCTCCGAACCCACCGCCGGGGCTTCCCTCTCCTCGGGGGCCTCCGCCGGGGCTTCCTCCTCCTCCAGGGATTCCGCCGGGGATTCCCCCTCTTCCGGGGCCTCCGCCGGGGCTTCTTCCTCCTCCGGGGAACTAATGGGCTTCCCCCTCCTCCGGGGAACTCGGCGGGGCTTCCCCCTCCTCCGGGAAACTCGGCGGTGCTCACCCCTTCTCCGGGGCCTCCCCTGGGGCTTCTTCCTCCTCCGGGGAACTAAGGGGCTGCCCCCTCCTCCGGGGAACTCGGCGGGGCTTCCCCCTCCTCCGGGGCCTCCGCCGGTTCTTTCCCTCTTCTCTAGGGACTCCACCGGGGCTTCCCCCACCTCCGGGGCCTCCGCCGGGGCTTTCCCCTCCTCCGGGGACTGTACCGGGGCTTCCTCCTCCTCCGGGGAACTCGGCGGGGTTTCCCACTCCTTCGGGGCCTCCGCCGGGGATTTCCCCTCCTCCAGGGACCCCAGGTAGCACAAAAACTTTGAACACGTTTGCACGACGTCCTATATATAGTTGTCTATCGAATAGGCTGGTGTTGCCTATGGCGTAAAAATTGTTTATGCCTTAGTGGCTATCTAATTCTATCTAGAAATATAATGTCTTCACTTTTCTGATCATCGTATAGTTGTTACACACGGTAGAAGTGTCGCATGAAAATTGAAAATTACAATCACTCGCATGGGGACATCGTGCATGGGCTGTTCAGTCCACAAACACTGGCACTAACGGGTTGGGGTGGTTCACTAGGGACCCGAAGAACTTGGTGTTGATGTCGGTCACGAAGTCGTGAAGTAGGGGGACGCCGGTTTGCCGGTGCACGTCGGCCGTACGGGTGAACATCGGCAGACGCAAGGCTCGGCGCAGCGCGCTGTTCTGGACCTTCTGCAGCCGTTGTAGATGGCAGCTGGCGCAGTGCACCCACACCGGGCTGCCGTAGGTCAGCGTCGGTCGGACTATGGAAGTGTAAAGCCGAGTCTTGGCGGCGACTGACATCGCTTTGCTTTGCATGAGGGGACGTAGCGCAGCTAGTTTCTGCACAGCGCGCGTGCTTGTCTTGGCGATGTGTTCCTTAAATGTCAGCTTAGCGTCAAGCGTAACACCCAAGTACTTGCAGGAAGGCATCCACCCGATGGTCGTGACCCCCATGGCAATCTCTGGTTGGTGGTAGAGGCGACGGCGAGTGAATAACGTCGCGGTGGTCTTCGTTGCGTTCACTTCAATGCGGGCTCGCAGAAAATAGCGATGGAGCTTATCTAGTGCAGTTTGCAGTTGCGTTTGTAAAGACAGGCCTGTCGTGGCCGTGCTGATAACGGCGGCGTCATCTGCGTAGAGTGCAAGTTGCGAGCCGGGGAGCTCCGTCGGGATGTCATTCGTGTAGAGGCTGTATAGTAGTGGGCTGAGCAGGCCGCCTTGTGGGACCCCTGCGGAGATCGGCTGGAGCGCGGAGGAGGCGTCCTTGTGATAGACAAAGAAGCGTCTGTCTCTTAGGTAGCTGGCGATCAGGGTGACGAGGCTATGGTCGATGTTGAGGGCGATAAGCTTCTCAATTAGGCCCTCGTGCCATACTCGATCGAACGCCTTTGCAACATCGAGGCATACGACTCCGGTCAGCTGCTTGCGGTCAAACCCAAGGCGGATTGCCTCGGTAACACGAAGTAGTTGGTGATTAGTTGAATGATTTGCCCGAAAGCCAAACTGGTGCGGGATCAGTAAATCTTCCGCGTCGACTTGGCGCTGGAGTCGTGATAGGATCGTTTTTTCGCAGAGTTTAGATAAGCAGGAGAGTAAGGAGATCGGGCGATAGCTGGATGGATCGCGGAGCGGTTTGCCTGGCTTAGGGAAAACAATCACTTTGGCTATTTTCCACGGGGTCGGAAAATGTCGTAATCGGAGCGTTGTATTTATGATGTCGACGAGGCGTGCGGCAGCAGAGTCACTGAGTTCGACTATGGCCTGGTTGGTGATGCCGTCGGCACCGGGGGCCTTTCTGGTTGGCAGGGTGGCTACTAGATTTGCTAGCTCGTTCAAAGTGACTGGAAGAATGGTGCTTTCTGTAGATGATTGCGCAGCAAGGAACTCTGAGACGTGCTTCTCCGTGTCTGCCGAGTAGCAGTTGGGTGGATTGGGCGTGAATTGCTCAGCTAGTGCGTCTGCCAGGACGGATGCCTTGTCTGATGGAGTGACTGCCAGGTGGAAGCGGCCCTGGATCGGTGGGCTCGGCGTTGGCTTGTTCAGTAGTTTCCTGGTCATGCGCCACGTGCTACCGTCTTCCTCGTTGAGTTCTCCCACCGTTTCTTCCCAGCGGGTTTCTCGGTGTTGTGCAAGTTGTTCCTGGAGTTGTCGCGTCTTCCTGTTGTAGTCTGCTTTTAAGTCTGCAGTGCGATGTTGTTGCCACAGGCGACGGGCCCTGTTTTTCATACGGACAGCCTCCATCAATCCCGGTGGGATATCGTATATCGAGCAGCGTTTCCGGGTGGAGATGGGGACGGCTGCAAGGATGGCTGACTGGATGGACTCGGTGAGTTGGTCAGTGGCCTCGTCAAGTTCATCCGGCGTGATGATCGGCGTCATGGTGACTGTGGCTTGTAGGCTAGCTCGATACTGGGTCCAGTCTGCCAGTCGGTAGTTTGGTCTGCTCGAGGTCGGCTCGGTGACGACCTCGTCCCCGACCTTAATGATTACCGGGTTGTGGTCTGAGGTAAGTTCTGCCAGTGATTCTAGCTCGATCGAGTGGTCCATGTTTTTGAGGAGGGCGATGTCTAGGACGTCACCGACACCAGTATGATGATAGCGTGTGGGGTCGCGCGGACCAGCCACGGTGAAGTCGGCTGCCAGGGAGTGTCGTAGCAGGACGCGGCCCTTTTCATTACAGACGCGCGAATTCCACGCAGTGTGCTTAGCGTTGAGATCGCCGGCCACGATGGTGGGGAGCGGTGAGTCCAGCAGCGCATCCACGTTGGCGGCGATGAGTCGTGTCCGTGGTGGGCAGTATGCGGCGATGAGGCGCAGCGGACCGGCAGGAGTATGCACTAACACGCCGGTCGCCTCGATGCTACGCAGTGCGGGTAGGCGCAGTTGTTCGTGACGTACGAGTCTGCGCACAAGCACGGCTGTGCCTCCGCCAACGCGGCCGTTGGCAGGCGCAGGCCGGTCACGGTCGCTCCGGTATACATGGAAGTTGGCCACGTCCCATCGTCGGCTAGGCGTGAGGTGCGTCTCTGTTAACAGCGCACAGCAGACATGGTGCACGTCGAGGAAGTGCGTCAATTCTGTTCTTTTGTGGAGGACTCCATTTCCGTTCCACGTCATGAGGGTGCTTGTTGGGGGGGTGTTACACATTGCAGGTGTCAGGGCCGGCAAGGAAGGTCGGCAAAAGGTGTGCCAGCGCAGTCAGTGCGGGGTGGAGGTTGAGGCTGGCAACCATCTTTGCCAAGGAGATGAGCATATTGCGCCAATCAAACGACGCTAGCAAGCTTGCAAAGCTGTGTATATCGGGCTGGTGGGATCTGCTCTGAGTCGTCGGCGCAGCGCCGTCTTGAGCGGGGGGACTGGTTGAAGTGTCGGCGGCTTGGCTTGAGGCGGCCTGCGCGAAGCTGAGGCTGGTACTCACAGGTTTCGCTGCGGCTCGTTGCGGCATCACGTTGGGTCTACGCGTGGTGGTCTGCGCAGCTCCGGGTGCTCGGTGACGGCGCGCCTCCGCGTTTTTGAGATAGGTGCACCCGCGATAGTTTGCCGGGTGCTGTCCCTGGCAGTTGGCGCACGTGGCTGGTTGCGTCATCGGGACCCCGCAGTCGGCGGACATGTGGTTTTGGCCGCAGCTTACGCAACGAGGTTGGCGTTTGCAGAACTCTAAAATGTGTCCGGTGGTTTGGCACCGGAAGCACATTTGGATTTGTTGCTTCACGTCTCGGGGGGCTTCGAGAGAGACCACGCAGTTCTGCAAACGCGTGATTTTAGTCAGGTCAACTGGAGCGGTACCTGGTGCGCGAGCGTGCAGCGCAACGGCGAACAGAGGTAGAGGTTCGCCGAGGATCTTCTCGCCGGCCGGTGTCAGTTTAGCGTCGGTGTGGCGACGCAGCTGTGTGACGCTCCTCGATGGGATGCCGAGCTCAGAGAGTTCGTCGAGGATATCTTGGGTGTCCGCGTTCACCGGACAGCCCCTGATTACGAATCGCTGGGTCTTTGGGCGAGCTTCTGAGAACGTGTAGTATTCGTGGCCATCGGCCTCGAGGTTTGTCGTCAGTTGACGATAGTTTGCAATGGATGTAAGTTGCACTTTGGAGAATTCGCGACGGGGGGTCACAGTGAAATCGCACGCGACATGGCTGATATATGTTGTCAAAGCTTTGTGAGTGGAAAAGTTTTTGATGCACACCGGCGGGATTTTTCGTTGTTTTTGCTGTTCTTTTTGCGCACCTGGTTGCGCGGGGTGGATTTGTTCGCCGACCTGTGTGTCGGCGTCGGGCGCAGAGTCCGTATCCATGTCGCTTTCGCGATCTGAAAGGACGTGGTATTTGTTGTGCGTCGGTGTGGGCACAATCTGGGTAGCCGTGCGCTTCTTTTTGCGCGGCTCTTTCGTCGGTGACTCGTCTTCGGACGAGGAAAGTTCTTTTTGGCCTCGCCGTTTCTTCGTCACGAGGGTAACGAACGTGTTGAACGTGTTGAAAGTCCTGCAACGTTCAAACCATTCAGCGAGCGTTCGGTTAACGTTGTTTTATAACGTTAGACATACATTTGCCACGAACGTTTCACTGACGTATGTTAAAGCAAAATTTTTAACTTTGAGACTTGTCGACGTTTAGCCAACTTACGAGAAATGTTGATCTTGCAACGTTATAAAAGGTTCAAATGTATTCGTTTCGTTAATGTTCCCTTAAAGTAAGTAAGGCGAACGTTCGCATTAGTATGTTCAACGAACGTTCGGTTTCATAAGTAATAATACGTTAAAAACGCTACGTGACATGGCCGTTGTGTTTCCGACGTTAAAAAACGTGCGGTAGCAAATGTGTGATGAAAGTTCTATGGAAGTTAGTCGTGCGTACGTTAAAAAACAAACATTCACTGGACGTTGACATAAGCAAGTTCGCTTACGTCAAAATTAAAACGTGACATAGGCCGTTGTGCCTTCAACGTTCAAACACGTTCGATATTAAACGTTGGATTCACGTTCTCTTAAAGTAAGTCATGCGAACGTTTGACATCACACATTCAGCATACGTTTACTGAGGCAAGTTCTCTTACGTCAAACTCAAACGTTACATTGACGTTGTGCCTTCAACGTTCAAACACGTTCGATATTGAATGTTGGATTCACGTTCCCTGAAAGTAAGTCATGCGAACGTTTGTCATCGCACATTTAGCTGACGTTTACTGAGGCAAGTTCTCTTACGTGCAACTCAAACGCCTTCGCCATCTGGCATAAATTAGTGTCACTCGTCGAAAGCAGCGCCGCCTAGTAGTCAGCACACGCTCTCCATGGTGCTGTTGTTAATGGTGTCCGATTTAATTACTTACGTATATTTTATTACTTATATCGATGCGAGACGTTTTGCACGAATTTAACTTGTAAAACATATGAATCTATATAGCTGGATAAAAAACGACATAATACATGGCTATCTTCACTGTTCTAAAAGGTACTTGCATGTGAACAATCACGACAAACAAAACATATAGATTAAAATTTTGCCGGTAGCTGTTATGTTCTAGCAGCCGCGTGGTAACACTGTCGCCTTCGGAGCCGAGGACCTGCCGAGACCGAGTTCGAGGACCATCGTAACCCAAAATTAATGATTTCTGATATTTGCAGGGTAGACGTGCGCACTGCCAATGTGAGCGCATCTGCAAATGCCGGGTAGCTGGGGGTCAGGCTGACCAGTGCAAGGAGGATTTAGTGCCCGAAATTCGAAAATGACTTCATTACTTTTCATTTCACCGTATGCTGTCCGGACGTTCGATTAACGTTTTGCGGACGTTGGGTGCACGCGTATTCTTTTATCGTCATACTCTCGTCCGCTGAACGTTCGTTGAGATTAAGCCTGAACGTTGAACGCAAGTTATCCCCCGTTAGCTTTTCGACCTCCACTGAACGTTTGAGTTTACGTTTGCCAAACGTTCGAAAACGTTCTGCCCAAACGTTGAACGTAAGTTATCTCCCGTTAGGTTTTCGATCTACACTTAACGTTTGAGTTTACGTTCACCAAACGATCGACTAGGTCATACCCGAACGTTGAACGTAAGTTATCCCCCGTTAGCTTTTCGACCTCCACCGAACGTTCGAATTAACGTTCGCAGAACATTTTTGTAGGGAGGAGAAGAAAGCCCCGGCGGAGGGCCCAGAGGAGGGGGAAGCCCCGATGGAGTCCCTGGCGGAACGGGAAGCCCCGCCGAGCTCCCCGGAGGAGGGGGAAGCCTGGCGGAGGCCCCGGAGGAGTGGGAAGCCCCGGAGGAAGGGGAAGCCAGGGCGGAGTCCCTGGAGGAGGGGGAAGCCCCGGCGGAGGCCCCGGAGGTGGGGGAAGCCCCGACGAGTTTCCCGGAGAAGGGGGAAGCCCCGGCGGAGGCCCCGGAGGAGGGGGAAGCCTCTGAGTTCCCCGGAGGAGGGGGAAGCCCCGGCGGAGGCCCCGGAGGAGGGGGATGCCCCGGCGGAGTCCCTGGAGGAGGAGGAAGCCCCGAAGAAGGCCCCCGAGGAGGAGGTAGCCCCGGCGGAGGTCCCGGAGGAGGGGGAAGCCCCGCCGAGTTCCACGGGGGAGGGGGAAACCCCGGTGGAGTCCCTGGCGGAGGGGGAAGCCCAGCCTTGTTCCCCGGAGGAGGGGGAAGCCCCTTAGTTCCCCGGAGGATGTCGAAGCCCCGGCAAAGGCCTTGGAGGAGTGGGAAGCCCCGGTGGAGGTGGAAGCCAGGGCGGAGTCCCTGGAGGAGGGGGTAGCCCCGGCGGAGGCCCCGGAGGTTGGTGAAGCCCCGAAGAGTTTCCCGGAGGAGGGGGAAGCCCCGGCGGATTCCCTGGAGGAGGGGGAAGCCCCGGCGGAGGCCCCGACGGAGCCCCGGTGGAGGAAAAAGACCCGCCGAGTTCCCCGGGGGAGAAGAAAGCCCCGGCGGAGACCCCAGAAGAGGGGGAAGCCACGCCGAGTTTCCCGGAGGAGGGGGAAGCCCCGGCGGAGGCCCCGGAGGTGGGGGAAGCCCAGCCGATTTCCCCGGAGGAGGGGGAAGCCCCTGAATTCCCCGGAGAAGTGGGAAGCCCCGGAGGAGGGGGAAGCCAGGGCGGAGTCCCTGGAGGAGGGGGAAGCCCCGGTGGAGTCCCTAGCGGAGGGGGAAGCCCCTGAGTTCCCCGGAGGAGGGGGAAGCCCCGCCGAGTTCCCCGGGGGAGGGGGAAACCCCGGCGGAGGCCCTGGAGGAGTGGGAAGCCCCGGAGGAGGGGGAAGCCAGGGCGGAGTCCCTGGAGGAGGGGAAAGCCCCGGCGGAGGTCCCGGAGGTGGGGGAAGCCCCGAAGAGTTCCCCGGAGGAGGGGGAAGCCCCGGCGGAGGCCCCGGAGGAGGGTCAAGCCCCGCCGAGTTCCCCGGAGAAGGGGGAAGCCCCGGCGGAGGCTCCGGAGGAGGGGGAAGCCCCGCCGAGTTCCCCGGAGAAGGGGGAAGCTCCGGCGGAGGCCCCGGAGGAGGGGGAGGCCCCGCCGAGTTCCCCGGAGGAGGGGAAAGCCCCAGCGGAGGCCTCGGAGGAGGAAGAAACCCACCAAGTTCTCCGGGGGAGGGGGAAGCCCCGGCGGATTCCCTGGAGGAGAGGGAAGCCCCGGCGGAGGCGCCGGCGAAGCCCCGGAGGAGAGGGAAGACCCGCCGAGTTCCCCGGGGGAGAAAGAAGCCCCGGCGGAGGCCCCGGAGGGGAGAAAAGCCCCGCCGAGTTCCCCGGGGGAGAAGGAAGCCCCACCAAGTTTTCCTGGAGAAGGGGTAAGCCCCGGCGGAGGCCCCGGCGGAGCCCCGGAGGAGGGGGAACCACCGGCGGGGGCCCCGGAGGAGGTGGAAGCCCCGCCGAGTTCCCAGGGGGAGGAGGAAACCCCGGTGGAGTCCCTGGCGGAGGGGGAAGCCCAGCCGAGTTCCCTGGAGAAGGGGGAAGCCCCTGAGTTCCCCGGATGAGGGCGAAGCCCCGGCGGAGGCCCTGGTGGAGGGGGAAGCCCCGCTGAGTTCCTCGGGGAAGGAAGAAGCCCCGGCGGAGTCCCTGGGGGAGAGGGAAGCCCCTGAGTTCCCCGGAGGAGAGGAATGCCCCGGTAGAGTCCCCGGAGGAGGGGGAAGCCCCGGCGGAGGGCCCAGAGGAAGAGGGAAGCCCCGGTGGAGTCCCTGGAGGAAAGGAAAGCCCCGCCGAGCTCCCCGGAGGAGGGGGAAGCCCTGCCGAATTCCCCGGTGGAGGTGGAAGCCCCGCCGAATTCCCCGGAGGAGGGGAAAGCACCGCCGAGTTCCCCGGAGGAGGGGGAAGCCCAGGCGGAGGCCCCGGAGGAGGGGGAAGCCCCTGAGTTCCCCGGAGGAGGGGGAAGCCCCTGCGGAGGTCCCGGAGGTTGGGGAAGCCTTGAGTTCCCCGGGGGAGGGGGAAGCCCCGGCGGAGGCCCCGGAGGAGTGGGAAGCCCCGGCGGAGGCCTTGGAGGAGGGGGAAGCCCCGGCGGAGGCTTTGGAGGAGGGGGAAGCCCCGGCGGAGGCCCCAGGGGAGGGGGAAGCCCCGCTGAGGTTCGCGGGAAAGGGAGAAGCCCCGGCGGAGACCCTGGCGGAGGGAAAAGCCTCCTGCGGAGGCCCCGAAGGAGGAGGAAGCCCCGGCGGAGGCCCCGGAGGAGGAGGAAGCCCCTGAGTTCCCTGTAGGAGGGGAAAGCCCCGGCGGAGGTCACAGAGGAGGGGGAAGCCCCGCCGACCTCCCCGGGGGAGGGGAAAACCCTGGTGGAGTCCCTGGCGGAGAGGGAAACCCAGCCGAGTTCCCCGGAGGAGGGGGAAGCCCCTGAGTTCCCCGAGGGAGGGCGAAGCCCCAGCGGAGGCCCCGGAGGAGGGGGAAGCCCCGCCGAGTTCCCCGGAGGAGGGGGAAGCCTCGGCGGAGGCCCCGGAGGAGGGGGAAGCCCCGCTAAATTTGTCGGGGAAGGGGAAAGCCCCGGCGGAGTCCCTGGCGGAGGGGAAAGCCCCGGCGGAGGCCCCGGAGGAGGGGGTAGCCAGGGCGGAGTCCCTGGAGGAGGGGGAAGGCCCTGAGTTCCCCGGAGGAGAGGGAAGCCCCGGAAGAGTCCCCGGCGGAGGGGGAAGCCCCGGCGGAGGGCCCGGAGGAGGAAGAAGCCCCGGCGGAAGCCCCGAGGCGGGGGAAGCCCCGCTGAGTTCCTCGGATAAGGGGGAAGCCACGGCGGAGTCTCTGGCGGATGGGGATGCCCCGCCGAGTTCCCCGGAGAAGAGGAAAGCCCCGGCGGAGGCCCTGGGGTGGGGGAAGCCCCGCCGCGTTCCCCGGAGGAGGGGGAAGCCCCTTAGTTACCCGGAGGAGGAAGAAGCCCCGGCGGAGGCCCTTGAGGAGGGGGGAAGCCCCGGCGATGGCCCCGGAGGTGGGGGAAGCCAAGAAGAGTTTCCCGGAGAAGGGAAATCCCCGGCAGAAGCCCCGGAGGAAGGGGATGCCCCGGCGGAGGCCCCGGAGGAGAAGGAAACCCCGGCGGAGGCCCTGGAGGAGTGGGAAGCCACGGAGGAGGGGGAAGCCAGGGCGGAGTCCCTGGCGGAGGGGGAAGCCCCGGCGGAGGCCCCGGAGGAGGAGGAAGCCCGGTGGAGTCTCTGGAGGAGGGAGAAGCCCCGCTGAGTTCTTCGGGGAAGGAAGTAGCCCCGGCGGGGCCCCGGAGAAGGGGGAAGTACCGCCGAATTCCCCGGTGCCGGGCGTAGCCCCACAGAGTTCCCCCGAAGAGGGGGAAGCCCCGGTAGAGTCCCTGGAGGAGAGGGATTCCCCGGCGGAGGCCTCGAAGGAGAGGAAAGCCCCGGCGGAGGCCCCGGAGCTGGGGAAGTACCTCTAAGTTTCCCGGAAGATGGGGAATTCCCGGCGGATGCCACGGAGGAGGGGGAAGCCCCTGCCAAAATCCCCGGAGGAGGGGGACTCCCCGCCGAGATTCCCCGGGGAGGGGGAAGCCCATGCGGAGACCCTAGCGTAGGGGAAAGCCCCTGAGCTCCCCGGAGGAGGTGGAAGCCCCGGTAGAGTCCGCGGAGGAGGGTGAAGCCCCGGCGGAGGCCCCGAAAGAGGGGAAAGCCCCGCCGAGTTCCCCGGAGAAGGGGGAAGCCCCGGCGGAGTCCCTGGTGGAGGGGGAAGCCCCGGCGGAGTCCCTGGAGGAGGAGGAAGCCCCGGCGGAGGCCCCGGAGGAGGGGGAAGCCCCGGCGGAGTCCCCGGAGGAGGGGGAGGCCCCAGTACAGTCGCTGGTGGAGGGGAAAGACCCGGCGGAGGCCTCGGAGGTTGGGGAAATTCCGCCGAGTTCCCCGCAGGAGGGGGAAGCCCCGGTAGAGTCCCTGGAGGAGGGGGAAACCCCACCGAAATCCCCGGGGGAGTGGGAAGCCCTGCAGAGTTTCCAGGAGGAGGGGAAAGCGCCGGCGGAGGCCCCGGAAGTGGGAAAAGCCCCGGCGGAGAACCCCGGAGGAGGGGGAAGCCTCGGAGGAGGGTGAAGCCTGGGCGGAGTCCCAGGAGGAGGAAGAAGCCCCGGCGGAGTCCCTGGAGGAGGAGGAAGCCCCGGCGGAGGCCCCGGAGGAGGGGGAAGCCCCGGCGGAGTCCCTGGAGGAGGGGGAAGCCCCACCAAGTTTCCCGGAGGCTGGGGAAGCCCCGCGGAGGCCCCGGAGGTGGGGGAAGCCCCGCCGAGTTTCCCGTAGGAGGGGGAAACCCCGGCGGAGGCCCCGGAGGAGTGGGAAGCCCCGGAGAAGGGTTAAGCCAGGGTGGAGTCCCCGGAGGAGGGGAAAGCCCCGCCGAGGACCCCGGAGGAGAGGGAAGCCCCGGCGGATTCCCCGGAGGTGGGGGAAGCCCCGCCGCATATCCCGGAGAAGGGGGAAACCCCAGTAGAGTCCCTGGTGGAGGGGGAAGCCCCGGCGGAGGCCCCGGTGGAGGGGGAAGCCCTTCCGAGTTTCCCGGTGGAGGGGGAATCCCCGGCGGAGTCCCTGGAGGAGGACGAAGCCCCGGCGGAGGCCCCGGAGGAGGGAAAAGCCCCGACGGAGGCCTAGGGAAAGGGGGAAGCCCCGGCGAAGTCCTTGGTGGAGGGAGAAGCCCCGCCGAGTTTCCCGGAGGAGGGGGGATCCCCAAAGGAGTCCCTTGAGGAGGAGGAAGCCCTGGCGGAGGCCCCGGAGGAGTGGGAACCCAGTAAACACAAACTGTCGGCAACATGATGACAGTATTCTGGCTTGACGCATCCACTGTTGGCAAAGTGCTGCCTGGCGGCAACCTATCGTCCATTAGTATCGGTTCAATGCTAGCGGCATGAAACTCTGCCGACGTCCCTCGACCGTTGGCCTGCCACTGCTATTCCAGTGCTGGCCCAACAGTGGCAGGCCAACACATTGCCAGCGGCGCCGGCAAGGCATTGGCAAAATGTTGGCTGGCCAGCGCGTCGGCGAGGTGCAGGCCAGTGTGTGCTGGCTTAACAGTGGCAGGACAACACATTGCCGACGGCGCCGGCAAGGCATTGGCAAAGTGTTGGCTGGCCAGCGCGTCGGCGAGGTGCAGGCCAGTGTGTGCTGGCCCAATGCCGCTTGTACGTAGCTTGGCCAGCATACTCAAAGCCACTAGAGCTACCACTTTGCCAATACCGACCCGACATTGGCTGACCTGCACACTGCCGACGTAAATTTACGTGTCGTCATCGGTGCAGACCCCGTATCGGCGGCATACGGTTTTCGCGGCACTGTCAGCCTGCCATTCCCTACCGATATATTTCGAGCGAATCAGGTCCAGGATGCACATGTCATATGTTGTATTAACATCGAATTATACAAGTACTGGCATTTTATTCATTTTTAAGACTAGCATTAGATGGTTTTATCCTACGCGTGAACCTAAAGTTCAAAACATAACTGGGGGGATGGTATGCATTAAAATCGCAAACTCATTTCACAGGTGTCACCAGCGCAATCGTCAAGTCAAATCGTTCGAATCGTTCAAATCCTGCCAGCTACAAACATGAATTCGGTTTTCGCAACGATGAAAAATTAGAGTGATTAATTACCTTCCACCATATGCAGCGCGAAATGGTCTACATAAAAATCCCGTCCCTGTATAATTATTTTCATTTTCCCGAATCATAATTTTGTCCGTGGACGATGGTCACTGTTTGTATGGCAACGGCATAGTGCAGACAAAGTAATGGCAAGCTGTAGGACAACCGCGGCGGCACGGTGAATGCTTGCTGCTGGCCTGGTGTCGGCATCTTGCTGGCCAGATGCAGCCAGTCCTTCACCGAACCGACATGCTGGCCAGCCAGCACCGGGCCGATGAAGGCTGGTGTGATACATTTTTACTGGCGCGATGCTGGACATTTGCTATTGGCCAACGCTGCGCCGATGCTGGATAATACTTTCTGCCGACATTGGCACGACGTCGGCCAGCCGTTTTGGGTTTACTGGGAAGCCCCGCCGAGTTCCCTGGAGATGAAGGAAGCCCTGCCGGATGCCCCGGAGGTGGGGGAAGCCCCACCAAATTCCCCGGAGAAGCATAGCCGAGTTTCCCGGAGGAGGGGAAAGCCCCACCGAGTTTCCTGGAGGCGGGGGAGGGCCCGGCGGAGGCCCCGGAGGAGGGGGAAGCCCCGGCGGAGCCCCGGAGGAGTGGGAAGCCACGGCGAAGTCCCCGGAGGAGTGGGAAGCCCCGGAGGAGGGTGAAGCCTGGGCGGAGTCCCAGGAGGAGGAAGAAGCCCCGGCGGAGTCCCTGGAGGAGGAGGAAGCCCCGGCGGAGGCCCCGGAGGAGGGGGAAGCCCCGGCGGAGGCCCCGGAGGAGGGGGAAGCCCCGGCGGAGTCCCTGGAGGAGGGGGAAACCCCGCCGAGTTTCCCGGAGGATGGGGATGCCCCAAAGGAGGCCCCTGAAGAGGGGGAAGCCCCGCCGAGTTTCCCGAAAGAGTTGGAAGCCCCGGCGGAGGCCCTGGAGGAGGGCGAAGCGCTGGCGGAGTCCCTGGAGGATGGGGAAACCCCGCCGAGTTCCCTGGAGGTAAGGGAAGCCCTGGCGGATGCCCCGGAGGTGGGGGAAGCCCCACCAAATTCCCCGGAGGAGGGGGTAGCCCAGCCGAGTTTCCCGGAGGAGGGGAAAGCCCCACCGAGTTTCCTGGAGGCGGGGGAAGCCCCGGCGGAGTCCCTGCAGGAGGAAGAAGCCCCGCCGGAGGCCTCAGAGGAGGGTGAAGCCCCGGCGGAGGCCCCGGAGGAGTGGGAAGCCCCGCCGAGCTCCCTGGATGAGAGGGAAGCTCCGGCGGATGTCCCAAAGATGTGGGAAGCCCCGCCGAATTCCCCGGAGGAGGGGGGAGCCCCGCCGAGTATCCATGAAGAGGGGGAAGCCCCGCCGAGTATCCATGAGGAGGATGAAGCCCCACCGAGTTTCCCGGAGGCGGGGGAAGCCCCGGCGGAGACCCCGGAGGTGGGGGAAGCCCCGCCGAGTTTCCCGTAGGAGGGGGAAGCCCCGGCGGAGGCCCCGGAGGAGTGGGAAGCCCCGGTGAAGGGGGAAGCCAGGGCGGAGTCCCCGGAGGAAAGGAAAGCCCCGCCGAGTACCCCGGAGGAGAGGGAAGCCCCGGCGGATGCCCCGGAGGTGGGGGAAGCCCCGCCGATATCCCCGGAGGAGGGGGAAGCCCCGCCGAGTTTCCCGGTGGCGGGGGATGCCCCGGCGGAGGCCCCGGAGGTGGGGGAAGCCCCGCTCAGTTTCCCGGGGAAGGGGGAAGCCCCGGTGGAGTCCCTGGCGGAGGGGGAAGCATCTGAGTTCCCCGGAGGAGGGGGAAGCCCCGGTGGATGCCCTGGAGGATGAGGAAGCCCTGGCGGAGGCCCCGGAGGAGTGGGAACCCAGTAAACACAAACTGTCGGCAACATGATGACATTATTCTGGCTTGACGCATCCACTGTTGGCAAAGTGCTGCCTGGCGGCAACCTATCGTCCATTAGTATCGGTTCAATGCTGGCGGCATGAAACTCTGCCGACGTCCCTCGACCGTTGGCCTGCCACTGCTATTCCAGTGTTGGCCCAACAGTGGCAGGCCAACACATTGCCAGCGGCGCCGGCAAGGCATTGGCAAAGTGTTGGCTGGCCAGCGCGTCGGCGAGGTGCAGGCCAGTGTGTGCTGGCTTAACAGTGGCAGGCCAACACCATGCCGACGGCGCCGGCAAGGCATTGGCAAAGTGTTGGCTGGCCAGCGCGTCGGCGAGGTGCAGGCCAGTGTGTGCTGGCCCAATGCCGCTTGTACGTAGCTTGGCCAGCATACTCGAGGCCACTAGAGCTACCACTTTGCCAATACCGACCCGACATTGGCTGACCTGCACACGGCCGACGTAAATTTACGTGTCGTCATCGGTGCAGACCCCGTATCGGCGGCATACGGTTTTCGCGGCACTGTCAGCCTGCCATTCCCTACCGATATATTTCGAGCGAATCAGGTCCAGGATGCACATGTCATATGTTGTATTAACATCGAATTATACAAGTACTGGCATTTAATTCATTTTTAAGACTAGCATTAGATGGTTTTATCCTACGCGTGAACCTAAAGTTCAAAACATAACTGGGGGGATGGAATGCATTAAAATCGCAACCTCATTTCGCAAGTGTCAGCAGCGCAATCGTCAAGTCTTCAGCCTACGGATCGAGGGGTACCCAGTTCAAATCCTGCCAGCTCCAAACATGAATTAGGTTTTCGCAACGATGAAAAATTAGAGTGATTAATTACCTTCCACCATATGCAGCTCGAAATGGTCTACATAAAAATCCCGTCCCTGTATATATTGATTTTCATTTTCCCGAATCATAATTTTGTCCGTGGACGATGGTCACTGTTTGTATGGCAACGGCAGAGTGCAGACAAAGTAATGGCAAGCTGTAGGACAACCGCGGCGGCACGGTGAAGGCTTGCTGCTGGCCTGGTGTCGGCATCTTGCTGGCCAGATGCAGCCAGTCCTTCACCGAGCAGACATACTGGCCAGCCAGCACCGGGCCGATGAATGCTGGAGTGACACATTTTTACTGGCGCGATGCTGGACATTTGCTATTGGCCAACGCTGCGCCGATGCTGGATAATACTTTCTGCCGACATTGGCACGACGTCGGCCAGCCGTTTTGTGTTTACTGGGAAGCCCCGCCGAGTTCCCTGGAGATGAAGGAAGCCCTGCCGGATGCCCCGGAGGTGGGGGAAGCCCCACCATATTCCCCGGAGGAGGGGGAAGCATAGCCGAGTTTCCCGGAGGAGGGGAAAGCCCCGGCGGTGGCCCCGGAGGTGGGGGAAGCCCCGCCGAGTTCCCCGGAGGAGTGGGAAGCCACGGCAAAGTCCCCGGAGGAGTGGGAAGCCCCGGAGGAGGGTGAAGCCTGGGCGGAGTCCCAGGAGGAGGAAGAAGCCCCGGCGGAGTCCCTGGAGGAGGAGGAAGCCCCGGCGGAGGCCCCGGAGGAGGGGAAAGCCCCGGCGGAGTCCCCGGTGGAGGGGGAGGCCCCAGTAGAGTCCCTGGTGGAGGGGAAAGACCCGGCGGAGGCCTCGTGGGTTGGGGAAATTCCGCCGAGTTTCCCGGAGGAAGGGGAAGCCCCGGTAGAGTCCCTGGAGGAGGGGGAAGCCCCACCGAAATCCCCGGGGGAGGAAGAACCCCTGCAGAGTTTCCAGGAGGAGGGGAAAGCGCCGGCGGAGGCCCCGGAGGTGGGAAAAGCCCCGGCGGAGAACCCCGGAGGAGGGGGAAGCCCCGGCGGAGGCCCCGGAGGAGGGGGAAGCCCCGGAGGAGGGTGAAGCCTGGGCGGAGTCCCAGGAGGAGGAAGAAGCCCCGGCGGAGTCCCTGGAGGAGGAGGAAGCCCCGGCGGAGGCCCCGAAGGAGTTGGAAGCCCCGGCGGAGGCCCTGGAGGAGGGCGTAGCGCTGGCGGAGTCCCTGGAGGATGAAGAAACCCCGCCGAGTTCCCTGGAGGTAAGAGAAGCCTTGGCGGATGCCCCGGAGGTGGGGGAAGCCCCACCGAATTCCCCGGAGGAGGGGGTAGCCCAGCCGAGTTTCCCGGAGGAGGGGAAAGCCCCACCGAGTTTCCTGGAGGCGGGGGAAGCCCCGGCGGAGTCCCTGCAGGAGAAAGAAGCCCCGGCGGAGGCCTCAGAGGAGGGGGAAGCCCCGGCGGAGGCCCCGGAGGAGTGGGAAGCCCCGCTGAGCTCCCTGGCAGAGAGGGAAGCTCCGGCGGATGTCCCAAAGGTGTGGGAAGCCCCGCCGAATTCCCCGGAGGAGGGGGGAGCCCCGCCGAGTATCCATGAGGAAGGGGAAGCCCCGCCGAGTATCCATGAGGAGGGGAAGCCCCACCGAGTTTCCCGGAGGCGGGGGAAGCCCCGGCGGAGGCCCCGGAGTTGGGGGAAGCCCCGCCGAGTTTCCCGTAGGAGGGGGAAGCCCCGGCGGAGGCCCCGGAGGAGTGGGAAGCCCCGGAGAAGGGGGAAGCCAGGGCGGAGTCCCCGGAGGAAAGGAAAGCCCCGCCGAGTACCCCGGAGGAGAGGGAAGCACCGGCGGATGCCCCGGAGGTGGGGGATGCCCCGCCGAGTTTCCCGGTGGCGGGGGATGCCCCGGCGGAGGTCCCGGAGGTGGGGGAAGCCCCGCTCAGTTTCCCGGGGGAGGTTGAAGCCCCGTTGGAGTTCCTGGAGGAGGGAAAAGCCCCAGCGGAGTCCCTGGAGGAGGGGGAAGCCCCGGCGGAGGCCCTGGAGGAGGGGGAAACCCCGCCAAGTTTTCCGGAGGAAAGGGAAGCCTTGGTGGAGTCCCCGGAGGAGTGGGAAGCCCCGGAGGATGGGGAAGCCAAGGCGGAGACCTGGGAGGAGGGAGAAGCTGCGCCGAGTTCCCCGGATGAGAGGAAAGCCCCGGCGGAGGCTCCGGTGGAGGGGGAAGCCCCGGCGGAGGCCCCGGAGGAGGATAAACCCCCGGCGGAGTCCCTGGAGGAGGGGGGAGCAGCCCCGGCGGAGACCCGGAGGAGGGGGAAGCCCCGGCGGAGGCCCCGGAGAAGAGGAAAGCACCGGCGGAGGGTCCGGTGAAGGGGGATGCCCCGGTGAGTTCCCCGGAGGAGAGGGATGCCACGCTTAGTTCCTCGGGGGAAGGGAAAGCCCCGCCGAATTCCCCGTGTGAGGTGGAAGCCCCACCAAGTTTCCCGGTGGAGTGGGAATCCCCGGCGGAGTCCCTGGAGGAGGAGGAAGTCCTAGCGGTGGCCCCAGAGAAGGGGGAAGCCCCGGCGGAGGCCCCGGAAGAGTGGGAAAACCCGCCGAATTCCCCGGAGGAGGGGGAAGCTACGGCGGATGCCCCGGAGGTGGGGGAAGCCCCAGCGGAGGCCCCGGCGGAGGGGGAAGCCCCGGCAGATGCCCTGGAGGTGGGGGAAGCCCCGCCGAATTCCCCGGAGGAGCGGGAAGCCCCGCCGAATTTCCCGGAGAAGGGGGAAGCCCCGGCGGAGTCCCTGGGGGAAGGGGAAGCCCCTGAGTTCCCCGGAGGAGTGGGAAGCCCCGAAGGATGCCCCGGTGGAGGGGGAAGCCCCGCCGAGTTTCCCTGAGGAGGGGGAAGCCCCGCCGAACACCCCGGAGGAGAGGGAAGCCCCGGCGGATGCCCCGGAGGTGGGGGAAGCCCCGCCCAATTCCCCGGTGGACGGGGAAGCCCCGGCAGAGGCCCTGGAGGATTGGAAAGCCCCGGCGGAGGCCCCGGAGGAGGAGGAAGCCCCGCCGAATAACTCGGAGGAGGGGAAAGCCGCGCCGAGTTTCCCGGAGGAGGGGGGAATCCCCGGCGGAGTCCCTGAAGGTGGTGGAAGCCCCGCCGTTTTCCCCGGAGGAAAGGGAAGCCCCGGCGGTGGCCCCGGAGGAGAGGGAAGCCCCGGCGGAGGCCCAAGGGGAGGGATAATCCCCGGCGGAGTCCCTGGAGGAGAGGGGAAGCCACTCTAAATTCCCCGGGGGAGGGGGAAGCCCTGCCGAATTACTCGTAGAAGGGAGAAGCCCCGCCGGATTTCCCGGAGGAGGGGAAATCCTTAGCGGGGTCCCTGGAGGTGGTGAAAGCCCTGGCGGAGACCCCAGAGGATAGGGAAGCCCCGGTGGAGGATCTGGAGAAGTGGGAAGCCCCGCCGTGTTTCCCGAAAGAGTGGGAAGCTCCGGCGAGTCCCTGACGGAGGGGGAAGCCCCTGAGTTCCCCGGAGGAAAGGGAAGCCTCGATGGATGCCCCGGAGGAGTCCCTGAAGGAGTGGGAAGCCCGGCGGAGGCCCCGAAGGAGGGGGATGCCTCGGCGAGTTTCCCGGAGGAGGGGAAAGCCCCGGTAGAGTCCCCGGAGTGGGGGGGGAATTCCCGGCGGAGTCCCTGAAGGATGGGGAATCTCTGCCGAATTTCCTTGATGAGGGGGAAGCCCCGCCGAGTTTCCCGGAGGGGTGGGAATCCCCGGAGGAGAGGGAAGCCCCGGCGGAGTCCCAGGATTAGGGGGAAGCCCCGGCGGAGTCCCTGGAGGAGGAGGAAGCCCCGGCGGAGGCCCCGGTGGAGAGGGATGCCCCGGTAGAGTCCCTGGAGGAGGGGAAAGCCCCGGCGGAGACCCGGAGGAAGGGGAAGCCCTGCCGAGTTTCCCTAGGGAGGGTGAAGCTCCGGAGAAGGCCCAGGAGGAGGGGGAAGCCCCGGCGGAGGCCCAGGAGGAGGGGGAAGCCCCGCCGAGTTTTCCGAAGGCGGGGGAAGCCCCGGCGGAGGCCCCGGAGGTGGAAGAATCCTCTTCGAGTTTCCCGGAAGAGGGGGAAGCCCCGGCGGAGGCCCCGGAGTTGGGGGAAGCCCCACCGAGTTCCCCGGAGAAGAGGGAAGCCCGTGCGGATGCTTTGGAGGAGGGGGAATCCTCGCCGAGTTTCCCGGAGGAGGGGGGAGCCCCGCCGGAGGCCCCGGAGGAGTGGGTAGCCCCGGAAGAGGGGGACGCCAGGGCGGAGTCCCTGGAGGAGGAAGAAGCCCCAGGGGAGGCCCCGGACGTGGGGGAAGCTTCGCCGAGGTTCCCGGAGGAGGGGGAAGCCCCGGAGGAGGGAGAAAGCCAGGGCGGAGGCCATGGATTAGGGGGAAGCCCCGGCGGAGACCCGGAGGAAGGGGAAGCCCTGCCGAGTTTCCCTAGGGTGGGGGAAGCTCCGGAGATGGCCCAGGAGGTGGGGGAAGCCCCGGCGGAGGCCCAGGAGGTGGGGGAAGCCCCGGCAGAGGCCCCGGAGGTGGGGGAAGCCCCGCCGAATTCCCCGGAGGAGGGAAAAGCCCCGCCGAGTTTCCCGGAGGCGGGGGAAGCCCCGGCGAGTTCCCCGGAGGAGGGGGAAGCCCCGTCGGAGGCCCCGGAGGAGGGGGAGGCCCCGGCGGAGGCCCCGGCGGAGCCCCGGAGGAGGGGGAAGACCCGCCGATTTCCCCGGGGGAGAGGGAAGCCCCGGCGGAGGCCCTAGAAGAGGGGGAAGCCCCGCCGAGTTTCCAGGGGGAGAAGAAAACCCCGGTGGAGTCCCTGGCGGAGGGGGAAGCTCAGCCGAGTTCCCCGGAGGTGAAGGAAGCCCCAAAGAGTTTCCCGGAGGAGAGGGAAACCCGGCGGAGGCCCCGGAGGAGTGGGATGCCCCGGAGGCGGGGGAAGACCCGGCGGAGGCCCCGGAGGAGGGGGAAGCCCCGCCGAGTTCCCCGGGGGAGAAGGAAGCCCCGCCGAGTTTCCCTGGAGGAGGGGGAAGCCCCGGCGGAGGCCCCGGCGGAGCCCCGGAGGAGGGGGAAGCCCCGCCGAGTTTCCCGGAGGAGAGGGAAGCCCCGACGAGTTTCCCGGAAGAGGGAGAAGCCCCGGCGGAGGCCCCGAAGATGGGGGAAGCCCCTGAGTTCCCCAGAGGAGAAGGAAGCCCCGGCGGAGGCCCCGGAGGAGAGGGAAGCCCCGCCTAATTCCCCGGGGGAGGGGAAAGCCCCGGCGGAGTCCCCGGAGGAGGGAAAAGCCCCAGCGGAGGCCCCGGAGGAGGGGGAAGCCCCGCCGAGTAACCCGGGGGAGGGGGAAACCCCGGCGGATTCCCTGGGGGAGGGGGAAGCCCCGGCGGAGGCCCCAGAGAAGGGGGAAGCCCCTGAGTTTCCCGGATGAGGGGGAAGCCCCTGATTTCCCGGAGAAGGGCGAAGCCCCGGCGAAGGCCCAGGAGGAGGGGGAAGCCCATGAGTAGGAGGAAGCCAGGGCGGAGTCCCTGGTGGAGGGCGAAGCCCTGGCAGAGGCCTAGGAGGAGGGGGAAGCCCCGGCGAATTCCCTGGCGGAGGGGGGAGCCCCTGAGTTCCCCGGAGGTGTGGAAAGCCCCGGTAGAGTCCCCGGAGGAGGGGAAAGCCCCGGCGGAAGTCCCAGAGTAGGGGGAAGCCCCGGTGGAGTCCCTGGAGGAACGGGAAGGCCCGCCGAGCTCCACGGAGGAAGGGGAAGCCCCGGCGGAGGCCCCGGAGGGGTGGAAGGCCCCGGAGGAGGAGGAAGCCAGGGCGGAGTCCCCGGAGTAGGGGAGAGCCCGGTGGAGTCCCTGGGGAAGGGGGCAGCCCCAAAGAGTTTCCCGGAGGAGGGGAAAGCCCCGGCGGAGGCCTCGGAGGAGGGGGAAGGCCCTCCGAGTTCCCCGGAGGAGGGGGAAGCCCCTTAGTTCCCCGGAGGAGGAAGACGCCCCGGCGGAGGCCCCGAAGAAGGGGGAAACCCCGCCGAGTTCCCCGGAGGAGGTGTAGGTCCCAGTAGAGTCCCAGGAGGAGGGAGATGCCTCGGCGGAGGCCCCGGAAGAGGGGGAAGCCCCGCTTAATTCCCCGGATGACGGGGAAGCCCCGGTGGAGTCCCTGGAGGAGGGCGTAGCCCCGGCGGAGGCCCCGGTGGAGTGGGAAGCCTCGGAGGAGTGGAAGCCTCGGCGGAGGCCGGCGGAGGCCCCGGAGGAGTGGGAAGCCCCGGAGGAGGGGGAAGCCCCGGCGACGGCCCTGGAGGAGTGGGAAGCCCCGGAAGAGGGGAAAGCCCCGGCGGAGGCCCTGGAGGAGGTAGAAGCCTCGCCGAGTTCCCCGGAGGAGGGCGAAGCCCCGGCGGAGGCCCTGGAGGAGTGGGAAGCCCCGGAAGAGGGGAAAGCCCCGGCGGAGGCCCTGGAGGGGGGGGGGGATGCCCCGGCGGAGGCCCCGGCGATGGGGGACCCCCAAAGAGTTTCCCGGAGAAGGGGAAAGCCCCGGCAGAGGTCCCGGATGGAGGGGGAAGCCCCGGCGGAGGCCCCGGAGGAGGGGGAAGCCCCGGCGGAGGCCTCGGAGGAGGGGGAAGCCCGGAGGAGTCCCTGGAGAAGGGGAAAGCCACGGCGGAGGCTTTGGAGGAGGGGGAAGGCCCTCCGAGTTCCCCGGAGGAGGGGGAAGCCCCTTAGTTCCCCGGAGGAGGAAGAAGCCCCGGCGGAGGCCCCGAAGAAGGAGGAAGCTCCAATGAGTTCCTCGGGGAAGGGGGAAGCCCCGGCGGAGTCCCTGGCGGAGGGGGATGTCCCGCCGTGTTCCCCGGAGGAGGGGGAAGCCCCGGCGGAGGCCCCTGAAGAGTGGGAAGCCCCGCCGAGTGTCCCCGGGGAGGGGGAAGCCCTGGCGAAAACTCTGGAGGAAGGGGAAGCCCCTGAGTTCCCCGGAGGAGGGGAAAGCCCCGCCGAGTTCCCCGGTGGAGGGGAAAGCCTCGGCCGAGTCCTTGGAGGAGGGGGAAGCCCCGGCGGAGGCCCCGGAGGAGGGGGAAGCCCCGGCGGAGGCCCCGGTGAAGGGGGAAGCCCCCACGGAAGCCCCTGAAGAGGGAAAGCCCCGCCGAGTTTCCCCGCGGAGGAGGAAGCTCCGGTGGAGTCCCTGGCAGAGGGGGACCCCCCGAGTTCCTCGGAGAAGGGGGAAGCCCCGGTAGAGTCCGCGGAGGAGGTGAAGCCCCGGCGGAGGTCCCGGTGGAGGGGGAAGCCCCGCCGAGTTCCCCGGTGGGGGGGAAGCCCCGGCGGAGTCCATGGAGGAGGAAGAAGCCCCGGCGGAGGCCCCGGAGGAGGGGAAAGCCCTGGCAGAGTCCCTGGAGGAGGGGGAAACCCCGCCGAGTTCCCCGGAGGAGGAGGAGGCCCCGGTAGAGTCCCAGGAGGAGGGTGATGCCTCGGCGGAGGCCCCGGAACAGGGGGAAGCCCGGTGGAGTCCCTGTGGGAGGGGGAAGCCCCGGCGGAGGTTTCGGAGGAGGGGGAAGGCCCTCCGAGATCCTCGGAGGAGGAAGAAGCCCCGGCGGAGGCCCCGGAGAAGGAAAAAGCACCGCCGAGTTCCCCGGGGGAGGGCGAAGCCCCGGCGGAGGCCCCGGAGGAGTGGGAAGCCCCGGAGGAGGGGGAAGCCCCGGCGGAGGCCCTGGAGGAGGGGGAAGCCCGGTGGAGTCCCTGGGGGAGGGGCAAGCCCCGGCGGAGGCCTCGGAGGAGGGTGAAGCACCGCCGGGTTCTCCGGAGGAGGGGGAAGCCCCGGTTGAGACCCTGGAGAAGGGGGAAAGCACCGCTGAGTTTCCCGGAGGAGAGTGAAGCCCCGGTTGAGTCCATGGAGAAGGGGAAAACGCCGGCGGAGGCCCCGAAGGAGTGGGAAATCCCGCCGAGTTCCCCGGAGAAGAAGGAAGCCCGGGTACAGTCCCCGGAGGAGGGGGAAGCCCCGGTGGAGGCCCCGGAGGAGGGGGAAGCCCGGTGGAGTCCCTGGGGGAGAGGGAAGCCCAGGCGGGGGCCTCGGAGGAGGGGGAAGGCCCTCCGAGTTCCCCGGAGGTGGGGGAAGCCCCTTAGTTTCCCGGAGGAGGAAGAAGCCCCGGCGGAGGCCCCGGAGAAGGGGAAAGCACCGCCGAGTTCCCCGGGGGATGGCGAAGCCCCGGCGGAGGCCCCGGAGCAGTGGGAAGCCCCGGAGGAGGCCCCGGAGGAGGGGGAAGCCCCGATGAGTTCCTCGGTGAAGGGGGAAGCCCCGGCGGAGTCCCTGGCGAAAGGGGGATGCCCCGCCGTGTTCCCCGGAGGTGGGGGAAGCCCCGGCGGAGGCCCCTGAAGAGGGGCTAGCCCCGCTGAGTTTCCCCGGGGAGGGGGAAGCCCCGGCGGAGTCCCTGGAGGATGGGGAAGCCCCGGTGGAGGGGGAAGCCCCGCCGAGTTTCCCCGGGGAGGGGGAAGCCCCGACGGAGTCCCTGGCGGAGGGGGAAGCCCCTGAGTTCCCTGGAAGAGGGGGAAGCCCCGCCGAGTTCCCCGAAGGAGGGGGAAGCCCCGGCGGATGCCTCGGAGGAGGGGGAAGTCCGGCCGAGTTCCTCGGAGGAGGGGGAAGCTTCGGCGGAGACCCTGGAGAAGGGGGAAGCACCGCCGGGTTTCCCGGAGGAGGGTGAAGCCCCGCCGAGTTCTTCGGAGGAGGGGAAAGCTTCGGCGGAGACCCTGGAGAAGGGGGAAGCACCGCCGAGTTTCCCGGAGAAGGGTGAAGCCCCGCCGAGTTCCCCGGAGGAGGGGGAAGCTTTGGCGGAGTATCTAGATAAGGCGGAAGCACCGTAGAGTTTCCCGGAGGAGGGGGAAGCCCCGGCGGAGGCCCCGGATGTGGGGGAAGCCCCGGCGGAGTCTCTGGTGGAGGAAGTAGCCCCAGCGGAGGCCTGGGAGGAGAGGGAAGCCCCGGTGGAGGCCCCGGAGGAAGGGTAAGCCCTGCCGAGTTCCCCGGAGAAGGGGGAAGCCCCAGCGGAGGGGTCGGATAAGGGGGAAGCCCCGGCGGAGGCCCCGGAGGAGAAGGAAGCCCCAGTGGAGGCCCTGGAGGTGGGGAAAGTCCATCCGAGTTCCCGTTGGGAGGGGAAAGCCCTGGCGGAGGCTTCTGAGGATAGGGAAGCCCTGCCGAGTTCCCCGGAGGCTGGGGAAGTCCCACCGAGTTCCCAGGTGGAGGGGGAAGCCCCACCAAGTTTCCCGGGTGAGGGGGTAGCCCCGGCGGAGTTCCTGGAGTTCCTCCAGGGCCCCACCGAGTTTCCCGGAGGAGGGGGAAGCCCCGCTGAATACCCCGGAGAAGGGGGAAGCCCCGCCGAGTTTCCCGGAGGACGGGAAGCCCCGGCGGAGGCCCCAGTGGAGGGGGAAGTCCCGCCGAGTTCCCCGTGGGAGGGGGAAGCCCTGGCGGAGGCTTCGGAGGATTGGGAAGCCCTGCCGAGTTCCCCGGTAAAGGGGGAAGCCCCGCCGAGTTTCCCGGAGGAGGGGGAAGCCCCACCGAGTTTCCCGGGGGAGGGGGTTGCCCCGGCGGAGGCCCTGGGAGAGGGAAGCCCCAGTGGAGGCCCTGGAGGAGGGGGACACCCCGGCGGAGTCCCTGGAGGAGGGGGAAGCCCCCCCCCGAGTTCCTTGGTGGGGAAGAAAGCCACGGCGGTGGCTCCGGAGGGGGGAAAGGTACAGGCGGTGGCCCCGGAGGAGGATTAAGTTCTCGCGGATTCTCCGAGGAAGGGGGGAAGCCCCGCCGAGTTCCCCGGAAGAGGAGGAAGCCCCGGCGGAGGCCCCGGATGAGGGGGAAGCCCCGGCGTAGTCCCTGGAGGAGGAAGTAGCCCCGGCGGAGGCCCCGGAGGAGAGGGAAGCCCCAGTGGATGTCCCGGATGAGGGGGAAGCCCCGCCGAGTTCCCCGGAGGAGGGGGAAGCCCCATCGAGTTTACCGGGGGAGGGGGTAGCCCCGGCGGAGGCCCCGGAGGAGGGGGAAGCCCCGCCGAGTTCCCCGGAGGAGAGGGATGCCCCGGCGGAGACCCCGGATAAGGGAGAAGCCCCGGTGGAGTCGTTGGTGGAGGAAGTAGCCCCGGCGGAGGCCCCGGAGGTGAGGGAAGCCCCGGTGGATGCCCCGGAAGAGGGGGAAGCCCCACCGAGTTCCCCGGAGGTGGGGGAAGCCCCACCGAGTTTCCCGGGGGAGGGGGTAGCCCCGGCGGAGGCCCCGGAGGAGGGGGAAGCCCCGCCGAGTTCCCCGGAGGAGAGGGAAGCCCCGGTGGAGGCCCCGGAGGAAAGGGAAGCCCTGCCGAGTTCACGGTTGGAGGGGGAAGCCCTGGCGGAGGCTTCTGAGGATGGGGAAGCCCTGCCGAGTTCCCCGGAGGTGGGGGAAGCCCCGCGGAGTTGCCCGGGGGAGGGGGAAGCCCCGGCGGAGTTCCTGGAGGAGGGGGTAGCCCCGCCGTGTTTCCTGGAGTAGGAGGTAGCCCCGCCGAATAACCTGAAAATGGGGGAAGCTCCCCCGAGTTCCTTTGCAAGGTGCATGCTAGGGCATCCCCTGGCTTGACGTCTCCCATCGCCTTGGGCAGGCGAAAGGTCGAGTCCAAGCCAGGCCACCCCCCAGCTTGCAACTTGCAGCCCAAACCACATGGCCTCACATGTGGTTCAACCCAGTCCAAACCGGAGTATAAAAAGCTGAGCATTCACAGGCTCGGCATCGTTACTGAAGATCAGCTCTGAGGCAGCAAGTGGACGAGTATGTCCTGGAACTTGGTTGTAGAGAAGGATCGGAAAATAAATGATCATTCGTTAAACCTGAATGTATTGTCTTATGCTTCGAGAGAACCTGAAAACATCAGCCTTCCCATATCGCCGCAAGTGGGGGCTCGTCCGGGATCTATTCAAGAAAGAACCATGGTGAAGTGAAGGCGGGAACAGTGTATGACAATATCATGGACAGTCGGAGAGCGTACCAGGGATCCCATACCCGGAACATCTCCAGACTAAGGTGTAGCATAATCTAGAAGAGCGTACCAGGGATCCCATACCCGGAACATCTTCTAGATTATGGGGAAAGGGACCACAGTGTAGTAGAGACTATATAAACAGTGTTGGGACTATCGTAGGAATAGACAGTCTGGAGAGCGTACCAGGGATCCCATACCCGGAACATCTTCTAGATTATGGGGAAAGAGACCACAGTTTAGTAGAGACTATATAAACAGTGTTGGGACAATCGTAGGAATAGACAGTCTGGAGAGCGCACCAGGGATCCCATACCCGGAACATCTTCAGACTGAGGTGTAGCATAATCTAGAAGAGCGTACCAGGGATCCCATACCCGGAACATCTTCTAGATTATGGGGGGAAAGGACCACAGTGTAGTATAGAGACTAAAAACAGTGGTGACAATATAAATTCGATTTTTAGATGAAACTTAGGTTCGGTAGGGGAACAAAAACGTGTGAAAGTGAGCCTCAAAACAGTGACGCCCCCCAACGTCCAGAACACGTCAAGAAGATGGCCACGGAGATACCGTCAGCGCTAGTACGCGAGATCATGGGTCTCACTGCCGACGAGCCGATCCCCGACGCCGCTGACATCGAGGCAGCCATCCGGAAGACGGTGACACAACAACGACAGATGCCGATCCCCCCGCCACCGGTCGTCCAGCCGACAAGGGAGCGAGAAGCCTGGGCGTCTCTCCGCATCTCCCTGTCTACATGCCAGGGACATAGGGACGAGAAAACACCGAGCGAGTTCCTATGCCAGCTCGAGAGGTTCGCGGCATTACAGAATATGACACCGACGGACATATTGACCCGGGGGGTCCCGGTGGCCCTCACGGACGCCGCCTTGCGGTGGTGGACATTCATCGGGGGATTCGACAAGTGGGACCTATTTAAGGAGGCATTCCTTAATGAGTTTGGGCCGATGAATTACCGGGAGCTATTGAAGAAGGAATTAGACGACAGGACCCAGCATCCGGCCGAGTCGCTGTCAGCATTTATCCAGACGATCGCCGGGTATTATGAAAAAATAGGGGTCGCAGTAACCGAAGAGACAAAGATAGGGAGAGTGATGCGACAAATGCACCCTGAGTTTAGAAGGGCACTGGCGGGGAGGAAATTTGACACCCTGCGCGATATGGCGAAGGCAGGGCCTGAGATCCAACGGGGCATACTAATGGACCGCGACTACCGACCGCCCCCGAGATGGGTGCTCTACGCGAAGAAGTATGGCGACTTAGTGACATTGTAAATAAAAACATTATATCAACACCAGAGGGCACCGGCCCGATCACAGAAAATGCAAACGATCCCGAAAACTGCACTGTCGACGGAATGGAAGAAAAAAGAGAGCCAGTCATCCTGGTGAAGATCGCGGGAGAAACTCATTCAGCCCTGTTGGATAGTGGGTCATCGCTCAGCTTATTAGGCGACCACTTTATCGAACTGATCAGGACACGGGGGTGGACAGTACAGTCTTACCCGCAACAAGTGAAGTTGGCCGCGGGAAAAACTACCTGCACAGGGAAATTGTGTTTAAAAGTGAAATGGGCGGGAGGCAGCAGAAAACAGACATTCGTTTTAATGCCGGGATTGTGCAAACAAATTGTATAAGCCGCGACTTCATAGGGGGTGCAAATATTTCCATCCACATAAAGGAACGCGGTTGGACCCTGGGCAACTGCCCACAAGCAATTGTTCCTTTCTACGTAAACAAGGCAAATGTAGAGATCGAACCCGAAACCACGTGTCACGCTGTGGGCACCGAAGAGCCGGATGTAGGGACTCAACTCATGAAGACGGTGGTCTGCCCAGAGCACATAAGGGCGAGCCTGGAGAGAGTGATGGAGGGCTATAAATCAACCTTTACAAAGAAACCGGGCCTGTGCACCCTCGTCGAACACGAAATAAACACCGACGGGGAAACCCCTAGCCGATGCGCTCAAAGGCCCATCAATGAGAAGAAAAGAGCGGTGTTAGACGAGTGCATAAACAAATTATTGGCTGACGATATAATCGAGCCATGCTCACATCGAGCTGGCTGGAGCTCACCAACAGTAATTGTAGACAAAAAAGATGGCGGCAAAAGATTATGCATAGATTATCGCCTGCTTAATAAAAAAACAAAGGTCCAACCATATGTAATGCCACGCATTGACTTTACGCTAAGTGCCCTCGGAAAAGCAAAAATATTTACAACACTCGACTTAAGCCAGGGCTACCACCAACTACGCGTACGAAGAGAAGATCGACACCGTACCACGTTCGCAACACACCGAGGAGCTTTTAGGTATAAGCGTCTGCCCATGGGCCTGATTGGATCAGGCTATACTTTCCAAAAAGTCATTAACAGTGTACTGAGCAATGGAACAACGCAGTGCGCATACGCAATGGCTTTTCTCGATGACATCGTCGTGTTCTCCGAGTCATGGGAGCAACATGTGACACACCTAGAAGACGTCTTGCGAAGATTGAAATCCGCGGGATTCACGGTCAACCCCTCCAAGGTCCAGCTGTGCACTCAGTCAATTAAGTTCCTCGGGCATGTGATAGAACCAGGAACAGTGGCGCCAAACCCTGATCTCGTGGCGGCTATCAAGGACCTTAAAACACCAAGGAATACCAAGGACATACAAAGGGTTATCGGGACGGCGGGTTTTTATCGCTTATACATCAAATCGTTTAGCACCATCGCCCTCCCATTGACTAGGCTGCTGAAGAAGAATATGAAGTGGAAATGGGAGAAAGAACAGCAAGATGCATTTGAAATGCTAAAAAACCAAATCACGGCGGACACATGCTTGGCACTCCCCGATATTAGCAAAGAATTCACCATCCAGACAAATGCTTCTTTCGAAGGGATTGGAAGCTGTCTAATGCAAGATGGCGACCTGGGGCCAAGACCAATAGCATTTGCATCGCTTACCCTCACACCATGCGAACAAAATTACACAATATCCGAGTTAGAGGCGCTAGCAGTCGTATGGAGCGTAAATCACTTCTTACCTTACGTGGAGATGTCTCACTTCAAAATCGAAACCGACCACAATATATTGAAAACAATGCTGACCGCCGATTGGCCGAAGGGAAGAATCCGACGATGGGCATTGCGCCTTATGGGCCTAGACTGTGAAATCAAATACAGGAAGGGTAGCGCAAATGTGGTGGCAGACATGTTGAGTCGAGCGCCACTATCGTTCCAACCCAGTATATCACGACCTAGGAAAGTGGATGACATATTTCCTATCGAAGAGGTAGGGGAAGAAACCACTAAACGAGGACGGTTCGGGTTTTTGACATTTGAAGATAGCAAAACCGACTCCAAACAAATTACACACACTGAAGAACAAGTATTGCTAACATCGGAAGATGAGCAGCTTGACCTGAGTGATCGCGCGACATGGATTAAACATCAGCAGGGAGACAATGCGCTGCAGAAACTAAGAGGAGACATCGAAGCCGGCACGAACAAGGACTCATCGTATGTCATAGCCGATGATGGGCTGATATCAAGACATCTACCCGGCGCCGCGACAACATCAGAACATAGAACAATGGTGCCGATCAGCCTGCGTGGAGAAGTGCTGAGACTATTTCATGATCACGCCCTCGCGGCTCACATGGGTTACTACAAGACCCTGGGGCGTATACAAGATCGATATTCGTGGACTTCCATGCGAAAAGACGTGTCAAAATACGTGAAGGGGTGTGATGTCTGCCAAAAATCAAAATCAAGAAATTCGAAACCAGCAGGAAATATGGCAAGTCGAATAGCGCCGTCAAAATTCACCGACATATCGTGCGATCTCATGGGACCGTATCCATCCTCAACAACCACGCGAAATCAGTACATATTCGTAATCATAGACGATTTTACGAAAAATAGCGAGCTCTACCCACTACGAAAAGCAACGGGCAAAGCAGTGGTCGATTGTCTAATTGACTATTGCACGCGCTACGGTTTTGCATCCCGCATCAGGAGCGACAACGGCCCTCAGTTCGCGGGAAAACTCTGGACGCAGATGTGCGCACACCAAGGGATGTCGACCAGAAAAACCGTACCATACCGCCCTTGTGGAAACCCATGCGAAAGAACCAATCGCGACATCAAACAATGTCTCGTGGCACTCACACAGACACATAAAGACTGGGATAAGCACTTGAAAGCGATATTTTTCGCCCTGCGAACGGCCATACACCAAACAAACGGCTATAGCCCAGCCGAACTCACATTTGGCGAACAGCTCCGTTTTCCCGCAGACCTCGAGGCAGAAACCAACGAACAGTCGGACGCCATCACCTACGCAACTTCATTTAAGAATAAAATCAAAGCCATGACACAAATTGTCCGAGAAAACAAGAGCGACGCCCACGAAACCCAACGCCGAGCATACGACAAAAAACATCGTCCGGCAGAGTTTAGCGTGGGCCAGCACGTGCTTAGGACCACACACACGATTAGCGACGCCGCCAAGGGGGTCTGCGCTTCCCTGGCACCCAAAAGGGATGGTCCATGGTCGATCTCGGCAAAAATAGGGTCAAACACTTAGCAACTGAGTGATCCTATTACAAAACGCAAGGTGGCACTATGTAACGCCGACCAATTGACTGCATACACGGCCAGCCAGGGGTGCGACCTGCGCCAAAGGTCGTAATGCCCTCAAGGGGCGCTGCAGTATCAACTGAAACTCGAGGGGGGCTATACGGGAGCCCACAAGCGGATGGACAGTATCCAGTTCACTCCCGACTAGGCTACACCATGTATCAGCTCACAACGATCACAAATATTCAAACACCGAGGTCTGTTTGGACAACTTCAGAAGGCGAAAAAAAAACGAATACAATTAGAAAAAAACAACACTAAACATAGAAACAAGAGAAGCCGCAACAAACACATTAAAGGACGACAACGATTAGACCGGATAATCAAAAACATGTGCAAAATTCCGCGGGAAATCTCACCATTGCCTCCAAGCCCACCGATCACACCAAAACGACCGGCCCGACAAGACAAAACAACGATCCAAATCATCGGTGAAATGACTGCAATCCCCCGGGCGATCTCGCCGATCAACCCGACGCCTCCTGCGACACCGACGCTGGACGAGCTGGGCGAGACTGGGCGAGCGACACCGACGCTGGACGAGAACAACGTCTCGCCGCCACGTGACGTGCAGGACATCCGGAGCGTCCGCACCTACAGCCGTAAGCGAGAGCTTCGAAATCGTGGCGGAGATCGTGTGTCATTTAGGAGCAGAGGCAGGACCATGCAAAGCTTAGGGCAACTAATATAAACTGAGTGCAATACCAATAGCTTAATCAACCGCGTAGATAATAGGACCGAAAAACACGTGTGGAATAAATTAGCAGAAACATGTTATATAAAGTTAGCTATTTAGGATTACGGACAAATAACGAGATGGACTAGGAAGCGGACAATAGAACAAATTCGACTGAGTGCCAAAGTGCGAAAACGATAATTGGACCTGTATTTCCAGGACTGTGCATGTAACATTGCCTCTATGTTTACGATATTATTTTTGTGTGTGTCATAGTTGCAAAATATGTGTCTGGAGAGGACTTCAAAAGTTTATGGCAAATTAAATAATTTATAAATAATTTACTGGACCATTGGTGTAAAAATGAATATGAATATAGAAGAAAGTTTAAAATGTTTAGATTCATTGACACAAATTCATTAAGTGAGTATGTAAATGAGGAATTTAGGAAACATTCTGATTTAAGAGGGGGGGTACTGCAAGGTGCATGCTAGGGCATCCCCTGGCTTGATGTCTCCCATCGCCTTGGGCAGGCGAAAGGTCGAGTCCAAGCCAGGCCACCCCCCAGCTTGCAACTTGCAGCCCAAACCACATGGCCTCACATGTGGTTCAACCCAGTCCAAACCGGAGTATAAAAAGCCGAGCAATCACAGGCTCGGCATCATTACTAAAGATCAGCTCTGAGGCAGCAAATGGACGAGTGTGTCCTGGAACTTGGTTGTAGAGAAGGATCGGAAAATAAATGATCATTCGTTAAACCTGAATGTATTGTCTTATGCTTCGAGAGAACCTGAAAACATCAGCCTTCCCAATTCGCCGCAAGTGGGGGCTCGTCCGGGATCTATTCAAGAAAGAACCACGGTGAAGTGAAGGCGGGAACAGTGTATGACAATATCAGGGACAGTCGGAGAGCGTACCAGGGATCCCATACCCGGAACATCTCCAGACTAAGGTGTAGCATAATCTAGAAGAGCGTACCAGGGATCCCATACCCGGAACATCTTCTAGATTATGGGGAAAGGGACCACAGTGTAGTAGAGACTATATAAACAGTGTTGGGACAATCGTAGGAATCGTCATCAATCGTGAGTCCTGGAACTTGGTTGTAGAGAAGGAACGGAAAAAAAATGATCATTCGTTAAACCTGAATGTATTGTCTTATGCTTCGAGAGAACCTGAAAACATCAGCCTTCCCAATTCGCCGCACCTTAAAGGAAGGGAAAGCCCCGGCGGAGGCTCCGGCGGATGGGGAAGCCCCGGCGGAGGCCCCGGAGAAGAAGGAAGCCCCGGCGGAGTCCCTGGAGGAGAGAGAAGCCCCGGTGGAGGCCCCGGAGGAGGGGAGAGCCCGGCCGGGTTCCCCGTGGGAGGGGGAAGCCCTGGCGGAGGCTTCTGAGGATGGGGAAGCCCTGCCGAGTTTCCCGGAGGAGGGCAAAGCCCCGCCGAGTTTCCCGGAGGAGGGGGAAGCCCCGGCGGAGGCCTCGGAGGAGGGGGAAGCCCCGGTGGAGGCCCTGGAGGAGGGGGTAGCCCCGGCGGAGCTCCAGGAGAGAGGGAAGCCCCCCCGAGGTCCTTGGAGGAGGGGAAAGCAACGGCGGAGGCTCCGGAGGAGGGAAAAGCCCTGGCGGAGGCCCCGGAGGAGGAAGAAGCCCCGGCGGAGTCCCTTGCGGAGGGGGGATCCCCGCCGAGTTTCCCGGAGGAGAGGGAAGCGCCGGCGGAGGCTCCGGAGGAGGGAAATGCCTCGGCGGAGACCCCGGAAGAGGAGGAAGCCCCGGCGGAGTCCCTGGAGAAGGGGGAAGCCCAGCCGAGTTCCCCGGAGGAGGGGGAAGCCCCGGCGGAGGGGTCGGAAAAGGGGGAAGCCCCGGCGGAGGCCCCGGAGGAGAGGGAAGCCCCGGTGGAGGCCCCGGAGGAGGGGGAAGCCCCGCGAACTCCCCGTGGGAGGGGGAAGCCCCGGCGGAGGCCCCGGAGGAGAAGGAAGCCCCGGTGGATGCCCCCGAAGAGGGGGAAGCCCCGCCGAGTTCCCCGGAGGAGTGGGATGTCCCACCGAGTTCCCCGGAGGAGGGGGAAGCCCCGCCAAATTTCCCGGAGGAGGGGGAAGCCCCGGCTGATTCCTCGGAGGAGGGGGAAGCCCCGGTGGAGGCCCTGGAGGAGGGGGAAGCCCCGCAGAACTCTCCGGAGGAGGGGGAAGCCCCCGCGGAGGCCCCGGAGGAGAGGGAAGCCCCGGTGGAGGCCCCAGAGAAGGGGGAAGCCCCGCCGAGTTCCCCGTGGGAGAGGGAAGCCCCGACGAAGAATTCTGAGGAAGGGGAGGCCCTGCCGAGTTCCCGGGCGGAGGGGGAAGCCCCACCGAGTTCCCCAGGGGGAAGGAAAGACCCGGCGGAGGCCCCGGAGGAGAAGGAAGCCCGCGCCGAGTTCCCTGGAGGAGGGGGAAGCCCCGGCGGAGTCCCTGGCAGAGGGAGAAGCCCCGCCGAGTTTCCCGGAGGAGGGTGAAACCCCGGCGGTGGCCTGGGAGTAGAGGGAAGCCCCGGCGGAGGCATTGGATGAGTGGGTAGCCCCGGTTGAGGCCCCGGAGGAGAAGAAAGCCCCGTCGGAGTCCCTAGAGAAGGGGTAAGACCCGCCGAGTTCCCCGGATGAGGGGGAAGCCCCGGCGGAGGGGTCGGATAAGGGGGAAGCCCCGGCGGAGGCCCCGGTGGAGAGGGAAGCCCCCGAGGAGGCCCCGGAGGAGGGGGAGCCCCGCCGAGTTCCCCGTGGGAGGGGGAAGCCCTTTTGAAGGCTTCTGAGCATGGGGAAGCCCTTCCGAATTCCCCGGTGGAGGGGGAAGCCCCGCCGAGTTCCCCGGATAAGGGGAACGCCCCGGCGGAGTCACTGGAGGAGGAAGAAGCCCCGCCGAGTTCCCCGGGGGAGGGGGAAGCCCCGGCGGAGTTCCTGGAGGAGGGGGTAGCCCCACTGAGTTTCCCGGAGGAGGGGCAAGCCCAGCCGAATACCCCGGAAAAGGGGGAAGCCCCGCCGAGTTTCCCGGAGGAGGGAGAAGCCCCACAGAATACCCCGGAGAAGGGGGAAGCCCCGCCGAGTTCCCCGGAGTAGGGGGAAGGCCCGGCAAAGGACTCGGAGGAGGGGGAAGCCCCGGTGGTGGCCCCGGAGGAGGGGGAAGCCCCGGCGTTGTCCCTGGAGGAGGGGGTAGCCCCCCCGAGTTCCTTGGAATAGGGGAAAGCCCCAGCGGAGGCTCCCGAGGATGGCGAAGCCCTGCGGAGGCCCCGGAGGAGGAGGAAGCCCCGGCGGAGTCCCTGGAGGGGGAAGTAGCCCCGGCGGAGTCTTTTGACGAGGGGGAAGCCCCGGCGGAGGCCCCGGAGGAGAGGGAAGCCCAGGTGGAGGCCCCGGTGGGGGGGGGGGGGAAGCCCCGCCGTGTTCCCCGGAGGAGGGGGAAGCCCCGCCGAGTTTCCCGGAGAAGTTGGAAGCCCCGGCGGAGGGGTCGGTTAAGGTGGAAGCCCCGGCGGAGTCCTTGGAGGAGAAAGTAGCCCCGGCGGAGGCCCCGGAGGAGAGGGAAGCCCCGGTGGAGGCCCCGGAGGAGAGAGAAGCCCCGCCGAGTTCCCCGTGGGTGGGGGAAGCCCTGGCGGAGGCTTCTGAGGATGTGGAAGCCCTGCCGAGTTCCCCAGAGGAGGAGGAAGCCTCGCCGAGTTCCCTGGAGGGGGGGAGAGCCCCACCGAGTTCCCCGGGGGAGGGGGAAGCCCCAGCAGAGACCCTGATGGAGGTGGAAACAGCCACAGCGGAGGCCCCGGAGGTGGGGGAAGCCCCGGCGGAGGCCCCGGAGGAGAGGGAAGCCCCAGCGGAGGCCCGGGAGTAGGGGGAAGCCCCGGCGGAGGCCTCGGAGGAGGGAAAAGCCCCGGTGGTGGCCCCGGAGGAGGGGGAAGCCCCAGCGGAGTCCCTGGAGGATGGGGAAGCCCCCCCGAGTACCTTGAAGGAGGGGAAATCCCCAGCGGTGGCACCGGAGGAGGGAAAAGCCTCGGCGGAGGCCCCAGGGGAAGAGGAAGCCCCGGCGGAGTCTCTGGAGAAGCGGGAAGCCCCGCCGAGTTTCGCGGAGGAGTGGGAAGCCCCTGCGGAGTCCCTGGCGGAGGGGGAAGCCTCGCCGAGTTTCCCGAAGGAGGGGGAAGCCCCGGCGGAAGCCCGGGAGTAGGGGGAAGCCCCGCCAGAGGCTTTGGAGGAGGAGGAAGCTCAGGTGGAGGCCCCAGTGGAGGGGGAAGTCCCGGCGGAGTCCCTGGAGGTGGGGGAAGCCCCCCCCGAGATCCTTGGAGGAGGTGAAAGCCCCGGCGGAGGCTCCGGAGGAGGGAAAAGCCCTGGCGGAGGCCCCGGAGGAGAAGGAAGTCCAGGCGGAGTCCCTGCAAAAGGGGGGAAGCCCCTCCGAGTTCCCCGGAGGAGGGGGAAGCCCCGGCGGAGTCCCTGGCGTAGGGGGATGCCCCGCCGAGTTCCCCGGAGGAGGGGGAAGCCTATGTGTTCCCCGGAGGAGGGCGATGCCCCGGAGGAGGCCCCGGAGGAGTGGGAAGCAACGGAGGAGGGGGAAGCCAGGGCGGAGTCCCTGAAGGAGGGGGTAGCCCCGGCGGTGGCCCCAGAAAAGGGGGTAGCCCCGCCGAGTTTCCCGGAGAAGGGGGAAGCCCCGGCTGATGCCCCGGAGGAGGGGGAAGCCCCGGCGGAGTCCCTGGAGGAGGGGGAAACCCCGCCAAATTCCCCGGAGGAGGGGGAAGCCCTGGCGGAGGCCCCAGAGGAGTGGGTAGTCCCGGAGGAGGGGGAAGTCAGGGCGGAGTTCCCGAAGAAGGGGGAAGCCCCGGCGGAGGCCCTGGAGGTGGGGGAAGCCCCGACGAGTTTCTGGTGGAGGGGGAAGCCCCGGCGGAGGCCCCGGTGGAGGGGGAAGCTCCGCTGAGTTTCCCGGAGGAGGGGGAAGCCCAGGCGGATGTTCCGGAGGAGGGGGAAGCCCCGACGGATGTTCCGGAGGAGGGGGAAGACCCTCCGAGTTCCCCGGAGGAGAAGGAAGCCCCGGCGGAGTCCCTGGAGGAGGGGGAAACCCCGCCGAGTTCCCCGGAGGAAAGGGAAGCCCCGGTGGAGGCCCTGGAGGAGTGGGAAGCAACGATGGAGGGGGAAGCCGTGGCGGAGTCCCTGAAGGAGGGGGTAGCCCCGGCGGAGTCCCCAGAAGAGGGGGAAGCCCCGCCGAGTTTCCCGGTGGAGGGGGAAGCCCCGGCGGAGGCCCCGGAGGTGGGGGAAGCCCAGCCGAGTTCCCCGGAGGAGGGGGAAGCCCTTGAATTCCCCGGAGAAGGGGGAAGCTACGGCGGAGGCCCCGGAGAAGTGGGAAGCCCGCGAGGAGGGGGAAGCCAGGGCGAAACCGCTGGGGGTGGGGGAAGCCCCGGCGGAGTCCCTAGAGGAGGCGGAAGCCCCTGAGTTCCCCGGAGGAGGGGGAAGCCCCGGCGGAGGCCCCGGAGGTGGGGGAAGCCCAGCCGAGTTCCCCGGAGGAGGGGGAAGCCCTTGAATTCCCCGGAGAAGGGGGAAGCTACGGCGGAGGCCCCGGAGAAGTGGGAAGCCCGCGAGGAGGGGGAAGCCAGGGCGAAACCGCTGGGGGTGGGGGGAGCCCCGGCGGAGTCCCTAGAGGAGGCGGAAGCCCCTGAGTTCCCCGGAGGAGGAGGAAGCCCCGGCGGAGGTCCCGGAGGAGGGGGAAGCCCCGCTGAGTTCCTCGGGGAAGGAAGAAGCCCCGGCGGTGTCCCTGGCGGAGGGGGAAGCCTCTGAGTTCCCCGGAGGAGGGGGATGCCCCGGCGGAGGCCCCGGAGGAGGGGGAAGCACCGCCGAGTTCCCCGGGGGAGGGTGAAGCCCCTGAGTTCCTCGGAGCAGGGGGAAGCCCCGGCGGAGGCCCCGGAGAAGTGGGAAGCCGCGGAGGAGGGGGAAGCCCCGGCGGAGGCCCCGGAGGTGGGGGAAGCCCCGACGGAGGCCCCGGAGGAGGGGGAAGCCCCACCAAGTTCCCTGGAGGTGGGGAAAGCCCCGGCGGAGGCCCCGCCGGAGGCTTCGGACGAGGGGGAAGACCCGCCGAGTTCCCTGGGGGAGAAGGAAGCCCCGGCGGAGGCCCCAGAAGAGGAAGAAGCCCCGCCGAGTTTCCCGGAGGAGGGGGAAGCCCCGGCGGAGGCCCCGGAGGTGGGGGAAGCCCAGCCGAGTTCCCCGAAGGAGGGGGAAGCCCCTGAATTCCCTGGAGGAGGGGGACGCCAGGGCGGAGTCCCTGGAGGAGGGGGAAGCCCCGGCGGAGTCCCTAGCGGAGGGGGAAGCCCCTGAGTTCCCCGGCGGTGGGGGAAGCCCCTGAGTTCCCCGGAGAAGAGGGAAGCCCCGCCGAGTTCCCCGGGGGAGGTGAAAGCCCCGGCGGAGTCCCTAGCGGAGGGGGAAGCCCCTGAGTTCCCCGGTGGAGGGGGAAGCTCCTGAGTTCCCCGGTGGAGGGGGAAGCCCCGTCGGAGGCCCCGGTGGAGGGGAAAGCCCCGCTGAGTTCCTCGAGGAAGGAAGAAGCCCCGGCGGAGTCCCTGGTGGAGGGGGAAGCCCCGGTAGAGTCGCCGGACCCAGGTAGCACAAAAACTTTCAACACGTTCCCACGACGTCCTACTAACGTGTTGAACGTGTTGAAAGTCCTGCAACGTTCAAACAATTCAGCGAGCGTTCGGTTAACGTTGTTTTATAACTTTAGGCATACATTCGCCACGAACGTTTCACTGACGTATGTTAAAGCAAAATTTTTAACTTTGAGACTTGTCGACGTTTAGCTAACGTACGAGAAATGTTGATCTTGCAACGTTATAAAAGGTTCAAATGTATACGTTTCGCTAATGTTCCCTTAAAGTAAGTCAGGCGAACTTTCGCATTAGTATGTTCAACGAACGTTCGGTTTCATAAGTAATAATACGTTAAAAACGCTACGTGACATGGCCGTTGTGTTTCCGACGTTAAAAAACGTGCTGTAGCAAATTTGTGATGAACGTTCTATGGAAGTTAGTCGTGCGTACGTTAAAAAACAAACATTCACTGGACGTTGACATAAGCAAGTTCGCTTACGTCAAAATTAAAACGTGACATAGGCCGTTGTGCCTTCAACGTTCAAACACGTTCGATATTGAATGTTGGATTCACGTTCCCTGAAAGTAAGTCATGCGAACGTTTGTCATCGCACATTCAGCAGACGTTTACTGAGGCAAGTTCGCTTACGTCAAACTCAAACGTTACATTGACGTAGTGCCTTCAACGTTTAAACACGTTCGATATTGAATGTTGGATTCACGTTCTCTGAAAGTTACTCATGCGAACGTTTGTCATCGCACATTAAGCAGACGTTAACTGAGGCAAGTTCTCTTACGTGCAACTCAAACGTTACATTGACGTTATGCCTTCAACGTTCAAACACGTTCGATATTGAATGTTGGATTCACGTTCTCTGAAAGTAAGTCATGCGAACGTTTGTCATCGCACTTTCAGCAGACGTTTACTAAGGCAGGCGCCATCGCCATCTGGCATAAATTAGTGTCACTCGTCGACAGCAGCGCCGCCTAGTAGTCAGCACACGCTCTCCATGGTGCTGTCGTTAATGGTGTCCGATTTAATTACTTACGTATATTTTATTACTTATATCGATGCGAGACGTTTTGCACGAAATTAACTTGTAAAACATATGAATCTATATAGCTGGATAAAAAACGACATAATACATGGCTATCTTCACTGTTCTAAAAGGAACTTGCATGTGAACAATCACAACAAACAAAACATATAAATAAAAATTTTGCCGGTAGCTGTTATGTTCAAGCAGCCGCTAGACACTGTCGCCTTCGGAGCCGAGAACCTGCCGAGACCGAGTTCGAGGACCATCGTAACCCAAAATTAATGATTTCTAATGTTTGCAGGATAGACGTGCGCACTGCCAATGTGATCGTATCTGCAAATGCCGGGTAGCTGGGAGTCAGGCTGACCAGTGCAAGGAGGATTTAGTGCCCGAAATTCGAAAATGACGTCATTACTTTTCATTTCACCGTATGCTGTCCGGACGTTCGATTAACGTTTTGCTGACGTTGGGTGCACGCGGATTCTTTTATCGTCATACTCTCGTCCGCTGAATGTTCGTTGAGATTAAGCCTGAACGTTGAACGTAAGTTATCTCCGGTTAGCTTTTCGATCTACACTTAACGTTTGAGTTTACGTTCACCAAACGTTCGACTAGGTCATACCCGAACGTTGAACGTAAGTTATCCCCCGTTAGCTTTTTGACCTCCACCGAACGTTCGAATTAACGTTCGCAGAACATTTTTGTGCTACTTGGGGAGGAGAAGAAAGCCCCGGCGAAGGTCCCAGAGGAGGGGAAAGCCCCGGTGGAGTCCCTGGAGGAACGGGAAGCCCCGCCGAGCTCCCCGGAGGAGGGGGAAGCCTGGCGGAGGCCCCGGAGGAGTGGGAAGCCCCGGAGGAGGGGGAAGCCAGGGCGGAGTCCCTGGAGGAGGGGGAAGCCCCGGCGGAGGCCCCGGAGGTGGGGAAAGCCCCGACGAGTTTCCCGGAGGAGGGGGAAGCCCCGGCGGAGTCCCCGGATGAGGGAGAAGCCCCGGAGGAGACCCCGGACGAGGGGGAAGCCCCTGAGTGTTCCGGAGGAGGGGGAAGCCCCGGCGGAGGCCCCTGAGGAGGGGGATGCCCCGCCGAGTTCCCCAGGGGAGGGGGAAGCCCCGGCGGAGTCCCTTGAGGAGGGGGAAGCCCCGGCGGAGTCCCCGGATGAGGGAGAAGCCCCGGCGGAGGCCCCGGAGGAGGGGGAAGCCCCTGAGTTCCCCGGAGGAAGGGGAAGCCCCGGCGGAGGCCCCGGAGGAGGGGGAAGCCCCGGCGGATGCCCCGGTGGCGGGGGAAGCACCGCTGAGTTCCTCGATAAAGGGGAATGCCACGGCGGAGTCCCTGGCGGAGGGGGATGCCCCACCGAGTTCCCCGGAGAAGTGGAAAGGGCCGGCGGAGGCCCCGGAGGAGGGGGAAGCCCCGGAGGAGGCCCCGGGGAAGGGGAAAGCCCCGCTGGGTTCCTCGGGGAAGGTGGACAACCCGGCAGAGTCCCTGGCGGAGGGGGAAGCCCCGGCGGAGGCCCCGGATGAGGAGGAAGCCAAGTGTTGTCCCTGGAGGAGGGGAAAGCCCCGGCGGAGGCCTCGGAGAAGGGGGAAGGCCCTCCGAGTTTCCCGGAGGGGGGGGGGGGAGCCCCTTAGTTCCCCGGAGGATGAAGAAGCCACGGCGGAGGCCCCTGAGAAGGGGGAAGCACCGCCGAGTTCCCCGGGGGATGGTGAAGCCCCGCCGAATTCCCCGGTGGAGGGGGAAGCCCCACCGAGTTCCCCGGAAGAGGGGGAAGCCCCGGTAGAGTCCCTGAAGGAGGGGGAATACCCGGCGGAGGCCTCGAAAGAGAGGAAAGCCCCGGCGGAGGCCCCGGAGGTGGGGGAAGCCCGTCCGAGTTTCCCGGAGGAGGGGAAAGCCCCGACGAGTTTCCCGGAGGTGGGAAAAGCCCCGGCGGAGGCTTCGAAGAAGGGGGAAGCCCCGCCGTGTTCCCCGGGGGAGGGGAAAGCCCCGGCGGAGTCCCCGGAGGAGGGGGAAGCCCCGGCGGTGGCCCCGGTGGAGGGGGAAGCCCCGCCGAGTTCCCCCGGGGGAGAAGGAAGCCCCACCAAGTTTCCCGGAGGAGAGAAAGCCCAAGCGGAGGCCCCGGAGGAGGGGGAAGCCCCGCCGGATTCCCTGGAGGAGGGGGAAGCCCCGGCGGAGGACCCGGCGGAGCCCCGGAGGAGGGGGAAGCCCCTGAGTTCCCCGGCGGTGGGGGAAGCCCCTGAGTTCCCCGGAGAAGAGGGAAGCCCCGCCGAGTTCCCCGGGGGAGGTGAAAGCCCCGGCGGAGTCCCTAGCGGAGGGGGAAGCCCCTGAGTTCCCCGGTGGAGGGGGAAGCTCCTGAGTTCCCCGGTGGAGGGGGAAGCCCCGTCGGAGGCCCCGGTGGAGGGGAAAGCCCCGCTGAGTTCCTCGAGGAAGGAAGAAGCCCCGGCGGAGTCCCTGGTGGAGGGGGAAGCCCCGGTAGAGTCGCCGGACCCAGGTAGCACAAAAACTTTCAACACGTTCCCACGACGTCCTACTAACGTGTTGAACGTGTTGAAAGTCCTGCAACGTTCAAACAATTCAGCGAGCGTTCGGTTAACGTTGTTTTATAACTTTAGGCATACATTCGCCACGAACGTTTCACTGACGTATGTTAAAGCAAAATTTTTAACTTTGAGACTTGTCGACGTTTAGCTAACGTACGAGAAATGTTGATCTTGCAACGTTATAAAAGGTTCAAATGTATACGTTTCGCTAATGTTCCCTTAAAGTAAGTCAGGCGAACTTTCGCATTAGTATGTTCAACGAACGTTCGGTTTCATAAGTAATAATACGTTAAAAACGCTACGTGACATGGCCGTTGTGTTTCCGACGTTAAAAAACGTGCTGTAGCAAATTTGTGATGAACGTTCTATGGAAGTTAGTCGTGCGTACGTTAAAAAACAAACATTCACTGGACGTTGACATAAGCAAGTTCGCTTACGTCAAAATTAAAACGTGACATAGGCCGTTGTGCCTTCAACGTTCAAACACGTTCGATATTGAATGTTGGATTCACGTTCCCTGAAAGTAAGTCATGCGAACGTTTGTCATCGCACATTCAGCAGACGTTTACTGAGGCAAGTTCGCTTACGTCAAACTCAAACGTTACATTGACGTAGTGCCTTCAACGTTTAAACACGTTCGATATTGAATGTTGGATTCACGTTCTCTGAAAGTTACTCATGCGAACGTTTGTCATCGCACATTAAGCAGACGTTAACTGAGGCAAGTTCTCTTACGTGCAACTCAAACGTTACATTGACGTTATGCCTTCAACGTTCAAACACGTTCGATATTGAATGTTGGATTCACGTTCTCTGAAAGTAAGTCATGCGAACGTTTGTCATCGCACTTTCAGCAGACGTTTACTAAGGCAGGCGCCATCGCCATCTGGCATAAATTAGTGTCACTCGTCGACAGCAGCGCCGCCTAGTAGTCAGCACACGCTCTCCATGGTGCTGTCGTTAATGGTGTCCGATTTAATTACTTACGTATATTTTATTACTTATATCGATGCGAGACGTTTTGCACGAAATTAACTTGTAAAACATATGAATCTATATAGCTGGATAAAAAACGACATAATACATGGCTATCTTCACTGTTCTAAAAGGAACTTGCATGTGAACAATCACAACAAACAAAACATATAAATAAAAATTTTGCCGGTAGCTGTTATGTTCAAGCAGCCGCTAGACACTGTCGCCTTCGGAGCCGAGAACCTGCCGAGACCGAGTTCGAGGACCATCGTAACCCAAAATTAATGATTTCTAATGTTTGCAGGATAGACGTGCGCACTGCCAATGTGATCGTATCTGCAAATGCCGGGTAGCTGGGAGTCAGGCTGACCAGTGCAAGGAGGATTTAGTGCCCGAAATTCGAAAATGACGTCATTACTTTTCATTTCACCGTATGCTGTCCGGACGTTCGATTAACGTTTTGCTGACGTTGGGTGCACGCGGATTCTTTTATCGTCATACTCTCGTCCGCTGAATGTTCGTTGAGATTAAGCCTGAACGTTGAACGTAAGTTATCTCCGGTTAGCTTTTCGATCTACACTTAACGTTTGAGTTTACGTTCACCAAACGTTCGACTAGGTCATACCCGAACGTTGAACGTAAGTTATCCCCCGTTAGCTTTTTGACCTCCACCGAACGTTCGAATTAACGTTCGCAGAACATTTTTGTGCTACTTGGGGAGGAGAAGAAAGCCCCGGCGAAGGTCCCAGAGGAGGGGAAAGCCCCGGTGGAGTCCCTGGAGGAACGGGAAGCCCCGCCGAGCTCCCCGGAGGAGGGGGAAGCCTGGCGGAGGCCCCGGAGGAGTGGGAAGCCCCGGAGGAGGGGGAAGCCAGGGCGGAGTCCCTGGAGGAGGGGGAAGCCCCGGCGGAGGCCCCGGAGGTGGGGAAAGCCCCGACGAGTTTCCCGGAGGAGGGGGAAGCCCCGGCGGAGTCCCCGGATGAGGGAGAAGCCCCGGAGGAGACCCCGGACGAGGGGGAAGCCCCTGAGTGTTCCGGAGGAGGGGGAAGCCCCGGCGGAGGCCCCTGAGGAGGGGGATGCCCCGCCGAGTTCCCCAGGGGAGGGGGAAGCCCCGGCGGAGTCCCTTGAGGAGGGGGAAGCCCCGGCGGAGTCCCCGGATGAGGGAGAAGCCCCGGCGGAGGCCCCGGAGGAGGGGGAAGCCCCTGAGTTCCCCGGAGGAAGGGGAAGCCCCGGCGGAGGCCCCGGAGGAGGGGGAAGCCCCGGCGGATGCCCCGGTGGCGGGGGAAGCCCCGCTGAGTTCCTCGATAAAGGGGAATGCCACGGCGGAGTCCCTGGCGGAGGGGGATGCCCCACCGAGTTCCCCGGAGAAGTGGAAAGGGCCGGCGGAGGCCCCGGAGGAGGGGGAAGCCCCGGAGGAGGCCCCGGGGAAGGGGAAAGCCCCGCTGGGTTCCTCGGGGAAGGTGGACAACCCGGCAGAGTCCCTGGCGGAGGGGGAAGCCCCGGCGGAGGCCCCGGATGAGGAGGAAGCCAAGTGTTGTCCCTGGAGGAGGGGAAAGCCCCGGCGGAGGCCTCGGAGAAGGGGGAAGGCCCTCCGAGTTTCCCGGAGGGGGGGGGGGGAGCCCCTTAGTTCCCCGGAGGATGAAGAAGCCACGGCGGAGGCCCCTGAGAAGGGGGAAGCACCGCCGAGTTCCCCGGGGGATGGTGAAGCCCCGCCGAATTCCCCGGTGGAGGGGGAAGCCCCACCGAGTTCCCCGGAAGAGGGGGAAGCCCCGGTAGAGTCCCTGAAGGAGGGGGAATACCCGGCGGAGGCCTCGAAAGAGAGGAAAGCCCCGGCGGAGGCCCCGGAGGTGGGGGAAGCCCGTCCGAGTTTCCCGGAGGAGGGGAAAGCCCCGACGAGTTTCCCGGAGGTGGGAAAAGCCCCGGCGGAGGCTTCGAAGAAGGGGGAAGCCCCGCCGTGTTCCCCGGGGGAGGGGAAAGCCCCGGCGGAGTCCCCGGAGGAGGGGGAAGCCCCGGCGGTGGCCCCGGTGGAGGGGGAAGCCCCGCCGAGTTCCCCCGGGGGAGAAGGAAGCCCCACCAAGTTTCCCGGAGGAGAGAAAGCCCAAGCGGAGGCCCCGGAGGAGGGGGAAGCCCCGCCGGATTCCCTGGAGGAGGGGGAAGCCCCGGCGGAGGACCCGGCGGAGCCCCGGAGGAGGGGGAAGACCCGCCGAGTTCCCCGGGGGAGAAGGAAGCCCCGGCGGAGGCCCCAGAAGAGGGGGAAGCCCCGCCGAGTTTCCCGGTGGAGAGGGAAGCCCCGGCGGAGGTCCCGGAGGTGGGGGAAGCCCAGTCGAGTTCCCCGGATGGGGGGGAAGCCCCTGAATTCCCCGGAGGAGGGGGAAGCCCCGGCGGAGGCCCCGGAGAAGTGGGTAGCCCCGCAGGAGGGGGAAGCCTGGGCGGAGTCCCTGGAGGAGGGGGAAACTCCGGCGGAGTCCCTAGCGGAGGGGGAAGCCACTGAGTTCCCCGGAGGAGGGCGAAGCCCCGGCGGAGGCCCCGGAGGTGGGGGAAGCCCCGAAGAGTTTCCCAGAGAAAGGGGAAGCCCCGGCGGAGGCCCCGGAGGGGGGGAAGCCTCACCGAGTTCCCTGGAGAAGGGGGAAGCCCCGGCGGAGGCCTCGGAGGAGGGGGAAGCCCCGCCGAGTTCCTCGGTGGAGAAGGAAGCCCCGCCGAGTTTACCGGAGGAAGGGAAAGCCCCAGCGGAGGCCCCGGAGGAGGGGGAAGCCCCACCAAGTTCACCGGGGGAGGGGGAAGCCCCGGCGGATTCCCTGGGGGAGGGGGAAGCCCAGCCGAGGTCCCCGGAGGAGGGGGAAGCCCCGCTAAGTTCCCCGGGGGAGAAGGAAGCCCCGGCGGAGGCCCCAGAAGAGGGGGAAGCCCCGCCGAGTTTCCCGGAGGAGGGGGAAGCCCCGGCGGAGGCCCCGGAGGTGAGGGAAGCCCAGCTGAGTTCCCCGGAGGAGGGGAAAGCCCCGGCGGAGGCCCCGGAATAGTGGAAAGCCCCGGAGGAGGGGGAAGCCAGGGCGGAGTCCCTGGAGGAGGGGGAAGCCCCGGCGGAGTCCCTAGCGGAGGGGGAAGCCCCTGAGATCCCCGGAGGAGGGGGAAGCCCCGCCGAGTTCCCCGGGGGAGGGGGAAACCCCGGCGGAGGCCCTGGAGGAGTGGGAAGCCCCGGAGGAGGGGGAAGCCAGGGCGAAGTCCCTGGAGTAGGGGGAAGCCCCGGCGGAGGCCCCGGTGGTGGGGGAAGCCCCGAAGAGTTTCCCGGAGGAGGGAAAAGCCCCGGCGGAGGCCCCGGAGGAGGGTCATGCCCCGCCGAGTTCCCCGGAGAAGAAGGAAGCCCCGGCGGAGGCCCCGGAGGGGGGGGAAGCCCCGGCGGAGGCCCCGGAGGAGGGGGAAGCCCCGGCGGAGGCCCCGGAGGAGGGGGAAGCCCCGCCGAGTTCCCCGGAGGAGGGGGATGCCCATGCGGAGGCCTTGGAGGAGGGGGAAGCCCCGGCAGAGGCCCCGGAAGAGGGGGAAGCCCCGCTGAGTTTCTCGGGGAAGTAAGAAGCCCCCGCTGAGTTTCTCGGGGGAGTAAGAAGCCCCGGCGGAATCCCTGGCGGAGGTGGAAGCCCCGGCGGAGTCCCCGGAGGAGGGGGAAGCCAGGGCGGAGTCCCTGGAGGAAGAAGAAGCCCCTGAGTTCCCCGGTGGAGGGGGAAGCCCCGGCGTAAGCCCCGGTGGCAAGGGAAGCCCCGCTGAGTTCCTCGGGGAATGAGGATGCCCCGCCGAGTTCCTCGAAGAAGGGGAAAGCCCCGGCGGAGGCCCCGGAGGAGGGGGAAGCCCCTGAGTTCCCCGTAGGAGGGGGAAGCCCCTGAGGAGGAGGATGCCAGGGCGGAGTCCCTGGAGGAGGGCGAAGCCCCGGCGGAGGCCCAGGAGGAGGGGGAAGCTCCGGCGGATTCCCTGGCGGAGGGGGAAGCCACTGAGTTCCCCGGAGGAGAGGGAAGCCCCGGTAGAGTCCCCGGAGGAGGGGTAGCCCCAGCGGAGGGCCCAGAGTAGGGGGAAGGCCAGGTGGAGTCCCTGGAGGAACGGGAAGCCCCGCCGAGCTCACCGGAGGAGGGGGAAGCCCCGGCGGAGGCCCCGGAGGAGTGGGAAGCCCTGGAGGAGGAGGAAGCCAGGGCGGAGTCCCTGGAGGAGGGGTAAGCCCTGGCGGAGGCCCCGGAGGTGGGGGAAGCCCAGACGAGATTCCCGGAGGAGGGAGCAGCCCCGGCGGAGGCCCCGGAGGAGGGGGAAGCCCCTGAGTTCCCCGGAGGAGGGGGAAGCCCCGGCGGAGGTCCCGGAGGTGGGGGAAGCCCCGAAGAGTTTCCCGGAGAAGAGGAAAGCCCCGGCGGAGGCCCCGGAGGATAGGGAAGCCTCGCCGAGTTCTTCAGAGAAGGGGGAAGCCCCGGCGGAGGCCCCGGAGGATGGGGAAGCCCCGCCGAGTTCCCCGGAGGAGGGGGAAGCCCCGGCGGAAGCCCCGGAGGAGGGGGAAGCCCCGGCGGAGACCCCGGAAGATGGGGAAGCCCCGCGGAGTTCCCCGGAGGAGGGGGAAGCCCCAGCGGATGCCACGGAGGAGGGGAAAGCCTCGGCAAATTCCCCGGAGAAGGGGGAAGCCCCGGTGGATTCCCCGGAGGAGGGGGAAGCCGCACCGAGTTCCCCGGAGAAGGGGGAAGCCCCGGCGGTGGCCCCGGAGGAGGGGGAAGCCCCGCCGAGTTCCCCCGGGGGAGAAGGAAGCCCCGCCAAGTTTTCCGGAGGTGAGAAATCCCAAGCGGAGGCCCCGGAGGAGGGGGAGGCCCCACCAAGTGCCCCGGGGGAGGGGGAAGCCCTGCAGAGTTCCCCGTGGGAGGGGGAAGAACTTGCGGATGCTTCTGAGGATGGGGAAGCCCTGCCGAGTTCCCCGGAGGAGGGGGAAGCCCCGCTGAGTACCCCGGGGGAGAAGGAAGCCCCGGCGGAGGCCCCAGAAGAGGGGGAAGCCCCGCCTAGTTTCCCGGAGGAGGGGGAAGCCCCGGCGGAGTCACTGGAGGAGGGGGAAGCCCCGGCGGAGGTTCCCTGGAGGAGGCGGAAGCCCCGGCGGAGGCCCCGGAGGAGGGGGAAGCCCCGATGAGTTCCTCGTGGAAGGGGGAAGCCCCTGGTGAGTTATTGGCGGAGGGGGAAGCCCCGGCGGAGGCCCTGGTATAGAAGGAAGCCCGGTGGAGTCCCTGGAGGAGGGGAAAGCCCCGGCGGAGGCCTCGGAGAAGGGGGAAGGCCCTCCGAGTTCCCCGGAGGAGAGGGAAGGATCTTAGTTCCCCGGAGGAGGAAGATGCCCCGGCGGAGGCTCCGGAGAAGGGGGAAGCCCCGGCGGAGACCCCGGAGGAGGGGGAAGCAACGGCGGATTCCCTGGAGGAGGGGGTAGCCCCGCCGATTTCCCAGGGGAAGGGGAAAACCCCGGTGGAGTCCCTGGCGGAGGGGGAATCCACGGCGAAGGCCCCGGAGGAGTGGGAAGCCCCGGCGGAGGCCCCGAAGGAGAGGGAAGCCCCGGCGGAATCCCTGGAGAAAGGGGAAGCCCCGCCGAGTTTTCCGGAGGAAAGGGAAGCCCCGGCGGAGTCCCTGGAGGAGGGGGAAGCCCCGGCGGAGGCCCTGCAGGAGGGGAAAGCCCCGGTGGAGGCCCCGGAGGAGAGGGAAGCCCCGCAGAGTTCCCCGTGGGAGGGGGAAGAACTTGCGGATGCTTCTGAGGATGGGGAAGCCCTGCCGAGTTCCCCGGAGGAGGGGGAAGCCCAACCGCGTTTCCCGGGGGAGGGGGTAGCCCCGGCGGAGGCCCCGGAGAAGGGGGAAGCCCCGCCGAGTACCCCGGATGAGGGGAAAGCCCCGGCGGAGTCCCTGGAGAAGGGGGAAGCTTTGCCAAATTCCCCGGAGAAGGGGGAAGCCCCGGCGGAGGCCCCGGATAAGGGGAAAGCCCCGGCGGAGTCCCTGGAGGAGGAAGTATCCCCGGCGGAGGCCCCGGAGGAGAGGGAAGCCCCGGTGGTGGCCCCGGAGGAGGGGAAGCCCCGCCGAGTTCCCCGTGGGAGGGGGAAGCCTTGGCGGAGGCTTCTGAGGAAAGAGAAGCCCTGCCGAGTTCCCCGGACGAGGGGGAAGCCCCGGCGGAGGGGTCGGGTAAGGGGGAAGCCCCAGCGAAAGGGGTCGGTTAAGGGGGAAGCCCCGGTGGAGGCCCCGGAGGAGGGGGAAATCCCTGCCGAGTTCCCCGTAGGAAGGGGAAGCCCAACCGCGTTTCCCGGGGGAGGGGGTAGCCCCGGCGGAGGCCCCGGTGGAGGGGGAAATCCCTGCCGAGTTCCCCGTAGGAGGGGGAAGCCCAACCGCGTTTCCCGGGGGAGGGGGTAGCCCCGGCGGAGGCCCCGGAAGAGGGGGAAAACCCGCTGAGTTCCCTGGATGAGGGGAAAGCCCCGGCGGAGTACCTGGAGGAGGAAGTAGCCCCGGCGGAGGCCCCGAAAGAGAGGGAAGCTTCGGTGGTGGCCCCAGAGGAGGGGAAGCCCCGCAGAATTCCACGTGGGAGGGGGTAGCCCTGGCGGAGGCTTCTGAGGATGGGGAAGCCCAGCCGAGTTCCCCGGAGGAGGGGGAAGCCCCGCCGAGTACCCAGGAGGAGGGGGAAACCCCACCAAGTTTCCCGGGGGAGGGGGTAGCCCCGGTGGAGGCCCCGGCGGAGGCCCCGGAGTAGGGGGAAGCCCCGGCGGAGTCCCTGGAGAAGGAAATAGCCCCGCCGAGTTCCCCGTGGGAGGGGGAAGCCCTGACCGAGGCTTCTAAGGATGGGGAAGCCCTGCCGAGTTCCCCCGAGGAGAATGAAGCCCTTCCGAGTTCCCCGGAGGAGGGGGAAGCCCCGCCGAGTTTTCCGGAGGAGGGGGAAGCCCCGGCGGAGTCCTCGGAGGAGAGGGAAGCCCCGGTGGAGACCCCGGAGGAGGGAGAAGCCCCGCCGAGTTCCCCGGTGGAGGGGGAGGCCCCACCGAGTTCCCCGGAGGAGGGGAAAGCCTCGCCGAGTTCCTCAGGGGAGAGGTAAGCCCCAGCGGAGTTCCTGGAGGAGGGGGTAGCCCCACCGAGTATCCCGGAGAAGGGGGAAGCCCCGCCGAGTTTCCCGGAGGAGGGGGAAGCCCCGGCGGAGTCCCTGGAGGAGGAAGTAGCCGCGCCGAGTTCACCGGAGGTGGGGGGGTGGCCCGCTGAGTTCCCCGGAGGAGGGGGAAGCCCCACCGAGTTCCCCGGAGGAGGGGGAAGCCCCGGCGGAGTCCCTGGAGGAGGGGGTAGCCCCGCCGAGTTTCCCGGAGGAGGGGGAATCCCCGCCGAATACCCCGGAGAATGGGGAAGCCCCGCCGAGTTTCCCGGAGGAGGGGGTAACCCCGGCGGTGGCCCTAGAGAAAAGGAAAGCCCCGCCGTATTCCCCGGAGGAGGGGGATGTCCCACCGAGTTCCCCGGAGGAGGGGGAAGCCCCGGCGGAGGCCTGGGAGTAGGGGGAAGCCCCGGCGGAGGCCTCGGAAGAGGGGGAAGCCCCGGTGGAGGCCCCGGAGGAGGGGGAAGCCCCGGCGGAGGCCCCGGAGGAGGGGAATCCACAACGAGTTCCCCGGTAGAGGAGGAAGCCCCGGCGGAGTCCCTGGAGGAGGAAATAGCCCCGGCGGAGGCCCCGGAGGTTGGGAAGCCCCGCCGAGTTCCCCATGGGTAATGGAAGCCCTGGCGGAGGATTCGGAGGATGGGGAAGCCCCCGGCGGAGTCCCTGGGGAAGAGGAAAGCCCAGCCGAATTCCCCGGAGGAGGGGGAAGCCCCGGCAGAGGCCCGTGAGTAGGGGGAAGCCCCGGCGGAGGCCTCGGAAGAGGGGGCAGCCCCGGTGAAGGCCCCGGAGGAGGGGGTAGCCCCGCCGAGTTCCCCGGAGGAGGGGGAAGCCCCGGCGGAGGCCCTGGATGAGTGGGAAGCCCCGGCGGAGTCCCTGGAGGTGAAAGTAGCCCCGGCGTAGTCCCTGAATGAGGGGTAAGCCCCGGCGGAGGACCCGGAGGAGAAGGAAGCCCCGGCGGAGTCCCTGGGGGGGAATGCAGCCACGGCGAAGGCTTCGGAAGAGGGTGAAGCCCCGGTGGAGGCCCCGGAGGAGGGAAAAGCCCCGGCGGACTCCCCCCCCCCCCCCGAGTTCCTTGAGGAGGAGAAATCCCCGGCGGAGTTTTCTGAGGAGGGAAAAGCCTCGGCGGAGGCCCCGGAGGAGGAGGATCCCCGGCGGAGTCACCGGAGAAGAGGGAAGCCCGGCCGAGTTCCCCGGAGGAAGGTGAAGCCCCGGCGGTGGCCCGGGAGTAGGGGGAAGCCCCGGCGGAGGCCTCGGAGGAGGGGAAGCACCGCCGAGTTCACCGGAGGAGAGGGAAGCCCCGGTGGAGGCCCCGGAGGAGGGGGAAGCCCCGCCGAGTTCCCCGTGGGAGGGGGAAGCCCTGGCGGAGGATTCTGAGGAAGGGGAAGGCCCGTTTAGTTCCCCGAAGGAGGGGGAAGCCCCACCGAGTTCCCCGGGGGAGGGGAAAGCCCCGGCGGAGTTTCCCGGAGAAGGGGGAAAGCCCGGCGGAGGCCCGGGAGTAGGGGGAAGCCCCGGCTGAGGCTTTGGAGGAGGGGGAAGCCCCGGTGGAGGCCCCGGTGGAGGGTGAAGCCCCGGCGGAGTCCCTGGAGGAGGGGGCAGCCCCGCCGAGTTCCCCGGAGGATGGGGTAGCCCCGGCTGAGGGGTCGGATAAGGGGAAAGCCCCTGCGGAGGCCCCGGAGGAGAGGGAAGCCCCGGTGGAGGCCCCGGAGGAGGGGGAAGCCCCGCCGAGTTCCCTGTGGGAGGGGGAAGCCCTAGCGGAGGCTTCTGAGGATGGGGAAACCCTGCCGAGTTCCCCGGTGGAGGGGGAAGCCTAACCGAGTTCCCCGGAGGAGGGAAAAGCATCGCCGAGTTCCCCGGGGTAGGGGGAAGCCCCAGCGGAGTTCCTGGAGGAGAGGGTAGCCCCACCGAGTATTCCGGAGGAGGGGGAAGCCCCGCTGAATACCCCGGAGAAGGGGGAAGCCCCGCCGAGTTTCCCGGAGGTGGGGGAAGCCCAGGCGGAGGCCCCGGTGGAAAGGAAAGACCCGCCGAGTTTCCCGGAGGAGGGGGAAGCCCCGGCGGAGTCCCTGGAGGAGGAAGTAGCCGCGCCGAGTTCCCCGGAGGTGGGGGGGAGGCCCGCCGAGTTCCCCGGAGGAGGGGGAAGCCCCGGCGGAGTCCCTGGAGGAGGGGGTAGCACTGCCGAGTTTCCCGGAGGAGGGGGAATCCCCGCCGAATACCCCGGAGAATGGGGAAGCCCCGCCGAGTTTCCCGGAGGAGGGGGTAACCCCGGCGGTGGCCCTGGAAAAAAGGGAAGCCCCGCCGAGTTCCCCGGAGGAGGGGGAAGCCCCGCCGAGTTCCCCGGAGGAGGGGGAAGCCCCGGCGGAGGCCTGGGAGTAGGGGGAAGCCCCGGCGGAGGCCTCGGAAGAGGGGGAAGCCCCGGTGGAGGCCCCGGAGGAGGGGGAAGCCCCGGCGGAGGCCCCGGAGGAGGGGAAAGCCCTAACGAGTTCCCCGGTAGAGGAGGAAGCCCAAGCGGAGTCCCTGGAGGAGGAAAAAGCCCCGGCGGAGGCCCCGGAGGATGGGGAAGCCCCGCCGAGTTCCCCATGGGTAATGGAAGCCCTGGCGGAGGATTCGGAGGATTGGCAAGCCCCGGCGAAGTCCCTGGGGCAGAGGAAAGCCCAGCCGAGTTCCCCGGAGGAGGGGGAAGCCCCGGTGGAGGCCCGGGAGTAGGGGGAAGCCCCGGCGGAGGCCCTGGAGGAGGGGGTAGCCCCGCCGAGTTTCCCGGAGGAGGGGGAATCCCCGCCGAATACCCCGGAGAATGGGGAAGCCCCGCCGAGTTTCCCGGAGGAGGGGGTAACCCCGGCGGTGGCCCTAGAGAAAAGGAAAGCCCCGCCGTATTCCCCGGAGGAGGGGGATGTCCCACCGAGTTCCCCGGAGGAGGGGGAAGCCCCGGCGGAGGCCTGGGAGTAGGGGGAAGCCCCGGCGGAGGCCTCGGAAGAGGGGGAAGCCCCGGTGGAGGCCCCGGAGGAGGGGGAAGCCCCGGCGGAGGCCCCGGAGGAAAGGAATCCACAACGAGTTCCCCGGTAGAGGAGGAAGCCCCGGCGGAGTCCCTGGAGGAGGAAATAGCCCCGGCGGAGGCCCCGGAGGTTGGGAAGCCCCGCCGAGTTCCCCATGGGTAATGGAAGCCCTGGCGGAGGATTCGGAGGTTGGGGAAGCCCCCGGCGGAGTCCCTGGGGAAGAGGAAAGCCCAGCCGAATTCCCCGGAGGAGGGGGAAGCCCCGGCAGAGGCCCGTGAGTAGGGGGAAGCCCCGGCGGAGGCCTCGGAAGAGGGGGCAGCCCCGGTGAAGGCCCCGGAGGAGGGGGTAGCCCCGCCGAGTTCCCCGGAGGAGGGGGAAGCCCCGGCGGAGGCCCTGGATGAGTGGGAAGCCCCGGCGGAGTCCCTGGAGGTGAAAGTAGCCCCGGCGTAGTCCCTGAATGAGGGGTAAGCCCCGGCGGAGGACCCGGAGGAGAAGGAAGCCCCGGCGGAGTCCCTGGGGGGGAATGCAGCCACGGCGAAGGCTTCGGAAGAGGGTGAAGCCCCGGTGGAGGCCCCGGAGGAGGGAAAAGCCCCGGCGGACTCCCCCCCCCCCCCCCGAGTTCCTTGAGGAGGAGAAATCCCCGGCGGAGTTTTCTGAGGAGGGAAAAGCCTCGGCGGAGGCCCCGGAGGAGGAGGATCCCCGGCGGAGTCACCGGAGAAGAGGGAAGCCCGGCCGAGTTCCCCGGAGGAAGGTGAAGCCCCGGCGGTGGCCCGTGAGTAGGGGGAAGCCCCGGCGGAGGCCTCGGAGGAGGGGAAGCACCGCCGAGTTCACCGGAGGAGAGGGAAGCCCCGGTGGAGGCCCCGGAGGAGGGGGAAGCCCCGCCGAGTTCCCCGTGGGAGGGGGAAGCCCTGGCGGAGGATTCTGAGGAAGGGGAAGGCCCGTTTAGTTCCCCGAAGGAGGGGGAAGCCCCACCGAGTTCCCCGGGGGAGGGGGAAGCCCCGGCGGAGTTTCCCGGAGAAGGGGGAAAGCCCGGCGGAGGCCCGGGAGTAGGGGGAAGCCCCGGCTGAGGCTTTGGAGGAGGGGGAAGCCCCGGTGGAGGCCCCGGTGGAGGGTGAAGCCCCGGCGGAGTCCCTGGAGGAGGGGGCAGCCCCGCCGAGTTCCCCGGAGGATGGGGTAGCCCCGGCTGAGGGGTCGGATAAGGGGAAAGCCCCTGCGGAGGCCCCGGAGGAGAGGGAAGCCCCGGTGGAGGCCCCGGAGGAGGGGGAAGCCCCGCCGAGTTCCCTGTGGGAGGGGGAAGCCCTAGCGGAGGCTTCTGAGGATGGGGAAACCCTGCCGAGTTCCCCGGTGGAGGGGGAAGCCTAACCGAGTTCCCCGGAGGAGGGAAAAGCATCGCCGAGTTCCCCGGGGTAGGGGGAAGCCCCAGCGGAGTTCCTGGAGGAGAGGGTAGCCCCACCGAGTATTCCGGAGGAGGGGGAAGCCCCGCTGAATACCCCGGAGAAGGGGGAAGCCCCGCCGAGTTTCCCGGAGGTGGGGGAAGCCCAGGCGGAGGCCCCGGTGGAAAGGAAAGACCCGCCGAGTTTCCCGGAGGAGGGGGAAGCCCCGGCGGAGTCCCTGGAGGAGGAAGTAGCCGCGCCGAGTTCCCCGGAGGTGGGGGGGAGGCCCGCCGAGTTCCCCGGAGGAGGGGGAAGCCCCGGCGGAGTCCCTGGTGGAGGGGGTAGCACTGCCGAGTTTCCCGGAGGAGGGGGAATCCCCGCCGAATACCCCGGAGAATGGGGAAGCCCCGCCGAGTTTCCCGGAGGAGGGGGTAACCCCGGCGGTGGCCCTGGAGAAAAGGGTAGCCCCGCCGAGTTCCCCGGAGGAGGGGGAAGCCCCGCCGAGTTCCCCGGAGGAGGGGGAAGCCCCGGCGGAGGCCTGGGAGTAGGGGGAAGCCCCGGCGGAGGCCTCGGAAGAGGGGGAAGCCCCGGTGGAGGCCCCGGAGGAGGGGGAAGCCCCGGCGGAGGCCCCGGAGGAGGGGAAAGCCCTAACGAGTTCCCCGGTAGAGGAGGAAGCCCAAGCGGAGTCCCTGGAGGAGGAAAAAGCCCCGGCGGAGGCCCCGGAGGATGGGGAAGCCCCGCCGAGTTCCCCATGGGTAATGGAAGCCCTGGCGGAGGATTCGGAGGATTGGCAAGCCCCGGCGAAGTCCCTGGGGCAGAGGAAAGCCCAGCCGAGTTCCCCGGAGGAGGGGGAAGCCCCGGTGGAGGCCCGGGAGTAGGGGGAAGCCCCGGCGGAGGCCCTGGAGGAGGGGGTAGCCCCGCCGAGTTTCCCGGAGGAGGGGGAATCCCCGCCGAATACCCCGGAGAATGGGGAAGCCCCGCCGAGTTTCCCGGAGGAGGGGGAAAGCCCCGGCGGAGTCCCTGGAGGTGGAAGTAGCCCCGGCGTAGTCCCTGAATGAGGGGTAAGCCCCGTCGGAGGACCCGGAGTAGAAGGAAGCCCCGGCGGAGTCCCTGGAGGGGAATGCAGCCACGGCGAAGGTTTCGGAAGAGGGGGAAGCCCCGGTGGAGGCCCCGGAGGAGGGAAAAGCCCCGGCGGACTCCCCCCCCCCACGAGTTCCTTGGAGGAGGGGAAATCCCCGGCGGAATTTTCTCAGGAGGGAAAAGCCTCGGCGGAGGCCCCGGAGGAGGAGGATCCCCGGCGGAGTCCCCGGAGAAGAGGGAAGCCCGGCCGAGTTCCCCGGAGGAAGGTGAAGCCCCGGCGGAGGCCCGGGAGTAGGGGGAAGCCCCGGCGGTGGCCTCGGAAGAGGGAGAAGCCCCGGTGAAGACCCTGGAGGGGGGGGAAGCCCCGCCGAGTTCCCCGTGGGAGAGGGGAGCCCTGGCGGAGGATTCTAAGGAAGGGAAAGCCCCGCCGAGTTCCCCGGAGGAGGGGGAAGCTCCGCAGAGTTCCCCGGAGGAGGGGGCAGCCCCGGCGGAGGCCCGGGAGTAGAGGGAAGCCTCGGCGGTGGCCTCGGAGGAGGGGGATGCCCCGTTGAGGCCCCGGTGGAGAGGGAAGCCCCGGCGGAGTCCCTGGAGGAGGAAGAAGCCCCCCCGAGTTCCTTGGAGGAGAAGAAATCTCCGGCGGAGGCTTTGGAGGAGGGGGAAGCCCACGGTGAAGGCCCCGGAGGAGTGTCTGGTGGAGGAAAAGCCCCCCCGAGTTCCTTGGAGGAGGGGAAATCCCCGGCGGAGGCTCCGGGGGAGGGAAAAGCTTCAGCGGAGGCCCCGGATGAGAGGAAAGCCTCGGTGGAGTCCTAAGAGGTGGGGGAAGCCCCGGCGGAGTCCCTGGAGAATGGGGAAACCCCGCCGAGTTCCCCGGAGGAGGGGGAAGCCCCGCCGAATACTTCGAAGAAGGGGGAAGCCCCGCCGAGTTTCTCGGAGGAGGGGGAAGCCCCACCGAGTTCCCCGGGGGAGGGGGAAGCCACGGCGGAAGCCCCGGATGAGGGGGAAGCCCCGACGTAGTCCCTGGAGGAAGGGGAAACCCCGCCGAGTTCCCCGGAGGAGGTGGAAGCCCCGGCGGAGGCTCCGGAGGAGGAGGAAGCCCCGGCGGAGGTCCCGGAGAAGGGGGAAGCCGCAGTGTAGGCCCTGGAAGAGGGCCTACACCCCCGCCGAGTTCCCCGGGGGTGATGGAAACCCCAAAGGAGTTCCTGGAGGAGGGGGTATCCCTGCCGAGTTTCCTGGTGGAGGGGGAAGCCACGCCGGATACCCCTGAGAAGAGCGAAGCCCCGCCGAGTTTCCCGGTGGGGGGGGGAAGCCCCGGCGGAGGCCCCGGAGGAGGTGGAATCCCCGGTGGAGTCCTTGATGGAGGGGGAAGCAGCCACGGCGGAGGCCCTGGAGGAGAGGGAAGCCCCGGCGGAGGCCCCGGAGGAGAAAGAAGCCCCGGCGGAGTCCCTTGAGGAGGGGGAAGCCCCGGCGGAGGCCCCAGAGTAGGGGGAAGCACCGGCGTAGGCCCCGCAGGAGAGTTAAGCCCCGCCAAATTCCTCGGAGGAGATTGAAGCCCCGGCGGAGGCCTCGGATGAGGGGGACGCCACGGCGGTGGCCCCGGTGGAGGGGGAAGCCCCGGCAAAGTCCCTGGAGGAGAGGGAAGCCCCGCCGAGTTCCTAGGAGGAGGAGGAAGCCCATGCGGAGTCCCTGGAGAAGGAAGAAGCCCCGCCGAGTTCCCCGGAGGTGGGGGACGCCCCGGCGGAGTCCCTGGAGGAGGGGAAGCCCCGGTGGAGTCCCTGGAGGAGGGGGAAGCCCCGGCGGATGCCCCGGAAGAGGGGGAAGCCCCGGCGGAGTCCCTGTAGGAGGGGGAAGCCCCGCCTAATTCCCCGGAGGAGGGGGAAGCCCCTGGGCTCCCCGGAGGATGGGGAAGCCCCGGCGGAGTCCCTGGAGAAGGGGGGTAGCCCCGCCGATTTCCCCGGAGGAGGGGGAAGCCCCGGCGGAGGCCCCGGATGAGGGGGAAGCCCCGGCGTAGTCCCTGGAAGAGAAGGAATCCCCGCCGAGTTCCCCGGAGGAGGGGGAAGCCCCGGTTGAGACCCTGGTGGTGGGGGAAGCCCCGGCGGAGTCCCTAGAGATGGGAGAAGCCTCGCCGAGTTCCCCGGAGGAGGGGGAAGCCCCGGCTGAGGCTCCGGAGGAGGGAAAAGCCCCGCCGAGTTCCCCGGAGGAGGGGGAAGCCCCGGCGGAGTCCCTGGAGCAGGGGGAAGCCCCGCCGAGTTCCTAGGAGGAGGAGGAAGCCCCGGCGGATGCCCCGGAGGAGGGGGAAGCCCCGGCAGAGTCCCTGGAGGAGGAAGAAGCCACGGCGGATGCCCCTTCAGAGAGGGATGCCCCGGCGGAGTCCCCGGTGGAGGAGGAATCCCCGCCGAGTTTCCCGGAGAACGGGGAAGCCCCGGCGGAGTCCCTGGAGGAGAGGGAAGCCCCGCCGAGTTCCTCGGAGGAGATGGAAGCCCCGGCAGATGCCTCGGAGGAGGGGGATGCCCCGGCGGTGGCCCCGGTGGAGGGGGAAGCCCCGGCAAAGTCCCTGGAGGAGGAGCAAGCCCCGGCGGAGTCCCTGGAGAAGGAAAAAGCCCCGCCGAGTTCCCCGGAGGAGGGGGAAGCCCCGGCTGAGGCTCCGGATGAGGGAAAAGTCCCAGCGGAGTCCCTGATGGAGGGGGAGGTAGCCACAGCGGAGGCCCCGGATAAGGGGGAAGCCCCGGCAGAGGCCCTTGAGGAGGGGGAAGCCCGCCGAGTTCCCCGGAAAAGGAGGATGCCCCGGCGGAGTCCCTTGCGGAGGAAGTAGCCCCGGCGGAGTCCCTGAAGGAGAGGAAAGCTACGGCAGAGGACCAGGAGGAGGAAGAAACCTCGGCGGAGTCCCTGGAGGGAGGGAAGCCCCGCCGAGTGTCTCGGAGGAGGGGAAAGCCCCGGCGGAGTCCCTGGAAGAAGGGGATGCCCCGGCGGAGGCCATGGAGGAGGAAGAAGCCACGGTGGAGGCCCAAGAGTAGAGGGAAGCCCCGGCGGAGTTCCTGGAGGAGGGGAAGTCCCCCCGAGTTCCTTGGAGGAGGGGGAAGCAGCCTAGGCGGAGGCCCCGGAGAAGGGGGAAGCCCCGGCGTAGGCCCCGGAGGAGGGGGAAGCCCGCCGAGTTCATTGGAGGAGGAGAAAGCCCCGGCGGAGGCTCCGGAGGAGGGAAATGCCCCGGCGGAGGCCCCGGAGAAGGAGGAAGCCCCGGCGGAGTCCCTGGAGAAGGGCAATGCCCCACCGAGTTTCCCGGAGGAGGGGGAAGCCCCGGCGGAGGCTCACGTGGAGGGAAAAGCTCCGGCGGAGACCCCGGAGGAGGAAGTAGCCCCGGCGGAGTCCCTGATGGAGGGGGAAGCAGCCACGGCGGAGGCCCCGGAGAAGGGAAAAGCCCCGGCGGAGGCCCCGGGGGAAGAGGAAGCCCGCCGAGTTACCCGGAGAAGGAGGAAGCCCCGGCGGAGTCCCTGGAGGTGGAAGTAGCCCCGGAGAAGTCTCTGAAGGAGGGGGAAGCCCCGGCGGAGGACCAGGAGGAGGGGGAAGCCCTGCCGAATACCTCGGAGTAGGGGGAAACCCCACCGAGTTCCCCGGAGGAGGGGGAAGCCCCGCCGAATACCCCGGAGAAGAGGGAAGCCCCGGAGGAGGGGGAATCCCCAACGGAGTCCCTGATGGTGGGGGAAGCAGCCACGGCGGAGGCCCCGGAGGTGGGGGAAGCCCCGGCGGAGGCCCCGGAGGAGGAAGAAGCCCCGGCGGAGTCCCTTGAGGAGGGGGAAGCCCCGGCGGAGGCCCCGGAGTAGGGGGAGCACCGGCGTAGGCCCCGCAGGAGAGGGAAGCCCCGCCAAATTTCCCGGAGGAGGGGAAAGCTTCGGCGGAGTCCCTGGTTGAGGAAGAAGCCCCGGCTGTGGCCCTGAAGGAGGGGTAAGCCCCGGCGGAGTCCCTGAAGGAGGAAGTAGCCCCGGCGGAGTCCCTTAAGGAGGGGGAAAACCCGGCGGAGGACCCGAAGGAGGGGGAAGCCCCGGCGGAGTCCCTGGAGGAGGGGGAAGCCCCGGCGAAGGCCTCGGAGGAGGGGGACTCCCCGGCGGTGGCCCCGTTGGGGGGGAGGGGAAGCCCCGGCGGAGTCCTTGAAGGAAGGGGAATCCCAGCCGAGTTCTTCGGAGGTGGGGATACCCCGGCGGAGTCCCTGGAGAAGGTGGAAGCCCCGCCGAGTTCCTAGGAGGAGGAGGAAGCCAATGCGGAGTCCCTGGAGCAGTGGAAGCCCCGGTTGAGTCCCTGGAGGAGGGGGAAGCCCCGGCGGATGCCCCGGGTGGAGGGGGAAGCCCCGGCGGAGTCCCTATAGGAGGGGGAAGAACCGCCGAGTTCCCCGGAGGAGGGGGAAGCCCCTGCGTTCCCCGGAGGAGGATGAATCCCCGGCGGAGTCACTGGAGGAGGGGGGAGCAGCCACGGCGGAGACCCCGTGGGAGGGGGCAGCCCCGGCGGAGTCCCTGGAGGAGGAAAAAGGCCCCGCCGATTTCCTCGGAGGATAGGGAAGCCCCGGCGGAGGTTCCGGTGAAGGGGGATGCCCCGGCGAGTTCCCCTGAGGAGAGGGAAGCCCCGGCGGAGTCCCTGGAGGAGGGGGTATCCCCGCCGAATTTCCCGGAGGAGGGGGAAGCCCCGCCGAATACTCCGTAAAAAAGGAAGCCCCGCCGAGTTTCCCGGAGGGGGGGGAAGCCCCGGCGGAGGCCCTGGAGGAGGGGGAATCCCCTGCGGAGTCCCTGATGGAGGGGGAAGCCCCCCCCCCCGAGTTCCTTGGAGGAGGGGGAAGCCCCGGCGGAGTCCCTGATGGAGGGGGAATCCTCGGCGGAGGCCCCGTAGGAGGGGAACGCCCCGCCGAGGTCCCCGGTGGAGGGGGAAGCCCCAAGAGTTTCCCGGAGAAGGGGGAAGCCCCGGCGGAGGCCCGGGAGTAGGGGGAAGCCCCCCCGCGTTCCTTGGAGGAGGGGGAAGCCCCGGCGGAGTGGTCGGATAAGGGGGAAGCCCCGGCGGAGTCCCTGGAGGAGGAAGTAGCCCCGGCGGAGGCCCCGGAGGAGAGGGAAGCCACGGTGGTGGCCCCGGAGGAGGGGGTAGCCCCGCCGAGTACCCCGGGGGAGTGTGAAGCCCCGGCGGAGTTCCTGGATGAGGATGTAGCCCCACCGAGTTTCCCGGAGAAGGGGGAAGCCCCGCCGGATACCCCGGAGAAGGGGGAAGCCCCGCCGAGTTTCCCGGAGGAGGGGGAATCCCCGGCGAAGGCCCCGGTGGAGGGGGAAGCCCCGCCGAGTTTCCCGGAGGAGGGGGAAGCCCCGGCGGAGTCCCTGGAGGAGGAAGTAGCCCCGGCTGTGGCCCTGAAGGAGGAGTAAGCCCCGGCGGAGTCCCTGGAGGAGGAAGTAGCCCCGGCGGAGTCCCTGATGGAGGGGGAAGCCCCCCCCCGAGTTCCTTGGAGGAGGGGGAAGCCCCGGCGGAGTCCCTGATGGAGGGGGAATCCTCGGCGGAGGCCCCGGAGAGAGGGAAGCCCCGCCGAGTTTTCCGGAGGAGGGGGAAGCCCCGCCGAGTTCCCCGGAGGAGGGGGAAGCCCCGCCGAGTTCCCCGGAGGAAGGGGAAGCCCCGGCGGAGGCCTCGGAGGAGGGGGAAGCCCTGCCGAGTTCTTCGGAGGTGGAGGAAGCCCCGGCGGAGTCCCTGGAGAAGGAAATAGCCCCGGCGGAGGCCCCGGAAGAGAGGGAAGCCCCGGTGAAGGCCCCGGAGGAGGGGGAAGCCCCGCCGAGTTCCCCGTGGGAGGGGGAAGTCCTGGCGGAGGCTTCTGAGGATGGGGAAGCCCTGCCGAGTTCCCCGGAGGAGGGGGAAGCCCCGCCGAGTTTCCAGGAGAAGGGGTGACCCACACGAAAAAAAATATATGTAACATATATGTAAACATATATGTGAAATACGTCACTTAGAGGTTAGATATACGTAGAAAATGTACGTATACTTTACATTTATTTTGGCATGTATGTTACATGTACCGATTCCCAATTGTAAAAAGCATGAATAATTTTGTGAAATTGTTCCAAAAATAAACGTTCGATAGTTCCGTTTACTTTAGAGCGCATATGACATCAATATTCGTAAAATTCAACCTTAAGAATGACATATAATGATCGCATACTTAACGCTTATTCTAGATGTATGTTTACATACATGTGTACATATATGTTCACATACATTTTATTTATGCGCTTACTTACATGCAAAATACATGTTTATATATATGGTAGGTACATATGTCATATACTTATTCAAAAAAGATTAGGTACATTGTGTTATTTTGTGAATCTACCGCGAAATAAACGGTCGTTCGATCAATGTCAAATAGATCATTATATTTCATTGATATATCATTATATTTGAAGTTTTAACCCACGGATTACATATTAAACATATACGTGTCGTATATCCTAAATATTTGTTAACATACTTTCTGTATATACGTAATCACATATGTAGGATATATTGCGCTTGAATATGTAATTTACACGTTTGAATATTAATGAGGAATATATCCAATACAACTTATTTGAACTTACCGGATGTGATTTATTTGAAGGTAGCACCAACTTGTCGAATTATTTTCTAATTTAGGTACCTAGACTTTTATTAACACCGTTTGCGGGTGCGATTTTTTACTTGACGAAAGTGGATGAAAGGTCACCTGTATGGAAGGATGGAAGGTACCTATATATAAATACCATTAAACCATTTAATTTAAAAAATGCAGTCATTGCAAGTATTTTCTTTTTTATTATTTTAAATTCTAAAATAACATGTAAAGGTAGAAAAGAAACCATTTTATATAAGCAAACTTTCCCTATCAGAAAATGTTAGTAGTATACAAAATGAAATATTATGAAATAAACAATACATAATATTAAAAATACTGTTGCCAAATCCGTTTATAATATAAGCACTCGGCTAGCAGTAAGAATTGATTTCAAATACCAAAATTATTGTAATAAAAGATTTAAAATACTGCCAAAATATAATAAACTTCCAATTTTTATAGCAAATTGCCATCCAAAATATCAACATTGGATACTATGTGAGATAGCAGCAACCTTAGTATACTTAATTATAATAATGCAGGCAAAACATAATATACTGTTTCTTGTTAAGAAAATTTGTATTTACTTAATTAATTTTAAAAGTTCTTATCTATAGATTTAGGTAATAGATTGCAGAAGACTATAAAATTGTTAGGTGCTTATAGAAATGATACCACAGATGAGTCAAATTTCTCTTGTATTTGATTATTATTATAATAGCTAAAAACATACACAAATCAAAAGATATCTGCCAGGAAAAAGGCACTGCCATTAATAGGCACCATGTGTTGGCTGCAATACTCCATATTGAACTAAGTTTTGTCCCCGGTTGAACTGAAAGTATATAATTTTTTCTTGAATCTCGACGACATTTACCGCAACCAAACATGGATCAGGACTTAGTTGAAAAATGTGCTTCAAAGGGACATCTTTACAGCACTTATGAGGCTTCGTTGCAAGCCTTGTACCGATTGCATAACATACACCTTCAAACAAAATGAACGTGTCAATGGAGAGGACATCCTTGGTTCGTCTCAGAAGAACCGTGTAACTATTCCGTTTATTAACTCTAGTGTACGATTTACCATGGATCATCTGATTTCTAACAATGACCCTACTGCAATAACTAACAACTCTTTCAGATTGAATGTTTATATGCCCACGCATCAAGGCAACATAATGTAAATGTTCAATTTTTTTGGAAACAGGTCGGCCTAATATGGTCACAGATTCTTCCAATTGGATGACATTATGATTTGTTTTGCTGGCAACAGTTACGCTAGTGAGAAGTTCCTTTTCAAGAGCACTCATTGTAGGCAAACATCGAGCAATTAGGCTTGGTAACCCAAATTTGACCACAAACCTTTCGCAGATTTGATGCGCCACCCCATTTGAGCTGCGAACAAAATCTAAAAGTTCTGCATTGTAATTTTCATATACAAATGCAGACTGGGCCCACAATGGTCCCCAATTTAAGGCACTTGTCGGTAAGTGCATTAAAAGGTGTACGTTAAAGGAGACAAATTTAATATCGTACAGCTCTTTGGTAAGAATTATGAAGTTAATCAGCATTGTTTCAGACATCATGATTTCACTTTTAAAAATCTTGTCTTTAACAAGCATGTAGACTCCAACAACCAACATTGCCCAGTGGTTAACATATTTGGTGGGTAAAACTTTTTGTAGAATGGGCAGACTGTAAAAAAAAAAGCCAGTTGTACCATTCGTGTCCCTTCCAATATCTTCTCTCTTTGAGAGGCCGAGGCGTTCGAGAAATGTTCAAGGGTGGTTTAATTTTTAGCAAACAACTGTCAATTATTTTCATTTTTTCTTGACCTAAAAAAACGGCTCGTTTCTGTTCTGACCATCTAGCCAAATTGACATAAATTGGCGTGCAATCCCAAGGAGGCAACAATGGAGAAAATCTGGAATGAGTCCCTCAACAATGTCAAAATTGGGAATCTGGGAAAGCACTGAAGGGCCCTTCATACCCATTATTGCTCTCCCCTCCTTGAGGGCCTGATCTTGTTGAGCTTGCGTCTCCTGAAGCGTACGTAATTCAGGATCATTATTAACCTCGTACTCGAAAACCCTGCAATGTCCTCTACCTTTGTTTACGACGAGCCCTGGATGTTTGCATAGGCCACAACCATACTCGCCATTAAATTGGGTCGAGTTTTGCACCAAGGGTCTTGCGACTGAATCGCACACACCTACTAGCACCGACACTGTGTACCCGTTGACTCCAGATTCGTACAATGTTTTGCTCTCTTTCACAAATGGAACCAAAAATTCGTTCATGACAGGTTTTTTTAAGCCAAACCACAAACTAGCAAGCATAACATGTTTGTCTCTAAGTTTGGGGTCCAACTCATTCAAAACGCACAGAATAGGCCAAATCGAATAACCTGAGGCTTTGAACACTGGTACTCCATCACAACTAAATGATAACGAAAGCTGTTTCCTGTTGTTTAATGTAACATTCTGTCGCATGGTTTCCTTATATTTAACCCCGTCTTGGATGTCTAACAAACAAGCGGCATTCTTGTTGTCATAAATATGTAAACGGTCCCCATGGCTTTTTAGCAAGTTCTTGATTTGACCAGCAAGTGAAACGTAAAGAAAAGTATTTTCACTTTTAATATTATCTTTAATGACAAAGGTATGGCCACAGTAGTCACATACCTTATTTTGCGAATTCTCCAAGTCCGTTACATGACTTATGATGCCTAAATATTTGCCACAATTTTCTTGCGGACAAATATGATGTATTTCAATGGATGTGAAGTTATTCAACATCTTTTTGATCATGTGCTTAGATTGGGGTAAACAATCTTGCACTCTACAATTCAGTAGTTTCAAGATGTCTATCATTGCAGTGTCTGACATTTTATGTTTTAATTTCATGGCTGTAAGCAAAACTATTGTATTCAGACTTCTATCAACTAGCTCGTCTTCATTACCCTCTGGCTCACTTGTTTGCAGAGACTCATCAGTTGTCATACTCTCATGCTATAACTGACATTACTAATTTCATCAAGTAGTGATGATTCGCTTAATGAGCAGAGACTGGGTTCTTTCGGTACCTCTGCCACCAGATGCTGTGTAGTCAGTCCAATAGTGTTCGATTCATCGTCCAGTGATGACTCGCTTACTGTTGTATGGCTCATGGGATTCTTCAATTCATCCCCAAGATGGTCCAACATGTCTGAAGTGGAACTGGCTGCAGGATTATCCCTTTCACTCCGAAGATGGCCCAATTCAGCTTTACTGCAACCAGCAACCGCAGGAGATATGGAGTGCAGGCTGGTCTGCCGTCTGTAATGAATATGCATAAATATTAATAGGTTTAAAATGAAGATAAATTCAAACTAAGTGACCGGATGCATTCTATCCACAAAATCCATAAGGTGAAATATCTGCCTCCTGTCCTTGGTGAAGGGGAACAATATTTTTCATAACTGGATTAAAGTCATAACAATTGGCACCAACTTCCAGGTTGATAGTGTCTTATAGCGAATCATTCTTTAAAATATGCTGCCTTTAATTCAACCATCGAGATTAATAAAATTAATTAAATCATTGGTTAACGATTAACGAATCGTTAATCAATTATTACAAAAGTCAAATAGACCAAACAAAACATTATAACCCAACTTTTATTGATAACACTTGCCTTTTCTTCCTCTCCTTTGAGTTGATTCCGGTATTTTCTCTTTGCTCTGGGGTTGCAAGTAACGCTTGTACTTGAAGACATTCTTATCGGTATCACTCTCTTCACTGCTCGACATAACGGTTTTTTACTTTCATGAACAAAGTTTGCTTCTTTTTGATGGGATTTTGACATATCCATCCACCCACAGCCTGCTGCCTGAAAATAATATGACAGTTCACCACCGCTTTCTATGAAAACAGAAGCGCCCCCACCATCGCACTCAAGGGTTCGTTTTGGCGCCGACGGATTATTTTCTAGAATTTCAAATTATATAAATTAATTTTTAATTTTCTTTCATTATCTCGTGTTTGTGAGAGAGTTCAAACATTTAACTGAACGTGAGTAATTGGAATTTTACTATTTTCTTCCACATTAGAATATATACTCAATCTTTGATTCCCCTTGAAACTTTAACCTGTACCTAGAGCTCCCGCATGCTGCAACACATGTTATCATTGAATTTTTATCAATTCAATGGTAAATAATCTCACTTGTGGACAACCTACTGGCACTTGTTTTTTAATGGATATTAACATTGAAGTTGTAATTGACAGTTTAAAGATGCCGATTTGTCAGGCATGCTTAGGTCAGAAATGTTTGTTGGATGAATTTACCTACTACCTACCTAGTTACTACCTACCTAACACAAACTTTTTTACACACTCATCTTTCTTTTCTAGAGCTTTAAGTGATGAGCGGTGATACCACTGCCAATAATAAGCACGCGTTGGTGGAGTGGCTGAGTGGGGACGACGAGGGAATGATGAGCATAATCTCATCGTCCTTGATCCGTAACTACGTTCCAGGCGATGAATCGAATATTACAGAATGGAGAGTTGGCAAGATGCCCTCGATGGGCTGGTTGGTCTATGATGCGAAGGTCCTGAAATTGTCCAGTAAGTAGCTAAAATTGGAGTAGGCCTTCTGGGCTGTTAGAACATGGTCTAATAAAACTGTGATCTTATTGGCCAGCATTTTCGAAAAAGTTATCAACTATAAATTGGCATTGACCTGCCTTGCAGTTTTATTAATTGAAGGTTTGCTGTTTAAACAGATTCACACTCAGCTCTGGAGAAGCATTTGCAGACGCTGGCTGTTCGTAAGTGCCAGGGTTCTGCATCGGTCAAAAAACGATCTGTGGGAAGCGGTGAGCGTTCCAGCGTGATGGGGTCACCGTCAGAATTTGATGCAAAAGAATCAGTAAGTCTATTCCTAGCCCCATTCTCCCCCCCCCCCCCCCTCCTTCCATAAGGAATTGAATTTCCAAATGACATCGGTCAAATAACTCTTATAGAAAGTATAACTCGTAATATTTTAAAATTGTAGACGCAGATAGCGCAGGAACCGGCGCAGGAACCGAAGAACCTGAAGAAGCAAAATAAATCTACGGAATTGGTATGGCTGCCCGACACTTAATTTCTAGCTGGTATTAGTAATGTCGTCGGTACAAATTAACTCCTCGTCTTTTCTAATTTTAGGCTGAGAAATCGAAGCCAAATAAACCGACAGACACTTCAATGGCTCTGGAGGAGCCAGGGAACGAACAAATGACGGAGCATAAAGAATTATTATATGCAATGCAAGGTGATTTCATTTTATACATCTTGAGGCAATTTTTATCCCTAATAGTATCTGTGCCTTTTACATATTACTCCTAATTAAGAAATGTGAATTAGTTACGTAAGTAGTTCAGTGTAGCTATTGTGTAATGTTATCGGCAAGTTATCGATTTCGACAGGTAGCACAGCCCATTGAAATAAGGAGGCAACTATTAGCTATCGATCGGTTCCCCTTAGCTACTGATCGACATATTTTTACACAATTGCTTACCCGGAATACCAATAAACCATCCAGGAGTTTTATAATCTTTTGCCTTTTATTTACAGAAGAATGCAGGTGCTTACCAAGCAAATATTGCATTGTAGTGCGTAGCTAATTAAATTATGGTTTATTTGCAGCGACGTTGGAAAGGATTGAAAAAAAGGTTGACAAGCTTTGCCGCAAGGGGAAGAGAGGCCGAGACGAACTGGAGGAAACGGAGGCAAGTGCCAATGGAAAGGTATGTATTGATTTTACCTATTGAACTTTCCTAGCAATTTGGCAATAATTTTGCAGTAGTTCATCTAGAATCTGTACCATAGGTAGATACCATGTACAATTGTGCCATAGATTAGTTAATCTATGGTACAACTGTTAACATTTGTATTGTAAATTAACTATAGTAACCTTTGTTAACAGGTCGAGATATTTCCCGGGTTCAAAGTGTTTGTGTCGGCTATGGTCTTAGAGCACGCGAAGCAGCTTTCCCCGACTGCATTCGTGAGGCTGCTCGTGCCCCACCTCTTCCCAGCGGATGTGCTTGTAAGAAGCAATTTGTGCGGGGGGTTCCCCAGGAACAACACGGGCGACGGGGAACACCACGAAAAATTGGATGAAAATATCATTAGCGCTCTATATGGTAAGCGTAAGCTTATTACCACTATCAATTCTCATTATATTGAAACTATGTGATAATAGGCCAGATCACAGGGTATCTCAGTTGTCTGTGTGATTTTTCCCAAGTTCTTTTTATTTCGCACTTCCAAATTACAAATCAACCAGCCACTTGGCCAACTCTCAACTCTCAAAAAGCCCAACACCTCATTTGGTCGGTGTGCACGGCCCGTCGGTGCCGAGTCATGCAGCACTCAAAGCAATACCAGCTGATCCGGTACCTGCGTCCAGCCATGCATACGTAGCAATATCTGCTAGCTTTTGCAATCTCTTCCTCCACAATTGTGCTCTACAATATCTCATTTACAGGGGTATTAAAGGCTTGAAATTAATATTTTCTATAGATTCGAAACTATAATATGAAGAGAAGGCGACGTATTTAAAAGAATTTCCTGCATAGATGGATTTTTAATAACTATAATTTAAGATATCTGGCTTTTCGTATGGCCCGATCTGCAAGATGAGTACGATTCTCTTGGAAAGTTTCTGAGCGCTGCCGCTACGGCGTGGCACGCTTTGAGCGGTTCCACACAAAACCTATGGAACACGCCAATTACCTATACTTGCTTTACCTAATCAGCTTACCGTGTCTAAACGGCTCAAATTATTTAAATTACATATATCAGTCTAGGTGCTAGGGGTCAAAAAGCGCTACTAGTTAATTCTAACGGGACTTTGTTTTCTAAGCACCTAGGCCTAAAATCGCTGACTTTGATAAATTCTGTACAGATGGCCGTAGACACAAGAAGTTTTTTTAACTGTCCAAATGCAATTAAAAATTCTTCCTAATTCAAACAATGCTGATCGTCATGAAATGCTTTTCCATGTGTTAATGCTAATTACATCAGCTTTTATTTCTCCGAGTTACCCATAATCAGAGATTTGCTAACTGTGTCCTAAGTTGAATTTTTGATATTTTCAGCTGCTGCCATTAAAAAAAGTCCACAGCTTTCGAAAGGAGATTTCGGAAGAACGGTGAATGCTGTGTGTGGTGATGCACGCAGGGGACAGAAAAAAGCTGCGCTTCGCAAGTAGATAAAGTTCTGTTTTTTTGAATCTGAAATTTTGCCGGAAATTTTAAAGTAGAAAATTGTTTTAAATTTTTAAATTTTTAAATCCTTTCAGAAATGTTATGGCATTAACCATCGTTTTGTTAGGCAACTTAGCCTAGATTTTTCTTTTTTCCTTATTTTATCTTAATCAGTATGTGCAGAAATGACCAATTTTTGCAATTAGGTACCAATTTTGATGTACGATACGTTTGTTCCCATGATTGTTATCTAATTACTTATCTGCCTCATTACATTTATTATGTAGATTATTAGTGTTACATTTATTATGTGAAATGTTGGCACATTAAATTTGCTACGGAGGGCAAGCGCACCTGGAAAATCGGCATGCTAACCCGGGACCTCCTGATTGCCGGTCAGGTGCTCTACCATCTGAGCTATCAGGACACACAATCTCCTGCTTTGCTGGGTGTGATAAGTGAGTCTCTGAGCATCCCATACATGCAGGGACAACGATTGCGCTGTCACTAAGACCCATCAACTCATTCTCAAGGAAGAGACACGAGGTTGATGAGAGGATGTGGGGGATGTCAGTGATCTACGTCATGTCTCATTTTTTTAGAATGGGTTAAGGGTCTCAGCGAAAGCGTCATCGCTGTCCTGTAACCCAGTAGGTACTTGTTCCCGTCCCATGTACGGGTCACTGGCCGTCTTGTACGTCTCTTTCAGGTAATAATCCTTCCCAGCAAAGCGGCAGAATGTGCGTCCTGATAGCTCAGCTGGTAGAGCACCTGCCCGGCAAGCAGGAGGTCCCGGGTTTCTATCCAGGTTTGGTTGCAAAATTTTCCAGCTTTGCTTACCTTCCTTTCATTGCATACTGTTACTGCCTAAACCAGTTTCAATATCATCTATATTTGCTTTATTGTATTTCACCTTTATCTGGCATATTTTCATACCTGTTTTATATATGTAAATTATATACATATCATATTATTATTATATTATATATAAATACATGTAAATTATTTGTACCTATATGTGTAAGATATATGTATAAATATATGTTGCATATATTATGCAGTGCACCTTCCATATACTTACAAGCATTTATTTAGTATACTTCACCTATATGTTCCTTATAATACCTGCATATGTAAAGTATTTTAAAACAGTTTGTCCCATATATTATTTAAATACTTCACATACATGTGACATATGCGGAGACCGCCAATACTTATGTAATGAACATATAAGGAAATCATGTATTTGACATATACGGATTCTTCGTATATGTGACATATTGTTTTTTAGATGTGGGGAAGTCCCGGCGGTGGCCCGGGAGTAGGGGGAAGCCCCGGCGGAGGCCTCGGAGGAGGGGGAAGCCCCGGTGGAGGCCCCGGATGAGGGGGAAGCCCCGGCGGAGTCCCTGGAGGAGGGGGAAGCTCCGGCGGAGTCCCTGATGGAGGGGGAAGCAGCCATGGCGGAGGCCCCGGAGAAGGGGGAAGCCCCGGCGGAGACCCCGGAGGAGGAAGTAGCCTCGGCGGAGTCCCTGCTGGAGGGGGAAGCAGCCACGGCGGAGGCCCCGGAGAAGAGGGAAGCCCCGGCGGAGGCCCCTGAGGAGGGGGAAGCCCGCCAAGTTCCTTGGAGGAGGGGAAAGCCCCGACGGAGGCTCCGTTGGAGGGAAAAGCCCCGGTGGAGGCCCCTGAGAAGGAGGAAGCCCCGGCGGAGTCCCTGGAGAAGGGGGAAGCCCAGCCGAGTTCCCCGGAGGAGGGAAAAGCCCCGGCGGAGGTCCCGGAGGAGGGAAAAGCCCCGGCGGAGACCCCGGAGGAGGAAGTAGCCCCGGCGGAGTCCCTTGAGGAGGAGGAAGCCCTGGCGGAGGCCCCGGAGTAGGGGGAAGCACCAGCGTAGGCCCCGCAGGAGAGGAAAGACCCGCCGAGTTCCTCGGAGGAGATGGAAGCCCCGGCGGAGTTCCTGGAGGAGGGGGAAGCCCAGCCGAGTTCTTCGGAGTAGGGGAAACCCCGGCGGAGTCCCTGGAGAAGGGGGAAGCCCCGCCGAGTTCCTAGGAGGAGAAGGAAGCCAATGCGGAGTCCCTGGAGGAGGAAGATGCCCCGCGGAGTTCCCCGGAGAAGGGGGAATCCCCGGCAAAGGCCCTGGAAAAGGGAAAGCCCCGGTGGAATCCCTGGAGGAGGGGGAAGCCCCGGCGGATGCCCCGGAGGAGGGGAAAGCCCCTGAGTTCCCCGGAGAAGGATGAATCCCCGGCGGATGCCCCGGTGGAGGGGGAAGCCCCTGAGTTCCCCGGAGGAGGATGAATCCCCGGCGGAGTCCCTGGAGGAGGAAAAAGGCCCCGCCGAGTTCTTCGGAGGAGAGGAAAGACCCGGCGGGGGTTCCGGTGGAGGGGGATGTCCCGGCGAGTTCCCATGAGGATAAGGAAGCCCCGGCGGAGGCCCCGGAGGAGGAGGAAGCCCTGGCGGTGGCCCCGGAGGAGGGGGTATCCCCACCGAGTTTCCCGGAGGAGGGGGAAGCCCCGCCGAATACCCCGAGGAAAAAAGAAGCCCCGCCGAGTTTCCCGGTGGGGGGGGGGGAAGCCCCGGCGGAGGCCCTGGAGGAGGGGGAATCCCCTGCGCAGTCCCTGATGGAGGGGGAAGCAGCCACGGCGGGGGCCCCGGTGGAGGGGGAATCCCCGCCGAGTTTCCCGGAGTAGGAGGTAACCCCGGCGGAGGCCCTGAAAAAGGGGGAAACCCCGCCGAGTTCCCCGGAGGAGGGGGCAGCCCCGGCGAAGTCCCTGGAGGACGGGGCAGCCCCCGGCGGAGGCCCCGGAGTAGGGGGAGGGCCCGGCCTAGGCCTCGGAGGAAGTGGAAGCCCCGGTGGAGGCCCCGGAGGAGGGGGAAGCCCCGGCGGAGACCCCGGAGGAGGAAGTAGCCCCGGCGGAGTCCCTTGAGGAGGAGGAAGCCCAGGCGGAGGCCCCGGAGTAGGGGAAAGCACCAGCGTAGGCCCCGCAGGAGAGGAAAGACCCGCCGAGTTCCTCGGAGGAGATGGAAGCCCCGGCGGAGTCCCTGGAGGAGGGGGAAGCCCAGCCGAGTTCTTCAGAGTAGGGGAAACCCCGGCGGAGTCCCTGGAGAAGGGGGAAGCCCCGCCGAGTTCCTAGGAGGAGGAGGAAGCCAATGCGGAGTCCCTGGAGGAGGAAGATGCCCCGCGGAGTTCCCCGGAGAAGGGGGAATCCCCGGCAAAGGCCCTGGAAAAGGGAAAGCCCCGGTGGAATCCCTGGAGGAGGGGGAAGCCCCGGCGGATGCCCCGGAGGAGGGGAAAGCCCCTGAGTTCCCCGGAGAAGGATGAATCCCCGGCGGATGCCCCGGTGGAGGGGGAAGCCCCTGAGTTCCCCGGAGGAGGATGAATCCCCGGCGGAGTCCCTGGAGGAGGAAAAAGGCCCCGCCGAGTTCTTCGGAGGAGAGGAAAGACCCGGCGGAGGTTCCGGTGGAGGGGAATGTCCCAGCGAGTTCCCATGAGGATAGGGAAGCCCCGGCGGAGGCCCCGGAGGAGGAGGAAGCCCTGGCGGTGGCCCCGGAGGAGGGGGTATCCCCGCCGAGTTTCCCGGAGGAGGGGGAAGCCCCGCCGAATACCCCGAGGAAAAAAGAAGCCCCGCCGAGTTTCGCGGGGGGGGGGGGGGGGGGGAAGCCCCGGCGGAGGCCCTGGAGGAGGGGGAATCCCCTGCGCAGTGCCTGATGGAGGGGGAAGCAGCCACGGCGGGGGCCCCGGTGGAGGGGGAATCCCCGCCGAGTTTCCCGGAGTAGGAGGTTACCCCGGCGGAGGCCCTGAAAAAGGGGGAAACCCCGCCGAGTTCCCCGGAGGAGGGGGAAGCCCCGGCGAAGTCCCTGGTGGACGGGGCAGCCCCGGCGGTGGCCCCGGAGTAGGGAGGGCCCGGCCTAGGCCTCGGAGGAAGTGGAAGCCCCGGTGGAGGCCCCGGAGGAGGGGGAAGCCCCGGCGGAGACCCCGGAGGAGGAAGTAGCCCCGGCGGAGTCCCTTGAGGAGGAGGAAGCCCAGGCGGAGGCCCCGGAGTAGGGGAAAGCACCAGCGTAGGCCCCGCAGGAGAGGAAAGACCCGCCGAGTTCCTCGGAGGAGATGGAAGCCCCGGCGGAGTCCCTGGAGGAGGGGGAAGCCCAGCCGAGTTCTTCAGAGTAGGGGAAACCCCGGCGAAGTCCCTGGAGAAGGGGGAAGCCCCGCCGAGTTCCTAGGAGGAGGAGGAAGCCAATGCGGAGTCCCTGGAGGAGGAAGATGCCCCGCGGAGTTCCCCGGAGAAGGGGGAATCCCCGGCAAAGACCCTGGAAAAGGGAAAGCCCCGGTGGAATCCCTGGAGGAGGGGGAAGCCCCGGCGGATGCCCCGGAGGAGGGGAAAGCCCCTGAGTTCCCCGGAGAAGGATGAATCCCCGGCGGATGCCCCGGTGGAGGTGGAAGCCCCTGAGTTCCCCGGAGGAGGATGAATCCCCGGCGGAGTCCCTGGAGGAGGAAAAAGGCCCCGCCGAGTTCTTCGGAGGAGAGGAAAGACCCGGCGGAGGTTCCGGTGGAGGGGAATGTCCCGGCGAGTTCCCATGAGGATAGGGAAGCCCCGGCGGAGGCCCCGGAGGAGGAGGAAGCCCTGGCGGTGGCCCCGGAGGAGGGGGTATCCCCGCCGAGTTTCCCGGAGGAGGGGGAAGCCCCGCCGAATACCCCGAGGAAAAAAGAAGCCCCGCCGAGTTTCCCGGTGGGGGGGGGGGGGGGGGGGAAGCCCCGGCGGAGGCCCTGGAGGAGGGGGAATCCCCTGCGCAGTCCCTGATGGAGGGGGAAACAGCCACGGCGGGGGCCCCGGTGGAGGGGGAATCCCCGCCGAGTTTCCCGGAGTAGGAGGTAACCCCGGCGGAGGCCCTGAAAAAGGGGGAAACCCCGCCGAGTTCCCCGGAGGAGGGGGAAGCCCCGGCGAAGTCCCTGGAGGACGGGGCAGCCCCGGCGGAGGCCCCGGAGTAGGGGGAGGGCCCGGCCTAGGCCTCGGAGGAAGTGGAAGCCCCGGTGGAGGCCCCGGAGGAGGGGGAAGCCCCGGCGGAGACCCCGGAGGAGGAAGTAGCCCCGGCGGAGGCCTCGGAGGAGGAGGACGCCCCGGCGGTGGCCCCGGTGTGGGGGGGAAGCCCCGGCGGAGTCCCTGGAGGAGGGGGAAGCCCAGCCGAGTTCTTCGGAGGAGGGGAAACCCCGGCGGAGTCCCTGGAGTAGGGGGAAGCCCCGCCGAGTTCCTAGGAGGAGGAGGAAGCCAATGCGGAGTCCCTGGAGGAGGAAGATGCCCCGCGGAGTTCCCCGGAGGAGGGGCAATCCCCGGCGGAGGCCCTGGAAGAGGGAAAGCCCGGGTGGAATCCCTGGAGGAGGGGGAAGCCCCGGCGGATGCCCCGGAGGAGGGGGAAGCCCCTGAGTTCCCCGGAGGAGCATGAATCCCCGGCGGAGTCCCTGGAGGAGGAAAAGGGCCCTGCCGAGTTCTCCGGAGGAAAGGGAAGCCCCGGCGGAGGTTCCGGTGGAGGGGGATGCCCCGGCGAGTTTCCCTGAGGATAGGGAAGCCCCGGCGGAGGCCCCGGAGAAGAAGGAAGCCCTGGCGGAGGCCCCGGAGGTGGGGGTATCCCCGGCGGAGGCTCCGGAGGAGAGCGAAGCCCCGGTGGAGGCCCCGGAGGAAGGGGGAATCCCCGGCGGATGCCGCGGAGGAGGGGGAAGCCCCGGCGGAGACCCTAGAGGAGGAAGAAGCCCCGGCGGATGCCCCTGCGGAGGGGGAAGCCCCGGCGGAGTCCCCGGTGGAGGGGGAGGCCCCGCCGAGTTCCTCCGGAGGACGGGGAAGCCCCGCCGAGTTCCCCGGAGGAGTAGAAAACCCCGGCGGAGGTCCCGGAGGAGGGGGAAGCCCCGGTGTAGGCCCTGACAGAGGGGGAAGCCCCACCGAGTTCCCCGGGGGAGATGGAAGCCACGGCGAGTTTCCCGGAGGGGGGGGGAAGCCCCGGCGGAGGTCCCGGAGGAGGGGGAAGCCCCGGCGGAGTCCCTGGAGGAAGGAGAAGCCCCGCCGAGTTCCTAGGAGGAGGAGGAAGCCCATACGGAGCCCCTGGAGGTGAAAGAAGCCCCGCCGAGTTCCCCGGAGGAGGGGGAATCCACGGCGGAGTCCCTGATGGAGGGGGAAGCAGCCACGGTGGAGGCCCCGGAGGAGGGGGAATCCCCGGCGGAGGCCACGGAGGAGGAAGAAGCCCCGGCGGAGGCCTCGGAGGAGGGGAACGCCCCGGCGGTGGCCCCGGTGGAGGGGGAAGCCTAGGCGGAGTCCCTGGAGGAGGGGGAAGCCCCGCCGAGGTCCTAGGAGGAGGAGGAAGCCCATGCGGAGTTCCTGGAGGAGGAAGAAGCCCCGCCGAGTTTCCCGGAGGAGGAGGATGCCCCGGCGGAGTCCCTGGAAGAGGGGATGCTCCAGTGGAGTCCCTGGAGGAGGGGGAAGCCCCGGCGGAAGCCCCGGAGGAGGGGGAAGCCCCGGCGGAGTCCCTGTAGGAGGGGGAAGCCCCGCCGAGTTCTTCGGAAGATGAGGAAGCCCCTGAGTTCCCCGGAGGAAGGGGAAGCCCCGGCGGTGGGGTCGGAGGAGGGGGAAGCCCCGGCGGAGTCCCTGGTGAAGGGGGAAGCCCCGCCAAGCTCCTAGGAGATGGAGGAAGCCCCGGCGGAGTCCCTGGAGGAGGAAGAAGCCCCGCCGAGTTTCCCGGAGGAGGGGGAAGCCCCGGCGGATGCCCCGGAGGAGGGGAAAGCCCCGGCGGAGGCCCCGGAGAAGGGAGATGCCCCTGCGAGTTCCCCGGATTAGGAAAAAGCCCCGGCGGAGTCCCTGGAGGAGGGGGAAGCCCCGGTTGTGGCCCCGGAGGAGGGGGAAGCCCCGGCGAGTTCCCCGGAGGAGGAGAAATCCCCGGCGGAGGTCCCGGAGGAGGGGGAAGCCCCGGTGTAGGCCCTGACAGAGGGGGAAGCCCCACCGAGTTCCCCGGGGGCGATGGAAGCCACGGCGGAGTTCCTGGAGGAGGGGGTATCCCCGCCGAGTTTCCCGCAGGAGGGGGTAACCCCGCCGAATACCCCGGGGAAGAGCGAAGCCCCGCCGAGTTCCTAGGAGGAGGAGGAAGCCCATGCGGAGTTCCTGGAGGAGGAAGAAGCCCCGCCGAGTTTCCCGGAGGAGGAGGATGCCCCGGCGGAGTCCCTGGAAGAGGGGATGCTCCAGTGGAGTCCCTGGAGGAGGGGGAAGCCCCGGCGGATGCCCCGGAGGAGGGGGAAGCCCCGGCGGAGTCCCTGTAGGAGGGGGAAGCCCCGCCGAGATCTTCGGAAGATGAGGAAGCCCCTGAGTTCCCCGGAGGAAGGGGAAGCCCCGGCGGTGGGGTCGGAGGAGGGGGAAGCCCCGGCGGAGTCCCTGGTGAAGGGGGAAGCCCCGCCAAGCTCCTAGGAGATGGGGGAAGCCCCGGCGGAGTCCCTGGAGGAGGAAGAAGCCCCGCCGAGTTTCCCGGAGGAGGGGGAAGCCCCGGCGTATGCCCCGGAGGAGGGGGAAGCCCCGGCGGAGGCCCCGGAGAAGGGAGATGCCCCTGCGAGTTCCCCGGATTAGGAAAAAGCCCCGGCGGAGTCCCTGGAGGAGGGGGAAGCCCCGGTTGTGGCCCCGGAGGAGGGGGAAGCCCCGGCGAGTTCCCCGGAGGAGTAGAAAACCCCGGCGGAGGTCCCGGAGGAGGGGGAAGCCCCGGTGTAGGCCCTGACAGAGGGGGAAGCCCCACCGAGTTCCCCGGGGGCGATGGAAGCCACGGCGGAGTTCCTGGAGGAGGGGGTATCCCCGCCGAGTTTCCCGCAGGAGGGGGTAACCCCGCCGAATACCCCGGGGAAGAGCGAAGCCCCGCCGAGTTTCCCGGAGAGGGGGGGGAAGCCCCGGCGGAGGTCCCGGAGGAGGGGGAAGCCCCGGCGGAGTCCCTGTAGGAAGGAGAAGCCCCGCCGAGTTCCTAGGAGGAGGAGGAAGCCCATACGGAGCCCCTGGAGGTGAAAGAAGCCCCGCCGAGTTCCCCGGAGGAGGGGGAATCCCCGGCGGAGTCCCTGATGGAGAGGGAAGCAGCCACGGTGGAGGCCCCGGAGGAGGAAGAATCCCCGGCGGAGGCCCCGGAGGAGGAAGAAGCCCCGGCGGAGGCCTCGGAGGAGGGGAACGCCCCGGCGGTGGCCCCGGTGGAGGGGGAAGCCTAGGCGGAGTCCCTGGAGGAGGGGGAAGCCCCGCCGAGTTCCTAGGAGGAGAAGGAAGCCCATGCGGAGTTCCTGGAGGAGGAAGAAGCCCCGCCGAGTTTCCCGGAGGAGGAGGATGCCCCGGCGGAGTCCCTGGAAGAGGGGATGCTCCAGTGGAGTCCCTGGAGGAGGGGGAAGCCCCGGCGGATGCCCCGGAGGAGGGGGAAGCCCCGGCGGAGTCCCTGGAGGAGGAGGAATCCCCGCCGAGTTCCCCGGAGGAGGGGGAAGCCCCGGCGGTGGGGTCGGAGGAGGGGGAAGCCCCGGCGGAGTCCCTGGTGGAGGGGGAAGCCCCGCCGAGGTCCTAGGAGATGGAGGAAGCCCCGGCGGAGTCCCTGGAGGAGGAAGAAGCCCCGCCGAGTTTCCCGGAGGAGAGGGAAGCCCCGGCGGAGGCCCCGGAGAAGGGGGAAGCCCCTGCGAGTTCCCCGGAGTAGGAAGAAGCCCCGGCGGAGTCCCTGGAGGAGGGGGAAGCCCCGGCGGTGGCCCCGGAGGAGGGGGAAGCCCCGGCGAAGTCCCTGGAGGAGGAGGAATCCCCGCCGAGTTCCCCGGAGGAGGCGGAAGCCCCGATAGAGTCCCTGGTGGAAGGGGAAGCCCCGGCGGGGGCTCCGGAGGTGGAGGAAGGCCCACCGAGTTTCCCGGAGTGGGGGGAAGCCCCGGCGGAGGCTCCGGTGGAGGGGGAAGCCCCGGAGGAAGGGGAAGCCAAGGCTGAGTCCCTGGTGGAGGAGGAAGCCCCGGCAGAGGCCCCCGAGGAGGAGGAAGCCCGTGCGGAGTCCCTGGAGGTGAAAGAAGCCCCGCCGAGTTCCCCGGAGAAGGGGGAAGCCTCGGCGGAGTCCCTGGAGGAGGGGAAGCCCCGGTGGAGGCCCTGGAGGAGGGGGAAGCCCCGGCGGATGCCATGGAGGAGGGGAAAGCCCCGGCGGGGTCCCTGTAGGAAGGGATAACCCCGCCGAGTTCCCCGGAGGAGGGGGAAGCCCCTAAAGAGGCCCCGGAGGAGGGGGAAGCCCCGGCGGAGGACCCGGAGGAGGGGGATGCCCCGCCGAGTTCCCCGGCGAAGGGGGAAGCCCCGCCGAATTCCCCGGAGGAGGGGTAAGCCCCGTCGATTTTCCCGGAGGAGGGGGAAGCCCCGGCGTAGGCCCCGGAGGAGTGGGAAGCCCCGCCGAGTTCCCCGTAGGAGAGGGAAGCCCCGGCGGAGTCCCTGGCGGATGGGGAAGCCCCGCCGAATTCCCCGAAGGAGAAGGAAGCCCCGCCGAGTTCCTCGGAGGAGATGGAAGCCCCGGCGGAGGCCTCGGAGGAGGGGGACGCCCCGGCGGAGTCCCTGGGGGGAGGGGGAAGCCCAGCCGAGTTCTTCGGAGTAGGGGAAACCCCGGCGGAGTCCCTCGGTGGAGCCTAGCCGAGTTCAAAGGAGGAGGAAGCCAATGCCGAGTCCCTGGAGGGGGAAGATGCCCCGGCAGATGCCCTGGAGGAGGGGGAAGCAGCCACGGCGCAGGCCCCGAGGAAGAGGGAAGCCCCGGCGGAGTCCCTGAAGAAGGAAAAAGGCCCAGCCGAGTTCTTCGGAGGAGAGAGAAGCCCCGGCGGATGTTCCGGTGGAGGGGGATGCCCCGGCATGTTCCCCTGAGGATAGGGAAGCCCCAGCGGAGGCCCCGGAGAAGGAGGAAGCCCAGGTGGAGTCCCTGGGGGGAGGGGGAAGCCCAGCCGAATACCCCGGAGAAAAAAGAAGCCCCGCCGAGTTTCCCGGTGGAGGGAAAAGCCCCGGCGGATGCCCCGGAGGAGGGGGAAGCCCCGGCGGAGGCCCCGGAGAAGGGAGATGCCCCTGTGAGTTCCCCGGAGGAGTAAGAAGCCCCGGTGGAGTCTCTGGAGGAGGGGGAAGCCCCGGCGGAGGCTCCGGAGGTGGGGGAAGCCACACCGAGTGTCCCGGAGTAGGGGGAAGCCCCGACGGAGGCTCCGGAGGAGGGGGAAGCCCCGGAGGAGGGGGAAGCCAAGGCGGAGTCCCTGGTAGAGTAGGAATCCCCGGCGGAGGCCCCTGAGGAGGAGAAGCCCCGGCGGAGGCCCCGGAGGTGGAGTAAGCCCCGGCGGAGACCCTGGCAGAGGGGGAGGCCCCGGCGGAGGCCCCGGTGTAGGGGGATGCCCCGGCGAGTTCCCCGGAGGAGGGGGAAGCCCCGGCGGAGGCCCCGGAGAAAGGGGATGGTCCGGCGGAGTCCCTGGAGAAGGGGTTAAACCCGCCGAGTTTCCCGGAGGAGGGGAAAGCCCCGGTAGAGGCCCCAGAGGAGGGGGAAGACCCGCGGAGGCCCCGGAGGAGGGGGATGCCCCGCCGAGTTCCCCGGCGAAGGGGGAAGCCCCTCCAAATTCCCCGGTGGAGGGGCAAGCCCCGGCGAAGGCCCTGGAGGAGGGGGAAGCCCCGGCGGAGTCCCCGGAGAGGGGCGAAGCGCTGGCGAAGTTCCTGGAGGAAGTGGGAAACCCCGCCGAGTTCCCCCGGAGGGTGGGGAAGCCCCAGTAGAGTCCCTTGTGGGGGGGGAAGCCCCGGTGGAGGCTTCGGAGGAGGGGGAAGACCCGGCGGAGGCCCCGGAGGAGGGGGATGCCTCGCCGAGTTCCCCGGCGAAGGGGGATGCCCCGCCGAGTTACCCGGAGGAGGGTTAAGCCCCGCCGATTTTCCCGTAGAAGAGGTAAGCCCCGGCGGAGTCCCTGGAGGAGGGGGAAGCCCCACCGAATTCCTCGGAGGAGGGGGAATCCCCACCGAGTTTCACGGAGGAGGGGGAATCCCCGGCGGAGTCCTCGGAGGAGTGGGAAGCCCCGGCGGAGGCCCCGGAGGAGAGGGGTGACCCGGCGGAGTCCCTGGAGGAGGGGGAAACCCCGCCGAGTTCCCCGGAGGAGGGAAAAGCCCCGCCGAATTCCCCGGTTGAGGGGGAAGCCCCACCGAGTTTCCCGGAGGAGGGGGAAGCCCCGTAGGAGGGGGAAGCCAGGGCGGAGTCTCTGGAGGAGGAAGAAACCCCGGCGGAGGCCCCGAAAGGGGGAGGAAGCCCCTGCGGAGACCCTGGAGGAGGGAGGGCTCGGCGGAGGCCCCGAAGGAGGGGGAAGCCCCGGCGGAGTCCCTGGAGGAGGGAGAAGCCCCGCCGAGTTCCTAGGAGGAGGACGAAGCCCATGCGGAGTCCCTGGAGGTGAAAGACGCCCAGCCGAGTTCCCCGGAGGAGGGGGAAGCCCCGGCGGAGTCCCTGGAGGAGAGGAAGCCCCGGTGGAGGCCCTGGAGGAGGGGGAAGCCCCGGTGGATGCCCTGGAGGAGGAAAAAGCCCCGGTGGGGTCCCTGTAGGAGAGGGAAGCCCCGCCGAGTTCCCCGGAGGAGGGGGAAGCCCCGGTAGAGAACCCGGAGGAGAGGGAAGCCCCGGCGGAGGCCCCGGAGGAGCAGGATGCCCCGCCGAGTTCCCCGGCGAAGGGGGAAGCCCCACTGAATTCCCCGGAGGAGGGGGAAGCCCCACCGAGTTTTACGGAGGAGGGGGAATCCCTGGCGGAGTCCCCGGAGGAGTGGGAAGCCCCGGAGGAGGGGGAAGCCAAGGCGGAGTCCCTGGTGGAGGAGGAAGTCCCGGCGGGGTCCCTGGAGGAGGGGGAAAACCCGCCGAATTCCCCGGAGGAGAGGGAAGCCCCGGCGGAGGCCCTGGAGTAGGGGGAAGCCCCGCCGAGTTCCTAGGAGGAGGAGGAAGCCAATGCGGAGTCCCTGGAGGAGGAAGATGCCCCGCGGAGTTCCCCGGAGGAGGGGCAATCCCCGGCGGAGGCCCTGGAAGAGGGAAAGCCCGGGTGGAATCCCTGGAGGAGGGGGAAGCCCAAGCGGAGTCCCTGGAGGAGGAAAAAGCCCCGGCGGAGGCCCCGGAGGATGGGGAAGCCCCGCCGAGTTCCCCATGGGTAATGGAAGCCCTGGCGGAGGATTCGGAGGATTGGCAAGCCCCGGCGAAGTCCCTGGGGCAGAGGAAAGCCCAGCCGAGTTCCCCGGAGGAGGGGGAAGCCCCGGTGGAGCCCGGGAGTAGGGGGAAGCCCCGGCGGAGGCCTCGAAAGAGGGGGCAGCCCCGGTGAAGGCCCCGGAGGAGAGGGTAGCCCCGCCGAGTTCCCCGGAGGAGGGGGAAGCCCCGGCGGAGGCCCTGGATGAGGGGAAAGCCCCGGCGGAGTCCCTGGAGGTGGAAGTAGCCCCGGCGTAGTCCCTGAATGAGGGGTAAGCCCCGTCGGAGGACCCGGAGTAGAAGGAAGCCCCGGCGGAGTCCCTGGAGGGGAATGCAGCCACGGCGAAGGTTTCGGAAGAGGGGGAAGCCCCGGTGGAGGCCCCGGAGGAGGGAAAAGCCCCGGCGGACTCCCCCCCCCCACGAGTTCCTTGGAGGAGGGGAAATCCCCGGCGGAATTTTCTCAGGAGGGAAAAGCCTCGGCGGAGGCCCCGGAGGAGGAGGATCCCCGGCGGAGTCCCCGGAGAAGAGGGAAGCCCGGCCGAGTTCCCCGGAGGAAGGTGAAGCCCCGGCGGAGGCCCGGGAGTAGGGGGAAGCCCCGGCGGTGGCCTCGGAAGAGGGAGAAGCCCCGGTGAAGACCCTGGAGGGGGGGGAAGCCCCGCCGAGTTCCCCGTGGGAGAGGGGAGCCCTGGCGGAGGATTCTAAGGAAGGGAAAGCCCCGCCGAGTTCCCCGGAGGAGGGGGAAGCTCCGCAGAGTTCCCCGGAGGAGGGGGCAGCCCCGGCGGAGGCCCGGGAGTAGAGGGAAGCCTCGGCGGTGGCCTCGGAGGAGGGGGATGCCCCGTTGAGGCCCCGGTGGAGAGGGAAGCCCCGGCGGAGTCCCTGGAGGAGGAAGAAGCCCCCCCGAGTTCCTTGGAGGAGAAGAAATCTCCGGCGGAGGCTTTGGAGGAGGGGGAAGCCCACGGTGAAGGCCCCGGAGGAGTGTCTGGTGGAGGAAAAGCCCCCCCGAGTTCCTTGGAGGAGGGGAAATCCCCGGCGGAGGCTCCGGGGGAGGGAAAAGCTTCAGCGGAGGCCCCGGATGAGAGGAAAGCCTCGGTGGAGTCCTAAGAGGTGGGGGAAGCCCCGGCGGAGTCCCTGGAGAATGGGGAAACCCCGCCGAGTTCCCCGGAGGAGGGGGAAGCCCCGCCGAATACTTCGAAGAAGGGGGAAGCCCCGCCGAGTTTCTCGGAGGAGGGGGAAGCCCCACCGAGTTCCCCGGGGGAGGGGGAAGCCACGGCGGAAGCCCCGGATGAGGGGGAAGCCCCGACGTAGTCCCTGGAGGAAGGGGAAACCCCGCCGAGTTCCCCGGAGGAGGTGGAAGCCCCGGCGGAGGCTCCGGAGGAGGAGGAAGCCCCGGCGGAGGTCCCGGAGAAGGGGGAAGCCGCAGTGTAGGCCCTGGAAGAGGGCCTACACCCCCGCCGAGTTCCCCGGGGGTGATGGAAACCCCAAAGGAGTTCCTGGAGGAGGGGGTATCCCTGCCGAGTTTCCTGGTGGAGGGGGAAGCCACGCCGGATACCCCTGAGAAGAGCGAAGCCCCGCCGAGTTTCCCGGTGGGGGGGGGAAGCCCCGGCGGAGGCCCCGGAGGAGGTGGAATCCCCGGTGGAGTCCTTGATGGAGGGGGAAGCAGCCACGGCGGAGGCCCTGGAGGAGAGGGAAGCCCCGGCGGAGGCCCCGGAGGAGAAAGAAGCCCCGGCGGAGTCCCTTGAGGAGGGGGAAGCACCGGCGTAGGCCCCGCAGGAGAGTTAAGCCCCGCCGAGTTCCTCGGAGGAGATTGAAGCCCCGGCGGAGGCCTCGGAGGAGGGGGACGCCACGGCGGTGGCCCCGGTGGAGGGGGAAGCCCCGGCAAAGTCCCTGGAGGAGAGGGAAGCCCCGCCGAGTTCCTAGGAGGAGGAGGAAGCCCATGCGGAGTCCCTGGAGAAGGAAGAAGCCCCGCCGAGTTCCCCGGAGGTGGGGGACGCCCCGGCGGAGTCCCTGGAGGAGGGGAAGCCCCGGCGGAGTCCCTGGAGGAGGGGGAAGCCCCGGCGGATGCCCCGGAAGAGGGGGAAGCCCCGGCGGAGTCCCTGTAGGAGGGGGAAGCCCCGCCTAATTCCCCGGAGGAGGGGGAAGCCCCTGGGCTCCCCGGAGGATGGGGAAGCCCCGGCGGAGTCCCTGGAGAAGGGGGGTAGCCCCGCCGATTTCCCCGGAGGAGGGGGAAGCCCCGGCGGAGGCCCCGGATGAGGGGGAAGCCCCGGCGTAGTCCCTGGAAGAGAAGGAATCCCCGCCGAGTTCCCCGGAGGAGGGGGAAGCCCCGGTTGAGACCCTGGTGGTGGGGGAAGCCCCGGCGGAGTCCCTAGAGATGGGAGAAGCCTCGCCGAGTTCCCCGGAGGAGGGGGAAGCCCCGGCTGAGGCTCCGGAGGAGGGAAAAGCCCCGCCGAGTTCCCCGGAGGAGGGGGAAGCCCCGGCGGAGTCCCTGGAGGAGGAAGTAGCCCCGGCTGTGGCCCTGAAGGAGGAGTAAGCCCCGGCGGAGTCCCTGGAGGAGGAAGTAGCCCCGGCGGAGTCCCTGATGGAGGGGGAAGCCCCCCCCCGAGTTCCTTGGAGGAGGGGGAAGCCCCGGCGGAGTCCCTGATGGAGGGGGAATCCTCGGCGGAGGCCCCGGAGAGAGGGAAGCCCCGCCGAGTTTTCCGGAGGAGGGGGAAGCCCCGCCGAGTTCCCCGGAGGAGGGGGAAGCCCCGCCGAGTTCCCCGGAGGAAGGGGAAGCCCCGGCGGAGGCCTCGGAGGAGGGGGAAGCCCTGCCGAGTTCTTCGGAGGTGGAGGAAGCCCCGGCGGAGTCCCTGGAGAAGGAAATAGCCCCGGCGGAGGCCCCGGAAGAGAGGGAAGCCCCGGTGAAGGCCCCGGAGGAGGGGGAAGCCCCGCCGAGTTCCCCGTGGGAGGGGGAAGTCCTGGCGGAGGCTTCTGAGGATGGGGAAGCCCTGCCGAGTTCCCCGGAGGAGGGGGAAGCCCCGCCGAGTTTCCAGGAGAAGGGGTGACCCACACGAAAAAAAATATATGTAACATATATGTAAACATATATGTGAAATACGTCACTTAGAGGTTAGATATACGTAGAAAATGTACGTATACTTTACATTTATTTTGGCATGTATGTTACATGTACCGATTCCCAATTGTAAAAAGCATGAATAATTTTGTGAAATTGTTCCAAAAATAAACGTTCGATAGTTCCGTTTACTTTAGAGCGCATATGACATCAATATTCGTAAAATTCAACCTTAAGAATGACATATAATGATCGCATACTTAACGCTTATTCTAGATGTATGTTTACATACATGTGTACATATATGTTCACATACATTTTATTTATGCGCTTACTTACATGCAAAATACATGTTTATATATATGGTAGGTACATATGTCATATACTTATTCAAAAAAGATTAGGTACATTGTGTTATTTTGTGAATCTACCGCGAAATAAACGGTCGTTCGATCAATGTCAAATAGATCATTATATTTCATTGATATATCATTATATTTGAAGTTTTAACCCACGGATTACATATTAAACATATACGTGTCGTATATCCTAAATATTTGTTAACATACTTTCTGTATATACGTAATCACATATGTAGGATATATTGCGCTTGAATATGTAATTTACACGTTTGAATATTAATGAGGAATATATCCAATACAACTTATTTGTACTTACCGGATGTGATTTATTTGAAGGTAGCACCAACTTGTCGAATTATTTTCTAATTTAGGTACCTAGACTTTTATTAACACCGTTTGCGGGTGCGATTTTTTACTTGACGAAAGTGGATGAAAGGTCACCTGTATGGAAGGATGGAAGGTACCTATATATAAATACCATTAAACCATTTAATTTAAAAAATGCAGTCATTGCAAGTATTTTCTTTTTTATTATTTTAAATTCTAAAATAACATGTAAAGGTAGAAAAGAAACCATTTTATATAAGCAAACTTTCCCTATCAGAAAATGTTAGTAGTATACAAAATGAAATATTATGAAATAAACAATACATAATATTAAAAATACTGTTGCCAAATCCGTTTATAATATAAGCACTCGGCTAGCAGTAAGAATTGATTTCAAATACCAAAATTATTGTAATAAAAGATTTAAAATACTGCCAAAATATAATAAACTTCCAATTTTTATAGCAAATTGCCATCCAAAATATCAACATTGGATACTATGTGAGATAGCAGCAACCTTAGTATACTTAATTATAATAATGCAGGCAAAACATAATATACTGTTTCTTGTTAAGAAAATTTGTATTTACTTAATTAATTTTAAAAGTTCTTATCTATAGATTTAGGTAATAGATTGCAGAAGACTATAAAATTGTTAGGTGCTTATAGAAATGATACCACAGATGAGTCAAATTTCTCTTGTATTTGATTATTATTATAATAGCTAAAAACATACACAAATCAAAAGATATCTGCCAGGAAAAAGGCACTGCCATTAATAGGCACCATGTGTTGGCTGCAATACTCCATATTGAACTAAGTTTTGTCCCCGGTTGAACTGAAAGTATATAATTTTTTCTTGAATCTCGACGACATTTACCGCAACCAAACATGGATCAGGACTTAGTTGAAAAATGTGCTTCAAAGGGACATCTTTACAGCACTTATGAGGCTTCGTTGCAAGCCTTGTACCGATTGCATAACATACACCTTCAAACAAAATGAACGTGTCAATGGAGAGGACATCCTTGGTTCGTCTCAGAAGAACCGTGTAACTATTCCGTTTATTAACTCTAGTGTACGATTTACCATGGATCATCTGATTTCTAACAATGACCCTACTGCAATAACTAACAACTCTTTCAGATTGAATGTTTATATGCCCACGCATCAAGGCAACATAATGTAAATGTTCAATTTTTTTGGAAACAGGTCGGCCTAATATGGTCACAGATTCTTCCAATTGGATGACATTATGATTTGTTTTGCTGGCAACAGTTACGCTAGTGAGAAGTTCCTTTTCAAGAGCACTCATTGTAGGCAAACATCGAGCAATTAGGCTTGGTAACCCAAATTTGACCACAAACCTTTCGCAGATTTGATGCGCCACCCCATTTGAGCTGCGAACAAAATCTAAAAGTTCTGCATTGTAATTTTCATATACAAATGCAGACTGGGCCCACAATGGTCCCCAATTTAAGGCACTTGTCGGTAAGTGCATTAAAAGGTGTACGTTAAAGGAGACAAATTTAATATCGTACAGCTCTTTGGTAAGAATTATGAAGTTAATCAGCATTGTTTCAGACATCATGATTTCACTTTTAAAAATCTTGTCTTTAACAAGCATGTAGACTCCAACAACCAACATTGCCCAGTGGTTAACATATTTGGTGGGTAAAACTTTTTGTAGAATGGGCAGACTGTAAAAAAAAAAGCCAGTTGTACCATTCGTGTCCCTTCCAATATCTTCTCTCTTTGAGAGGCCGAGGCGTTCGAGAAATGTTCAAGGGTGGTTTAATTTTTAGCAAACAACTGTCAATTATTTTCATTTTTTCTTGACCTAAAAAAACGGCTCGTTTCTGTTCTGACCATCTAGCCAAATTGACATAAATTGGCGTGCAATCCCAAGGAGGCAACAATGGAGAAAATCTGGAATGAGTCCCTCAACAATGTCAAAATTGGGAATCTGGGAAAGCACTGAAGGGCCCTTCATACCCATTATTGCTCTCCCCTCCTTGAGGGCCTGATCTTGTTGAGCTTGCGTCTCCTGAAGCGTACGTAATTCAGGATCATTATTAACCTCGTACTCGAAAACCCTGCAATGTCCTCTACCTTTGTTTACGACGAGCCCTGGATGTTTGCATAGGCCACAACCATACTCGCCATTAAATTGGGTCGAGTTTTGCACCAAGGGTCTTGCGACTGAATCGCACACACCTACTAGCACCGACACTGTGTACCCGTTGACTCCAGATTCGTACAATGTTTTGCTCTCTTTCACAAATGGAACCAAAAATTCGTTCATGACAGGTTTTTTTAAGCCAAACCACAAACTAGCAAGCATAACATGTTTGTCTCTAAGTTTGGGGTCCAACTCATTCAAAACGCACAGAATAGGCCAAATCGAATAACCTGAGGCTTTGAACACTGGTACTCCATCACAACTAAATGATAACGAAAGCTGTTTCCTGTTGTTTAATGTAACATTCTGTCGCATGGTTTCCTTATATTTAACCCCGTCTTGGATGTCTAACAAACAAGCGGCATTCTTGTTGTCATAAATATGTAAACGGTCCCCATGGCTTTTTAGCAAGTTCTTGATTTGACCAGCAAGTGAAACGTAAAGAAAAGTATTTTCACTTTTAATATTATCTTTAATGACAAAGGTATGGCCACAGTAGTCACATACCTTATTTTGCGAATTCTCCAAGTCCGTTACATGACTTATGATGCCTAAATATTTGCCACAATTTTCTTGCGGACAAATATGATGTATTTCAATGGATGTGAAGTTATTCAACATCTTTTTGATCATGTGCTTAGATTGGGGTAAACAATCTTGCACTCTACAATTCAGTAGTTTCAAGATGTCTATCATTGCAGTGTCTGACATTTTATGTTTTAATTTCATGGCTGTAAGCAAAACTATTGTATTCAGACTTCTATCAACTAGCTCGTCTTCATTACCCTCTGGCTCACTTGTTTGCAGAGACTCATCAGTTGTCATACTCTCATGCTATAACTGACATTACTAATTTCATCAAGTAGTGATGATTCGCTTAATGAGCAGAGACTGGGTTCTTTCGGTACCTCTGCCACCAGATGCTGTGTAGTCAGTCCAATAGTGTTCGATTCATCGTCCAGTGATGACTCGCTTACTGTTGTATGGCTCATGGGATTCTTCAATTCATCCCCAAGATGGTCCAACATGTCTGAAGTGGAACTGGCTGCAGGATTATCCCTTTCACTCCGAAGATGGCCCAATTCAGCTTTACTGCAACCAGCAACCGCAGGAGATATGGAGTGCAGGCTGGTCTGCCGTCTGTAATGAATATGCATAAATATTAATAGGTTTAAAATGAAGATAAATTCAAACTAAGTGACCGGATGCATTCTATCCACAAAATCCATAAGGTGAAATATCTGCCTCCTGTCCTTGGTGAAGGGGAACAATATTTTTCATAACTGGATTAAAGTCATAACAATTGGCACCAACTTCCAGGTTGATAGTGTCTTATAGCGAATCATTCTTTAAAATATGCTGCCTTTAATTCAACCATCGAGATTAATAAAATTAATTAAATCATTGGTTAACGATTAACGAATCGTTAATCAATTATTACAAAAGTCAAATAGACCAAACAAAACATTATAACCCAACTTTTATTGATAACACTTGCCTTTTCTTCCTCTCCTTTGAGTTGATTCCGGTATTTTCTCTTTGCTCTGGGGTTGCAAGTAACGCTTGTACTTGAAGACATTCTTATCGGTATCACTCTCTTCACTGCTCGACATAACGGTTTTTTACTTTCATGAACAAAGTTTGCTTCTTTTTGATGGGATTTTGACATATCCATCCACCCACAGCCTGCTGCCTGAAAATAATATGACAGTTCACCACCGCTTTCTATGAAAACAGAAGCGCCCCCACCATCGCACTCAAGGGTTCGTTTTGGCGCCGACGGATTATTTTCTAGAATTTCAAATTATATAAATTAATTTTTAATTTTCTTTCATTATCTCGTGTTTGTGAGAGAGTTCAAACATTTAACTGAACGTGAGTAATTGGAATTTTACTATTTTCTTCCACATTAGAATATATACTCAATCTTTGATTCCCCTTGAAACTTTAACCTGTACCTAGAGCTCCCGCATGCTGCAACACATGTTATCATTGAATTTTTATCAATTCAATGGTAAATAATCTCACTTGTGGACAACCTACTGGCACTTGTTTTTTAATGGATATTAACATTGAAGTTGTAATTGACAGTTTAAAGATGCCGATTTGTCAGGCATGCTTAGGTCAGAAATGTTTGTTGGATGAATTTACCTACTACCTACCTAGTTACTACCTACCTAACACAAACTTTTTTACACACTCATCTTTCTTTTCTAGAGCTTTAAGTGATGAGCGGTGATACCACTGCCAATAATAAGCACGCGTTGGTGGAGTGGCTGAGTGGGGACGACGAGGGAATGATGAGCATAATCTCATCGTCCTTGATCCGTAACTACGTTCCAGGCGATGAATCGAATATTACAGAATGGAGAGTTGGCAAGATGCCCTCGATGGGCTGGTTGGTCTATGATGCGAAGGTCCTGAAATTGTCCAGTAAGTAGCTAAAATTGGAGTAGGCCTTCTGGGCTGTTAGAACATGGTCTAATAAAACTGTGATCTTATTGGCCAGCATTTTCGAAAAAGTTATCAACTATAAATTGGCATTGACCTGCCTTGCAGTTTTATTAATTGAAGGTTTGCTGTTTAAACAGATTCACACTCAGCTCTGGAGAAGCATTTGCAGACGCTGGCTGTTCGTAAGTGCCAGGGTTCTGCATCGGTCAAAAAACGATCTGTGGGAAGCGGTGAGCGTTCCAGCGTGATGGGGTCACCGTCAGAATTTGATGCAAAAGAATCAGTAAGTCTATTCCTAGCCCCATTCTCCCCCCCCCCCCCCTCCTTCCATAAGGAATTGAATTTCCAAATGACATCGGTCAAATAACTCTTATAGAAAGTATAACTCGTAATATTTTAAAATTGTAGACGCAGATAGCGCAGGAACCGGCGCAGGAACCGAAGAACCTGAAGAAGCAAAATAAATCTACGGAATTGGTATGGCTGCCCGACACTTAATTTCTAGCTGGTATTAGTAATGTCGTCGGTACAAATTAACTCCTCGTCTTTTCTAATTTTAGGCTGAGAAATCGAAGCCAAATAAACCGACAGACACTTCAATGGCTCTGGAGGAGCCAGGGAACGAACAAATGACGGAGCATAAAGAATTATTATATGCAATGCAAGGTGATTTCATTTTATACATCTTGAGGCAATTTTTATCCCTAATAGTATCTGTGCCTTTTACATATTACTCCTAATTAAGAAATGTGAATTAGTTACGTAAGTAGTTCAGTGTAGCTATTGTGTAATGTTATCGGCAAGTTATCGATTTCGACAGGTAGCACAGCCCATTGAAATAAGGAGGCAACTATTAGCTATCGATCGGTTCCCCTTAGCTACTGATCGACATATTTTTACACAATTGCTTACCCGGAATACCAATAAACCATCCAGGAGTTTTATAATCTTTTGCCTTTTATTTACAGAAGAATGCAGGTGCTTACCAAGCAAATATTGCATTGTAGTGCGTAGCTAATTAAATTATGGTTTATTTGCAGCGACGTTGGAAAGGATTGAAAAAAAGGTTGACAAGCTTTGCCGCAAGGGGAAGAGAGGCCGAGACGAACTGGAGGAAACGGAGGCAAGTGCCAATGGAAAGGTATGTATTGATTTTACCTATTGAACTTTCCTAGCAATTTGGCAATAATTTTGCAGTAGTTCATCTAGAATCTGTACCATAGGTAGATACCATGTACAATTGTGCCATAGATTAGTTAATCTATGGTACAACTGTTAACATTTGTATTGTAAATTAACTATAGTAACCTTTGTTAACAGGTCGAGATATTTCCCGGGTTCAAAGTGTTTGTGTCGGCTATGGTCTTAGAGCACGCGAAGCAGCTTTCCCCGACTGCATTCGTGAGGCTGCTCGTGCCCCACCTCTTCCCAGCGGATGTGCTTGTAAGAAGCAATTTGTGCGGGGGGTTCCCCAGGAACAACACGGGCGACGGGGAACACCACGAAAAATTGGATGAAAATATCATTAGCGCTCTATATGGTAAGCGTAAGCTTATTACCACTATCAATTCTCATTATATTGAAACTATGTGATAATAGGCCAGATCACAGGGTATCTCAGTTGTCTGTGTGATTTTTCCCAAGTTCTTTTTATTTCGCACTTCCAAATTACAAATCAACCAGCCACTTGGCCAACTCTCAACTCTCAAAAAGCCCAACACCTCATTTGGTCGGTGTGCACGGCCCGTCGGTGCCGAGTCATGCAGCACTCAAAGCAATACCAGCTGATCCGGTACCTGCGTCCAGCCATGCATACGTAGCAATATCTGCTAGCTTTTGCAATCTCTTCCTCCACAATTGTGCTCTACAATATCTCATTTACAGGGGTATTAAAGGCTTGAAATTAATATTTTCTATAGATTCGAAACTATAATATGAAGAGAAGGCGACGTATTTAAAAGAATTTCCTGCATAGATGGATTTTTAATAACTATAATTTAAGATATCTGGCTTTTCGTATGGCCCGATCTGCAAGATGAGTACGATTCTCTTGGAAAGTTTCTGAGCGCTGCCGCTACGGCGTGGCACGCTTTGAGCGGTTCCACACAAAACCTATGGAACACGCCAATTACCTATACTTGCTTTACCTAATCAGCTTACCGTGTCTAAACGGCTCAAATTATTTAAATTACATATATCAGTCTAGGTGCTAGGGGTCAAAAAGCGCTACTAGTTAATTCTAACGGGACTTTGTTTTCTAAGCACCTAGGCCTAAAATCGCTGACTTTGATAAATTCTGTACAGATGGCCGTAGACACAAGAAGTTTTTTTAACTGTCCAAATGCAATTAAAAATTCTTCCTAATTCAAACAATGCTGATCGTCATGAAATGCTTTTCCATGTGTTAATGCTAATTACATCAGCTTTTATTTCTCCGAGTTACCCATAATCAGAGATTTGCTAACTGTGTCCTAAGTTGAATTTTTGATATTTTCAGCTGCTGCCATTAAAAAAAGTCCACAGCTTTCGAAAGGAGATTTCGGAAGAACGGTGAATGCTGTGTGTGGTGATGCACGCAGGGGACAGAAAAAAGCTGCGCTTCGCAAGTAGATAAAGTTCTGTTTTTTTGAATCTGAAATTTTGCCGGAAATTTTAAAGTAGAAAATTGTTTTAAATTTTTAAATTTTTAAATCCTTTCAGAAATGTTATGGCATTAACCATCGTTTTGTTAGGCAACTTAGCCTAGATTTTTCTTTTTTCCTTATTTTATCTTAATCAGTATGTGCAGAAATGACCAATTTTTGCAATTAGGTACCAATTTTGATGTACGATACGTTTGTTCCCATGATTGTTATCTAATTACTTATCTGCCTCATTACATTTATTATGTAGATTATTAGTGTTACATTTATTATGTGAAATGTTGGCACATTAAATTTGCTACGGAGGGCAAGCGCACCTGGAAAATCGGCATGCTAACCCGGGACCTCCTGATTGCCGGTCAGGTGCTCTACCATCTGAGCTATCAGGACACACAATCTCCTGCTTTGCTGGGTGTGATAAGTGAGTCTCTGAGCATCCCATACATGCAGGGACAACGATTGCGCTGTCACTAAGACCCATCAACTCATTCTCAAGGAAGAGACACGAGGTTGATGAGAGGATGTGGGGGATGTCAGTGATCTACGTCATGTCTCATTTTTTTAGAATGGGTTAAGGGTCTCAGCGAAAGCGTCATCGCTGTCCTGTAACCCAGTAGGTACTTGTTCCCGTCCCATGTACGGGTCACTGGCCGTCTTGTACGTCTCTTTCAGGTAATAATCCTTCCCAGCAAAGCGGCAGAATGTGCGTCCTGATAGCTCAGCTGGTAGAGCACCTGCCCGGCAAGCAGGAGGTCCCGGGTTTCTATCCAGGTTTGGTTGCAAAATTTTCCAGCTTTGCTTACCTTCCTTTCATTGCATACTGTTACTGCCTAAACCAGTTTCAATATCATCTATATTTGCTTTATTGTATTTCACCTTTATCTGGCATATTTTCATACCTGTTTTATATATGTAAATTATATACATATCATATTATTATTATATTACATATAAATACATGTAAATTATTTGTACCTATATGTGTAAGATATATGTATAAATATATGTTGCATATATTATGCAGTGCACCTTCCATATACTTACAAGCATTTATTTAGTATACTTCACCTATATGTTCCTTATAATACCTGCATATGTAAAGTATTTTAAAACAGTTTGTCCCATATATTATTTAAATACTTCACATACATGTGACATATGCGGAGACCGCCAATACTTATGTAATGAACATATAAGGAAATCATGTATTTGACATATACGGATTCTTCGTATATGTGACATATTGTTTTTTAGATGTGGGGAAGTCCCGGCGGTGGCCCGGGAGTAGGGGGAAGCCCCGGCGGAGGCCTCGGAGGAGGGGGAAGCCCCGGTGGAGGCCCCGGATGAGGGGGAAGCCCCGGCGGAGTCCCTGGAGGAGGGGGAAGCTCCGGCGGAGTCCCTGATGGAGGGGGAAGCAGCCATGGCGGAGGCCCCGGAGAAGGGGGAAGCCCCGGCGGAGACCCCGGAGGAGGAAGTAGCCTCGGCGGAGTCCCTGCTGGAGGGGGAAGCAGCCACGGCGGAGGCCCCGGAGAAGAGGGAAGCCCCGGCGGAGGCCCCTGAGGAGGGGGAAGCCCGCCAAGTTCCTTGGAGGAGGGGAAAGCCCCGACGGAGGCTCCGTTGGAGGGAAAAGCCCCGGTGGAGGCCCCTGAGAAGGAGGAAGCCCCGGCGGAGTCCCTGGAGAAGGGGGAAGCCCAGCCGAGTTCCCCGGAGGAGGGAAAAGCCCCGGCGGAGGTCCCGGAGGAGGGAAAAGCCCCGGCGGAGACCCCGGAGGAGGAAGTAGCCCCGGCGGAGTCCCTTGAGGAGGAGGAAGCCCTGGCGGAGGCCCCGGAGTAGGGGGAAGCACCAGCGTAGGCCCCGCAGGAGAGGAAAGACCCGCCGAGTTCCTCGGAGGAGATGGAAGCCCCGGCGGAGTTCCTGGAGGAGGGGGAAGCCCAGCCGAGTTCTTCGGAGTAGGAGAAACCCCGGCGGAGTCCCTGGAGAAGGGGGAAGCCCCGCCGAGTTCCTAGGAGGAGAAGGAAGCCAATGCGGAGTCCCTGGAGGAGGAAGATGCCCCGCGGAGTTCCCCGGAGAAGGGGGAATCCCCGGCAAAGGCCCTGGAAAAGGGAAAGCCCCGGTGGAATCCCTGGAGGAGGGGGAAGCCCCGGCGGATGCCCCGGAGGAGGGGAAAGCCCCTGAGTTCCCCGGAGAAGGATGAATCCCCGGCGGATGCCCCGGTGGAGGGGGAAGCCCCTGAGTTCCCCGGAGGAGGATGAATCCCCGGCGGAGTCCCTGGAGGAGGAAAAAGGCCCCGCCGAGTTCTTCGGAGGAGAGGAAAGACCCGGCGGGGGTTCCGGTGGAGGGGGATGTCCCGGCGAGTTCCCATGAGGATAAGGGAGCCCCGGCGGAGGCCCCGGAGGAGGAGGAAGCCCTGGCGGTGGCCCCGGAGGAGGGGGTATCCCCACCGAGTTTCCCGGAGGAGGGGGAAGCCCCGCCGAATACCCCGAGGAAAAAAGAAGCCCCGACGAGTTTCCCGGTGGGGGGGGGGGGGGAAGCCCCGGCGGAGGCCCTGGAGGAGGGGGAATCCCCTGCGCAGTCCCTGATGGAGGGGGAAGCAGCCACGGCGGGGGCCCCGGTGGAGGGGGAATCCCCGCCGAGTTTCCCGGAGTAGGAGGTAACCCCGGCGGAGGCCCTGAAAAAGGGGGAAACCCCGCCGAGTTCCCCGGAGGAGGGGGCAGCCCCGGCGAAGTCCCTGGAGGACGGGGCAGCCCCCGGCGGAGGCCCCGGAGTAGGGGGAGGGCCCGGCCTAGGCCTCGGAGGAAGTGGAAGCCCCGGTGGAGGCCCCGGAGGAGGGGGAAGCCCCGGCGGAGACCCCGGAGGAGGAAGTAGCCCCGGCGGAGTCCCTTGAGGAGGAGGAAGCCCAGGCGGAGGCCCCGGAGTAGGGGAAAGCACCAGCGTAGGCCCCGCAGGAGAGGAAAGACCCGCCGAGTTCCTCGGAGGAGATGGAAGCCCCGGCGGAGTCCCTGGAGGAGGGGGAAGCCCAGCCGAGTTCTTCAGAGTAGGGGAAACCCCGGCGGAGTCCCTGGAGAAGGGGGAAGCCCCGCCGAGTTCCTAGGAGGAGGAGGAAGCCAATGCGGAGTCCCTGGAGGAGGAAGATGCCCCGCGGAGTTCCCCGGAGAAGGGGGAATCCCCGGCAAAGGCCCTGGAAAAGGGAAAGCCCCGGTGGAATCCCTGGAGGAGGGGGAAGCCCCGGCGGATGCCCCGGAGGAGGGGAAAGCCCCTGAGTTCCCCGGAGAAGGATGAATCCCCGGCGGATGCCCCGGTGGAGGGGGAAGCCCCTGAGTTCCCCGGAGGAGGATGAATCCCCGGCGGAGTCCCTGGAGGAGGAAAAAGGCCCCGCCGAGTTCTTCGGAGGAGAGGAAAGACCCGGCGGAGGTTCCGGTGGAGGGGAATGTCCCAGCGAGTTCCCATGAGGATAGGGAAGCCCCGGCGGAGGCCCCGGAGGAGGAGGAAGCCCTGGCGGTGGCCCCGGAGGAGGGGGTATCCCCGCCGAGTTTCCCGGAGGAGGGGGAAGCCCCGCCGAATACCCCGAGGAAAAAAGAAGCCCCGCCGAGTTTCGCGGGGGGGGGGGGGGGGGGGGAAGCCCCGGCGGAGGCCCTGGAGGAGGGGGAATCCCCTGCGCAGTGCCTGATGGAGGGGGAAGCAGCCACGGCGGGGGCCCCGGTGGAGGGGGAATCCCCGCCGAGTTTCCCGGAGTAGGAGGTTACCCCGGCGGAGGCCCTGAAAAAGGGGGAAACCCCGCCGAGTTCCCCGGAGGAGGGGGAAGCCCCGGCGAAGTCCCTGGTGGACGGGGCAGCCCCGGCGGAGGCCCCGGAGTAGGGGGAGGGCCCGGCCTAGGCCTCGGAGGAAGTGGAAGCCCCGGTGGAGGCCCCGGAGGAGGGGGAAGCCCCGGCGGAGACCCCGGAGGAGGAAGTAGCCCCGGCGGAGTCCCTTGAGGAGGAGGAAGCCCAGGCGGAGGCCCCGGAGTAGGGGAAAGCACCAGCGTAGGCCCCGCAGGAGAGGAAAGACCCGCCGAGTTCCTCGGAGGAGATGGAAGCCCCGGCGGAGTCCCTGGAGGAGGGGGAAGCCCAGCCGAGTTCTTCAGAGTAGGGGAAACCCCGGCGGAGTCCCTGGAGAAGGGGGAAGCCCCGCCGAGTTCCTAGGAGGAGGAGGAAGCCAATGCGGAGTCCCTGGAGGAGGAAGATGCCCCGCGGAGTTCCCCGGAGAAGGGGGAATCCCCGGCAAAGGCCCTGGAAAAGGGAAAGCCCCGGTGGAATCCCTGGAGGAGGGGGAAGCCCCGGCGGATGCCCCGGAGGAGGGGAAAGCCCCTGAGTTCCCCGGAGAAGGATGAATCCCCGGCGGATGCCCCGGTGGAGGTGGAAGCCCCTGAGTTCCCCGGAGGAGGATGAATCCCCGGCGGAGTCCCTGGAGGAGGAAAAAGGCCCCGCCGAGTTCTTCGGAGGAGAGGAAAGACCCGGCGGAGGTTCCGGTGGAGGGGAATGTCCCGGCGAGTTCCCATGAGGATAGGGAAGCCCCGGCGGAGGCCCCGGAGGAGGAGGAAGCCCTGGCGGTGGCCCCGGAGGAGGGGGTATCCCCGCCGAATTTCCCGGAGGAGGGGGAAGCCCCGCCGAATACCCCGAGGAAAAAAGAAGCCCCGCCGAGTTTCCCGGTGGGGGGGGGGGGGGGGAAGCCCCGGCGGAGGCCCTGGAGGAGGGGGAATCCCCTGCGCAGTCCCTGATGGAGGGGGAAACAGCCACGGCGGGGGCCCCGGTGGAGGGGGAATCCCCGCCGAGTTTCCCGGAGTAGGAGGTAACCCCGGCGGAGGCCCTGAAAAAGGGGGAAACCCCGCCGAGTTCCCCGGAGTAGGGGGAGGGCCCGGCCTAGGCCTCGGAGGAAGTGGAAGCCCCGGTGGAGGCCCCGGAGGAGGGGGAAGCCCCGGCGGAGACCCCGGAGGAGGAAGTAGCCCCGGCGGAGTCCCTTGAGGAGGAGGAAGCCCAGGCGGAGGCCCCGGAGTAGGGGAAAGCACCAGCGTAGGCCCCGCAGGAGAGGAAAGACCCGCCGAGTTCCTCGGAGGAGATGGAAGCCCCGGCGGAGTCCCTGGAGGAGGGGGAAGCCCAGCCGAGTTCTTCAGAGTAGGGGAAACCCCGGCGAAGTCCCTGGAGAAGGGGGAAGCCCCGCCGAGTTCCTAGGAGGAGGAGGAAGCCAATGCGGAGTCCCTGGAGGAGGAAGATGCCCCGCGGAGTTCCCCGGAGAAGGGGGAATCCCCGGCAAAGGCCCTGGAAAAGGGAAAGCCCCGGTGGAATCCCTGGAGGAGGGGGAAGCCCCGGCGGATGCCCCGGAGGAGGGGAAAGCCCCTGAGTTCCCCGGAGAAGGATGAATCCCCGGCGGATGCCCCGGTGGAGGTGGAAGCCCCTGAGTTCCCCGGAGGAGGATTAATCCCCGGCGGAGTCCCTGGAGGAGGAAAAAGGCCCCGCCGAGTTCTTCGGAGGAGAGGAAAGACCCGGCGGAGGTTCCGGTGGAGGGGAATGTCCCGGCGAGTTCCCATGAGGATAGGGAAGCCCCGGCGGAGGCCCCGGAGGAGGAGGAAGCCCTGGCGGTGGCCCCGGAGGAGGGGGTATCCCCGCCGAGTTTCCCGGAGGAGGGGGAAGCCCCGCCGAATACCCCGAGGAAAAAAGAAGCCCCGCCGAGTTTCCCGGTGGGGGGGGGGGGGGGGGGGGAAGCCCCGGCGGAGGCCCTGGAGGAGGGGGAATCCCCTGCGCAGTCCCTGATGGAGGGGGAAACAGCCACGGCGGGGGCCCCGGTGGAGGGGGAATCCCCGCCGAGTTTCCCGGAGTAGGAGGTAACCCCGGCGGAGGCCCTGAAAAAGGGGGAAACCCCGCCGAGTTCCCCGGAGGAGGGGGAAGCCCCGGCGAAGTCCCTGGAGGACGGGGCAGCCCCGGCGGAGGCCCCGGAGTAGGGGGAGGGCCCGGCCTAGGCCTCGGAGGAAGTGGAAGCCCCGGTGGAGGCCCCGGAGGAGGGGGAAGCCCCGGCGGAGACCCCGGAGGAGGAAGTAGCCCCGGCGGAGGCCTCGGAGGAGGAGGACGCCCCGGCGGTGGCCCCGGTGTGGGGGGGAAGCCCCGGCGGAGTCCCTGGAGGAGGGGGAAGCCCAGCCGAGTTCTTCGGAGGAGGGGAAACCCCGGCGGAGTCCCTGGAGTAGGGGGAAGCCCCGCCGAGTTCCTAGGAGGAGGAGGAAGCCAATGCGGAGTCCCTGGAGGAGGAAGATGCCCCGCGGAGTTCCCCGGAGGAGGGGCAATCCCCGGCGGAGGCCCTGGAAGAGGGAAAGCCCGGGTGGAATCCCTGGAGGAGGGGGAAGCCCCGGCGGATGCCCCGGAGGAGGGGGAAGCCCCTGAGTTCCCCGGAGGAGCATGAATCCCCGGCGGAGTCCCTGGAGGAGGAAAAGGGCCCTGCCGAGTTCTCCGGAGGAAAGGGAAGCCCCGGCGGAGGTTCCGGTGGAGGGGGATGCCCCGGCGAGTTTCCCTGAGGATAGGGAAGCCCCGGCGGAGGCCCCGGAGAAGAAGGAAGCCCTGGCGGAGGCCCCGGAGGTGGGGGTATCCCCGGCGGAGGCTCCGGAGGAGAGCGAAGCCCCGGTGGAGGCCCCGGAGGAAGGGGGAATCCCCGGCGGATGCCGCGGAGGAGGGGGAAGCCCCGGCGGAGACCCTAGAGGAGGAAGAAGCCCCGGCGGATGCCCCTGCGGAGGGGGAAGCCCCGGCGGAGTCCCCGGTGGAGGGGGAGGCCCCGCCGAGTTCCTCCGGAGGACGGGGAAGCCCCGCCGAGTTCCCCGGAGGAGTAGAAAACCCCGGCGGAGGTCCCGGAGGAGGGGGAAGCCCCGGTGTAGGCCCTGACAGAGGGGGAAGCCCCACCGAGTTCCCCGGGGGAGATGGAAGCCACGGCGAGTTTCCCGGAGGGGGGTGGAAGCCCCGGCGGAGGTCCCGGAGGAGGGGGAAGCCCCGGCGGAGTCCCTGGAGGAAGGAGAAGCCCCGCCGAGTTCCTAGGAGGAGGAGGAAGCCCATACGGAGCCCCTGGAGGTGAAAGAAGCCCCGCCGAGTTCCCCGGAGGAGGGGGAATCCACGGCGGAGTCCCTGATGGAGGGGGAAGCAGCCACGGTGGAGGCCCCGGAGGAGGGGGAATCCCCGGCGGAGGCCACGGAGGAGGAAGAAGCCCCGGCGGAGGCCTCGGAGGAGGGGAACGCCCCGGCGGTGGCCCCGGTGGAGGGGGAAGCCTAGGCGGAGTCCCTGGAGGAGGGGGAAGCCCCGCCGAGTTCCTAGGAGGAGGAGGAAGCCCATGCGGAGTTCCTGGAGGAGGAAGAAGCCCCGCCGAGTTTCCCGGAGGAGGAGGATGCCCCGGCGGAGTCCCTGGAAGAGGGGATGCTCCAGTGGAGTCCCTGGAGGAGGGGGAAGCCCCGGCGGATGCCCCGGAGGAGGGGGAAGCCCCGGCGGAGTCCCTGTAGGAGGGGGAAGCCCCGCCGAGTTCTTCGGAAGATGAGGAAGCCCCTGAGTTCCCCGGAGGAAGGGGAAGCCCCGGCGGTGGGGTCGGAGGAGGGGGAAGCCCCGGCGGAGTCCCTGGTGAAGGGGGAAGCCCCGCCAAGCTCCTAGGAGATGGAGGAAGCCCCGGCGGAGTCCCTGGAGGAGGAAGAAGCCCCGCCGAGTTTCCCGGAGGAGGGGGAAGCCCCGGCGGATGCCCCGGAGGAGGGGAAAGCCCCGGCGGAGGCCCCGGAGAAGGGAGATGCCCCTGCGAGTTCCCCGGATTAGGAAAAAGCCCCGGCGGAGTCCCTGGAGGAGGGGGAAGCCCCGGTTGTGGCCCCGGAGGAGGGGGAAGCCCCGGCGAGTTCCCCGGAGGAGTAGAAAACCCCGGCGGAGGTCCCGGAGGAGGGGGAAGCCCCGGTGTAGGCCCTGACAGAGGGGGAAGCCCCACCGAGTTCCCCGGGGGCGATGGAAGCCACGGCGGAGTTCCTGGAGGAGGGGGTATCCCCGCCGAGTTTCCCGCAGGAGGGGGTAACCCCGCCGAATACCCCGGGGAAGAGCGAAGCCCCGCCGAGTTCCTAGGAGGAGGAGGAAGCCCATGCGGAGTTCCTGGAGGAGGAAGAAGCCCCGCCGAGTTTCCCGGAGGAGGAGGATGCCCCGGCGGAGTCCCTGGAAGAGGGGATGCTCCAGTGGAGTCCCTGGAGGAGGGGGAAGCCCCGGCGGATGCCCCGGAGGAGGGGGAAGCCCCGGCGGAGTCCCTGTAGGAGGGGGAAGCCCCGCCGAGATCTTCGGAAGATGAGGAAGCCCCTGAGTTCCCCGGAGGAAGGGGAAGCCCCGGCGGTGGGGTCGGAGGAGGGGGAAGCCCCGGCGGAGTCCCTGGTGAAGGGGGAAGCCCCGCCAAGCTCCTAGGAGATGGGGGAAGCCCCGGCGGAGTCCCTGGAGGAGGAAGAAGCCCCGCCGAGTTTCCCGGAGGAGGGGGAAGCCCCGGCGTATGCCCCGGAGGAGGGGGAAGCCCCGGCGGAGTCCCCGGAGAAGGGAGATGCCCCTGCGAGTTCCCCGGATTAGGAAAAAGCCCCGGCGGAGTCCCTGGAGGAGGGGGAAGCCCCGGTTGTGGCCCCGGAGGAGGGGGAAGCCCCGGCGAGTTCCCCGGAGGAGTAGAAAACCCCGGCGGAGGTCCCGGAGGAGGGGGAAGCCCCGGTGTAGGCCCTGACAGAGGGGGAAGCCCCACCGAGTTCCCCGGGGGCGATGGAAGCCACGGCGGAGTTCCTGGAGGAGGGGGTATCCCCGCCGAGTTTCCCGCAGGAGGGGGTAACCCCGCCGAATACCCCGGGGAAGAGCGAAGCCCCGCCGAGTTTCCCGGAGAGGGGGGGGAAGCCCCGGCGGAGGTCCCGGAGGAGGGGGAAGCCCCGGCGGAGTCCCTGTAGGAAGGAGAAGCCCCGCCGAGTTCCTAGGAGGAGGAGGAAGCCCATACGGAGCCCCTGGAGGTGAAAGAAGCCCCGCCGAGTTCCCCGGAGGAGGGGGAATCCCCGGCGGAGTCCCTGATGGAGAGGGAAGCAGCCACGGTGGAGGCCCCGGAGGAGGAAGAATCCCCGGCGGAGGCCCCGGAGGAGGAAGAAGCCCCGGCGGAGGCCTCGGAGGAGGGGAACGCCCCGGCGGTGGCCCCGGTGGAGGGGGAAGCCTAGGCGGAGTCCCTGGAGGAGGGGGAAGCCCCGCCGAGTTCCTAGGAGGAGAAGGAAGCCCATGCGGAGTTCCTGGAGGAGGAAGAAGCCCCGCCGAGTTTCCCGGAGGAGGAGGATGCCCCGGCGGAGTCCCTGGAAGAGGGGATGCTCCAGTGGAGTCCCTGGAGGAGGGGGAAGCCCCGGCGGATGCCCCGGAGGAGGGGGAAGCCCCGGCGGAGTCCCTGGAGGAGGAGGAATCCCCGCCGAGTTCCCCGGAGGAGGGGGAAGCCCCGGCGGTGGGGTCGGAGGAGGGGGAAGCCCCGGCGGAGTCCCTGGTGGAGGGGGAAGCCCCGCCGAGGTCCTAGGAGATGGAGGAAGCCCCGGCGGAGTCCCTGGAGGAGGAAGAAGCCCCGCCGAGTTTCCCGGAGGAGAGGGAAGCCCCGGCGGAGGCCCCGGAGAAGGGAGATGCCCCTGCGAGTTCCCCGGATTAGGAAGAAGCCCCGGCGGAGTCCCTGGAGGAGGGGGAAGCCCCGGCGGTGGCCCCGGAGGAGGGGGAAGCCCCGGCGAAGTCCCTGGAGGAGGAGGAATCCCCGCCGAGTTCCCCGGAGGAGGCGGAAGCCCCGATAGAGTCCCTGGTGGAAGGGGAAGCCCCGGCGGGGGCTCCGGAGGTGGAGGAAGGCCCACCGAGTTTCCCGGAGTGGGGGGAAGCCCCGGCGGAGGCTCCGGTGGAGGGGGAAGCCCCGGAGGAAGGGGAAGCCAAGGCTGAGTCCCTGGTGGAGGAGGAAGCCCCGGCAGAGGCCCCCGAGGAGGAGGAAGCCCGTGCGGAGTCCCTGGAGGTGAAAGAAGCCCCGCCGAGTTCCCCGGAGAAGGGGGAAGCCTCGGCGGAGTCCCTGGAGGAGGGGAAGCCCCGGTGGAGGCCCTGGAGGAGGGGGAAGCCCCGGCGGATGCCATGGAGGAGGGGAAAGCCCCGGCGGGGTCCCTGTAGGAAGGGATAACCCCGCCGAGTTCCCCGGAGGAGGGGGAAGCCCCTAAAGAGGCCCCGGAGGAGGGGGAAGCCCCGGCGGAGGACCCGGAGGAGGGGGATGCCCCGCCGAGTTCCCCGGCGAAGGGGGAAGCCCCGCCGAATTCCCCGGAGGAGGGGTAAGCCCCGTCGATTTTCCCGGAGGAGGGGGAAGCCCCGGCGTAGGCCCCGGAGGAGTGGGAAGCCCCGCCGAGTTCCCCGTAGGAGAGGGAAGCCCCGGCGGAGTCCCTGGCGGATGGGGAAGCCCCGCCGAATTCCCCGAAGGAGAAGGAAGCCCCGCCGAGTTCCTCGGAGGAGATGGAAGCCCCGGCGGAGTCCCTGGGGGGAGGGGGAAGCCCAGCCGAGTTCTTCGGAGTAGGGGAAACCCCGGCGGAGTCCCTCGGTGGAGCCTAGCCGAGTTCCAAGGAGGAGGAAGCCAATGCCGAGTCCCTGGAGGAGGAAGATGCCCCGGCAGATGCCCTGGAGGAGGGGGAAGCAGCCACGGCGCAGGCCCCGAGGAAGAGGGAAGCCCCGGCGGAGTCCCTGAAGAAGGAAAAAGGCCCAGCCGAGTTCTTCGGAGGAGAGAGAAGCCCCGGCGGATGTTCCGGTGGAGGGGGATGCCCCGGCATGTTCCCCTGAGGATAGGGAAGCCCCAGCGGAGGCCCCGGAGAAGGAGGAAGCCCAGGTGGAGTCCCTGGGGGGAGGGGGAAGCCCAGCCGAATACCCCGGAGAAAAAAGAAGCCCCGCCGAGTTTCCCGGTGGAGGGAAAAGCCCCGGCGGATGCCCCGGAGGAGGGGGAAGCCCCGGCGGAGGCCCCGGAGAAGGGAGATGCCCCTGTGAGTTCCCCGGAGGAGTAAGAAGCCCCGGTGGAGTCTCTGGAGGAGGGGGAAGCCCCGGCGGAGGCTCCGGAGGTGGGGGAAGCCACACCGAGTGTCCCGGAGTAGGGGGAAGCCCCGACGGAGGCTCCGGAGGAGGGGGAAGCCCCGGAGGAGGGGGAAGCCAAGGCGGAGTCCCTGGTAGAGTAGGAATCACCGGCGGAGGCCCCTGAGGAGGAGAAGCCCCGGCGGAGGCCCCGGAGGTGGAGTAAGCCCCGGCGGAGACCCTGGCAGAGGGGGAGGCCCCGGCGGAGGCCCCGGTGTAGGGGGATGCCCCGGCGAGTTCCCCGGAGGAGGGGGAAGCCCCGGCGGAGGCCCCGGAGAAAGGGGATGGTCCGGCGGAGTCCCTGGAGAAGGGGTTAAACCCGCCGAGTTTCCCGGAGGAGGGGAAAGCCCCGGTAGAGGCCCCAGAGGAGGGGGAAGACCCGCGGAGGCCCCGGAGGAGGGGGATGCCCCGCCGAGTTCCCCGGCGAAGGGGGAAGCCCCTCCAAATTCCCCGGTGGAGGGGCAAGCCCCGGCGAAGGCCCTGGAGGAGGGGGAAGCCCCGGCGGAGTCCCCGGAGAGGGGCGAAGCGCTGGCGAAGTTCCTGGAGGAAGTGGGAAACCCCGCCGAGTTCCCCCGGAGGGTGGGGAAGCCCCAGTAGAGTCCCTTGTGGGGGGGGGAAGCCCCGGTGGAGGCTTCGGAGGAGGGGGAAGACCCGGCGGAGGCCCCGGAGGAGGGGGATGCCTCGCCGAGTTCCCCGGCGAAGGGGGATGCCCCGCCGAGTTACCCGGAGGAGGGTTAAGCCCCGCCGATTTTCCCGTAGAAGAGGTAAGCCCCGGCGGAGTCCCTGGAGGAGGGGGAAGCCCCACCGAATTCCTCGGAGGAGGGGGAATCCCCACCGAGTTTCACGGAGGAGGGGGAATCCCCGGCGGAGTCCTCGGAGGAGTGGGAAGCCCCGGCGGAGGCCCCGGAGGAGAGGGGTGACCCGGCGGAGTCCCTGGAGGAGGGGGAAACCCCGCCGAGTTCCCCGGAGGAGGGAAAAGCCCCGCCGAATTCCCCGGTTGAGGGGGAAGCCCCACCGAGTTTCCCGGAGGAGGGGGAAGCCCCGTAGGAGGGGGAAGCCAGGGCGGAGTCTCTGGAGGAGGAAGAAACCCCGGCGGAGGCCCCGAAAGGGGGAGGAAGCCCCTGCGGAGACCCTGGAGGAGGGAGGGCTCGGCGGAGGCCCCGAAGGAGGGGGAAGCCCCGGCGGAGTCCCTGGAGGAGGGAGAAGCCCCGCCGAGTTCCTAGGAGGAGGACGAAGCCCATGCGGAGTCCCTGGAGGTGAAAGACGCCCAGCCGAGTTCCCCGGAGGAGGGGGAAGCCCCGGCGGAGTCCCTGGAGGAGAGGAAGCCCCGGTGGAGGCCCTGGAGGAGGGGGAAGCCCCGGTGGATGCCCTGGAGGAGGAAAAAGCCCCGGTGGGGTCCCTGTAGGAGAGGGAAGCCCCGCCGAGTTCCCCGGAGGAGGGGGAAGCCCCGGTAGAGAACCCGGAGGAGAGGGAAGCCCCGGCGGAGGCCCCGGAGGAGCAGGATGCCCCGCCGAGTTCCCCGGCGAAGGGGGAAGCCCCACTGAATTCCCCGGAGGAGGGGGAAGCCCCACCGAGTTTTACGGAGGAGGGGGAATCCCTGGCGGAGTCCCCGGAGGAGTGGGAAGCCCCGGAGGAGGGGGAAGCCAAGGCGGAGTCCCTGGTGGAGGAGGAAGTCCCGGCGGGGTCCCTGGAGGAGGGGGAAAACCCGCCGAATTCCCCGGAGGAGAGGGAAGCCCCGGCGGAGGCCCTGGAGTAGGGGGAAGCCCCGCCGAGTTCCTAGGAGGAGGAGGAAGCCAATGCGGAGTCCCTGGAGGAGGAAGATGCCCCGCGGAGTTCCCCGGAGGAGGGGCAATCCCCGGCGGAGGCCCTGGAAGAGGGAAAGCCCGGGTGGAATCCCTGGAGGAGGGGGAAGCCCAAGCGGAGTCCCTGGAGGAGGAAAAAGCCCCGGCGGAGGCCCCGGAGGATGGGGAAGCCCCGCCGAGTTCCCCATGGGTAATGGAAGCCCTGGCGGAGGATTCGGAGGATTGGCAAGCCCCGGCGAAGTCCCTGGGGCAGAGGAAAGCCCAGCCGAGTTCCCCGGAGGAGGGGGAAGCCCCGGTGGAGCCCGGGAGTAGGGGGAAGCCCCGGCGGAGGCCTCGAAAGAGGGGGCAGCCCCGGTGAAGGCCCCGGAGGAGAGGGTAGCCCCGCCGAGTTCCCCGGAGGAGGGGGAAGCCCCGGCGGAGGCCCTGGATGAGGGGAAAGCCCCGGCGGAGTCCCTGGAGGTGGAAGTAGCCCCGGCGTAGTCCCTGAATGAGGGGTAAGCCCCGTCGGAGGACCCGGAGTAGAAGGAAGCCCCGGCGGAGTCCCTGGAGGGGAATGCAGCCACGGCGAAGGTTTCGGAAGAGGGGGAAGCCCCGGTGGAGGCCCCGGAGGAGGGAAAAGCCCCGGCGGACTCCCCCCCCCCACGAGTTCCTTGGAGGAGGGGAAATCCCCGGCGGAATTTTCTCAGGAGGGAAAAGCCTCGGCGGAGGCCCCGGAGGAGGAGGATCCCCGGCGGAGTCCCCGGAGAAGAGGGAAGCCCGGCCGAGTTCCCCGGAGGAAGGTGAAGCCCCGGCGGAGGCCCGGGAGTAGGGGGAAGCCCCGGCGGTGGCCTCGGAAGAGGGAGAAGCCCCGGTGAAGACCCTGGAGGGGGGGGGAAGCCCCGCCGAGTTCCCCGTGGGAGAGGGGAGCCCTGGCGGAGGATTCTAAGGAAGGGAAAGCCCCGCCGAGTTCCCCGGAGGAGGGGGAAGCTCCGCAGAGTTCCCCGGAGGAGGGGGCAGCCCCGGCGGAGGCCCGGGAGTAGAGGGAAGCCTCGGCGGTGGCCTCGGAGGAGGGGGATGCCCCGTTGAGGCCCCGGTGGAGAGGGAAGCCCCGGCGGAGTCCCTGGAGGAGGAAGAAGCCCCCCCGAGTTCCTTGGAGGAGAAGAAATCTCCGGCGGAGGCTTTGGAGGAGGGGGAAGCCCACGGTGAAGGCCCCGGAGGAGTGTCTGGTGGAGGAAAAGCCCCCCCGAGTTCCTTGGAGGAGGGGAAATCCCCGGCGGAGGCTCCGGGGGAGGGAAAAGCTTCAGCGGAGGCCCCGGATGAGAGGAAAGCCTCGGTGGAGTCCTAAGAGGTGGGGGAAGCCCCGGCGGAGTCCCTGGAGAATGGGGAAACCCCGCCGAGTTCCCCGGAGGAGGGGGAAGCCCCGCCGAATACTTCGAAGAAGGGGGAAGCCCCGCCGAGTTTCTCGGAGGAGGGGGAAGCCCCACCGAGTTCCCCGGGGGAGGGGGAAGCCACGGCGGAAGCCCCGGATGAGGGGGAAGCCCCGACGTAGTCCCTGGAGGAAGGGGAAACCCCGCCGAGTTCCCCGGAGGAGGTGGAAGCCCCGGCGGAGGCTCCGGAGGAGGAGGAAGCCCCGGCGGAGGTCCCGGAGAAGGGGGAAGCCGCAGTGTAGGCCCTGGAAGAGGGCCTACACCCCCGCCGAGTTCCCCGGGGGTGATGGAAACCCCAAAGGAGTTCCTGGAGGAGGGGGTATCCCTGCCGAGTTTCCTGGTGGAGGGGGAAGCCACGCCGGATACCCCTGAGAAGAGCGAAGCCCCGCCGAGTTTCCCGGTGGGGGGGGAAGCCCCGGCGGAGGCCCCGGAGGAGGTGGAATCCCCGGTGGAGTCCTTGATGGAGGGGGAAGCAGCCACGGCGGAGGCCCTGGAGGAGAGGGAAGCCCCGGCGGAGGCCTCGGAGGAGAAAGAAGCCCCGGCGGAGTCCCTTGAGGAGGGGGAAGCACCGGCGTAGGCCCCGCAGGAGAGTTAAGCCCCGCCGAGTTCCTCGGAGGAGATTGAAGCCCCGGCGGAGGCCTCGGAGGAGGGGGACGCCACGGCGGTGGCCCCGGTGGAGGGGGAAGCCCCGGCAAAGTCCCTGGAGGAGAGGGAAGCCCCGCCGAGTTCCTAGGAGGAGGAGGAAGCCCATGCGGAGTCCCTGGAGAAGGAAGAAGCCCCGCCGAGTTCCCCGGAGGTGGGGGACGCCCCGGCGGAGTCCCTGGAGGAGGGGAAGCCCCGGTGGAGTCCCTGGAGGAGGGGGAAGCCCCGGCGGATGCCCCGGAAGAGGGGGAAGCCCCGGCGGAGTCCCTGTAGGAGGGGGAAGCCCCGCCTAATTCCCCGGAGGAGGGGGAAGCCCCTGGGCTCCCCGGAGGATGGGGAAGCCCCGGCGGAGTCCCTGGAGAAGGGGGGTAGCCCCGCCGATTTCCCCGGAGGAGGGGGAAGCCCCGGCGGAGGCCCCGGATGAGGGGGAAGCCCCGGCGTAGTCCCTGGAAGAGAAGGAATCCCCGCCGAGTTCCCCGGAGGAGGGGGAAGCCCCGGTTGAGACCCTGGTGGTGGGGGAAGCCCCGGCGGAGTCCCTAGAGATGGGAGAAGCCTCGCCGAGTTCCCCGGAGGAGGGGGAAGCCCCGGCTGAGGCTCCGGAGGAGGGAAAAGCCCCGCCGAGTTCCCCGGAGGAGGGGGAAGCCCCGGCGGAGTCCCTGGAGGAGGAAGTAGCCCCGGCTGTGGCCCTGAAGGAGGAGTAAGCCCCGGCGGAGTCCCTGGAGGAGGAAGTAGCCCCGGCGGAGTCCCTGATGGAGGGGGAAGCCCCCCCCCGAGTTCCTTGGAGGAGGGGGAAGCCCCGGCGGAGTCCCTGATGGAGGGGGAATCCTCGGCGGAGGCCCCGGAGAGAGGGAAGCCCCGCCGAGTTTTCCGGAGGAGGGGGAAGCCCCGCCGAGTTCCCCGGAGGAGGGGGAAGCCCCGCCGAGTTCCCCGGAGGAAGGGGAAGCCCCGGCGGAGGCCTCGGAGGAGGGGGAAGCCCTGCCGAGTTCTTCGGAGGTGGAGGAAGCCCCGGCGGAGTCCCTGGAGAAGGAAATAGCCCCGGCGGAGGCCCCGGAAGAGAGGGAAGCCCCGGTGAAGGCCCCGGAGGAGGGGGAAGCCCCGCCGAGTTCCCCGTGGGAGGGGGAAGTCCTGGCGGAGGCTTCTGAGGATGGGGAAGCCCTGCCGAGTTCCCCGGAGGAGGGGGAAGCCCCGCCGAGTTTCCAGGAGAAGGGGTGACCCACACGAAAAAAAATATATGTAACATATATGTAAACATATATGTGAAATACGTCACTTAGAGGTTAGATATACGTAGAAAATGTACGTATACTTTACATTTATTTTGGCATGTATGTTACATGTACCGATTCCCAATTGTAAAAAGCATGAATAATTTTGTGAAATTGTTCCAAAAATAAACGTTCGATAGTTCCGTTTACTTTAGAGCGCATATGACATCAATATTCGTAAAATTCAACCTTAAGAATGACATATAATGATCGCATACTTAACGCTTATTCTAGATGTATGTTTACATACATGTGTACATATATGTTCACATACATTTTATTTATGCGCTTACTTACATGCAAAATACATGTTTATATATATGGTAGGTACATATGTCATATACTTATTCAAAAAAGATTAGGTACATTGTGTTATTTTGTGAATCTACCGCGAAATAAACGGTCGTTCGATCAATGTCAAATAGATCATTATATTTCATTGATATATCATTATATTTGAAGTTTTAACCCACGGATTACATATTAAACATATACGTGTCGTATATCCTAAATATTTGTTAACATACTTTCTGTATATACGTAATCACATATGTAGGATATATTGCGCTTGAATATGTAATTTACACGTTTGAATATTAATGAGGAATATATCCAATACAACTTATTTGTACTTACCGGATGTGATTTATTTGAAGGTAGCACCAACTTGTCGAATTATTTTCTAATTTAGGTACCTAGACTTTTATTAACACCGTTTGCGGGTGCGATTTTTTACTTGACGAAAGTGGATGAAAGGTCACCTGTATGGAAGGATGGAAGGTACCTATATATAAATACCATTAAACCATTTAATTTAAAAAATGCAGTCATTGCAAGTATTTTCTTTTTTATTATTTTAAATTCTAAAATAACATGTAAAGGTAGAAAAGAAACCATTTTATATAAGCAAACTTTCCCTATCAGAAAATGTTAGTAGTATACAAAATGAAATATTATGAAATAAACAATACATAATATTAAAAATACTGTTGCCAAATCCGTTTATAATATAAGCACTCGGCTAGCAGTAAGAATTGATTTCAAATACCAAAATTATTGTAATAAAAGATTTAAAATACTGCCAAAATATAATAAACTTCCAATTTTTATAGCAAATTGCCATCCAAAATATCAACATTGGATACTATGTGAGATAGCAGCAACCTTAGTATACTTAATTATAATAATGCAGGCAAAACATAATATACTGTTTCTTGTTAAGAAAATTTGTATTTACTTAATTAATTTTAAAAGTTCTTATCTATAGATTTAGGTAATAGATTGCAGAAGACTATAAAATTGTTAGGTGCTTATAGAAATGATACCACAGATGAGTCAAATTTCTCTTGTATTTGATTATTATTATAATAGCTAAAAACATACACAAATCAAAAGATATCTGCCAGGAAAAAGGCACTGCCATTAATAGGCACCATGTGTTGGCTGCAATACTCCATATTGAACTAAGTTTTGTCCCCGGTTGAACTGAAAGTATATAATTTTTTCTTGAATCTCGACGACATTTACCGCAACCAAACATGGATCAGGACTTAGTTGAAAAATGTGCTTCAAAGGGACATCTTTACAGCACTTATGAGGCTTCGTTGCAAGCCTTGTACCGATTGCATAACATACACCTTCAAACAAAATGAACGTGTCAATGGAGAGGACATCCTTGGTTCGTCTCAGAAGAACCGTGTAACTATTCCGTTTATTAACTCTAGTGTACGATTTACCATGGATCATCTGATTTCTAACAATGACCCTACTGCAATAACTAACAACTCTTTCAGATTGAATGTTTATATGCCCACGCATCAAGGCAACATAATGTAAATGTTCAATTTTTTTGGAAACAGGTCGGCCTAATATGGTCACAGATTCTTCCAATTGGATGACATTATGATTTGTTTTGCTGGCAACAGTTACGCTAGTGAGAAGTTCCTTTTCAAGAGCACTCATTGTAGGCAAACATCGAGCAATTAGGCTTGGTAACCCAAATTTGACCACAAACCTTTCGCAGATTTGATGCGCCACCCCATTTGAGCTGCGAACAAAATCTAAAAGTTCTGCATTGTAATTTTCATATACAAATGCAGACTGGGCCCACAATGGTCCCCAATTTAAGGCACTTGTCGGTAAGTGCATTAAAAGGTGTACGTTAAAGGAGACAAATTTAATATCGTACAGCTCTTTGGTAAGAATTATGAAGTTAATCAGCATTGTTTCAGACATCATGATTTCACTTTTAAAAATCTTGTCTTTAACAAGCATGTAGACTCCAACAACCAACATTGCCCAGTGGTTAACATATTTGGTGGGTAAAACTTTTTGTAGAATGGGCAGACTGTAAAAAAAAAAGCCAGTTGTACCATTCGTGTCCCTTCCAATATCTTCTCTCTTTGAGAGGCCGAGGCGTTCGAGAAATGTTCAAGGGTGGTTTAATTTTTAGCAAACAACTGTCAATTATTTTCATTTTTTCTTGACCTAAAAAAACGGCTCGTTTCTGTTCTGACCATCTAGCCAAATTGACATAAATTGGCGTGCAATCCCAAGGAGGCAACAATGGAGAAAATCTGGAATGAGTCCCTCAACAATGTCAAAATTGGGAATCTGGGAAAGCACTGAAGGGCCCTTCATACCCATTATTGCTCTCCCCTCCTTGAGGGCCTGATCTTGTTGAGCTTGCGTCTCCTGAAGCGTACGTAATTCAGGATCATTATTAACCTCGTACTCGAAAACCCTGCAATGTCCTCTACCTTTGTTTACGACGAGCCCTGGATGTTTGCATAGGCCACAACCATACTCGCCATTAAATTGGGTCGAGTTTTGCACCAAGGGTCTTGCGACTGAATCGCACACACCTACTAGCACCGACACTGTGTACCCGTTGACTCCAGATTCGTACAATGTTTTGCTCTCTTTCACAAATGGAACCAAAAATTCGTTCATGACAGGTTTTTTTAAGCCAAACCACAAACTAGCAAGCATAACATGTTTGTCTCTAAGTTTGGGGTCCAACTCATTCAAAACGCACAGAATAGGCCAAATCGAATAACCTGAGGCTTTGAACACTGGTACTCCATCACAACTAAATGATAACGAAAGCTGTTTCCTGTTGTTTAATGTAACATTCTGTCGCATGGTTTCCTTATATTTAACCCCGTCTTGGATGTCTAACAAACAAGCGGCATTCTTGTTGTCATAAATATGTAAACGGTCCCCATGGCTTTTTAGCAAGTTCTTGATTTGACCAGCAAGTGAAACGTAAAGAAAAGTATTTTCACTTTTAATATTATCTTTAATGACAAAGGTATGGCCACAGTAGTCACATACCTTATTTTGCGAATTCTCCAAGTCCGTTACATGACTTATGATGCCTAAATATTTGCCACAATTTTCTTGCGGACAAATATGATGTATTTCAATGGATGTGAAGTTATTCAACATCTTTTTGATCATGTGCTTAGATTGGGGTAAACAATCTTGCACTCTACAATTCAGTAGTTTCAAGATGTCTATCATTGCAGTGTCTGACATTTTATGTTTTAATTTCATGGCTGTAAGCAAAACTATTGTATTCAGACTTCTATCAACTAGCTCGTCTTCATTACCCTCTGGCTCACTTGTTTGCAGAGACTCATCAGTTGTCATACTCTCATGCTATAACTGACATTACTAATTTCATCAAGTAGTGATGATTCGCTTAATGAGCAGAGACTGGGTTCTTTCGGTACCTCTGCCACCAGATGCTGTGTAGTCAGTCCAATAGTGTTCGATTCATCGTCCAGTGATGACTCGCTTACTGTTGTATGGCTCATGGGATTCTTCAATTCATCCCCAAGATGGTCCAACATGTCTGAAGTGGAACTGGCTGCAGGATTATCCCTTTCACTCCGAAGATGGCCCAATTCAGCTTTACTGCAACCAGCAACCGCAGGAGATATGGAGTGCAGGCTGGTCTGCCGTCTGTAATGAATATGCATAAATATTAATAGGTTTAAAATGAAGATAAATTCAAACTAAGTGACCGGATGCATTCTATCCACAAAATCCATAAGGTGAAATATCTGCCTCCTGTCCTTGGTGAAGGGGAACAATATTTTTCATAACTGGATTAAAGTCATAACAATTGGCACCAACTTCCAGGTTGATAGTGTCTTATAGCGAATCATTCTTTAAAATATGCTGCCTTTAATTCAACCATCGAGATTAATAAAATTAATTAAATCATTGGTTAACGATTAACGAATCGTTAATCAATTATTACAAAAGTCAAATAGACCAAACAAAACATTATAACCCAACTTTTATTGATAACACTTGCCTTTTCTTCCTCTCCTTTGAGTTGATTCCGGTATTTTCTCTTTGCTCTGGGGTTGCAAGTAACGCTTGTACTTGAAGACATTCTTATCGGTATCACTCTCTTCACTGCTCGACATAACGGTTTTTTACTTTCATGAACAAAGTTTGCTTCTTTTTGATGGGATTTTGACATATCCATCCACCCACAGCCTGCTGCCTGAAAATAATATGACAGTTCACCACCGCTTTCTATGAAAACAGAAGCGCCCCCACCATCGCACTCAAGGGTTCGTTTTGGCGCCGACGGATTATTTTCTAGAATTTCAAATTATATAAATTAATTTTTAATTTTCTTTCATTATCTCGTGTTTGTGAGAGAGTTCAAACATTTAACTGAACGTGAGTAATTGGAATTTTACTATTTTCTTCCACATTAGAATATATACTCAATCTTTGATTCCCCTTGAAACTTTAACCTGTACCTAGAGCTCCCGCATGCTGCAACACATGTTATCATTGAATTTTTATCAATTCAATGGTAAATAATCTCACTTGTGGACAACCTACTGGCACTTGTTTTTTAATGGATATTAACATTGAAGTTGTAATTGACAGTTTAAAGATGCCGATTTGTCAGGCATGCTTAGGTCAGAAATGTTTGTTGGATGAATTTACCTACTACCTACCTAGTTACTACCTACCTAACACAAACTTTTTTACACACTCATCTTTCTTTTCTAGAGCTTTAAGTGATGAGCGGTGATACCACTGCCAATAATAAGCACGCGTTGGTGGAGTGGCTGAGTGGGGACGACGAGGGAATGATGAGCATAATCTCATCGTCCTTGATCCGTAACTACGTTCCAGGCGATGAATCGAATATTACAGAATGGAGAGTTGGCAAGATGCCCTCGATGGGCTGGTTGGTCTATGATGCGAAGGTCCTGAAATTGTCCAGTAAGTAGCTAAAATTGGAGTAGGCCTTCTGGGCTGTTAGAACATGGTCTAATAAAACTGTGATCTTATTGGCCAGCATTTTCGAAAAAGTTATCAACTATAAATTGGCATTGACCTGCCTTGCAGTTTTATTAATTGAAGGTTTGCTGTTTAAACAGATTCACACTCAGCTCTGGAGAAGCATTTGCAGACGCTGGCTGTTCGTAAGTGCCAGGGTTCTGCATCGGTCAAAAAACGATCTGTGGGAAGCGGTGAGCGTTCCAGCGTGATGGGGTCACCGTCAGAATTTGATGCAAAAGAATCAGTAAGTCTATTCCTAGCCCCATTCTCCCCCCCCCCCCCCTCCTTCCATAAGGAATTGAATTTCCAAATGACATCGGTCAAATAACTCTTATAGAAAGTATAACTCGTAATATTTTAAAATTGTAGACGCAGATAGCGCAGGAACCGGCGCAGGAACCGAAGAACCTGAAGAAGCAAAATAAATCTACGGAATTGGTATGGCTGCCCGACACTTAATTTCTAGCTGGTATTAGTAATGTCGTCGGTACAAATTAACTCCTCGTCTTTTCTAATTTTAGGCTGAGAAATCGAAGCCAAATAAACCGACAGACACTTCAATGGCTCTGGAGGAGCCAGGGAACGAACAAATGACGGAGCATAAAGAATTATTATATGCAATGCAAGGTGATTTCATTTTATACATCTTGAGGCAATTTTTATCCCTAATAGTATCTGTGCCTTTTACATATTACTCCTAATTAAGAAATGTGAATTAGTTACGTAAGTAGTTCAGTGTAGCTATTGTGTAATGTTATCGGCAAGTTATCGATTTCGACAGGTAGCACAGCCCATTGAAATAAGGAGGCAACTATTAGCTATCGATCGGTTCCCCTTAGCTACTGATCGACATATTTTTACACAATTGCTTACCCGGAATACCAATAAACCATCCAGGAGTTTTATAATCTTTTGCCTTTTATTTACAGAAGAATGCAGGTGCTTACCAAGCAAATATTGCATTGTAGTGCGTAGCTAATTAAATTATGGTTTATTTGCAGCGACGTTGGAAAGGATTGAAAAAAAGGTTGACAAGCTTTGCCGCAAGGGGAAGAGAGGCCGAGACGAACTGGAGGAAACGGAGGCAAGTGCCAATGGAAAGGTATGTATTGATTTTACCTATTGAACTTTCCTAGCAATTTGGCAATAATTTTGCAGTAGTTCATCTAGAATCTGTACCATAGGTAGATACCATGTACAATTGTGCCATAGATTAGTTAATCTATGGTACAACTGTTAACATTTGTATTGTAAATTAACTATAGTAACCTTTGTTAACAGGTCGAGATATTTCCCGGGTTCAAAGTGTTTGTGTCGGCTATGGTCTTAGAGCACGCGAAGCAGCTTTCCCCGACTGCATTCGTGAGGCTGCTCGTGCCCCACCTCTTCCCAGCGGATGTGCTTGTAAGAAGCAATTTGTGCGGGGGGTTCCCCAGGAACAACACGGGCGACGGGGAACACCACGAAAAATTGGATGAAAATATCATTAGCGCTCTATATGGTAAGCGTAAGCTTATTACCACTATCAATTCTCATTATATTGAAACTATGTGATAATAGGCCAGATCACAGGGTATCTCAGTTGTCTGTGTGATTTTTCCCAAGTTCTTTTTATTTCGCACTTCCAAATTACAAATCAACCAGCCACTTGGCCAACTCTCAACTCTCAAAAAGCCCAACACCTCATTTGGTCGGTGTGCACGGCCCGTCGGTGCCGAGTCATGCAGCACTCAAAGCAATACCAGCTGATCCGGTACCTGCGTCCAGCCATGCATACGTAGCAATATCTGCTAGCTTTTGCAATCTCTTCCTCCACAATTGTGCTCTACAATATCTCATTTACAGGGGTATTAAAGGCTTGAAATTAATATTTTCTATAGATTCGAAACTATAATATGAAGAGAAGGCGACGTATTTAAAAGAATTTCCTGCATAGATGGATTTTTAATAACTATAATTTAAGATATCTGGCTTTTCGTATGGCCCGATCTGCAAGATGAGTACGATTCTCTTGGAAAGTTTCTGAGCGCTGCCGCTACGGCGTGGCACGCTTTGAGCGGTTCCACACAAAACCTATGGAACACGCCAATTACCTATACTTGCTTTACCTAATCAGCTTACCGTGTCTAAACGGCTCAAATTATTTAAATTACATATATCAGTCTAGGTGCTAGGGGTCAAAAAGCGCTACTAGTTAATTCTAACGGGACTTTGTTTTCTAAGCACCTAGGCCTAAAATCGCTGACTTTGATAAATTCTGTACAGATGGCCGTAGACACAAGAAGTTTTTTTAACTGTCCAAATGCAATTAAAAATTCTTCCTAATTCAAACAATGCTGATCGTCATGAAATGCTTTTCCATGTGTTAATGCTAATTACATCAGCTTTTATTTCTCCGAGTTACCCATAATCAGAGATTTGCTAACTGTGTCCTAAGTTGAATTTTTGATATTTTCAGCTGCTGCCATTAAAAAAAGTCCACAGCTTTCGAAAGGAGATTTCGGAAGAACGGTGAATGCTGTGTGTGGTGATGCACGCAGGGGACAGAAAAAAGCTGCGCTTCGCAAGTAGATAAAGTTCTGTTTTTTTGAATCTGAAATTTTGCCGGAAATTTTAAAGTAGAAAATTGTTTTAAATTTTTAAATTTTTAAATCCTTTCAGAAATGTTATGGCATTAACCATCGTTTTGTTAGGCAACTTAGCCTAGATTTTTCTTTTTTCCTTATTTTATCTTAATCAGTATGTGCAGAAATGACCAATTTTTGCAATTAGGTACCAATTTTGATGTACGATACGTTTGTTCCCATGATTGTTATCTAATTACTTATCTGCCTCATTACATTTATTATGTAGATTATTAGTGTTACATTTATTATGTGAAATGTTGGCACATTAAATTTGCTACGGAGGGCAAGCGCACCTGGAAAATCGGCATGCTAACCCGGGACCTCCTGATTGCCGGTCAGGTGCTCTACCATCTGAGCTATCAGGACACACAATCTCCTGCTTTGCTGGGTGTGATAAGTGAGTCTCTGAGCATCCCATACATGCAGGGACAACGATTGCGCTGTCACTAAGACCCATCAACTCATTCTCAAGGAAGAGACACGAGGTTGATGAGAGGATGTGGGGGATGTCAGTGATCTACGTCATGTCTCATTTTTTTAGAATGGGTTAAGGGTCTCAGCGAAAGCGTCATCGCTGTCCTGTAACCCAGTAGGTACTTGTTCCCGTCCCATGTACGGGTCACTGGCCGTCTTGTACGTCTCTTTCAGGTAATAATCCTTCCCAGCAAAGCGGCAGAATGTGCGTCCTGATAGCTCAGCTGGTAGAGCACCTGCCCGGCAAGCAGGAGGTCCCGGGTTTCTATCCAGGTTTGGTTGCAAAATTTTCCAGCTTTGCTTACCTTCCTTTCATTGCATACTGTTACTGCCTAAACCAGTTTCAATATCATCTATATTTGCTTTATTGTATTTCACCTTTATCTGGCATATTTTCATACCTGTTTTATATATGTAAATTATATACATATCATATTATTATTATATTACATATAAATACATGTAAATTATTTGTACCTATATGTGTAAGATATATGTATAAATATATGTTGCATATATTATGCAGTGCACCTTCCATATACTTACAAGCATTTATTTAGTATACTTCACCTATATGTTCCTTATAATACCTGCATATGTAAAGTATTTTAAAACAGTTTGTCCCATATATTATTTAAATACTTGACATACATGTGACATATGCGGAGACCGCCAATACTTATGTAATGAACATATAAGGAAATCATGTATTTGACATATACGGATTCTTCGTATATGTGACATATTGTTTTTTAGATGTGGGGAAGCCCCGGCGGTGGCCCGGGAGTAGGGGGAAGCCCCGGCGGAGGCCTCGGAGGAGGGGGAAGCCCCGGTGGAGGCCCCGGATGAGGGGGAAGCCCCGGCGGAGTCCCTGGAGGAGGGGGAAGCTCCGGCGGAGTCCCAGATGGAGGGGGAAGCAGCCATGGCGGAGGCCCCGGAGAAGGGGGAAGCCCCGGCGGAGACCCCGGAGGAGGAAGTAGCCTCGGCGGAGTCCCTGCTGGAGGGGGAAGCAGCCACGGCGGAGGCCCCGGAGAAGAGGGAAGCCCCGGCGGAGGCCCCTGAGGAGGGGGAAGCCCGCCAAGTTCCTTGGAGGAGGGGAAAGCCCCGACGGAGGCTCCGTTGGAGGGAAAAGCCCCGGTGGAGGCCCCTGAGAAGGAGGAAGCCCCGGCGGAGTCCCTGGAGAAGGGGGAAGCCCAGCCGAGTTCCCCGGAGGAGGGAAAAGCCCCGGCGGAGGTCCCGGAGGAGGGAAAAGCCCCGGCGGAGACCCCGGAGGAGGAAGTAGCCCCGGCGGAGTCCCTTGAGGAGGAGGAAGCCCTGGCGGAGGCCCCGGAGTAGGGGGAAGCACCAGCGTAGGCCCCGCAGGAGAGGAAAGACCCGCCGAGTTCCTCGGAGGAGATGGAAGCCCCGGCGGAGTTCCTGGAGGAGGGGGAAGCCCAGCCGAGTTCTTCGGAGTAGGGGAAACCCCGGCGGAGTCCCTGGAGAAGGGGGAAGCCCCGCCGATTTCCTAGGAGGAGAAGGAAGCCAATGCGGAGTCCCTGGAGGAGGAAGATGCCCCGCGGAGTTCCCCGGAGAAGGGGGAATCCCCGGCAAAGGCCCTGGAAAAGGGAAAGCCCCGGTGGAATCCCTGGAGGAGGGGGAAGCCCCGGCGGATGCCCCGGAGGAGGGGAAAGCCCCTGAGTTCCCCGGAGAAGGATGAATCCCCGGCGGATGCCCCGGTGGAGGGGGAAGCCCCTGAGTTCCCCGGAGGAGGATGAATCCCCGGCGGAGTCCCTGGAGGAGGAAAAAGGCCCCGCCGAGTTCTTCGGAGGAGAGGAAAGACCCGGCGGGGGTTCCGGTGGAGGGGGATGTCCCGGCGAGTTCCCATGAGGATAAGGAAGCCCCGGCGGAGGCCCCGGAGGAGGAGGAAGCCCTGGCGGTGGCCCCGGAGGAGGGGGTATCCCCACCGAGTTTCCCGGAGGAGGGGGAAGCCCCGCCGAATACCCCGAGGAAAAAAGAAGCCCCACAGAGTTTCCCGGTGGGGGGGGGGGGGAAGCCCCGGCGGAGGCCCTGGAGGAGGGGGAATCCCCTGCGCAGTCCCTGATGGAGGGGGAAGCAGCCACGGCGGGGGCCCCGGTGGAGGGGGAATCCCCGCCGAGTTTCCCGGAGTAGGAGGTAACCCCGGCGGAGGCCCTGAAAAAGGGGGAAACCCCGCCGAGTTCCCCGGAGGAGGGGGCAGCCCCGGCGAAGTCCCTGGAGGACGGGGCAGCCCCCGGCGGAGGCCCCGGAGTAGGGGGAGGGCCCGGCCTAGGCCTCGGAGGAAGTGGAAGCCCCGGTGGAGGCCCCGGAGGAGGGGGAAGCCCCGGCGGAGACCCCGGAGGAGGAAGTAGCCCCGGCGGAGTCCCTTGAGGAGGAGGAAGCCCAGGCGGAGGCCCCGGAGTAGGGGAAAGCACCAGCGTAGGCCCCGCAGGAGAGGAAAGACCCGCCGAGTTCCTCGGAGGAGATGGAAGCCCCGGCGGAGTCCCTGGAGGAGGGGGAAGCCCAGCCGAGTTCTTCAGAGTAGGGGAAACCCCGGCGGAGTCCCTGGAGAAGGGGGAAGCCCCGCCGAGTTCCTAGGAGGAGGAGGAAGCCAATGCGGAGTCCCTGGAGGAGAAAGATGCCCCGCGGAGTTCCCCGGAGAAGGGGGAATCCCCGGCAAAGGCCCTGGAAAAGGGAAAGCCCCGGTGGAATCCCTGGAGGAGGGGGAAGCCCCGGCGGATGCCCCGGAGGAGGGGAAAGCCCCTGAGTTCCCCGGAGAAGGATGAATCCCCGGCGGATGCCCCGGTGGAGGGGGAAGCCCCTGAGTTCCCCGGAGGAGGATGAATCCCCGGCGGAGTCCCTGGAGGAGGAAAAAGGCCCCGCCGAGTTCTTCGGAGGAGAGGAAAGACCCGGCGGAGGTTCCGGTGGAGGGGAATGTCCCAGCGAGTTCCCATGAGGATAGGAAAGCCCCGGCGGAGGCCCCGGAGGAGGAGGAAGCCCTGGCGGTGGCCCCGGAGGAGGGGGTATCCCCGCCGAGTTTCCCGGAGGAGGGGGAAGCCCCGCCGAATACCCCGAGGAAAAAAGAAGCCCCGCCGAGTTTCGCGGGGGGGGGGGGGGGGGGGGAAGCCCCGGCGGAGGCCCTGGAGGAGGGGGAATCCCCTGCGCAGTGCCTGATGGAGGGGGAAGCAGCCACGGCGGGGGCCCCGGTGGAGGGGGAATCCCCGCCGAGTTTCCCGGAGTAGGAGGTTACCCCGGCGGAGGCCCTGAAAAAGGGGGAAACCCCGCCGAGTTCCCCGGAGGAGGGGGAAGCCCCGGCGAAGTCCCTGGAGGACGGGGCAGCCCCGGCGGAGGCCCCGGAGTAGGGGGAGGGCCCGGCCTAGGCCTCGGAGGAAGTGGAAGCCCAGGTGGAGGCCCCGGAGGAGGGGGAAGCCCCGGCGGAGACCCCGGAGGAGGAAGTAGCCCCGGCGGAGGCCTCGGAGGAGGAGGACGCCCCGGCGGTGGCCCCGGTGTGGGGGGGAAGCCCCGGCGGAGTCCCTGGAGGAGGGGGAAGCCCAGCCGAGTTCTTCGGAGGAGGGGAAACCCCGGCGGAGTCCCTGGAGTAGGGGGAAGCCCCGCCGAGTTCCTAGGAGGAGGAGGAAGCCAATGCGGAGTCCCTGGAGGAGGAAGATGCCCCGCGGAGTTCCCCGGAGGAGGGGCAATCCCCGGCGGAGGCCCTGGAAGAGGGAAAGCCCGGGTGGAATCCCTGGAGAAGGGGGAAGCCCCGGCGGATGCCCCGGAGGAGGGGGAAGCCCCTGAGTTCCCCGGAGGAGCATGAATCCCCGGCGGAGTCCCTGGAGGAGGAAAAGGGCCCTGCCGAGTTCTCCGGAGGAAAGGGAAGCCCCGGCGGAGGTTCCGGTGGAGGGGGATGCCCCGGCGAGTTCCCCTGAGGATAGGGAAGCCCCGGCGGAGGCCCCGGAGAAGAAGGAAGCCCTGGCGGAGGCCCCGGAGGTGGGGGTATCCCCGGCGGAGGCTCCGGAGGAGAGCGAAGCCCCGGTGGAGGCCCCGGAGGAAAGGGGAAACCCCGGCGGATTCCCTGGAGAAGGGGGAAGCCCCTCCGAGTTCCCAAGAGAAGGGGGAATCCCCGGCGGATGCCGCGGAGGAGGGGGAAGCCCCGGCGGAGACCCTAGAGGAGGAAGAAGCCCCGGCGGATGCCCCTGCGGAGGGGGAAGCCCCGGCGGAGTCCCCGATGGAGGGGGAGGCCCCGCCGAGTTCCTCCGGAGGACGGGGAAGCCCCGCCGAGTTCCCCGGAGGAGTAGAAAACCCCGGCGGAGGTCCCGGAGGAGGGGGAAGCCCCGGTGTAGGCCCTGACAGAGGGGGAAGCCCCACCGAGTTCCCCGGGGGAGATGGAAGCCACGGCGAGTTTCCCGGAGGGGGGGGGGAAGCCCCGGCGGAGGTCCCGGAGGAGGGGGAAGCCCCGGCGGAGTCCCTGGAGGAAGGAGAAGCCCCGCCGAGTTCCTAGGAGGAGGAGGAAGCCCATACGGAGCCCCTGGAGGTGAAAGAAGCCCCGCCGAGTTCCCCGGAGGAGGGGGAATCCACGGCGGAGTCCCTGATGGAGGGGGAAGCAGCCACGGTGGAGGCCCCGGAGGAGGGGGAATCCCCGGCGGAGGCCACGGAGGAGGAAGAAGCCCCGGCGGAGGCCTCGGAGGAGGGGAACGCCCCGGCGGTGGCCCCGGTGGAGGGGGAAGCCTAGGCGGAGTCCCTGGAGGAGGGGGAAGCCCCGCCGAGTTCCTAGGAGGAGGAGGAAGCCCATGCGGAGTTCCTGGAGGAGGAAGAAGCCCCGCCGAGTTTCCCGGAGGAGGAGGATGCCCCGGCGGAGTCCCTGGAAGAGGGGATGCTCCAGTGGAGTCCCTGGAGGAGGGGGAAGCCCCGGCGGATGCCCCGGAGGAGGGGGAAGCCCCGGCGGAGTCCCTGTAGGAGGGGGAAGCCCCGCCGAGTTCTTCGGAAGATGAGGAAGCCCCTGAGTTCCCCGGAGGAAGGGGAAGCCCCGGCGGTGGGGTCGGAGGAGGGGGAAGCCCCGGCGGAGTCCCTGGTGAAGGGGGAAGCCCCGCCAAGCTCCTAGGAGATGGAGGAAGCCCCGGCGGAGTCCCTGGAGGAGGAAGAAGCCCCGCCGAGTTTCCCGGAGGAGGGGGAAGCCCCGGCGGATGCCCCGGAGGAGGGGAAAGCCCCGGCGGAGGCCCCGGAGAAGGGAGATGCCCCTGCGAGTTCCCCGGATTAGGAAAAAGCCCCGGCGGAGTCCCTGGAGGAGGGGGAAGCCCCGGTTGTGGCCCCGGAGGAGGGGGAAGCCCCGGCGAGTTCCCCGGAGGAGTAGAAAACCCCGGCGGAGGTCCCGGAGGAGGGGGAAGCCCCGGTGTAGGCCCTGACAGAGGGGGAAGCCCCACCGAGTTCCCCGGGGGCGATGGAAGCCACGGCGGAGTTCCTGGAGGAGGGGGTATCCCCGCCGAGTTTCCCGCAGGAGGGGGTAACCCCGCCGAATACCCCGGGGAAGAGCGAAGCCCCGCCGAGTTCCTAGGAGGAGGAGGAAGCCCATGCGGAGTTCCTGGAGGAGGAAGAAGCCCCGCCGAGTTTCCCGGAGGAGGAGGATGCCCCGGCGGAGTCCCTGGAAGAGGGGATGCTCCAGTGGAGTCCCTGGAGGAGGGGGAAGCCCCGGCGGATGCCCCGGAGGAGGGGGAAGCCCCGGCGGAGTCCCTGTAGGAGGGGGAAGCCCCGCCGAGATCTTCGGAAGATGAGGAAGCCCCTGAGTTCCCCGGAGGAAGGGGAAGCCCCGGCGGTGGGGTCGGAGGAGGGGGAAGCCCCGGCGGAGTCCCTGGTGAAGGGGGAAGCCCCGCCAAGCTCCTAGGAGATGGGGGAAGCCCCGGCGGAGTCCCTGGAGGAGGAAGAAGCCCCGCCGAGTTTCCCGGAGGAGGGGGAAGCCCCGGCGTATGCCCCGGAGGAGGGGGAAGCCCCGGCGGAGGCCCCGGAGAAGGGAGATGCCCCTGCGAGTTCCCCGGATTAGGAAAAAGCCCCGGCGGAGTCCCTGGAGGAGGGGGAAGCCCCGGTTGTGGCCCCGGAGGAGGGGGAAGCCCCGGCGAGTTCCCCGGAGGAGTAGAAAACCCCGGCGGAGGTCCCGGAGGAGGGGGAAGCCCCGGTGTAGGCCCTGACAGAGGGGGAAGCCCCACCGAGTTCCCCGGGGGCGATGGAAGCCACGGCGGAGTTCCTGGAGGAGGGGGTATCCCCGCCGAGTTTCCCGCAGGAGGGGGTAACCCCGCCGAATACCCCGGGGAAGAGCGAAGCCCCGCCGAGTTTCCCGGAGAGGGGGGGGAAGCCCCGGCGGAGGTCCCGGAGGAGGGGGAAGCCCCGGCGGAGTCCCTGTAGGAAGAAGAAGCCCCGCCGAGTTCCTAGGAGGAGGAGGAAGCCCATACGGAGCCCCTGGAGGTGAAAGAAGCCCCGCCGAGTTCCCCGGAGGAGGGGGAATCCCCGGCGGAGTCCCTGATGGAGAGGGAAGCAGCCACGGTGGAGGCCCCGGAGGAGGAAGAATCCCCGGCGGAGGCCCCGGAGGAGGAAGAAGCCCCGGCGGAGGCCTCGGAGGAGGGGAACGCCCCGGCGGTGGCCCCGGTGGAGGGGGAAGCCTAGGCGGAGTCCCTGGAGGAGGGGGAAGCCCCGCCGAGTTCCTAGGAGGAGAAGGAAGCCCATGCGGAGTTCCTGGAGGAGGAAGAAGCCCCGCCGAGTTTCCCGGAGGAGAAGGATGCCCCGGCGGAGTCCCTGGAAGAGGGGATGCTCCAGTGGAGTCCCTGGAGGAGGGGGAAGCCCCGGCGGATGCCCCGGAGGAGGGGGAAGCCCCGGCGGAGTCCCTGGAGGAGGAGGAATCCCCGCCGAGTTCCCCGGAGGAGGGGGAAGCCCCGGCGGTGAGGTCGGAGGAGGGGGAAGCCCCGGCGGAGTCCCTGGTGGAGGGGGAAGCCCCGCCGAGGTCCTAGGAGATGGAGGAAGCCCCGGCGGAGTCCCTGGAGGAGGAAGAAGCCCCGCCGAGTTTCCCGGAGGAGAGGGAAGCCCCGGCGGAGGCCCCGGAGAAGGGAGATGCCCCTGCGAGTTCCCCGGATTAGGAAGAAGCCCCGGCGGAGTCCCTGGAGGAGGGGGAAGCCCCGGCGGTGGCCCCGGAGGAGGGGGAAGCCCCGGCGAAGTCCCTGGAGGAGTAGGAATCCCCGCCGAGTTCCCCGGAGGAGGCGGAAGCCCCGATAGAGTCCCTGGTGGAAGGGGAAGCCCCGGCGGGGGCTCCGGAGGTGGAGGAAGGCCCACCGAGTTTCCCGGAGTGGGGGGAAGCCCCGGCGGAGGCTCCGGTGGAGGGGGAAGCCCCGGAGGAAGGGGAAGCCAAGGCTGAGTCCCTGGTGGAGGAGGAAGCCCCGGCAGAGGCCCCCGAGGAGGAGGAAGCCCGTGCGGAGTCCCTGGAGGTGAAAGAAGCCCCGCCGAGTTCCCCGGAGAAGGGGGAAGCCTCGGCGGAGTCCCTGGAGGAGGGGAAGCCCCGGTGGAGGCCCTGGAGGAGGGGGAAGCCCCGGCGGATGCCATGGAGGAGGGGAAAGCCCCGGCGGGGTCCCTGTAGGAAGGGATAACCCCGCCGAGTTCCCCGGAGGAGGGGGAAGCCCCTAAAGAGGCCCCGGAGGAGGGGGAAGCCCCGGCGGAGGACCCGGAGGAGGGGGATGCCCCGCCGAGTTCCCCGGCGAAGGGGGAAGCCCCGCCGAATTCCCCGGAGGAGGGGTAAGCCCCGTCGATTTTCCCGGAGGAGGGGGAAGCCCCGGCGTAGGCCCCGGAGGAGTGGGAAGTCCCGCCGAGTTCCCCGTAGGAGAGGGAAGCCCCGGCGGAGTCCCTGGCGGATGGGGAAGCCCCGCCGAATTCCCCGAAGGAGAAGGAAGCCCCGCCGAGTTCCTCGGAGGAGATGGAAGCCCCGGCGGAGGCCTCGGAGGAGGGGGACGCCCCGGCGGAGTCCCTGGGGGGAGGGGGAAGCCCAGCCGAGTTCTTCGGAGTAGGGGAAACCCCGGCGGAGTCCCTCGGTGGAGCCTAGCCGAGTTCCAAGGAGGAGGAAGCCAATGCCGAGTCCCTGGAGGGGGAAGATGCCCCGGCAGATGCCCTGGAGGAGGGGGAAGCAGCCACGGCGCAGGCCCCGAGGAAGAGGGAAGCCCCGGCGGAGTCCCTGAAGAAGGAAAAAGGCCCAGCCGAGTTCTTCGGAGGAGAGAGAAGCCCCGGCGGATGTTCCGGTGGAGGGGGATGCCCCGGCATGTTCCCCTGAGGATAGGGAAGCCCCAGCGGAGGCCCCGGAGAAGGAGGAAGCCCAGGTGGAGTCCCTGGGGGGAGGGGGAAGCCCAGCCGAATACCCCGGAGAAAAAAGAAGCCCCGCCGAGTTTCCCGGTGGAGGGAAAAGCCCCGGCGGATGCCCCGGAGGAGGGGGAAGCCCCGGCGGAGGCCCCGGAGAAGGGAGATGCCCCTGTGAGTTCCCCGGAGGAGTAAGAAGCCCCGGTGGAGTCTCTGGAGGAGGGGGAAGCCCCGGCGGAGGCTCCGGAGGTGGGGGAAGCCACACCGAGTGTCCCGGAGTAGGGGGAAGCCCCGACGGAGGCTCCGGAGGAGGGGGAAGCCCCGGAGGAGGGGGAAGCCAAGGCGGAGTCCCTGGTAGAGTAGGAATCCCCGGCGGAGGCCCCTGAGGAGGAGAAGCCCCGGCGGAGGCCCCGGAGGTGGATTAAGCCCCGGCGGAGACCCTGGCAGAGGGGGAGGCCCCGGCGGAGGCCCCGGTGTAGGGGGATGCCCCGGCGAGTTCCCCGGAGGAGGGGGAAGCCCCGGCGGAGGCCCCGGAGAAAGGGGATGGTCCGGCGGAGTCCCTGGAGAAGGGGTTAAACCCGCCGAGTTTCCCGGAGGAGGGGAAAGCCCCGGTAGAGGCCCCAGAGGAGGGGGAAGACCCGCGGAGGCCCCGGAGGAGGGGGATGCCCCGCCGAGTTCCCCGGCGAAGGGGGAAGCCCCTCCAAATTCCCCGGTGGAGGGGCAAGCCCCGGCGAAGGCCCTGGAGGAGGGGGAAGCCCCGGCGGAGTCCCCGGAGAGGGGCGAAGCGCTGGCGAAGTTCCTGGAGGAAGTGGGAAACCCCGCCGAGTTCCCCCGGAGGGTGGGGAAGCCCCAGTAGAGTCCCTTGTGGGGGGGGAAGCCCCGGTGGAGGCTTCGGAGGAGGGGGAAGACCCGGCGGAGGCCCCGGAGGAGAGGGATGCCTCGCCGAGTTCCCCGGCGAAGGGGGATGCCCCGCCGAGTTACCCGGAGGAGGGTTAAGCCCCGCCGATTTTCCCGTAGAAGAGGTAAGCCCCGGCGGAGTCCCTGGAGGAGGGGGAAGCCCCACCGAATTCCTCGGAGGAGGGGGAATCCCCACCGAGTTTCACGGAGGAGGGGGAATCCCCGGCGGAGTCCTCGGAGGAGTGGGAAGCCCCGGCGGAGGCCCCGGAGGAGAGGGGTGACCCGGCGGAGTCCCTGGAGGAGGGGGAAACCCCGCCGAGTTCCCCGGAGGAGGGAAAAGCCCCGCCGAATTCCCCGGTTGAGGGGGAAGCCCCACCGAGTTTCCCGGAGGAGGGGGAAGCCCCGTAGGAGGGGGAAGCCAGGGCGGAGTCTCTGGAGGAGGAAGAAACCCCGGCGGAGGCCCCGAAAGGGGGAGGAAGCCCCTGCGGAGACCCTGGAGGAGGGAGGGCTCGGCGGAGGCCCCGAAGGAGGGGGAAGCCCCGGCGGAGTCCCTGGAGGAGGGAGAAGCCCCGCCGAGTTCCTAGGAGGAGGACGAAGCCCATGCGGAGTCCCTGGAGGTGAAAGAAGCCCAGCCGAGTTCCCCGGAGGAGGGGGAAGCCCCGGCGGAGTCCCTGGAGGAGAGGAAGCCCCGGTGGAGGCCCTGGAGGAGGGGGAAGCCCCGGTGGATACTATGGAGGAGGAAAAAGCCCCGGTGGGGTCCCTGTAGGAGAGGGAAGCCCCGCCGAGTTCCCCGGAGGAGGGGGAAGCCCCGGTAGAGAACCCGGAGGAGAGGGAAGCCCCGGCGGAGGCCCCGGAGGAGCAGGATGCCCCGCCGAGTTCCCCGGCGAAGGGGGAAGCCCCACTGAATTCCCCGGAGGAGGGGGAAGCCCCACCGAGTTTTACGGAGGAGGGGGAATCCCTGGCGGAGTCCCCGGAGGAGTGGGAAGCCCCGGAGGAGGGGGAAGCCAAGGCGGAGTCCCTGGTGGAGGAGGAAGTCCCGGCGGGGTCCCTGGAGGAGGGGGAAAACCCGCCGAATTCCCCGGAGGAGAGGGAAGCCCCGGCGGAGGCCCCGGAGGAGGGGGAAGCCCCGCCGAGTTCCCCGGAGGAGGAAAACACCCCGGCGGAGGTCCCGGATGAGGGGGAATCCCCGGCGGAGTCCCTGATGGAGGGGAAGCAGCCACGGCGGAGGCCCCGGAGGTGGGAGAAGCCCCGGCGGAGGCCCCGAAGGAGAGGGAAGCCCCGCCGAGTTCCTCAGGGGAGATGGAAGCCCCGGCGGAGTCCCTGGAGGTGGGAGAAGCCCCGGCGGAGGCCCCGGAGGAGAGGGAAGCCCCGGTGGAGTCCCTGGAGGAGGGGAAAGCCCCGGCTGAGGTCCAGGGGAAGGAAGAAGCCCCAGCGAAGTCCGTGGTGAATGGAGAAGCCCCGCCGAGTTTCCCGGATTAGGAAGAAGCCCCGGCGGAGTCCCTGAAGGAGAGGGAAGCCCCGTCGAGTTCCTAGGAGGAGGAGGAAGCCCATGCGGAGTTCCTGGAGGAGGAAGAAGCCCCGCCGAGTTCCCCGGAGGTGGGGGATGCCCCGGCGGAGTGCCTGGAGGAGGTGAAGCCCCGGTGGAGTCCCTGGAGGAGGGGGAAGCCCCGGCGGATGCCCCGAAAGAGGGGGAAGGCCCGGTAGACTCCCTGTAGGAGGGGGATGCCCCGCCGAGTTTTTCGGAGGAGGGGGAAGCACCTGAGTTCCCCGGAGGAGGGGGAAGCCCCGGCGGTGGCCCCGGAGGAGGGGAAAGCCCCGGCGGGGTCCCTGATGGAGGAAGAAGCCTCGCCGAGCTCCCAGGAGATCGGGGAAGCCCCGGCGGAGTCCCTGGAGGAGGAAGAAGCCCCGCCGAGTTTGCCGGTGGAGGGGGAAGCCCCGGCGGATGCCCCGGAGGAGGGGGAAGCCCCGGCGGAGGCTTCGGAGAAGGTAGATGCCCCTGCGAGTTCCCCGGAGGAGTAAGTAGCCCCGGTGGAGTCTCTGGAGGAAGGGGAAGCCCCGGCGATGGCCGCGGAGGAGGGGGAAGCCCCGGCGGAGTCCCTGGAGAAGAAGGAATTTTCGCCGAGTTCCCCGGAGGAGGGGGAAGCCCCGGTAGAGACCCTGTTGGTGGGGGAAGCCCCGGCGGTGGCTCCGGAGGTGGGGGAAGCCCCACCGAGTTTCCCGGAGTAGGGGGAAGCCAAGGCGGAATCCCTGGTGGAGTAGGAAGCCCCGGCGGAGGCCCCGGAGGTGGATTAAGCCCCGGCGGAGACCCTGGTAGAGGGGGAGGCCCCGGCGGAGGCCCCGGTGTAGGGGGATGCCCCGGCGAGTTTCCCGGAGGAGGGGGAAGCCCCGGCGGAGGCCCCGGAGGAGGGGGAAGGTCCGGCGGAGTCCCTGGAGAAAGGGGTAACCCTGCCGAGTTCCCCAGAGGAGGGGGAAGCCCCGGTAGAGGCCCCAGAGGAGGGGGAAGACCCGCGGAGGCCCCGGAGGAGGGGGATCCCACGCCGAGTTCCCCGGCGAAGGGGGAAGCCCCGCCGAATTCCCCGGTGGAGGGGTAAGTTCCGCCGATTTTTCCGGAGGAGGGGGAAGCCCCGGCGGAGGCCCCGGAGGAGTGAAATGCTTCGCCGAGTTCCCCGTAGAAGAGGGAAGCCCCGGCGGAGTCCCTGGAGAGGGGGAAGCCCCGCCGAATTCCCCGGAGAAGGTGGAAGCCCCACCGAGTTTCACGGAGATGGGGGAATCCCCGGCGGAAACCCCGGAGGAGTGGGAAGCCCTGGAGGAGGAGGAAGCCAAGGCGGAGTCCCTGAAGGAGGAGGAAGTCCCGGCGGGGTCCCTGGTGGAGGGGGAAAACCCGCCGAATTCCCCGGTGGAGGGGGAAGCCCCGGCAGAGGCCCCGAAGGAGGGAAAAGCCCCGGCGGAGGCCCCGAAGGAGGGGGAAGCCAGGGCGGAGCCCCTTGAGGAGGAAAAAGTCCCGGCGGAGTCCCTGGAGGAGGAGGAAGCCCCGGCGGAGGCCCCGGAGGAGGGGGAAGCCTTGGCGGAGTCCCCGGAGGAGGGCGAAGCGCTGGCGAAGTCCCTGGAGGAAGGGGGAAACCCCTTTGATTTCCACGGAGGGTGGGGAAGCCCCAGTAGAGTCCCTGGTGGAGGGGGAAGCCCCGGCGGAGGCCTCGGAGGTGGGGGAAATTCCGCCGAGTTCCCCGGAGGAGGGGGAAACCCCGTCGGAGGCCCCGGAGGAGGGGGAAGCCCCGGCGGAGTCCCTGGAGGAAGGGGAAGCCCCGCCGAAATCCCCGGGGGAGGGGGAAGCCCTGCAGAGTTTCCAGGAGGAGAGGGAAGCCCCGGCGGTGGCCCCTGAGGTGGGAGAAGCCCCGCCGAGTTCCCCGGAGGAGGGGGAAGCCACGGCGAAGGCCCCGGAGGAGTGTAAAGCCCCGGAGGTGGGGGAAGCCAGGGCGGAGTCCCTGGAGGAGGAAGAAGCCTCGGCGGAGTCCCCGGAGGAGGGGGACGCCCCGCCGAGTTTCCCGGAGGAGGGGGAAGCCCCGGCGGTGGCCCCGGAGGAGGGGGAAGCCCCGGCGGTGGCCCCGGAGGAGGGGGAAGCTCCGGCGGAGTCCCAGGAGGAGGAGGAATTTTCGCCGAGTTCCCCGGAGGAGGGGGAAGCCCCGGTAGAGACCCTGGTGGTGGGGGAAGCCCCGGCGGAGGCTCCGGAGGGGGGGGAAGCTCCACCGAGTTTCCCGGAGTAGGGGGAGGCCCCGGCGGAAGCTTCGGAGGAGGGGGAAGCCCCGGAGGAGATGGAAGCCAAGGCGGCGTCCCTTGTGGAGGAGGAAGCCCCGGCGGAGGCCCCGAAGGTGGAGGAAGCCCCGGCGAAGACCCTGGAGGAGGGGTAGGCCCCGGCGGAGGCCTCGGTATAGGGGGATGCCCCGGCGAGTTCCCCGGAGGAGGGGGAAGCCCCGCCGAGTTCCCCGGCGAAGGGGGAAGCCCCGCCGAATTACCCGGAGGTGGGGGAAGCCCCGGCGGAGGCCCCGGAGGAGTGGGAAGCCCCGCCGAGTTCCCCGTAGAAGAGGGAAGCCCCCGCGGAGTCCCTGGAGGAGGGGGAAGCCCCACCGAATTCCCCGGAGGAGGGGGAAGCCCCACTGAGTTTCACGGAGGAGGGGGAATCCCCGGCGGAGTCCCCGGAGGAGTGGGAAGCCCCGGAGGAGGAGGAAGCCAAGGCGGAGTCCCTAAAGGAGGAGGAAGCCCCGGCGGAGGCCCTGAAGGAGGGGTAAGCCCCGCCCAGTCTCCCGGAGGAGGGGGAAGCACCGGTGAGGGGGAAGCCCCGGCGAAGGCCCTGGAGGAGTGTGAAGCCCCGGCGGAGGCCCTGAAGGAGGGGTAAACCCCGCCGAGTCTCCCGGTGGAGGGGGAAGCCCCGGTGAGGGGGAAGCCCCGGCGAAGGCCCCGGAGGGGGGGGAAGCCCCGGCGGAGGTCCCGGAGGAGGTGGAAGCCCCGGCGGAGTCCCTGGAGGAGGAGGAATCCCCGCCGAGTTCCCCGGAGGAGGGGGAAGCTCCGATAGAGTCCCTGGTGGAAGGGGAAGCCCCGGCGGAGGCTCCGGAGTTGGGGGAAGGCCCACCGAGTTTCCCGGAGTAGGGGGAAGCCCCGGCGAAGGCTCCGGTGGAGGGGGAAGCCCCGGAGAAAGGGGAAGCCAAGGCTGAGTCCCTGGTGGAGGAGGAAGCCACGGCAGAGGCCCCCGCTGAGGAGGAAGCCCATGCAGAGTCCCTGGAGGTGAAAGATGCCCCGCCGAGTTCCCCGGAGAAGGGGGAAGCCTCGGCGGAGTCCCTGGAGGAGGGGAAGCCCCAGTGGAGGCCCTGGAGGAGGGGGAAGCCCCGGCGGATGCCCTGGAGGAGGGGAAAGCCCCGGCGGGGTCCCTGAAGGAGGGGTAAGCCACGCCCAGTCTCCCGGAGGAGGGGGAAGCCCCGGTGAGGGGGAAGCCCCGGCGAAGGCCCTGGAGGAGTGGGAAGCCCCGGCGGAGGCCCCGGAGGAGAGGGAAGACCCGGCGGAGTCCCTGGAGGAGGGGGAAACCCCGCCGAGTTCCCCGAAGGAGGGAAATGCCCCGCCGAATTCCCCGGTTGTGGGGGAAGCCCCGCCGAGTTTCCCTGAGGAGGGGGAAGCCCCGGCGGAGGCCTCGGAGGAGTGGGAAGCCCCGGAGGAGGGGGAAGCCAGGGCGGAGTCTCTGGAGGAGGAAGAAGCCCCGGCGGAGGCCCCGGAGGTGGCGAAGGCCCCATCGAGTTACCAGGAGTAGGGGGAAGCCCCGGCGGAGGCCCCGGAGGAGGGGGAAGCCCTGCCGAGTTTCCCGGAGGAGGGGGAAGCCCGGGCGGAGGCCCCGGAGGAGAGGGAAGCCCCGGCGGAGGCCCCGGAGGAGTGGCAAGCCCCTGGGTTCCCCGGAGGAGGGGGAAGCCCCAGTGGATGCCCCGGAGGAGAGAGAAGCCCCGGTGGAGTCCCTGGAGGAGTGAGAAGCCCCGGCGGAGGCCCCCGGAGGAGGGGGATGCCCCGCCGAGTTTCCCGGAGGAGGGGGAAGCCACGGTAGAGTGCCTGTGGAGTGGGGGGGGGGTAGCCCCGGCGGAGGCCCCGGAGGTGGGGAAAGCCACGGTAGAGTGCCTGTGGGGGGGTGGGGGTAGCCCCGGCGGAGGCCCCGGAGGTGGAGGAAGCCCTGCCGGGTTTCCCGGAGAAAGGGGATTCCCCGGCGAAGGCCCCTGAAGAGTGGGAAGCCCCGTCGAGTTTCCCGAAGGAGGTGGAAGCCCCGGCGGAGGCCCCGGAGGAGGGCGAAGCGCTGGCGGAGTCGTTGGAGGAGGGGGAAATCCCGCCGAGTTCCCCGGAGGCGTGGGAAGCCCCAGTAGAGTCCCCGGAAGAGGGCGAAGCGCTGGCAAAGTCCCTGGAGGAAGGGGGAAACCCCGCCGAGTTCCCCCGGAGGGTGGGGAAGCCCCAGTAGAGTCCCTGGTGGAGGGGGAAGCCCCGGCGGAGGCCTCGGAGGTGGGGGTAATTCCGCCGAGTTCCCCGGAGAAAGGGGATTCCCCGGCGAAGGCCCCTGAAGAGTGGGAAGCCCCGTCGAGTTTCCCGAAGGAGGTGGAAGCCCCGGCGGAGGCCCCGGAGGAGGGCGAAGCGCTGGCGGAGTCGTTGGAGGAGGGGGATATCCCGCCGAGTTCCCTGGAGGCGTGGGAAGCCCCAGTAGAGTCCCTGGTAGAGGGGGAAGCCCCGCCGAGTTTCCCGGAGGAGAGGGATGCCCCAGCGGATGCCCCGGAGGTGGGGGATGCCCCACCGAATTCCCCGGAGGAGAGGGAAGCTCCGCCGAAATTCCCGGAGAAGGGGGAAGCCCCACCAAGTTTCCCAGAGGCGGGGGAAACCCGGCGTAAGCCCCGGAGGAGTGGGAAGCCCCGGAGGAGGGGGAAGCCAGGGCGGAGTCCCTGGAGGAGGAAGAAGCCCCGCGGAGGCCCCGTAGGAGGGGGAAGCCCCGCCGAGTTTTCCGGATGAGGGGAAAGCCCGGGCGGAGGACCCGGAGGAGGTGGAAGCCCCGGCGGAGGCCCCGGAGGAGTGGGAAGCCCCGGTGGAGTCCCTGGAGGAGGGGAAAGCCCCGGCGGAGGCCCCGGAGGTAGGGGAAGCCCCGCCGAGTTTCCCGGGGGAGAGGGATGCCCCGGCGAGTCTCTGGAGGAGAAGGAAGCCCTGGCGGAGGCCTCAGAGGAGCCGAGTTGCCCGGTGGAGGGGGAATCCCCGGCGGAGTCCCTGGAGGACGAAGAAGCCCCGGCGGAGGTCCCGGTGGTGGGGGAAGCCCCGCTGAGTTTCCAGGAGAAGGGGAAGCCCCGCCGAGTTCCCCGGAGGAGAGGGAAGCCCCGGCGGGGGCCCGGGAGGAGTGGGAAGCCCCGCCGAGTTCCCCGGAGGAGAGGGAAGCCCCGGCGGAGGCCCCACAGGAGAGGAAGTCTCGGCGGAGTCTCTGGAGGAGGGGGAAAACCTGCCGAGTTTCCCGGGGGAGGGGGAGGCCCCGGCGGATGCCCCGGAGGAGGGGGAAGCCCCGCCGAGTTTCCCGGTGGAGGGGGAATCCCCGGCGGAGTCCCTGGAGGAGGAGGAAGGCCCGGCGGAGGCCCCGGAGAAGGGGGAAGCCCCGGTCGAGTCCCTGGTTGAGGGGGAAGCCCCGGCGGAGGCCTCGAAGGTGGGGGAAATTCCGCCGAGTTCCCCGGTGGAGGGGAAAGCCCCGGTAGAGTCCCCGGAGGAGAGGGAAACCCCGGCGAAGGCCCCGGAGAAGGGGGAAGCCCCGGTCGAGTCCCTGGTGGAGGGGGAAGCCCCGGCGGAGGCCTCGGAGGTGGGGGAAATTCCGCCGAGTTCCCCGGTGGAGGGGAAAGCCCCGGTAGAGTCCCCGGAGGAGAGGGAAACCCCGGCGGAGGCCCCGGAGAAGGGGGAAGCCCCGGCGGAGTCCCTGGAGGAGGAGGAAGCCCCGGCGGAGGCCCCGGAGGAGGGGGAAGCCCCGGCGGAGTCCCTGGAGGAAGGGAAAACTCCGCCGAGTTCCCCGGAGGAGGGGGAAGCCCATGTAGAGTCCCCGGAAGAGGGCGAAGCGCTGGCAAAGTCCCTGGAGGAAGGGGGAAACCCCGGAGAGTTCCCCCGGAGGGTGGGGAAGCCCCAGTAGAGTCCCTGGTGGAGGGGGAAGCCCCGGCGGAGGCCTCGGAGGTGGGGGTAATTCCGCCGAGTTCCCCGGAGGAGAAACCCCGTCGGAGGCCCCGGAGGAGGGGGAAGCCCCGGCGGAGTCCCTGGAGGAAGGGAAAGCCCCGCCAAAATCCCTGGGGGAGGGGGAAGCCCTGCAGAGTTTCCAGGAGGAGAGGGAAGCCCCGGCAGGTGGCCCCTGAGGTGGGAGAAGCCCCGCCGAGTTCCCCGGAGGAGGTGGAAGCCACGGCGAAGGCCCCGGAGGAGTGGAAAGCCCCGGAGGAGGGGGAAGCCGGGGCGGAGTCCCTGGAGGAGGAAGAAGCCTCGGCGGAGTCCCCGGAGGAGGGGGAAGCCCCGCCGAGTTTCCCGGAGGAGGGGGAAGCCCCGGCGGTGGCCCCGGAGGAGGGGGAAGCCCTGGCGGAGTCCCAGGAGGAGGAGGAATTTTCGCCGAGTTCCCCGGAGGAGGGGGAAGCCCGGGTAGAGACCCTGGTGGTGGGGAAAGCACCGGCGGAGGCTCCGGAGGGGGGGGAAACTCCACCGAGTTTCCCGGAGTAGGGGGAAGCCCCGGCGGAAGCTTCGGAGGAGGGGGAAGCCCCGGAGAAGGGGGAAGCCAAGGCGGCGTCCCTTGTGGAGGTGGAATCCCCGGCGGAGGCCCCTGAGAAGGAGGAAGCCCCGGCGGAGGACCCGAAGGTGGAGGAAGCCCCGGCGAAGACCCTGGAGGAGGAGGAGGCCCCGGCGGAGGCCTCGGTATTGGGGGATGCCCCGGAGAGTTCCCCGGAGGAGGGGGAAGCCCCGCCGAGTTCCCCGGCGAAGGGGAAAGCCCCGCCGAATTACCCGGAGGGGAGGGAATCCCCGGCGGAGGCCCCGGAGGAGTGTGAAGCCCCGCCGAGTTCCCCGTAGAAGAGGGAAGCCCCCGCGGAGTCCCTGGAGGAGGGGTAAACCCCGCCCAGTCTCCCGGTGGAGTGGGAAGCCCCGGTGAGGGGGAAGCCCCGGCGAAGGCCCTGGAGGAGTGGGAAGCCCCGGCGGATGCCGCGGAGGAGGGGGAAGCCCCGGCGGTGTCCCTAGAGGAGGAAGAAGCCCCGGCGGACGCCCCTGCGGAGGGGGAAGCCCCGGCGGAGTCCCTGGTAGAGGGGGAGGCCATGCCGAGTTCCTCCGGAGGACGGGGAAGCCCCGGCGGAGTCCCTGGTGGAAGGGGAAACCCCGCCGAGTTCCCCGGAGGAGGGGGAAGCCCCGCAGAGTTCCCCGGAGGAGAAGAAAACCCCGGCGGAGGTCCCGGAGGAGGGGGAAGCCCCGGTGTAGGCCCTGGAAGAGGGGGAAGCCCCACCGAGTTCCCCGGGGGAGATGGAAGCCACGGCGGAGTTCCTGGAGGAGTGGGTATCCCCGCCGAGTTTCCCGGAGGAGGGGGTATCCCCGCCGAATACCCCGGGGAAGAGAGAAGCCCCGCCGAGTTTCCCGGAGGGGGGGGAAACCCCGGCGGAGGTCCCGGAGGAGGGGGAAGCCCCGGCGGAGTCCCTGGAGGAGGAGGAATCCCCGCCGAGTTCCCCGGAGGAGGGGGAAGCTCCGATAGAGTCCCTGGTGGAAGGGGAAGCCCCGGCGGAGGCTCCGGAGGTGGGGGAAGGCCCACCGAGTTTCCCGGAGTAGGGGGAAGCCCCGGCGAAGGCTCCGGTGGAGGGGGAAGCCCCGGAGAAAGGGGAAGCCAATGCTGAGTCCCTGGTGGAGGAGGAAGCCACGGCAGAGGCCCCCGAGGAGGAGGAAGCCCATGCAGAGTCCCTGGAGGTGAAAGAAGCCCCGCCGAGTTCCCCGGAGAAGCGGGAAGCCTCGGCGGAGTCCCTGGAGGAGGGAAAGCCCCAGTGGAGGCCCTGGAGGAGGGGGAAGCCCCGGCGGATGCCCTGGAGGAGGAGAAAGCCCCGGCGGGGTCCCTGAAGGAGGGGTATGCCCCGCCCAGTCTCCCGGAGGAGGGGGAAGCCCCGGTGAGGGGGAAGCCCCGGCGAAGGCCCTGGAGGAGTGGGAAGCCCCGGCGGAGGCCCCGGAGGAGAGGGAAGACCCGGCGGAGTCCCTGGAGGAGGGGGAAACCCCGCCGAGTTCCCCGAAGGAGGGAAAAGCCCCGCCGAATTCCCCGGTTGTGGGGGAAGCCCCGCCGAGTTTCCCTGAGGAGGGGGAAGCCCCGGCGGAGGCCTCGGAGGAGTGGGAAGCCCCGGAGGAGGGGGAAGCCAGGGCGGAGTCTCCGGAGGAGGAAGAAGCCCCGGCGGAGGCCCCGTAGGAGGGGGAAGCCCCGCCGAGTTTTCCGGATGAGGGGAAAGCCCGGGCGGAGGACCCGGAGGAGGTGGAAGCCCCGGCGGAGGCCCCGGAGGAGTGGAAAGCCCCGGTGGAGTCCCTGGAGGAGGGGAAAGCCCCGGCGGAGACCCCGGAGGTAGGGGAAGCCCCGCCGAGTTTCCCGGGGGAGAGGGATGCCCCGGCGAGTCTCTGGAGGAGAAGGAAGCCCTGGCGGAGGCCTCAGAGGAGCCGAGTTGCCCGGTGGAGGGGGAATCCCCGGCGGAGTCCCTGGAGGAGGAAGAAGCCCCGGCGGAGGTCCCGGTGGTGGGGGAAGCCCCGCTGAGTTTCCAGGAGAAGGGGGAAGCCCCGCCGAGTTCCCCGGAGGAGAGGGAAGCCCCGGCGGGAACCCGGGAGGAGTGGGAAGCCCCGCCGAGTTCCCCGGAGGAGAGGGAAGCCCCGGCGGAGGCCCCACAGGAGAGGAAGTCCCGGCGGAGTCTCTGGAGGAGGGGGAAAACCTGCCGAGTTTCCCGGGGGAGGGGGAGGCCCCGGCGGATGCCCCGGAGGAGGGGGAAGCCCCGCCGAGTTTCCCGGTGGAGGGGGAATCCCCGGTAGAGTCCCCGGAGGAGAGGGAAACCCCGGCGAAGGCCCCGGAGAAGGGGGAAGCCCCGGTCGAGTCCCTGGTTGAGGGGGAAGCCCCGGCGGAGGCCTCGGAGGTGGGGGAAATTCCGCCGAGTTCCCCGGTGGAGGGGAAAGCCCCGGTAGAGTCCCCGGAGGAGAGGGAAACCCCGGCGAAGGCCCCGGAGAAGGGGGAAGCCCCGGTCGAGTCCCTGGTGGAGGGGGAAGCCCCGGCGGAGGCCTCGGAGGTGGGGGAAATTCCGCCGAGTTCCCCGGTGGAGGAGAAAGCCCCGGTAGAGTCCCCGGAGGAGAGGGAAACCCCGGCGGAGGCCCCGGAGAAGGGGGAAGCCCCGGCGGAGTCCCTGGAGGAGGAGGAAGCCCCGGCGGAGGCCCCGGAGGAGGGGGAAGCCCCGGCGGAGTCCCTGGAGGAAGGGGAAACTCCGCCGAGTTCCCCGGAGGAGGGGGAAGCCCATGTAGAGTCCCCGGAAGAGGGCGAAGCGCTGGCAAAGTCCCTGGAGGAAGGGGGAAACCCCGCCGAGTTCCCCGGGAGGGTGGGGAAGCCCCAGTAGAGTCCCTGGTGGAGGGGGAAGCCCCGGCGGAGGCCTCGGAGGTGGGGGTAATTCCGCCGAGTTCCCCGGAGGAGAAACCCCGTCGGAGGCCCCGGAGGAGGGGGAAGCCCCGGCGGAGTCCCTGGAGGAAGGGAAAGCCCCGCCAAAATCCCTGGGGGAGGGGGAAGCCCTGCAGAGTTTCCAGGAGGAGAGGGAAGCCCCGGCAGGTGGCCCCTGAGGTGGGAGAAGCCCCGCCGAGTTCCCCGGAGGAGGGGGAAGCCACGGCGAAGGCCCCGGAGGAGTGGAAAGCCCCTGAGGAGGGGGAAGCCAGGGCGGAGTTCCTTGGAGGAGGAAGAAGCCTCGGCGGAGTCCCCGGAGGCGGGGGAAGCCCCGCCGAGTTTCCCGGAGGAGGGGGAAGCCCCGGCGGTGGCCCCGGAGGAGGGGGAAGCCCCGGCGGAGTCCCAGGAGGAGGAGGAATTTTCGCCGAGTTCCCCGGAGGAGGGGGAAGCCCGGGTAGAGACCCTGGTGGTGGGGAAAGCACCGTCGGAGGCTCCGGAGGGGGGGGAAACTCCACCGAGTTTCCCGGAGTAGGGGGAAGCCCCGGCGGAAGCTTCGGAGGAGGGGGAAGCCCCGGAGAAGGGGGAAGCCAAGGCGGCGTCCCTTGTGGAGGAGGAAGCCCCGGCGGAGGCCCCTGAGAAGGAGGAAGCCCCGGCGGAGGACCCGAAGGTGGAGGAAGCCCCGGCGAAGACCCTGGAGGAGGAGGAGGCCCCGGCGGAGGCCTCGGTATTGGGGGATGCCCCGGAGAGTTCCCCGGAGGAGGGGAAAGCCCCGCCGAGTTCCCCGGCGAAGGGGGAAGCCCCGCCGAATTACCCGGAGGGGAGGGAATCCCCGGCGGAGGCCCCGGAGGAGTGTGAAGCCCCGCCGAGTTCCCCGTAGAAGAGGGAAGCCCCCGCGGAGTCCCTGGAGGAGGGGTAAACCCCGCCCAGTCTCCCGGTGGAGTGGGAAGCCCCGGTGAGGGGGAAGCCCCGGCGAAGGCCCTGGAGGAGTGGGAAGCCCCGGCGGATGCCGCGGAGGAGGGGGAAGCCCCGGCGGTGTCCCTAGAGGAGGAAGAAGCCCCGGCGGACGCCCCTGCGGAGGGGGAAGCCCCGGCGGAGTCCCTGGTAGAGGGGGAGGCCATGCCGAGTTCCTCCGGAGGACGGGGAAGCCCCGGCGGAGTCCCTGGTGGAAGGGGAAACCCCGCCGAGTTCCCCGGAGGAGGGGGAAGCCCCGCAGAGTTCCCCGGTGGAGAAGAAAACCCCGGCGGAGGTCCCGGAGGAGGGGGAAGCCCCGGTGTAGGCCCTGGAAGAGGGGGAAGCCCCACCGAGTTCCCCGGGGGAGATGGAAGCCACGGCGGAGTTCCTGGAGGAGTGGGTATCCCCGCCGAGTTTCCCGGAGGAGGTGGTATCCCCGCCGAATACCCCGGGGAAGAGAGAAGCCCCGCCGAGTTTCCCGGAGGGGGGGGGAAGCCCCGGCGGAGGTCCCGGAGGAGGGGGAAGCCCCGGCGGAGTCCCTGGAGGAGGAGGAATCCCCGCCGAGTTCCCCGGAGGAGGGGGAAGCTCCGATAGAGTCCCTGGTGGAAGGGGAAGCCCCGGCGGAGGCTCCGGAGGTGGGGGAAGGCCCACCGAGTTTCCCGGAGTAGGGGGAAGCCCCGGCGAAGGCTCCGGTGGAGGGGGAAGCCCCGGAGAAAGGGGAAGCCAAGGCTGAGTCCCTGGTGGAGGGGGAAGCCCCGGCGAAGGCCCTGGAGGAGTAAGAAGCCCCGGCGGAGGCCCCGGAGGAGAGGGAAGACCCGGCGGAGTCCCTGGAGGAGGGGGAAACCCCGCCGAGTTCCCCGAAGGAGGGAAAAGCCCCGCCGAATTCCCCGGTTGTGGGGGAAGCCCCGCCGAGTTTCCCTGAGGAGGGGGAAGCCCCGGCGGAGGCCTCGGAGGAGTGGGAAGCCCCGGAGGAGGGGGAAGCCAGGGCGGAGTCTCCGGAGGAGGAAGAAGCCCCGGCGGAGGCCCCGTAGGAGGGGGAAGCCCCGCCGAGTTTTCCGGATGAGGGGAAAGCCCGGGCGGAGGACCCGGAGGAGGTGGAAGCCCCGGCGGAGGCCCCGGAGGAGTGGGAAGCCCCGGTGGAGTCCCTGGAGGAGGGGAAAGCCCCGGCGGAGACCCCGGAGGTAGGGGAAGCCCCGCCGAGTTTCCCGGGGGAGAGGGATGCCCCGGCGAGTCTCTGGAGGAGAAGGAAGCCCTGGCGGAGGCCTCAGAGGAGCCGAGTTGCCCGGTGGAGGGGGAATCCCCGGCGGAGTCCCTGGAGGAGGAAGAAGCCCCGGCGGAGGTCCCGGTGGTGGGGGAAGCCCCGCTGAGTTTCCAGGAGAAGGGGGAAGCCCCGCCGAGTTCCCCGGAGGAGAGGGAAGCCCCGGCGGGAACCCGGGAGGAGTGGGAAGCCCCGCCGAGTTCCCCGGAGGAGAGGGAAGCCCCGGCGGAGGCCCCACAGGAGAGGAAGTCCCGGCGGAGTCTCTGGAGGAGGGGGAAAACCTGCCGAGTTTCCCGGGGGAGGGGGAGGCCCCGGCGGATGCCCCGGAGGAGGGGGAAGCCCCGCCGAGTTTCCCGGTGGAGGGGGAATCCCCGGTAGAGTCCCCGGAGGAGAGGGAAACCCCGGCGAAGGCCCCGGAGAAGGGGGAAGCCCCGGTCGAGTCCCTGGTTGAGGGGGAAGCCCCGGCGGAGGCCTCGGAGGTGGGGGAAATTCCGCCGAGTTCCCCGGTGGAGGGGAAAGCCCCGGTAGAGTCCCCGGAGGAGAGGGAAACCCCGGCGAAGGCCCCGGAGAAGGGGGAAGCCCCGGTCGAGTCCCTGGTGGAGAGGGAAGCCCCGGCGGAGGCCCCGGAGGAGGGGGAATCCCCGGCGGAGTCCCTGGAGGAGGAGGAAGCCCCGGCGGAGGCCCCGGAGGAGTGAAAAGCCCCGGCGGAGGCCCAGGGGAAGGGGGAAGCCCCAGCGAAATCCGTGGTGGAGGGAGAAGCCCCGCCGAGTTTCCCGGAGGAGGGGGGATCCCCAGCGGAGTCCCTGGAGGAAAAGGAAGCACTGGCGGAGGCCTCAGAGGAAGGGGAAGCACCGGCGGAGGCCCCGGAGGAGTGGGAAGCCCCGGCGGAGGCCTCGGAGTTGGGGGAAGTACCGGCGGAGTCCCTGGAGGAGTGGGAAGCCCCGGCGGAGGCCACGGAGTTGGGGGAAGTACCGGCGGAGTCCCTGGAGGAGGGGGAATACCCGCCGAGTTCCCCGGAGGAGGGGGTAGCCCCGGCGTATGCCCCAGAGGAGGGGGAAGCCCCAGCGGAGGCCCCGGAGGAGGGGGAAGCCCCAGCGGTGGCCCCGGAGAAGGGGGAAGCCCCGCCGAGTTTCCCGGTGGAGGGGGAATCCCCGGCGGAGTCCCTGGAGGAGGAAGAAGCCCCGGCGGAGGCCCCGGAGGTGGGGGAATCCCCACCGAGTTTCCAGGAGGAGAAGGAAGCCCGGGCGGAGGCCCCGGAGGAGGGGGAAGCCCCAGCGGAGGCCCCGGAGGAGGGAGAAGCCCCGCCGAGTTTCCCGGAGAAGGAGGAAGCCCCACCAAGTTTCCCGGAGGCGGGGGAAGCCCCGGCGGAGTCCCGGTAGAGGGGGAGGCCCCGCCGAGTTCCTCCGGAGGCCGGGGAAGCCCCGGCGGAGTCCCTGGTGGAAGGGGACACCCCGCCGAGTTTCCCGGGGAAGGGGGAATCCCCGGCGGATTCCCTGGAGGAGGAGGAAGACCCGGCGGAGGCCCCGGAGGAGGGGAAAGCCCCGGTAGAGTCCCCGGAGGAGGGGGAAACCCCGGCGGAGGCCCCCGAAGAGGGGGAAGCCCCGGCGGAGGCCCCGGAGAAGGGAAAAGCCTTGGCGGAGTCCCTGGAGAAGGGGGGAATTCTTGCCGAGTTCCCCGGAGGCGAAGGAAGCCCCAGTAGAGTCCCTGGTGGAGGGGGAAGCCCCGCCGAGTTTCCCGGGGGAGAAGGAAGCCCCGGCGTGTCCCTGACGGAGGGGGAAGCCCCTTGGTTCCTCTGAGGAGAGGGAAGCCCCGGTGGATGCCCCGGTGGAGGGGGAAGCCCAGGTGGAGTCCCTGAAGGAGTGCGAAGCCCCGGCGGAGGCCCCGGAGGAGGGGGATGCCTCTGCGAGTTTTCTGGAGGAGGGGGAAGCCATGGAAGAGTCCCTGGGGGGGAGGGGGGGGAAGCCCCGGCGGAGGCCTCGGAGTTGGGGGAAATTCCGCCGAGTTCACCGGAGGAGGGGGAAGCCCCGGTAGAGTCCACGGAGGAGGGGAAAACCCCGGCGGAGGCCCCGGAGGAGGGGGAAGCCCCGGCGGAGTCCCTGGAGGAGGGGGAAGCCCCGCCGAAATCCCCGGGGCCCTGCAGAGTTTCCAGGAGGAGGGGGAAGCCCCGGCAGAACCCCCGGAGGAGCGAAAAGCCCCGGCGGAGGCCCCGGAGGATAGGGAAGCCCCGGTGGAGGCCAGGAGGAGGGCGAAGCGCTGGCGGAGTCCCTGGAGGAGGGGGAAATGCCGCCGAGTTCCCAGGAGGCGGGGGAAGCCCCAGTAGAGTCCCGGGTGGAGAGGGAAGCCCCGGCGGAGGCCCCGGAGGAGGGGGAATCCCCGGCGGAGTCCCTGGAGGAGAAGGAAGCCCCGGCGGAGGCCCCGGAGGAGTGAAAAGCCCCGGCGGAGGCCCAGGGGAAGGGGGAAGCCCCAGCGAAGTCCGTGGTGGAGGGAGAAGCCCCGCCGAGTTTCCCGGAGGAGGGGGGATCCCCAGCGGAGTCCCTGGAGGAGAAGGAAGCACTGGCGGAGCCCTCAGAGGAAGGGGAAGCACCGGCGGAGGCCCCGGAGGAGTGGGAAGCCCCGGCGGAGGCCTCGGAGGAGGGGGAAGCCCCAGCGGAGGCCCCGGAGGAGGGGGAAGCCCCAGCGGAGGCCCCGGAGAAGGGGGAAGCCCCGCCGAGTTTCCCGGTGGAGGGGGAATCCCCGGCGGAGTCCCTGGAGGAGGAAGAAGCCCCGGCGGAGGCCCCGGAGGTGGGGGAATCCCCACCGAGTTTCCAGGAGGAGAAGGAAGCCCGGGCGGAGGCCCCGGAGGAGTGGGAAGCCCCGGCGGAGGCCCGGGAGGAGAAAAAAGCCCCGGCGGAGGCCCAGGGGAAAAGGGAAGCCCCGGCAAAGTCCTTGGTGGAGGGAGAAGCCCCGCCGAAATTCCCGGAGAAGGGGGAAGCCCCACCGATTTTCCCGAAGGCGGGGGAAGCCCCGGCGGAGGCCCCGGTGGAGGGGGCGTCCCAGCGGAGTCCCTGGAGGAGCGGGAAAACCCGCCGAGTTCCCCGGAGGAGGGGGAAGCCCCCGCGGATGCCCTTGATGAGGGGGAAGCCCCGCCGAATTTTCCGGAGGAGGGGGAAGCCACGGTCGAGTCCCTGGAGGAGGGGGAAGCCCCGGCGGAGGCCCCACAGGAGAGGAAGTCCCGGCGGAGTCTCTGGAGGAGGGGGAAAACCTGCCGAGTTTCCCGGGGGAGGGGGAGGCCCCGGCGGATGCCCCGGAGGAGGGGGAAGCCCCGCCGAGTTTCCCGGTGGAGGGGGAATCCCCGGTAGAGTCCCCGGAGGAGAGGGAAACCCCGGCGAAGGCCCCGGAGAAGGGGGAAGCCCCGGTCGAGTCCCTGGTTGAGGGGGAAGCCCCGGCGGAGGCCTCGGAGGTGGGGGAAATTCCGCCGAGTTCCCCGGTGGAGGGGAAAGCCCCGGTAGAGTCCCCGGAGGAGAGGGAAACCCCGGCGAAGGCCCCGGAGAAGGGGGAAGCCCCGGTCGAGTCCCTGGTGGAGAGGGAAGCCCCGGCGGAGGCCCCGGAGGAGGGGGAATCCCCGGCGGAGTCCCTGGAGGAGGAGGAAGCCCCGGCGGAGGCCCCGGAGGAGTGAAAAGCCCCGGCGGAGGCCCAGGGGAAGGGGGAAGCCCCAGCGAAGTCCGTGGTGGAGGGAGAAGCCCCGCCGAGTTTCCCGGAGGAGGGGGGATCCCCAGCGGAGTCCCTGGAGGAATAGGAAGCACTGGCGGAGGCCTCAGAGGAAGGGGAAGCACCGGCGGAGGCCCCGGAGGAGTGGGAAGCCCCGGCGGAGGCCTCGGAGTTGGGGGAAGTACCGGCGGAGTCCCTGGAGGAGTGGGAAGCCCCGGCGGAGGCCACGGAGGAGGGGGAAGCCCCAGCGGAGGCCCCGGAGAAGGGGGAAGCCCCGCCGAGTTTCCCGGTGGAGGGGGAATCCCCGGCGGAGTCCCTGGAGGAGGAAGAAGCCCCGGCGGAGGCCCCGGAGGTGGGGGAATCCCCACCGAGTTTCCAGGAGGAGAAGGAAGCCCGGGCGGAGGCCCCGGAGGAGTGGGAAGCCCCGGCGGAGGCCCTGGAGGAGAAAAAAGCCCCGGCGGAGGCCCAGGGGAAAAGGGAAGCCCCGGCAAAGTCCTTGGTGGAGGGAGAAGCCCCGCCGAAATTCCCGGAGAAGGGGGAAGCCCCACCGATTTTCCCGAAGGCGGGGGAAGCCCCGGCGGAGGCCCCGGTGGAGGGGGACGTCCCAGCGGAGTCCCTGGAGGAGCGGAAAAACCCGCCGAGTTCCCCGGAGGAGGGGGAAGCCCCCGCGGATGCCCTTGATGAGGGGGAAGCCCCAGCGGAGGCCCCGGAGGAGGGGGTAGCCCAGGCAGATGCCCCGGAGAAGGGGGAAGCCCCGGCGGAGGCCCCGGAGGAGTGGGAAGCCCCGCCGAGTTTCCCGGGGGTGGGGGAAGCTCCGGCGGAAGCCCCGGAAGAGGGGGAAGCCCCGGCGGAGGCCCCGGAGGTAGGGGAAGCCCAACCGAGTTTCCCGGGGGAGAGGGAAGCCCCGACGAGTCCCTGGGGGAGGAGGAAGCCCCTAAGTTCCCCGGAGGAGGGGGAAGCCCCAGCGGAGGCCCCGGAGGTAGGGGAAGCCCCGCCGAGTTTCCTGGGGGAGAGGGATGCCCCGGCGAGTCTCTGGAGGAGAAGGAAGCCCTGGCGGAGGCCTCAGAGGAGCCGAGTTGCCCGGTGGAGGTGGAATCCCCGGCGGAGTCCCTGGAGGAGGAAGAAGCCCCGGCGGAGGTCCCGGAGGTGGGGGAAGCCCCGCTGAGTTTCCAGGAGAAGGGGGAAGCCCCGTTGAGTTCCCCGGAGGAGAGGGAAGTCCCGGCGGAGGCCCGGGAGGAGTGGGAAGCCCCGCCGAGTTCCCCGGAGGAGAGGGAAGCCCCGGCGGAGGCCCCACAGGAGAGGAAGTCCCGGCGGAGTCCCTGGAGGAGATGGAAAACCTGCCGAGTTTCCCGGGAGAGGGGGAGGCCCCGGCGGATGCCCCGGAGGAGGGGGAAGCCCCGCCGAGTTTCCCGGTGGAGGGGGAAACCCCGGTCGAGTCCCTGGTGGAGGGGGAAGCCCCGGCGGAGGCCTCGGAGGTGGGGGAAATTCCGCCGAGTTCCCCGGTGGAGGGGAAAGCCCCGGTAGAGTCCCCGGAGGAGGGGGAAACCCTGGCGAAGGCCCCCGAGGAAGGAGAAGCCCCGGCGGAGGCCCTGGAGGAGGGAAAAGCCCCGGCGGAGGCCCAGGAGGTGGGGGAACCCCGCCGAGTTTCCCGGGGGAGGTGGAAGCCCCGGCGAGTCCCTGACGGAGGGGGAAGCCCCTGGGTTCCCCTGAGGAGAGGGAAGCCCCGGTGGATGCCCCGGAGGAGGGGGAAGCCCCGGTGGAGTCCCTGGAGGAGTGCGAAGCCCCGGCGGAGGCCCTGGAGGAGGGGGATGCCTCTGCGAGTTTTCTGGAGGAGGGGGAAGCCCCGGTAGAGTCCCTGGAGGGGGGTAGGGGGCGGAAGCCCCGGCGGAGGCTTTGGAGAAGGGGGAAATTCCGCCGAGTTCCCCGGAGGAGGGGGAAGCCCCGGTAGAGTCCACGGAGGATGGGGAAACCCCGGCGGATGCCCCGGAGGAGGGGAAAGCCCCGGCGGAGTCCCTGGAGGAGGGGGAAGCCCCGCCGAAATCCCCGGGAAGGTTAAGCCCTGCAGAATTTCCAGGAGGAGGGGGTAGCACCGGCAGAGGCCCCGGAGGAGAGGGAAGCCTCGGCGGAATCCCTGGAGAAGGGGGAAACCCCGCCGAGTTTCCCGGAGGAGAGGGAAGCCCCGGTGGATGCCCCGGAGGAGGGGAAAGCCCCGGTAGAGTCCCCGAGGGAGGGGGACGCCACACCGAGTTTCGCGGAGGGGGGGGAATCCCCGGCGGAGTCCCTGGAGAAGGAGGAAGCCCCGGCGGAGGCCCCCGGGGAGGGGGTAGCCCCAAAGGAGGCCCCGGAGGAGGGAAAAGCCCCGGCGGAGGCCCAGGGGTGGGGGGATGCCCCGGCGAAGTCCGTGGTGGAGGGAGAAGCCCCGCCGAGTTTCCCGGAGGAGGAGGGATCCCCAGCGTTGTCCCTGGAGAAGAAGGAAGCCCTGGCAGAGGCCCCAGAGGAGGGGGAAGCCCCGGGGGAGGCCCCGGAGGAGTTGGAAGCACCGCCGAGTTCCCCGGAGAAGAGTTTAGCCCCGGCGAGGGCCCCGGAGGAGGGGGAAGTCCCGGCGGAGTCCCTGGAGGAGGGGGAAAACCCGCCGAGTTCCCCGGAGGAGGGGGAAGCCCCGGCGGAGGCCCCGTAGGTGGGGAAGCCCCGGCGAAGGCCCTGGACAAGAAGGAAGCCCCGGCGGAGGCCACGGAGGAGAGGGAAGCCCCGGCTGAGTCCATGGAGAAGGGGGAAACCCCGCCGAGTTTCCCGGTGGAGGGGGAAGCCCCACCGAGTTTTCGGAGGTGGGGGACGCCCCATAGTTCCCCGGAGGAAGGGGATGCCCCGGCGGAGGCCCCGGAGGAGGGGGAAGCCCCGCAAAATTTCCCAGAGGAGGGGGTAGCCCCGGCAAATTCCCCGGAGGAGAGGGATCCACCGGCAGGGCCCTGGGGGAGGGGGAAGCACCGCCGAATTCCCCGGAGGAGGGGGAAGCACCGGCGGAGGCTTCGGTGGTTTGGAATTCCCGGCGTAGTCCCTGTTGGAGGGGGAAGCCCCGCCAAAATCCCCGGAGGAGGGGGAAGCCCCGGCGACGGCCCCGTAGGAGGGGAAGCCCCGCCGAGTTTTCTGGAGGAAGGGGAAGCCCCGGTGGTGGCCCTGGAGGAGTGGGAAGCCCCGGAGGAGGGGGAAGCCCCGGCGGAGTCCCTGGAGGTGGGGGAAGCCCCGCCGAATTTTCCGGAGGAGGGGGAAGCCACGGTCGAGTCCCTGGAGGAGGGGGAAGCCCCGGCGGAGGCCCCAGAGGAGTGGGAAGCCCCGGCTAAGTGGGAAGCCCCGGCGGATTCCCTGGAAGAGGGGGAAGGGAAAGAGGAAGGGAAAGGCCCGGCAGAGGGCCCGGAGGAGTGGGAAGCCCCAGCGGAATCCCTGGAGGAGGGGAAAGCCTCGCCGAGTTCCCCGGAGGAGGGGGAACCCCTGTTAAATTCCCCGGAGGAGGGGTAAGCCCCGGCGGAGTCCCTGGAGAAGGAGTAAGCCAGGCCGAATTCCCTGGAGGAGCGGAAAGCCCCGCCGAGTTTCCCGGAGGAGAGTGAAGCCCCGGCGGTGGCCCTGGAGGAGGGGGAATTCCCGGAGAAGGTGGAAGCCCCGGCGGAGGCACTGGAGGAGGGGGAAGCCCCGCCGAGTTCCCCCGGCAGAGTATCTGGAGGAGGGGGAAGCCCCGGCGGTGTCCCTGGAGGGGGGTGGGGGAAGCCCCGCCGAGTTTCCCGGGGGTGGGGGAAGCCCCGCCTTGTTCTTCGGAGGTGGGGGAAGAACCTGAGTTCCCCGGAGGAGTGCACCGGCGGAGGCTCCGGAGGAGGGGAAAGCCCCAACGGAGTCCCTGGAAGAGGGGGAAGCCCCGCAGAGTTTCCCGGAGGAGGGGGAAGCCCCGCCAAATTCCCCGGAGGAGGGGGCCCCGGCGGAGTCCCTGGAGGAGGGGGAAGCCCCGCCGAGTTTCCCGGAGGAGGGGGAAGCCCCGGCGGAGGCCCCGGTGGTTTGGGAAATCCCGGCGGAGTCCCGGGAGGAGGGGGAAGCCCCGCCGAATTCCCCGGTGAAGGAGGAAGCCCCGCCGACTTTCCCGGAGGAGGGGGAAACCCCGCTGAGTTTCCCGTAGGAGGGGGAAGCCCCGCCGAGTACCCCCGGCGGAGTCCCTGGAGAAGGGGGAAGCAACGGCGGAGTCCCTGGAGGAAGGAGAAGTCAGGCCGAATTCCCTGGAGGAGCAGGAAGCCCCGCTGAGTTCCCCGGAGGAGGGGGAAACCCCATCGGCGGCCCCGGAGGAGTGGGAAGTCCCGGAGGAGGGGGAAGCCCCGCAGAGTTTCCCGGAGGAGGGGAAAGCCCCGTGAGTTTCCCGGAGGAGGGGAAAGCCCCGCCATATTCCCCGGAGGAGGGCCCCGGCGGAGGCCCCGGAGGAGAGGGAAGCCCCTGTGGTGGCCCCGGGAGAGGGGTAAGATCCGGTGGAGGCCCCGGAGGTAAGGAAAGCCCCTGGCGGAGGCCCCGGAGGAGGGGGAAGCCCCGTGGGAGTCCTTGGAGGAGGGGGAAGCCCCGCTGAGTTCCCCGGAGAAGGGGGATGCCCAGGTGGAGGCCCCGGAGGAGTAGGAAGCCCCGGCTAAGTGGGAAGACCCGGCGGATTCCCTGGAGGAGGGGGAAGCCCCGCCTACTTCCCCGGAGGAGGGGGAAGACCCGGCGGAGGCCCCGGAGGAGGGGAAAGCCCCGGCGGAGGCCCCGGAGGAGGCGAAAGCCCCGGCGGAGGCCCCGGGAGAAGGAGAAGACCCGGTGGAGGCCCCGGAGGTAAGGGAAGCCCCTGGAGGAGGCCCCGGAGGAGGAGGAAGCCCTTTGGGAGTATTTGGAGGAGAAGAAAGCCCAGTGGGAGTCCTTGGAGGAGGGGGAAGCCCAGGCGGAGTCCCTGGAGAAGGGGGAAGCCCCGCCGAGTTTCCCGGAGAAGGGGGATGCCCCAGTGGAGGCCCCGGAGGAAGGGGAAGCCCGGCCGAGTTCCCCCGTGGAGGGGTAAGCCCCAGCGAGTTTTCGGAGGTGGGGGACGCCCCTTAGTTCCCCGGAGGAAGGGGATGCCCCGGCGGAGGCCCCGGAGGAGGGGGAAGCCCCGCAAAATTTCCCAGAGGAGGGGGTAGCCCCGGCAAATTCCCCGGAGGAGAGGGATAAACCGGCAGGGCCCTGGGGGAGGGGGAAGCACCGCCGAATTCCCCGGAGGAGGGGGAAGCCCCGGCGGAGGCTTCGGTGGTTTGGAATTCCCGGCGTAGTCCCTGTTGGAGGGGGAAGCCCCGCCAAAATCCCCGGAGGAGGGGGAAGCCCCGGCGACGGCCCCGTAGGAGGGGGAAGCCCCGGCGGAGTCCCTGGAGGAGGGGGAAGCCCCGCGGAATTTCCCGGAGGAGAGGGAAGCCCCAGCGGAGGGCTCGGAGGAGTGGGAAGCCCCGGCAGAGGCCCCGGAGGGAGGGGAAGCCCCGGCGGAGTCCCTGGAGAAGGGGGAAGCCCCGCAGAGTTTCCCGGAGGAGGGGGAAGCCCCGGCGGAGTCTCTGGAGGAGGGGAAAGCCGCGCCGAATTTTCCGAAAGAGGAGGAAGCCACGGTGGAGTCTTTGAGGAGGGGGAAGCCCCGGAGGAGGCCCCGGAGAAGTGGAAAGCCCCGGCAGAGTGGGAAGCCCCGGCGGGTTCCACTTAGGAGGGGGAAGCCCCGGCGGAGGCCCTGGAGGAGGGGGAAGCCCCACCGAGTTTCCCTGGCGGAGTCCCTGGAGGTAGGGGATGCCCCGCCGAGTTTCCCGGAGGAGGGAAAAGCCCCGGCGGAGGCCCCGGAGGAGGGGGAAGCCCCGGCGAGTTCCCCGGAGGATGGGGAATCCCGCCAAATTCCCCGGAGGAGCCGGCGGAGTCCCTGGAGAAGGAGGAAGCCAGCCCGAATTCCCTGGAGGAGCGGGAAGCCCCGCCAAATTCCACGGAGGAGAGGGAAGCCCCAGCGGAGGCCCCGGAGGAGGGGGAATACCCGCCAAATTTCCCAGAGGAGGGGAAAGCCCCGGCGGAGGCCCCGGAGGAAGGGGAAGCCCCGCCGAGTTTCCCATGGGAGGGGGAAGCCCCGGCGGATGCCCCGGAATAGAAGGAAGCCCCGGCGGAGGCCCCGGAGGGAGGGGAAGCCCCGGCGGAGTCCCTGGACTAGGGGGAAGCCCCGCAGAGTTTCCCGGAGGAGGGGGAAGCCCCGCAGAGTTTCCCGGAGGAGGGGGAAGCCCCGCCATATTCCCCGGAGGAGGGGGAAGCCCCGGCGGAGTCCCTGGAGGAGGGGGAAGCCCCGCCGAGTTTCCCGGTGGAGGGGGAAACCCCGGCGGAGTCCCTGGAGGTGGAGGAAGGCCCGGTGGAGGCCCCGGAGGAGGAAGAAGCCCCGGTCGAGTCCCTGGTGGAGGGGGAAGCCCCGGCGGAGGCCTCGGAGGTGGGGGAAATTCCGCCGAGTTCCCCGGTGGAGGGGAAAGCCCCGGTAGAGTCCCCGGAGGAGGGGGAAACCCTGGCGAAGGCCCCCGAGGAAGGAGAAGCCCCGGCGGAGGCCCTGGAGGAGGGAAAAGCCCCGGCGGAGGCCCAGGAGGTGGGGGAACCCCGCCGAGTTTCCCGGGGGAGGTGGAAGCCCCGGCGAGTCCCTGACGGAGGGGGAAGCCCCTGGGTTCCCCTGAGGAGAGGGAAGCCCCGGTGGATGCCCCGGAGGAGGGGGAAGCCCCGGTGGAGTCCCTGGAGGAGTGCGAAGCCCCGGCGGAGGCCCTGGAGGAGGGGGATGCCTCTGCGAGTTTTCTGGAGGAGGGGGAAGCCCCGGTAGAGTCCCTGGAGGGGGGTAGGGGGCGGAAGCCCCGGCGGAGGCTTTGGAGAAGGGGGAAATTCCGCCGTGTTCCCCGGAGGAGGGGGAAGCCCCGGTAGAGTCCACGGAGGATGGGGAAACCCCGGCGGATGCCCCGGAGGAGGGGAAAGCCCCGGCGGAGTCCCTGGAGGAGGGGGAAGCCCCGCCGAAATCCCCGGGAAGGTTAAGCCCTGCAGAATTTCCAGGAGGAGGGGGTAGCACCGGCAGAGGCCCCGGAGGAGAGGGAAGCCTCGGCGGAATCCCTGGAGAAGGGGGAAACCCCGCCGAGTTTCCCGGAGGAGAGGGAAGCCCCGGTGGATGCCCCGGAGGAGGGGAAAGCCCCGGTAGAGTCCCCGAGGGAGGGGGACGCCACACCGAGTTTCGCGGAGGGGGGGGAATCCCCGGCGGAGTCCCTGGAGAAGGAGGAAGCCCCGGCGGAGGCCCCCGGGGAGGGGGTAGCCCCAAAGGAGGCCCCGGAGGAGGGAAAAGCCCCGGCGGAGGCCCAGGGGTGGGGGGATGCCCCGGCGAAGTCCGTGGTGGAGGGAGAAGCCCCGCCGAGTTTCCCGGAGGAGGAGGGATCCCCAGCGTTGTCCCTGGAGAAGAAGGAAGCCCTGGCAGAGGCCCCAGAGGAGGGGGAAGCCCCGGGGGAGGCCCCGGAGGAGTTGGAAGCACCGCCGAGTTCCCCGGAGAAGAGTTTAGCCCCGGCGAGGGCCCCGGAGGAGGGGGAAGTCCCGGCGGAGTCCCTGGAGGAGGGGGAAAACCCGCCGAGTTCCCCGGAGGAGGGGGAAGCCCCGGCGGAGGCCCCGTAGGTGGGGAAGCCCCGGCGAAGGCCCTGGACAAGAAGGAAGCCCCGGCGGAGGCCACGGAGGAGAGGGAAGCCCCGGCTGAGTCCATGGAGAAGGGGGAAACCCCGCCGAGTTTCCCGGTGGAGGGGGAAGCCCCACCGAGTTTTCGGAGGTGGGGGACGCCCCATAGTTCCCCGGAGGAAGGGGATGCCCCGGCGGAGGCCCCGGAGGAGGGGGAAGCCCCGCAAAATTTCCCAGAGGAGGGGGTAGCCCCGGCAAATTCCCCGGAGGAGAGGGATCCACCGGCAGGGCCCTGGGGGAGGGGGAAGCACCGCCGAATTCCCCGGAGGAGGGGGAAGCACCGGCGGAGGCTTCGGTGGTTTGGAATTCCCGGCGTAGTCCCTGTTGGAGGGGGAAGCCCCGCCAAAATCCCCGGAGGAGGGGGAAGCCCCGGCGACGGCCCCGTAGGAGGGGAAGCCCCGCCGAGTTTTCTGGAGGAAGGGGAAGCCCCGGTGGTGGCCCTGGAGGAGTGGGAAGCCCCGGAGGAGGGGGAAGCCCCGGCGGAGTCCCTGGAGGTGGGGGAAGCCCCGCCGAATTTTCCGGAGGAGGGGGAAGCCACGGTCGAGTCCCTGGAGGAGGGGGAAGCCCCGGCGGAGGCCCCAGAGGAGTGGGAAGCCCCGGCTAAGTGGGAAGCCCCGGCGGATTCCCTGGAAGAGGGGGAAGGGAAAGAGGAAGGGAAAGGCCCGGCAGAGGGCCCGGAGGAGTGGGAAGCCCCAGCGGAATCCCTGGAGGAGGGGAAAGCCTCGCCGAGTTCCCCGGAGGAGGGGGAACCCCTGTTAAATTCCCCGGAGGAGGGGTAAGCCCCGGCGGAGTCCCTGGAGAAGGAGTAAGCCAGGCCGAATTCCCTGGAGGAGCGGAAAGCCCCGCCGAGTTTCCCGGAGGAGAGTGAAGCCCCGGCGGTGGCCCTGGAGGAGGGGGAATTCCCGGAGAAGGTGGAAGCCCCGGCGGAGGCACTGGAGGAGGGGGAAGCCCCGCCGAGTTCCCCCGGCAGAGTATCTGGAGGAGGGGGAAGCCCCGGCGGTGTCCCTGGAGGGGGGTGGGGGAAGCCCCGCCGAGTTTCCCGGGGGTGGGGGAAGCCCCGCCTTGTTCTTCGGAGGTGGGGGAAGAACCTGAGTTCCCCGGAGGAGTGCACCGGCGGAGGCTCCGGAGGAGGGGAAAGCCCCAACGGAGTCCCTGGAAGAGGGGGAAGCCCCGCAGAGTTTCCCGGAGGAGGGGGAAGCCCCGCCAAATTCCCCGGAGGAGGGGGCCCCGGCGGAGTCCCTGGAGGAGGGGGAAGCCCCGCCGAGTTTCCCGGAGGAGGGGGAAGCCCCGGCGGAGGCCCCGGTGGTTTGGGAAATCCCGGCGGAGTCCCGGGAGGAGGGGGAAGCCCCGCCGAATTCCCCGGTGAAGGAGGAAGCCCCGCCGACTTTCCCGGAGGAGGGGGAAACCCCGCTGAGTTTCCCGTAGGAGGGGGAAGCCCCGCCGAGTACCCCCGGCGGAGTCCCTGGAGAAGGGGGAAGCAACGGCGGAGTCCCTGGAGGAAGGAGAAGTCAGGCCGAATTCCCTGGAGGAGCAGGAAGCCCCGCTGAGTTCCCCGGAGGAGGGGGAAACCCCATCGGCGGCCCCGGAGGAGTGGGAAGTCCCGGAGGAGGGGGAAGCCCCGCAGAGTTTCCCGGAGGAGGGGAAAGCCCCGTGAGTTTCCCGGAGGAGGGGAAAGCCCCGCCATATTCCCCGGAGGAGGGCCCCGGCGGAGGCCCCGGAGGAGAGGGAAGCCCCTGTGGTGGCCCCGGGAGAGGGGTAAGATCCGGTGGAGGCCCCGGAGGTAAGGAAAGCCCCTGGCGGAGGCCCCGGAGGAGGGGGAAGCCCCGTGGGAGTCCTTGGAGGAGGGGGAAGCCCCGCTGAGTTCCCCGGAGAAGGGGGATGCCCAGGTGGAGGCCCCGGAGGAGTAGAAAGCCCCGGCTAAGTGGGAAGACCCGGCGGATTCCCTGGAGGAGGGGGAAGCCCCGCCTACTTCCCCGGAGGAGGGGGAAGACCCGGCGGAGGCCCCGGAGGGGGGGAAAGCCCCGGCGGAGGCCCCGGAGGAGGCGAAAGCCCCGGCGGAGGCCCCGGGAGAAGGAGAAGACCCGGTGGAGGCCCCGGAGGTAAGGGAAGCCCCTGGAGGAGGCCCCGGAGGAGGAGGAAGCCCTTTGGGAGTATTTGGAGGAGAAGAAAGCCCCGTGGGAGTCCTTGGAGGAGGGGGAAGCCCAGGCGGAGTCCCTGGAGAAGGGGGAAGCCCCGCCGAGTTTCCCGGAGAAGGGGGATGCCCCAGTGGAGGCCCCGGAGGAAGGGGAAGCCCGGCCGAGTTCCCCCGTGGAGGGGTAAGCCCCACCGAGTTTTCGGAGGTGGGGGACGCCCCTTAGTTCCCCGGAGGAAGGGGATGCCCCGGCGGAGGCCCCGGAGGAGGGGGAAGCCCCGCAAAATTTCCCAGAGGAGGGGGTAGCCCCGGCAAATTCCCCGGAGGAGAGGGATAAACCGGCAGGGCCCTGGGGGAGGGGGAAGCACCGCCGAATTCCCCGGAGGAGGGGGAAGCCCCGGCGGAGGCTTCGGTGGTTTGGAATTCCCGGCGTAGTCCCTGTTGGAGGGGGAAGCCCCGCCAAAATCCCCGGAGGAGGGGGAAGCCCCGGCGACGGCCCCGTAGGAGGGGGAAGCCCCGGCGGAGTCCCTGGAGGAGGGGGAAGCCCCGCGGAATTTCCCGGAGGAGAGGGAAGCCCCAGCGGAGGGCTCGGAGGAGTGGGAAGCCCCGGCAGAGGCCCCGGAGGGAGGGGAAGCCCCGGCGGAGTCCCTGGAGAAGGGGGAAGCCCCGCAGAGTTTCCCGGAGGAGGGGGAAGCCCCGGCGGAGTCTCTGGAGGAGGGGAAAGCCGCGCCGAATTTTCCGAAAGAGGAGGAAGCCACGGTGGAGTCTTTGAGGAGGGGGAAGCCCCGGAGGAGGCCCCGGAGAAGTGGAAAGCCCCGGCAGAGTGGGAAGCCCCGGCGGGTTCCACTTAGGAGGGGGAAGCCCCGGCGGAGGCCCTGGAGGAGGGGGAAGCCCCACCGAGTTTCCCTGGCGGAGTCCCTGGAGGTGGGGGATGCCCCGCCGAGTTTCCCGGAGGAGGGAAAAGCCCCGGCGGAGGCCCCGGAGGAGGGGGAAGCCCCGGCGAGTTCCCCGGAGGATGGGGAATCCCGCCAAATTCCCCGGAGGAGCCGGCGGAGTCCCTGGAGAAGGAGGAAGCCAGCCCGAATTCCCTGGAGGAGCGGGAAGCCCCGCCAAATTCCACGGAGGAGAGGGAAGCCCCAGCGGAGGCCCCGGAGGAGGGGGAATACCCGCCAAATTTCCCAGAGGAGGGGAAAGCCCCGGCGGAGGCCCCGGAGGAAGGGGAAGCCCCGCCGAGTTTCCCATGGGAGGGGGAAGCCCCGGCGGATGCCCCGGAATAGAAGGAAGCCCCGGCGGAGGCCCCGGAGGGAGGGGAAGCCCCGGCGGAGTCCCTGGACTAGGGGGAAGCCCCGCAGAGTTTCCCGGAGGAGGGGGAAGCCCCGCAGAGTTTCCCGGAGGAGGGGGAAGCCCCGCCATATTCCCCGGAGGAGGGGGAAGCCCCGGCGGAGTCCCTGGAGGAGGGGGAAGCCCCGCCGAGTATCCCGGAGGAGGGGGAAATCCCAGCGAGGTCCCTGGAGGAGGGGGAGGCCCCACCGAGTTCCCCGTAGGAGGGGGAAGCCCCGCCGAGTACCCCCAGCGAAGTCCGTGGAGGAGGGGGAAGCAACGGCGGAGTCCCTGGAGCAGTGGGAAGCCCCGGCGGAGGCCCCGGAGGAGTGGGAAGCCCCTGCTAAGTAGGAAGCCTCGGCGGAGTCCCTGGAGGAGGGGGGAAGCCCCAGAGTTCTCCGGAGGAGGGGAAAGCCCCGGCAAAGGTCCCGGAGGAGTGGGAAGCCCCGGCGGATTCCCTGGGTGAGCGGGAAGCCCCGCCGAGTTCCGCGGAGGAGAGTTAAGCCGCGGCGAAGGCCCTGGAGGAGGGGGAAGCCCCGCCGACTTTTCCGGAGGAGTGGGAAACCCCGGTTGAGGCATCGGAGGAGTGGGAAGCCCCGGTGAAGGGGGAAGCACCGGCGGAGTCCCTGGAGGAGGGGGAAGCCCCGACGAATTCCCCGGTGAAGGGGGAAGCCCCGCCGACTTTCCCGGAGGAGGGGGAAACCCTGGCGGAGGCCCCGGAGGAGTGGGATGCCCCGGAGGAGGGGGAAGCCCCGGCGAAGTCTCTGGAGGAGGAGGAAGCCGCGCCGAATTTTCCGGGGAGGAGGAAGCCACGGTGGAGTCTTTGAGGAGGGGGAAGCCCCGGAGGAGGCCCCGGAGGAGTGGAAAGCCCTGGCAGAGTGGGAAGCCCCGGCGGAGGCCCTGGAGGAGGGGGAAGCCCCACCGAGTTTCCCTGGCGGAGTCCCTGGAGGAGGGGGATGCCCCGCCGAGTTTCCCGGATGAGGGGGGAGCCCCGGCGAAGGGCTCGGATTAATGGAAATCCCCGGCGGAGGCCCCGGAGGTTTGGGAAATCCTGGCGGAGTCCCTGGTGGTGGGGGAAGCCCCGCCAAATTCCCCGGAGGAGGAGAAGCCCCGGCGAAGTCCGAGGAGGTAGGGGAAGCCCCGCCGAATATCCTGGAGGTGGGGGAAGCCCCGGCGGAGTCCCCGGAGGTAGGGGAAGCCCCTGGGTACCCCGGAGGAGGGGTAAGCCCCGAGGGAGGCCCCGGAGGAGGGAGAAACCCCGCCGAGTTTCCCGGAGGAGGGGGAAGCCCCGGCGGTGGCCCCGGAGGTGGGGGAAGCCCCGCCAAATTCCCCGGTGGAGGAGGAAGCCCCGGCGGAGGCCCCGGAGGAGCAGGAAACCCTGGCGGAGGCCCTTGAGGAGGGGGAAGCCCCGCCGAGTTCCCCGGAGGTGGAAATAGCCCCAGCGGAGTCCCTAAAGGAGGGGTTAGCCCCGCCGAGTTCCCTGTAGGAGGGGGAAGCCTGCCAAATACCCCCGCCAAATTCCCCGGAGGAGGGGGAAGCCCCGCCGAGTTTCCCGGAGGAAGGGGAAGCCCCGGCGGAGGCCCCGGAGGTGGGGGAAGCCCCGCCGAGTTCCCCGGAGCAGTGGGAAGCCCAGGTGGAGTCTCTGGGAGGGGGGGAAGCCCCGCCAAAATCCCCGGAGGAGAGGGAAGCCCTGGCGGAGGCCCCGGAGGAGGATAAAGCCCCGGCGGAGGCCCTGGAGGAGGGGGAAGCCCCGCCGAGTTCCCCCGGCAGAGTCTTTGGAGGAGGGGGAAGCCCCGGTGGAGTCCCTGGGGGAGGGAGAAGCCCCGCCGAGTTCCCCGGGGAAGGGGGAAGCCCCGCCGAGTTCCCCGGGGGAGGGGGAGCCCCGCCTAGTTCTTCGGAGGTGGGGAAAGCCCCTGAGTTCCCCGGAGGAGGGGGAAGCCCCGCAGAGTTTCCCGGAGGAGGGGGAAGCCCCGCCATATTCCCCGGAGGAGGGAGAAGCCCCGGCGGAGTCCCTGGAGGAGGGAAAAGCCCCGCCGAGTGCCTCGGAGGTGGGGGAAGCCCAAGCGGAGTCCCTGGAGGAGAAGGAAGCCCTGGCAGAGGCCCCAGAGGAGGAGGAAGCCCCGGGGGAGGCCCCGGAGGAGTTGGAAGCACCGCCGAGTTCCCCGGAGAAGAGTTAAGCCCCGGCGAGGGCCCCGGAGGAGGGGGAAGCCCCGGCGGAGGCCCCGTAGGTGGGGAAGCCCCGGCGAAGGCCCTGGACAAGAAGGAAGCCCCGGCGGAGGCCACGGAGGAGAGGGAAGCCCCGGCGGAGTCCATGGAGAAGGGGGAAACCCCGCCGAATTTCCCGGTGGAGGGGGAAGCCCCACCGAGTTTTCGGAGGTGGGGGACGCCCCTTAGTTCCCCGGAGGAAGGGGATGCCCCGGCGGAGGCCCCGGAGGAGGGGGAAGCCCCGCAAAATTTCCCAGAGGAGGGGGTAGCCCCGGCAAATTCCCCGGATGAGAGGGATCCACCGGCAGGGCCCTGGGGGAGGGGGAAGCACCGCCGAATTCCCCGGAGGAGGGGGAAGCCCCGGCGGAGGCTTCGGTGGTTTGGAATTCCCGGCGTAGTCCCTGTTGGAGGGGGAAGCCCCGCCAAAATCCCCGGAGGAGGGGGAAGCCCCGGCGACGGCCCCGTAGGAGGGGAAGCCCCGCCGAGTTTTCTGGAGGAAGGGGAAGCCCCGGTGGTAGCCCCGGAGGAGTGGGAAGCCCCGGAGGAGGGGGAAGCCCCGGCGGAGTCCCTGGAGGAGGGGGAAGCCCCGCCGAATTTTCCTGAGGAGGGGGAAGCCACGGTCGAGTCCCTGGAGGATGGGGAAGCCCCGGCGGAGGCCCCAGAGGAGTGGGAAGCCCCGGCTAAGTGGGAAGCCCCGGCGGATTCCCTGGAAGAGGGGGAAGGGAAAGAGGAAGGGAAAGGCCCGGCGGAGGGCCCGGAGGAGTGGGAAGCCCCGGCGGAATCCCTGGAGGAGGGGAAAGCCTCGCCGAGTTCCCCGGAGGAGGGGGAACCCCTGTTAAATTCCCCGGAGGAGGGGTAAGCCCCGGCGGAGTCCCTGGAGAAGGAGTAAGCCAGGCCGAATTCCCTGGAGGAGCGGAAAGCCCCGCCGAGTTTCCCGGAGGAGAGTGAAGCCCCGGCGGTGGCCCTGGAGGAGGGGGAATTCCCGGAGAAGGGGGAAGCCCCGACGAATTCCCCGGTGAAGGGGGAAGCCCCGCCGACTTTCCCGGAGGAGGGGGAAACCCTGGCGGAGGCCCCGGAGGAGTGGGATGCCCCGGAGGAGGGGGAAGCCCCGGCGAAGTCTCTGGAGGAGGAGGAAGCCGCGCCGAATTTTCCGGGGAGGAGGAAGCCACGGTGGAGTCTTTGAGGAGGGGGAAGCCCCGGAGGAGGCCCCGGAGGAGTGGAAAGCCCTGGCAGAGTGGGAAGCCCCGGCGGAGGCCCTGGAGGAGGGGGAAGCCCCACCGAGTTTCCCTGGCGGAGTCCCTGGAGGAGGGGGATGCCCCGCCGAGTTTCCCGGATGAGGGGGGAGCCCCGGCGAAGGGCTCGGATTAATGGAAATCCCCGGCGGAGGCCCCGGAGGTTTGGGAAATCCTGGCGGAGTCCCTGGTGGTGGGGGAAGCCCCGCCAAATTCCCCGGAGGAGGAGAAGCCCCGGCGAAGTCCGAGGAGGTAGGGGAAGCCCCGCCGAATATCCTGGAGGTGGGGGAAGCCCCGGCGGAGTCCCCGGAGGTAGGGGAAGCCCCTGGGTACCCCGGAGGAGGGGTAAGCCCCGAGGGAGGCCCCGGAGGAGGGAGAAACCCCGCCGAGTTTCCCGGAGGAGGGGGAAGCCCCGGCGGTGGCCCCGGAGGTGGGGGAAGCCCCGCCAAATTCCCCGGTGGAGGAGGAAGCCCCGGCGGAGGCCCCGGAGGAGCAGGAAACCCTGGCGGAGGCCCTTGAGGAGGGGGAAGCCCCGCCGAGTTCCCCGGAGGTGGAAATAGCCCCAGCGGAGTCCCTAAAGGAGGGGTTAGCCCCGCCGAGTTCCCTGTAGGAGGGGGAAGCCTGCCAAATACCCCCGCCAAATTCCCCGGAGGAGGGGGAAGCCCCGCCGAGTTTCCCGGAAGAAGGGGAAGCCCCGGCGGTGGCCCCGGAGGTGGGGGAAGCCCCGCCGAGTTCCCCGGAGCAGTGGGAAGCCCAGGTGGAGTCTCTGGGAGGGGGGGAAGCCCCGCCAAAATCCCCGGAGGAGAGGGAAGCCCTGGCGGAGGCCCCGGAGGAGGATAAAGCCCCGGGGGAGGCCCTGGAGGAGGGGGAAGCCCCGCCGAGTTCCCCCGGCAGAGTCTTTGGAGGAGGGGGAAGCCCCGGTGGAGTCCCTGGGGGAGGGAGAAGCCCCGCCGAGTTCCCCGGGGAAGGGGGAAGCCCCGCCGAGTTCCCCGGGGGAGGGGGAGCCCCGCCTAGTTCTTCGGAGGTGGGGAAAGCCCCTGAGTTCCCCGGAGGAGGGGGAAGCCCCGCAGAGTTTCCCGGAGGAGGGGGAAGCCCCGCCATATTCCCCGGAGGAGGGAGAAGCCCCGGCGGAGTCCCTGGAGGAGGGAAAAGCCCCGCCGAGTGCCTCGGAGGTGGGGGAAGCCCAAGCGGAGTCCCTGGAGGAGAAGGAAGCCCTGGCAGAGGCCCCAGAGGAGGAGGAAGCCCCGGGGGAGGCCCCGGAGGATTTGGAAGCACCGCCGAGTTCCCCGGAGAAGAGTTAAGCCCCGGCGAGGGCCCCGGAGGAGGGGGAAGCCCCGGCGGAGGCCCCGTAGGTGGGGAAGCCCCGGCGAAGGCCCTGGACAAGAAGGAAGCCCCGGCGGAGGCCACGGAGGAGAGGGAAGCCCCGGCGGAGTCCATGGAGAAGGGGGAAACCCCGCCGAATTTCCCGGTGGAGGGGGAAGCCCCACCGAGTTTTCGGAGGTGGGGGACGCCCCTTAGTTCCCCGGAGGAAGGGGATGCCCCGGCGGAGGCCCCGGAGGAGGGGGAAGCCCCGCAAAATTTCCCAGAGGAGGGGGTAGCCCCGGCAAATTCCCCGGAGGAGAGGGATCCACCGGCAGGGCCCTGGGGGAGGGGGAAGCACCGCCGAATTCCCCGGAGGAGGGGGAAGCCCCGGCGGAGGCTTCGGTGGTTTGGAATTCCCGGCGTAGTCCCTGTTGGAGGGGGAAGCCCCGCCAAAATCCCCGGAGGAGGGGGAAGCCCCGGCGACGGCCCCGTAGGAGGGGAAGCCCCGCCGAGTTTTCTGGAGGAAGGGGAAGCCCCGGTGGTAGCCCCGGAGGAGTGGGAAGCCCCGGAGGAGGGGGAAGCCCCGGCGGAGTCCCTGGAGGAGGGGGAAGCCCCGCCGAATTTTCCTGAGGAGGGGGAAGCCACGGTCGAGTCCCTGGAGGATGGGGAAGCCCCGGCGGAGGCCCCAGAGGAGTGGGAAGCCCCGGCTAAGTGGGAAGCCCCGGCGGATTCCCTGGAAGAGGGGGAAGGGAAAGAGGAAGGGAAAGGCCCGGCGGAGGGCCCGGAGGAGTGGGAAGCCCCGGCGGAATCCCTGGAGGAGGGGAAAGCCTCGCCGAGTTCCCCGGAGGAGGGGGAACCCCTGTTAAATTCCCCGGAGGAGGGGTAAGCCCCGGCGGAGTCCCTGGAGAAGGAGTAAGCCAGGCCGAATTCCCTGGAGGAGCGGAAAGCCCCGCCGAGTTTCCCGGAGGAGAGTGAAGCCCCGGCGGTGGCCCTGGAGGAGGGGGAATTCCCGGAGAAGGGGGAAGCCCCGGCGGAGGCACTGTAGGTGGGGGAAGCCCCGCCGAGTTCCCCCGGCAGAGTATCTGGAGGAGGGGGAAGCCCCGGCGGTGTCCCTGGAGGGGGGGGGGGAAGCCCCGCCGAGTTTCCCGGGGGTGGGGGAAGCCCCGCCTTGTTCTTCGGAGGTGGGGGAAGAACCTGAGTTCCCCGGAGGAGTGCACCGGCGGAGGCTCCGGAGGAGGGGAAAGCCCCAACGGAGACCCTGGAAGAGGGGGAAGCCCCGCAGAGTTTCCCGGAGGAGGGGGAAGCCCCGCCATATTCCCCGGAGGAGGGGGCCCCGGCGGAGTCCCTGGAGGAGGGGGAAGCCCCGCCGAGTTTCCCGGAGGAGGGGGAAGCCCCGGCGGAGGCCCCGGTGGTTTGGGAAATCCCGGCGGAGTCCCGGGAGGAGGGGGAAGCCCCGCCGAATTCCCCGGTGAAGGGGGAAGCCCCGCCGACTTTCCCGGAGGAGGGGGAAACCCCGCTGAGTTCCCCGTAGGAGGGGGAAGCCCCGCCGAGTACCCCCGGCGGAGTCCCTGGAGAAGGGGGAAGCAACGGCGGAGTCCCTGGAGGAAGGAGAAGTCAGGCCGAATTCCCTGGAGGAGCGGGAAGCCCCGCCGAGTTCCCCGGAGGAGGGGGAAACCCCGTGAGTTTCCCGGAGGAGGGGAAAGCCCCGTGAGTTTCCCGGTGGAGGGGAAAGCCCCGGCAGATGCCCCGGAGGAGTGGGAAGCAACGGCGGATTCCCTGGTGGAGGGGGAAGCCCCGCCGAGTCCCCGGAGGATGGGGAATCCCGCCAAATTCCCCGGAGGAGCCGGCGGAGTCCCTGGAGAAGGAGGAAGCCAGCCCGAATTCCCTGGAGGAGCGGGAAGCCCCGCCAAATTCCACGGAGGAGAGGGAAGCCCCAGCGGAGGCCCCGGAGGAGGGGGAATACCCGCCAAATTTCCCAGAGGAGGGGAAAGCCCCGGCGGAGGCCCCGGAGGAAGGGGAAGCCCCGCCGAGTTTCCCATGTGAGGGGGAAGCCCCGGCGGATGCCCCGGAATAGAAGGAAGCCCCGGCGGAGGCCCCGGAGGGAGGGGAAGCCCCGGCGGAGTCCCTGGACTAGGGGGAAGCCCCGCAGAGTTTCCCGGAGGAGGGGGAAGCCCCGCAGAGTTTCCCGGAGGAGGGGGAAGCCCCGCCATATTCCCCGGAGGAGGGGGAAGCCCCGGCGGAGTCCCTGGAGGAGGGGGAAGCCCCGCCGAGTATCCCGGAGGAGGGGGAAATCCCAGCGAGTCCCTGGAGGAGGGGGAGGCCCCACCGAGTTCCCCGTAGGAGGGGGAAGCCCCGCCGAGTACCCCCAGCGAAGTCTGTGGAGGAGGTGGAAGCAACGGCGGAGTCCCTGGAGCAGTGGGAAGCCCCGGCGGAGGCCCCGGAGGAGTGGGAAGCCCCTGCTAAGTAGGAAGCCTCGGCGGAGTCCCTGGAGGAGGGGGGAAGCCCCAGAGTTCTCCGGAGGAGGGGAAAGCCCCGGCAAAGGTCCCGGAGGAGTGGGAAGCCCCGGCGGATTCCCTGGGTGAGCGGGAAGCCCCGCCGAGTTCCGCGGAGGAGAGTTAAGCCGCGGCGAAGGCCCTGGAGAAGGGGGAAGCCTTGCCGACTTTTCCGGAGGAGTGGGAAACCCCGGTTGAGGCATCGGAGGAGTGGGAAGCCCCGGTGAAGGGGGAAGCACCGGCGGAGTCCCTGGAGGAGGGGGAAGCCCCGACGAATTCCCCGGTGAAGGGGGAAGCCCCGCCGACTTTCCCGGAGGAGGGGGAAACCCTGGCGGAGGCCCCGGAGGAGTGGGATGCCCCGGAGGAGGGGGAAGCCCCGGCGAAGTCTCTGGAGGAGGAGGAAGCCGCGCCGAATTTTCCGGGGAGGAGGAAGCCACGGTGGAGTCTTTGAGGAGGGGGAAGCCCCGGAGGAGGCCCCGGAGGAGTGGAAAGCCCTGGCAGAGTGGGAAGCCCCGGCGGAGGCCCTGGAGGAGGGGGAAGCCCCACCGAGTTTCCCTGGCGGAGTCCCTGGAGGAGGGGGATGCCCCGCCGAGTTTCCCGGATGAGGGGGGAGCCCCGGCGAAGGGCTCGGATTAATGGAAATCCCCGGCGGAGGCCCCGGAGGTTTGGAAAATCCTGGCGGAGTCCCTGGTGGTGGGGGAAGCCCCGCCAAATTCCCCGGAGGAGGAGAAGCCCCGGCGAAGTCCGAGGAGGTAGGGGAAGCCCCGCCGAATATCCCGGAAGTGGGGGAAGCCCCGGCGGAGTCCCCGGAGGTAGGGGAAGCCCCTGGGTACCCCGGAGGAGGGGTAAGCCCCGAGGGAGGCCCCGGAGGAGGGAGAAACCCCGCCGAGTTTCCCGGAGGAGGGGGAAGCCCCGGCGGTGGCCCCGGAGGTGGGGGAAGCCCCGCCAAATTCCCCGGTGGAGGAGGAAGCCCCGGCGGAGGCCCCGGAGGAGCAGGAAACCCTGGCGGAGGCCCTTAAGGAGGGGGAAGCCCCGCCGAGTTCCCCGGAGGTGGAAATAGCCCCAGCGGAGTCCCTAAAGGAGGGGTTAGCCCCGCCGAGTTCCCTGTAGGAGGGGGAAGCCCCGCCAAATACCCCCGGCGGAGTCCCTGGAGGAGGGGGAAGCAACGGTCGGAGCCCCTGTTAAAGGGGGAAGCCCCGCCAAATTCCCCGGAGGAGGGGGAAGCCCCGCCGAGTTTCCCGGAGGAAGGGGAAGCCCCGGCGGAGGCCCCGGAGGTGGGGGAAGCCCCGCCGAGTTTCCCGGAGCAGTGGGAAGCCCAGGTGGAGTCTCTGGGAGGGGGGGAAGCCCCGCCAAAATCCCCGGAGGAGAGGGAAGCCCTGGCGGAGGCCCCGGAGGAGGATAAAGCCCCGGCGGAGGCCCTGGAGGGGGGGGAAGCCCCGCCGAGTTCCCCCGGCAGAGTCTTTGGAGGAGGGGGAAGCCCCGGTGGAGTCCCTGGGGGAGGGAGAAGCCCCGCCGAGTTCCCCGGGGAAGGGGGAAGCCCCGCCGAGTTCCCTGGGGGAGGGGGAGCCCCGCCTAGTTCTTCGGAGGTGGGGAAAGCCCCTGAGTTCCCCGGAGGAGGGGGAAGCCCCGCAGAGTTTCCCGGAGGAGGGGGAAGCCCCGCCATATTCCCCGGAGGAGGGAGAAGCCCCGGCGGAGTCCCTGGAGGAGGGAAAAGCCCCGCCGAGTGCCTCGAAGGTGGGGGAAGCCCAAGCGGAGTCCCTGGTGGAGGGGAAAGCCCCGCCGAGTTCCCCCGGCAGAGTCCCTGGAGGAGGGAGAAGCTACGGCAAAGTCCCTGGAGGAGGGGGAAGCCCCACAAAATTCCCCGGAGGAGGGGAGAGCCCCGTCGGAGGCCCCGGAGGAGGGGGAAGCCCCGCCGAGTTTCCCGGAAGAAGGGGAAGCCCCGGCGGTAGCCCCGGAGGTGGGGGAAGCCCCGCCGAGTTTCCCGGAGGAGGGGGAAGCCCCGGCGGAGGCTTTGGAGGAGTAGGAAGCCCCAGCGGAGGCTTCGGCGGTTTGGAAAATCCCGGCGGAGTCCCTGGAGGAGGGGGAAGCCCCGCCAAACTCCCTAGAAGAGGGGGAAGCCCCGCCGAGTTTCCAGGAGGAGGGGGAAGCCCCGGCGAAGGCCTCGATGGAGTGGGAAGCCCCGGCCGAGACTCCGGAGGTTTGGGATATCCCGGCGGAGTCCCTGGAGAAGGGGGAAGCCCCACCGAGTTTCCCTGAGGAGGGGGAAGCCCCGGAGGAGGGTTAACTCCGGCGGAGTCCCCGGTGGAGTGGGAAGCCCCGCCTGAGGACCCGGAGGTGGGGGAAGCCCCGCCGAGTTTCCCTGAGGAAAGGGAAGCCCAAGCGGAGGCCCCGGAGGAGTGGGAAGCCCAAGCAGAGGCCCCGGAGGAGGGGGAAGCCCCGGTAGAGTCCCTGGAGGAGGGGGAAGCCCCGGCGGAGGACCCGGAGGTTTCGGAAATCCCGGCGGAGACCCTGGGGGGGGGGGGGGTGAAGCCCAGGCGGTGGCCCCGGAGGTGGGGGAAGCCCCGCCAAATTTCCCAGAGGAGGGGGAAGCCCCGGCGGAGGCCCCGGAGGAGTGGGAAATCCCGGCGGAGTTTTTGGATTAGGGTGACGCCCTGCCGAATTCCCCGGTGGAGGGGGAAGCCCCGCCGAGTTTCCTGAAGGAGGGGGAAGCCCCTTCGAGTTTCTCGGAGGAGGCGGAAGCCCCTGAGTTTCCCGGTGGAGAGGGAAGCCCCGGCGGAGGCCCCGGAGGAGGGGGAAGCCCCGGCGGAGGCCCTAAAGGTTTGGAAAATCCCGGCGGAATCCCAGGAGGAGTGGGAAGCCCCGTTGAAATTCCCGGTTGAGGGGGAAGCCCCGCCGAGTTTCCCGGAGGAGAGGGAAACTCCGGCGGAGGCCCTGGAGGGATGGGAAGCCCCGGTATATTCCCCGGAGGAGGGGAAAGCACCGGTGGAGGCCCCGGAGGTGGGGGAAGCCCCGCCAAGTTTCCCGAAAGAGGGGGAAGCCCCAGCGGAGGCCCCGGAGGAGTGAGAAGCCCCAGCGGAGGCCCCGGAGGAGGAGGAAGCCCCGGCGGAGGCCCTAAAGGTTTGGAAAATCCCGGCGGAATCCCTGGAGGAGGGGGAAGCTCCGTTGAAATTCCCGGTTGAGGGGGAAGCCCCGCCGAGTTTCCCGGAGGAGAGGGAAGCTCCGGCGGTGGCCCTGGAGGGATGGGAAGCCCCGGTATATTCCCCGGCGGAGGGGAAAGCACCGGTGGAGGCCCCGGTGGTGGGGGAAGCCCCGCCAAGTTTCCCGAAAGAGGGGGAAGCCCCAGCGGAGGCCCCGGAGGAGTGAGAAGCCCCAGCGGAGGCCCCGGAGGAGGGGGAAGCCCCGCCGAAATCCTCGGAGGAGGGAGAAGCCCTGCCGAATTTCCCGGAGGAGAGGGATGCCCCGGAGGAGGGGGAAGCCCCGCCGAGTTCCCCGGATAAGGGGGAAGCCCCGGCGGAGTCCCTGGAGGAGGGGGAAGCCCCGCCAAATTTCCTGGTGGAGGGGGAAGCCCCAGCGGAGGCCCCGGAGGGGGGGGGAAGCCCCGCCGAAAACCCCGGAGGAGGGGGAAACTCTGCCGAATTTCCCGGAGGAGAGGGAACTCCGGCAGAGGCCCCGGAGGGGTGGGAAGCCCCGGAGGAGTGGGAAGCCCCGGCGCAGGGGGAAGCCCTTTCGGAGGCCCCGGTGGAGGAAGAAGCCCCGCCAAGTTTCCCGGAGGAGGGGGAAGCACCGGCGGAGGCCCCGGAGGTGGGGGAAGCCCCGCCGAGTTTCCCGGAGGAGGGGGAAGCCCCAGCGGAGGCCCCGGAGGAGTGAGAAGCCCCAGCGGAGGCCCCGGAGGAGGAGGAAGCCCCGCCGAGTTTCCCGGAGGAGAGGGATGCCCCGGAGGAGGAGGAAGCCCCACCGAGTTCCCCGGATAAGGGGAAGCCCCGGCGGAGTCCCTGGAGGAGGGGGAAGCCCCGCCGAGTTTCAAGGTGGAGGGGGAAGCCCCTGAGTTTCCCATAAGAGGGGGAAGCCCCGGCGGAGGCCCCGGAGGAGGGGGAAGCTCCGGCGGAGGCCCCTGTGGAGGGGGAAGCCCCTGAGTTTCCCGGAGGAGAGGGAAGCCCCGGCGGAGGCCCCGGAGGAGGAGGAAGCCCCGGCGGAGGCCCCGGAGGAGGGGGAAGCCCCGCCGAGTTTCTCGGAGAAGGCGGAAGCCCCGCCGAGTTTCCCGGAGAAGGGGGAAGCCCCGGCGGAGGCCCCGGAGGAGTGGGAAGCCCCGCCGAGTTTCCCGGAGTAGTGGAAAGCCTTGTCGAGTTTCTCGGAGGAGGCGGAAGCCCCTGAGTTTCCCGGTGGAGAGGGAAGCCCCGGCGGAGGCCCCGGAGGAGGGGGAAGCCCCGGCGGAGGCCCTGGAGGTTTGGAAAATCCCGGCGGAATCCCTGGAGGAGGGGGAAGCTCCGTTGAAATTCCCGGTTGAGGGGGAAGCCCCGCCGAGTTTCCCGGAGGAGAGTGAAACTCCGGCGAAGGCCCCGGAGGGATGGGAAGCCCCGGTATAGTCCCCGGAGGAGGGGGAAGCACCGGTGGAGGCCCCGGAGGTGGGGGAAGCCCCGCCGAGTTTCCCGAAAGAGGGGGAAGCCCCAGCGGAGGCCCCGGAGGTGTGAGAAGCCCCAGCGGAGGCCCCGGAGGAGGGGGAAGCCCCGCCGAAATCCCCGGAGGAGGGGAAGCCCTGCCGAATTTCCCGGAGGAGAGGGATGCCCCGGAGGAGGGGGAAGCCCCGCCGAGTTCCCCGGATAAGGGGGAAGCCCCGGCGGAGTCCCTGGAGGAGGGGGAGCCCCGCCGAGTTTCTCGGAGGAGGCGGAAGCCCCGCCGAGTTTCCCGGAGAAGGGGGAAGCCCCGGCGGAGGCCCCGGAGGAGTGGGAAGCCCCGCCGAGTTTCCCGGAGGAGTGGAAAGCCTTGTCGAGGTTCTCGGAGGAGGCGGAAGCCCCTGAGTTTCCCGGTGGAGAGGGAAGCCCCGGCGGAGGCCCCGGAGGAGGAGGAAGCCCCGGCGAAGGCCCTGGAGGTTTGGAAAATCCCGGCGGAATCCCTGGAGGAGGGGGAAGCTCCGTTGAAATTCCCGGTTGAGGGGGAAGCCCCGCCGAGTTTCCCGGAGGAGAGGGAAACTCCGGCGTAGGCCCCGGAGGGATGGGAAGCCCCGGTATAGTCCCCGGAGGAGGGGGAAGCACCGGTGGGGGCCCCGGAGGTGGGGGAAGCCCCGCCGAGTTTCCCGAAAGAGGGGAAGCCCCAGCAGAGGCCCCGGAGGAGTGAGAAGCCCCAGCGGAGGCCCCGGAGGAGGGGGAAGCCCCGCCGAAATCCCCGGAGAAGGGGGAAGCCCCGGTGGAGTCCCTGGAGGAGGGGGAAGCCCCGCCGAGTTTCCCGGAGGAGGGGAAAGCCTTGTCGAGTTTCTCGGAGGAGGCGGAAGCCCCGCCGAGGCCGAGTTTCCCGGACGAGGGGGAAGCCCCTGAGTTTCCCGGTGGAGAGGGAAGCCCCGACGGAGGCCCCGGAGAAGGGGGAAGCCCCAGCGGAGGCCCCGGAGAAGGGGGATGCCCCGGCAAAGGCCCCGGAGGTGGGGGAAGCCCCGGCGGAGGCCCTGGAGGTTTGGGAAATCCCGGCGGAATCCCTGGAGGGGGGGGGAAGCTCCGTTGAAATTCCCGGTTGAGGGGGAAGCCCAGCCGAGTTTCCCGGAGGAGAGGGAAACTCCGGCGGAGGCCCCGGAGGGATGGGAAGCCCCGGTATAGTCCCCGGAGGAGGGGGAAGCACCGGTGGAGGCCCCGGAGGTGGGGGAAGCCCCGCCGAGTTTCCCGAAAGAGGGGAAGCCCCAGCAGAGGCCCCGGAGGAGTGAGAAGCCCCAGCGGAGGCCCCGGAGGAGGGGGAAGCCCCGCCGAAATCCCCGGAGAAGGGGGAAGCCCCGGTGGAGTCTCTGGAGGAGGGGGAAGCCCCGCCGAGTTTCCTGGTGGAGGGGGAAGCCCCAGCGGAGGCCCCGGGGGAGGGGGAAGCCCCGCCGAAATCCCCGGAGGAGGGGGAAACTCTGCCGAGTTTCCCGGACGAGAGGGATGCCCATAAGAGGGGGAAGCCCCGGCGGAGGCCCCGGGGGAGGGGGAAGCCCCGGCGGAGGCCTCGGAGGGATGGGAAGCCCCGGTGGAGTCCCCGGAGCAGGGGGAAGCACCGGCGGAGGCCCCGGAGGTTTAGGAAAATCCGCCGAAATTCCCGGTCAAGGGGGAAGCCCCGCCGAATTTTCCGGAGGAGAGGGAACTCCGGTGGAGGTCCCGGAGGTGTGGGAAGCCCCGGAGGAGGGGGAAGCCCCGGCGCAGGGGGAAGCCCCGGCGGAGGCCCCGGTGGAGGGGGAAGCCCCGGAGGAGGGGGAAGCCCCGGCGGAGTCCCTGGATTATGAGGAAGCCCCGGCGGAGTCCCTGTAGGAGGGGGAAGCCCCGGCGGAGGCCCCGGAGGTCGGGGAAGCCCCGCCGAGTTTCCCGGAGTAGGGGAAAGCCCTGCCGAGTTTCCCGTAGGAGAGGGATGCCCCGGAGGAGGGGGAAGCCCCGCCGAGTTCCCCGGATAAGGGGGAAGCCCCGGCGGAGTCCCTGGAGGAGGGGGAAGCCCCGCCGAGTTTCCTGGTGGAGGGGGAAGCCCCTGAGTTTCCCATAAGAGAGGGAAGCCCCGGCGGAGGCCCCGGAGGAAGGGGAAGCCCCGGCGGAGGCCCCGGAGGAGGGGGAAGCCCCTGAGTTTTTCCGGAGGAGGGGGAAGCCCCGGTGGAGTCCCCGGAGGAGGGGGATGCACCGGCGGAGGCCCCGGAGGTGGGGGAAGCCCCGCCGAGTTTCCCGGAGGAGGGGGAAGCCCCAGAGAAGGCCCCGGAGGAGTAAAAAGCCCCAGCGGAGGCCCCGGAGGAGGGGGAAGCCCCGCCGAAATCCCCGGAGGAGGGGGAAGCCCTGCCGAGTTTCCCGGAGGAGAGGGATGCCCCGGAGGAGGGGGAAGCCCCGCCGAGTTCCCCGGATAAGGGGGAAGCCCCGGCGGAGTCCCTGGTGGAGGAGGAAGCCCCTGAGTTTCCCATCAGAGGAGGAAGCCCCGGCGGAGGCCCCGGAGGAGTAGGAAGCCCCAACGAGTTTCTCGGAGGAGGCGGATGCCCCGCCGAGTTTCCCGGAGAAGGGGGAAGCCCCGGCGGAGGCCCCGGAGGAGGGGGAAGCCCCGCCGAGTTTCCCGGAGGAGGGGAAAGCCTTGTCGAGTTTCTCGGAGGAGGCGGAAGCCCCGCCGAGGCCGAGTTTCCCGGACGAGGGGGAAGCCCCTGAGTTTCCCGGTGGAGAGGGAAGCCCCGACGGAGGCCCCGGAGAAGGGGGAAGCCCCAGCGGAGGCCCCGGAGAAGGGGGATGCCCCGGCAAAGGCCCCGGAGGTGGGGGAAGCCCCGGCGGAGGCCCTGGAGGTTTGGGAAATCCCGGCGGAATCCCTGGAGGGGGGGGGAAGCTCCGTTGAAATTCCCGGTTGAGGGGGAAGCCCAGCCGAGTTTCCCGGAGGAGAGGGAAACTCCGGCGGAGGCCCCGGAGGGATGGGAAGCCCCGGTATAGTCCCCGGAGGAGGGGGAAGCACCGGCGGAGGCCCCGGAGGTGGGGGAAGCCCCGCCGAGTTTCCCGGAAGAGGGGGAAGCCCCAGCGGAGGCCCCGGAGGAGTGAGAAGCCCCAGCGGAGGCCCCGGAGGAGGGGGAAGCCCCGCCTAAATCCCCGGAGGAGGGGGAAGCCCTGCCGAGTTCCCCGGATAAGAGGGAAGCCCCGGCGGAGTCCCTGGAGGAGGGGGAGGCCCCGCCGAGTTTTCTGGTGGAGGGGGAAGCCCCTGAGTTTCCCATAAGAGGGGGAAGCCCCGGCGGAGGCCCCGGTGGAGGGGAAAGCCCCGGCGGAGGCCCCGGAGGGATGGGAAGCCCCGGTGGAGTCCCCGGAGGAGGGGGAAGCCCCGCCGAGTTCCCCGGATAAGGGAGAAGCCCCGGCGGAGTCCCTGGAAGAGGGGGAGGCCCCGCCGAGTTTCCTGGTGGAGGGGGAAGCCCCTGAGTTTCCCATAAGAGGGGGAAGCCCCGGCGGAGGCCCCGGTGGAGGGGAAAGCCCCGGCGGAGGCCCCGGAGGGATGGGAAGCCCCGGTGGAGTCCCCGGAGGAGGGGGAAGCACCGGCGGAGGCCCCGGAGGAAAGGTGAAGTCCCGGCGGAGTCCCTGGAGGAGGAGGAAGCCCCGCCAAGTTTCCAGGAGGAGGAAGAAGCCCCGGCGGAGGCCCCGGAGGAGGGGGAAGCCCCGGTAGAGTCCCTGGAGGAGGGGGAAGCCCCGCCGAATTTCCCGGTGGAGGTGAAAGCACCGAAGAATATCCCCGGAGGAGGGGGAAGCCCCTGAGTTTCCCATAGGAGGGGGAAGCCCCGGCGGAGGCCCCGGAGGAGGGGGAAGCCCCAGCGGAGGACCCGGAGGAGGGGGAAGGCCCGCCGAATTTCCCGGAGGAGGGGGATGGCCCGGAGTAGGGGGCAGCCCCGCCGAGGTCCCCGGATAACGGGGAAGCCCCGGCGGATGCCCCGGAGGAGGGGGAAGCCCCGGCGGAGGCCCCGGAGGGATGGGAAGCCCCGGTGGAATCCCCGGAGGAGGGGGAAGCACCGGCGGAGGCCCCGGAGGTGGGGGAAGCCCCGCCGAGTTTCCCGTAGGAGGGGGAAGCCCCGGCGAAGGCCTCTGAGGAGTGGGAAGCCCCGGCGGAGTCCCTGGAGGTAGGGGAAGCTCCGCCGAATTTCTCGGTTGAGGGGGAAGCTCTGTTGAGTTTCCCGGAGGAGAGGGAAACTCCGGCGGAGGCCCCGGAGGGATAGGTAGCCGCGGAGGAGGAGGATACCCCGGCGGAGTCACTGGTGGAGGGGGAAGCCCCGGCGGAGTCCCTGGAGGAGTAAGAAGCCCCGCCGAGTTCCTCGGAGGAGGGGGAAGCCCCAGCGGAGGCCCCGGAGGGGTGAGAAGCCCCGGCGGAGGCCCCGGAGGTTTGGGAAATCCCGGCGTAATCCCTGGATTAGGGTGAAGCTCTGCCGAATTCTCCGATGGAGGGGGAAGCCCCGCCGAGTTTCCCGAAGGAGGGGGAAGCCCCGTCGAGTTTCTCGGCGGGGGCGGAAGCCCCGCCGAGTATCCTTAAAGAGGGGGAAGCCCCGGCGGAGGCCCCGTAGGTGGGGGAAGCCCCGGAGGCGCGGGAAGCCCCGGAAAAATCCCTGGAGGAGGGGGAAGCCCCCCCCGAGTTTCCCGGAGGAGGGGGAAGCCCCGGAGGAGGGGGAATCCCCGGCGGAGTCCCCGGAGGAGTGGGAAGCCCCGGAGGAGAGGGGGGCCCCGGCGGAGTCCCTAGAGGGGGGGAAGCCCCGCTGAATTCCCCGGAGTAAGGTGGGGGAAGCTCCGCCGAATTTCCCGGTTGAGGGGGAAGCCCCGTTGAGATTCCCGGAGGAGAGGGAAACTCCGGCGGAGGCCCCGGAGGGATTGGTAGCCGCGGAGGAGGGGGATACCCCGGCGGAGTCACTGGTGGAGGGGGAAGCCCCGGCGGAGTCCCTGGAGGAGTAAGAAGCCCCGCCGAGTTCCTCGGAGGAGGGGGAAGCCCCAGCGGAGGCCCCGGAGGGGTGAGAAGCCCCGGCGGAGGCCCCGGAGGTTTGGGAAATCCCGGCGTAATCCCTGGATTAGGGTGAAGCCCTGCCGAATTCTCCGATGGAGGGGGCAGCCCCGCCGAGTTCCCTGGAGGAGAGGGAAGCCCCGGAGGAGGGGAAGCCCCGCCGAGGTCCCCGGATAAGGGGGAAGCCCCGGCGGAGGCCCCGGAGGAGTGGAAAGCCCCGGCGGAGGCTTTGGAGAAGGGGGAAGCCCCGCCGAGTTTCCCTGAGGAGGGGTAGGCCCCGGTGGATGCCCCGGTGGATGAGGAAGCCCCGGCGAGGGCCCCGGAGGGAGGGGAAGCCCCGGTGGAGGCCCCGGAGGGAGGGGAAGCCCCGGCGGAGGCCCCGGAGGTTCGGGAAATCCCGGCGGAGTCCCTGGATTAGGGTGAAGCCCTGCCGAATTCCCCGGTGAAGGGAAAGGCCCCGCTGAGTTTTCCGGAGGAGGGGGAAGCCCCATCGAGCTTCCCGGAGGAGTAGGAAGCCCCGGAGGAGAGGGGGGCCCCGGCGGAGTCCCTAGAGGGGGGGGAAGCCCCGCTGAATTCCCCGGAGTAAGGTGGGGGAAGCTCCGCCGAATTTCCCGGTTGAGGGGGAAGCCCCGTTGAGATTCCCGGAGGAGAGGGAAACTCCGGCGGAGGCCCCGGAGGGATTGGTAGCCGCGGAGGAGGGGGATACCCCGGCGGAGTCACTGGTGGAGGGGGAAGCCCCGGCGGAGTCCCTGGAGGAGTAAGAAGCCCCGCCGAGTTCCTCGGAGGAGGGGGAAGCCCCAGCGGAGGCCCCGGAGGGGTGAGAAGCCCCGGCGGAGGCCCCGGAGGTTTGGGAAATCCCGGCGTAATCCCTGGATTAGGGTGAAGCCCTGCCGAATTCTCCGATGGAGGGGGCAGCCCCGCCGAGTTCCCTGGAGGAGAGGGAAGCCCCGGAGGAGAGGAAGCCCCGCCGAGGTCCCCGGATAAGGGGGAAGCCCCGGCGGAGGCCCCGGAGGAGTGGAAAGCCCCGGCGGAGGCTTTGGAGAAGGGGGAAGCCCCGCCGAGTTTCCCTGAGGAGGGGTAGGCCCCGGTGGATGCCCCGGTGGATGAGGAAGCCCCGGCGAGGGCCCCGGAGGGAGGGGAAGCCCCGGTGGAGGCCCCGGAGGGAGGGGAAGCCCCGGCGGAGGCCCCGGAGGTTCGGGAAATCCCGGCGGAGTCCCTGGATTAGGGTGAAGCCCTGCCGAATTCCCCGGTGAAGGGAAAGGCCCCGCTGAGTTTTCCGGAGGAGGGGGAAGCCCCATCGAGCTTCCCGGAGGAGGGGGAAGCCCCGTCAAGTTTTCCAGAGGAGGGGGAAGCCCCGGCGGAGGCCCCGGAGGTGAAGGAAGCCACGCCGAGTTCCCCGGAGGAGGGGGAAGCCCCGGAGGAGTCTCTGGAGAAGGGGAAGCCCCGCCAAGTTCCCCGGAGATGGGAAATGCCCCGGCGGTGTCCCTGGAGGAGGGGGAAGCCCCGCCGAGTTTCCCGGTGGAGGTGAAAGCACCGAAGAATATCCCCGGAGGAGGGGGAAGCCCCGGCGGAGGCCCCGGATGAGAGGGAAGCCCCGGCGGAGGCCCCGGAGGAGAGGGAAGCCCCGGCGGACGCCCCGGAAGAGAGGAAAGCCCCGCGGAATTCCCCGGAGGAGTTGGAAGCCCCGCCGAGTTCCCCGGAGGAGGGGGAAGCCCCGGCGGAGTGTCTGGAGGAGGGGGATCCGCTAAATTCCCCGGAGGAGGTGGTAGCCCCGGCAGAGGCCTTGGAGGAGAGGGAAGCCCCGGCGGTCGCCCTTGAGGTGTAGGATGCCCCGGCGGAGGCCCCGGTGGTTTGGGAAATCCCGGCGGAGTCCCTGGAGGAGGGGGAAGCCCCGCCGTATTCCCCGGTGGAGGGGGAAGTCCCGCCGAGTTTCCCGGAGGTTTGGGGAAACCCCGGCGGAGGCCCCGGAGGAGGGGAAAGCCCTGGCGGAGGCCCTGGAGGAGTGGGAAGCCCCGGCGGAGTCCCTGGAGGAGGGGGAAGCCCCGCGGACATTCCCGGAGGAGGGGGAGGCCCCGCCGAGTTACCCGGAGGAGAGGGAAGCCCCGGCGGAGGCCCCAGAGGAGGGGGAAGCCCCGGTGGAGTCCCTGGGGGGGGGGTGGGGGGGGAAGCCCCGGCGAGTTCTCCGGAGGAGAAGTAAGCCCCGGTAGAGTCCCTGGAGAAGGGGGAAACTTCGGCTGAGGCCCCGGAGGAGTAGGAAGCCCCGGCGGAGGCCCCGGAGGAGTGGGAAACCCCGGCGGGGGCCCCGGAGGAGGGGGAAGCCCTGGCGGAGTCCCTGGGGGAGGGAGAAGCCCCGCCGAGTTCCCTGGAGAAGGAAGAAGCCCCGGCGGAGTCCCTGGAGGAGGGGGAAGCCCCGCAAAATACCCCGGAGGAGGGGAATGCCCCACCGAGTTCCCCGGTGGAGGGGGAAGTCCCGCCGAGTTCCCCGGAGGAGAGGGAAACTCCGGCGGAGGTCCCGGAGGAGTGGGAAGCCCCGGAGGAGGGGAGAGCCCCGCCGAATTCCCCTGAGGAGGGGGAAGCCTCACCGAGTTTCCCAGAGGAGAAGAAAGCCCGCCGAGTTCCCCGGATAAGGAGGAAGCCCAGCCGGATGCCCCGGAGGAGGGGGAAGCCCCGGCGGAGTCCCAGGGGGGGGGGGAAGCCCCGCCAAATTCCACGGATGAGTGTGAAGCCCCGGTAGAGTCCCTGGAGGAGGGGGAAGTATCGCCGAGTTCCCCGAAGGAGGGGGAAGCACCGCCAAATTCCCCGGAGGAGGGGGATGCCCCGCCGAGTTCCCCGGAGTAGGTGGTAGCCCCGGCGGAGGCCCTGGAGGAGAGGGAAGCCCCGCCGAGTTCCCCGGAGAAGGGGAAAGCCCCGGAAGAGTCCCTGGAGGGGGAAGCCCCGGCGGTGGCCCCGGAGGTGGGGGAAGCCCCGCCGAGTTTCCCGGAGGAGGGGGAAGCCCCAGCGGAGGCCCCGGAGGCGTATGAAGCCCCAGGGGAGGCCCCGGAGGTTTGGGAATTCCCGGCGGGGTCCCTGGCGGAGGGGGAAGCCCTGCCGAATTCCCCGGTGGAGGGGGAAGCCCCGCCGAGTTTCCCGGAGGAGGGGGAAACTCCGGCAGAGGCCCCGGAGGAGTGGGAAGCCCCGGAGGATGGGGACGCCCAGGCGGAGTCCCTGGAGGAGGGGGAAGCCCCGGCGGAGGCCCCGGAGGTGGGGGAAGCCCCTGAGTTTCCCATAAGAGGGGGAAGCCCCGGCGGAGGCCCCGGTGGAGGGGAAAGCCCCGGCGGAGGCCCCGGAGGGATGGGAAGCCCCGGTGGAGTCCCCGGAGGAGGGGGAAGCACCGGCGGAGGCCCCGGAGGAAAGGTGAAGTCCCGGCGGAGTCCCTGGAGGAGGAGGAAGCCCCGCCAAGTTTCCAGGAGGAGGAAGAAGCCCCGGCGGAGGCCCCGGAGGAGGGGGAAGCCCCGGTAGAGTCCCTGGAGGAGGGGGAAGCCCCGCCGAATTTCCCGGTGGAGGTGAAAGCACCGAAGAATATCCCCGGAGGAGGGGGAAGCCCCTGAGTTTCCCATAGGAGGGGGAAGCCCCGGCGGAGGCCCCGGAGGAGGGGGAAGCCCCAGCGGAGGACCCGGAGGAGGGGGAAGGCCCGCCGAATTTCCCGGAGGAGGGGGATGGCCCGGAGTAGGGGGCAGCCCCGCCGAGGTCCCCGGATAACGGGGAAGCCCCGGCGGATGCCCCGGAGGAGGGGGAAGCCCCGGCGGAGGCCCCGGAGGGATGGGAAGCCCCGGTGGAATCCCCGGAGGAGGGGGAAGCACCGGCGGAGGCCCCGGAGGTGGGGGAAGCCCCGCCGAGTTTCCCGTAGGAGGGGGAAGCCCCGGCGAAGGCCTCTGAGGAGTGGGAAGCCCCGGCGGAGTCCCTGGAGGTAGGGGAAGCTCCGCCGAATTTCTCGGTTGAGGGGGAAGCTCTGTTGAGTTTCCCGGAGGAGAGGGAAACTCCGGCGGAGGCCCCGGAGGGATAGGTAGCCGCGGAGGAGGAGGATACCCCGGCGGAGTCACTGGTGGAGGGGGAAGCCCCGGCGGAGTCCCTGGAGGAGTAAGAAGCCCCGCCGAGTTCCTCGGAGGAGGGGGAAGCCCCAGCGGAGGCCCCGGAGGGGTGAGAAGCCCCGGCGGAGGCCCCGGAGGTTTGGGAAATCCCGGCGTAATCCCTGGATTAGGGTGAAGCTCTGCCGAATTCTCCGATGGAGGGGGAAGCCCCGCCGAGTTTCCCGAAGGAGGGGGAAGCCCCGTCGAGTTTCTCGGCGGGGGCGGAAGCCCCGCCGAGTATCCTTAAAGAGGGGGAAGCCCCGGCGGAGGCCCCGTAGGTGGGGGAAGCCCCGGAGGCGCGGGAAGCCCCGGAAAAATCCCTGGAGGAGGGGGAAGCCCCCCCCGAGTTTCCCGGAGGAGGGGGAAGCCCCGGAGGAGGGGGAATCCCCGGCGGAGTCCCCGGAGGAGTGGGAAGCCCCGGAGGAGAGGGGGGCCCCGGCGGAGTCCCTAGAGGGGGGGAAGCCCCGCTGAATTCCCCGGAGTAAGGTGGGGGAAGCTCCGCCGAATTTCCCGGTTGAGGGGGAAGCCCCGTTGAGATTCCCGGAGGAGAGGGAAACTCCGGCGGAGGCCCCGGAGGGATTGGTAGCCGCGGAGGAGGGGGATACCCCGGCGGAGTCACTGGTGGAGGGGGAAGCCCCGGCGGAGTCCCTGGAGGAGTAAGAAGCCCCGCCGAGTTCCTCGGAGGAGGGGGAAGCCCCAGCGGAGGCCCCGGAGGGGTGAGAAGCCCCGGCGGAGGCCCCGGAGGTTTGGGAAATCCCGGCGTAATCCCTGGATTAGGGTGAAGCCCTGCCGAATTCTCCGATGGAGGGGGCAGCCCCGCCGAGTTCCCTGGAGGAGAGGGAAGCCCCGGAGGAGGGGAAGCCCCGCCGAGGTCCCCGGATAAGGGGGAAGCCCCGGCGGAGGCCCCGGAGGAGTGGAAAGCCCCGGCGGAGGCTTTGGAGAAGGGGGAAGCCCCGCCGAGTTTCCCTGAGGAGGGGTAGGCCCCGGTGGATGCCCCGGTGGATGAGGAAGCCCCGGCGAGGGCCCCGGAGGGAGGGGAAGCCCCGGTGGAGGCCCCGGAGGGAGGGGAAGCCCCGGCGGAGGCCCCGGAGGTTCGGGAAATCCCGGCGGAGTCCCTGGATTAGGGTGAAGCCCTGCCGAATTCCCCGGTGAAGGGAAAGGCCCCGCTGAGTTTTCCGGAGGAGGGGGAAGCCCCATCGAGCTTCCCGGAGGAGTAGGAAGCCCCGGAGGAGAGGGGGGCCCCGGCGGAGTCCCTAGAGGGGGGGGAAGCCCCGCTGAATTCCCCGGAGTAAGGTGGGGGAAGCTCCGCCGAATTTCCCGGTTGAGGGGGAAGCCCCGTTGAGATTCCCGGAGGAGAGGGAAACTCCGGCGGAGGCCCCGGAGGGATTGGTAGCCGCGGAGGAGGGGGATACCCCGGCGGAGTCACTGGTGGAGGGGGAAGCCCCGGCGGAGTCCCTGGAGGAGTAAGAAGCCCCGCCGAGTTCCTCGGAGGAGGGGGAAGCCCCAGCGGAGGCCCCGGAGGGGTGAGAAGCCCCGGCGGAGGCCCCGGAGGTTTGGGAAATCCCGGCGTAATCCCTGGATTAGGGTGAAGCCCTGCCGAATTCTCCGATGGAGGGGGCAGCCCCGCCGAGTTCCCTGGAGGAGAGGGAAGCCCCGGAGGAGAGGAAGCCCCGCCGAGGTCCCCGGATAAGGGGGAAGCCCCGGCGGAGGCCCCGGAGGAGTGGAAAGCCCCGGCGGAGGCTTTGGAGAAGGGGGAAGCCCCGCCGAGTTTCCCTGAGGAGGGGTAGGCCCCGGTGGATGCCCCGGTGGATGAGGAAGCCCCGGCGAGGGCCCCGGAGGGAGGGGAAGCCCCGGTGGAGGCCCCGGAGGGAGGGGAAGCCCCGGCGGAGGCCCCGGAGGTTCGGGAAATCCCGGCGGAGTCCCTGGATTAGGGTGAAGCCCTGCCGAATTCCCCGGTGAAGGGAAAGGCCCCGCTGAGTTTTCCGGAGGAGGGGGAAGCCCCATCGAGCTTCCCGGAGGAGGGGGAAGCCCCGTCAAGTTTTCCAGAGGAGGGGGAAGCCCCGGCGGAGGCCCCGGAGGTGAAGGAAGCCACGCCGAGTTCCCCGGAGGAGGGGGAAGCCCCGGAGGAGTCTCTGGAGAAGGGGAAGCCCCGCCAAGTTCCCCGGAGATGGGAAATGCCCCGGCGGTGTCCCTGGAGGAGGGGGAAGCCCCGCCGAGTTTCCCGGTGGAGGTGAAAGCACCGAAGAATATCCCCGGAGGAGGGGGAAGCCCCGGCGGAGGCCCCGGATGAGAGGGAAGCCCCGGCGGAGGCCCCGGAGGAGAGGGAAGCCCCGGCGGACGCCCCGGAAGAGAGGAAAGCCCCGCGGAATTCCCCGGAGGAGTTGGAAGCCCCGCCGAGTTCCCCGGAGGAGGGGGAAGCCCCGGCGGAGTGTCTGGAGGAGGGGGATCCGCTAAATTCCCCGGAGGAGGTGGTAGCCCCGGCAGAGGCCTTGGAGGAGAGGGAAGCCCCGGCGGTCGCCCTTGAGGTGTAGGATGCCCCGGCGGAGGCCCCGGTGGTTTGGGAAATCCCGGCGGAGTCCCTGGAGGAGGGGGAAGCCCCGCCGTATTCCCCGGTGGAGGGGGAAGTCCCGCCGAGTTTCCCGGAGGTTTGGGGAAACCCCGGCGGAGGCCCCGGAGGAGGGGAAAGCCCTGGCGGAGGCCCTGGAGGAGTGGGAAGCCCCGGCGGAGTCCCTGGAGGAGGGGGAAGCCCCGCGGACATTCCCGGAGGAGGGGGAGGCCCCGCCGAGTTACCCGGAGGAGAGGGAAGCCCCGGCGGAGGCCCCAGAGGAGGGGGAAGCCCCGGTGGAGTCCCTGGGGGGGGGTGGGGGGGGAAGCCCCGGCGAGTTCTCCGGAGGAGAAGTAAGCCCCGGTAGAGTCCCTGGAGAAGGGGGAAACTTCGGCTGAGGCCCCGGAGGAGTAGGAAGCCCCGGCGGAGGCCCCGGAGGAGTGGGAAACCCCGGCGGGGGCCCCGGAGGAGGGGGAAGCCCTGGCGGAGTCCCTGGGGGAGGGAGAAGCCCCGCCGAGTTCCCTGGAGAAGGAAGAAGCCCCGGCGGAGTCCCTGGAGGAGGGGGAAGCCCCGCAAAATACCCCGGAGGAGGGGAATGCCCCACCGAGTTCCCCGGTGGAGGGGGAAGTCCCGCCGAGTTCCCCGGAGGAGAGGGAAACTCCGGCGGAGGTCCCGGAGGAGTGGGAAGCCCCGGAGGAGGGGAGAGCCCCGCCGAATTCCCCTGAGGAGGGGGAAGCCTCACCGAGTTTCCCAGAGGAGAAGAAAGCCCGCCGAGTTCCCCGGATAAGGAGGAAGCCCAGCCGGATGCCCCGGAGGAGGGGGAAGCCCCGGCGGAGTCCCAGGGGGGGGGGGAAGCCCCGCCAAATTCCACGGATGAGTGTGAAGCCCCGGTAGAGTCCCTGGAGGAGGGGGAAGTATCGCCGAGTTCCCCGAAGGAGGGGGAAGCACCGCCAAATTCCCCGGAGGAGGGGGATGCCCCGCCGAGTTCCCCGGAGTAGGTGGTAGCCCCGGCGGAGGCCCTGGAGGAGAGGGAAGCCCCGCCGAGTTCCCCGGAGAAGGGGAAAGCCCCGGAAGAGTCCCTGGAGGGGGAAGCCCCGGCGGTGGCCCCGGAGGTGGGGGAAGCCCCGCCGAGTTTCCCGGAGGAGGGGGAAGCCCCAGCGGAGGCCCCGGAGGCGTATGAAGCCCCAGGGGAGGCCCCGGAGGTTTGGGAATTCCCGGCGGGGTCCCTGGCGGAGGGGGAAGCCCTGCCGAATTCCCCGGTGGAGGGGGAAGCCCCGCCGAGTTTCCCGGAGGAGGGGGAAACTCCGGCAGAGGCCCCGGAGGAGTGGGAAGCCCCGGAGGATGGGGACGCCCAGGCGGAGTCCCTGGAGGAGGGGGAAGCCCCGGCGGAGGCCCCGGAGGTGGGGGAAGCCCCGCCGAGTTTCCCAGAGGAGGGGGAAGCCCCAGCGGAGGCCCCGGAGGAGTGAGAAGCCACGGCAGAGGCCCCGGAGGTTTGGGAAATCCCGGCGGAGTCTCTGGAGGAGGGTGAAGCCCCTGAGTTTCCCGGAGGAGGGGTAGGCCCCTGCGGATGCCCCGGAGGATGGGGAAGCCCCGGCGGAGGCCCCGGAGGAGTGGGAAGCCCCGGCGGAGGCCCCGGAGGAGTGGAAAGCCCCGGCGGATTCCCTGGTGAAGGGGGAAGCCCCGCCGAGTTTCCTGGAGGAGATGGAAGCCCCGGCGGAGGCCCCCCAGTAAACACAAAACGGCTGGCCGACGTCGTGCCAAAGTGGGCAGAAAGTATTATCCAGCATCGGCCCAGCGTTGGCCAAAAGCAAATGTCCAGCATCGCGCCAGTAAAAATGTGTCACACCTGCCTTCATCGGCCCGGTGCTGGCTGGCCAGCATGTCGGCTCGGTGAAGGACTGGCTGCATGGGGCCAGTAAGATGCCGACACCAGGCCAGCAGCAAGCCTTCACCGTGCCGCCGCGGTAGTCCATCATCTAGCCATTACTTTGCCTGCACTATGCCGTTGCTATACAATCAGTGACAATCGGCCACGGACAAAATTATGATTCGAGAAAATGAAAATAATTGTACATGGATGGGTTTTTCAATTAGACAATTTCGCGCTGCAAGTGGTGGAAGGAAATTCATTGCTCTACTTTTTCACCGTTGCGAAAATCGACTTCATTAATTGGAGCTGGCCGGTTTTGAACTGGGTACCCCTCGATCCGTAGGCTGAAGACTTGACGATTGCGCTGCTGACACCTGTGATATATGAACGTGATTTTAATGTATACCATCTCCCCAGTTATGTTTTGAAATTGAGGTTAACGCCTAGGGTGAAACCATCAAAAGCTAGACTTAAAAATGAATATAATGCCAGTACTTGTATAATTCGATGTTTATGGCATGAGCATCCTGGACCTGATTCGCTTGAAATATATGGGTAGGTAATGGCAGGCTGACAGTGCCGCGAAAACAATATGCCGCCGATACGATGCCTGCACCGATGACGACACGTAAAATTACGTCGGCCGTGAGCAGGCCAGCCAATGTCTGGTTGGGATTGGCAAAGTGGTGGCTCTTGTGGCCTCGAGTATGATGGCCAAGCTACGTACAAGCGGCATTGGGCCAGCGCACGCTGGCCTGCACCATGCCGACGCGCTGGCCTGCCATCACTTTGCCAATGCCTTGCCGGCGCAGTTGGCAATGTGATGGCCTGCCACTGTTAAGCCAGCACACACTGGCCTGCACCTCGCCGACGCGCTGGCCAGCCAACACTTTGCCAATGCCTTGCCGGCGCCGTTAGCAATGTGTTGGCCTGCCACTGTTAAGCCAGCACACACTGGCCTGCACTTCGCCGACGCGCTGGCCAGCCAACACTTTGCCAATGCCTTGCCGGCGCCGTTGGCAATATGATGGCCTGCCACTGTTAAGCCAGCACACACTGGCTTGCACTTCGCCGACGCGCTGGCCAGCCAACACTTTGCCAATGCCTTGCCAGCGCCGTTGGCAAAGTGTTGGCCTGCCACTGTTGGGCTAGCACTGGAATAGCAGTGGCAGGCCAACGGTCGAGGGACGTCGGCAGAGTTTCATGCCGCCAGCATTGACCCGATACTAATGGACGATAGGTTGCCGCCAGGCAGCACTTTGCCAACAGTGGATGCGTCATGCCAGAATGATGCCATCATGTTGCCGACAGTTTGAGTTTACTGGGCAGGGACTCCGCCGGGGCTTCCCCCTCCCCCGGGAAACTCGGCGGGGCTTCCCCCACCCCCGGGAAACTCGGTGGGGCTTCCCCCTCCTCCGGGGCCTCCGCCGGGGCTTCCATCTCCTCCGGGGCCTCCGCCGGGGCTTTTCCCTCCTCCAGGGACTCCACCGGGGCTTAACCCTCCTCCGCGGCCTCAGCCGGGGCTTCCCCCTCCTCCGGGGCCAACGCCGGGGCTTTCCCCTCCTCCGGAGACACCGCCGGGGCTTCTCCCTCCTCCGGGGCCTCCTCCGGGGCTTCCACCTCCTCCGGGAATCTCGACGGGGCTTCCCCCACCTTCGGGGACTCCGCCGGGGCTTCCCTCTCCTCCGGGGCCTCCGCCGGGGCTTCCCCCACCTCCGGGTAACTCGGCGGGGCTTCCCTCTCCTCCGGGGAACTCGGCGGGGCTACCCACTCCTCCGAGGCCTCCGCCGGGGCTTCCTCCTCCTCCAGGGACTCCGCCGTGGATTCCATCTCCTCCTGGAAACTCGGCGGGGCTTCCCCCTCCTCCGGGAAATTCGGCGGGGCTTCTCCCACCTCCGGGGAACTCGACGGGGTTTCCCCCTCCTCGAGGGACTCCACCGGGGCTTCCCCCTCCTCCGGGGCATCTGCCGGGGCTTCTCCCTCTACCAGGGACTCTACCGGGGCTTCCACCTCCTCCGGGAAGCTCGGCGGGGCATCCCCCTCTTCAGGGGCCTCCGCAGGGGCTTCCCTCTCTTCCAGAAAACCCGGCGGGGCTTCCCCCTCCACCAGGGACTCCGCCGGGGCTTCCATCTCGTCCGGGGAACTCGCCGGGGCATCCCCCTCCTCCGGGGCCTCTGCCGGGGCTTCCCCCTCCATCGGGGCCTCCGCCGGGGCCTCCGCCGGGGCTTCCCCCTCCTCCAGGGACTCCGCCGGGGATTCCTTCTCCTACGGGAAACTCGGAAGGGCTTCTCCCGCCCCCGGGGTCTCCGCCGGGGCTTCCCCCTCTTCCGGGACACTCGGCGGGGCTTCCCCCTCCACCAGGGACTCCGCCGGGGCTTCCCCTTCCTCCGGGGAACTCGCCGGGGCATCCCCCTTCTCCGGGGTCTCCGCCGGGGCTCCCACCTCCTCCGGGATGCTCGGCGGGGCTTCCCCCTCCTCAGGGGCCTCGGCCGAGGCTTCTCCCACTTTCGAGACATTCGGCGGGGCTTCCGCCACCACCAGGGACTCCGCCGGGGCTTCCCCCTCCTCCGGGGAACTCGCCGGGGCATCCGCCTCCTCCGGGGCATCCGCCGGGGCTCCCCCCTCCAACAGGGACTTCACTGGGGCTTCCCCTCCTCCAGGGACACCGCCGGGGCTTCCTTCTCCTCCGGGGAACTCGGCAGGGCTTCTTCCTCCTCCAGGGACTCCGCATGAGCTTCCTCCTACTCCTTGGAACTCGGCAGGGCATCCCCCCCCCTCCGCGGCCTCAGCCAGGGCTTCACCCTTCTACAGGGACACTCGGTGGGGCTTCCCCCTTCTCCGAGTAACTTGGCGGTGCTTCCCCCTCCTCCAGGGCATCCGCCGGGGCTTCCCTCCCCTCCGGGGCCTCCGCCGGGGCTTCCTACTCCTCCAGGGACTCTACCGGGGCTTCGCCCTCCTCCGGGAAACGCGGCGGGGCCACCGCCGGGGCTTCTACCGGGGACGCCGGGGCGCCGGGGGCCGGGGCGTCCCTCTACCAGGGACTCTACCGGGGCTTCCCCCTCCTCCGGGGCTTTCCACTCCTCCGGGGCCTCCGCCGGGGCTTCCCCCATCTCCGGGGAAATCAAGGGCTTTCCCCTCCTCCGGGGAACTCGGCTGGGCTTCCCCCTCCCCTGGGAGACTCGGCGGGGCTTTCCCCTCCTCCGGGGCCTCCGCCGGTGCTTCCCTCTCCTCCGGGGCCTCCGCCGGGGCTTCCCCCACCTCCAGGGACTCTGCCAGGGCTTCCCCCTCCTCGGGGGCCTCTGCCGGGGCTTCCCCCTCCTCCGGGAAACTCGGCGGGTTTTCCCCCTCTTTCAGGGACTCCGCCGGGACTTCCCCCTCCTCCGGGGCTTCCCCTTCCACCAGGGTCTCCGCCGGGGCTTCCCCCTCCCCCGGGAAATTCGGCGGGACTTCAAATTCCTCCGGGGCCTCCGTTCGGGCCTCTTCCTCCTTCGGGAAACTCGGCGGGGCTTCCCCCATTCCCGGGAAACTCGGTGGGGCTTCCCCCTCCTCCGGAGCCTCCGCCGGGGCTTTCCCCTCCTCCGGGGCCTCCGCCGGGGCTTGCCCCTCCTCCAGGGACTCCACCGGGGCTTAACCCTCCTCCGCGGCCTCAGCCGGGGCTTTCCCCTCCTCCGGGGCCACCGCCGGGGCTTCCACCTCCTCCGGGGACTCCGCCAGGGCTTCCTCCTCCCCGGGGACCTCCGCCGGGGCTTTCCCTTCCTACGGGAAACTCGGCGGGGCTTCCCTCTCCTCCGGGGAACTTGGGGGGGCTACCCACTCCCCCGTGGCCTCCGCCGGTGCTTCCTTCTCCTCCAGGGACTCCGACGTGGATTCCTTCTACTCCTGGAAACTCGGCGGGGCTTCCCCCTCCTCCGGGAAATTCGGTGGGGCTTCCCCCTCCTCCGGGAAACTCGGCGGGGCTTCCCCCTCCGCCAGGGACTCCGCCGGGGCTTCCCCCTCCTCCGGGGCCTCCGCCGGGGCTTTCCCTCCTCCAAGGAACTCGGGGGGGCTTCCCCCTCCTCCTGGAACTCCGGACGGGGCTACCCCCTCCTCTAGGGCCTTCACCGGGGCTTCCCCCCCCCCTCCGGGAAACACGGCGGGGCTACAGCCTCTTCTAGGAACTCCGCCGGGGCTTCCCCCTCCCCCGGGGAACTCGGCGGGGCTTCCCCCACCTCCGGGGAATTTGGCAGAGCTTTCCCCTCCTCCGGGCTTCCCTTCTAATCCGACCCCTCCGCTGGGGCTTCCCACTCCTCCTGGGAACTCGGCGGGGCTGCATCGGAGGAGTGGGAAGCCCCGGTGAAGGGGGAAGCACCGGCGGAGTCCCTGGAGGAGGGGGAAGCGCCGACGAATTCCCCGGTGAAGGGGGGAGCCCCGCCGACTTTCCCGGAGAAGGGGGAAACCCTGGCGGAGGCCCCGGAGGAGTGGGATGCCCCGGTGGAGGGGGAAGCCCCGGCGGAGTCTCTGGAGGAGGAGGAAGCCGCGCCGAATTTTCCGGGGAGGAGGAAGCCACGGTGGAGTCTTTGAGGAGGGGGAAGCCCCGGAGGAGGCCCCGGAGGAGTGGAAAGCCCTGGCAGAGTGGGAAGCCCCGGCGGAGGCCCTGGAGGAGGGGGAAGCCCCACCGAGTTTCCCTCGCGGAGTCCCTGGAGGAGGGGGATGCCCCGCCGAGTTTCCTGGATGAGGGGGGAGCCCCGGCGAAGGGCTCGGAGGAATGCAAATCCCCGGCGGAGGCCCCGAAAGTTTGGGAAATCCTGGCGGAGTCCCTGGAGGTGGGGGAAGCCCCGCCAAATTCCCCGGAGGAGGAGAAGCCCCGGCGAAGTCCGAGGAGGTAAGAAAGCCCCGCCGAATATCCCGGAGGTGGGGGAAGCCCCGGCGGAGTCCCCGGAGGTAGGGGAAGCCCCTGGGTACCCCGGAGGAAGGGTAAGCCCCGAGGGAGGCCCCGGAGGAGGGAGAAACCCCGCCGAGTTTCCCGGAGGAGGGGGAAGCCCCGGCGGTGGCCCCGGAGGTGGGGGAAGCCCCGCTAAATTCCCCGGTGGAGGAGGAAGCCCCGGCGGAGGCCCCGGAGGAGCAGGAAACCCTGGCGGAGGCCCTTGAGGAGGGGGAAGCCCCGCCGAGTTCCCCGGAGGTGGAAGAAGCCCCAGCGGAGTCCCTAAAGGAGGGGTTAGCCCCGCCGAGTTCCCTGTAGGTGGGGGAAGCCCCGCCAAATACCCCCGGCGGAGTCCCTGGAGGAGGGGGAATTAACGGTCGGAGCCCCTGTTAAAGGGGGAAGCCCCGCCAAATTCCCCGGAGGAGGGGGAAGCCCCGCCGAGTTTCCCGGAGGAAGGGGAAGCCCCGGCGGAGGCCCCGGAGGTGGGGGAAGCCCCGCCGAGTTCCCCGGAGCAGTGGGAAGCCCAGGTGGAGTCTCTGGGAGGGGGGGAAGCCCCGCCAAAATCCCTTGAGGAGAGGGAAGCCCTGGCGGAGGCCCCGGAGGAGGATTAAGCCCCGGCGGAGGCCCTGGAGGAGGGGGAAGCCCCGCCGAGTTCCCCCGGCAGAGTCTTTGGAGGAGGGGGAAGCCCCGGTGGAGTCCCTGGGGGAGGGAGAAGCCCCGCCGAGTTCCCCGGGGAAGGGGGAAGCCCCGCCGAGTTCCCCGGGGGAGGGGGAGCCCCGCCTAGTTCTTCGGAGGTGGGGGAAGCCCCTGAGTTCCCCGGAGGAGGGGGAAGCCCCGCAGAGTTTCCCGGAGGAGGGGGAAGCCCCACCATATTCCCCGGAGGAGGGAGAAGCCCCGGCGGAGTCCCTGGAGGAGGGAAAAGCCCCGCCGAGTGCCTCGGAGGTGGAAGAAGCCCAAGTGGAGTCCCTGGTGGAGGGGAAAGCCCCGCCGAGTCCCCCCGGCAGAGTCCCTGGAGGAGGGAGAAGCAACGGCAAAGTCCCTGGAGGAGGGAGAAGCCCCACAAAATTCCCCGGAGGAGGGGAGAGCCCCGGCGGAGGCCCCGGAGGAGGGGGAAGCCCCGCCGAGTTTCCCGGAAGAAGAAGAAGCCCCGGCGGTAGCCCGGAGGTGGGGGAAGCCCCGCCGAGTTTCCCGGAGGAGGGGGAAGCCCCGGCGGAGGCTTTGGAGGAGTAGGAAGCCCCAGCGGAGGCTTCGGCGGTTTGGGAAATCCCGGCGGAGTCCCTGGAGGAGGGGGAAGCCCCGCCAAACTCCCTAGAAGAGGGGGAAGCCCCGCCGAGTTTCCAGGAGGAGGGGGAAGCCCCGGCGAAGGCCTCGATGGAGTGGGAAGCCCCGGCCGAGGCTCCGGAGGTTTGGGATATCCCGGCGGAGTCCCTGGAGAAGGGGGAAGCCCCGCCGAGTTCCCCGGAGGTGGGGGATGCCTCGGCGGTTTCCTTGGAGGAAGGGGAAGCCCCGCCGAGTTCCCCGGAGGAGGGGGAAAACCCGACGAGTTTCCCGGAGGAGAGGGAAGCCCCGGCGGAGGCCCCGGTGGAGGTAGAATACTCGCCGAGTACCCCCGGCGGAGTCCTTGGAGGAGAGGGAAGCAACGGCGGGGTCCCTGGAGGAGGGGGAAGCCCCGCCGTGTTTTCCGGAGGAGGGGGAAGCTCCGGCGGAGGCCCCTGAGTTTTGGGAAATCCCGGCGGAGTCCCTGGATGAGGGGGAAGCCCCGCCAGGTTCCCCGGAGGAGGGGGAAGCCCCGCCGAGTACCCCCGGCGGAGTCCCTGGAGGAGGGGGAAGCAACGGCGGAGTCCTTGGAGGAGGGGGAAGCCCCGCCGAGTTCTTCGGAGGTGGGGGAAGCCACTGAGTTCCCCGGAGAAGGAGAAAGCCCCGGTGGGGGCCCCGGAGAAGGTGGAAGCCCCGGCGGAGGCCCCGGAGAAGGGGGAAGCCCCGGCGGAGGCCCCGGAGGAGGGGGAAGCCCCGCCAAATTTTCCAGAGGAGGGGAAAGCCCCGGCGGAGGCCCCGGAAAAAAAGGGAAAGCCCCGCCGAGTTTCCCATGGGAGGGGGAAGCCCCGGCGGATGCCCCGGAATAGAAGGAAGCCCCGGCGGAGTCCCTGGAGGAGGGGGAAACCCCGCCGAATTTACCGGAGGAGGGGGAAGCCACGGTAGAGTCCCTGGAGATGGGGGAAGCCCCGGTGGAGGCCCCGGAGGAGTGGGTAGCCCCGGCGGAGTGGGAAGCCCCGGCGGATTCCCTGGTGGAGGGGGTAGCCCCGCCGACTTCCCCGGAGGAGGGGAAAGCCCCGGCGGAGGCCCCGATGAAGGGGGAAGCCCCGGTGGAGGCCCCGGAGGTAAGGGAAGCCCAGGCGGAGGCCCCGGAGGAGGGGGAAGCCCCGGGGGAGTCCTTGGAGGAGGGGGAAGCTCCGGAGGTGGCCCCGGAGGTGAGGGAAGCCCCGGCGGAGTCCCTGGAGAAGGAGGAAGCCCCGCCGAGTTCCCCGGAGAAGGAGGAAGCCCCGGTGGGGGCCCCGGAGAAGGGGGAAGCCCCGGCGGAGGCCCCAGAGAAGGGGGAAGCCCCGGCGGAGGCCCCGGAGGAGGGGGAAGCCCCGCCAAATTTTCCAGAGGAGGGGAAAGCCCCGGCGGAGGCCCCGGAGAAAGGGGAAGCCCCGCCGAGTTTCCCATGGAAGGGGGAAGCCCCGGCGGATGCCCCGGAATAGAAGGAAGCCCCAGCGGAGTCCCTGGAGGAGGGGGTAACCCCGTCGAGTTCCCCGGTGAAGTGGGAAGCCCCGCCGAATTCCCCGGAGGAGGGGGAAGCCCCGCAGAGTTTCCCGGAGAAGGGGAAATCCCCAGCGGAGTCCCTGGAGAAGGAGGACGCCAGGCCGAATTCCCTGGAGGAGCGGGAAGCCCCGCCGAGTTCCCCGGAGGAGAAGAAAGCCCCGGCGGGGGCCCCGGAGGAGTGGGAAGTCCCGGAGAAGGGGAAAGCCCCGGCGGTGTCCCTGGAGGAGGGGGAAGCCCCGCCGAATTCACTGGAGGAGGGGGAAGCCACGGTAGAGTCCCTGGAGATGGGGGAAGCCCCGGTGGAGGCCTCGTAGGAGTGGGTAGCCCCGGCGGAGTGGGAAGCCCCGGCGGAATCCCTGGAGAAGGGAGAAGCCCCGCCGAGTTCCCCGGGGGAGGGGAAAGCCCCGGCGGAGGCCCCGGTAGAGGGGGAAGCCCCGGTGGAGGCCTAGGAGGTAAGGGAAGCCCCGGCGGAGGCCCCGGCGGAGGGGGAAGCCCCGTCGAAATCCCTGGAGGAGGGGGATGCTCCAGCGGAGGCCTCGGAGGAGAGGGAAGCCCCTTCGGAGTTCCTGGAGGAGGGGGAAGCCCCGGCGGAGGCCCCGGTAGAGGGGGAAGCCCCGGTGGAGGCCTAGGAGGTAAGGGAAGCCCCGGCGGAGGCCCCGGCGGAGGGGGAAGCCCCGTCGAAATCCCTGGAGGAGGGGGATGCTCCAGCGGAGGCCCCGGAGGTAAGGGAAGCCCTGGCGGTGGCCCCGGATACGGGGGAAGCCCCGCCGAGTGACCCGGAGGAGGGGGAAGTCCCGGCGGAGGCCCTGGAGGAGGGGGAAGCCCCGCCAAGTACCCCCGGCGGAGGGTGGAAGCCCCAGCGGAGGCCCCGGGGAAGGGGAAAGCCCCGGCGGAGGCCCCGATGGAGGAGAAAGCCCCGGTAGAGGCCCTGGAGGTAAGGGAAGGCCCGGGCGGTGGCCCTAGAGGAAGGGAAAGGCCCGGCGGAGGGCCCGGAGGAGTGGGAAGCCCCGGCGGAATCCCTGGAGGAGGGGAAAGCCTCGCCGAGTTCCCCGGAGGAGGGGGAACCCCTGTTAAATTCCCCGGAGGAGGGGTAAGCCCCGGCGGAGTCCCTGGAGAAGGAGTAAGCCAGGCCGATTTCCCTGGAGGAGCGGAAAGCCCCGCCGAGTTCCCCGGAGGAGAGTGAAGCCCCGGCGGTGGCCCTGGAGGAGGGGGAATTCCCGGAGAAGGGGGAAGCCCCGGCGGAGGCACTGGAGGAGGGGGAAGCCCCGCCGAGTTCCCCCGGCAGAGTATCTGGAGGAGGGGGAAGCCCCAGCGGAGTCCCTGGAGGGGGGTGGAAGCACCGCCGAGTTTCCCGGGGGTGGGGGAAGCCCCGCCTTGTTCTTCGGAGGTGGGGGAAGATCCTGAGTTCCCCGGAGGAGTGCACCGGCGGAGGCTCCGGAGGAGGGGAAAGCCCCAACGGAGTCCCTGGAAGAGGGGGAAGCCCCGCAGAGTTTCCCGGAGGAGGGGGAACCCCCGCCATATTCCCCGGAGGAGGGGGCCCCGGCGGAGTCCCTGGAGGAGGGGGAAGCCCCGCCGAGTTTCCCGGAGGAGGGGGAAGACCCGGCGGAGGCCCCGGTGGTTTGGGAAATCCCGGCGGAGTCCCGGGAGGAGGGGGAAGCCCCGCCGAATTCCCCGGTGAAGGGGGAAGCCCCGCCGACTTTCCCGGAGGAGGGGGAAACCCCGCTGAGTTCCCCGTAGGAGGTGGAAGCCCCGCCGAGTACCCCCGGCGGAGTCCCTGGAGAAGGGGGAAGCAACGGCGGAGTCCCTGGAGGAAGGAGAAGTCAGGCCGAATTCCCTGGAGGAGCGGGAAGCCCCGCCGAGTTCCCCGGAGGAGGGGGAAACCCCATCGGCGGCCCCGGAGGTGTGGGAAGTCCCGGAGAAGGGGGAAGCCCCGGCGGAGGCCCTGGAGGGGGGGAAGCCCCGTCGAGTTTCCCGGGGGAGGGGGAAGCCCCGCCTAGTTCTTCGGGGGTGGGGGAAGCACCTGAGTTCCCCGGAGGAGGGGGAAGCCCCGGTGGAGGCCCCGGTGGAGAAGGAAGCCCCGGCGGAGGCCCCGGAGGAGGGGAAAGCCCCGGCGGAGTCCCTGGAGGAGGGGGAAGCCCCGCAGAGTTTCCCGGAGGAGGGGAAAGCCCCGTGAGTTTCCCGGAGGAGGGGAAAGCCCCGCCATATTCCCCGGAGGAGGGCCCCGGCGGAGGCCCCGGAGGAGAGGGAAGCCCCTGTGGTGGCCCCGGGAGAGGGGTAAGATCCGGTGGAGGCCCCGGAGGTAAGGAAAGCCCCTGGCGGAGGCCCCGGAGGAGGGGGAAGCCCCGTGGGAGTCCTTGGAGGAGGGGGAAGCCCCGCTGAGTTCCCCGGAGAAGAGGGATGCCCCAGTGGAGGCCCCGGAGGAGTAGGAAGCCCCGGCTAAGTGGGAAGACCCGGCGGATTCCCTGGAGGAGGGGGAAGCCCCGCCTACTTCCCCGGAGGAGGGGGAAGACCCGGCGGAGGCCCCGGAGGAGGGGAAAGCCCCAGCGGAGGCCCCGAAGGAGGCGAAAGCCCCGGCGGAGGCCCCGGGAGAAGGAGAAGACCCGGTGGAGGCCCCGGAGGTAAGGGAAGCCCCTGGCGGAGGCCCCGGAGGAGGGGGAAGCCCTTTGGGAGTATTTGGAGGAGAAGAAAGCCCCGTGGGAGTCCTTGGAGGAGGGGGAAGCCCAGGCGGAGTCCCTGGAGAAGGGGGAAGCCCCGCCGAGTTTCCCGGAGAAGGGGGATGCCCCAGTGGAGTCCCCGGAGGAGGGGGAAGCCCGGCCGAGTTCCCCCGTGGAGGGGTAAGCCCCACCGAGTTTTCGGAGGTGGGGGACGCCCCTTAGTTCCCCGGAGGAAGGGGATGCCCCGGCGGAGGCCCCGGAGGAGGGGGAAGCCCCGCAAAATTTCCCAGAGGAGGGGGTAGCCCCGGCAAATTCCCCGGAGGAGAGGGATAAACCGGCAGGGCCCTGGGGGAGGGGGAAGCACCGCCGAATTCCCCGGAGGAGGGGGAAGCCCCGGCGGAGGCTTCGGTGGTTTGGAATTCCCGGCGTAGTCCCTGTTGGAGGGGGAAGCCCCGCCAAAATCCCCGGAGGAGGGGGAAGCCCCGGCGACGGCCCCGTAGGAGGGGAAGCCCCGCCGAGTATTCTGGAGGAAGGGGAAGCCCCGGTGGTGGCCCCGGAGGAGTGGGATGCCCCGGAGGAGGGGGAAGCCCCGGCGGAGTCCCTGGAGGAGGGGGGAGCCCCGCCGAATTTTCCGGAGGAGGGGGAAGCCACGGTCGAGTCCCTGGAGGAGGGGGAAGCCCCGGCGGAGGCCCCAGAGGAGTGGGAAGCCCCGGCTAAGTGGGAAGCCCCGGCGGATTCCCTGGAAGAGGGGGAAGCCCCGCAGAGTTCCCCGGAGGATGGGGAATCCCGCCAAATTCCCCGGAGGAGCCGGCGGAGTCCCTGGAGAAGGAGGAAGCCAGCCCGAAATCCCTGGAGGAGCGGGACGCCCCGCCAAATTCCACGGTGGAGAGGGAAGCCCCAGCGGAGGGCTCGGAGGAGTGGGAAGCCCCGGCAGAGGTCTCGGAGGGAGGGGAAGCCCCGGCGGAGTCCCTGGAGAAGGGGGAAGCCCCACAGAGTTTCCCGGAGGAGGGGGAAGCCCCGGCGGAGTCTCTGGAGGAGGGGAAAGCCGCGCCGAATTTTCCGGAGGAGGAGGAAGCCACGGTGGAGTCTTTGAGGAGGGGGAAGCCCCGGAGGAGGCCCCGGAGAAGTGGAAAGCCCCGGCAGAGTGGGAAGCCCCGGCGGGTTCCCCTTAGGAGGGGGAAGCCCCGGCGGAGGCCCTGGAGGAGGGGGAAGCCCCACCGAGTTTCCCTGGCGGATTCCCTGGAGGAGGGGGATGCCCCGCCGAGTTTCCCGGAGGAGGGAAAAGCCCCGGCGGAGGCCCCGGAGGAGGGGGAAGCCCCGGCGCAGTCCCTGGAGAAGGAGGAATCCTCAGAATTCTCCGGAGGAGGGGAAAGCCCCGGCAGATGCCCCGGAGGAGTGGGAAGCAACGGCGGATTCCCTGGTGGAGGGGGAAGCCCCGCCGAGTTCCCCGGAAAAAGGGGAATCCCGCCAAATTCCCCGGAGGAGCCGGCGGAGTCCCTGGAGAAGGAGGAAGCCAGCCCGAATTCCCTGGAGGAGCGGGAAGCCCCGCCAAATTCCACGGAGGAGAGGGAAGCCCCAGCGGAGGCCCCGGAGGAGGGGGAATACCCGCCAAATTTCCCAGAGGAGGGGAAAGCCCCGGCGGAGTCCCCGGAGGAAGGGGAAGCCCCGCCGAGTTTCCCATGGGAGGGGGAAGCCCCGGCGGATGCCCCGGAATAGAAGGAAGCCCCGGCGGAGGCCCCGGAGGGAGGGGAAGCCCCGGCGGAGTCCCTGGACTAGGGGGAAGCCCCGCAGAGTTTCCCGGAGGAGGGGGAAGCCCCGCAGAGTTTCCCGGAGGAGGGGGAAGCCCCGCCATATTCCCCGGAGGAGGGGGAAGCCCCGGCGGAGTCCCTGGAGGAGGGGGAAGCCCCGCCGAGTATCCCGGAGGAGGGGGAAATCCCAGCGAGGTCCCTGGAGGAGGGGGAGGCCCCACCGAGTTCCCCGTAGGAGGGGGAAGCCCCGCCGAGTACCCCCAGCGAAGTCCGTGGAGGAGGGGGAAGCAACGGCGGAGTCCCTGGAGCAGTGGGAAGCCCCGGCGGAGGCCCCGGAGGAGTGGGAAGCCCCTGCTAAGTAGGAAGCCTCGGCGGAGTCCCTGGAGGAGGGGGGAAGCCCCAGAGTTCTCCGGAGGAGGGGAAAGCCCCGGCAAAGGTCCCGGAGGAGTGGGAAGCCCCGGCGGATTCCCTGGGTGAGCGGGAAGCCCCGCCGAGTTCCGCGGAGGAGAGTTAAGCCGCGGCGAAGGCCCTGGAGGAGGGGGAAGCCCCGCCGACTTTTCCGGAGGAGTGGGAAACCCCGGTTGAGGCATCGGAGGAGTGGGAAGCCCCGGTGAAGGGGGAAGCCCCGCCGACTTTCCCGGAGGAGGGGGAAACCCTGGCGGAGGCCCCGGAGGAGTGGGATGCCCCGGAGGAGGGGAAGCCCCGGCGGAGTCTCTGGAGGAGGAGGAAGCCGCGCCGAATTTTCCGGGGAGGGGGAAGCCACGGTGAAGTCTTTGAGGAGGGGGAAGCCCCGGAGGAGGCCCCGGAGGAGTGGAAAGCCCTGGCAGAGTGGGAAGCCCCGGCGGAGGCCCTGGAGGAGGGGGAAGCCCCACCGAGTTTCCATGGCGGAGTCCCTGGAGGAGGGGGATGCCCCGGCGAAGGGCTCGGATTAATGGAAATCCCCGGCGGAGGCTTCGGAGGTTTGGGAAATCCTGGCGGAGTCCCTGGTGGTGGGGGAAGCCCCGCAAAATTCCCCGGAGGAGGAGAAGCCCCGGCGAAGTCCGAGGAGGTAGGGGAAGCCCCGCCGAATATCCCGGAGGTGGGGGAAGCCCCGGCGGAGTCCCCGGAGGTAGGGGAAGCCCCTGGGTACCCCGGAGGAGGGGTAAGCCCCGAGGGAGGCCCCGGAGGAGGGAGAAACCCCGCCGAGTTTCCCGGAGGAGGGGGAAGCCCCGGCGGTGGCCCCGGAGGTGGGGGAAGCCCCGCCAAATTCCCCGGTGGAGGAGGAAGCCCCGGCGGAGGCCCCGGAAGATCAGGAAACCCTGGCGGAGGCCCTTGAGGAGGGGGAAGCCCCGCCGAGTTCCCCGGAGGTGGAAGAAGCCTTAGCGGAGTCCCTAAAGGAGGGGTTAGCCCCGCCGAGTTCCCTGTAGGAGGGGGAAGCCCCGCCAAATACCCCCGGCGGAGTCCCTGGAGGAGGGGGAAGCAACGGTCGGAGCCCCGCAAAATTCCCCGGAGGAGGGGGAAGCCCCGCCGAGTTTCCCGGAGGAAGGGGAAGCCCCGGCGGAGGCCCCGGAGGTGGGGGAAGCCCCGCCGAGTTCCCCGGAGCAGTGGGAAGCCCAGGTGGAGTCTCTGGGAGGGGGGGAAGCCCAGCCAAAATCCCCGGAGGAGAGGGAAGCCCTGGCGGAGGCCCCGGAGGAGGATGAAGCCCCGGCGGAGGCCCTGGAGGAGGGGGAAGCCCCGCCGAGTTCCCCCGGCAGAGTCTTTGGAGGAGGGGGAAGCCCCGGTGGAGTCCCTGGGGGAAGAAGAAGCCCCGCCGAGTTCCCCGGGGAAGGGGGAAGCCCCGCCGAGTTCCCCGGGGGAGGGGGAGCCCCGCCTTGTTCTTCGGAGGTGGGGGAAGCCCCTGAGTTCCCCGGAGGAGGGGGAAGCCCCGCAGAGTTTCCCGGAGGAGGGGGAAGCCCCGCCATATTCCCCGGAGGAGGGAGAAGCCCCGGCGGAGTCCCTGGAGGAGGGAAAAGCCCCGCCGAGTGCCTCGGAGGTGGGGGAAGCCCAAGCGGAGTCCCTGGTGGAGGGGAAAGCCCCGCCGAGTTCCCCCGGCAGAGTCCCTGGAGGAGGGAGAAGCAACGTCAAAGTCCCTGGAGGAGGGGGAAGCCCCACAAAATTCCCCGGAGGAGGGGAGAGCCCCGTCGGAGGCCCCGGAGGAGGGGGAAGCCCCGCCGAGTTTCCCGGAGGAGGGGGAAGCCCCGGCGGAGGCTTTGGAGGAGTAGGAAGCCCCAGCGGAGGCTTCGGCGGTTTGGGAAATCCCGGCGGAGTCCCTGGAGGAGGGGGAAGCCCCGCCAAACTCCCTAGAAGAGGGGGAAGCCCCGCCGAGTTTCCAGGAGCAGGGGGAAGCCCCGGCGAAGGCCTCGATGGAGTGGGAAGCCCCGGCCGAGGCTCCGGAGGTTTGGGATATCCCGGCGGAGTCCCTGGAGAAGGGGGAAGCCCCGCCGAGTTTCCCGGAGGTGGGGGATGCCTCGGCGGTTTCCTTGGAGGAAGGGGAAGCCCCGCCGAGTTCCCCGGAGGAGGGGGAAAACCCGCCGAGTTTCCCGGAGGAGAGGGAAGCCCCGGCGGAGGCCCCGGTGGAGGTAGAATACTCGCCGAGTACCCCCGGCTGAGTCCCTGGAGGAGGGGGAAGCAACGGCGGGGTCCCTGGAGGAGGGGGAAGCCCCGCCAAATTTCCTGGAGGAGGGGGAAGCCCCGGCGGAGGCCCCGGAGGTGGGGGAAGCCCCGCCGGGTTTCCCGGAGGAGGAAGAAGCCCCTGAGTTCCCAGGAGGAGAGGGAAACCCCGGCGCAGGCCCCGGAGGAGGGTGAAGCCCCGACGAATTCCCCGGTGAAGGGGGAAGCACCGCCGACTTTCCCGGAGGAGGGGGAAACCCTGGCGGAGGCCCCGGAGGAGTGGGATGCCCCGGAGGAGGGGAAAGCCCCGGCGGAGTCTCTGGAGGTGGAGGAAGCCGCGCCGAATTTTCCGGGGAGGAGGAAGCCACGGTGGAGTCTTTGAGGAGGGGGAAGCCTCGGAGGGGGCCCCGGCGGAGTGGAAAGCCCTGGCAGAGTGGGAAGCCCCGGCGGAGGCCCTGGAGGAGGGGGAAGCCCCACCGAGTTTCCCTGGCGGAGTCCCTGGAGGAGGGGGATGCCCCGCCGAGTTTCCCGGATGAGGGGGGAGCCCCGGCGAAGTCCGAGGAGGTAGGGGAAGCCCCGCCGAATATCCCGGAGGTGGGGGAAGCCCCGGCGGAGTCCCCGGAGGTAGGGAAAGCCCCTGGGTACCCCGGAGGAGGGGTAAGCCCAGAGGGAGGCCCCGGAGGAGGGAGAAACCCCGCCGAGTTTCCCGGAGGAGGGGGAAGCCCTGGCGGTGGCCCCGGAGGTGGGGGAAGCCCCGCCAAATTCCCCGTTGGAGGAGGAAGCCCCGGCTGAGGCCCCGGAGGAGCAGGAAACCCTGGCGGAGGCCCTTGAGGAGGGGGAAGCCCCGCCGAGTTCCCCGGAGAAGGGGAAAGCCCCGCCGAGTTCTTCGGAGGTGGGGGAAACCCCTGAGTTCCCCGGAGGAGGGGGAAGCCCCGGAGGAGGGGGATGCCCCGGCGGTGGCCCCGGAGGTGGGGGAAGCCCCGCCGAGTATCCCGGAGGAGGGGGTAGCCCTGGAGGAGGGGGAAGCTCCGGCGGAGGCCTCGGAGGAGTGGGAAGCCCCGGCGGAGGCCCCGGAGGAGGATAAAGCCCCGGCGGAGGCCCTGGAGGAGGGGGAAGCCCCGCCGATTTCCCCCGGCAGAGTCTTTGGAGGAGGGGGAAGCCCCAGTGGAGTCCCTGAGGGAGGAAGAAGCCCCGCCGAGTTCCCCGGGGGAGATGGAAGCCCCGCAAAATTCCTCGGAGGAGGGGGAAGCCCCGGCGGAGGCTTTGGAGGAGTAGGAAGCCCCGGCGGAGGCCCCGGAGGTTTGGGAAATCCCGGCGAAGTCCCTGGAGAAAGGGGAAGCCCCGACGGAGTCCCTGGAGGAGGTGGAAGCCCTGGCGGAGGCCTTGGAGGAGGGGGAAGCTTCGGCGAAGGCCCCGGAGGAGGGGGAAGCCCCGCCGAGTTTCCCGGAGGAAGGGGAAGCCCCGGCGGTGGCCCCGGAGGTGGGGGAAGCCCCGCCGAGTTTCCCGGAGAAAGGGGAAGCCCCGACGAAGTCCCTGGAGGAGGTGGAAGCCCCGGCGGAGGCCCTGGAGGAGGGGGAAGCCCCGGCGAGGGCCCCGTTGGAGGAGTAAGCCCCTGCGAAGTCCCTGGAGAAGAGAAACGCCCCGCCAAATTCCTCGGAGGAGGGGGAGGCCCCGGCGGAGGGCCCGGAGGTGGGGGAAGCCCCGCCGAGTTTCCCGGAGGAGAAGGAAGCCCCGGTGGAGTGGTTAGCCCCGCCGAGATTCCCGGAAGAGGGGGAAGCCCCGGGCGGGGTCCCTGGAGGAGGAAGTCGCCCCGGCGGAGTCCCTGAAGGAGGGGATATCCCCGGCGGAGGACCCGGAGGAGGGGGAAGCCCCGGCGGAGTCCCTGATGGAGGGGGAAGCAGCCCAGGCGGAGGCCTCGGAGAAGGGGGAAGCCCCGGCGGAGGCCTCGGAGAAGGGGGAAGCCCTGGAGGTGGCCCCGGAGGAATGGGAAGCCCCGGCAGAGGCCCTTGAGGAGGAGGAAGCCCCGTCGAGGATCCCGGAGGAGGAGGAAGCCCCTGCGGAGTCCCTGGAGAAGAGGGAAGCCCCGCCGAGTTCCCAGGAGAAGGGGGAGGCCCCGGCGGAGGCTCCTGATAAGGGGGAAGCCCCGCCGAGTTTCCCGGAGGAGAGGGTGCCCCGGCGGGGTCCCTGGAGGAAGAAGTAGCCCCGGCGGAGTCCCTGAAGGAGAGGTAATCCCCGGCGGTGGACCCGGAGGGGGGGGAAGCCCCGGCGGAGTCCCTGACGGAGGGGGAAGCAGCCACGGCGGAGGAACCGGAGGAGAGAGAAGCTTTGGCGGAGTCTCTGGAGGAGGGGGAAGCCCCGGCAGAGGCCCCGGAGAAGGGGGAAGCCCCAGCGGAGGCCTCGGAGGAGAGGGAAGCCCTGGAGGAGGCCCCGGTAGAGGGGGAAGCACCGGCGGAGTCCCTGGAGAAGGGGGAAGCCCCCTCGAGTTCCTTGTAGGAGGGAAAAGCCCCGGCGGTGGCTCCGGAGGATGCGGAAGCCCCGGCGGAGGCCCTGGAGGAGGAGGAAGCCCCGGCGGAGTGCCTGGAGAAGGGGAAAACCCCGCCGAGTTCCCCGTAGGAGGGGGAAGCCCCGGCGGAGGCCCTGGAGGAGAGTGAAGCCCCGGCGAAGGCCCTGGAGGAGGGGGAAGCCCCGCCGACTTTTCCGGAGGAGTGGGAAGCCCCGGCGGAGGCCCCGGAGGAGGATAAAGCCCCGGCGGAGGCCCTGGAGGAGGGGGAAGCCCCGCCGATTTCCCCCGGCAGAGTCTTTGGAGGAGGGGGAAGCCCCAGTGGAGTCCCTGAGGGAGGAAGAAGCCCCGCCGAGTTCCCCGGGGGGGAAGCCCCGCAAAATTCCTCGGAGGAGGGGGAAGCCCCGGCGGAGGCTTTGGAGGAGTAGGAAGCCCCGGCGAAGGCCCCGGAGGTTTGGGAAATCCCGGCGAAGTCCCTGGAGAAAGGGGAAGCCCCGACGGAGTCCCTGGAGGAGGTGGAAGCCCTGGCGGAGGCCTTGGAGGAGGGGGAAGCTTCGGCGAAGGCCCCGGAGGAGGGGGAAGCCCCGCCGAGTTTCCCGGAGGAAGGGGAAGCCCCGGCGGTGGCCCCGGAGGTGGGGGAAGCCCCGCCGAGTTTCCCGGAGGAGGGGGAAGCCCCGGCGGAGGCTTTGGAGGAGTAGGAAGCCCCGGTGGAGGCCCCGGAGGTTTGGGAAATCCCGGCGGAGTCCCTGGAGAAAGGGGAAGCCCCGACGAAGTCCCTGGAGGAGGTGGAAGCCCCGGCGGAGGCCCTGGAGGAGGGGGAAGCCCCGGCGAGGGCCCCGTTGGAGGAGTAAGCCCCTGCGAAGTCCCTGGAGAAGAGAAACGCCCCGCCAAATTCCTCGGAGGAGGGGGAGGCCCCGGCGGAGGGCCCGGAGGTGGGGGAAGCCCCGCCGAGTTTCCCGGAGGAGAAGGAAGCCCCGGTGGAGTGGTTAGCCCCGCCGAGATTCCCGGAAGAGGGGGAAGCCCCGGGCGGGGTCCCTGGAGGAGGAAGTCGCCCCGGCGGAGTCCCTGAAGGAGGGGATATCCCCGGCGGAGGACCCGGAGGAGGGGGAAGCCCCGGCGGAGTCCCTGATGGAGGGGGAAGCAGCCCAGGCGGAGGCCTCGGAGAAGGGGGAAGCCCCGGCGGAGGCCTCGGAGAAGGGGGAAGCCCTGGAGGTGGCCCCGGAGGAATGGGAAGCCCCGGCAGAGGCCCTTGAGGAGGAGGAAGCCCCGTCGAGGATCCCGGAGGAGGAGGAAGCCCCTGCGGAGTCCCTGGAGAAGAGGGAAGCCCCGCCGAGTTCCCAGGAGAAGGGGGAGGCCCCGGCGGAGGCTCCTGATAAGGGGGAAGCCCCGCCGAGTTTCCCGGAGGAGAGGGTGCCCCGGCGGGGTCCCTGGAGGAAGAAGTAGCCCCGGCGGAGTCCCTGAAGGAGAGGTAATCCCCGGCGGTGGACCCGGAGGGGGGGGAAGCCCCGGCGGAGTCCCTGACGGAGGGGGAAGCAGCCACGGCGGAGGAACCGGAGGAGAGAGAAGCTTTGGCGGAGTCTCTGGAGGAGGGGGAAGCCCCGGCAGAGGCCCCGGAGAAGGGGGAAGCCCCAGCGGAGGCCTCGGAGGAGAGGGAAGCCCTGGAGGAGGCCCCGGTAGAGGGGGAAGCCCCGGCGGAGTCCCTGGAGAAGGGGGAAGCCCCCTCGAGTTCCTTGTAGGAGGGAAAAGCCCCGGCGGTGGCTCCGGAGGATGCGGAAGCCCCGGCGGAGGCCCTGGAGGAGGAGGAAGCCCCGGCGGAGTGCCTGGAGATGGGGAAAACCCCGCCGAGTTCCCCGTAGGAGGGGGAAGCCCCGGCGGAGGCCCTGGAGGAGAGTGAAGCCCCGGCGAAGGCCCTGGAGGAGGGGGAAGCCCCGCCGACTTTTCCGGAGGAGTGGGAAACCCCGGCGGAGGCATCGGAGGAGTGGGAAGCCCCGGTGAAAGGGGAAGCACCGGCGGAGTCCATGGAGGAGGTGGAAGCCCCGACGAATTACCCGCTGAAGGGGGAAGCCCCGCCGACTTTCCCGGATGAGGGGGAAACCCTGGTGGAGGCCCCGGAGGAGTGGGATGCCCAGGAGGATAGGGAAGCCCCGGCGGAGTCTCTGGAGGAGGAGGAAGCCGCGCCGAATTTTCCGGGGAGGAGATAGCCACGGTGGAGTCTTTGAGGAGGGGGAAGCCCCGGAGGTGGCCCCGGAGGAGTGTAAAGCCCTGGCAGAGTGGGAAGCCCCGGCGGGTTCCCCTTAGGAGGGGGAAGCCCCGGCGGAGGCCCTGGAGGAGGGGGAAGCCCCACCGAGTTTCCCTAGCAGAGTCCCTGGAGGAGGGGGATGCCCCGCCGAGTTTCCCGGGGGAGGGGGGGGGCCCCGGCGAGTTTCTCGGAGAAGGCGGAAGCCCCGCCGAGTATCTCTGAGGAGAGGGAAGCCCCTGCGGAGGACCTGGATGAGGAGGAGGCCCTGGCAGCGTCCCTGGCTGAGGGAGAAGCCCCGCCGAATTTCCCGGAGGAGTGGGAAGCCCCGGAAGAGGGGTAAGCCCCGGCGGAGTCCCCGGAGGAGGGGGAAGCCCCGCCGTATTCCCCGGAGGAAGGGGAAGCCCTGCCGAGTTTCCCGGATAAGGGGGAACTCCAGGCGAAGTCCCTTTAGGAGAGGGAAGCCCCGCCGAGTTTCCCGGAGGAGGGGGAAACCCCGGCGGAGGCCCCGGAGGAGGAGGAAGCACCGGCGGAGGCCCCGGAGGTGGAAGAAGCCCCGCCGAGTTTCCCGGAGGAGGGGGAAGCCCCAGCGGAGGCCGCGGAGGTTTGGGATATCCCGGCGGAGTTCCTGAAGGAGGGGGAAGCTCCGTTGAAATTCCCTGTTGAGGGGGAAGCCCCGCCGAGTTTCCCGGAGGAGAGGGAAACTCCGGCGGAGGCCCCGGAGGGATGGGAAGCCCCGGTATAGTCCCCGGAGGAGGGGGAAGCACCGGCGGAGGCCCCGGAGGTGGGGAAAGCTCCGGCGGAGGCCCCTGTGGAGGGGGAATCCCCTGAGTTTCCCGGAGGAGGGGGAAGCCCCGGCGGAGGCCCCGGAGGAGGAGGAAGCCCCGGCGAAGGCCCTGGAGGTTTGGAAAATCCCGGCGGAATCCCTGGAGGAGGGGGAAGCTCCGTTGAAATTCCCGGTTGAGGGGGAAGCCCCGCCGAGTTTCCCGGAGGAGAGGGAAACTCCGGCGAAGGCCCCGGAGGGATGGGAAGCCCCGGTATAGTCCCCGGAGGAGGGGGAAGCACCGGTGGAGGCCCCGGAGGTGGGGGAAGCCCCGCCGAGTTTTCCGAAAGAGGGGAAGCCCCAGCGGAGGCCCCGGAGGAGTAAAAAGCCCCAGCGGAGGCCCCGGAGGAGGTGGAAGCCCCGCCGAAATCCCCGGAGAAGGGGAAAGCCCCGGCGGAGTCCCTGGAGGAGGGGGAAGCCCCGCCGAGTTTCCTGGTGGAAGGGGAAGCCCCAGCGGAGGCCCCGGGGGAGGGGGAATCCCCGCCGTAATCCCCGGAGGAGGGGGAAACTCTGCCGAGTTTCCCGGACGAGAGGGATGCCCATAAGAGGGGGAAGCCCCGGCGGAGGCCCCGGAGGAGGCGGAAGCCCCGGCGGAGGCCTCGGAGGGATGGGAAGCCCCGGTGGAGTCCCCGGAGGAGGGGGAAGCACCGGCGGAGGCCCCGGAGGTTTAGGAAAATCCGGCGGAGTCCCTGGAGGAGGGGGAAGCTCCGCCGAAATTCCCGGAGGAGAGGGAACTCCGGTGGAGGCCCCGGAGGTGTGGGAAGCCCCTGAGGAGGGGGAAGCCCCGGCGCAGGGGGAAGCCCCGGCGGAGGCCCCGGTGGAGGGGGAAGCCCCGGTGGAGGGGGAAGCCCCGGCGGAGTCCCTGGATTATGAGGAAGCCCCGGCGGAGTCCCTGTATGAGGGGGAAGCCCCGGCGGAGGCCCCGGAGGTGGGGGAAGCCCCGCCGAGTTTCCCGGAGTAGGGGAAAGCCCTGCCGAGTTTCCCGGAGGAGAGGGATGCCCCGGAGGAGGGGGAAGCCCCGCCGAGTTCCCCGGATAAGAGGGAAGCCCCGGCGGAGTCCCTGGAGGAGGGGGAAGCCCCGCCGAGTTTCCTGGTGGAGGGGGAAGCCCCTGAGTTTCCCATAAGAGAGGGAAGCCCCGGCGGAGGCCCCGGAGGAAGGGGAAGCCCCGGCGGAGGCCCCGGAGGAGGGGGAAGCCCCTGAGTTTCCCGGAGGAGGGGGAAGCCCCGGCGGAGGCCCCGGAGGAGGGGGAAGCCCCGGCGGAGGCCCCGGAGGAGGGGGAAGCCCCACCGAGTTTCTCGTAGGAGGGGGAAGCCCCACCGAGTTTCTCGTAGGAGGCGGAAGCCCCGCCGAGTTTCCCGGAGAAGGGGGAAGCCCCGGCGGAGGCCCCGGAGGAGGGGGAAGCCCCGCCGAGTTTCCCGGAGGAGGGGAAAGCCTTGTCGAGTTTCTCGGAGGAGGCGGAAGCCCCGCCGAGGCCGAGTTTCCCGGACGAGGGGGAAGCCCCTGAGTTTGCCGGTGGAGAGGGAAGCCCCGGCCGAGTCCCTGGAGGAAGGGGAAGCCCCAGCGGAGGCCCCGGAGAAGGGGGAAGCCCCGGCGGAGGCCCCGGAGGTAGGGGAAGCCCCGGCGGAGGCCCTGGAGGTTTGGGAAATCCCGGCGGAATCCATGGAGGAGGGGGAAGCTCCGTTGAAATTCCCGGTTGAGGGGGAAGCCCCGGCGGAGGCCCCGGAGGAGTGGGAAGCCCCGCCGAGTTTCCCGGAGGAGTGGAAAGCCTTGTCGAGTTTCTCGGAGGAGGCGGAAGCCCCTGAGTTTCCCGGTGGAGAGGGAAGCCCTGGCGGAGGCCCCGGAGGAGGAGGAAGCTCCGTTGAAATTCCCGGTTGAGGGGGAAGCCCCGCCGAGTTTCCCGGAGGAGAGGGAAACTCCGGCGAAGGCCCTGGAGGGATGGGAAGCCCCGGTATAGTCCCCGGAGGAGGGGGAAGCACCGGTGGAGGCCCCGGAGGTGGGGGAAGCCCCGCCGAGTTTTCCGAAAGAGGGGAAGCCCCAGCGGAGGCCCCGGAGGAGTAAAAAGCCCCAGCGGAGGCCCCGGAGGAGTAAAAAGCCCCAGCGGAGGCCCCGGAGGAGGTGGAAGCCCCGCCGAAATCCCCGGAGAAGGGGAAAGCCCCGGCGGAGTCCCTGGAGGAGGGGGAAGCCCCGCCGAGTTTCCTGGTGGAAGGGGAAGCCCCAGCGGAGGCCCCGGGGGAGGGGGAAGCCCCGCCGTAATCCCCGGAGGAGGGGGAAACTCTGCCGAGTTTCCCGGACGAGAGGGATGCCCATAAGAGGGGGAAGCCCCGGCGGAGGCCCCGGAGGAGGCGGAAGCCCCGGCGGAGGCCTCGGAGGGATGGGAAGCCCCGGTGGAGTCCCCGGAGGAGGGGGAAGCACCGGCGGAGGCCCCGGAGGTTTAGGAAAATCCGGCGGAGTCCCTGGAGGAGGGGGAAGCTCCGCCGAAATTCCCGGAGGAGAGGGAACTCCGGTGGAGGCCCCGGAGGTGTGGGAAGCCCCTGAGGAGGGGGAAGCCCCGGCGCAGGGGGAAGCCCCGGCGGAGGCCCCGGTGGAGGGGGAAGCCCCGGTGGAGGGGGAAGCCCCGGCGGAGTCCCTGGATTATGAGGAAGCCCCGGCGGAGTCCCTGTATGAGGGGGAAGCCCCGGCGGAGGCCCCGGAGGTGGGGGAAGCCCCGCCGAGTTTCCCGGAGTAGGGGAAAGCCCTGCCGAGTTTCCCGGAGGAGAGGGATGCCCCGGAGGAGGGGGAAGCCCCGCCGAGTTCCCCGGATAAGAGGGAAGCCCCGGCGGAGTCCCTGGAGGAGGGGGAAGCCCCGCCGAGTTTCCTGGTGGAGGGGGAAGCCCCTGAGTTTCCCATAAGAGAGGGAAGCCCCGGCGGAGGCCCCGGAGGAAGGGGAAGCCCCGGCGGAGGCCCCGGAGGAGGGGGAAGCCCCTGAGTTTCCCGGAGGAGGGGGAAGCCCCGGCGGAGGCCCCGGAGGAGGGGGAAGCCCCGGCGGAGGCCCCGGAGGAGGGGGAAGCCCCACCGAGTTTCTCGTAGGAGGGGGAAGCCCCACCGAGTTTCTCGTAGGAGGCGGAAGCCCCGCCGAGTTTCCCGGAGAAGGGGGAAGCCCCGGCGGAGGCCCCGGAGGAGGGGGAAGCCCCGCCGAGTTTCCCGGAGGAGGGGAAAGCCTTGTCGAGTTTCTCGGAGGAGGCGGAAGCCCCGCCGAGGCCGAGTTTCCCGGACGAGGGGGAAGCCCCTGAGTTTGCCGGTGGAGAGGGAAGCCCCGGCCGAGTCCCTGGAGGAAGGGGAAGCCCCAGCGGAGGCCCCGGAGAAGGGGGAAGCCCCGGCGGAGGCCCCGGAGGTAGGGGAAGCCCCGGCGGAGGCCCTGGAGGTTTGGGAAATCCCGGCGGAATCCATGGAGGAGGGGGAAGCTCCGTTGAAATTCCTGGTTGAGGGGGAAGCCCCGCCGAGTTTCCCGGAGCAGAGGGAAACTCCGGCGGAGGCCCCGGAGGGATGGGAAGCCCCGGTGGAGTCCCCGGAGGAGGGGGAAGCACCGGCGGAGGCCCCGGAGGTGGGGGAAGCCCCGCCGAGTTTACCGGAGGAGGGGAAAGCCCTGCCGAGTTTCCCGGAGGAGAGGGATGCCCCGGAGGAGGGGGAAGCCCCGCCGAGTTCCCCGGATAAGGGGGAAGCCCCGGCGGAGTCCCTGGTGGAGGGGGGAGCCCCTGAGTTTCCCATCAGAGGGGGAAGCCCCGGCGGAGGCCCCGGAGGAGGGGGAAGCCCCTGAGTTTCCCGGAGGAGGGGAAAGCCCCGACGGAGGCCCCGGAGGAGGAGGAAGCCCGGCGGAGGCCCCGGAGGAGTGGGAAGCCCCACCGAGTTTCTCGGAGGAGGCGGATGCCCCGCCGAGTTTCCCGGAGAAGGGGGCAGCCCCGGCGGAGGCCCCGGAGGAGGGGGAAGCCCCGCCGAGTTTCCCGGAGGAGGGGAAAGCCTTGTCGAGTTTCTCGGAGGAGGCGGAAGCCCCGCCGAGGCCGAGTTTCCCGGAAAGGGGGGAAGCCCCTGAGTTTCCCGGTGGAGAGGGAAGCCCCGACGGAGGCCCCGGAGGAGGGGGAAGCCCCGCCGAGTTTCCCGGAGGAGGGGAGAGCCTTGTCGAGTTTCTCGGAGGAGGCGGAAGCCCCGCCGAGGCCGAGTTTCCCGGACGAGGGGGAAGCCCCTGAGTTTGCCGGTGGAGAGGGAAGCCCCGGCCGAGTCCCTGGAGGAAGGGGAAGCCCCAGCGGAGGCCCCGGAGAAGGGGGAAGCCCCGGCGGAGGCCCCGGAGGTAGGGGAAGCCCCGGCGGAGGCCCTGGAGGTTTGGGAAATCCCGGCGGAATCCATGGAGGAGGGGGAAGCTCCGTTGAAATTCCCGGTTGAGGGGGAAGCCCCGCCGAGTTTCCCGGAGGAGAGGGAAACTCCGGCGGAGGCCCCGGAGGGATGGGAAGCCCCGGTGGAGTCCCCGGAGGAGGGGGAAGAACCGGCGGAGGCCCCGGAGGTGGGGGAAGCCCCGCCGAGTTTCCCGGAGGAGGGGGAAGCCCCAGAGAAGGCCCCAGAGGAGTAAAAAGCCCCAGCGGAGGCCCCGGAGGAGGGGGAAGCCCCGCCGAAATCCCCGGAGGAGGGGGAAGCCCTGCCGAGTTTCCCGGAGGAGAGGGATGCCCCGGAGGAGGGGGAAGCCCCGCTGAGTTCCCCGGATAAGGGGGAAGCCCCGGCGGAGTCCCTGGTGGAGGGGGAAGCCCCTGAGTTTCCCATCAGAGGGGGAAGCCCCGGCGGAGGCCCCGGAGGAGGGGGAAGCCCCGCCGAGTTTCCCGGAGGAGGGGAAAGCCTTGTCGAGTTTCTCGGAGGAGGCGGAAGCCCCGCCGAGGCCGAGTTTCCCGGACGAGGGGGAAGCCCCTGAGTTTCCCGGTGGAGAGGGAAGCCCCGACGGAGGCCCCGGAGAAGGGGGAAGCCCCAGCGGAGGCCCCGGAGAAGGGGGATGCCCCGGCAAAGGCCCCGGAGGTGGGGGAAGCCCCGGCGGAGGCCCTGGAGGTTTGGGAAATCCCGGCGGAATCCCTGGAGGGGGGGGAAGCTCCGTTGAAATTCCCGGTTGAGGGGGAAGCCCAGCCGAGTTTCCCGGAGGAGAGGGAAACTCCGGCGGAGGCCCCGGAGGGATGGGAAGCCCCGGTATAGACCCCGGAGGAGGGGGAAGCACCGGCGGAGGCCCCGGAGGTAGGGGAAGCCCCGCCGAGTTTCCCGGAGGAGGGGGAAGCCCCAGCGGAGGCCCTGGAGGAGAGAGAAGCCCCAGCGGAGGCCCCGGAGGAGGGGGAAGCCCCGCCGAAATCCCCGGAGAAGGGGGAAGCCCCGGCGGAGTCCCTGGAGGAGGGGGAAGCCCCGCCGAGTTTCCTGGTGGAGGGGGAAGCCCCAGCGGAGGCCCCGGGGGAGGGGGAAGCCCCGCCGTAATCCCCGGAGGAGGGGGAAACTCTGCCGAGTTTCCCGGACGAGAGGGATGCCCATAAGAGGGGGAAGCCCCGGCGGAGGCCCCGGAGGAGGCGGAAGCCCCGGCGGAGGCCTCGGAGGGATGGGAAGCCCCGGTGGAGTCCCCGGAGGAGGGGGAAGCACCGGCGGAGGCCCCGGAGGTTTAGGAAAATCCGGCGGAGTCCCTGGAGGAGGGGGAAGCTCCGCCGAAATTCCCGGTCAAGGGGGAAGCCCCGCCGAATTTCCCGGAGGAGAGGGAACTCCGGTGGAGGCCCCGGAGGTGTGGGAAGCCCCGGAGGAGGGGGAAGCCACGGCGCAGGGGGAAGCCCCGGCGGAGGCCCCGGTGGAGGGGGAAGCCCCGGAGGAGGGGGAAGCCCCGGCGGAGTCCCTGGATTATGAGGAAGCCCCGGCGGAGTCCCTGTATGAGGGGGAAGCCCCGGCGGAGGCCCCGGAGGTGGGGGAAGCCCCGCCGAGTTTCCCGGAGTAGGGGAAAGCCCTGCCGAGTTTCCCGGAGGAGAGGGATGCCCCGGAGGAGGGGGAAGCCCCGCCGAGTTCCCCGGATAAGGGGGAAGCCCCGGCGGAGTCCCTGGAGGAGGGGGAAGCCCCGCCGAGTTTCCTGGTGGGGGGGAAAGCCCCTGAGTTTCCCATAAGAGAGGGAAGCCCCGGCGGAGGCCCCGGAGGAAGGGGAAGCCCCGGCGGAGGCCCCGGAGGAGGGGGAAGCCCCTGAGTTTCCCGGAGGAGGGGGAAGCCCCGGCGGAGGCCCCGGAGGAGGGGGAAGCCCCGGCGGAGGCCCCGGAGGAGGGGGAAGCCCCACCGAGTTTCTCGTAGGAGGCGGAAGCCCCACCGAGTTTCTCGTAGGAGGCGGAAGCCCCGCCGAGTTTCCCGGAGAAGGGGGAAGCCCCGGCGGAGGCCCCGGAGGAGGGGGAAGCCCCGCCGAGTTTCCCGGAGGAGGGGAAAGCCTTGTCGAGTTTCTCGGAGGAGGCGGAAGCCCCGCCGAGGCCGAGTTTCCCGGACGAGGGGGAAGCCCCTGAGTTTGCCGGTGGAGAGGGAAGCCCCGGCCGAGTCCCTGGAGGAAGGGGAAGCCCCAGCGGAGGCCCCGGAGAAGGGGGAAGCCCCGGCGGAGGCCCCGGAGGTAGGGGAAGCCCCGGCGGAGGCCCTGGAGGTTTGGGAAATCCTGGCGGAATCCATGGAGGAGGGAGAAGCTCCGTTGAAATTCCCGGTTGAGGGGGAAGCCCCGCCGAGTTTCCCGGAGCAGAGGAAAACTCCGGCGGAGGCCCCGGAGGGATGGGAAGCCCCGGTGGAGTCTCCGGAGGAGGGGGAAGCACCGGCGGAGGCCCCGGAGGTGGGGGAAGCCCCGCCGAGTTTACCGGAGGAGGGGGAAGCCCCAGAGAAGGCCCCGGAGGAGTAAAAAGCCCCAGCGGAGGCCCCGGAGGAGGAGGAAGCCCCGCCGAAATCCCCGGAGGAGGGGGAAGCCCTGCCGAGTTCCCCGGATAAGGGGGTAGCCCCGGCGGAGTCCCTGGTGGAGGGGGGAGCCCCTGAGTTTCCCATCAGAGGGGGAAGCCCCGGCGGAGGCCCCGGAGGAGGGGGAAGCCCCTGAGTTTCCCGGAGGAGGGGAAAGCCCCGACGGAGGCCCCGGAGGAGGAGGAAGCCCCGGCGGAGGCCCCGGAGGAGTGGGAAGCCCCACCGAGTTTCTCGGAGGAGGCGGATGCCCCGCCGAGTTTCCCGGAGAAGGGGGAGGCCCCGGCGGAGGCCCCGGAGGAGGGGGAAGCCCCGCCGAGTTTCCCGGAGGAGGGGAAAGCCTTGTCGTGTTTCTCGGAGGAGGCGGAAGCCCCGCCAAGGCCGAGTTTCCCGGACGAGGGGGAAGCCCCTGAGTTTCCCGGTGGAGAGGGAAGCCCCGACGGAGGCCCCGGAGAAGGGGGAAGCCCCAGCGGAGGCCCCGGAGAAGGGGGATGCCCCGGCAAAGGCCCCGGAGGTGGGGGAAGCCCCGGCGGAGGCCCTGGAGGTTTGGGAAATCCCGGCGGAATCCCTGGAGGGGGGGGAAGCTCCGTTGAAATTCCCGGTTGAGGGGGAAGCCCAGCCGAGTTTCCCGGAGGAGGGGGAAACTCCGGCAGAGGCCCCGGAGGAGTGGGAAGCCCCGGAGGATGGGGACGCCCAGGCGGAGGCCCCGGAGGAGGGAGTATCCCCGGCGGAGTCCCTGGAGGTGGAGGAAGTCCCGGCTGAGGCCCCGGAGGAGGGGGAAACCCCGCCGAGTTTCCCGGAGGAGGGCCCCTTAGTTTCCCTGAGGAGGTGGAAGCCTCGGAGGAGGGGGAAGCCCCAGAGAAGGTGGAAGCCCCGGCGGAGTCCCTGGCGGCGGGGGAAGCCCCGCCGAATTCCCCGGAGGAAGGGGAAGCCCCGCCGAGTTTCCTGGAGTAGGGTGAAGCCACTGAGTTTCCCATAGGAGGGGGAAGCCCCGGCGGAGGCCTCGGAGGAGGGGGAAGCCCCGGCGGAGGCCCCGGAGGAGGGGGAAGCCCCGCCGAATTTCCCGGAGGAGGGGGAAGCCCCGGAGGAAGGGGCATCCCCGCCGAGTTCTCTGGAGGAGAGGGAAGCCCCGGAGGAGGGGGAAGCCCCGCCGAGTTCCCCGGATAAGGGGGAAGCCCCGGCGGAGTCCCTGGAGGAGGGGGAAACCCCGCCGAGTTTCCCGGAGGAGGGCCCCTTAGTTTCCCTGAGGAGGTGGAAGCCTCGGAGGAGGGGGAAGCACCGGCGGAGGCCCCGGAGGTGGGGGAAGCCCCGCCGAGTTTACCGGAGGAGGGGGAAGCCCCAGAGAAGGCCCCGGAGGAGTAAAAAGCCCCAGCGGAGGCCCCGGAGGAGGAGGAAGCCCCGCCGAAATCCCCGGAGGAGGGGGAAGCCCTGCCGAGTTTCCCGGAGGAGAGGGATGCCCCGGAGGAGGGGGAAGCCCCGCCGAGTTCCCCGGATAAGGGGGTAGCCCCGGCGGAGTCCCTGGTGGAGGGGGGAGCCCCTGAGTTTCCCATCAGAGGGGGAAGCCCCGGCGGAGGCCCCGGAGGAGGGGGAAGCCCCTGAGTTTCCCGGAGGAGGGGAAAGCCCCGACGGAGGCCCCGGAGGAGGAGGAAGCCCCGGCGGAGGCCCCGGAGGAGTGGGAAGCCCCACCGAGTTTCTCGGAGGAGGCGGATGCCCCGCCGAGTTTCCCGGAGAAGGGGGAGGCCCCGGCGGAGGCCCCGGAGGAGGGGGAAGCCCCGCCGAGTTTCCCGGAGGAGGGGAAAGCCTTGTCGTGTTTCTCGGAGGAGGCGGAAGCCCCGCCAAGGCCGAGTTTCCCGGACGAGGGGGAAGCCCCTGAGTTTCCCGGTGGAGAGGGAAGCCCCGACGGAGGCCCCGGAGAAGGGGGAAGCCCCAGCGGAGGCCCCGGAGAAGGGGGATGCCCCGGCAAAGGCCCCGGAGGTGGGGGAAGCCCCGGCGGAGGCCCTGGAGGTTTGGGAAATCCCGGCGGAATCCCTGGAGGGGGGGGAAGCTCCGTTGAAATTCCCGGTTGAGGGGGAAGCCCAGCCGAGTTTCCCGGAGGAGGGGGAAACTCCGGCAGAGGCCCCGGAGGAGTGGGAAGCCCCGGAGGATGGGGACGCCCAGGCGGAGGCCCCGGAGGAGGGAGTATCCCCGGCGGAGTCCCTGGAGGTGGAGGAAGTCCCGGCTGAGGCCCCGGAGGAGGGGGAAACCCCGCCGAGTTTCCCGGAGGAGGGCCCCTTAGTTTCCCTGAGGAGGTGGAAGCCTCGGAGGAGGGGGAAGCCCCAGAGAAGGTGGAAGCCCCGGCGGAGTCCCTGGCGGCGGGGGAAGCCCCGCCGAATTCCCCGGAGGAAGGGGAAGCCCCGCCGAGTTTCCTGGAGTAGGGTGAAGCCACTGAGTTTCCCATAGGAGGGGGAAGCCCCGGCGGAGGCCTCGGAGGAGGGGGAAGCCCCGGCGGAGGCCCCGGAGGAGGGGGAAGCCCCGCCGAATTTCCCGGAGGAGGGGGAAGCCCCGGAGGAAGGGGCATCCCCGCCGAGTTCTCTGGAGGAGAGGGAAGCCCCGGAGGAGGGGGAAGCCCCGCCGAGTTCCCCGGATAAGGGGGAAGCCCCGGCGGAGTCCCTGGAGGAGGGGGAAACCCCGCCGAGTTTCCCGGAGGAGGGCCCCTTAGTTTCCCTGAGGAGGTGGAAGCCTCGGAGGAGGGGGAAGCACCGGCGGAGGCCCCGGAGGTGGGGGAAGCCCCGCCGAGTTTACCGGAGGAGGGGGAAGCCCCAGAGAAGGCCCCGGAGGAGTAAAAAGCCCCAGCGGAGGCCCCGGAGGAGGAGGAAGCCCCGCCGAAATCCCCGGAGGAGGGGGAAGCCCTGCCGAGTTTCCCGGAGGAGAGGGATGCCCCGGAGGAGGGGGAAGCCCCGCCGAGTTCCCCGGATAAGGGGGTAGCCCCGGCGGAGTCCCTGGTGGAGGGGGGAGCCCCTGAGTTTCCCATCAGAGGGGGGAGCCCCGGCGGAGGCCCCGGAGGAGGGGGAAGCCCCTGAGTTTCCCGGAGGAGGGGAAAGCCCCGACGGAGGCCCCGGAGGAGGAGGAAGCCCCGGCGGAGGCCCCGGAGGAGTGGGAAGCCCCACCGAGTTTCTCGGAGGAGGCGGATGCCCCGCCGAGTTTCCCGGAGAAGGGGGAGGCCCCGGCGGAGGCCCCGGAGGAGGGGGAAGCCCCGCCGAGTTTCCCGGAGGAGGGGAAAGCCTTGTCGTGTTTCTCGGAGGAGGCGGAAGCCCCGCCGAGGCCGAGTTTCCCGGACGAGGGGGAAGCCCCTGAGTTTCCCGGTGGAGAGGGAAGCCCCGACGGAGGCCCCGGAGAAGGGGGAAGCCCCAGCGGAGGCCCCGGAGAAGGAGGATGCCCCGGCAAAGGCCCCGGAGGTGGGGGAAGCCCCGGCGGAGGCCCTGGAGGTTTGGGAAATCCCGGCGGAATCCCTGGAGGGGGGGGGGAAGCTCCGTTGAAATTCCCGGTTGAGGGGGAAGCCCAGCCGAGTTTCCCGGAGGAGAGGGAAACTCCGGCGGAGGCCCCGGAGGGATGGGAAGCCCCGGTATAGACCCCGGAGGAGGGGGAAGCCCCAGCGGAGGCCCTGGAGGAGTGAGAAGCCCCAGCGGAGGCCCCGGAGGAGGGGGAAGCCCCGCCTAAATCCCCGGAGGAGGGGGAAGCCCTGCCGAATTTCCCGGAGGAGAGGGATGCCCCGGAGGAGGGGGAAGCCCCGCCGAGTTCCCCGGATAAGGGGGAAGCCCCGGCGGAGTCCCTGGAGGAGGGGGAGGCCCCGCCGAGTTTCCTGGTGGAGGGGGAAGCCCCTGAGTTTCCCATAAGAGGGGGAAGCCCCGGCGGAGGCCCCGGTGGAGGGAAAAGCCCCGGCGGAGGCCCCGGAGGGATAAGAAGCCCCGGTGGAGTCCCCGGAGGAGAAGAAGGCACCGGCGGAGGCCCCGGAGGAAAGGTGAAGTCCCGGCGGAGTCCCTGGAGGAGGAGGAAGCCCCGCCGAGTTTCCCGGAGGAGGGGGAAGCCCCGGCGGAGGCCCCGGAGGAGGGGGAAGCCCCGGTAGAGTCCCTGGAGGAGGGGGAAGCCCCGGCGGAGGCCCCAGGGGTTTAGGAAAATCCGGCGGAGTCCCTGGAGGAGGGGGAAGCCCCGCCGAGTTTCCTGGAGTAGGGTGAAGCCACTGTGTTTCCCAAAGGAGGGGGAAGCCCCGGCGGAGGCCTCGGAGGAGGGGGAAGCCCCGGCGGAGGCCTCGGAGGAGGGGGAAGCCCCGGCGGAGGCCCCGGAGGAGGGGGAAGCCCCGCCGAATTTCCCGGAGGAGGGGGAAGCCCCGGGGGAAGGGGCATCCCCGCCGAGTTCTCTGGAGGAGAGGGAAGCCCCGGAGGAGGGGGAAGCCCCGCCGAGTTCCCCGGATAAGGGGGAAGCCCCGGCGGAGTCCCTGGAGGAGGGGGAAACCCCGCCGAGTTTCCCGGAGGAGGGCCCCTTAGTTTCCCTGAGGAGGTGGAAGCCTCGGAGGAGGGGGAAGCCCCAGAGAAGGTGGAAGCCCCGGCGGAGTCCCTGGCGGCGGGGGAAGCCCCGCCGAATTCCCCGGAGGAAGGGGAAGCCCCGCCGAGTTTCCCCGGGGAGAGGGAAGCCCCGGAGGAGGGGGAAGCCCCGGCGGAGGCCCCGGAAGGAGGGAAAGCCCCGGCGGTGGCCACGGAAGAGTGGGAAGCCCCGGAGGAAGGGTAAGCCCCAGCGGAGTCCCTGGAGGAGTGGGAAGCCCCGGCGGGTTTCCTGGAGAAGGAGGAAGCCCCACCGAGTTCCCCGGAGGAGGGGGAAGCCCTGGTTGAGTCCCAGGAGGAGGGGGAAGCCCCGCCGAGTTTCGCGGAGGAGTGGAAAGCCCCGTCGAGTTTCTCGGAGGAGGTGGAAGCCCCGCCGAGTTTCCCTGAGAAGGGGGAAGCCCCGGCGGAGGCCCCGGAGGAGGGGGAAGCCCCGCCGAGTTTCCCTGAGGAGGGGAAAGCCCCGCCGAGTTTCCCCGGGGAGAGGGAAGCCCCGGAGGAGGGGGAAGCCCCGCCGAGTTCCCCGGATAAAAAGAAAGCCCCGGCGGAATCCCTGGAGGAGGAGGAAGCCCCGCCGAGTTTCCCGGAGGAGGGGGAAGCCCCGGCGGAGGCCCCGGAGATGGGGGAAGCCCCGGTAGAGTCCCTGGAGGAGGGGGAAGCCCCGGCGGAGGCCCCGGAGGTGGGGGAAGCCCAGGCGGAGGCCCCGGAGGTGGGGGAAGCCCCGGCGGAGGCCCCGGAGGTTTGGGAAATCCCGGCGGAATCCTTGGAGGAGGGGGAAGCTCCGCCGAATTTCCCGGTTGAGGGGGAAGCCCCGCCGAGTTTCCCGGAGGAGAGGGACACTTCGGCGGAGGGGGAAACCCCGGTGGAGTCCCCGGAGGAGGGGGAAGCCCCATCGGAGTCCCTGGAGAAGAGGGAAGCCCCGGCGGAGTCCCTGGGGGGGGTGGGGGGGAAGCCCCGGCGAGTTCTCCGGAGGAGAAGTAAGCCCCGGTAGAGTCCCTGGAGAAGGGGGAAACTCCGGCTGAGGCCCCGGAGGAGTAGGAAGCCCCGGCGGAGGCCCCGGAGGAGTGGGAAACCCCGGCGGAGGCCCCGGAGGAGGGGGAAGCCCTGGCGGAGTCCCTGGGGGAGGGAGAAGCCCCGCCGAGTTCCCTGGAAAAGGAAGAAGCCCCGGCGGAGTCCCTGGAGGAGGGGGAAGCCCCGCCAAATACCCCGGAGGAGGGGGATGCCCCTCCGAGTTCCCCGGTGGAGGGGGAAGTCCCGCCGAGTTTCCCGGAGGAGGGGGAAACTCCGGCGGAGGTCCCGGAGGAGTGGGAAGCCCCGGAGGAGGGGAGAGCCCCGCCGAATTCCCCTGAGGAGGGGGAAGCCTCACCGAGTTTCCCGGAGGAGAAGAAAGCCCGCCGAGTTCCCCGGATAAGGAGGAAGCCCAGCCGGATGCCCTGGAGGAGGGGGAAGCCCCGGCGGAGTCCCTGGAGGAGGGGGAGGCCCCGCCGAGTTTCCTGGTGGAGGGGGAAGCCCCTGAGTTTCCCATAAGAGGGGGAAGCCCCGGCGGAGGCCCCGGTGGAGGGAAAAGCCCCGGCGGAGGCCCCGGAGGGATAAGAAGCCCCGGTGGAGTCCCCGGAGGAGAAGAAGGCACCGGCGGAGGCCCCGGAGGAAAGGTGAAGTCCCGGCGGAGTCCCTGGAGGAGGAGGAAGCCCCGCCGAGTTTCCCGGAGGAGGGGGAAGCCCCGGCGGAGGCCCCGGAGGAGGGGGAAGCCCCGGTAGAGTCCCTGGAGGAGGGGGAAGCCCCGGCGGAGGCCCCAGGGGTTTAGGAAAATCCGGCGGAGTCCCTGGAGGAGGGGGAAGCCCCGCCGAGTTTCCTGGAGTAGGGTGAAGCCACTGTGTTTCCCATAGGAGGGGGAAGCCCCGGCGGAGGCCTCGGAGGAGGGGGAAGCCCCGGCGGAGGCCTCGGAGGAGGGGGAAGCCCCGGCGGAGGCCCCGGAGGAGGGGGAAGCCCCGCCGAATTTCCCGGAGGAGGGGGAAGCCCCGGGGGAAGGGGCATCCCCGCCGAGTTCTCTGGAGGAGAGGGAAGCCCCGGAGGAGGGGGAAGCCCCGCCGAGTTCCCCGGATAAGGGGGAAGCCCCGGCGGAGTCCCTGGAGGAGGGGGAAACCCCGCCGAGTTTCCCGGAGGAGGGCCCCTTAGTTTCCCTGAGGAGGTGGAAGCCTCGGAGGAGGGGGAAGCCCCAGAGAAGGTGGAAGCCCCGGCGGAGTCCCTGGCGGCGGGGGAAGCCCCGCCGAATTCCCCGGAGGAAGGGGAAGCCCCGCCGAGTTTCCCCGGGGAGAGGGAAGCCCCGGAAGGAGGGAAAGCCCCGGCGGTGGCCACGGAAGAGTGGGAAGCCCCGGAGGAAGGGTAAGCCCCAGCGGAGTCCCTGGAGGAGTGGGAAGCCCCGGCGGGTTTCCTGGAGAAGGAGGAAGCCCCACCGAGTTCCCCGGAGGAGGGGGAAGCCCTGGTTGAGTCCCAGGAGGAGGGGGAAGCCCCGCCGAGTTTCGCGGAGGAGTGGAAAGCCCCGTCGAGTTTCTCGGAGGAGGTGGAAGCCCCGCCGAGTTTCCCTGAGAAGGGGGAAGCCCCGGCGGAGGCCCCGGAGGAGGGGGAAGCCCCGCCGAGTTTCCCTGAGGAGGGGAAAGCCCCGCCGAGTTTCCCCGGGGAGAGGGAAGCCCCGGAGGAGGGGGAAGCCCCGCCGAGTTCCCCGGATAAAAAGAAAGCCCCGGCGGAATCCCTGGAGGAGGGGGAGGCCCCGCCGAGTTTCCTGGTGGAGGGGGAAGCCCCTGAGTTTCCCATAAGAGGGGGAAGCCCCGGCGGAGGCCCCGGTGGAGGGAAAAGCCCCGGCGGAGGCCCCGGATGGATAAGAAGCCCCGGTGGAGTCCCCGGAGGAGAAGAAGGCACCGGCGGAGGCCCCGGAGGAAAGGTGAAGTCCCGGCGGAGTCCCTGGAGGAGGAGGAAGCCCCGCCGAGTTTCCCGGAGGAGGGGGAAGCCCCGGCGGAGGCCCCGGAGAAGGGGGAAGCCCCGGTAGAGTCCCTGGAGGAGGGGGAAGCCCCGGCGGAGGCCCCAGGGGTTTAGGAAAATCCGGCGGAGTCCCTGGAGGAGGGGGAAGCCCCGCCGAGTTTCCTGGAGTAGGGTGAAGCCACTGTGTTTCCCATAGGAGGGGGAAGCCCCGGCGGAGGCCTCGGAGGAGGGGGAAGCCCCGGCGGAGGCCTCGGAGGAGGGGGAAGCCCCGGCGGAGGCCCCGGAGGAGGGGGAAGCCCCGCCGAATTTCCCGGAGGAGGGGGAAGCCCCGGGGGAAGGGGCATCCCCGCCGAGTTCTCTGGAGGAGAGGGAAGCCCCGGAGGAGGGGGAAGCCCCGCCGAGTTCCCCGGATAAGGGGGAAGCCCCGGCGGAGTCCCTGGAGGAGGGGGAAACCCCGCCGAGTTTCCCGGAGGAGGGCCCCTTAGTTTCCCTGAGGAGGTGGAAGCCTCGGAGGAGGGGGAAGCCCCAGAGAAGGTGGAAGCCCCGGCGGAGTCCCTGGCGGCGGGGGAAGCCCCGCCGAATTCCCCGGAGGAAGGGGAAGCCCCGCCGAGTTTCCCCGGGGAGAGGGAAGCCCCGGAGGAGGGGGAAGCCCCGGCGGAGGCCCCGGAAGGAGGGATAGCCCCGGCGGTGGCCACGGAAGAGTGGGAAGCCCCGGAGGAAGGGTAAGCCCCAGCGGAGTCCCTGGAGGAGTGGGAAGCCCCGGCGGGTTTCCTGGAGAAGGAGGAAGCCCCACCGAGTTCCCCGGAGGAGGGGGAAGCCCTGGTTGAGTCCCAGGAGGAGGGGGAAGCCCCGCCGAGTTTCGCGGAGGAGTGGAAAGCCCCGTCGAGTTTCTCGGAGGAGGTGGAAGCCCCGCCGAGTTTCCCTGAGAAGGGGGAAGCCCCGGCGGAGGCCCCGGAGGAGGGGGAAGCCCCGCCGAGTTTCCCTGAGGAGGGGAAAGCCCCGCCGAGTTTCCCCGGGGAGAGGGAAGCCCCGGAGGAGGGGGAAGCCCCGCCGAGTTCCCCGGATAAAAAGAAAGCCCCGGCGGAATCCCTGGAGGAGGAGGAAGCCCCGCCGAGTTTCCCGGAGGAGGGGGAAGCCCCGGCGGAGGCCCCGGAGATGGGGGAAGCCCCGGTAGAGTCCCTGGAGTAGGGGGAAGCCCCGGCGGATGCCCCGGAGGAGGGGGAAGCCCCGGCGGATGCCCCGGAGGAGGGGGAAGCCCCGGAGGAGGGGGAAGCTAGGGCGGAGTCCCTGGAGGAGGAGGAAGCCCCGCCGAGTTTCCCGGAGGAGGGGGAAGCCCCGGCGGAGGCCCCGGAGATGGGGGAAGCCCCGGTAGAGTCCCTGGAGTAGGGGGAAGCCCCGGCGGATGCCCCGGAGGTGGGGGAAGCCCAGGCGGAGGCCCCGGAGGTGGGGGAAGCCCCGGCGGAGGCCCCGGAGGTTTGGGAAATCCCGGCGGAATCCTTGGAGGAGGGGGAAGCTCCGCCGAATTTCCCGGTTGAGGGGGAAGCCCCGCCGAGTTTCCCGGAGGAGAGGGAAACTTCGGCGGAGGGGGAAACCCCGGTGGAGTCCCCGGAGGAGGGGGAAGCCCCATCGGAGTCCCTGGAGAAGAGGGAAGCCCCGGCGGAGTCCCTGGGGGGGGTGGGGGGGAAGCCCCGGCGAGTTCTCCGGAGGAGAAGTAAGCCCCGGTAGAGTCCCTGGAGAAGGGGGAAACTCCGGCTGAGGCCCCGGAGGAGTAGGAAGCCCCGGCGGAGGCCCCGGAGGAGTGGGAAACCCCGGCGGAGGCCCCGGAGGAGGGGGAAGCCCTGGCGGAGTCCCTGGGGGAGGGAGAAGCCCCGCCGAGTTCCCTGGAAAAGGAAGAAGCCCCGGCGGAGTCCCTGGAGGAGGGGGAAGCCCCGCCAAATACCCCGGAGGAGGGGGATGCCCCGCCGAGTTCCCCGGTGGAGGGGGAAGTCCCGACGAGTTTCCCGGAGGAGGGGGAAACTCCGGCGGAGGTCCCGGAGGAGTGGGAAGCCCCGGAGGAGGGGAGAGCCCCGCCGAATTCCCCTGAGGAGGGGGAAGCCTCACCGAGTTTCCCGGAGGAGAAGAAAGCCCGCCGAGTTCCCCGGATAAGGAGGAAGCCCAGCCGGATGCCCTGGAGGAGGGGGAAGCCCCGGCGGAGTCCCAGGGGGGGGGGGGGAAGCCCCGCCAAATTTCACGGATGAGTGTGAAGCCCCGGTAGAGTCCCTGGAGGAGGGGGAAGCCCCGCCGAAATCCCCGGAGCTGGAAGAAGCCCCGCCGAGTTCCCCGGAGGAGGGGGAAGTATCGCCGAGTTCCCCGAAGGAGGGGGAAGCACCGCCAAATTCCCCGGAGGAAGGGGATGCCCCGCCGAGTTCCCCGGAGGAGGTGGTAGCCCCGGCGGAGGCCCTGGAGGAGAGGGAAGCCCCGCCGAGTTCTTTGGAGAAGGGGAAAGCCCCGGAAGAGTCCCTGGAGGAGGGGGAAGCCCCGGCGGTGGCCCCGGAGGTGGGGGAAGCCCCAGCGGAGGCCCCGGAGGCGTAAGAAGCCCCAGGGGAGGCCCCGGAGGTTTGGGAATTCCCGGCGGGGTCCCTGGCGGAGGGGGAAGCCCTGCCGAATTCCCCGGTGGAGGGGGAAGCCCCGCCGAGTTTCCCGGAGGAGGGGGAAACTCCGGCAGAGGCCCCGGAGGAGTGGGAAGCCCCGGAGGATGGGGACGCCCAGGCGGAGTCCCTGGAGGAGGGGGAAGCCCCGGCGGAGGCCCCGGAGGTGGGGGAAGCCCCGCCGAGTTTCCCAGAGGAGGGGGAAGCCCCAGCGGAGGCCCCGGGTGAAGTGAGAAGCCACGGCAGAGGCCCCGGAGGTTTGGGAAATCCCGGCGGAGTCCCTGGAGGAGGGTGAAGCCCCTGAGTTTCCCGGAGGAGGGGTAGGCCCCTGCGGATGCCCCGGAGGATGGGGAAGCCCCGGCGGAGGCCCCGGAGGAGTGGGAAGCCCCGGCGGAGGCCCCGGAGGAGTGGAAAGCCCCGGCGGATTCCCTGGTGAAGGGGGAAGCCCCGCCGAGTTTCCTGGAGGAGATGGAAGCCCCGGCGGAGGCCCCCCAGTAAACACAAAACGGCTGGCCGACGTCGTGCCAAAGTGGGCAGAAAGTATTATCCAGCATCGGCCCAGCGTTGGCCAAAAGCAAATGTCCAGCATCGCGCCAGTAAAAATGTGTCACACCTGCCTTCATCGGCCCAGTGCTGGCTGGCCAGCATGTCGGCTCGGTGAAGGACTGGCTGCATGGGGCCAGTAAGATGCCGACACCAGGCCAGCAGCAAGCCTTTACCGTGCCGCCGCGGTAGTCCATCATCTAGCCATTACTTTGCCTGCACTATGCCGTTGCTATACAATCAGTGACAATCGGCCACGGACAAAATTATGATTCGAGAAAATGAAAATAATTGTACATGGATGGGTTTTTCAATTAGACAATTTCGCGCTGCAAGTGGTGGAAGGAAATTCATTGCTCTACTTTTTCACCGTTGCGAAAATCGACTTCATTAATTGGAGCGGGCCGGTTTGGAATTGGGTACCCCTCGATCCGTAGGCTGAAGACTTGACGATTGCGCTGCTGACACCTGTGATATATGAACGTGATTTTAATGTATACCATCTCCCCAGTTATGTTTTGAAATTGAGGTTAACGCCTAGGGTGAAACCATCAAAAGCTAGACTTAAAAATGAATATAATGCCAGTACTTGTATAATTCGATGTTTATGGCATGAGCATCCTGGACCTGATTCGCTTGAAATATATGGGTAGGTAATGGCAGGCTGACAGTGCCGCGAAAACAATATGCCGCCGATACGATGCCTGCACCGATGACGACACGTAAAATTACGTCGGCCGTGAGCAGGCCAGCCAATGTCTGGTTGGGATTGGCAAAGTGGTGGCTCTTGTGGCCTCGAGTATGATGGCCAAGCTACGTACAAGCGGCATTGGGCCAGCACACGCTGGCCTGCACCATGCCTACGCGCTGGCCTGCCATCACTTTGCCAATGCCTTGCCGGCGCAGTTGGCAATGTGATGGCCTGCCACTGTTAAGCCAGCACACACTGGCCTGCACCTCGCCGACGCGCTGGCCAGCCAACACTTTGCCAATGCCTTGCCGGCGCCGTTAGCAATGTGTTGGCCTGCCACTGTTAAGCCAGCACACACTGGCCTGCACTTCGCCGACGCGCTGGCCAGCCAACACTTTGCCAATGCCTTGCCGGCGCCGTTGGCAATATGATGGCCTGCCACTGTTAAGCCAGCACACACTGGCTTGCACTTCGACGACGCGCTGGCCAGCCAACACTTTGCCAATGCCTTGCCGGCGCCGTTGGCAAAGTGTTGGCCTGCCACTGTTGGGCTATCACTGGAATAGCAGTGGCAGGCCAACGGTCGAGGGACGTCGGCAGAGTTTCATGCCGCCAGCATTGACCCGATACTAATGGACGATAGGTTGCCGCCAGGCAGCACTTTGCCAACAGTGGATGCGTCATGCCTGAATAATGCCATCATGTTGCCGACAGTTTGTGTTTACTGGGCCCGGAAGAGGGTGAAGCCCCGCCGAGTTCCCCGGTGGAGAGGGAAGCCCCGCCGAGTTCCCCGGAGGAGGGGGAAGCCCCGGCGAAGTCCCTGGAGGATGGGGAAGCCCCACCGAGTTTCCCGGGGGAGGAGAAAGCACCGGCGGATATCCTCGGAGGAGGGGTAAGCCCCGCCGAGTTTCCCTGAGGAGGGGTAAGCCCAGGCGGATGCCCCGGAGGATGGGGAAGCCCCGGTATAGGCCCCGGAGGGAGGGAAGGCCCCGGCGGAGGCCCCGGAGGTTTGGGAAATCCCGGCGGAGTCCCTTGAGGAGGGTGAAGCCCCGCCGAATTCCCCGGTGGAGGGGGAAGCCACGCCGAGTTTCCCGGAGGAGGGGCGGCCCCGGTAGAGTCCCTGGAGGAGGGGGAAGCCCCGGCGGTGGCCCCGAAGGTAGGGGTATCCCCGCCGAGTTTCCTGGAGAAGGGGGAAGCCTAGCGGAGGCCCCGGAGGCGTAAGAAGCCCCGGCGGAGGCCCCGGAGGTTTGGGACATTCCAGGGGAGTCGCTGGAGAAGGGTGAAGCCCCGCCAAATTTCCCGGAGGATGGGGAAGCCCCGGCGGAGGCCACGGAAGAGTGGGAAGCACCGGCGGAGGCCCTGGAGGGGGGGAGCCCCGCCGAGTTCCCCCGGCGGAGTCCCTGGAGGAGGGGGAAGCAACGGCGGAGTCCCTGGAGGAGGGGGAAGCCCCGCCGAGTTTCCTGGAGAAAGGGTAGGCCCCGGCGGATGCCCCGGAGGATGGGAAAGCCCCGGCGGAGGCCCCGGAGGGAGGGGGCGACCCGGCGGAGGCCCCGGAGGTTTGGGAAACACCGGCGGAGTCCCTGGAGGAGGGGGAAGCCCCTGAGTTCCCCGGGGGAGGGGGAAGCCCCGGCGGGGGCCCCGGTGGTGGGGGAAGCCCCGGCGGAGGCCCTGGTGGAGGGGGAAGCCCCAACGAGTTCCCCTGGCGGAGTCCATGGAGGAGGGGGAATCCCCTCCGAGTTTCCTGGAGGAGGGGGAAGCCCCGCAATTCCCTGGAGGAGGGGGAAGCCCCGGCGGAGTCCCGGGAGGAGGGGAAGCCCCAGTGGAGTCCCTGGAGGAGGGGGAAGCCCCGGCGGATGCCCCGGAGGAGGGGGAAGCCCCGGCGGATGCCCCGGAGGAGGGGGAAGCCCCGGAGGAGGGGGAAGCTAGGGCGGAGTCCCTGGAGGAGGGGGAAACCCCGCCGAGTTCCCCGGAGAACGGGGAAGCTCCGGTAGAGTCCCTGGTGGAGGGGGAAGCCCCGGCGGAGGCTCCGGAGGTAGGGGATGGCCCACCGAGTTTCCCGGAGTAGGGGGAAGCCCCGGCGGTGCCCCGGAGGTGGGGGAAGCCCCGCTGAGTTCCCCGGAGGAGGGGTAGGCCCCTGCGGATGCCCCGGAGGATGGGGAAGCCCCGGCGGAGGCCCCGGAGGAGTGGGAAGCCCCGGCGGAGGCCCCGGAGGAGTGGAAAGCCCCGGCGGATTCCCTGGTGAAGGGGGAAGCCCCGCCGAGTTTCCTGGAGGAGATGGAAGCCCCGGCGGAGGCCCCCCAGTAAACACAAAACGGCTGGCCGACGTCGTGCCAAAGTGGGCAGAAAGTATTATCCAGCATCGGCCCAGCGTTGGCCAAAAGCAAATGTCCAGCATCGCGCCAGTAAAAATGTGTCACACCTGCCTTCATCGGCCCAGTGCTGGCTGGCCAGCATGTCGGCTCGGTGAAGGACTGGCTGCATGGGGCCAGTAAGATGCCGACACCAGGCCAGCAGCAAGCCTTTACCGTGCCGCCGCGGTAGTCCATCATCTAGCCATTACTTTGCCTGCACTATGCCGTTGCTATACAATCAGTGACAATCGGCCACGGACAAAATTATGATTCGAGAAAATGAAAATAATTGTACATGGATGGGTTTTTCAATTAGACAATTTCGCGCTGCAAGTGGTGGAAGGAAATTCATTGCTCTACTTTTTCACCGTTGCGAAAATCGACTTCATTAATTGGAGCGGGCCGGTTTGGAATTGGGTACCCCTCGATCCGTAGGCTGAAGACTTGACGATTGCGCTGCTGACACCTGTGATATATGAACGTGATTTTAATGTATACCATCTCCCCAGTTATGTTTTGAAATTGAGGTTAACGCCTAGGGTGAAACCATCAAAAGCTAGACTTAAAAATGAATATAATGCCAGTACTTGTATAATTCGATGTTTATGGCATGAGCATCCTGGACCTGATTCGCTTGAAATATATGGGTAGGTAATGGCAGGCTGACAGTGCCGCGAAAACAATATGCCGCCGATACGATGCCTGCACCGATGACGACACGTAAAATTACGTCGGCCGTGAGCAGGCCAGCCAATGTCTGGTTGGGATTGGCAAAGTGGTGGCTCTTGTGGCCTCGAGTATGATGGCCAAGCTACGTACAAGCGGCATTGGGCCAGCACACGCTGGCCTGCACCATGCCTACGCGCTGGCCTGCCATCACTTTGCCAATGCCTTGCCGGCGCAGTTGGCAATGTGATGGCCTGCCACTGTTAAGCCAGCACACACTGGCCTGCACCTCGCCGACGCGCTGGCCAGCCAACACTTTGCCAATGCCTTGCCGGCGCCGTTAGCAATGTGTTGGCCTGCCACTGTTAAGCCAGCACACACTGGCCTGCACTTCGCCGACGCGCTGGCCAGCCAACACTTTGCCAATGCCTTGCCGGCGCCGTTGGCAATATGATGGCCTGCCACTGTTAAGCCAGCACACACTGGCTTGCACTTCGACGACGCGCTGGCCAGCCAACACTTTGCCAATGCCTTGCCGGCGCCGTTGGCAAAGTGTTGGCCTGCCACTGTTGGGCTATCACTGGAATAGCAGTGGCAGGCCAACGGTCGAGGGACGTCGGCAGAGTTTCATGCCGCCAGCATTGACCCGATACTAATGGACGATAGGTTGCCGCCAGGCAGCACTTTGCCAACAGTGGATGCGTCATGCCTGAATAATGCCATCATGTTGCCGACAGTTTGTGTTTACTGGGCCCGGAAGAGGGTGAAGCCCCGCCGAGTTCCCCGGTGGAGAGGGAAGCCCCGCCGAGTTCCCCGGAGGAGGGGGAAGCCCCGGCGAAGTCCCTGGAGGATGGGGAAGCCCCACCGAGTTTCCCGGGGGAGGAGAAAGCACCGGCGGATATCCTCGGAGGAGGGGTAAGCCCCGCCGAGTTTCCCTGAGGAGGGGTAAGCCCAGGCGGATGCCCCGGAGGATGGGGAAGCCCCGGTATAGGCCCCGGAGGGAGGGAAGGCCCCGGCGGAGGCCCCGGAGGTTTGGGAAATCCCGGCGGAGTCCCTTGAGGAGGGTGAAGCCCCGCCGAATTCCCCGGTGGAGGGGGAAGCCACGCCGAGTTTCCCGGAGGAGGGGCGGCCCCGGTAGAGTCCCTGGAGGAGGGGGAAGCCCCGGTGGTGGCCCCGAAGGTAGGGGTATCCCCGCCGAGTTTCCTGGAGAAGGGGGAAGCCCCAGCGGAGGCCCCGGAGGCGTAAGAAGCCACGGCGGAGGCCCCGGAGGTTTGGGACATTCCAGGGGAGTCGCTGGAGAAGGGTGAAGCCCCGCCAAATTTCCCGGAGGATGGGGAAGCCCCGGCGGAGGCCACGGAAGAGTGGGAAGCACCGGCGGAGGCCCTGGAGGGGGGGAGCCCCGCCGAGTTCCCCCGGCGGAGTCCCTGGAGGAGGGGGAAGCAACGGCGGAGTCCCTGGAGGAGGGGGAAGCCCCGCCGAGTTTCCTGGAGAAAGGGTAGGCCCCGGCGGATGCCCCGGAGGATGGGAAAGCCCCGGCGGAGGCCCCGGAGGGAGGGGGCGACCCGGCGGAGGCCCCGGAGGTTTGGGAAACACCGGCGGAGTCCCTGGAGGAGGGGGAAGCCCCTGAGTTCCCCGGGGGAGGGGGAAGCCCCGGCGGGGGCCCCGGTGGTGGGGGAAGCCCCGGCGGAGGCCCTGGTGGAGGGGGAAGCCCCAACGAGTTCCCCTGGCGGAGTCCATGGAGGAGGGGGAATCCCCTCCGAGTTTCCTGGAGGAGGGGGAAGCCCCGCAATTCCCTGGAGGAGGGGGAAGCCCCGGCGGAGTCCCGGGAGGAGGGGAAGCCCCAGTGGAGTCCCTGGAGGAGGGGGAAGCCCCGGCGGATGCCCCGGAGGAGGGGGAAGCCCCGGCGGATGCCCCGGAGGAGGGGGAAGCCCCGGAGGAGGGGGAAGCTAGGGCGGAGTCCCTGGAGGAGGGGGAAACCCCGCCGAGTTCCCCGGAGAACGGGGAAGCTCCGGTAGAGTCCCTGGTGGAGGGGGAAGCCCCGGCGGAGGCTCCGGAGGTAGGGGATGGCCCACCGAGTTTCCCGGAGTAGGGGGAAGCCCCGGCGGTGCCCCGGAGGTGGGGGAAGCCCCGCTGAGTTCCCCGGAGGAGGGGGAAGCCCCGGCGGAGGCCCCGGAGGAGGGAGTATCCCCGGCGGAGTCCCTGGAGGTGGAGGAAGTCCCGGCTGAGGCCCCGGAGGAGGGGGAAGGCCTTCCGAGGTTCCCGGAGGAGAAGGAACTCCCGGCGGAGTCCCTGGAGGAGGGGAAGCCCCGGTGGAGTCCCTGAAGGAGGGGGAAGCCCCGTCGGATGTTCCGGAGGAGGGGGAAGCCCCGGCGGAGTCCCTGGAGGAGGGGGGTGCAGCCACGGCGGAGGCCCCGGAGGAGCGGGAAGCCCCGGCGGAGGTTCCGGTGAAGGGGGATGCCCCAGCGAGTTCCCCGCAGGAGAGAGAAGCCCCGGCGGAGGCCCCGGAGGTTGGGGAAGCCCCGCCAATATCCCCGGAGGAGGGGGAAGCCCCGGTGGAGGCCCCGGAGGTGGGGGAAGCCCCGCTTAAATCCCCGGAGGAGGGGGAATCCCCGGCGGTGTCCCTGGAGGAGGGGGAAACCCCGGCGGAAGCCCCGGATGAGGGGGAAGCCCCGGCGGAGTCCCTGGAGGAAGGGGAAACCCCGCCGAGTTCCGCGGAGTAGGGGGAAGCCCCGGTAGAGTCCCTGGTGAAGGGGGGAAGCCCCGGCGGAGGCTCCGGAGGTTGGGGGAAGCCCCACTGAGTTTCCCGGAGGAGGGGGAAGCCCCGGCGGAGGCCCCGGAGGCGGGGGAAGCCCCGCCAAATTCCCCGGAGGAGCGGGAAGCCCCGCCGAATTCCTCGGAGGATGGGGGAAGCCCCGGCGGATGCCCCGGAGAAGGGGGAAGCCCCGGCGAAGGCCCCGGAGGAGTGGGAAGCCCCGGAGGAGGGGGAAGCTCGGGCGGAGTCCCTGGTGGAGGAGGAAGCCCCAGTTAAGTCCCTGGAGGTGGGGAAAGCCCCGGCCGAAGGCCCCGGAGGTGGAGGAAGCCCCGGCGGAGTCCTAGGAGAAGAGGGATGCCCCGGTTGAGTCCCTGGAGGTGGGGGAAGCCCCGGCGGAGGCCCCGGAGGTGGAGGAAGCTCCGCCGAGTTTCCCGGAGGAGGGGGAAGCCCCGCCGAGTTCCTAGGAGAAGGTGGAAGCCCATGCGGAGTCCCAGGAGGAGGAAGAAGCCCCGCCGAGTTCCCTGGAGAAGGGGGAAGCCCCGGCGGATGCCCCGGAGGAGGGGGAAGCCACGCAGAATTCCTCGGAGGATGGGGAAGCCCCGCCGAGTTTCCCGGAGGAGGGGGAATCACCAGTAGAGTCCCTGGTGGAGGAAAAAGCCCCGGCGAAGGCCCCGGTGGTAAGGGAAGCCCCGCCGAGTTTCCCGGAGGAGGAGGAATCCCCAGTGGAGTCCCTAAAGGAGGAGGAAGCCCTGGCGGAGGCCCTAGTGGAGGGGGAAGCCCCAACGGAGGCCCCAGATGAGTGGGAAGCCCCGCCGAGTTCCCCGTAGGAAAGAAAAGCCCCTGCGGTGGTCCCGGAGGAGGAGGAAGTCCCGACGGAGTCCCTGGAGGAGGGGAAAAACCCGCCGAGTTCCCTGGAGGAGGGGGAAGCCCCGTTTGAGTCCCTTGTGGAGGGGGAAGCCCCGGCGGAGGCCCCGGTGGTAAGGGAAGCCCCGCCGAATATCCCGGAGGCGTGGGAAGCCCCGCCGAGTTTCCCGGATGAAGAAGAAGCCCCGCCCAGTTTCTTGGAGGAGGGAGAGGCCCGCCGAATTCCCCGGAGGAGGGGGAATCCCCGGCGGAGTCCCTGGAGGAGGAGGAAGCCCCGGCGGAGGCCCACGAGAAGGAGGATGCCCCGGCGAGTTCCCCGGAGGTGGGGGAAGCCCCGGCGGATGCCCCGGTAAAGGGGGAAGCTCCGGCGAAGACCCCGGAGGAGTGGGAAGCCCCGGAGGAGGGGGAAGCTAGGGCGGTGTCCCTGGTGGAGGGGGAAGCCCCGGCGGAGTCCCTGGTGGAGGGGGAAGCCCCGGCGGAGGCTCCGGAGGTAGGGGAAGGCCCACCGAGTTTCCCGGAGGAGGGGGAAGCCCCGGCGGTGCCCGGGAGGTGGGGGAAGCCCCGCTGAGTTCCCCGGAGGAGGGGGAAGCCCCGGCGGAAGCCCCGAATGAGGGGGAAGCCCCGGCGGAGTCCCTGGAGGAAGGGGAAACTCCGCCGAGTTTCCCGAAGGAGGGGGAAGCCCCGGCGGAGGCCCCGGAGGTGGGGGAAGCCCCGCTGAGTTCCCCGGAGGGGAGGAAGCCCCGGCAGATGCCCCGGACGAGGGGGAAGCCCCGCCAAATTCCTCGGAGGATGGGGGAAGCCCCGGCGGATGCCCCAAAGAAGGGGAAAGCCCCGGCGAAGGCCCCGGAGGAGTGGGAAGCCCCGGAGAAGGGGGAAGCTAGGGAGGAGTCCCTGGTGGAGGAGGATGCCCCGGTTGAGTCCCTGGAGGTGGGGGAAGCCCCGGCCGAAGGCCCCGGAGGTGGAGGAAGCCCCGCTGAGTTCCCCGGATGAGGGGGGAAGCCCCGGTGGAGCCTCCGGTGGAGGGGAGAGCCCCTGCGGAGGCCCAGGAGGAGTAGGAAGCCCCGGCTGAGTCCCAGGAGAAGATGGATGCCCCGGTTGAGTCCCTCGAGGTGGGGGAAGCCCCGGCGGAGGCCCCGGAGGTGGAGGAAGCTCCGCCGAGTTTCCCGGAGGAGGGGGAAGCCCCGCCGAGTTCCTAGGAGAAGGTGGAAGCCCATGCGGAGTCCCAGGAGGAGGAAGAAGCCCCGCCGAGTTCCCAGGAGGAGAAGGAAGGCCCGGCGGAGACCCTGAAAGAGGGGAAGCCCCCGGTGGAGTCCCTGGTGGAGGAAGAAGCCATAGCGGATGCCCCGGAGGAGGGGGAAGCCCCGCCAAAATCCCCGGAGAAGGGGGAAGCCCCGGTAAGTTCCCTGGTGGAGGGGGAAGCCCCGGCGGAGCCTCCGGAGGTAGGGGAAGCCCCACCGAGTTTTCCGGAACAGGGGGAAGCCCCGGCGGAGGCCCCGGAGGAGGGCGTATCCCTGCCGGAGTCCCTGGAGGAGGGGGAAGCCCCGGCGGTGGCCCCGGGGGAAGGGGGAAGCCCCGCCGTGGTTCCAGGAGGAGGGGGAATCCCCGGCGGAGTCCCTGGAGGAGAAGAAGCCCCAGCGGAGGCCCCCGTGGAGGGGGATGCCCCGGCGAGTTCCCCGGAGGTGAGGGAAGCCCCGCCGAATTCCCCGTAGGAGGTGGAAGCCCCGCTGAGTTCCTAGGAGGAGGAGGAAGCCCATGCGGAGTACCTGGAGGAGTAAGAAGCCCCGCCGAGTTCCCCGGCGGAGAAGAAGGCCCCGGCGGAGTCCCGGGATGAGGAGAAGCCCCAGTGGAGTCCCTGGAGGAGGGGGAAGCCCCGGCGGATGCCCTAGAGGAGGGGGAATCCCCGGTGGAGTCCCTTTAGAAGGGGAAGCCCCGCCGAGTTCCCCGGAGGAGTTGGAAGCCCCTGAGTTCCCCGGAGGAGGGGGAATCCCCGGCGAAGCCCCTGGAGGAGGGGGAAGCCCCGGCGGAAGCCCCGGATAAGGGGGAAGCCCCGGCGGAGTCCCTGGAGGAGGGGGAAACCCCGCCGAGTTCCGCGGAGGAGGGGGAAGCCCCGGTAGAGTCCCTGGTGAAGGGGGAAGCCCCGGTGGAGGCTCCGGAGGTGGGGGAAGCCCCACCGAGTTTCCCGGTGGAGGGGGGACCCCGGCGGAGGCCCCGGAGGTGGGGGAAGCCCCGCCGAGTTCCCCGGAGGAGGGGGAAGCCCCGGAGGAGGAGGAAGCTAGGGCGGAGTCATTGGTGGAGGAGGAAGCCCCGGTTGAGTCCCCGAAGGTGGGGGAAGCCCCGGCCGAAGGCCCAGGAGGTGGAGGAAGCCCCGCCGAGTTCCCCGGATGAGGGGGGAAGCCCCGGCGGAGCCTCCGGTGGAGGGGGAAGCCCCGGCGGAGGCCCAGGAGGAGGAGGAAGCCCCGGCGGAGTCCCAGGAGAAGAGGGATGCCCCGGTTGAGTCCCTGGAGGTGGGGTTAGCCACGGCGGAGGCCCCGGAGGTGGAGGAAGTTCCGCCGAGTTTCCCGGAGGAGGGGGAAGCCCCGCCGAGTTCCCAGGAGAGGAGAAGGAAGGCCCGGCGGAGACCCTGAAAGAGGGGAAGCCCCGGTGGAGTCCCTGGTGGAGGAAGAAGCCCCAGCGGATTCCCCGGTGGAGGGGGAAGCCCCGGCGGAGTCCCTGGAGGAGGGGGGAGCAGCCACGGCGAGGGCCCCGGATGAGCGGGAAGCCGGGGGAGGGGGATGGAGGAAGAAGCCCCAGCGGATTCCCCGGTGGAGGGGGAAGCCCCGGCGGAGTCCCTGGAGGAGGGGGGAGCAGCCACGGCGAGGGCCCCGGATGAGCGGGATTCCGGCGGAGAGAGAAGCCCCGGCGGAGTCCCTGGAGGAGGATAAATCCCCGGCGGAGGCCCCGGAGGTGGGGGAAGCCCCGCCGAGGTTCCAGGAGGAGGAAGAATCCCCGGCGGAGTCCCTGGAGGAGGAGGAAGCCCCAGCGGAGGCCCCCGAGGAGGGGGATGCCCCGGCGATTTCCCCGTAGGAGGGGGAAGCCCAGCCGAGTTCCTAGGAGAAGGAGGAAGCCCATGCGGTGACCCTGGAGGAGAAAGAAGACCCGCCGAGTTCCCCGGCGGAGAAGGAAGCCCCGGCGGAGGCCCTGGAGGAGGGGAAGCCCCAGTGGAGTCCCTAGATGAGGGGGAATCCCCGGCGGATGCCCCGGAGGAGGGGGAAGCCCCGGCGGAGTCCCTGTAAAAGGGGAAGCCCCTGAGTTCCCCGGAGGAGGGGGAATTCCCGGCGGAGTCCCTGGAGGAGGGGGATGCCCCGGCGGAGGCCCCGGAGGAGGCGGAAGCCTCGGCGGAGTCCCTGGAGGAGGGGGAAACCCCGCCGAGTTCCTCGTGGGAGGGGGAAGCCCCGGCGGAGTCCCTGGAGGAGGGGGAAACCCCGCCGAGTTCCTTGTGGGAGGGGGAAGCCCTGGCGGAGGCTTCTGAGGATGGGGAAGCCCTTCCGAGTTCCCCGGAGGAGGGGGAAGCCCCACCGAGTTCCCTGGAGGAGGGGGAAGCCCTCCCCGAGTTCCGTGGAGGAGGGGAAATCCCCGGAGGAGGCTCCGGAGGAGGGGAAAGTCTAGACGGAGGCTTCGGAGGATGAGGAAGCCCCGGCGGAGGCCCCGAAGGAAGAGGAAGCCCCGGCGAAGGCCCCGGAGGAGGGGGAAGCCCCGGCGGAGTCTCTGGAGGAGGAAGTAGCCCCTGCGGAGGCCCCGGTGGAGAGGGAAGCCCCGGTGGAGGCCCCGGAGGAGGGGGAAGCCCCGCCGAGTTCCCCGTGGAAGGAAGAAGCCCTAACGGAGGATTCTGAGGATGGGGAAGCCCTGCCGAGTTCCCCGGAGGAGGGGGAAGCTCCGCCGAGTTCCCCGGAGGAGGAGGAAGCCCCGGCGGACGACCCGGAGGACATGGAAGCCCCGGCGGAGTCCCAGGCGGGAGGGAAGCCCCGCCGAGTTTCCCGGAAAAGGGGGAAGCCCCGGCGGAGTCCCTGAGGGAGGGGGAAGCCCCCCCGAGTTCCTTGGAGGAGGGGAAAGCCCTGGCGGAGGCTCCGGTGAAGGGAAAAAGCCAAAGCGGAGGCCCCGGAGGAGAAGGAAGCCCCGGCGGAGTCCCTGGAGAAGGGGGTAGCCCCGCCGAGTTCCCAGGAGGAGTAGGAAGCCCCAGCGGAGGGGTCGGATAAGAAGGGAAGCCCCGGAGGAGGGGTAAGTTCTGCCGAGTTCCCCGGAGGTGGGGGAAGCCCCGCCGAGTTCCCCGAGGGAGGGGGAAGCCCCGGCGGAGTTCCTAGAAGAGGGGGTAGCCCCGCCGTGTTTCCCGGAGGGGGAGGAAGCCCCGGTGAAGGCCCTAGAGGAGGGGGTAGCCCCGGCGGAGTTCCAGGAGGAGAAGGAAGCCCCGCCGAGTTTCCCGGAGGAGGGGGAAGCCCCACCGAATTTCCCGGAGGAGGGGGAAGCCCCGCCGAGTTTCCAGGAGTAGAAGGAATCCACGGCGGAGTCCCTGGAGGAGAAGGAAGCACCGGCGGAGGCCACGGAGGAGTGGGTAGCCCCCCCAAGTTCCCCGGAGGAGAGGGAAGCCCCGCCGAGTTTCCCGTAGAAAGGGAAAGCTCCGGCGGAGGTCCCCGGGGAAGAGGAAGCCCTGGCGGAGTCCCTGGAGGTGGGGGAAGCCCCGGCGGAGGCCCCGGAGGAGAGGGAAGCAGCGGCGGAGGTCCCGAAGGAGGGGGAAGCCCCGCCGAGTTTCCCGGAGGAGGCGGAAGCCCCGGCGGTGGCCCCGGAGGAGGGGAAAGCCCCGGCTGAGGCCGCGGAGGAGGGTTAAGCCCCGGTGGAGTCCCTGGAGGAGGGGAAAGCCCCGGCGAAGGCCCCGGAGGAGGGGGAAGCCCCACCGAGTTTCCCGGGGGTGGGGTAAGCCCCGCCGAGTTTCCCGGAAAAGGGGGAAGCCCCGGCGGAGTCCCTGAGGGAGGGGGAAGCCCCACCCAAGTTCCTTGGAGGAGGGGAAAGCCCTGGCGGAGGCTCCGGAGGAGGGAAAAGCCAAAGCGGAGGCCCCGGAGGAGAAGGAAGCCCCGGCGGAGTCCCTGGAGAAGGGGGTAGCCCCGCCGAGTTCCCAGGAGGAGTGGGAAGCCCCAGCGGAGGGGTCGGATTAGAAGGGAAGCCCCGAGGAGGGGAAAGCTCTGCCGAGTTCCCCGGAGGTGGGGGAAGCCCCGCCGAGTTCCCCGGGGGAGGGGGAAGCCCCGGCGGAGTTCCTAGAAGAGGGTGTAGCCCCGCCGTGTTTCCCGGAGGGGGGGGAAGCCCCGGTGAAGGCCCTAGAGGAGGGGGTAGCCCCGTCCGGAGTTCCAGGAGGAGGGGGAAGCCCCCCCGAGTTCCTTGGAGGAGGGAAAGCCCCGGCGGAGGCCCCGGAGGAGGGGGAAGCCCCGGCGGAGTCCCTGGCGGAGGGGGAAGCCCCGCCGAGTTTCCCGGAGGAGGGGGAAGCCCCGCCGAATTTCCCGGAGGAGGGGGAAGCCCCGCCGAGTTTCCAGGAGTAGAACGAATCCACGGCGGAGTCCCTGGAGGAGAAGGAAGCACCGGCGGAGGCCACGGGGGAGTGGGTAGCCCCCCCATGTTCCCCGGAGGAGAGGGAAGCCCCGCCGAGTTTCCCGTAGGAAGGGAAAGCCCCGGCGGAGGTCCCCGGGGAGGAGGAAGCCCTGGCGGAGTCCCCGGAGGAGGTGGAAGCCCCGGCGGTGGCCCCGGAGGAGGGGAAAGCCCCGGCTGAGGCCGCGGAGGAGGGTTAAGCCCCGGTGGAGTCCCTGGAGGAGGGGCAAGCCCCGGCGGAGGCCCCGGAGGAGGGGAAAGCCTCGGCGGAGGCCCCGGAGGAGGGGGAAGCCCCACCGAGTTTCCCGGGAATGGGGGAAGCCCCGCCGAGTTTCCCGAAGGAGGAAGAGGCCCGAACGGAGGCCCCGGAGGAATTTGAAGTCCCGCCCAGTTTCCCGGGGGAGGGGGAAGCCCCGGCGGAGTCCCTGGCGGAGGGGTAGCCACCGAGTTCCCCGGAGGTGGGGGAAGCCCCGGCGAAGGTTCCGGAGGAGGGGGATGCCCGGCGGAGGCCCCTAAAGAGGGGGAAGCCCCGCTTAGCTTCCCGGAGGCAGTGAAAGCCCCGGCGGAGGCCCCGGAGGAGGGAGAAGCCCCGGCGGAGACCCTGGTGGAAGGGGAAGCCCCGGAGGAGGGGGAAGTCCCGGCGGAGTCCCTAGAGGAGGGGGAAAACCCGCCGAGTTTCCCGGAGGAGGGGGAAGCCCCGGCAGAGGCCCCCGTGGAGGGGGAAGCCCTGGCAGAGTCCCTGGAGGTGGGGGAAGCCCCGGCGGAGGCCCCGGAGGAGAGGGAAGCACCGGCGGAGGCCCCGGAGGAGGGGGAAGCCCCGCCGAGTCTCCCAGGGGAGGGGGAAGCCCAGCCGAGTTCCCCGGAGGAGGGGAAAGCCCCTGATTTCCCCGGAGATGGGGGAAGCCCCGGCGGAGGCCCCGGAGGAGTGGGAAGCCCCGGAGGAGGGGGAAGCCCCGGTAGAGTCCCTGGTAGAGGGACGCCCCGGCCCCCGGCGCCCCGGCGTCCCCGGTAGAAGCCCCGGCGGTGGCCCCGCCGCGTTTCCCGGCGGAGGGGGAAGCCCCGGTAGAGTCCCTGGAGGAGTAGGAAGCGCCGGCGGAGGCCCCGGAGGGGAGGGAAGCCCCGGCGGATGCCCTGGAGGAGGGGGAAGCCCCGCCAAGTTACTCGGAGAAGGGGAAAGCCCCACCGAGTGTCCCTGTAGAAGGGTGAAGCCCTGGCTGAGGCCGCGGATGGGGGGGGATGCCCTGCCGAGTTCCCCGAAGGCGGGAAAAGCCCATCCGAGTTTCCCGGAGGAGGGGGAATCCCCGGCGGAGTCCCTTGAGGAGGGGGAAGCCCCGACGAAGGCCCCGGAGGAGAGGGAAGCCCCAGCGGAGGCCGCGGAGGGGGGGGGATGCCCTGCCGAGTTCCATGGAGTAGGAGGAAGCTCATGCGGACCCCCTGGAGGAGGAAGAAGCCCTGCCGAGTTCCCCGGAGGAGAAGGAAGCCCCGGCGGTGTCCCTGGAGGAGGGGAAGCCCCAGTGAAGTCCCTGTTGGAGGGGGGAGCCCCGGCGGATGCCCCGGAGGAGGCGGATGCCCCGGCGAGTTCCCCGGAGGAGGAGGAAGCCCCGGCGGAGTCCCTGGTGGTGGCGGAAGCCCCGCCGAGTGTCTCGAAAGTGGGAGAAGCCTCGGCGAAGGCCCCTGAGGAGGGGGAAGCCCCGCCGAGCATCCCGGAGGAGGTGGGAGCCCCAGCGGAGACCCCGGAGAAGGGGGATGCCCCGGCGAGATCCCCGGAGGAGGGGGAAGCCCCGGCGGAGTCCCTGGTGGAGGGGGAAGCCCCGCCGAGTGTCCCGGAAGAGGGGGAAGCCCCGGCGGAGACCCCGGGGGCGGGGGAAGCCCTTCCGAGTTTCCCGTAGGAGAAGGAATCCCCGGAGGAGTCCCTGGAGGAGGGGGTAGCCCCGGCGGAGGCCCCGGCGGAGGCCCCGATGGAGGGGGAAGCCCCGGCAGAGGCCCCGGAGGAGGGGGATGCCCCGGCGAGTTCCCCGGACGAGATGGAAGCCCCGGCGGAGTTCCTGGTGGAGGGGGAAGCCCCGCCGGGTTTTCTGGAAGAGAGGGAAGCCCCGGCGGAGGCCCCTGAAGAGGAGGATGCCCCGCCGAGCTTCCCGGAGGAGGTGGAAGCCCCGGTAGAGTCCCTGGTAGAGGGAGAAGCCCCGGCAGATGCCCCGGAGGAGGGGGAAGCCCCGGTGGAGTCCCTGGAGGAGGGGGAAACCCCGTCGAGTTCCCCGGAGGTGGGAGAAGCCCCGCCGAATTTCCCGGAGGAGGGGGAAGCCCCGCCGAGTTTCCAGGAGGAGATGGAATCCACGGCGGAGTCCCTGGAGGAGGAGGAAGCCCCGGCGGAGGCCTCGGAGGAGTGGGTAGCCCCGCCGAGTTCCCCGGAGGAGAGGGAAGCCCCGCCGAGTTTCCCGGAGGTGGGGGAAGCCCCGGCGGAGGCCCCGGAGGAGAGGGAAGCCCCGGCGGAGTCCCCGAAGGTGGGGAAAGCCCCGTCGAGATTCCCGGAGGAGGTGGAAGCCCCGGAGGAGGCCCCGGAGGTGGGAGAAGCCCCGGCGGTGTCTCCGGAGGAGGGGAAAGCCCCGGCGTTGGCCCCGGAGGAGGGGGAAGCCCCGGCTGAGGCCGCGGAGGAGGGTTAAGCCCCGGTGGAGTCCCTGGAGGAGGGAAAAGCCCCGGCGGAGGCCCCGGAGGAGATGGAAGCCCCGGCGGAGGCCCCGGAGGAGGGGGAAGCCCCACCGAGTTTCCCGGGGGTGGGGGAAGCCCCGTCGAGTTTCCCGGGGGAGGGGGAAGCCCCGGCGGAGTCCCTGCCCAGTAAACACAAACTGTCGGCAACATGTTGGCATTATTCTGGCATGACGCATCCACTGTTGGCAAAGTGCTGCCTGGCGGCAACCATTCGTCCATTAGTATCGGGTCAATGCTGGCGGCATGAAACTCTGTCGACGTCCCTCGACCGTTGGCCTGCCACTGCTATTCCAGTGCTGGCCCAACAGTGGCAGGCCAACACATTGCCAACGGCGCCGGCAAGGCATTGGCAAAATGCTGGCAGGCCAGCGCGTCGGCGAGGTGCAGGCCACCGTGTGCTGGCTTAACAGTGGCAGGCCATCACATTGCCAACGGCCCAGGCAAGGCATTGGCAAAGTGTTGGCTGGCCAGCGCGTCGGCGTGGTGCAGGCCAGCGTGTGCTGGCCCAATGCCGCTTGTACGTAGGTTGGCCAGCATACTCGAGGCCACTAGAGACACCACTTTGCCAATACCGACCCGACATTGGCTGGCCTGCACACGGTCGACGTAGTTTTACGTGTCGTCATCGGTGCAGGCATCGTATCGGCGGCTTACGGTTTTCGCGGCACTGTCAGCCTGCCATTACCTACCCATATTAACATCGAATTAAACAAGTACTGGCATTATATTCATTTTTAAGACTAGCTTTTGATGGTTTCATCCTAGGCGTTAACCTCAATTTCAAAACATATTTGGGGAGATGGTATACATTAAAATCACGTTCACATATCACAGGTGTCAGCAGCGCAATCGTCAAGTCTTCAGCCTACGGATCGAGGGGTACCCAATTCCAAACCGGCCCGCTCCAATTAATGAAGTCGATTTTCGCAACGGTGAAAAAGTAGAGCAATGAATTTCCTTCCACCACTTGCAGCGCGAAATTGTCTAATTGAAAAACCCATCCATGTACAATTATTTTCATTTTCTCGAATCATAATTTTGTCCGTGGCCGATTGTCACTGATTGTATAGCAACGGCATAGTGCAGGCAAAGTAATGGCTAGATGATGGACTACCGCGGCGGCACGGTAAAGGCTTGCTGCTGGCCTGGTGTCGGCATCTTACTGGCCCCATGCAGCCAGTCCTTCACCGAGCCGACATGCTTGATGAAGGCAGGTGTGACACATTTTTACTGGCGCGATGCTGGACATTTGCTATTGGCCAACGCTGGGCCGATGCTGGATAATACTTTCTGCCGACATTGGCACGACGTCGGCCAGCCGTTTTGTGTTTACTGGGTGGCGGAGGGGGAAGCCACCGAGTTCCCCGGAGGAGGGAGAAGCCCCGGCGGAGGTTCCGGAGGAAAGGGATGCCCCGGCGAGTTCCCCGGAGGAGGGGGAAGCCCCGGCGGAGGCCCCTAAAGAGAGGGAAGTCCCGCCGAGCTTCCCGGAGGCGGTGGAAGCCCCGGCGGAGGCCCCGGAGGAGGGAGAAGCCCCGGCGGAGTCCCTGGAGGAGGGGGAAGCCCCGCCTAATTCCCCGAAGGCGGGAAAAGCCCTTCCGAGTTTCCCGGAGGAGGGGGAATCCCCGGCGGAGTCCCTTGAGGAGGGGGAAGCCCCGGCGGAGGCCCCGGAGGAGAGGGAAGCCCCGGCGGAGGCCCCAGAGGGGGGAGAAGCCCCGCTGAGTTCCCCGGGTGTGGGGGAAGCCCCGGTGGAGGGCCTGGGGAAGGGGGAAGCCCCACCGAGTTCTCCGGAGGAGGGGGAAGGCGAGGCGGTGTCCCCGGAGGAGAGGGAAGCCCCGGCGGAGGCCCCGGAGGTGGGGGATGCCCGGCCGAGTTCCCCGGAGGAGGGGGAGGCCCCTGAGTTCCCCGGAGAAGGGGGAAACCCCGGCGGGGGCCCCGGAGGAGTTAGAAGCCCCGGAGGAGTGGGAAGCCCCGGTAGTGTCCCCGGAGGAAGGGGAAGCCCCGGCGGAGGCCGCGGAGAAGGGTTTAGCCCCGGTGGAGTCCCTGGAGGATGGGGAAGCCCCGGCGGAGGCCCCGGAGGAGGGGGAAGCCCCGTTAAATTTCCCGGGGGAGAGGGAAGCCCAGCCGAGTTCCCCGGATGAGAGGGAAGCCCCTGAGTTCCCCGGAGATGGAGGAAGCCCCGGCGGAGGCCCCGGAGGAGTGGGAAGCCCCGGAGGAGGGGGAAGCCAGGGCGGAGTCCCTGGAGGACGGGGAAGCCCCGCCGAGTTTCCCGGAGGCGTAGGAAGCCCCACCGAGTTCCCCGGAGGAGAAGAAAGCCCCGGCGGAGGCCCCGGAGGAGGGGGAAGACCCGGTGGAGTCCCTGGTGGGGTGGGAAGCCCCGGCGGAGGCCCCGGTGGTGGGGGAAGCCCCGCCGAGCTTCCCGGAGGCGTGGGAAGCCCCGCCGAGTTTCCCGGAGGAGGGGGAAGCCCCGGTAGAGTCCCTGGAGGAGAAAGAAGCCCCGGCGGAGGCCCCGGAGAAGGGGGATCCCCGGCGGAGGCCCCGGAGGAGTGGGAAGCCCCGCCGAGTTCCCGGAGGAGGGAGAAGCCTCGGCAGATGCCCCGGAGGAGGGGGAAGCCCCGGTGGAGTCCCTGGAGGTGGGGAAAACCCCGTCGAGTTCCCCGGAGGAGGGAGAAGCCCCGCCAAATTCCCCGGAGGAGTGGGAAGCCCCGCCGAGTTCCCGGAGGAGGGAGAAGCCTCGGCAGATGCCCCGGAGGAGGGGGAAGCCCCGGCGGCTGCCCCGGAGGAGAGGGAAGCCCAGGCGGAGGCTCCTGATAAGGGGGAAGCCCCACCGAGTTTTCCGGAGGAGGGGGAAGCCCCGGCGGAGGCCCCGGTGGAGTGGGAAACCCCGCCGAGTTTCCCGGAGGAGGGGGAAGCCCCGGCGGAGTCCCTGGAGGAGGAAGTAGCCTCGGCGGAGGTCCTGGAGGTGGGGGAAGCCCCGCCGAGTTCCCCGGAGGAGGAGGAAGCCCCGGCGGAGTCCCTGGAGGAGGAAGTAGCCCCGGCGGAGGCCCCGGAGGAGGGGGAAGCCCCGGTGGAGGCCCCGGAGGAGGGGGAAGCCCCGCCGAGTTTCCCCCCAGGTAGCACAAAAACTTTCAACACTTTCGCACGACGTCCTACGAACGTGTTGCAAGTCCTGCAACCTTCAAACCATTCAGCGAGCGTTCGGTTAACGTTTTTTTTATAACGTTAGACATACATTCGCCACTAACGTTTCACTGACGTATGTTAAAGCAAAATATTTAACTTTAAGACTTGTCGACGTTTAGCCAACGTACGAGAAAAGTTGATCTTGCAACGTTATAAAAGGTTCAAATGTATACGTTTCGTTAATGTTCCCTTAATGTAAGTCAGGCGAACATTTGCATTAGTATGTCCAACGAACGTTCGGTTTTATAAGTAATAATACGTTAAAAACGCCACGTGATATGGCCGCTGTGTGTCCGACGTTAAAAAACGTGCGGTAGCAAATGTGTGATGAACGTTCTATGGAAGTTAGTCGTGCGTACGTTAAAATACAAATATTCACTGGACGTTGACATAAGCAAGATCGCTTACTTCAAAATTAAAACGTGACATAGGCCGTTGTGCCTTCAACGTTAAAACACGTTCGATATTAAACGTTAAATTCACGTTCTCTCAAAGTAAGTCATGCGAACGTTTGTCATCACACATTCAGCATACGTTTACTGAGGCAAGTTCTCTTACGTCAAACTCAAACGTTACATTGACATTGTGCCTTCATCGTTCAAACACGTTCGATATTGAATGTTGTATTCACGTTCCCGGAAAGTAAGTCATGCGAACGTTTGTCATCGCACATTCAGCAGACGTTTACTGAGGCAAGTTCTCTTACGTCAAACTCAAACGTTACATTGACGTTGAGCCTTCAACGTTCAACACGTTCGATATTGAATGTTGGATTCACGTTCTCTGAAAGTAACTTATGCGAACGTTTGTCATCGCACATTTAGCAGACGTTTACTAAGGCAGGCGCCATCGCCATCTGGCATAAATTAGTGTCACTCGTCGACAGCAGCGCCGCCTAGTAGTCAGCACACGCTCTCCATGGTGCTGTCGTTAATGCTGTCCGATTTAATTACTTACGTATATTTTATTACTTATTATGTCGATGCGAGACGTTTTGCACGAATTTAACTTATAAAACATATGTATCTATATAGCTGGATAAAAAACGACATAATACATGGCTTTCTTCACTGTTCTAAAAGGTACTTGCTTGTGAACAATCACGACAAACAAAACATATTGCGGCGAAATTGGGAAGGCTGATATTTTCGTGTTCTCTCGAAGCATAAGACAATACATTCAGGTTTAACGAATGATCATTTATTTTCCGATCCTTCTCTACAACCACGTTCCAGGACTCACTCGTCCACTTGCTGCCTCAGAGCTGATCTTCAGTAATGATGCCGAGCGTGTGAATGCTCGGCTTTTTATACTCCGGTTTGGACTGGGTTGAACCACATGTGAGGCCATGTGGTTTGGGCTGCAAGTTGCAAGCTTGGGGGTGGCCTGGCTTGGACTCGACCTTTCGCGTGCCCAAGGCGATGGGAGACGTCAAGCCAGGGGATGCCCTAGCATGCACCTTGCAGTACCCCCCCTCTTAAATCAGAATGTTTCCTAAATTCCTTATTTACATATTCACTCAATGAATTTGTGTCAATGAATCTAAACATTTTAAACTTTCTTCTATATTCATATTCATTTTTACACCAATGGTCCAGTAAATTATTTATAAATTATTAAATTTGCCATAAACTTTTGAAGTCCTCTCCAGACACATATTTTGCAATTATGACACACACAAAAATAATATCGTAAACATAGAGGCAATGTTACATGCACAGTCCTGGAAATACAGGTCCAATTATCGTTTTCGCACTTTGGCACTCAGTCGAATTTGTTCTATTGTCCGCTTCCTAGTCCATCTCGTTATTTGTCCGTAATCCTAAATAGCTAACTTTATATAACATGTTTCTGCTAATTTATTCCACACGTGTTTTTCGGTCTTATTATCTACGCGGTTGATTAAGCTATAGGTATTGCACTCAGTTTATATTAGTTGCCCTAAGCTTTGCATGGTCCTGCCTCTGCTCCTAAATGACACACGATCTCCGCCACGATTTCGACGCTCTCGCTAACGGCTGTAGGTGCGGACGCTCCGGATGTCCTGCACGTCACTTGGCGGCGAGACGTCGTTCTCGTCCAGCGTCGGTGTCGCAGGAGGCGTCGGGTTGATCGGCGAGATCGCCCGGGGGATTGCAGTCATTTCACCGATGATTTGGATCGTTGTTTTGTCTTGTCAGGCCGGTCGTTTTGGTGTGATCGGTGGGCTTGGAGGCAATGGTGAGATTTCCCGCGGAATTTTGCACATGTTTTTGATTATCCGGTCTAATCGTTGTCGTCCTTTAATGTGTTTGTTGCGGCTTCTCTTGTTTCTATGTTTAGTGTTGTTTTTTTCTAATTGTATTCGTTTTTTTTCGCCTTCTGAAATTGTCCAAACAGACCTCGGTGTTTGAATATTTGTGATCGTTGTGAGCTGATACATGGTGTAGCCTAGTCGGGAGTGAACTGGATACTGTCCATCCGCTTGTGGGCTCCCGTATAGCCCCCCCTCGAGTTTCAGTTGATACTGCAGCGCCCCTTGAGGGCATTACGACCTTTGGAGCAGGTCGTACCCCTGGCTGGCCGTGTATGAAGTCAATTGGTTGGCGTTACATAGTGCCACCTTGCGTTTTGTAATAGGATCACTCAGTTGGTAAGTGTTTGACCCTATTTTTGCCGAGATCGACCATGGACCATCCCTTTTGGGTGCCAGGGAAGCGCAGACCCCCTTGGCGGCGTCGCTAATCGTGTGTGTGGTCCTAAGCACGCCTGGCCCACGCTAAACTCTGCCGGACGATGTTTTTTGTCGTATGCTCGGCGTTGGGTTTCGTGGGCGTCGCTCTTGTTTTCTCGGACAATTTGTGTCATGGCTTTGATTTTATTCTTAAGTGAAGTTGCGTAGGTGATGGCGTCCGACTGTTCGTTGGTTTCTGCCTCGAGGTCTGCGGGAAAACGGAGCTGTTCGCCAAATGTGAGTTCGGCTGGGCTATAGCCGTTTGTTTGGTGTATGGCCGTTCGCAGGGCGAAAGATATCGCTTTCAAGTGCTTATCCCAGTCTTTATGTGTCTGTGTGAGTGCCACGAGACATTGTTTGATGTCGCGATTGGTTCTTTCGCATGGGTTTCCACAAGGGCGGTATGGTACGGTTTTTCTGGTCGACATCCCTAACTGTGCGCACATCTGCGTCCAGAGTTTTCCCGCGAACTGAGGGCGGTTGTCGCTCCTGATGCGGGATGCAAAACCGTAGCGCGTGCAATAGTCAATTAGACAATCGACCACTGCTTTGCCCGTTGCTTTTCGTAGTGGGTAGAGCTCGCTATTTTTTGTAAAATCGTCTATGATTACGAATATGTACTGATTTCGCGTGGTTGTTGAGGATGGATACGGTCCCATGAGATCGCACGATATGTCGGTGAATTTTACGGCGCTATTCGACTTGCCATATTTCCTACTGGTTTTGAATTTCTTGATTTTGATTTTTGGCAGACATCACACCCCTTCACGTATTTTGACACGTCTTTTCGCATGGAAGTCCACGAATATCGATCTTGTATACGCCCCAGGGTCTTGTAGTAACCCATGTGAGCCGCGAGGGCGTGATCATGAAATAGTCTCAGCACTTCTCCACGCAGGCTGATCGGCACCATTGTTCTATGTTCTGATGTTGTCGCGGCGCCGGGTAGATGTCTTGATATCAGCCCATCATCGGCTATGACATACGATGAGTCCTTGTTCGTGCCGGCTTCGATGTCTTCTCTTAGTTTCTGCAGCGCATTGTCTCCCTGCTGATGTTTAATCCATGTCGCGCGATCACTCAGGTCAAGCTGCTCATCTTCCGATGTTAGCAATACTTGTTCTTCAGTGTGTGTAATTTGGTTGGAGTCGGTTTTGCTATCTTCAAATGTCAAAAACCCGAACCGTCCTCGTTTAGTGGTTTCTTCCCCTACCTATTGTCATTGTCTTCGTGTCGCTGGCAAAGCCAGCGACGATCTGTAAACACTGCGGCCGTTAGGCCATATTGTCTATTAAATGTTTGTGGGCACTGCACTTTAATGGTGGAACGATTAAATGTTAGTGCAGGGCACTAATCAGCAGGTTCGCTGACTCCGGGAGGGAGGCAGCGAATGTTGTGTTGAGGCGAGCAGTTGTCTCGCCCAGGGTCTGCATCCGGCACTGTCGATGGATGTCTGCCGTCCTTGCGTAGCGCGGCAGCCGCAGCGCCGCCTTCAGCGCCGCGTTCTGGATGCGTTGCAGGCGCATCTGATGCGAGCGCGCCGCGTTTGCCCAGATCGGTGACGCGTATGTCAACGTTGGTCTGATGACCGACTCGTAGAGTCGCACCTTGGTGGCGGCCAGCATAGAGCGTGCTCGGAAGAGCGGCCGGAGCGCGGCTAGCTTGCGGTACGCCTTGGTGGCAGTTTGGCGTAGGTGCTCGGCGAACGTCAGTCTCTTGTCGAGCACTACTCCCAGGTAGCGGCTGTGCGGGCGCCACTGTACGACCTCGCCAGCAACTCGAATCAGGGGCCGAACCACCTTGAATCGGCGAGTGAAGAACGTAGCCTCGGTCTTGGTGGCGTTGACGAGGATGCGCTCTCGATGGTAGTAAGCGCAGACTTTGTCCACGGACGCTTGGAGGCGTCGCCGCATCGCGCCACCAGTGTGCGTCTGACAGTAGATCGCTGCGTCGTCTGCATACAGCGCAAGCTGCGTGTCCGGCAGGTCAGTGGGGATGTCGTTCGTGAGGAGGTTGAAGAGCAGGGGACTGATGAGCCCTCCCTGGGGGACGCCTGCTGCGATGGGCCGCGTCGTCGATTTCTCGCCGCGCAGCGCCACGAAGAAGGAGCGGCTGTCGAGATAGCTGACTACCCAGTTGATTAGGTAGCCGTCGAAGCCCTGGGAGATCAGCTTCCCCAAAAGACCGGTGTGCCAGACGCGGTCAAAAGCTTTTGCGATGTCGAGGAAAATTACCCCTGTACTCTTTTGGTTTCTCAGGCCTTCTTGGATGTGATTTGTCACTCGCAGCAATTGATGTGTTGTGGAGTGCTTCGGACGAAAGCCGAATTGTTGCGGAATGATGAGGTCATGGCGGTCGACAAAGTCCTTGAGTCGGCTGTGTACCACTTTCTCAAGGACCTTTGATAGGCAGGACAGCAGACTGATTGGCCTGTAGTTCGCCGGGTCGCACAGAGGTTTGCCCGGTTTAGGAAACACGATGACTTTCGCACATTTCCATGGTGTTGGGAAATGTTGAAGCTGCAGGCTGGCGTTGATGATGGCAACTAGCCGGAGAGCACCTGCATCTGGTAGTTCGCGAATCATCGTGTTCGTTACCCCGTCAGCGCCCGGGGCCTTCTTGGTAGGGAGTCCCATGACGATGTCGGCCACGTGGCTCATGGTGACGGGTGGTGGCGATTGATCCCGTGGTCTGTTGGCTGCGAGGTGACGGGTCACGGCCTGCTCTACGCCAGCCGAGTGTTCGTTTGGTGGGTTCGGCGTGAACTGGGCCTCGAGCGAATCGGCCAGCACTTCGGCTTTGTCTCTGGGAGAACACGCGAGGTGGTTGCGCCCTTGCAATGGCGGACTCGGCTCCGCTCGGTTTAGCAGCTTGCGAGTCATAGTCCATATGCTGGCGTCTTCTGGCTTGAGTTCACCGACGGTTTGATCCCAGCGCTTGCCGCGAAAGACGGCGATGTCTCGTGTCAGCTCTCGTTCTAGCTTGTTGTATCGCGCCTTGCGATCTGGCGTGCGCAGCTGTTGCCATTGGCGTCGGGCCTTGTTCTTCTCGTGGATGGCCGCCATCAGGTTGGGCGGGAGGTCGTAGATCGAGCAGTGGCTGGGTGGTGAGAGTGGCACGCTGCGTTCAACTGCCGTCACGATGGTGTCGGTGAGTTGGGTGACCGCCTGGTCCAACTCGGCAGGTGTCGTGATAGGCGAGGTGGCCACGTACTCTGCAACGGCAACGCGATACGCGTCCCAGTCGGCCCGTCGCCAGCATCGTCTCGGTGCTTGAGGCGCAGGCAGCAGCTCGTCCCCGATGGTGATGCGCACTGGGTTATGGTCCGATGACAGTTCAGCGAGAGATTCCAGCTCCAGAGAATGCTGGCAGTTCTTCATCAGTACTATGTCGAGCACGTCAGCCGTGGTGTTGTGGTGTATGTGCGTTGGTTCCGTCGGGCCATAAACGTCGAAGCCTGACCGGATGGCGTGCGCTCTGAGTCGAAGGCCCTTGGCGTTCCCGTGACGTGAGTTCCATGCCGGGTCTTTGCAGTTGAGGTCACCTGCTATGATGGTGGGCAGGGGGGAGTCGAGCAAGGCGTCCAGGTCGCTGAGCACAAGTTTGGCATTTGGGGCTGAGTAGACCGCGAAGAGTCGCAGCGGCCCGCGCGCAGTGTGGACGAGCACTCCTGTCGCCTCCAGCCGCTCGAGGGGCGGCAAGGTGAGTTCCTCGTGGCGGATGTTGTGGTTGACCACGATTGCCGTGCCTCCCGCGCTGCGCTGGTTCGCCGCGATGGGGCGGTCGGTGCGGTAGACGTGGTGGTTTGCCATCGCGAACCGGTTCTGGTTCCGGAGGTGAGTTTCGGAAAGTAGCGCGACCGAGAACTCGTGTGATGTCACGAATGCGAGTAGTTCGTCTCGACGGGAAAGAACGCCATTAGCGTTCCACATCACTAGTTGAGTCAGAGCGGGGGACCATCTACCCACGGTGGGAGGGTCCGCTTTGGCAGAACGTGATCACCAGAGTTGCAATGGTGGTGGCAATCGGATGAAGAGCCAAGTCGATCACGAGCTTGGCTACTTGACACACAGCGCTCATCCAGTCGAACGTTGGTGGCGGCGTCAGAGTGCTGCCCTGCGCGGCATGGGCGGCAGGAGCGGGCTCGGCGATAAGCGGAGGGTTGTTACCTGCTATGGCGCTGTAGCTGATGTTTGAAGAGACAGGACGCGCGATAGCCGTCAGGTTGCGCATGGGGGCGCGCTGAACTGGGTTTACAGCCGGGGAGCGGCGAGCTGCTGGCGCTGGTGCGCGTTTCTGCGCAGCCTTTAGGTAGGCGCAGCCACGGTAATTTGCCGCGTGCGCCTCGCCGCAATTTGTGCACGTGCACGGCTGGTCGCGGGGACGTGGGCACTCGGCGCTGGCGTGCTGCTCGTCGCACTTGACGCAGCGGGCTTTTTGCCTGCAGTAGGGCGCGAGGTGGCCTGTCTTCTGGCATCGGTAGCACATGGTCACTGCAGGGACAATGCCTTTACGCGGCGCTTCCGCGGAGACCACACACCCCTGGAGGCGTGTGATGTCACCGAGCTCGACCGGCTTGCTGCCGGGAAGGGCTGGCGCCAGCACCACGGTAAAAAGTGGCATAAGAGTGTCACCTCTTTTTATTTGCTCGACGGCTTTAACGTCGTAGCCGCGTTCACTGAGCTCCAGCCTGATGTCTGCTGGGTCAGCGTTGTAGGGACACCCTCGCAGAATGAATCTTTTCGACGATGTTGTTGCTGTTGAGTACGTGTAGTACTCAACATTCGTGCTATCAAGCAGGGATGTTATTGCTTGATAATCGGCAATGGTGGCCGGAACCACCTTGGAGAATTCCCTGCGGGGAGTAACTGTAAATGCCCCTGTTGTCGGGCAGGCTCGCTTTAACATCTCCAGAAGTTCCTTATGCGTAGGGAAGTTTTTGACGCAGATAGGTACTACTCTCCGTCGTACCTTATTCGTGGTGATAGCAGCTTTTTCAGTGGAAACGCTGTCATCCTCCGACTCGGCCTCCATGGCTGACTCATCGTCAGAAAGGACATCGTAGCGGTTGGAGATCGCTAGGGGGGGCGGCTCGAGGCTGCGGCCTTTTCGCTTGGGCGCTGGTGACACGTTAGCCGATGACGATTCAGAGCCTCTGCGTTCTGTTCGCCGTTTGTTTTTATTTTCGGCTGTCTTGAAAGCAGCCTGGACTGCGTGTTCTACGAGCTGCTCAAGATCGGCTGAGCGAGCCCTGTCTGGCATGGGGGTGGGGGTGCCCGTGGTCTGGTCTGCTAGGGTGGCAGCAGTCACAGAGGTGGCGCCGGCGGAGCTATCCCTGTCGCCCAGTGTGGTCTGGCTGGAGAGGGTAGTGCGGGGGTGTTGGCGAGTCGACCGGCGTTGTCGGCTCGGGAGAGCCGGGAAGTCAGCTGCCGAAGGCACGAATCCGGCTGATGAGCTGGGCCGTGGCGTAGGGATTCTGGTGGAAGGCATTCCTAGGCCGCGGGCGTTTCTGCCCACAGGGCAACACTGGGGTGGCTTTACACTTGACGCCGTCTCGGGGACTGGCAAGTGGCTACACTATACGCATATATGCGTGCAATCGCACTCTTGTCTTTCACTAATTACACATGTATGATTCGCTTTAACGCACAATGAACATCAAAATTCATTAGGTGCACCTAAGGTGCCCCTGGTAAGCCCGGTCACGATTCACTGCACTCGGTTTATACGGCAATAATCCAAATTGTTTGCGGAGCACAAAAACACACGACCGCTTCACATCACCACCGAATTTGTTCTGTTCTTCCCCTACCTCTTCAATAGGAAATATGTCATCCACTTTCCTAGGTCGTGATATACTGGGTTGGAACGATAGTGGCGCTCGACTCAACATGTCTGCCACCACATTTGCGCTACCCTTCCTGTATTTGATTTCACAGTCTAGGCCCATAAGGCGCAATGCCCATCGTCGGATTCTTCCCTTCGGCCAATCGGCGGTCAGCATTGTTTTTAATATATTGTGGTCGGTTTCGATTTTGAAGTGAGACATCTCCACGTAAGGTAAGAAGTGATTTACGCTCCATACGACTGCTAGCGCCTCTAACTCGGATATTGTGTAATTTTGTTCGCATGGTGTGAGGGTACGCGATGCAAATGCTATTGGTCTTGGCTTTAGGTCGCCATCTTGCATTAGACAGCTTCCAATCCCTTCGAAAGAAGCATCTGTCTGGATGGTGAATTCTTTGCTCATATCGGGGAGTGCCAAGCATGTGTCCACCGTGATTTGGTTTTTTAGCATTTCAAATGCATCTTGCTGTTCTTTCTCCCATTTCCACTTCATATTCTTCTTCAGCAGCCTAGTCAATGGGAGGGCGATGGTGCTAAACGATTTGATGTATAAGCGATAAAAACCCGCCGTCCCGATAACCCTTTGTATGTCCTTGGTATTCCTTGGTGTTTTAAGGTCCTTGATAGCCGCCACGAGGTCAGGGTTTGGCGCCACTGTTCCTGGTTTTATCACATGCCCGAGGAACTTTATTGACTGAGTGCACAGCTGGACCTTGGAGGGGTTGACCGTGAATCCCGCGGATTTCAATCTTCGCAAGACGTCTTCTAGGTGTGTCACGTGTTGCTCCCATGACTCGGAGAACACGACGATGTCATCGAGAAAAGCCATTGCGTATGCGCACTGCGTTGTTCCATTGCTCAGTACACTGTTAATGACTTTTTGGAAAGTATAGCCTGATCCAATCAGGCCCATGGGCAGACGCTTATACCTAAAAGCTCCTCGGTGTGTTGCGAACGTGGTACGGTGTCGATCTTCTCTTCGTACGCGTAGTTGGTGGTAGCCCTGGCTTAAGTCGAGTGTTGTAAATATTTTTGCTTTTCCGAGGGCACTTAGCGTAAAGTCAATGCGTGGCATTACATATGGTTGGACCTTTGTTTTTTTATTAAGCAGGCGATAATCTATGCATAATCTTTTGCCGCCATCTTTTTTGTCTACAATTACTGTTGCCGAGCTCCAGCCAGCTCGATGTGAGCATGGCTTGATTATATCGTCAGCCAATAATTTGTTTATGCACTCGTCTAGCACCGCTCTTTTCTTCTCATTGATGGGCCTTTGAGCGCATCGGCTAGGGGTTTCCCCGTCGGTGTTTATTTCGTGTTCGACGAGGGTGCACAGGCCCGGTTTCTTTGTAAAGGTTGATTTATAGCCCTCCATCACCCTCTCCAGGCTCGCCCTTATGTGTTCTGGGCAGACCACCGTCTTCATGAGTTGAGTCACTACATCCGGCTCTTCGGTGCCCACAGCGTGACACGCGGTTTCGGGTTTGATCTCTACATTTGCCTTGTTTACGTAGAAAGGAACAATTGCCCAGGGTCCAACCGCGCTCCTTTATGTGGATGGAAATATTTGCACCCCCTATGAAGTCGCGGCCTAATACAATTTGTTTGCACAATCCCGGCATTAAAACGAATGTCTGTTTTCTGCTGCCTCCCGCCCATTTCACTTTTAAACACAATTTCCCTGTGCAGGTAGCTTTTCCCGCGGCCAACTTCACTTGTTGCGGGTAAGACTGTACTGTCCACCCCCGTGTCCTGATCAGTTCGATGAAGTGGTCGCCTAATAAGCTGAGCGATGACCCACTATCCAACAGGGCTGAATGAGTTTCTCCCGCGATTTTCACTAGGATGAATGGCTCTCTTTTTCCCTCCATTCCGTCGACAGTGCAGTTTTCGGGATCGTTTGCTTTTTCTGTGATCGGGCCGGTGCCCTCTGGTGTTGATATAATGTTTTTATTTACAATGTCACTAAGTCGCCATACCTCTTCGCGTAGAGCACCCATCTCGGCGGCGATATCCATAGGGCGCGCTCCTAGTTTTTTGGCTCGGTCGTCGGTGCTGTCTTAATTTCCTCTTCCTTCTTCTCCCGCCCCGGCTTCCTTTCGGGGCAGTTGCGTGCGAAGTGGCTTCTACTTTGGCATAACCAACATGCCAACTTGTCCTTTTGTTTGTACTGTGCATTAGGGATAGTACCCACCCCGCATTGTCGGTATGGTGCCCATGCTGGGATGTGGGCGTGCATGTACGGGTCTAGGGCCGCTGAATTAAGGTGAAGGTAGTCTTGCTGTTGTATGTTGAAATCGGCCACATGTGAGACGACTGCGGTCATCTCTGTAGGCCCCGAAGCTCTCGGCGCATCTCCCCATGCCAGCGACGGCTCCACGGACCAAGCTGCTGGAGGGGGCGGTCGGTAGTCGCGGTCCAGTAGTATGCCCCGTTGGATCGCAGGCCCTGCCTTCGCCATATCGCGCAGGGTGTCAAATTTCCTCCCCGCCAATGCCCTTCTAAACTCAGGGTGCATTTGTCGCATCACTCTCTCTATCTTTGTCTCTTCGGTTACTGCGACCCCTATTTTTTCATAATACCCGGCGATCGTCTGGATAAATGCTGACAGCGACTCGGCCGGGTGCTGGGTAATGTCGTCTTATTCCTTCTTCAATAGCTCCCGGTAATTCACCGGCCCAAACTCATTAAGGAATGCCTCCTTAAATAGGTCCCACTTGTCGAATCCTCCGATGAATGTCCACCACCGCAAGGTGGCGTCCGTGAGGGCCACCGGGACCCCCCGGGTCAATATGTCCGTCGGTGTCATATTCTGTGATGCCGCGAACCTCTCGAGCTGGCATAGGAACTCGCTCGGTGTTTTCTCGTCCCTATTTCCCTGGTATGTAGGCAGGGAGATGCGGAGAGACGCCCAGGCTTCTCGCTCCCATGTCGGCTGGACGACCGGTGGCGGGGGGATCGGCATATTCTGTTGTTGCTGTGTCACCGTCTTCCGGATGGCCGCCTCGATGGCAGCGGCGTCGGGGATCGGCTCGTCGGCGGTGAGACCCATGATCTCGCGTACTAGCGCTGACGGTATCTCCGTGGCCATCTTCTTGACGTGTTCGGGACGTTGGGGGGCGTCACTGTTTTGAGGCTCACTTTCACACGTTTTTGTTCCCCTACCGCACCTAAGTTTCATCTAAAAATCGAATTTATATTGTCGCCACTGTTTTTAGTCTCTATACTACACTGTGGTCCTTTCCCCCCATAATCTAGAAGATGTTCCGGGTATGGGATCCCTGGTACGCTCTTCTAGATTATGCTACACCTCAGTCTGGAGATGTTCCGGGTTGGGATCCCTGGTGCGCTCTCCAGACTGTCTATTCCTACGATTGTCCCAACACTGTTTATATAGTCTCTACTACACTGTGGTCCCCTTCCCCATAACCTGGAAGATGTTCCGGGTATGGGTTCCCTGGTACGCTCTTCTAGATTATGCTACACCTTAGTCTGGAGATGTTCCGGGTATGGGATCCCTGGTACGCTCTCCGACTGTCCCTGATATTGGCATACACTGTTCCCGCCTTTACTTCACCGTGGTTCTTTCTTGAATAGATCCCGGACGAGCTCCCACTTGCGGCGAAATTGGGAAGGCTGATGTTTTCGGGTTCTCTCGAAGCATAAGACAATACATTCAGGTTTAACGAATGATCATTTATTTTCCGATCCTTCTCTACAACCAAGTTCCAGGACTCACTCGTCCACTTGCTGCCTCAGAGCTGATCTTCAGTAATGATGCCGAGCCTGTGAATGCTCGGCTTTTTATACTCCGGTTTGGACTGGGTTGAACCACATGTGAGGCCATGTGGTTTGGGCTGCAAGTTGCAAGCTGGGGGGTGGCCTGGCTTGGACTCGACCTTTCGCCTGCCCAAGGCGATGGGAGACGTCAAGCCAGGGGATGCCCTAGCATGCACCTTACAGTATAGATAAAAATTTTGCCGGTAGCTGTTAAGTTCTAGCAGCCGCGTGGTAACACTGTCGCCTTCGGACCCGAGGACCTGCCGGGACCGAGTTCGAGGACCATTGTAACTCAAAATTAATGATTTCTGATATTTGCAGGAAAGACGTGCGCAGTGCCAATGTGATCGCATCTGCAAATGCCGGGTAGCTGGGGGTTGGGCTGACCAGTGCAAGGAGAATTTAGTGCCCGAAATTCGAAAATGTCGTCATTACTTTTCATTTCACCGTATGCTGTCCAGACGTTCGATTAAAGTTTTGCGGACGTTGGGTGCACGTATTCTTTTATCGTCATAATCTCGTCCGCTGACCGTTCGTTGAGATTAAGCAAGAACGTCGAACGCAAGTTATCCCCCGTTAGCTTTTCGACCTCCACTGAACGTTTGAGTTAACGTTTGCCAAACGTTCGAAAACGTTCTGCCCGAACGTTGAACGTAAGTTATCTCCCGTTAGCTTTTCGATCTCCACTTAACGTTTGAGTTTACGTTTACCAAACGTTCGACTAGGTCCTACCCGAACGTTGAACGTAGGTTATCCCCAGGTAGCTTTTCGACCTCCACCAAACGTCCGAATTCACGTTCGCAGAACATTTTTGTGATACTTGGCCCGGAGGAGGGGGAAGCCCCGCCGAGTTTCCCGGAGGAGGGGGAAGCTCCGCCGAGTTCCATGGAGGAGGAGGAAGCCGCGGCGGAGTCCCTTCAGGAGGAAGTAGCCCCGGCGGAGTCCCTGAAGGAGGGGGAAGCCCCGGCGAGGGACCCGGAGGAGAGGGAAGCCCCAGCGGAGTCCCTGGAGGGATGGAAGCCCCGCCGAGTTTCCCGGAGGAGGGGAAAGCCCCGCCGAATACCCCGGAGAAGGGGGAAGCCCCGCCGAATTTCCCGGAGGAGGGGGTAACCCCGGCAAAGGCCCTGGAGAAGAGGAAAGCCCCGCCGAGATCCCCGGAGGAGGGGGAAGCCCCAGCGGAGGCCCCGGAGGAGGAGGAAGCCCCGGAGGAGGCCCCGGAGAAGGGAGAAACCCCGCAGAGTTCCCCGTGGGAGGGGGAAGCCCTGGCGGAGGCTTCTGAGGATGGGGTAGCCCTGCAGAGTTCCCCGGAGGAGGGGGAAGCCCCACCGAGTTCCCCGGAGTAGGGGGAAGCCCCGCCGAGTTTCCCGGAGCAGGGGGAAGCCCCGGCGGAGGCCCGGGAGTAGGGAGAAGCCCCGGCGGAGGCCTCGGAGAAGGGGGAAGCCCCGGAAGAGGCCCCGGAGGAGGGGGAAGCCCCGGCGGAGTCCCTGAAGGAGGAAGAAGCCCCCCCGAGTGCCTTGGAGGAGAGAAAAGCCCCAGCGGAGGCTCCGGAGAAGGAAAAAGCCCCAGGGGAGGCCTCGGAGGAGGGGGAAGCCCCGGGGGAGGCCCCGGATAAAAGGGAAGCCCCGGCGGAGTCCCTGGTGGAGGAAGTATCCCCGGCGGAGGCCCCGGAGGAGAGGGATGCCCCAGTGGAGGCCCCGGAGAAGGGGGAAGCCCCGCCTAGTTCCCCGTGGGAGGGGGAAGCCCTGGCGGAGGCTTCTGAGGATAGGAAATCCCTGCCGAGTTCCCCGAAGGAGGGGGAAGCCCCGCCGAGTTTCCCGGAGGTGGGGGAAGCCCCGCCGAGTTTCCCGGAGGAAAGGGAAGGTCCGGCGGAAGTCAGGGAGAAGGGAGAAGCCCCGGCGGAAGCTCCGGAGGATGCGGAAATCCCGGCGGAAGCCACGGAGGAGGAGGAAGCCCCGGCAGAGTCAATGGAGAAGGGGGAAGCCCCGCCGAGTTCCCCGGAGGAGGGGGAAGCCCCGGCGGAGGCCCCGGAGTAGGGGGAAGTCACGGCGGAGTCCCTTGAAGAGAGGGAAGCCCCCCCGAGTTCCTTGGAGGAGGGAAAAGCCCTGGCGGAGGCTCCGGAGGAGGGGGAAGCCACGGCGGAGTCCCTGGAGGATGGGAGGCCCCGCCGAGTTTCCCGGAGGAGGGGGAAGCCACGCCGAGTTTCCCGGTGGAGGGGGAAGCCCCGGCGGAGGCCTCGGAGGAGGGGGATGCCCCGGTGAAGGCTCCGGAGGAGGGGGAAGTCCCGGCGGAGTCCCTGGAGGAGGGGGAAGCTCCCCAGAGTTCCTTGGAGGAGGGAAAATCCCAAGCTGAGGCTCCGGAGGAGGGAAAAGCCCCGGCGGAGGCCCTGGAGGAGGAGGAAGCCCCGGCGGAGTCCCTGGAGAAGGGGGAAGCCCCGCCGAGTTCCCCGGAGGGGGGGGGAAGCCCCGGGGGAGGCCCCGGATAAGAGGGAAGAACAGGCGGAGTCCCTGGAGGTGGAAGTAGCCCCGGCGGAGGCCCCGGAGAAGAGGGAAGCCCCGGTGGAGCCCTCGGAGGAGAAGGAAGCCCTGGCGGCGGCTTCTGAGGATGGGAACGCCCTGCCGAGTTCTCCGGAGGAGGGGGAAGCCCGGCCGAGTTCCCCGGAGGAGGGGGAAGCCCGGCCGAGTTCCCCGGGGGAGGGGGAAGCCCCACCGAGTTCCCCGGGGGAGAGGGAAGCCCCGCCGGGTTTCCCAGAGAAGGGGGTAACCCCGGCGGAGGCCCTGTAGAAGGGGGAAGCCCCGCCGAGTTCCCCGGAGGAGGTAGAAGCCCCGGCGAAGACCCTGCAGGAGGAGGAAGCCCCGGCAGAGGCCCCGGAGAAGGGGGTAGCCCAGGCGGAGGCTTTGGAGGAGGGGGAAGCCCCGCAGTGTTCCCCGGAGAAGGAGGAAGCCGCAGGCGGAGTCCCTGGAGGAAGGGGAAGCCCCGCCAAATTCCACAGGGGAGGGGGTAGCCCCGGCGGAGTTCCTGGAGGAGGGGGTAGCCCCACCGAGTTTCCCGGAGGAGGGGGAACCCCGGTTGAGGCCCCGGTGGAGGGGGAAGCCCCGCCGAGTTTCCCGGAGGTGGGTGCAAGCCCCGGCGGAGTCCCTGGAGGAGGAAGTAGCCACGGCGGAGGCCCCGGAGGTGGGGAAAGCCCGCCGAAATCCCCGGAGGAGGACGAAGCCCTGCCGAGTTTCCCGGAGAAGAGGAAAGCCCCGGAGGAGGGGGAAGCCCCGCCAAGTTCCCCTGATAAGGGGGAAGCCCCGGCGGAGGCCCCGGAGGAGAGGGAAGCCCCGGCGAAGGCCCCGGAGGAGGGGGAAGCCCAGCCGAGTTCCCCAGAGGAGGTGGAAGCCCTGCCGAGTACCCTGGAGGAGAGGGGATGCCCCGCCGAGTTTCCCGGAGGAGGGGGAAGCCCTGGCGGAGGCCCCGGAGAAGTGGGAATTCCCGCCGAGTTCCCCAGAGGAGGTGGAAGCCCCGCCGAGTTCCCCGGAGGAGGGGGAAACCCCGTCGGATGCCCCGGAAGAATGGGAAATCTCGGCGAAGTCCCTGGATTAGGTTGAAACCCTGCCGAATTCCCCGGTGGAAGGGGAAGCCCCGCCGAGTTTCCCGGAGGAGGGAGAAGCCCAGTCGAGTTTCTCGGAGAAGGCGGAAGCCCCGCCGAGTATCCCTGAGGAAGGGGAAGCCACGGCGGAGGCCCTGGAGGAGGGGGACGACCCGGCAGAGTCCCTGATTAAGGGAGAAGCCCCGCCGAATTTCCCGAAAGAGGGGGAGCCTCGAAGGAGGGGTAAGCCCCGGCGGAGTCCCTGGAGGAGGGAGAAGCCCCGGCGGAGGCCCTGGAGCAGTGGGAAGCCCCGCCGAGTTCCTGGAGAAGGGGGAAGTCCCGCCGAATTTCCCGGTGGAGGGTGACGCCCCGCCACGTTTCCCGGAGGTGGGGGAACTCCGGCGGAGGCCCCGGTGGAGTAGGAAGCCTTGGAGAAGGGGGAAGCCCCGGCGAAGTCTTTGGAGGAGGGGGAAGCCACGGAGGAGGCATCGGAGAGTTCCCCGGAGGAGGGGGAAGCCCCACCGAGTTCACCGGTGGAGGGGAAGTCCCGCCGAGTTTCCCGGAGGTGGGGAAAACTCCGGCGGGAGCCCCTGAGGAGTGGGAAGCCCGAAGGAGGGGGGAAGCCCCGTTGAATTCCCCGGAGGAGGGGGAAGCTTCACCGAGTTTCCCGGAGGAAAGTAAAGCCCCGAAGGAGGGGGAAGCCCAGCCGAGTTCCCCGGATAAGGGGGAAGCTCCGGCGGATGCCCCGGAGGAGGGGGAAGCCCCGGCGAGTTCCCCGGAGGCGGTGGACGCCCCGCTGAGTTCCCCGGAGGAGGGGAATACCCCGCCGAGTTTCCCGGAGGAGTGGGTAATCCAGGCGGAGTTTTTGGATTAGGGTGAAGCCCTGCCGAATTCCCCGGTGGAGGGGGAAGCCCCGCCGAGTTTCCTGAAGGAGGGGGAAGCCCCTTCGAGTTTCTCGGAGGAGGCGATAGCCCCGCCGAGTATCCCTGAGGAGGGGGAAGCCCCGGCGGAGGCCCCGGAGGAGGGGGAAGCCCCGGAGGCGGGGGAAGCCCCGGCAGAGTCCCTGAAGGAGGGGGAAGCCCCACCGAATTCCCCGAAGGAAGGGGAAGCCCCACCGAGTTTCCCGGAGGAGAGGGTAGCCCCAGAGGAGGGGGCAGCCCCGCCGAGTTCCCTGTTGTAGAGGAAAGCCCCGGAGGAGGGTGAAGCCCCGCCAAGGTCCCCGGATAAGGGGGAAGCCCCGGCGGATGCCCCGGTGGAGGGGGAAGCCCCGGCGAGTTTCCCGGAGGAGGGAGTAGGCCCTGAGTTCCCCGGAGAAGGGGGAAGCCCCGGCGGAGGTCCCGGAGGAGGGGGAAGTCCCGGCGGAGTCCCTGGGGGGGGGGGGGGGGGGGGGGAAGCCCCGGCGGAGGCCCCGGTGGAGGGGGAAGCCACGTCGAAATTCTCGGAGGAGGCGGAAGCCCCGCCGAGTTGCCCTGAAGAGGGGGAAGCCCCGGCGGAGGCCCCGGAGGAGGGGGAAGCCCTGGCAGAGTCCCTGGTGGAGGGGGAAGCCCCGGCGGAGGTTTCGGAGGTGGGGGAAGCCCCACCGAGTTTCCCGGAGGAGGGGAAAGCCCCAGCGGAGGCCCCGGAGGCGTAAGAAGCCCCAGGGGAGGCCCCGGAGGTTTGGGAATTCCCGGCGGAGTCCCTGGCGGAGGGGGAAGCCCCCCCGAATTACCCGGTGGAGGGGGAAGCCCCGCCAAGTTCCCCGGAGGAGGGGAAAGCCCCGGTAGAGTCCCTGGAGGAGGGGGAAGCCCCGGCGAGTTTCCCGGAGGAGGGGGTAGCCCCTGAGATCCCCGGAGATGGGGGAAGCCCCGACGGAGGCCCCGGAGGAGTGGAAAGCCCCGGCGGAGGCCTTGGAGAAGGGGGAAGCCCCGCCGAGTTTCCCTGAGGAGGGGTAGGCCCCGGTGGATGCCCCGGTGGATAAGGGAGCCCCGGCGAGGGCCCCGGAGGGAGGGGAAGCCCCGGTGGAGGCCCCGGAGGGAGGGGAAGCCCCGGCGGAGGCCCCGGAGGTTCGGGAAATCCCGGCGGAGTCCCTGGATTAGGGTGAAGCCCTGCCGAAATCCCCGGTGATGGGAAAGGCCCCGCTGAGTTTCCCGGAGGAGGGGGAAGCCCCATCGAGTTTCCCGGAAGAGGGGGAAGCCCCGTCAAGTTTCCCAGAGGAGGGGGAAGCCCCGGCGGAGACCCCGGAGGTGGAGGAAGCCCCGCCGAGTTCCCCGGAGGAGGGGGAAGCCCCGAAGGAGTCTCTGGAGGAGGGGAAGCCCCGCCCAGTTCCCCGGGGGAGGTGAAAGCACCGAAGAATATCCCCGGAGGAGGGGGAAGCCCCGCCGAATTTCCCGGAGGAGGGGGAAGCCCCGGCGGAGGCCCCGGATGAGGGGGAAGCCCCGGCGGAGGCCCCGGAGGAGAGGGAAGCCCCGGCGGACGCCCCGGAAGAGAGGAAAGCCCCGCGGAATTCCCCGGAGGAGTTGGAAGCCCCGCCGAGTTCCCCGGAGGAGGGGGAAGCCCCGACGGAGGCCTTGGAGGAGAGGGAAGCCCCGGCGGTCGCCCTTGAGGTGTAGGATGCCCCGGCGGAGGCCACGGTGGTTTGGGAAATCAAGGCGGAATCCCTGGAGGAAGGGGAAGCCCCGCCGTATTCCCCGGTGGAGGGGGAAGTCCCGCCGTGTTTCCCGGATGTTTGGGGAAACCCCGGCGGAGGCCCCGGAGGAGGGGAAAGCCCCGGCGGAGGCCCCAGAGGAGTGGGAAGCCCCGGCGGAGTCCCTGGAGGAGGGGGAAGCCCCGGCGGAGGCCCCAGAGGAGTGGGAAGCCCCGGCGGAGTCCCTGGAGGAGGGGGAAGCCCCGCGGACATTCCCGGAGGAGGGGGAGGCCCCGCCGAGTTTCCCGGAGGAGAGGGAAGCCCCGGCGGAGGCCTCAGAGGAGGGGGAAGCCCCGGTGGAGTCCCTGGGGGGGGTGGGGAGGAAGCCCCGGCGAGTTCCCCGGAGGAGAAGGAAGTCCCGGTAGAGTCCCTGGAGAAGAGGGAAACTCCGCCGAGTTCCCCGGAGAAGGGGGAAGCCCCGTCGATTTTCCCGGAGGAGTGGAAAGCCCCGGTGGAGGCCCCGGGGGAGTGGGAAGCCCCGGCGGAGGCCCCGGAAGAGTGGGAAGCCCCGGCGGATTCCCTGGAGAAGGGGGTATACCAGCCGAGTTCCGCGGATGAGGAGGTAGCCCCGGCGGAGTCCCTGGTGGAGGGGGAAGCCCATGAGTTCACCGGAGAAGGGGGCAGCCCCGCCGAGTTTCCCGGAGGAGGGGGACGCCCAGGCGGAGGCCCCAGAGGAGTAGGAAGCTTCGGAGTTGGGGGAATCCCCGGCGGAGTCCCTGGAGGAGGGGGAAGCCCCGGCGGAGGCCCCGGAGGAGTGGGAAGCCCCGGCGGATTCCCTTGAGAAGGGGGAAGCCCCGCCGAGTTCCCCGGAGAAGGGAAAAGCCCCGGCGGAGTCCCCAAAGGATGTGGAAGCCCCGGCGGAGGCCCTGGAGGGAGAAGAAGCCCCTGCGGTGACCCCGCAGGAATGGGAGGCCCCGAAGGGAGGGGTAGCCCCGGCGGAGACCATGGAGGTGTGGGAAGCCCCGGCGGATTTCCTGGAGAAGGAGGAAGCCCCGCCGAGTTCCCCGGAGGAGGGGGAAGCCCCGGCGGAGGCCCCGAAAGAGTGGGAAGCCCCGGAGGAGGGGGTAGCCACGGCGAAGTCCCTGGAGGAGGTGGAAGACCCGCAGAGTTTTCCGGAGGTGGGGGAAGCCCCGGCGGAGTCCCTAGTGGAGGGGGAAGCCCCGCCGAGTTTCCCGGAGGAGGGCGAAGCCCCGGCGGAGGCCCCGAAGGAGAAGGTTGCCCCGGCGGTGGCCCCGGAAGAGAGGAAAGCCCCGGCGGAGGCCTCGGTGGAGGGGGAAGCCCCGGTGGGGACCCCGGAAGAGGGGGAAGCCCCGGCGGCGGCCCCGGAGGAGGGTGAAGCCCCGGCGGAGGCCCTGGAGTAGGGGGAAGCCCCGCCGAGTTTCCCTGAGGAGAAGGTAGCCCCAGCGAATTCCTCGGTGGAGGGGGAAGCCACGACGAGTTTCCCGGAGGAGTGGTAGGCCCCGGCGGATGCCGCGGAGGAAGGGGTAGCCCCGGCGGAGCCTCTGGAGGAGGGGGAAGCCCCCGCGGAGGCCCCGGAGGTGCGGGAAGCCCCGGCGGAGGCCCCGGAGGAGGGGGAAGCCCCGGCGGATTTCCTAGAGAAGGAGGAAGCCCCGCCGAGTTTCCCGGAGAAGGGGTAGGCCCCGGCGGATGCCCCGGAGGATGGGGAAGCCCCGGCGGAGGCCCCGGAGGGAAGGGGAAGTCCCTGAGTTCCCCGGAGGAGGGGGAAGCCCCGGCGGAGGTCCTTGAGGAAGGGAAAGCCCCAGCGAGTTCCCCGGAGGAGGGGGAAGCCCCGCCGAGTTTCCCGGAGGAGGGGGAAACTCCGGCGGAGGCCCCGGAGGAGTGGGAAGCCCCGGAGGAGGAGGAAGCCCCGGTGGAGTCCCTAGAGGAGGGGGAAGCCCCGGCGGAGGCCCTGGAGGAGTGGGAAGCCCCGGCGGAGGCCCCGGAGGAGTGGTAAGCCCTGGCGGATTCCCTGGAGGAGGGGGAAGCCCCGCCGAGGTCCCCGGTGGAGGGGGAAGCCCCGCCTAGTTCCCCGGAGGAGGGGGAATCCCCGGCGGGGCGTTGGAGGAGGGGGAAGCCCCTGAGTTGCCCGGAGGAGGAGGAAGCCCCGGCAAAGGCCCCGCAGGTGGGGGAAGCCCCGGCGGAGGCCCTGGTGGAAGGGGAAGCCCCACCGAGATTCCATAAGGAGGGGTAGGCCCAGGCGGATAACCCGGAGGATGGGAAAGCCCCGGCGGAGGCCCCGGAGGTTTGCGAAATCCCGGCGGAGTCCCTTGAGGAGTGGGAAGCCCCGCCGAATTCCCCGGTGGAGGGGGAAGCCCCGTCGAGTTTCCCTGAGGAGGTGGAAGCTCCGTCGAGTTTCCCGGAGGAGAGGGAAGCCCTGGCGGAGGCCCCGGAGGAGTGGGAAGCCCCGGAGGAGGGGGTAGCCCTGGCGGAGTCCCTGGAGAAAGGGGAAGCCCCGCCAAATACCCCGGAGGAGGAGGAAGCCCCGGCGCAGGCCCCGCAGGTGGGGGAAGCCCCAGCGAGTTCCCCGGAGAAGGGGGAAGCCCCGCCAAGTTTCCCGGAGGGAGGGGAAGCCCCGGCCGTGGCCCCGGAGGAGTAAGAAGCCCCGGAGGCAGGGGTGGACACGGCGGAGTGCCTGTAGGAGGGGGAAGCCCCGGCTGAGGCCCCGGAGGAGTGGGAAGCCCCGGCGGATTTTCTGGAGAAGGAGGAAGCCCCGCCGAGTTCCCCGGAGGAGGGGGAAGCCCCGGCGGAGGCCCTGAAGGAGGGGAAAGCCCCGCCGAGTTCCCCCGCCGAGTTCCCCGGAGGAGGGGGAAGCCCCGACGGAGTCCCTGGAGGTGGGGGAAGCCTTCCCGAGTTTCCCTGAGAAGGGGGAAGCCCCGGCGGAGGGTTTGGAGGAGTGGGAAGCAACGGCAGAGGCCTCGGAGGAGGGGGATGCCCCGGCGGAGTCCCTGGTGGAGGGGGAAGCCCCTGAGTTGCCCGGAGATGGTTGACGCCCCGCCGAGTTCTCGGAGGAGAGGGAAGCCCCGGTGGAGGCCCCGGAGGAGGGGTAGGCCCCGGCGGTGGCCCCGGAGGAGGGGGAAGCCCCAGCGGAGTCCCTGGAGGAGGGGGAAGCTGCGCCGAGTTTCCTGGAGGAGGGGGAAGCCACGCCAAATTCCCCGGAGGAGGGGGAAGCCCCGGCGGAGGCCCCGGAGGAGGGGGAAGCCCCGCCGAGTTCCCCGGAGGAGGGGGAAGCCCCGGCGGAAGCCCCGGAGGAGTGGGAAGCCCCGGCGGATTCCCTTGAGAAGGGGGAAGCCCCGCCGAGTTCCCCAGAGAAGGGAAAAGCCCCGGCGGAGTCCCCAAAGGATGTGGAAGCCCCGGCGGAGGCCCCGGATGATGGGGTCGCCCCGGCGGTGGCCCCGCAGGAATGGGAGGCACCGGAGGGAGGGGTAGCCCCGGCGGAGACCCTGAAGGAGGGGGAAGCCCCGGCGGATTTCCTGGAGAAGGAGGAAGCCCCGCCGAGTTCCCCGGAAGAGGGGGAAGCTTTGGAGGAGGGGGAAGCCCCGGCGGAGGCCCCGGAAGAAGGGGAAGCCCCAGCGAATTCCCCGGAGGAGGGGGTAGCCACGCCGAGTTTCCCGGAGGAGTGGTAGGCGCCGGCGGATGCCGCGGAGGAAGGGGTAGCCCCGGCGGAGCCTCTGGAGGAGGGGGAAGCCCCGGCGGAGGTCCCTGAGGTGTGGGAAGCCCCGGCGGAGGCCCCGGAAGAGTAGGAAGCCCGGGCGGATTTCCTGGAGAAGGAGGAAGCCCCGCCGAGTTTCCCGGAGAAGGGGTAGGCCCCGGCGGAAGCCCCGGAGGATGGGGAAGCCCCGGCGGAGGCCCCGGAGGGAAGGAGAGGCCCCGGCGGAGGCCATGGAGGTTTGGGAAATCCCGGCGGAGTCCCTGGAGGAGGGGAGTGCCCCGCCGAGTTCCCCGGAGGAGGGGGAAGCCCCGGCGGAGTCCCTGGAGGAAGAGGAAGCCCCTGAGTTTCCCGGAGGAGGGGGAAACTCCGGCGGAGGCCCCGGAGGAGTGGGAAGCCCCGGAGGAGGGGGAAGCCCCGGTGGAGTTCCTAGAGGAGGGAGAAGCCCCGGCAAAGGCCCCGGAGGAGTGGGAAGCCCCGGCGGAGGCCCCGGAGGAATGGTAAGCCCTGGCGGATTCCCTTGAGGAGGGGGAAGCCCCGCCTAGTTCCCCGGAGGAGGGGGAATCCCCGGCGGGGCGTTGGAGGAGAGGGAAGCCCCTGAGTTGCCCGGAGGAGGAGGAAGCCCCGGCGGAGGCCCCGGAGGGAGGGGAAGCCCCGGCGGAGGCCCCGGAGGTTTGGGAAATCCCGGCGGAGTCCCTCGAGGAGTGGGAAGCCCCGCCGAATTCCCCGGTGGAGGGGGAAGTTCCGTCGAGTTTCCCTGAGGAGGTGGAAGTTCCGTCGAGTTTCCCGAAGGAGAGGAAAGCCCTGGCGGAGTCCCAAGTGGAGGGGGAAGCCGCGCCGAGTTTCCTGGGGGAGACGGAAGCCCCGGCGGAGGCCCCGGATTAGGGGGAAGCCCCGCCGAGTTCCCCGGTGGAGGGGGAAGCCCCGCCGAATTCCCCGGAGGAGGGGGAAGCCCCGGCGGAGTCCCTGGTGAAAGGGGAAGCCCCGCCAAATACCCCGGAGGAGGAGGAAGCACCGGCGGAGGCCCCGCAGGTGGGGGAAGCCCCGGCGGAGGCCCTGGTGGAAGGGGAAGCCCCACCGAGTTCCCCAGAGAAGGGGGAAGCCCCGCCAAATTCCCCGGAGGAGGGGGAAGCTCCGCCAAATTCCCCGGAGGAGGGGGAAGCCCTGGCGGAGGGTTTGGAGGAGTGGGAAGCTACAGCAAGGGCCTCGGAGGAGGGGGAAGCCCCGGCGGAGGCCCCGGAGGAGGGGGAAGCCCCAGGGAGTTTCCCGGAGGAGGGGGAAGCCCCGCCGAGTTTCCCGGAGGAGGAAAAGGCCCCGGTGGATGCCTTGGAGGATAAGGGAGCCCCGGTGGAGGCCCCGGAGGGAGAGGAAGCCCCGGCCGTGGCCCTGGAGGAGTGGAAAGCCCCGGCGAATTCCCTCGTGAAGGAGGAAGCCCCGACGAGTTCCCCGGAGGAGTGGGATGCCCCGGCGGAGGCCCCGGAGGAGTGGTAAGCCCCGGCGGAGGCCCGGGAGGAGGTGGATGCCCCTAAGTTCACCGGAGGAGGGGGCAGCCCCGCCGAGTTCCCCGGATGAGGGGGAAGCCCCGGCGGAGTCCCTGGAGGAGGGGGAAGCCCCTAAGTTCACCGGAGGAAAAAGTAGCCCCGCCGAATTCCCCGGTGGAGGGGGAAGCCCCGGCGGAGGCCCCAGAGGAGTAGGAAGCCTCGGAGTTGGGGGAAGACCCGGCGGAGTCCCTGGAGGAGGGGGAAGCCCCTGAGTTCCCCGAAAGAGGGGAAACCCCCGGCGGAGGCCCCGGAGTAGGGGGAAGCCCCAGCGAGTTCCCAGGAGAAGGGGGAAGCCCCGCCGAGTTTCCCGGAGCAGGGGTAGGCCCCGGTGGATGCCTTGGAGGATGGGGAAGCCCCGGCGGAGGCCCCGGAGGGAGGGGAAGCCCCGGCCGTGGCCCCGGAGGAGTAAGAAGCCCCGGAGGCAGGGGTGGACACGGCGGAGTCCCTGTAGGAGGGGGAAGCCCCGGCTGAGGCCCCGGAGGTGTGGGAAGCCCCGGCGGAGTCCCTGGTGGAGGGGGTAGCCCCTGAGTTGCCCGGAGACGGGGGAAGCCCCGCCTAGTTTCTCGGAGGAGAGGAAAGCCCCGGTGGTGATCCCGGAGGAGGGGTAGGACCCGGCGGATGCCCCGGAAGATGGGGGAGCCCCGGCGAAGGCCCCGGAGGAGGGGGAAGCCTCGGCGGAGTCCCTGGAGATGGGGGAAGCTCCGCCGAGTTTCCTGGAGGAGGGAGAAGCCCCGCCAAATTCTCCGGAGGAGGGGGAAGCCCCACCGAGTTCCCCGGAGAAGGGGGAAGCCCCGCCAAATTCCCCGGAGGAGGGGGAAGCCCCACCGAGTTCCCCGGAGAAGGGGGAAGCCCCGCCAAATTCCCCGGAGAAGGGGGAAGCCCCGCCAAATTCCCCGGAAGAGGGGGAGCCCCGGCGGAGTCACTGGAGGAGGGGGAAGCCCCGGCGGAGGCCCCGGAGGTGTGGGAAGCCCCGGCGGAGGCCCCGGAGGAGTGGGATGCCCCGGCGGATTTCCTGGAGAAGGAGGAAGCCCCGCCGAGTTCCCTGGAGGAGGGGGAAGCCCCGCCGAGTTTCCCGGAGAAGGGGGAAGCCCCGGCGGAGGGTTTGGAGGAGTGGGAAGCAACGGCAGAGGCCTCGGAGGAGGGGGATGCCCCGGCGAAGTCCCTGGAGGAGGGAGAGCCCCGCCGAGTTTCCCGGAGGAGAAGGAAGCCCCGGCGGGGTCCCTGGAGAAGGGGGAAGCCCAGCTAAGTTCCCCGGAGGAGGGGGAAGCCCCGGCGGAGTCCCTGGAGGAGGGGGAAGCCCAGCCGAGTTTCCCGGAGGAGGGGGAAGCCCCGCCAAATTCCCCGGAAGAGGGGGAAGCCCCGGCGGAGTCCCTGGAGGAGGGGGAAGCCCCGGCGGAGGCCCCGGAGGTGTGGGAAGCCCCGGCGGATTTCCTGGAGAAGTAGGAAGCCCCGCCGGATTTCCTGGACAAGGAGGAAGCCCCGCCGAGTTCCCCGGAGGAGGGGGAAGCCCCGCCGAGTTCCCCAGAGAAGGGGGAAGCCCCGCCAAATTCCCCGGAGGAGGGGGAAGCCCCGCCAAATTCCCCGGAGGAGGGGGAAGCCCTGGCGGAGGCCCTGGAGAAGGGGGAAGCCCCGCCGAGTTTCCCGGAGGAGGGGTTAGCCCCGGCGGAGTCGATGTAGGAGGGGGAAGCCCCAGAGTTCCCCGGAGGACGGAAAAGCCCTGGCTGAGGCCCCGGCGGAGAGGGGAAGCCCCGGCGGAGTCCCCGGAGGTGGGGGAAGCCCCTGAGTTCCCCGGAGGAGGGGGAAGCCCCGGCGAAGGCCCTGGAGGAGGATAAAGCCCCGCCGAGATCCCCCGGTGGAGTCCCTGGCGGAGGGGGAAGCCCCGCAGAATTCCCCGGTGGAGAAAAAAGCCCCGCCGAGTTCCCCGGTGAAGGGGAAAGCCCTGGCGGAGGCGTCGTTGGAGGGGGAAGCCCCGGCGAAGGCCCTGGAGGAGGGGGAAGCCCTGCCGAGTTCCCCGTAGGAGGGGAAAGCCCTGTCGAGTTCTCCGGAGGAGGGGGAAGCCCCGCCGAATTTCCCGGTGGGGGGGTTAGCCCCGCCAAATTCCCCGGAGGAGGGAAAAGCCCCGGCGGAGGCCCCGGAGGAGGGGGTAGCCCCAGCGGATTCCCTGGTAGAAGGGAAAGCCCCGCCGAGTTCCCCGTAGGAGGGGGAAGCCCCGGCTGAGTCCCCGGAGAAGGGGGAAGCCCCGCCGAATTCCCTGGAGGAGAAGGAAACCCCGCCGAGTTCCCCCGGCGGAGTCCCTGGAGGTGGGGGAAGCCCCTGAGTTCCCCGGCGGAGGGGGAAGCCCCAGCGGAGTTCCTGGAGGAGAAGAAGCCCCACCAAGTTCCCCGGAGGAGGGGGAAACCCCGGTCTAGGCCCAGGAGGAGTGGGCAGCCCCGGAGGAGGGGGAAGCCCCGGCGGAGTCCATGGTAAAGGAGAAAGCCCCGCCGAGTTCCCCGGAGGAGGAGGAAGCCCCGGCGGAGTCCCTAGAGGAGGGAAAGCCCCGCCGAGTTCCCCGGAGGAGAAGAAAGCCCAAGCGGGGTCTCTGGAGAAGGGGGAAGCCCCGCCAAGTTCCCCGGAGAAGGGGGAAGCCCCGGCGGAGGGTTTGGAGGAGTGGGAAGCAACGGCAGAGGCCTCGGAAGAGGGGGATGCCCCGGCGGAGTCCCTGGTGGAGGGGGAGGCCCCTGAGTTGCCCGGAGATGGGGGACGCCCCGCCGAGTTCTCGGAGGAGAGAGAAGCCCCGCTGGTGGCCCCGGAGGAGGGGTAGGACCCGGCGGATGCCCCGAAGGATGGGAGGGCCCCGCCGGAGGCCCCGGAGGAGGGGGAAGCCCCGGCGGAGGCCCCGGAGGAGGGGGAAGCCCCGCCGAGTTCCCAGGAGGAGAAGGAATCCGCGGCGGAGTTTCTGGAGGAGGAAGTAGCCCCGGCGGTGGCCTCGGAGGAGAGGAAAGCCCCGGCGGAGGCCTCGGAGGAGGGGGAAGCCCCTGCGGAGTCCCTGGAGGACGAAGAAGCCCCGACGGTGTCCCTGGAGAAGGGGGAAGCCCCGCCGAGTTCCCCAGAGAAGGTAGAAGTCCCGGCGGATGCCCCGGAGGAGGGGGAAGCCCCGGCGGAGTCCCTGGAGGAGAAAGAAGCCCCGGCGGATGCCCCTGAGGAGGGAGAAGCCCCGGCGGAGGCCCCGGAGGAGGAGGAAGCCCATGCGGTGTTCTCTGGAGGAGAAAGAAGCCCCAGCGGAGGCCCAGGAGGAGGGGGAAGCCCCGGCGGAGGCCCCGGAGGTGAAGGAAGCCCCGCCGAGTTCCCCGGAGGAGAAGGAATCCACGGCGGTGTTTCTGGAGGAGAAAATAGCCCCGGCGGTGGCCCCGGAAGAGAGGAAAGCCCCGGCGGAGGCCTCCGAGGAGGGGGAAGCCCCGGCGGAGTCCCTGGAGGACGAAGAAGCCCCGGCGGTGTCCCTGGAGAAGGGGGAAGCCCCGCCGAGTTCCCCAGAGAAGGAGGAAGCCCCGGCGGATGCCCTGGAGGAGGAAGAAGCCCCGGCGGATGCCTCTGAGGAGGTGGAAGCCCACGCGGAGTCCCTGGAGGAGGGCTAAGCCCCGCCGAGTTTCACGGAGAAGGGGTAAGCCCCTGAGTTCCCCGGAGTAGGGGGAATCCCCGGCGGAGTCCATGGAGAACGGGAAAGCCCCGAAGAGTTCAACGGATGAGAGGGGAAGCCCCGCCGAGTTCCGCGGACAAGAGGGGAAGCCCCGGCGGAGATTCTGGTGGAGGGGGAATCCCCTTCCGGAGTCCCCGGAGGAGGAAGAAGGCCCGGCGGAGTTTCTGGTGGAGGGGGAAGCCCCGGCGGAGGCCCCGGAGAAGGGGGAAGCCCCGGAGGAGGAGGAAGCTAGGGCGGCGTCCCTGGTGGAGGAGGAAGCCCCGGCAGAGGCCCCCGAAGAGGAGGAAGCCCCGCCGAGTTTCCCGGAGAAGAAGGATGCCCCGGCAGAGTCCCTGGAGAAGGAAAAAGCCCCGCAGGGGGAAACCCCGGCGGAGGCCCAGGAGGAGTGGGAGGCCCCGGAGGAGGAGGAAGCCCCGGCGAGTTTCCCGGAGGAGGGGAAAGCCCCGCCGAATACCCCGTAAAAGGGGGAAGCCCCGCCGAGTTTCCCGGAGGAGAGGGAAGCCCCGGTGGAGTCCCTGGATGAGGGGGAAGCCCCGGCGGATGCCCCGGAGAAGTGGGAAGCCCCGCCGAGTTCCCCGGAGAAGGGGGAAGCCCCGCCAAATTCCCCGGGGGAGGGGGAAGCCCCGCCAAATTCCCCGGAGGAGGGGGAAGCCCCGGCGGAGGTCCTGGAGAAAAGGGGAAGCCCCGCCGAGTTTCCAGGAGGAAGGGGTAGCCCCGGCGGAGTCGATGTAGGAGGTGGTAGCCCCAGAGTTCCCCGGAGGAGGGGAAAACCCCAGCGGAGGCCCCGGAGGAGTGGGAAGCCCCAGCGGATTCCCTGGTGGAAGAAGAAGCCCCGCCGAGTTCCCCGTAGGAGGGGGAAGCCCCGGCTGAGTCCCCGGAGAAGGGGGAAGCCCCGCCGAATTCCCTGGAGGAGAAGGAAACACCGCCTTGTTCCCCCGGTGGAGTCCCTGGAGGTGGGGGAAGCCCCTGAGTATCCCGGAGGAGGGGGAAGCCCCGGCGGAGGCCCTGGAGGAGGGGGAAGCACCGCCAAGTTCCCCCGGCGGAGTCCCTGGAGGTGGGGGAAGCCCCTGAGTTCCCCGGCGGAGGGGGAAGCCCCGACGGAGGCCCTGAAAGAGGGCTAAGCCCCGCCGAGTTCCCCCGCCGAGTTCCCCGGAGGTGGGGGAAGCCCTGGCGATGTCCCTGGAGGAGGAGAAGCCCCACCAATTTCCCCGGAGGTGGGTAAAACCCCGGTCTAGGCCCAGGAGGAGTGGGAAGCCCCGGAGGAGGGGGAAGCCCCGGCGGAGTCCATGGTAAAGGAGAAAGCCCCGCCGAGTTCCCCGGAGGAGGAGGGAGCCCCTGCGGAGTCCCTGGAGGAGGGAAAGCCCCCCCGAGTTCTCCGGAGGAGAAAAAAACCCAAGCGGGGTCCCTGGATGAGGGGAAAGCCCCGCCAAGTTCCCCGGAGAAGGAGGCAGCCCTGGCGGAGGCCCCGGAGGAGGGGGAAACTACGGCGGAGTCCCTGGAGGAGGGGGAATCCCCGCCAAATTCCCCGGAGGAGATGGAAGCCCCGGAGGAGTCCCTGGAAGGAAAAGTAGCCCCGCCGAGTTCCCCGGAGAAGGGGGAAGCCCCGCCAAATTCCCCGGAGAAGGGGGAAGCCCCGCCAAATTCCCCGGAGAAGGGGGAAGCCCCGGCGGAGTCCCTGGAGGAGGGGGAAGCACCGGCGGAGGGGTCGGAGATGTGGGACGCCCCGGCGGAGGCCCCGGAGGAGTGGGAAGCCCCGGCGGATTTCCTGGAGAAGGAGGATCCCCGCCGAGTTCCCCGGGGGAGGGGGAAGCCCCGGCGGAGGCCCTGAAGGAGGGGAAAGCCCCGGCGGATTTCCTGGAGAAGGAGGATCCCCGCCGAGTTTCCCGGAGAAGGGGGAAGCCCCGGCGGAGGGTTTGGAGGAGTGGGAAGCAACAGCAGAGGCCTCGGAGGAGGGGGATGCCCCGGCGAAGTCCCTGGAGGAGGGAAAGCCCCGCCGAGTTCCCCGGAGGAGGGGGAAGCTACGGCGGAGTCCTTGGAGGAGGGGGAATCCCCGCCAAATTCCCCGGAGGAGATGGAAGCTTCGGAGGAGTCCCTGGAGGAGGGGGAAGCCCCGCCGAGTTTACCGGAGGAGGGGGAAGCCCCGCCGAATACCCCGTAAAAGGGGGAAGCCTCGCCGAGTTTCCCGGAGGAGGGGGAATCCCCGGCGGAGTCCCTGGAGGAGGGGGAAGCCCCGGCGGGTGCCCCGGAGTAGGGGGAAGGCCCGGCGGAGGTCTCGGAGAAGGGAAAAGCCCCGGTGGAGGCCCCGGAGAAAAAGGAAGCCCCAGCGGAGGCCCCGGAGGAGGGGGAAGCCCCGGCGGAGGCCCCGGAGGAGGGGGAAGCCCCGGCGGAGGCCCCGGAGGAGGGGGAAGCCCCGCCGAGTTCCCCGGAGGAGAAGGAAGCCCCGGCGGAGTTTCTGGAGGAGGAAGTAGCCCCGGCGGTGGCCCTGGAGGAGAGGAAAGCCCCGGCGGAGGCCCCGGAAAAGGGGGAAGCCCCGGCGGAGTCCCTGGAGGACGAAGAAGCCCCGACGGGGTCCCTGGAGAAGGGGGAAGCCCCGCCGAGTTCCCCAGAGAAGGAGGAAGCCCCGGCGGATGCCCCGGAGGAGGGGGAAGCCCCGGCGGAGTCCCTGGAGGAGGGGGAAGCCCCGCCGAGTTTCCAGGAGGAGGGGGAAGCCCCGCCAAATTCCCCGGAGGAGGGGGAAGCCCCGGCTTAGTCCCTGAAGGAGGGAAAGCCCCGCCGAGTTCCCCGGAGGAGAAGAAAGCCCAAGCGGGGTCCCTGGAGAAGGGGGAAGCCCAGCCAAGTTCCCCGGAGGAGAGGGAAGCCCCGGCGGAGTCCCTGGAGGAGAGGGAAGCCCCGCCGAGTTTCCCGGAGGAGGGGGAAGCCCCGCCAAATTCCCCGGAAGAGGGGGAAGCCCCGGCGGAGTCCCTGGAGGAGGGGGAAGCCCCGGCGGAGGCCCCGGAGGTGTGGGAAGCCCCGGCGGATTTCCTGGAGAAGGAGGAAGCCCCGCCGGATTTCCTGGAGAAGTAGAAAGCCCCGCCGAGTTCCCCGGAGGAGGGGGAAGCCCCGCCGAGTTCCCCAGAGAAGGGGGAAGCCCCGCCAAATTCCCCGGAGGAGGGGGAAGCCCTGGCGGAGGCCCTGGAGAAGGAAGAAGCCCCGGCGGAGGCCCCGGAGGTGTGGGAAGCCCCGGCGGATTTCCTGGAGAAGGAGGAAGCCCCGCCGGATTTCCTGGAGAAGTAGAAAGCCCCGCCGAGTTCCCCGGAGGAGGGGGAAGCCCCGCCGAGTTCCCCAGAGAAGGGGGAAGCCCCGCCAAATTCCCCGGAGGAGGGGGAAGCCCTGGCGAAGGCCCTGGAGAAGGGGGAAGCCCCGCCGAGTTTCCCGGAGGAGGGGGTAGCCCCGGCGGAGTCGATGTAGGAGGGGGAAGCCCCAGAGTTCCCCGGAGGAGGAAAAAGCCCTGGCGGAGGCCCCGGCGGAGAGAAGAAGCCCCGGCGGCGTCCCCGGAGGTGGGGGAAGCCCCTGAGTTCCCCGGTGGAGGGGGAAGCCCCGGCGAAGGCCCTGGAGGAGGATGAAGCCCCGCCGAGTTCCCCCGGTGGAGTCCCTGGCGGAGGGGGAAACCCCGCAGAATTCCCCGGTGGAGAAAAAAGCCCCGCCGAGTTCCCCGGTGAAGGGGAAAGCCCTGGCGGAGGCGTCGTTGGAGGGGGAAGCCCCGGCGAAGGCCCTGGAGAAGGGGGAAGCCCTGCCGAGTTCCCCGTAGGAGGGGAAAGCCCTGTCGAGTTCCCCGGAGGAGGGGGAAGCCCCGCCGAGTTTCCCGGTGGATGTGTAAGCTTCGCCAAATTCCCCGGAGGAGGGAAAAGCCCCGGCGGAGGCCCCGGAGGAGGGGGTAGCCCCAGCGGATTCCCTGGTGGAAAGGAAAGCCCCGCCGAGTTCCCCGTAGAAGGGGGAAGCCCCGGCTGAGTCCCCGGAGAAGGGGGAAGCCCCGCCGAATTCCCTGGAGGAGAAGGAAACCCCGCCGAGTTCCCCCGGCGGAGTCCCTGGAGGTGGGGGAAGCCCCTGAGTTCCCCGGCGGAGGGGCAAGCCCCGGCGGAGGCCCTGAAGGAGGGGGAAGCCCCGCCGAGTTCCCCCGGCAGAGTCTCTGGAGGTGGGGGAAGCCCCGGCGGAGTCCCCGGAGGAGTGGGAAGCCCCGGAGGAGTGGGAAGCCCCGGAGAAGGGGGAAGCCCCGGCAGAGGCCCTGGAGGAGGGGGAAGCACCGCCGAGTTCCCCCGGCAGAGTCTCTGGAGGAGGGGGAAGCCCCGGCGGAGTCCCTGGAGGGGGGGGGAAGCCCCGCCGAGTTCCCCGGGGGAGGGGGAAGCCCCGCCGTGTTCGTCGGAGGTGGGGGAAGCCCCTGAGTTCCCCGGAGGAGGGGGAAGCCCCGGTGGAGGCCCCGGTGGAGAAGGAAGCCCCGGTGGAGAAGGAAGCCCCGGCGGAGGCCCCGGAGGAGGGTGAAGCCCTGGCGGAGGCCCCGGAGGTTTAGGAAATCCCGGCGGAGTCCCTGGAAGGGGGAAGCAACGGCGGAGTGGGAAGCCCCGGCGGATTCCCTGGTGGAGGGGGAAGCCCCGCCGAGTGCCCCGGAGGAAGGGGAAGGCCCACCGAGTTCCCCGGAGGAGGGGAAAGCCCCGGCGGAGGCCCCGGTCAAGGGGGCAGCCCCGGTGGAGGCCCTGGAGGAGAGGAAAGGCCCAACGGAGTCCCTGGAATAGGGGGAAGCCCCGGCGGAGGCCCCGAAGGAAGGGGAAGTCCCGCCAAATTCCCTGAAGGAGATGGAAGCCCCGGCGCAGTACCCGGTGAAGGGGGAAGCCCCGCCGACTTTCCCGGAGGAGGGGGAAACCCCGGCGGAGGCCCCGGAGGAGTGGGAAGCCCCGGCGGAATAGGAAGCTTCGGCGGATTCCCTGGAGAAGGGGGAAGCCCCGCCGAGTTCCCAGGAGGAGGGGGAAGCCCCGGTGGAGGCCCCGGAGGTAAGGGAAGCCCCGGTGGAGGCCCCGGAGGAGGGGGAAGCCCCGTCGAAGTCCCTGGAGGAGGGGGATGCCCCGGCGGAGGCCCCGGAGGATGGGGAAGCCCCGGTGGAGGGGGAAGGCCCGGCGGAGTCCCTGAAGGAGGGGGAAGCCCCCCCGAATTTTCCTGAGGAGGGGGAAGCCACGGTAGAGTCCCTGGAGGAGGGGGAAGCCCCGGCGGAGACCCAAGAGGAGGGGGAAGCCCCGCCGAGTTTACCGGCGGAGTCCCTGGAGGAGGAAGAAGCCCCGCCAAATTCCCCGAAGGAGGGGAAAGCCGCGGCGGAGTCCCTGGAGGAGGGGGAAGCCCCGCTGAGTTCCCCGGAGGAGAAGATAGCCCCGAGGGAGTCCCTGGAGAAGGGGGAAGCCCCGCCGAGTTCCCCGGTGAAGGGGGATGCCCCGGTGGAGGTCCCGGAGAAGGGGGATGCCCCGCCGAGTTCTTCAGAGGGGGGGGGAAGCCCCTGAGTTCCCCGGAGGAGGGGGAAGCCCCGTCGGAGGCCCCGGAGGAGGGGGAAGCCCAGCCGAGTTTCCCAGAGGAGGGGGAAGCCCCGCCAAATTCCCCGGAGAAGAGGGAAGTTCCGGCGGAGGCCCTGGAGGAGGGGGAAGCCCCGCCGAGTTCCCTGGAGGAGGGGGAAGCCCCGGCGGAGTCCCTGGAGAAGGGGGAAGCCCCAGAGTACTCCGGAGAAGGGAAAAGCCCCGGCGGAGGCCCCGGAGGAGTGGGAATCCCCGGCGGATTCCCTGGTGGAGGGGGAAGCCCCGCCGAGTTCCCCGGAGGAGGGTGAAGCCCCGCCAAATTCCCCGGAGGAGGGGGGAACCCCGGCGGAGTCCCTGGAGAAGGAGGAAGCCAGGCCGAATTCCCTGGAGGAGAGGGTAGCCCCGCTGAGTTCCCCGGAGGAGAGGGAAGCCCCGGCGGAGGCCCTGGAGGAGGGGGAAGCCCGTCCGAGGTCCCCCGGCGTAGTCCATGGAGGTGGGTGAAGCCCCGCCGAGTTTCCCGGAGGACGGGGAAGCCCCAGCAGAGGGCTCGGAGGAGTGGGAAGCCCTGGCGGAGGCCAAGGAGGTTTGGGATATCCCGGCGGAGTCCCTGGAGGAGGGGGAAGCCCCGCTGAATTCCCCGGAGAAGGGGGAAGCCCCGGCGGAGTCCCCGGAGGTGGGGGAAGCCCAGCCAAATTCCCCGGAGGAGAGGGAAGCCCCGGCGGAGTCCCTGGATGAGGGGGGAAGCCCCAGAGTTCTCCGGAGGAGGGGAAATCCCCGGCGGAGGCCCCGGAGGAGGGGGAAGCCCCGCCAAATTCCTCGGAGGGGGGGAATGCCCCGGCGGAGTCCCTTGAGAAGGAGGAAGCCAGGCCGAATTCCCTGCAGGAGTGGGAAGTTCCGCCGAGTTCCCCGGAGGAGAGGGAAGCTCCGGCGGAGGCCCTGGAGGAGGGGGAAGCCCCGCCGACTTTCCCGGAGAAGGGGGAAGCGCCGGCGGAGGCCCCGGAGGAGGGGGAAGCCCCGCAGAGTTTCCCGGAGGAAGGGAAGTCTACAGCGGAGTCCCTGGAGAAGGAGGACGCCAGGCCGAATTCCCTGGAGGAGCGGGAAGCCCCGCCGAGTTCCCCGGTGGAGAAGAAAGACCCCGGCGGAGGCCCCGGAGGAGTGGGAAGTCCAGGAGAAGGGGAAAGCCCCGGCGGTGTCCCTGGATGAGGGGGAAGCCCCGCCGAATTCACCGGAGGAGGGGGAAGCCATGGTAGAGTCCCTGGAGATGGGGGAAGCCCCGGTGGAGGCCCCGGAGAGGTGGGTAGCCCCGGCGGAGTGGGAAGCCCCGGCGGATTCCCTGGAGAAGGGGGAAGCCCCGACGAGTTTCCCGAGGGAGGGGAAAGCCCCAACGAGTTCCCCGGAGGAGAGGGAAGCCCCGGTGGAGGCCCCGGGGGAGGGGAAAGCCCCGGCGGAGGCCCCGGTAGAGGGGGAAGCCCCGGTGGAGGCCTCGGAGGTAAGGGAAGCCCAGGCGGAGGCCCCGGAGGAGGGGGAAGCCCCGTCGAAGTCCCTGGAGGAGGGGGATGCCCCGGCGGAGGCCCCGGAGGATGGGGAAGCCCCGGTGGAGGCCCCGGGGGAGGGGAAAGCCCCGGCGGAGGCCCCGGGGGAGGGGGAAGCCCCGGTGGAGGCCCCGGAGGTAAGGGAAGCCCCGGCGGTGGCCCCGGATACGGGGGAAGCCCCGCTGAGTGACCCGGATGAGGGGGAAGTCCCGGCGGAGGCCCTGGAGGTGGGGGAAGCCCCGCCAAGTACCCCCGGCGGAGGGGGAAGCCCCAATGGAGGCCCCGGGGAAGGGAAAAGCCCCGGCGGAGGCCCCGATGGAGGAGAAAGCCCCGGTGGAGGCCCTGGAGGTAAGAGAAGGCCCGGGCGGTGGCCCTAGAGGAAGGGAAAGCCTCGGCGGAGGGCCCGGAGGAGTGGGAAGCCCCGGCGGTTTCGCTGGAGGAGGGGAAAGCCCCGGCGGAGTCCCTGGAGAAGGAGTTAGCCAGGCCGAATTCCCTGGAGGAGCGGAAAGCCCCGCCGAGTTCCCTGGAGGAGAGTGAAGCCCCGGCGGAGGCCCTGGAGGAGGGGGAAGCCCCGGAGAAGGAGGAAGATCCGGCGAAGTCCCTGGAGGAGAAGGAAGCCCCGCCAAATTCCGCGGAGGAGTGGGAAGCCCCGGCGGAGTGGGAAGACCCGGCGGATTCCCTGGAGGATGGGGAAGCCCCGCCGAGTTCCCCGGAGGAGGGGGAAGCCCCACCGACTTCCCCGGAGGAGGGGGAAGCCTCGGCGGAGTCCCTGGAGGAGGGGGAAGCCCCGCCGAATTCCCCGGTGAAGGGGGAAGCCCCGACGACTTTCCCGTAGGAGGGGGAAGCCCCACCGAGTACCCCCGGCGGAGTCCCTGGAGGAGGGGGAAGCCAGGCCGAATTCCCTGGAGGAGCGGGAAGCCGCGCCGAGTTCCCCGGAGGAGAGTGAATCCCCGGCGGAGGCCCCGGAGGAGTGGGAAGCCCAGGAGAAGGGGAAAGCCCCGGCGGAGGCCCTGGAGGAGGGGGAAGCCCCGCCGAGTTCCCCCGGCAGAGTCTCTGGAGGAGGGGGAAGCCCCGGCGGAGTCCCTGGAGGGGGGGGGAAGCCCCGCCGAATTTCCCGGGGGAGGGGGAAGCCCCGCCTTGTTCTTCGGAGGTGGGGAGAGAACCTGAGTTCCCCGGAGGAGGGCCCCGGCGGAGGCTCCGGAGGAGGGGAAAGCCCCAGCGGAGTCCCTGGAGAAGGGGGAAGCTCCGCAGAGATCCCGGAGGAGGGGGAAGCCCCGCCAAATTCTTCGGTGAAGGGAGAAGCCCCGCCGACTTTCCCGGAGGAGGGGGAAACCCCGCTGAGTTCCCCGTAGGAGGGGAAAGCCCCGCCGAGTACCCCCGGCGGAGTCCCTGGAGGAGGGGGAAGCAACGGCGGAGTCCCTGGAGGAAGGAGAAGCCAGGCCGAGTTCCCCGGAGGAGGGGGAAACCCCGTCGGAGGCCCCGGAGGAGTGGGAAGCCCCGGAGTAGGGGGAAGCCCCGGCAGAGGCCCTGGAGTAGGGGGAAGCCCCGCCGAGTTCCCCCGGCAGAGTCTCTGGAGGAGGGGGATGCCCCGGCAGAGTCCCTGGAGGGGGGGGAAGCCCCGTCGAGTTTCTCGGGGGAGGGGGAAGCCCCGGCGGCGGCCCCGGAGGAGTGGGAAGCCCCGGAGGAGTGGGAAGCCCCGGAAAAGGGGGAAGCCCCGGCAGAGGCCCTGGAGGAGGGGGAAGCCCCGCCGAGTTCCCCCGGCAGAGTCTCTGGAGGAGGGGGAAGCCCCGGCGGAGTCCCTGGAGGGGGGTGGAAGCCCCGCCGAGTTTCCCGGGGGAGGGGGAAGCCCCGCCTTGTTCTTCGGAGGTGGGGAGAGAACCTGAGTTCCCCGGAGGAGGGCCCCGGCGGAGGCTCCGGAGGAGGGGAAAGCCCCAGCGGAGTCCCTGGAGAAGGGGGAAGCTCCGCAGAGATCCCGGAGGAGGGGGAAGCCCCGCCATATTCCCCGGAGGAGGGGGCCCCGGCGGAGTCCCTGGAGGAGGGGGAAGCCCCGCCGAGTTTCCCGGAGGAGGGGGAAGCCCCGGCGGAAGCCCCGGTGGTTTGGGAAATCCCGGCGGATTCCCGGGAGGAGGGGGAAGCCCCGCCGAATTCTTCGGTGAAGGGAATAGCCCCGCCGACTTTCCCGGAGGAGAGGGAAACCCCGCCGAGTTCCCCGTAGGAGGGGAAAGCCCCGCCGAGTACCCCCGGCGGAGTCCCTGGAGGAGGGGGAAGCAACGGCGGAGTCCCTGGAGGAAGGAGAAGCCAGGCCGAATTCCCTGGAGGAGCGGGAAGCCCCGCCGAGTTCCCCGGAGGAGGGGGAAACCCCGTCGGAGGCCCCGGAGGAGTGGGAAGCCCCGGAGAAGGGGGAAGCCCCGGCAGAGGCCCAGGAGTAGGGGGAAGCCCCGCCGAGTTCCCCCGGCAGAGTCTCTGGAGGAGGGGGAAGCCCCGGCGGAGTCCCTGGAGGGAGGGGAAGCCCCGTCGAGTTTCCCGGGGGAGGGGGAAGCCCCGCCTAGTTCTTCGGAGGTGGGGGAAGCACCTGAGTTCCCCGGAGGAGGGGGAAGCCCCGGTGGAGGCGCCGGTGGAGAAGGAAGCCCCGGCGGAGGCCCCGGAGAAGGGGGAAGCCCCGGCGGAGTCCCTGGAGGATGGGGAAGCCCCGCAAAGTTTCCCGGAGGAGGGGGAAGCCCCGCAGAGTTTCCCGGATGAGGGGAAAGCCCCGCCATATTCCCCGGAGGAGGGCCCCGGCGGAGGCCCCGGAGGAGAGGGAAGCCCCTGGCGGAGGCCCCGGAGGAGGGGGAAGCCCCGTGGGAGTCCTTGGAGGAGAGGGAAGCCCCGCTGAGTTCCCCGGGGTAGGGGGATGCCCCAGTGGAGGCCCCGGAGGAGGGGAAAGCCCCGCCGAGTTCCCCGGGGGAGGGAAAAGCCCCGCCGTGTTCGTCGCAGGTGGGGGAAGCCCCTGAGTTCCCCGGAGGAGGGGGAAGCCCCGGTGGAGGCCCCGGTGGAGAAGGAAGCCCCGGCGGAGGCCCCGGAGGAGGGGGAAGCCCCGGCGGAGGCCCCGGAGGTTTAGGAAATCCCGGCGGAGTCCCTGGAGGAGGGGGAAGCAACGGCGGGGTCCCTGGAGGAGGGGGAAGCCCCACCAAATTATCCGGAAGAGGGGAATGCCCCGGCGGAGGCCCCGGTGGAGGGGGAAGCCCCGTGAGGGTCCTTGGAGGAGGGGGAAGCTCCGGCGGTGGCCCCGGAGGTGAGGGAAGCCCCGGCGGAGTCCCTGGAGAAGGGGGAAGCCCCGCCGAGTTCCCCGGAGAAGTGTAATGCCCCAGTGGAGGCCCCGGAGGAGGGGAAAGCCCGGCCGAGTTCCCCCGTGGAGGGGGAAGCCCCGCCGAGTTTTTCGGTGGTGGGGGAAGCCCCTGAGTTCCCGGAGGAGAGGGAATCCCCGGTGGAGGCCCCGGAGGAGAGGGAAGCCCCGCCAAATTTCCCAGAGGAGGGGGTTGCCCCGCCAAATTCCCCGGAGGAGAGGGATTCCCCGGCGGGGCCCTGGAGGAGGGGGAAGCCCCGCCGAGTTCCCAGGAGTAGGAGGAAGCCCCGGCGGCGGCCCCGGAGGAGTGGGAAGCCCCGGAGGAGGGGGAAGCCACGGCGGAGTCCCTGGAGGAGGGGGAAGCCCCGCCGAATTTTCCGGAGGAAGGGGAAGCCACGGTAGAGTCCCTGGAGGAGGGGGAAGCCCCGGCGGAGGCCCCGGAGGAATGGGAAGCCCCGGCTAAGTGGGAAACCCCGGCAGATTTCCTGGAGGAGGGGGAAGCCCCGCCGAGTTTCCCGGAGGAGGAAGTAGCCCCGCCATATTCCCTGGAGGAGGGGGAAGCCCCGGCAGAGTCCCTGGAAGAGGGGGAAGCCCCGCCGAGTGTCCCGGAGGAGGGGGAAGCCCCGGCGGAGGCCCCTGAGGTTTGGGAAATCCCGGCGGAGTCCCTGGAGGAGGGGGAAGCCCCGCCAAGTTCCCCGGAAGAGGGGGAAGCCCCGGCGAAGTCCCCGGAGGAGGGGGAAGCCCCGCCAAATTTTCCGGAGGAGGGGTAAGCCACGGTAGAGTCCCTGTAGGAGGGGGAAGCCCCGGCGGAGGCCCCGGAGGAGTGGGAAGCCCCGGCTAAGTGGGAAGCCCCGGCGGATTCTCTGGTAGAGGGGGAAGCCCCGCCGACTTCCCCGGAGGAGGGGAAAGCACCGGCGGAGGCCCCGGTGGAGGGGGAAGCCCCGGTGGAGGCCCCGGAGGAGGGGGAAGCCCCGTAGGAGTCCTTGGAGGAGAGGGAAGCTCCGGCGGTGGCCCCGGAGGTGAGAAAAGCCCCGGCGGAGTCCCTGGAGAAGGGGGAAGCCCCGCCGAGTTCCCCGGAGAAGGGGGAAGCCCCGGTGGGGGCCACGGAGAAGGGGGAAGCCCCGCCGAGTTCCCCCGAGGATGGGGAAGCCCCGCCGAGTTCTTCGGAGGTGGGGGAAGCCACTGAGATCCCCGGAGGAGGTGGAAGCCACGGTCGAGTCCCTGGAGGAGGGGGAAGCCCCGGCGGAGGCCCCGGAGGAGTGGGAAGCCCCGGCTAAGTGGGAAGCCCCAGCGGATTCCCTGGAAGAGGGGGAAGCCCCGCCGAGTTCCCCGGAGGAGGGGGATGCCTCGGTAGAGTCCCTAAGGAGGGGGAAACCCCGGCGGAGGCCCCGGAAGAGTGGGAAGCCACGGCGGAGTGGGAAGCCCCGGCGGATTCCCTGGAGGATGGGGAAGCCCCGCCGAGTTCCCCGGAGCAGGGGGAAGCCCCGGTGGAGTCCTTGGAGGGGGGGGGAAGCCCCGCGTAATTCCCCGGAGGAGGGAGGAAGCCCCGGCGGAGGCCCCGGAGGAGAAGGAAGCCCCGGCGGAGGCCCTGGAGGAGGGGGAAGCCCCGCCAAATTCCCCCGGCAGAGTCTCAGGAGGAGGGGGAAGCCCCGGCGGAGTCCCTGGTGAAGGGGGAAGCCCCGCCGAGTTACCCGGGGGAGGGGGAAGCCCCGCCGAGTTCGTCGGAGGTGGGGGAAGCCCCTGAGTTCCCCGGAGGAGGGGGAAGCCCCGGTGGAGGCCCCGGTGGAGAAGGAAGCCCCGGCGGAGGCCCCGGAGGAGGGGGAAGCCCCGGCGGAGTCCCTGGAGGAGGGGGAAGCCCCGCCATATTCCCCGGAGGAGGGGGAAGCCGCGGCAGAGTCCCTGGAGGAGGGGGAAGCCCCGCCGAGTTTCCCGGAGGAGGGGGAAGCCCCGGCGGAGGCCCCGGAGGTTTGGGAAATCCCGGCGTAGTCCCTGGAGGAGGGGGAAGCAACGGCGGAGTCCCTGGAGGAGGGGGAAGCCCCGCCAAATTCCCCGGAAGAGGGGAAAGCCCCGGCGGAGGCCCCGGTGGAGGGGGAAGCCCCGTGAGGGCACTTGGAGGAGGGGGAAGCTCCGGCGGTGGCTTTGGAGGTGAGGGAAGCCCCGGCGAAGTCCCTGGAGAAGGGGGAAGCCCCGCCGAATTCCCCGGAGAAGGGGGATGCCCCGGTGGAGGCCCCGGATAAGGGGAAAGCCCGGCCGAGTTCCCCCGTGGAGGGGGAAGCCCCGCCGAGTTCTTCGGAGGTGGGGGAAGCCCCTGAGTTCCCGGAGGAGAGGGAATCCCCGGTGGCGGCCCCGGAGGAGGGGGAAGCCCCACCAAATTTCCCTGAGGAGGGGGTAGCCCCGCCAAATTCCCCGGAGGAGAGGGATTCCCCGGCGGGGCCCTGGAGGAGGGGGAAGCCCCGCCGAGTTCCCCGGAGAAGGAGGAAGCCCCGGCGGCGGCCCCGGAGGAGTGGGAAGCCCCGGAGGAGTGGGAAGCCACGGAGAAGGGGGAAGCCCCGGCAGAGGCCCTGGAGGAGGGGGAAGCCCCGCCGAGTTCCCCCGGCAGAGTCTCTGGAGGAGGGGGAAGCCCCGGCGGAGTCCCTGGAGGGGGGGGGAAGCCCCGCCGAGTTTCCCGGGGGAGGGGGAAGCCCCGCCTTGTTCTTCGGAGGTGGGGGAAGAACCTGAGTTCCCCGGAGGAGGGCCCCGGCGGAGGCTCCGGAGGAGGGGAAAGCCCCAGCGGAGTCCCTGGAGAAGGGGCAAGCTCCGCAGAGATCCCGGAGGTGGGGGAAGCCCCGCCATATTCCCCGGAGGAGGGGGCCCCGGCGGAGTCCCTAGAGGAGGGGGAAGCCCCGCCGAGTTTCCCGGAGGAGGGGGTAGCCCCGGCGGAAGCCCCGGTGGTTTGGGAAATCCCGGCGGATTCCCGGGAGGAGGGGGAAGCCCCGCCGAATTCTTCGGTGAAGGGAGAAGCCCCGCCGACTTTCCCGGAGGAGGGGGAAACCCCGCTGAGTTCCCCGTAGGAGGGGAAAGCCCCGCCGAGTACCCCCGGCGGAGTCCCTGGAGGAGGGGGAAGCAACGGCGGAGTCCCTGGAGGAAGGAGAAGCCAGGCCGAATTCCCTGGAGGAGCGGGAAGCCCCGCCGAGTTCCCCGGAGGAGGGGGAAACCCCGTCGGAGGCCCCGGAGGAGTGGGAAGCCCCGGAGAAGGGGGAAGCCCCGGCAGAGGCCCTGGAGTAGGGGGAAGGCCCGCCGAGTTCCCCCGGCAGAGTCTCTGGAGGAGGGGGAAGCCCCGGCGGAGTCCCTGGAGGGGGGGGAAGCCCCGTCGAGTTTCCCGGGGGAGGGGGAAGCCCCGCCTAGTTCTTCGGAGGTGGGGGAAGCACCTGAGTTCCCCGGAGGAGGGGGAAGCCCCGGTGGAGGCGCCGGTGGAGAAGGAAGCCCCGGCGGAGGCCACGGAGAAGGGGGAAGCCCCGGCGGAGTCCCTGGAGGATGAAGCAGCCCCGCAGAGTTTCCCGGAGGAGGGGGAAGCCCCGCAGAGTTTCCCGGAGGAGGGGAAAGCCCCGCCATATTCCCCGGAGGAGGGCCTCGGCGGAGGCCCCGGAAGAGAGGGAAGCCCCTGCGGAGGCCCCGGGAGAGGGGTAAGATCCGGTGGAGGCCCCGGAGGTAAGGAAAGCCCCTGGCGTAGGCCCCGGAGGAGGGGGAAGCCCCGTGGGAGTCCTTGGAGGAGGGGGAAGCCCCGCTGAGTTCCCCGGAGTAGGGGGATGCCCCAGTGGAGGCCCCGGAGGACGGGAAAGCCCCGCCGAGTTCCCCGGGGGAGGGGGAAGCCCCGCCGTGTTCGTCGGAGGTGGGGGAAGCCACTGAGTTCCCCGGAGGAGGGGGAAGCCCCGTAGAGGCCCCGGTGGAGAAGGAAGCCCCGGCGGAGGCCCCGGAGGAGGGGGAAGCCCCGGCGGAGGCCCCGGAGGTTTAGGAAATCCCGGCGGAGTCCCTGGAGGAGGGGGAAGCAACGGCGGAGTCCCTGGAGGAGGGGGAAGCCCCGACAAATTCCCCGGAAGAGGGGAATGCCCCGGCGGAGGCCCCGGTGGAGGGGGATGCCCCGTGAGGGTCCTTGGAGGAGGGGGAAGCTCCGGCGGTGGCCCCGGAGGTGAGGGAAACCCCGGCGGAGTCCCTGGAGAAGGGGGAAGACCCGCCGAGTTCCCCGGAGAAGTGTGATGCCCCGGTGGAGGCCCCGGAGGAGGGGAAAGCCAGGCCGAGTTCCCCCGTGGAGGGGGAAGCCCCGCCGAGTTTTTCGGTGGTGGGGGAAGCCCCTGAGTTCCCGGAGGAGAGGGAATCCCCGGTGGAGGCCCCGGAGGAGAGGAAAGCCCCGCCAAATTTCCCAGAGGAGGGGGTAGCCCCGCCAAATTCCTCGGAGGAGAGGGATTCCCCGGTGGGGCCCTGGAGGAGGGGGAAGCCCCGCCGAGTTCCCCGGAGAAGGAGGAAGCCCCGGCGGCGGCCCCGAAGGAGTGGAAAGCCCCGGAGGAGGGGGAAGCCCCGGCGGGGTCCCTGGAGGAGGGGGAAGCCCCGCCGAATTTTCCGGAGGAAGGGGAAGCCACGGTAGAGTCCCTGGAGGAGGGGGAAGCCCCGGCGGAGGCCCCGGAGGAATGGGAAGCCCCGGCTAAGTGGGAAACCCCGGCAGATTTCCTGGAGGAGGGGGAAGCCCCGCCGAGTTTCCCGGAGGAGGAAGAAGCCCCGCCATATTCCCTGGAGGAGGGGGAAGCCCCGGCAGAGTCCCTGGAAGAGGGGGAAGCCCCGCCGAGTTTCCCGGAGGAGGGGGAAGCCCCGGCGGAGGCCCCTGAGGTTTGGGAAATCCCGGCGGAGTCCCTGGAGGAGGGGGAAGCCCCGCCAAGTTCCCCGGAAGAGGGGGAAGCCCCGGCGAAGTCCCTGGAGGAGGGGGAAGCCCCGCCAAATTTTCCGGAGGAGGGGGAAGCCTCGGTAGAGTCCCTGAAGGAGGGGGAAGCCCCGGCGGAGGCCCCGGAGGAGTGGGAAGCCCCGGCTAAGTGGGAAGCCCCGGCGGATTCTCTGGTGGAGGGGGAAGCCCCGCCGACTTCCCCGGAGGAGGGGAAAGCACCGGCGGAGGCCCCGGTGGAGGGGGAAGCCCCGGTGGAGGCCCCGGATGAGGGGGAACCCCGTGGGAGTCCTTGGAGGAGAGGGAAGCTCCGGCGGTGGCCCCGGAGGTGAGGAAAGCCCCGGCGGAGTCCCTGGAGAAGGGGGAAGCCCCGCCGAGTTCCCCGGAGAAGGGGGAAGCCCCGGTGGGGGCCACGGAGAAGGGGGAAGCCCCGCCGAGTTCCCCCGAGGATGGGGAAGCCCCGCCGAGTTCTTCGGAGGTGGGGGAAGCCACTGAGATCCCCGGAGGAGGTGGAAGCCACGGTCGAGTCCCTGGAGGAGGGGGAAGCCCCGGCGGAGGCCCCGGAGGAGTGGGAAGCCCCGGCTAAGTGGGAAGCCCCAGCGGATTCCCTGGAAGAGGGGGAAGCCCCGCCGAGTTCCCCGGAGGAGGGGGATGCCTCGGTAGAGTCCCTAAGGAGGGGGAAACCCCGGCGGAGGCCCCGGAAGAGTAGGAAGCCACGGCGGAGTGGGAAGCCCCGGTGGATTCCCTGGAGGATGGGGAAGCCCCGCCGAGTAACCCGGAGCAGGGGGAAGCCCCGGTGGAGTCCTTGGAGGGGGGGGGAAGCCCCGCTTAATTCCCCGGAGGAGGGACGAAGCCCCGGCGGAGGCCCCGGAGGAGAAGGAAGCCCCGGCGGAGGCCCTGGAGGAGGGGGAAGCCCCGCCAAATTCCCCCGGCAGAGTCTCAGGAGGAGGGGGAAGCCCCGGCGGAGTCCCTGGTGAAGGGGGATGCCCCGCCGAGTTCCCCGGGGGAGGGGGAAGCCCCGCCGAGTTCGTCGGAGGTGGGGGAAGATCCTGAGTTCCCCGGAGGAGGGGGATGCCCCGGTGGAGGCCCCGGTGGAGAAGGAAGCCCCGGCGGAGGCCCCGGAGGAGGGGGAAGCCCCGGCGGAGTCCCTGGAGGAGGGGGAAGCCTCGCCATATTCCCCGGAGGAGGGGGAAGCCCCGGCAGAGTCCCTGGAGGAGGGGGAAGCCCCGCCGAGTTTCCCGGAGGAGGGGGAAGCCCCGGCGGAGGCCCCGGAGGTTTGGGAAATCCCGGCGTAGTCCATGGAGGAGGGGGAAGCAACGGCGGAGTCCCTGGAGGAGGGGGAAGCCCCGCCAAATTCCCCGGAAGAGGGGAAAGCCCCGGCGGAGGCCCCGGTGGAGGGGGAAGCCCCGTGAGGGCACTTGGAGGAGGGGGAAGCTCCGGCGGTGGCCTCGGAGGTGAGGGAAGCCCCGGCGGAGTCCCTGAAGAAGGGGGAAGCCCCGCCGAGTTCCCCGGAGAAGGGGGATGCCCCGGTGGAGGCCCCTGATGAGGGGAAAGCCCGGCCGAGTTCCCCCGTGGAGGGGGAAGCCCCGCCGAGTTCTTCGGAGGTGGAAGAAGCCCCTGAGTTCCCGGAGGAGAGGGAATCCCCGGTGGCGGCCCCGGAGGAGGGGGAAGCCCCGCCAAATTTCCCTGAGGAGGGTGTAGCCCCGCCAAATTCCCCGGAGGAGAGGGATTCCCCGGCGGGGCCCTGGAGGAGGGGGAAGCCCCGCCGAGTTCCCCGGAGAAGGAGGAAGCCCCGGCGGCGGCCCCGGGGGAGGGGGAAGCCCCGCCGTGTTCGTCGGAGGTGGGGGAAGCCCCTGAGTTCCCCGGAGGAGGGGGAAGCCCCGGTGGAGGCCCCGGTGGAGAAGGAAGCCCCGGCGGAGGCCCCGGAGGAGGGGGAATCCCCGGCGGAGGCCCCGGAGGTTTAGGAAATCCCGGCGGAGTCCCTGGAGGAGGGGGAAGCAACGGCGGAGTCCCTGGAGGAGGGGGAAGCCCCGACAAATTCCCCGGAAGAGGGGAATGCCCCGGCGGAGGCCCCGGTGGAGGGGGAAGCCCCGTGAGGGTCCTTGGAGGAGGGGGAAGCTCCGGCGGTGGCCCCGGAGGTGAGGGAAACCCCGGCGGAGTCCCTGGAGAAGGGGGAAGACCCGCCGAGTTCCCCGGAGAAGGAGGAAGCCCCGGCGGCGGCCCCGGAGGAGTGGGAAGCCCCGGAGGAGGGGGAAGCCCGGCGGAGTCCCTGGAGGAGGGGGAAGCCCTTTTCGGAAGATTCGAAGATCACCAGAAGACGAAGGCCTCACATAAGTAACCCCTTGTTGGGAACGTTTTCCTTTGTCCCTCGTTTACCTCCCTACCACCCTGACTCGCCCTGCCCATTAAACGTCTTGACCACCACCACACCTCATCTTGGCGCGGTGGCCGGTGCACATCGTAAGTCTCAACCCCTCGCAAAATAAAGTCCACTTTTATTTCATAATTGTTTTCTTACTCGAGCCCTGACTCGAACATTTTGGTCCCTTGAGCCGGAGCAGAAGAAACTCCTCGTTTTGTTGCGCCAGTGCACATTCCTTTTCGTTAATCGTTTTCATGTCGCAGTAATTGCATTCCTGTCCTGTGACTCATCACCGTTGACTAGTCATTTCGTTACCTATATGGGCACGTACGCTCGTTGCGTGCAATACGGAGCAGTGATCGGTTCCAAGCACACGCTCGTTGTGCTAAGTTTCGCTAGTTTTTCTTTCGTTTTCTCTACCCTGGTTTTGGTCTTTCTGACAAAATGGAAAGCCTGCTCCAAGAGCGTAGTGTTTTACAGGACACTCGCCAAGGATTATTTGCTCGAGTACAACGCTCCTATGACGAGTTTGTACAACTTACCGTGGACAAAGTTGAACAGGCCCAATTTCGCTATGATCGCATGCTCAAGCTGGAGTCCGAATTCGAGACCGTACAGACAAAGATACTGAAACTCAATTCTAAGCTCGTTCCGCCAAATAAGCCATTGGAAGTCGAAGCCGTACAATCTAGCTTCGAATCGCTTTTCTACAAAGCTCACGATTGTTTCGTAGCTCTCAAGAATCAACTCGAGACTTCGCGTGTAGTTAAGCCTCTGGTTGAACGACCTGTCAACACAAGCTCCATGTCGGTGAATTCCTTGCCGAAAATCGACCTTCCAATATTTTCGGGGAATATCAGCGAATGGACCGAGTTCTACTCGCTATTCACGTCACTGATTCACGAGAACGAATCTCTCAATGACTTGCAAAAGTTCCATTATCTGCGTGTCTCCCTCTCGGAAACGGCGTTAGCTGTCATTTCTGGTTTTGCGCTCACTAAGCCAAACTACCCCTTGGCGCTAAAAGCGCTCGTCACGCGCTATGAAAACCCTCGTTTGCTTGCTAATGTCAGCATGCACCAGCTTTTCGACTTCATTCCGTTGAAGTCCGCGACTCATAGTGAGTTGCAACAGTTTGTTCGTGTGCATAAAACTACGTTCGATTCCCTCAAGGCTATTGAAAGCCTTGATTTAGGCAATTTCGTTCTGCTCTCGATAGCTTTGACAAAGCTAGATCCTCAAACTCGCAAGTCCTTTGAAAGCAAAACTGCGTCGGACAAATCCGTTCCAACTTATGAGTCACTGTTGGCCTTTGTTACACAGACTGCTCAAGTGCTCGAACTGTGTGCCAGCACTCGCATTAAAACCCAGGTCATTGCTCAACCCTCTCCCAAGCGAATGAGTTCGCTGTTAACGACTACAGCTCCATCCGGAAGGGTGAACAACTCTGCTAGCAAGTCCGGAGGTCAAAGTAGTTTCGCTAAATTCACCGCTTGCGTCCTATGCAAGGACGCTCACTCACTGTATCGCTGCCCAATTTTTGGAAAGCAAACTATCGACGCTAAGTACGATACGTTGCGTCGTCTGAAACGTTGTTTCAATTGTATGGGTGCACATACCCGCTCGCAATGCACTTCTCAACGTGCTTGTTCCCTTTGCAACAGTCAAAGGCATCACTCATTGTTGCACCCAATCGAGCCCTTGTCCTCTCGCGCCTCCGTGGCTGCTGCCCCCCCCCCCTCGCGGGACACCAGCCCCGCTCCACTCAAATCTCTTGCGTGCCAAATCACAAACCGTGCGAGTCCCCAAACCGTGCTGTTGGGAACGGTCCGTGCGCTAATTCGCGACTCTCACGGCAATTGGCAACCGTTTCGCGCGGTCATCGATTCGGGATCTCAGATTTCGGCGGTGACCCACTCGCTCATTCAGAAGCTGGGATTGAATGTTAACCCCAGTCGCTCTGAACTCGCCGGAATTGGCCAAGCTTCTGCTCGGGTGTACGGGACCGTGCAATGCAACATTGCCCCCCGGCTCGCTCCTTCGAACTCGATGGGGGTGCACGCGTATGTTCTGTCTGCCATCTCGAGCCAACTTCCCACAAGCTCTGTACCGCTTGAAGTGTTCCGCTCATATCGCGGTTTTGCCTTGGCCGACGACCGCTTTCATGTGCCGGATCAAGTGGATTTCCTTATCGGCGCCGATCTGTACCTGGACATCTTAGCCAAGGCAGGCGCTATGGTGATTGGTGGAAGCCCTTCCGCCATAAACACGATTTTTGGTTGGGTAGTGATGGGCCCCTCTGGCGACTCGAAACCCGAGGCCCCACCCCCTCTCTCCTTGCTTACGTGCAATGTTTCCCCATTGGAACGCACCTTGCGCTCCTTCTGGGAAACCGAAGAAGTGTCACGCCCTCCACAGAAGGATCCTGACGATCTGATCTGTGAGCAACACTTTCTTGCAACGCATTCGCGTGACTCATCGGGACGTTACCAAGTAGCTCTCCCCTTCAAACCATCATGCTCTCCATTAGGCTCCAATCGTGGCGCTGTCTTCCAGAGCTATCTGAGTCTGGAGCGACGCATGAAGCGTAACCCTGAGCAGTATTCAGCTTATCAAGCATTCATGCAGGACTACGTTCAGTCAAAGCATATGCAAGCTGCACTCTCCCCAGCCAAATATGTAATCCCGCATCATTGCGTGCATAAGATCACCAGTTCCAGCACGAAGCTGAGGGTAGTTTTCAATGCCTCTGCTCCGGATGACCGAGGCATGTCTCTAAACCAACTGATCCTGAGTGGTCCTAAGCTCCAAGGCGATCTGCCTATGATTCTTACCATGTTTCGTACGCACATTGTGGCGCTATGCGCGGACATTCGTCAAATGTATCGCCAGATTCTTGTTGAGCCTACTGATCGTGCGTTTCAGCACATATTCTGGCGTCCAGATCCGAACTCTCCCGTGGTGGAGTATGAATTAAGCACCGTAACGTACGGTCTTACTCCCTCTGCATTTCTCGCACAACGAGTTTTGCATCAAATCGTGCACGACGGAGGTGCAGATTTTCCTCTCGCTGCTCGCGCTCTTTCCTCCCACACATATATCGACGACATAGTGTCAGGAGCGTCTGATATGACTCAAGCGCGCGAGCTCCAATCCCAACTGCAAGCTCTCCTCGCTCGCGGTGGCTTTGAGCTTCGCAAATGGGCGAGCAATGTTTCGGCAGTGTTGAACTCCCTCCCGGAAACCCATCTAGAGCGCCCTCTGGTATTTTCGAATGACGATCAAGGCATCAAGATCCTTGGGTTGTTGTGGGACCCTCGCTTCGATGAGTTTTCCTTTCACACCTTACCCTTTGAAGGTGAGGTAACTAAGCGTACTGCTCTGTCGTACATTGCCCGCATTTTTGACCCTCTGGGCTTTTTGGCCCCCTTCGTTAGCTGGATGAAGATGTTCCTTCAGCAGCTTTGGCTCTCCTAGGCTCAGTGGGATGACCCTCTTCCCCCGTTGGTCGCCCAAAATTGGAGGGACGCGGTCTCCGACATTTCCGTTCTATCCGGTTTCCGGGTTCCTCGCCCATTTCGTGCACTTCATGGTACACATCGTCTTGTAGGCTTTTGCGATGCCTCCGAAAAAGGTTACGCCGCCGTAATCTATCTCCACACCACGACTGGTGCCACCTCGCCAGTCAGCCACATCAGAGCTAAAAGTAAAGTCTATCCCGTCAAACCCTTGACTATTCCCAAGCTCGAGCTCTCCGCCGCTCTGCTTCTATGCCGATTGCTCCAGTGTACCATGCCCGCACTCGGTACGCTGTCCATAGAGTCCGTTACCCTCTACACTGAATCTACCATCGTTTTGGCGTGGCTTGCCACCCCGCCCCATCGTCTTAAGACGTTCGTCGCCAACCGGGTGGTAGAAATTCTAGAAACTTCCGCCCCCACTGACTGGGCGCACGTAGTGTCTCAAGACAATCCTGCCGACTGCGCGTCGAGGGGATTACTTCCCCTCGAACTACTAAATCATCCGTTGTGGTTGTCGGGACCGCCGTTCATGCAAAAGGCCTTCGATCTATGGCCTCGTTCACCGCCAGCCAATGAGCAACCGAGCAACCAGTTACCGGAAAAGAAACCAGTGCCGGTCGTTCTTGTTGTCGCTGTAGCGGAGGATCCCATTTTACTCAAATTTCGAACTTTCTCCACGCTTTTGAGAGCGCAGCGCGTTTTCGGTTACGTCTTTCGATTTGCCCGGATTATGTTAGCTAAACGCTCCCAAACTCCCGTTCCTGCGGGCCCTCTTCAACCCGCAGAGTTACGAGATGCTCTCGACGTCTTTGTGAAGGTTACCCAGAAGTGGTACTATGCTTCTGAGCTTCGTCAACTTGCCCAAAAGGGTCAAGTGAGTTCAAAGCTTGCCTCTCTCAAGCCTTTCGTGGACTCATCAGGTTTTCTGAGGGTGGGCGGCAGATTGCGCTATTCCTCTCTGCCTGAACCCGCGCGTCACCCTTTGCTCTTGCCCAAGAGAGCTCACCTGTCTGCGCTGTTATGTGACGCGTTTCATAAAACCTCGTTACACTCAGGCCCACGAACCGTACACGCTCTGTTGCAGCAACGGTACTGGATTATGTCGGTGCGAGGACTATTACGACAGCGAATACACCAGTGTTTAACCTGTCACAAATTTCGTGCCAAGCCACAGCAGCCCATCATGGCCGATTTACCCGCGTCACGTGTACAAGCTTCTCGTGCATTTTGCCACGTGGGCACGGATTTCGCCGGGCCGTTTCCAGTAAAATTGAGTACCCGACGCAACGCTGCTCACTCCAAAGGCTATCTCTGCCTCTTCGTATGTATGAGCACCAAAGCTGTAAATCTCGAGATGGTTTCGGACCTCACTACCTTCGCATTTCTGGCTTGTCTTGACCGATTGATAGCTAGACGTGGCCTTCCGTCGGATATTTACTCCGACAATGGTCGTAATTTCGTCGGTGCAGCCCGGCAGTTGCACGAGGTGTCCGAATTCCTCGCTCATTCTAAGACTACAATCTCAGATTCCCTCTCCCCTCGTGCCATCAAATGGCATTTCAATCCCCCTTACGCGCCCAATTTCGGCGGGTTATGGGAGGCCGGTGTGAAATCGGTGAAAACGTTGCTTTACCGACTCATCTCTGATTCGGCGCACACTCATGAAGAGTATGCCACACTGTTCTGCCGGATTGAAGCCGTGCTTAATAGCCGTCCCTTAGGTGCGCTCCCAGCCGAACCCGAGGAAAGTTCCTCTTACCTAAGCCCCGGCCATTTCCTTATTGGATCTCCTCTTTTGACTCCTCCAGAGCCGATTGAGGACGATCGGTCTTCGCGGCTGTCACGTTGGCAGCGCGTTCGCCAGCTGCATCAGGCATTTTGGACCCGGTGGCACACAGAATATTTGCATACTCTCATGCAGCGTGGCAAATGGGTGCGCGGATGTCGTAATCTGAAGGTGGGCGACGTGGTCTATTTTCAAGACCGTGCATCTAGCCCCCTGTCATGGCCAATCGGTCGGGTCACCGACTTAATGCCTGGTCGTGACGGCATCGTTCGCGTCGTGTCCGTCCGCACGTCGCACAGCACCTTTCAGCGCCCAGTCAACAAGCTGGTCGCTTTTCCACCGGTGTAATTAACCGTTGGATTTTTCGTATCATTTTTTTCTCTGGAAAGTTTCGTTTTGTTTAATAAACAACCTTTGTTCATGGTGGGCGGTTTGTTAACGCCAAGCGCTTATATTTGGCGGCCTAGTTGCCCCCGTACGCAGGCAACCTGCCGCACGTCCGGTTTCACGTTTGGAGGTAGTATCCTTCCCATTCAGTTACGTTTCATACGCTCGAAGGTGCGGTTGTCCTTATCGACCTTAGCATTCGCAATATCGAATTTGCGTGCTAATCTCGTTGTTTATTCGTTTATCGTTGTTTATCTTCGGTTATTTTCTGCCATTTAGAAAGTTTCCTTGTGCATTTAATTATTTTTTGTCACGCGGTTCCGACCAAAAAGTTTTCGGAAGATTCGAAGATCACAAGAAGACGAAGGCCTCACATAAGTAGCCCCTTGTTGGGAACGTTTTCCTTTGTCCCTCGTTTCCCTCCCTACCACCCTGACTCGCCCTGCCCATTAAACTTCTTGACCACCACCACACCTCATCTTGGCGCGGTGGCCGGTGCATATCGTAAGTCTCAACCCCTCGCAAAATACAGTCCACTTTTATTTCATTATTGTTTTCTTACTCGAGCCCTGTCTCGAACACCGCCAATTTCCCCGGAGGAGATGGAAGCCCCGGCGGAGTCCCTGGAGAAGGGGGAAGCCCCGCCAAATTCCCCTGTGGAGGGGGAAGCAACGGCGGAGTCCCTGGAGGAGGGGGAATCCCCGCCAAATTCCCCGGAGGAGATGGAAGCCCCGGCGGAGTCCCTGGAGGAGGGGAAAGCCCCGCCAAATTCCCCTGTGGAAGGGAAGGCAACGGCGGAGTCCCTGGAGGAGGGGGAATCCCCGCCAAATTCCCCGGAGAAGATGGAAGCCCCGGCGGAGTCCCTGGAGGAGGGGGAAGCCCCGCCGAATTCCCCGGTGAAGGGGGAAGCCCCGCCGACTTTCCCGGAGGAGGGGGAAACCCCGGCGGAGGCCCAGGAGGAGTGGGAAGCCCCGGAGGAGGGGGAAGCCCCGGCGGAGTCCCTGGAGAAGGGGGAAGACCCGCCGAATTTTCCGGAGGAGGGGGAAGCCACGGTAGAGTCCCTGGAGGAGGGGGAAGCCCCGGCGGTGGCCCCGGAGGAGTGGGAAGCCCCGGCGGAGTGGGAAGCCCCGGCGGATTCCCTGGAGGAGGGGGAAGCCCCGCCGAGTTCCCCGGAGGAGGGGGAAGCCCCGGCGGAGGCCCCGGAGGAGGGTAAAGCCCCGGCGGAGGCCCCGGTGGAGGGGGAAGCCCAAGTGGAGGCCCCGAAGGTAAGGGAAGCCCCGGCAGAGGCCCCGGAGAAGGGGGAAGCCCCGTCGGAGTCCTTGGTGAAAGGGGAAGCTCCGGCGGATGCCCCGGAGGAGAGGGAAGCCCCGGCGGAGTTCCTGGAAAAGGGGAAAACCCGGCGGAGGCCCCGGAGAAGGAAAAGCCCCGCCGAGTTCCACCGGCGGAGTCCCTGGAGGAGGGGGAAGCCCCGGCGGAGGCCCCGGAGGAGGGGGAAGCCCAGCCGAGTTCCACCGGCGGAGTCCCTGGAGGAGGGGGAAGCCCCGCCGAGTTCCCCGGAGGAGGGGGAAGCAATGGACGAATCCCTGGAGGAGGGGGAAGCCCCGCCAATTTCCCCGGAGGAGGGGGAAGCCCCGGTGGAGGCCCCGGAGGAGAGGGAAGCCCCGCCGAGTTCCCCCGAAAAGGGGGAAGCCCCGCCGAGTTCTTCGGAGGTGGGGGAAGCCCCTGAGTTCCCCGGAGGAGGGGGAAGCCCCGGCAGAGGCCATGGTGGAGGGGGAAGCCCCGGCGGAGTCCCTGGAGGAGGGGGAAGCCCCGCCGAGTTCCCCGGAGAAGGGGGAAGCTCCGGTGGAGGCCCCGGAGGAGGGGGATGCCCCGCCGAGTTCCCCCTTGGAGGGGGAAGCCCCGCCGGGTTCTCGGAGGTGGGGAAAGCCCCTGAGTTCCCTGGAGGAGGGGCTAGCCCCGGAGGAGGCCCCGGAGGAGGGGGAGGCCCCGCCAATTTTCCCAGAGGAGGGGGAAGCCCCGCCGAGTTCTCCGGAGGAGGGGAAAGCCCCGGCGGAGGCCCCGGAGTAGTGGGAAGCCCCGGGGGATTCCCTGGTAGAGGGGGAAGCCCCGCCGAGTTCCCCCGAGGAGGGGGAAGCCCCGTGAAATTCCCCGGAGGAGGAAGAAGCCCCGGCGGAGTCCCTGGAGATGAAGGAAGCCAGGCCCAATTCCCTGGAGGAGCGGGAAGCCCCGCCGAGTTCCCCGGAGGAGAGGGAAGCCCCGGCGGAGGCCCTGGAGGAGGGGGATGCCCCGCCGACTTTCTTGGAGGAAGGGGAAACCCCGGCGGAGGCCCCGGAGGAGTGGGAAGCACCGGAGAAGGGGGAAGCCCCGGCGGAGTCACTGGAGGAGGGGGATGCCCCGCCGAATTCCCCGGAGGAGAGGGAAGCCACGGTAGAGTCCCTGGAGGAGGGGGAAACCCCGGCGGAGGCCCTGGAGGAGTGGGAAGCCTCGGAGGTGGTAGAAGCCCCGGAGGAGGGGGAAACCCCGCCGAATTTTTCGGAGTTGGGGGAAGCCACGGTAGAGTTCCTGTAGGAGGGGAAAGCCCCGCAGAGTTTCCCGGAGGAGGGGGAAGCCCCGCAGTGTTTCCCGGAGGAGGGAGAAGCCCCGCCATGTTCTTCGGAGGAGGGGGAAGCCCCGGCGGAGTCCTGGGAGGAGGGGGAAGCCCCGCCGAGTTTCCCGGAGGAGGAGGAAGCCCCGGTGGAGGCCCCGGAGGTTTAAAAAATCCAGGCGGAGTCCCTGGAGGAGGGGAGAGCCCTGCCGAGTTCCCTGGAGGAGGGGGAAGCCCCGGCGGAGGCCCCGGAGGAGGGGGAAGCCCCGCCAAATTCCCCGGAGGAGATGGAAGCCCCGGCGGAGTCCCTGGAGAAGGGGGAAGCCCCAGAGTTCTCCGGAGGAGGGGAAAGCCCCGGCAGATGCCCCGGAGGAGTGGGAAGCAACGGCGGATTCCCTGGTGGAGTGGGAAGCCCCGCCGAGTTCCCCGGAGGAAGGGGAATCCCGCCAAATTCCCCGGAGCAGACCGGCGGAGTCCCTGGAGAAGGAGGAAGCCAGCCCGAATTCCCTGGAGGAGCGGGAAGCCCCGCCAAATTCCACGGAGGAGAAGGAAGCCCCAGCGGAGGGCTCGGAGGAGTGGAAAGCCCCGGCAGAGGCCCCGGAGGTTTTGGAAATCCCGGCGGAGTCCCTGGAGGAGATGAAGCCCCGGCGGAGGCCCCGGAGGGAGGGGAAGCCCTGGCGGAGTCCCTGGAGAAGGGGGAAGCCCCGCAGAGTTTCCCGGAGGAGGGGGAAGCCCCGCAGAGTTTCCCGGAGGAGGGGGAAGCCCTGCCATATTCCCCGGAGGAGGGGGAAGCCCCGGCGGAGTCTCTGGAGGAGGGGGAAGCCGCGCCGAATTTTCCGGAGGAGGAGGAAGCCACGGTGGAGTCTTTGAGGAGGGGGAAGCCCCGGAGGAGGCCCCGAAGGAGTGGAAAGCCCCGGCAGAGTGGGAAGCCCCGGCGGGTTTCCCTTAGGAGGGGGAAGCCCCTGAGGAGGCTCTGGAGGAGGGCGAAGCCCCACCGAGTTTCCCTGGCGGAGTCCCTGGAGGAGGAGGAAGCCCCGTTGAGTTTCCCTGAGGAGGGAGAAGCCCCGGCGAAGGGCTCGGAGGAATGGAAATCCCCGGCGGAGGCCCCGGAGGTTTGGGAAATCCTGGCGGAGTCCCTGGAGGAGGGGGAAGCCCTGCCGAATTCCCCGGAGGAGGAGAAGCCCCGGCGGAGTCCGAGGAGGTAGGGGAAGCCCCGCCGAATATCCCGGAGGTGGGGGAAGCCCTGGCGGAGTCCCCGGAGGAGGGAGAAACCCCGGCGAGTTTCCCGGAGGAGGGGGAAGCCCCGGCGGAGGCCCCGGGGGAGGAAGAAACTCCGCCGAGTTTCCCGGAGGAGGTGGAAGCCCCGGCAGTGGCCCCGGAGGAGGGAGAAACTCCGCCGAGTTTCCCGGAGGAGGGGGAAGCCCCGGCGGAGGCCCCGGGGGAAGGGGAAGCCCCGGCGGAGGCCCTGGAGGAGGGGGAAGCCCCGCCGAGTTCCCCCGGCGGAGTCCCTGGAGGAGGGGGAAGCAACGGTGGAGTCCCTGTAGGAGGGAGAAGCCCCGCCAAATTCCCCGGAGGAGGGGGAAGCCTCAGTGGATTCCCTAGAGGAAGGGGAAGCCCCGCCGAGTTCCACGGAGGAGGGGGAAGCCCCGCCGAGTTCCCTGGAGGAGGGGGAAGCCCTGCCGAGTTCCACGGAGGAGGGGGAAGCCCTGCCGAGTTCCCCGGGGGAGGGGGAAGCCCCGCCGAGTTCCCCGGAGGAGGAAGAAGCCCCGGCGGAGGCCCCTGAGGAGGGGTAGCCCCGGAGGAGGCCCCGCAGGAGGGGGAAACCTCGCAGAGTTTCCCCGTGGAGGGGGAAACCCCGCCGAGTTCCCCGGAGGAGTAGGAAGCCCCGGCGGAGTCCCTGGAGAAGGGGGAAGCCCCGCCGATTTCCTCGGAGGAGAGGGAAGCCCCGGCGGAGGCCCCGGAGGAGAGGGAAGCCCCGGCGGAGGCCCCGGAGGTGGGGGAAGCCCCGCCGAGTTCCCCGGAGCAGGGGGAAGCCCCGGTGGAATCCCTGGAGGGGGAAAAAGCCCCGCAAAATTCCCCGGTGGAGGAGGAAGCCCCGGCGGAGGCCCCGGAAGAGCAGGAAGCCCCGGCGGAGGCACTTGAGGAGGTGGAAGCCCCGCCAAGTTCCCCCGGCAGAGTCTTTTTAGGAGGGGGAAGCCCCGGCGGAGTCCCTGGAAGAGGGGGAAGCCCCTCCGAGTTCCCCGGAGGAGGGGGAAGCCCCGCCGACTTTTCCGGAGGAGTGGGAAACCCCGGCGGGGGCATCGGAGGAGTGGGAAGCCCCGGTGAAGGGGGAAGCAACGGCGGAGTCCCTGGAGGAGGGGGAAGCCCCGACGAATTCCCCGGTGAAGGGGGAAACCCTGGCGGAGGCCCCGGAGGAGTGGGATGTCCCGAAGGAGGGTGAAGCCCCGGCGGAGTCTCTGGAGGAGGAGGAAGCCGCGCCGAATTTTCCGGAGGAGGAGGAAGCCACGATGGAGTCTTTGAGGAGGGGGAAGCCCCGGAGGAGGCCCCGGAGGAGGGGGAAGCCCCACCAAATTTCCCTGGCGGAGTCCCTGGAGGGGAAAGCCCCTCCGAGTTCCCCGGAGGAGGGGGGAGCCCCGGCGAAGGGCTCGGAGGAAAGGAAATCCCCGGCGGAGGCCCCGGAGGTTTGGGAAATCCTGGCGGAGTCCCTGGAGGTGGGGGAAGCCCCGCCGAATTCTTCGGAGGAGGAGAAGCCCCGGCGAAATCCGAGGAGGTAGGGGAAGCCCCGCCGAATATCCCGGAGGTGGGGGAAGCCCCGGCGGAGTCCCCGGAGGTAGGGGAAGCCCCTGGGTACCCCGGAGGAGGGGTAAGCCCCGACGGAGGCCCCGGAGGAGGAAGAAACCCCGCCGAGTTTCCCGGAGGAGGGCAAAGCCCCGGCGGAGGCCCCGGAGGAGAAAGAAACTCCGCCGAGTTTCCCGGTGGAGGGGGAAGCCCCGGCGAAGGCCCCGGGGGAGGGGGAAGCCCCGGCGGAGGCCCTGGAGGAGGGGAAAGCCCCGCCGAGTTTCCCAGGCGGAGTCCCTGGAGTAGGGGGAAGCAACGGTGGAGTCCCTGTAGGAGGGGAAAGCCCCGTTAAATTTCCCCGCGGAGGGGGAAGCCCCAGTGGATTCCCTGGAGGAGGGGGAAGCCCCGCCGAAATCCACGGAGGAGGGGGAAGCCCCGCCGAGTTCCCTGGAGGAGGGGGAAGCCCTGCCGAGTTCCCCGGGGGAGGGGGAAGCCCCGCCGAGTTCTTCGGAGGTGGGGGAAACCCCTGAGTTCCCCGGAGGAGGGGGAAGCCCCGGCGGAGGCCCCGGAGGAGGGGTAGCTCCGGCGGAGGCCCCGCAGGAGGGGGAAACCCCGCAGAGGTTCCTAGAGGAGGGGGAAGCCCCGCCGAGTTCCCCGGAGGAGAAGGAAGCCCCGGCGGTGGCCCCGGAGGTGGGGGAAGCCCCGCCAAATTCCCCGGTGGAGGAGGAAGCCCCGGCGGAGGCCCCGGAGGAGCAGGAAGCCCGGGCGGAGGCCCTTAAGGAGGTGGAAGCCCCGCCAAGTTCCCCCGGCAGAGTCTATTTAGGAGGAGGAAGCCCCGGCGGTGGCCCCGGAGGTGGGGGAAGCCCCGCCAAATTCCCCGGAGGAGGGGGAAGCCCCGCTATATTCCCCGGAGGAGGGAGAAGCCCCGGCGGAGTCCCTGGAGGAGGGAAAAGCCCCGCCGAGTGCCCCGGAGGTGGGGGAAGCCCCAGCGGAATCCCTGGTGGAGGGGAAGCCCCGCCGAGTTTCCCCGGCAGTGTCCCTGGAGGAGGGAGAAGCAACGGCAAAGTCCCTGGAGGAGGGGGAAGCCCAGCAAAAATCCCCGGAGGAGGGGAGAGCCCCGGCGGAGGCCCCGGAGGAAGGAAAAGCCCCGCCGAGTTTCCCGGAGGAAGGGGAAGCTCCGGCGGTGGCCCCGGAGGTGGGGGAAGCCCCGCCGAGTTTCCCGGAGGAGGGGGAAGCCCCGGCGGAGGCTTTGGAGGAGTAGGAAGCCCCAGCGGAGGCCCCGGAGGTTTGGGAAATCCCGGCGGAGTCCCTGGAGGAGGGGGAAGCCCCGCCAAACTCCCTAGAAGAGGGGGAAGCCCCGCCGAGTTTCCAGGAGGAGGGGGAAGCCCCGGCGGAGGCCTCGATGGAGTGGGAAGCCCCGGCCGCGGCCCCGGAGGTTTGGTAAATCCCGGCGGAGTCCCTGGAGAAGGGGGAAGCCCCGCCGAGTTTCCCGGAGGTGGGGGATGCCCCGGCGGAGTCCCTGGAGGAAGGGGAAGCCCCGCCGAGTTCCCCGGAGGAGGGGGAAAACCCGCCGTGTTTCCCGGAGGAGGGGGAAGCCCCGGCGGTGGCCCCGATGGAGGTAGAATACCCGCCGAGTACCCCCGGCGGAGTCCCTGGAGGAGGGGGAAGCAACGGCGGGGTCCCTAAAGGAGGGGGAAGCCCCGCCAACTTTCCTGGAGAATGGGGAAGCCCCGGCGGAGGCCCCGGAGGTGGGGGAAGCCCCGCCGGGTTTCCCGGAGGAGGGGGAAGCCCCTGAGTTCCCAGGAGGAGAGGGAAACCCCGGCGCAGGCCCCGGAGGAGGGGGAAGCACCGGCGGAGTCCCTGGAGGAGGGGGAAGCCCCGCCGAGTTCCCCGGAGAAGGGAAAAGCCCCGCCGAGTTCTTCGGAGGTGGGGGAAACCCCTGAGTTCCCCGGAGGAGGGGGAAGCCCCGGAGGAGGGGGATGCCCCGGCGGTTACCCCGGAGGTGGGGGAAGCCCCGCCGAGTATCCCGGAGGAGGGGGTAGCCCCGGAGGAGGGGGAAGCCCTGGCGGAGGCCTCGGAGGAGTGGGAAGCCCCGGCGGAGGCCCCGGAGGAGGATAAAGCCCCGGCGGAGGCCCTGGAGGAGGGGGAAGCCCCGCCGATTTCCCCCGTCAAAGGCTTTGGAGGAGGGGGAAGCCCCGGTGGAGTCTTTGAGGGAGGGAGAAGCCCCGCCGAGTTCCCCGGGGGAGGGGGAAGTCCCGCCAAATTCCTCGGAGGAGGGGGAAGCCCCTGCGGAGGCCCCGGAGGAGGGGGAAGCCCCGCCGAGTTTCCCGGAGGAAGGGGAAGCCCCGGCGGTGGCCCCAGAAGTGAGGGAAGCCCCGCCGAGTTTCCCGGAGGAGGGGGAAGCCCCGACGGAGTCCCTGGAGGTGGTGGAAGCCCCGGCGGAGGCCCCGGAGGAGGGGGAAGCCCCGGCGAGGGCCCCGGAGGAGGAGTAAGCCCCTGCGAAGTCCCTGGAGAAGAGAAACGCCCCGCCGAGTTCCTCGGAGGAGGGGGAGGCCCCGGCGGAGGCCCCGGAGGAGGGGGAAGCCCCGCCGAGTTTCCCGGAGGAGAAGGAAGCCCCGGTGGAGTGGTTAGCCCCGCCGAGATTCCCGGAGGAGGGGGAAGCCCCGGGCGGGGTCCCTGGATGAGGAAGTCGCCCCGGCGGAGTCCCTGAAGGAGGGGTAATCCCCGGCGGAAGACCCGGAGGAGGGGGAAGCCCCGGCGGAGTCCCTGATGGAGGGGGAAGCAGCCCCGGCGGAGGCCTCGGAGAAGGGGGAAGCCCCGGCGGAGTCTCTGGAGGAGGGGGAAGCCCCCGCAGAGGCCCCGGAGAAGGGGGAAGCCCCAGCGGAGGCCTCGGAGAAGAGGGAAGCCCTGGAGGAGGCCCCGGTGGAGGGGGAAGCCCCGGCGGAGTCCCTGGAGAAGGAGGAAGCCCCCTCGAGTTTCTTGTAGGAGGGGAATGCCCCGGCGGTGGCTTCGGAGGATGCGGAAGCCCCGGCGGAGGCCCCGGAGGAGGAGGAAGCCCCGGCGGAGTGCCTGGAGAAGGGGAAAACCCCGCCGAGTTCCCCGTAGGAGGGGGAAGCCCCGGCGGAGGCCCTGGAGGAGGGTGAAGCCCCGGCGGAGTCCCTGGAGGAGGGGGAAGCCCCCCCCGTGTTCCCCGGAGGAGGAGGAAGCCCCGGCGGAGTCCTTGGAGGAGGAAGTAGCCCCGGCGGAGGTCCTAGAGGTGGGGGAAGCCCCGCCGAGTTCCCCGGAGGTGGGGGATGCCCCGGCGGAGTCCCTGGAGGAAGGGGAAGCCCCGCCGAGTTCCCCGGAGGAGGGGGAAAACCCGCCGAGTTTCCCGGAGGAGGGGGAAGCCCCGGCGGTGGCTTCGATGGAGGTAGAATACCCGCCGAGTACCCCCGGCGGAGTCCCTGGAGGAGGGGGAAGCAACGGCGGGGTCCCTGGAGGAGGGGGAAGCCCCGCCAACTTTCCTGGAGAATGGGGAAGCCCCGGCGGAGGCCCCGGAGGTGGGGGAAGCCCCGCCGGGTTTCCCGGAGGAGGGGGAAGCCCCTGAGTTCCCAGGAGGAGAGGGAAACCCCGGCGCAGGCCCCGGAGGAGGGGGAAGCACCGGCGGAGTCCCTGGAGGAGGGGGAAGCCCCGCCGAGTTCCCCGGAGAAGGGAAAAGCCCCGCCGAGTTCTTCGGAGGTGGGGGAAACCCCTGAGTTCCCCGGAGGAGGGGGAAGCCCCGGAGGAGGGGGATGCCCCGGCGGTTACCCCGGAGGTGGGGGAAGCCCCGCCGAGTATCCCGGAGGAGGGGGTAGCCCCGGAGGAGGGGGAAGCCCCGGCGGAGGCCCCGGTGGAGAATAAAGCCCCGGCGGAGGCCCTGGAGGAGGGGGAAGCCCCGCCGATTTCCCGGAGGAGGGGGAAGCCCCTGCGGAGGCCCCGGAGGAGGGGGAAGCCCCGCCGACTTTCCCGGAGGAAGGGGAAGCCCCGGCGGTGGCCCCAGAGGTGGGGGAAGCCCCGCCGAGTTTCCCGGAGGAGGGGGAAGCCCCGGCGGAGGCTTTGGATTAGTAGGAAGCCCCGGCAGAGGCCCCGGAGGTTTGGGAAATCCCGGCGGAGTCCCTGGAGAAAGGGGAAGCGCCGACGGAGTCCCTGGAGGTGGTGGAAGCCCCGGCGGAGGCCCCGGAGGAGGGGGAAGCCTCGGCGAGGGCCCCGGAGGAGGAGTAAGCCCCTGCGAAGTCCCTGGAGAAGAGAAACGCCCCGCCGAGTTCCTCGGAGGAGGGGGAGGCCCCGGCGGAGGCCCCGGAGGAGGGGGAAGCCCCGCCGAGTTTCCCGGAGGAGAAGGAAGCCCCGGTGGAGTGGTTAGCCCCGCCGAGATTCCCGGAGGAGGGGGAAGCCCCGGGCGGGGTCCCTGGAGGAGGAAGTCGCCCCGGCGGAGTCCCTGAAGGAGGGGTAATCCCCGGCGGAGGACCCGGAGGAGGGGGAAGCCCCGGCGGAGTCCCTGATGGAGGGGGAAGCAGCCCCGGCGGAGGCCTCGGAGAAGGGGGAAGCCCCGGCGGAGTCTCTGGAGGAGGGGGAAGCCCCCGCAGAGGCCCCGGAGAAGGGGGAAGCCCCAGCGGAGGCCTCGGAGGAGAGGGAAGCCCTGGAGGAGGCCCCGGTGGAGGGGGAAGCCCCGGCGGAGTGCCTGGAGAAGGGGAAAACCCCGCCGAGTTCCCCGTAGGAGGGGGAAGCCCCGGCGAAGGCCCTGGAGGAGGGTGAAGCCCCGGCGGAGTCCCTGGAGGAGGGGGAAGCCCCGGCGGAGTGCCTGGAGAAGGGGAAAACCCCGCCGAGTTCCCCTTAGGAGGGGGAAGCCCCGGCGAAGGCCCTGGAGGAGGGGGAAGCCCCCCCCGTGTTCCCCGGAGGAGGAGGAAGCCCCGGCGGAGTCCTTGGAGGAGGAAGTAGCCCCTGCGGAGGTCCTAGAGGTGGGGGAAGCCCCGCCGAGTTCCCTGGAGGAGGAGGAAGCCCCGGCGGAGTCCCTGGAGGAGGCAGTAGCCCCGGCGAAGGCCCCGGAGGAGGGGGAAGCCCCGGTGGAGGCCCCGGAGGAGGGGGAAGCCCCGCCGAGTTTCCCCCCAGGTTGCACAAATACTATCAACACGTTCGCACGACGTCCTACGAACGTGTTGCAAGTCCTACAACCTTCAAACCATTCAGCGAGCGTTCGGTTAACGTTTTTTTTATAACGTTAGACATACATTCGCCACGAACGTTTCACTGACGTATGTTAAAGCAAAATTTTTAACTTTGAGACTTGTCGACGTTTAGCCAACGTACGAGAAATGTTGATCTTGCAACGTTATAAAAGGTTCAAATGTATTCGTTTCGTTAATGTTCCCTTAAAGTAAGTCAGGCGAACATTCGCATTAGTATGTTCAACGAACGTTCGGTTTTATAAGTAATAATACGTTAAAAACGCCACGTGACATGGCCGCTGTGTGTCCGACGTTAAAAAACGTGCGGTAGCAAATGTGTGATGAACGTTCTATGGAAGTTAGTCGTGCGTACGTTAAAATACAAATATTCACTGGACGTTGACATAAGCAAGATCGCTTACTTCAAAATTAAAACGTGACATAGGCCGTTGTGCCTTCAACGTTAAAACACGTTCGATATTAAACGTTAAATTCACGTTCTCTCAAAGTAAGTCATGCGAACGTTTGTCATCACACATTCAGCATACGTTTACTGAGGCAAGTTCTCTTACGTCAAACTCAAACGTTACATTGACGTTGTGCCTTCATCGTACAAACACGTTCGATATTGAATGTTGGATTCACGTTCCCGGAAAGTAAGTCATGCGAACGTTTGTCATCGCACATTCAGCAGACGTTTACTGAGGCAAGTTCTCTTACGTCAAACTCAAAAGTTACATTGACGTTGTGCCTTCAACGTTCAACACGTTCGATATTGAATGTTGGATTCACGTTCTCTGAAAGTAACTTATGCGAACGTTTGTCATCGCACATTTAGCAGACGTTTACTAAGGCAGGCGCCATCGCCATCTGGCATAAATTAGTGTCACTCGTCGACAGCAGCGCCGCCTAGTAGTCAGCACACGCTCTCCATGGTGCTGTCGTTAATGCTGTCCGATTTAATTACTTACGTATATTTTATTACTTATTATGTCGATGCGAGACGTTTTGCACGAATTTAACTTATAAAACATATGTATCAAGTTCTCTGTAGCAAGTTCTCTTACGTCAAACTCAAACGTTACATTGACGTTGTGCCTTCAACGTTCAACACGTTCGATATTGAATGTTGGATTCACGTTCTCTGAAAGTAACTTATGCGAACGTTTGTCATCGCACATTTAGCAGACGTTTACTGAGGCAAGTTCTCTTACGTGCAACTCAAACGTTACATTGACGTTGTGCCTTCAGCGTTCAAACACGTTCGATATTGAAGGTTGGATTCACGTTCTCTGAAAGTAAGTCATGCAAGCGTTTGTCATCGCACTTTCAGCAGACGTTTACTAAGGCAGGCGCCATCGCCATCTGGCATAAATTAGTGTCACTCGTCGACAGCAGCGCCGCCTAGTAGTCAGCACACGCTCTCCATGGTGCTGTCGTTAATGCTAATGAATTTAACTTATAAAACATATGTATCTATATAGCTGGATAAAAAACGACATAATACATGGCTATCTTCACTGTTCTAAAAGGTACTTGCTTGTGAACAATCACGACAAACAAAACATATTGCGGCGAAATTGGGAAGGCTGATGTTTTCGTGTTCTCTCGAAGCATAAGACAATACATTCAGGTTTAACGAATGATCATTTATTTTCCGATCCTTCTCTACAACCACGTTCCAGGACTCACTCGTCCACTTGCTGCCTCAGAGCTGATCTTCAGTAATGATGCCGAGCGTGTGAATGCTCGGCTTTTTATACTCCGGTTTGGACTGGGTTGAACCACATGTGAGGCCATGTGGTTTGGGCTGCAAGTTGCAAGCTTGGGGGTGGCCTGGCTTGGACTCGACCTTTCGCCTGCCCAAGGCGATGGGAGACGTCAAGCCAGGGGATGCCCTAGCATGCACCTTGCAGTACCCCCCCTCTTAAATCAGAATGTTTCCTAAATTCCTTATTTACATATTCACTCAATGAATTTGTGTCAATGAATCTAAACATTTTAAACTTTCTTCTATATTCATATTCATTTTTACACCAATGGTCCAGTAAATTATTTATAAATTATTAAATTTGCCATAAACTTTTGAAGTCCTCTCCAGACACATATTTTGCAATTATGACACACACAAAAATAATATCGTAAACATAGAGGCAATGTTACATGCACAGTCCTGGAAATACAGGTCCAATTATCGTTTTCGCACTTTGGCACTCAGTCGAATTTGTTCTATTGTCCGCTTCCTAGTCCATCTCGTTATTTGTCCGTAATCCTAAATAGCTAACTTTATATAACATGTTTCTGCTAATTTATTCCACACGTGTTTTTCGGTCTTATTATCTACGCGGTTGATTAAGCTATAGGTATTGCACTCAGTTTATATTAGTTGCCCTAAGCTTTGCATGGTCCTGCCTCTGCTCCTAAATGACACACGATCTCCGCCACGACTTCGACGCTCTCGCTAACGGCTGTAGGTGCGGACGCTCCTGATGTCCTGCACGTCACTTGGCGGCGAGACGTCGTTCTCGTCCAGCGTCGGTGTCGCTCGCCCAGTCTCGCCCAGCTCGTCCAGCGTCGGTGTCGCAGGAGGCGTCGGGTTGATCGGCGAGATCGCCCGGGGGATTGCAGTCATTTCACCGATGATTTGGATCGTTGTTTTGTCTTGTCAGGCCGGTCGTTTTGGTGTGATCGGTGGGCTTGGAGGCAATGGTGAGATTTCCCGCGGAATTTTGCACATGTTTTTGATTATCCGGTCTAATCGTTGTCGTCCTTTAATGTGTTTGTTGCGGCTTCTCTTGTTTCTATGTTTAGTGTTGTTTTTTTCTAATTGTATTCGTTTTTTTTCGCCTTCTGAAATTGTCCAAACAGACCTCGGTGTTTGAATATTTGTGATTGTTGTGAGCTGATACATGGTGTAGCCTAGTCGGGAGTGAACTGGATACTGCCCATCCGCTTGTGGGCTCCCGTATAGCCCCCCCTCGAGTTTCAGTTGATACTGCAGCGCCCCTTGAGGGCATTACGACCTTTGGAGCAGGTCGTACCCCTGGCTGGCCGTGTATGAAGTCAATTGGTTGGCGTTACATAGTGCCACCTTGCGTTTTGTAATAGGATCACTCAGTTGGTAAGTGTTTGACCCTATTTTTGCCGAGATCGACCATGGACCATCCCTTTTGGGTGCCAGGGAAGCGCAGACCCCCTTGGCGGCGTCGCTAATCGTGTGTGTGGTCCTAAGCACGTGCTGGCCCACGCTAAACTCTGCCGGACGATGTTTTTTGTCGTATGCTCGGCGTTGGGTTTCGTGGGCGTCGCTCTTGTTTTCTCGGACAATTTGTGTCATGGCTTTGATTTTATTCTTAAGTGAAGTTGCGTAGGTGATGGCGTCCGACTGTTCGTTGGTTTCTGCCTCGAGGTCTGCGGGAAAACGGAGCTGTTCGCCAAATGTGAGTTCGGCTGGGCTATAGCCGTTTTTTTGGTGTATGGCCGTTCGCAGGGCGAACGATATCGCTTTCAAGTGCTTATCCCAGTCTTTATGTGTCTGTGTGAGTGCCACGAGACATTGTTTGATGTCGCGATTGGTTCTTTCGCATGGGTTTCCACAAGGGCGGTATGGTACGGTTTTTCTGGTCGACATCCCTAACTGTGCGCACATCTGCGTCCAGAGTTTTCCCGCGAACTGAGGGCCGTTGTCGCTCCTGATGCGGGATGCAAAACCGTAGCGCGTGCAATAGTCAATTAGACAATCGACCACTGCTTTGCCCGTTGCTTTTCGTAGTGGGTAGAGCTCGCTATTTTTTGTAAAATCGTCTATGATTACGAATATGTACTGATTTCGCGTGGTTGTTGAGGATGGATACGGTCCCATGAGATCGCACGATATGTCGGTGAATTTTGACGGCGCTATTCGACTTGCCATATTTCCTACTGGTTTTGAATTTCTTGATTTTGATTTTTGGCAGACATCACACCCCTTCACGTATTTTGACACGTCTTTTCGCATGGAAGTCCACGAATATCGATCTTGTATACGCCCCAGGGTCTTGTAGTAACCCATGTGAGCCGCGAGGGCGTGATCATGAAATAGTCTCAGCACTTCTCCACGCAGGCTGATCGGCACCATTGTTCTATGTTCTGATGTTGTCGCGGCGCCGGGTAGATGTCTTGATATCAGCCCATCATCGGCTATGACATACGATGAGTCCTTGTTCGTGCCGGCTTCGATGTCTTCTCTTAGTTTCTGCAGCGCATTGTCTCCCTGCTGATGTTTAATCCATGTCGCGCGATCACTCAGGTCAAGCTGCTCATCTTCCGATGTTAGCAATACTTGTTCTTCAGTGTGTGTAATTTGGTTGGAGTCGGTTTTGCTATCTTCAAATGTCAAAAACCCGAACCGTCCTCGTTTAGTGGTTTCTTCCCCTACCTCTTCAATAGGAAATATGTCATCCACTTTCCTAGGTCGTGATATACTGGGTTGGAACGATAGTGGCGCTCGACTCAACATGTCTGCCACCACATTTGCGCTACCCTTCCTGTATTTGATTTCACAGTCTAGGCCCATAAGGCGCAATGCCCATCGTCGGATTCTTCCCTTTGGCCAATCGGCGGTCAGCATTGTTTTCAATATATTGTGGTCGGTTTCGATTTTGAAGTGAGACATCTCCACGTAAGGTAAGAAGTGATTTACGCTCCATACGACTGCTAGCGCCTCTAGCTCGGATATTGTGTAATTTTGTTCGCATGGTGTGAGGGTACGCGATGCAAATGCTATTGGTCTTGGCTTTAGGTCGCCATCTTGCATTAGACAGCTTCCAATCCCTTCGAAAGAAGCATCTGTCTGGATGGTGAATTCTTTGCTCATATCGGGGAGTGCCAAGCATGTGTCCACCGTGATTTGGTTTTTTAGCATTTCAAATGCATCTTGCTGTTCTTTCTCCCATTTCCACTTCATATTCTTCTTCAGCAGCCTAGTCAATGGGAGGGCGATGGTGCTAAACGATTTGATGTATAAGCGATAAAAACCCGCCGTCCCGATAACCCTTTGTATGTCCTTGGTATTCCTTGGTGTTTTAAGGTCCTTGATAGCCGCCACGAGGTCAGGGTTTGGCGCCACTGTTCCTGGTTTTATCACATGCCCGAGGAACTTTATTGACTGAGTGCACAGCTGGACCTTGGAGGGGTTGACCGTGAATCCCGCGGATTTCAATCTTCGCAAGACGTCTTCTAGGTGTGTCACGTGTTGCTCCCATGACTCGGAGAACACGACGATGTCATCGAGAAAAGCCATTGCGTATGCGCACTGCGTTGTTCCATTGCTCAGTACACTGTTAATGACTTTTTGGAAAGTATAGCCTGATCCAATCAGGCCCATGGGCAGACGCTTATACCTAAAAGCTCCTCGGTGTGTTGCGAACGTGGTACGGTGTCGATCTTCTCTTCGTACGCGTAGTTGGTGGTAGCCCTGGCTTAAGTCGAGTGTTGTAAATATTTTTGCTTTTCCGAGGGCACTTAGCGTAAAGTCAATGCGTGGCATTACATATGGTTGGACCTTTGTTTTTTTATTAAGCAGGCGATAATCTATGCATAATCTTTTGCCGCCATCTTTTTTGTCTACAATTACTGTTGCCGAGCTCCAGCCAGCTCGATGTGAGCATGGCTTGATTATATCGTCAGCCAATAATTTGTTTATGCACTCGTCTAGCACCGCTCTTTTCTTCTCATTGATGGGCCTTTGAGCGCATCTGCTAGGGGTTTCCCCGTCGGTGTTTATTTCGTGTTCGACGAGGGTGCACAGGCCCGGTTTCTTTGTAAAGGTTGATTTATAGCCCTCCATCACCCTCTCCAGGCTCGCCCTTATGTGTTCTGGGCAGACCACCGTCTTCATGAGTTGAGTCACTACATCCGGCTCTTCGGTGCCCACAGCGTGACACGCGGTTTCGGGTTTGATCTCTACATTTGCCTTGTTTACGTAGAAAGGAACAATTGCCCAGGGTCCAACCGCGCTCCTTTATGTGGATGGAAATATTTGCACCCCCTATGAAGTCGCGGCCTAATACAATTTGTTTGCACAATCCCGGCATTAAAACGAATGTCTGTTTTCTGCTGCCTCCCGCCCATTTCACTTTTAAACACAATTTCCCTGTGCAGGTAGCTTTTCCCGCGGCCAACTTCACTTGTTGCGGATAAGACTGTACTGTCCACCCCCGTGTCCTGATCAGTTCGATGAAGTGGTCGCCTAATAAGCTGAGCGATGACCCACTATCCAACAGGGCTGATTGAGTTTCTCCCGCGATTTTCACTAGGATGAATGGCTCTCTTTTTCCCTCCATTCCGTCGACAGTGCAGTTTTCGGGATCGTTTGCATTTTCTGTGATCGGGCCGGTGCCCTCTGGTGTTGATATAATGTTTTTATTTACAATGTCACTAAGTCGCCATACCTCTTCGCGTAGAGCACCCATCTCGGCGGCGATATCCATAGGGCGCGCTCCTAGTTTTTTGGCTCGGTCGTCGGTGCTGTCTTAATTTCCTCTTCCTTCTTCTCCCGCCCCGGCTTCCTTTCGGGGCAGTTGCGTGCGAAGTGGCTTCTACTTTGGCATAACCAACATGCCAACTTGTCCTTTTGTTTGTACTGTGCATTAGGGATAGTACCCACCCCGCTTTGTCGGTATGGTGCCCATGCTGGGATGTGGGCGTGCATGTACGGGTCTAGGGCCGCTGCATTAAGGTGAAGGTAGTCTTGCTGTTGTATGTTGAAATCGGCCACATGTGAGACGACTGCGGTCATCTCTGTAGGCCCCGAAGCTCTCGGCGCATCTCCCCATGCCAGCGACGGCACCACGGACCAAGCTGCTGGAGGGGGCGGTCGGTAGTCGCGGTCCAGTAGTATGCCCCGTTGGATCTCAGGCCCTGCCTTCGCCATATCGCGCAGGGTGTCAAATTTCCTCCCCGCCAATGCCCTTCTAAACTCAGGGTGCATTTGTCGCATCACTCTCTCTATCTTTGTCTCTTCGGTTACTGCGACCCCTATTTTTTCATAATACCCGGCGATCGTCTGGATAAATGCTGACAGCGACTCGGCCGGGTGCTGGGTAATGTCGTCTTATTCCTTCTTCAATAGCTCCCGGTAATTCACCGGCCCAAACTCATTAAGGAATGCCTCCTTAAATAGGTCCCACTTGTCGAATCCTCCGAAGAATGTCCACCACCGCAAGGTGGCGTCCGTGAGGGCCACCGGGACCCCCCGGGTCAATATGTCCGTCGGTGTCATATTCTGTGATGCCGCGAACCTCTCGAGCTGGCATAGGAACTCGCTCGGTGTTTTCTCGTCCCTATGTCCCTGGTATGTAGGCAGGGAGATGCGGAGAGACGCCCAGGCTTCTCGCTCCCTTGTCGGCTGGACGACCGGTGGCGGGGGGATCGGCATATTCTGTTGTTGCTGTGTCACCGTCTTCCGGATGGCCGCCTCGATGGCAGCGGCGTCGGGGATCGGCTCGTCGGCGGTGAGACCCATGATCTCGCGTACTAGCGCTGACGGTATCTCCGTGGCCATCTTCTTGACGTGTTCGGGACGTTGGGGGGCGTCACTGTTTTGAGGCTCACTTTCACACGTTTTTGTTCCCCTACCGCACCTAAGTTTCATCTAAAAATCGAATTTATATTGTCGCCACTGTTTTTAGTCTCTATACTACACTGTGGTCCTTTCCCCCCATAATCTAGAAGATGTTCCGGGTATGGGATCCCTGGTACGCTCTTCTAGATTATGCTACACCTCAGTCTGGAGATGTTCCGGGTTGGGATCCCTGGTGCGCTCTCCAGACTGTCTATTCCTACGATTGTCCCAACACTGTTTATATAGTCTCTACTACACTGTGGTCCCCTTCCCCATAACCTGGAAGATGTTCCGGGTATGGGATCCCTGGTACGCTCTTCTAGATTATGCTACACCTTAGTCTGGAGATGTTCCGGGTATGGGATCCCTGGTACGCTCTCCGACTGTCCCTGATATTGGCATACACTGTTCCCGCCTTTACTTCACCGTGGTTCTTTCTTGAATAGATCCCGGACGAGCTCCCACTTGCGGCGAAATTGGGAAGGCTGATGTTTTCGGGTTCTCTCGAAGCATAAGACAATACATTCAGGTTTAACGAATGATCATTTATTTTCCGATCCTTTTCTACAACCAAGTTCCAGGACTCACTCGTCCACTTGCTGCCTCAGAGCTGATCTTCAGTAATGATGCCGAGCCTGTTAATGCTCGGCTTTTTATACTCCGGTTTGGACTGGGTTGAACCACATGTGAGGCCATGTGGTTTGGGCTGCAAGTTGCAAGCTGGGGGGTGGCCTGGCTTGGACTCGACCTTTCGCCTGCCCAAGGCGATGGGAGACGTCAAGCCAGGGGATGCCCTAGCATGCACCTTACAGTATAGATAAAAATTTTGCCGGTAGCTGTTAAGTTCTAGCAGCCGCGTGGTAACACTGTCGCCTTCGGACCCGAGGACCTGCCGGGACCGAGTTCGAGGACCATTGTAACTCAAAATTAATGATTTCTGATATTTGCAGGAAAGACGTGCGCAGTGCCAATGTGATCGCATCTGCAAATGCCGGGTAGCTGGGGGTTGGGCTGACCAGTGCAAGGAGAATTTAGTGCCCGAAATTCGAAAATGTCGTCATTACTTTTCATTTCACCGAATGCTGTCCGGACGTTCGATTAACGTTTTGCGGACGTTGGGTGCACGTATTCTTTTATCGTCATAATCTCGTCCGCTGACCGTTCGTTGAGATTAAGCAAGAACGTTGAACGCAAGTTATCCCCCGTTAGCTTTTCGACCTCCACTGAACGTTTGAGTTAACGTTTGCCAAACGTTTGAAAACGTTCTGCCCGAACGTTGAACGTAAGTTATCTCCCGTTAGCTTTTCGATCTCCACTTAACGTTTGAGTTTACGTTTACCAAACGTTCGACTAGGTCCTACCCGAACGTTGAACGTAAGTTAGCTTTTCGACCTCCACCAAACGTCCGAATTCACGTTCGCAGAACATTTTTGTGATACTTGGCCCGGAGGAGGGGGAAGCCCCGCCGAGTTTCCCGGAGGAGGGGGAAGCTCCGCCGAGTTCCATGGAGGAGGAGGAAGCCGCGGCGGAGTCCCTGAAGGAGGGGGAAGCCCCGGCGAGGGACCCGGAGGAGAGGGAAGCCCCGGCGGAGTCCCTGGAGGGATGGAAGCCCCGCCGAGTTTCCCGGAGGAGGGGAAAGCCCCGCCGAATACCCCGGAGAAGGGGGAAGCCCCGCCGAGTTTCCCGGAGGAGGGGGTAACCCCGGCGAAGGCCCTGGAGAAGAGGAAAGCCCCGCCGAGATCCCCGGAGGAGGGGGAAGCCCCAGCGGAGGCCCCGGAGGAGAAGGAAGCCCCGGAGGAGGCCCCGGAGAAGGGAGAAACCCCGCAGAGTTCCCCGTGGGAGGGGGAAGCCCTGGCGGAGGCTTCTGAGGATGGGGTAGCCCTGCAGAGTTCCCCGGAGGAGGGGGAAGCCCCACCGAGTTCCCCGGAGTAGGGGGAAGCCCCGCCGAGTTTCCCGGAGGAGGGGGAAGCCCCGGCGGAGGCCCGGGAGTAGGGAGAAGCCCCGGCGGAGGCCTCGGAGAAGGGGGAAGCCCCGGAAGAGGCCCCGGAGGAGGGGGAAGCCCCGGCGGAGTCCCTGAAGGAGGAAGAAGCCCCCCCGAGTGCCTTGGAGGAGAGGAAAGCCCCAGCGGAGGCTCCGGAGAAGGAAAAAGCCCCAGGGGAGGCCCCGGAGGAGGGGGATGTCCCAGTGGAGGCCCCGGAGGAGGGGGAAGCCCCGCCTAGTTCCCCGGAGGAGGGGGAAGCCCCGGCGGAGGCCCCGGATAAGAGGGAAGCCCAGGCGGAGTCCCTGGAGGTGGAAGTAGCCCCGGCGGAGGCCCCGGAGAAGAGGGAAGCCCCGGTGGAGGCCTCGGAGGAGAAGGAAGCCCTGGCGGAGGCTTCTGAGGATGGGAACGCCCTGCCGAGTTCCCCGGAGAAGGGGGAAGCCCGGCCGAGTTCCCCGGGGGAGAGGGAAGCCCCGCCGGGTTTCAAAGAGAAGGGGGTAACCCCGGCGGAGGCCCTGTAGAAGGGGGAAGCCCCGCCGAGTTCCCCGGAGGATGTAGAAGCCCCGGCGAAGACCCTGGAGGAGGAGGAAGCCCCGGCAGAGGCCCCGGAGAAGGGGGTAGCCCCGGCGGAGGCTTTGGAGGAGGGGGAAGCCCAGTCGTGTTCCCCGGAGAAGGAGGAAGCCGCAGGCGGAGTCCCTGGAGGAGGGGGAAGCTCCGCCAAATTCCACAGGGGATGGGGAAGCCCCGGCGGAGTTCCTGGAGGAAGGGGTAGCCCCACCGAGTTTCTCGGAGGAGGGGAAACCCCGGTTGAGGCCCCGGTGGAGGGGGAAGCCCCACCGAGTTTCCCGGAGGAGGGTGCTAGCCCCGGCGGAGTCCCTGGAGGAGGAAGTAGCCACGGCGGAGGCCCCGGAGGAAGGGAAAGCCCCGGCGGAGGGCCCGGAGGAGGGGGAAGCCCCGCCGAATACCCCGGAGAAGGGGGAAGCTCCGCCGAGTTTCCCGGAGGAGGGGGTAACCCCGGCGGAGGCCCTGGAGAATGGGGAAGCCCCGCCGAGTTTCCCGGAGGAGAGGGAAGCCCTGCGAAGTCCCTGGAGGACGGGGAAGCCTCGGCGGAGGCCCCGGAGTAGGGGGAAGCCCCGGCGTCGGACTCGGAGGAGGGGGAAGCCCCGATAGAGGCCCCGGAGGAGGGGGAAGCCCCGGCGGAGTCCCTGAAGGAGGGGGAAGCCCCCCCGAGCTACTTGGAGGAGGGGAAAGCCCCGGCGGAGGCTCCGGAGGAGGGAATAGCCCTGGCGGAGGCCCCGGAGGAAGTGGAAGCCCCGGCGGAGTCCCTGGAGAAGGGGGAAGCCCCGCCGAGTTCCCCGGAGGAGGGGGAAGCCCCGGCGGAGGCCCCGGATAAGGGGGAAGCCCCGGCGGAGTCCCTGAAGGAGGAAGTAGCCCCGGCGGAGGCCCCGGAGGAGATGAAATTTCCGGTGGAGGCCCCGGAGGGGGGGGAAGCCCCGCCGAGTTCCCCGTGGGAGGAGAAAGCCCTGGCGGAGGCTTCTGGGGATGGGGAAGCCCTGCCGAGTTCCCCGGAGGACGGGGAATCCCCGCCGAGTTCCAAGGAGGATAAAGAAGCACTGCCGAGTTCCCCGGAGGAGGGGGAAGCCCCACCGAGTTTCCCGGAGGAGGGGGAAGGTCCGGCGGAGGCCCGCGAGTAGGGAGAAGCCCCGGCGGAGTCTCCGGAGGATGCGAAAGCCCCGGCGGTGGCCACGGAGGAGAAGGAAGCCCCTGCGGAGTCCCTGGAAAAGGGGGAAGCCCCGCCGAGTTCCCCGGAGGAGGGGAAAGCCCCGGCGGAGGCTCCGGAGGAGGGGTAAGCCCCGGCGGAGTCCCTGGAAGGAGGGTAGCCCCACCGAGTTTCCCGGAGGAGGGGGAAGCCCCGCCGAAGACCCCGAAGAAACCCCGCCCCGCCCCGCCGAGTTTCCCGGTGGAAAAGGTTGCCCCGGCGGAGGCCACGGAGTAGGGGGAAGCCCCGGCGGAGGCCTCGGAGGAGGGGTAAGCCCCGGTGGTGGCTCCGGAGGAGGGGAAAGTCCCGGCGGGGTCCCTGTGGGAGGGGGAAGCTCACCCGAGTTCCTTGGAGGAGGGGAAAGCCCCGGCGGAGGCTCCGGAGTAGGGAAAAGCCCCGGCGGAGGCCCCGGAGGAAGAGGTAGCCCCGGCGGATGCCCTGGATGAGGGGGAAGCCCCGGCGAAGGCCCTGTAGGAGGGGGAAGACCCGCCGAGTTCCCCGGAGGAGGGGCCCCAGAGTTTCCCTGAGGAGGGGGAATCCCCGGCGGAGTCCCTGGAGGAGGACGAAGCCCCGCCGAGTTCTTCGGAGGAGGGGGAAACCGCGGCGGTGTCCCTGGAGAAAGGGGAAGCTCCGGCGGAGGCCCCGGAGGAGAGGGAAGTCCCGGCGGAGGTTCCGGTGGAGGGGGCTGCCCCGGCAAACTCCCCGGAGGAGAGAGAAGCCCCGGCGGAGGCCCCGGAGGTGAGGGAAGCTTCACCGAGTTTCCCGGAGGCAGAAGAAAGCCCCGGCGGAGGCTCCGGAGGAGGGGGAAGCCCCGGAGGAGGGGGATGCCAGGGCGGAGTTCCTGGAGGAGGAAGAAGCCCCGGCGGTGGCCCCGGAGTAGGGGGAAGCCCCGACGAGTTCCCCAGAGAAGGGGGAAGACCCGGCGGAGGCCCCGGAGGAGGGGAAGGCCCCGGTAGAGTCACTGGAGGAGGGGGAAGCCCCGGCGGAGGCCCAGGAGGTGGGGGAAGCGCCGCCGAATTTCCCGGAGGAGAGGGAAGCCTCAGTGGAGGCCCCGGAGAAGTGGGAAGCCCCGGCAGAGGCCCCGGAGGTTTAGAAAATCCCGGCGGAGACCCTGGGGGGGGGGGGAGGGATGCCCCGGCAGTGGCCCCGGAGGTGGGGGAAGCCCCGGAGAAGGGAGAAGCCCCGGCGGAGTCTTCGGAGGAGTAGGAAGCCCCGGGGAAGGGGAAGCCCCGGCGGAGTCCCTGGAGGAGGGAGAAGCCCCGCCGAGTTTCCCGGAGGAGCGGAAAGCCCCTGAGTTTCCCGGAGGAGGGGGAAGCCCCGGCGGAGGCCCCTGAGGAGGGGGAAGCTCCGCCGAGTTTCCCGGAGGAGAGGGAAGCCCCGGAGGAGGGAGAAGCCTCGCCGATTTCCCCGGATAAGGGGAAAGCCCCGGCGGAGTCCGTGGATGAGGGGGAAGCCCCGCCGAGTTTCCAGGAGGACGGGGAAGCCCCTGAGTTTTCCGGAGGAGGGGGAAGCCCCGGCGGAGGCCCCGGAGGTGGGGGATGCCCCGCCGAGTTTCCAGGAGGAGAGGGAAGCCCCAGCGGAGGCCCCGGGTGAGTGGGAAGCCCCAGCGGTGGCCCCGGAGGTGGGGGAAGCCCCGCCGAGTTTGCCGGAGGAGGGGGATGCCCTGCCGATTTACCCGGAGGAGAGTGAAGCCCCGGTGGAGGGGGAAGCCCCGCCGAGTTCCACGGATAAGGGGGAAGCCCTGGCGGAGTCCTTGGAGGTGGTGGAAGCTCCTCCGAGTTTTTCCACGGAGGAGGGGGAAGCCCTGCCGAGTTTCCCGGACGAGTGGGAAGCCCTGGAGGAGGGGGAAGCCCCGCCGAGTTCCCCGGATAAGGAAGAAGCCCCGGCGGAGTCCCTGGTGAAGGGGGAGCTTCGCCGAATTCCCCGGAGGAAGGGGAAGCCCCGCCGAGTTTCCCGGAGGAGAGGGAAGCCCCGCCAGATTCCCCGGATAAGGAGAAAGCCCCGGCGGAGTCTTTGGAGGAGGGGGAAGCCCCGCCGAGTATCTCTGAGGAGGAGGAAGCCCCAGCGGAGGCCCCGGAGGAGTGGGAAGCCCCGGCGGAGGCCCCGGAGGTTTGGGAAATCCCCGCCGAGTTCCCCGGAAGAGGAAGAAGCCCCGGCGGAGTCCCTGGAGGAGAGGGAAGCTCCGCCGAAGTTCCCGGTTGAGAGGGAAGCCCCGCCGAGTTTCCCGGAGGGGAGGGAAACTCCGGCGGAGGCCCCGGAGGGATGGGTAGCCCCGGTGGAGAGGGAAAAGCCCCAGCGGAGGCCCCGGAGGAGTAAAAAGCCCCGGCGGAGGCCCCGAAAATGGGGGTAGCCCAGCCAAGTTCCCCAGAGGAGGGGGATGCCCCGTCAAATTTCCCGAAGGAGGAGGAAGCCCCGGCGGAGGACCCGGAGAAGTGGGAATTCCCGCCGGGTTCCCCAGAGGAGGTGGAAGCCCAGCCGAGTTATCCGGAGGAGGGGGAAGCCCCGACGGATGCCCCGGAGGAGTGGGAAATCCCGGCGCAGTCCCTGGATTAGGGTGAAGCCCTGCCGAATTCCCCTGTGGAGGAGGAAGCCCCGCCGAGTTTCCCGGAGGAGGGGGAAGCCCCGTCGAGTTTCTCGGAGAAGGCGGAAGCCCCGGCGGAGGGTTTGGAGTAGTGGGAAGCAACGGCAGAGGCCTTGGAGGAGGGGGATGCCCCGGCGGAGTCCCTGGGGAGAGGGAAACCCCTGAGTTGCCCGGAGATGGGGGACGCCCCGCCGAGTTCTCGGAGGAGAGGGAACCCCGGCGGAGGCCATGGATGAGGGGGACGCCCCGGCAGAGTCCCTGGCTGAGGGGGAAGCCCCGCCGAATTTCCCGGAGGAGAGGGAAGCCCCGGAAGAGGGGGAAGCCCCGGCAGAGTCCCTGGCTGAGGGGGAAGCCCCGCCGAATTTCCCGGAGGAGGGGGAAGCCCCGCCGTATTCCCCGTAAGAAAGGGGAAGCCCTGCCGAGTTTCCCGGATAAGGGGGAAGCCCCGGCGAAGTCCCTTTAGGAGAGGGAAGCCCCGCCGAGTTTCCCGGAGGAGGGGGAAGCCCCTGAGTTTCCCGGAGGAGGGGGAAAAGCCCGGCGGAGGCCCCGGAGGAGGAGGAAGCACCGGCGGAGGCCCCGGAGGTGGAAGAAGCCCCGCCGAGTTTTCCGGAGGAGGGGGAAGCCCCAGCGGAGGCCGCTGAGGAGTGAGAAGCCCCGGCGGAGGCCCCGGAGGTTTGGGATATCCCGGCGGAGTTCCTGAAGGAGGGGGAAGCCCCGCTGATTTCACCGGTGGAGGGGGATGCCCCGCCGTGTTTCCCGGAGGAGGGGGAAGCCCCGCCGAGTAACCCTCAGGAGGGGGAAGCCCCGGCGGAGGCCCTGGAGGAGTGAGAAGCCCCGGCGGAGGCCCCGGAGGAGGGGGAAGCCCTGCCGAGTTTCCCGGAGAAGAGGGGAGCCCCGGAGAAGGGGGAAGCCCCGCCAAGTTCCCCTGATAAGGGGGAAGCCCGAACGGAGTCCCTGGAGGAGGGGGAAGCCCCTTTCGAGTTTCTCGGAGGATAAGGAAGCCCTTGAGTTTCCCTGAGGAGAGGGAAGCCCCGCCGAGTTTCCCGGAGGAGGAGGAAGCCCCTGAGTTTCCCGGAGGAGGGGGAAACCCCGGCGGAGGCCCCGGTGGAGGGGGAAGCCCCGCCGAGTTTCCCGAAGGAGGGGGAAGCCCCGTCGAGTTTCTCGGAGGAGGCGGAAGCCCCGCCGAGTATCCCTGAGGAGGGGGAAGCCCCGGCGGAGGCCCCGGAGGAGGGGGAAGCCCCGGAGGCGGGGGAAGCCCCGGCAGATTCCCTGGAAGAGGGGGAAGCCCCACCGAGTTTCTGAGGAGGGGGAAGCCCCGGAGGAGGGGGAACCCCGGCGGAGTCCCCGGAGGAGTGGGAAGCCCCGGGGGAGAGGGGAGCCCCGGCAAAGTCCCTGGAGGAGGGGGAAGCCCCACCAAATTCCCCGGAGGAAGAGGAAGCCCCACCGAGTTTCCCGGAGGAGAGGGAAGCCCCAGAGTAGGGGGCAGCCCCGCCGAGTTCCCTGGAAAAGAGGGAAGCCCCGGAGGAGGGTGAAGCCCCGCCGAGGTCCCCGGATAAGGGGGAAGCCCCGGCGGATGCCCAGGATACGGGGGAAGCCCCGGCGGATGTCCCGGTGGAGGGGGTAGCCCCGGCGAGTTTCCCGGAGGAGGGAGAAGGCCCTGAGTTCTTCGGAGAAGGGGGAAGCCCCGGCGGAGGCCCCGGAGGATTGAGAAGCCCCGGCGGATTTCCCGGAGGAAGGGGAAGCCCCGTCGAGTTTCCTGGTTGAGGGGGAAGCCCCGGCGGAGGCCCCAGAGGAGTGGGAATCCTCAAGGGAGTGCCCGGCGGAGGCCCCGGAGGAGTAAGAAGCCCCAGCGGATTCCCTGGAGAAGGGGAGAGCCCCGCCGACTTCCCCGGAGAAGGGGGAAGCCCCGGCGGAGACCCTGGCGGAGGGGGAAGCAACGGCGGAGTCCCTGGAGGAGGGGGAAGCCCCGCCGAGTTTTCGGGAGAAGGGGTAGTCTCCGGCGGATGCCCAGGAGGATGGGGAAGCCCCGGCGGCAGCCCCGAAAGAGTGGGAAGCCCCGGAGAAAGGGTTAGCCCCAGCGGAGTCCCTGGAGGAGGGGGAAGCCCCGGCGGAGGCCCTGGAGGTGTGGGAAGCACCGGCGGGTTTCCTGGAGAAGGAGGAAGCCCCACCGAGTTCCCCGGAGGAGAGGGAAGCCCTGGTTGAGTCCCAGGAGGAGGGGGAAGCCCAGGATTTCCCCGGAGGAGTAGGAAGCCCCGGCGGAGGCCCTGGTGGAGAGGGAAGCCCCACCGAGTTCCCTGGATGAGGGGGAAGCCCAGTTGAGTTTCCCTGAGGAGTGGTAGGCCCAGGCGGATGCCATGGAGGATGAGGAAGCCCCGGCGGAGGCCCCGGAGGGAGTGGATGCCCCGGCGGAGGTCCCGGAGGCTGGTGAAGCCCCGCCGAATTCCGCGGTGAAGGGGGAAGCCCCGCCGAGTTTCCCGGAGGAGGGGGAAGCCACGGCGGAGGCCCCAGAGGAGTGGGAATCCTCGGAGGAGTAAGAAGCCCCGGCGGAGGCCCCGGAGGTGTGGGAAGCCCCGGCGAAGGCCCCGGAGGAGTGGGAAGCCCCGGCGGACTCCCTGGAGAAGAGGGAATCCCCGCCGAGTTTCCCGGATGAGGGGGAAGCCCCGGCGGAGTCCCTGTAGGAGGGGGAAGCCCCTGAGTTCAACGGAGGAGGGGGCAGCCTCGCCGAGTTCCCCGAAAAAGAGGGAAGCCCCTGCGGAGGCCCCAGAGGAGTAGGAAGCCTCGGAGGAAGGGGTAGCCCCGGTGGAGTCCCTGGAGGAGGGGGAAGCCCCGGCGGAGGCCCCGGAGGTGTGGGAAGCCCCGGCGGAGGCCCTGGTGGGGGAAGAAGCCCCACCGAGTTCCCTGGATGAGGGGGAAGCCCCGCCATGTTTCCCTGAGGAGGGGCAGGCCCTGGCGGATGCCCCGGAGGATGGGGAAGCCCCGGCGGAGGCTCCGGAGGGAGGGGAAGCCCCGGCGGAGGCCCCGGAGGTGTCGGAAGCCCCGGCGGAGTCCCCGATGGAGTGGGAAGCCCCTGCGGATTCCCTGGAGAAGGGGGAAGCCCTGGCGGTGTCCCCGGAGGAGTGGGAAGCCCCGGCGGATTCCCTGGAGAAGGGGGAAGCCCCGCCGAGTACCCCGGAGGAGAGGGAAGCCCTGGTTGAGTCCCAGGAGGAGGGGGAAGCCCAGGATTTCCCCGGAGGAGTAGGAAGCCCCGGCGGAGGCCCTGGTGGAGAGGGAAGCCCCACCGAGTTCCCTGGATGAGGGGGAAGCCCAGTTGAGTTTCCCTGAGGAGGGGTAGGCCGAGGCGGATGCCATGGAGGATGAGGAAGCCCCGGCGGAGGCCCCGGAGGGAGGGGATGCCCCGGCGGAGGTCCCGGAGGATGGTGAAGCCCCGCCGAATTTCGCGGTGAAGGGGGAAGCCCCGCCGAGTTTCCCGGTGGAGGGGGAAGCCCCGTCGAGTTTCCCGGAGGAGGGGGAAGCCACGGCGGAGGCCCCAGAGGAGTGGGAATCCTCGGAGGAGTGGGAAGCCCCGGCGGAGGCCCCGGAGGTGTGGGATGCCCCGGCGTAGGCCCCGGAGGAGTGGGAAGCCCCGGCGGACTCCCTGGAGAAGGGGGAATCCCCGCCGAGTTTCCCGGATGAGGGGGAAGCCCCGGCGGAGTCCCTGTAGGAGGGGGAAGCCCCTGAGTTCAATGGAGGAGGGGGCAGCCTCGCCAATTTCCCCGGAAGAGGGGGAAGCCCCGGCGGAGTCCCTGGAGGAGGGGGAAGCCCCGCCGAGTTTCCCGGAGAAGGGAGAAGCCCCGGCGGAGGGTTTGGAGGAGTGGGAAGCAACGGCAGAGGCCTTGGAGGAGGGGGATGCCCCGGCGGAGTCCCTGGTAGAGAGGGAAGCCCCTGAGTTGCCCGGAGATGGGGGACGCCCCGCCGAGTTCTCGGAGGAGAGGGAACCCCGGCGGATGCCCCGGAGGAGGGGGAAGCCCCGTCGAGTTCCCCGGAGAAGGGGGAAGCCCCGCCAAATTCCCCGGAGAAGGGGGAAGCCCCGCCAAATTCCCCGGAGGAGGGGGAAGCCCCGGCGGAGGCCCTGGAGAAGGGGGAAGCCCCGCCGAGTTTCCCGGAGGAGGGGGTAGCCCCGGCGGAGTCGATGTAGGAGGGGGTAGCCCCAGAGTTCCCCGGAGGAGGGGAAAACCCCGGCGGAGGCCCCGGAGGAGTGGGAAGCCCCAGCGAATTCCCTGGTGGAAGGGGAAGCCCCGCCGAGTTCCCCGTAGGAGGGGGAAGCCCCGCCGAATTCCCTAGAGGAGAAGGAAACCCCGCCAAATTCCCTGGAGGAGAAGGAAACCCCGCCGAGTTCCCCCGGCGGAGTCCCTGGAGGTGGGGGAAGCCCCTGAGTTCCCCGAAGGAGGGGGAAGCCCCGGCGGAGGCCCTGGAGGAGGGGGAAGCACCGCCAAGTTCCCCCGGCGGAGTCCCTGGAGGTGGGGGAAGCCCCTGAGTTCCCCGGCGGAGGGGGAAGCCCCGGCGGAGGCCCTGAAGGAGGGGGTAGCCCCGCCGAGTTCCCCCGCCGAGTTCCCCGAAGGTGGGGGAAGCCCCGGCGGAGTCCCTGGAAGAGGAGAAGCCCCACCAAGTTCCCCAGAGGAGGGGGAAACCCCGGTCTAGGCCCAGGAGGAGTGGGAAGCCCCGGAGGAGGGGGAAGCCCCGGCGGAGTCCATGGTAAAGGAGAAAGCCCCGCCGAGTTTCCCGGAGAAGGAGGAAGCCCCGGCGGAGTCCCTGGAGGAGGGAAAGCCCCGCCGAGTTCCCAGGAGGAGAAGAAAGCCCAAGCGGGGTCCCTGGAGAAGGGGGAAGCCCCGCCAAGTTCCCCGGAGGAGGGGGCAGCCCTGGCGGAGGCCCCGGAGGTGGGGGAAGCCCCGCTAAATTCCCCGGAGGAGGGGGAACTACGGCGGAGTCCCTGGAGGAGGGGGAATCCCCGCCAAATTCCCCATAGGAGATGGAAGCCCCGGAGGAGTCCCTGGAGGGAGGGGTAGCCCCGCCGAGTTCCCCGGAGAAGGGGGAAGCCCCGCCAAATTCCCCGGATAAGGGGGAAGCCCCGCAAAATTCCCCGGAGGAGGGGGAAGCCCCGGCGGTGTCCCTGGAGGAGGGGGAAGCCCCGGCGGAGGCCCCGGAGGTGTGGGAAGCCCCGGCGGAGGCCCCAGAGGAGTGGGATGCCCCGGCGAAGTCCCTGGAGGAGGGAAAGCCCCGCCGAGTTCCCCGGAGGAGAAGAAAGCCCCGGAGGGGTCCCTGGAGAAGGGGGAAGCCCAGCCAAGTTCCCCGGAGGAGGGGGAACCCCCGGGTGAGGCCCCGGAGTAGGGGGAAGCCCCAGCGAGTTCCCCGGAGAAGGGGGAAGCCCCGCCGAGTTTCCCGGAGGAGGGGAAGGCCCCGGTGGATGCCTTGGAGGATGGGGAAGCCCCGGCGGAGGCCCCGGAGGGAGGGGAAGCCCCGGCCGTGGCCCCGGAGGAGTAAGAAGCCCCGGAGGCAGGGGTGGACACGGCGGAGTCCCTGCAGGAGGGGGAAGCCCCGGCCGAGGCCCCGGAGGTGTGGGAAGCCCCGGCGGAGTCCCTGGTGGAGGGGGTAGCCCCTGAGTTGCCCGGAGACGGGAGAAGCCCCGCCTAGTGTCTCGGAGGAGAGGGAAGCCCCGGTGGTGGCCCCGGAGGAGAGGTAGGACCCGGCGGATGCCCCGGAAGATGGGGGAGCCCCGGCGGAGGCCCCGGAGGAGGGGGAAGCCCCACCGGAGGCCCCGGAAGAAGGAGAAGCCCCACCAAGTTCCCCAGAGGAGGGGGAAACCCCGGTCTAGGCCCAGGAGGAGTGGGAGGCCCCGGAGGAGGGGGAAGCCCCGGCGGAGTCCATGGTAAAGGAGAAAGCCCCGCCGAGTTCCCAGGAGGAGAAAAAAGCCCAAGCGGGGTCCCTGGAGAAGGGGGAAGCCCCGCCAAGTTCCCCGGAGGAGGGGGCAGCCCTGGCGGAGGCCCCGGAGGTGGGGGATGCCCCGCTAAATTCCCCGGAGGAGGGGGAAACTACGGCGGAGTCCCTGGAGGAGGGGGAATCCCCGCCAAATTCCCCGGAGGAGATGGAAGCCACGGAGGAGTCCCTGGAGGGAGGGGTAGCCCCGCCGAGTTCCCCGGAGAAGGGGGAAGCCCCGCCAAATTCCCCGGAGAAGGGGGAAGCCCCGCCAAATTCCCCGGAGGAGGGGGAAGCCCCGGCGGTGTCCCTGGAGGAGGGGGAAGCCCCGGCGGAGGCCCCGGAGGTGTGGGAAGTCCCGGCGGAGGCCCCGGAGTAGTGGGATGCCCCGGCGAAGTCCCTGGAGGAGGGAAAGCCCCGCCGAGTTCCCCGGAGGAGAAGAAAGCCCCGGCGGGTTCCCTGGAGAAGGGGGAAGCCCAGCCAAGTTCCCCGGTGGAGGGGGAACCCCCGGGTGAGGCCCCAGAGTAGAGGGAAGCCCCAGCGAGTTCCCCGGAGAAGGGGGAAGCCCCGCCGAGTTTCCCGGAGGAGGGGTAGGCCCCGGTGGATGCCTTGTAGGATGGGGAAGCCCCGGCGGAGGCCCCGGAGGGAGGGGAAGCCTCGGCCGTGGCCCCGGAGGAGTAAGAAGCCCCGGAGGCAGGGGTGGTACGGCGGAGTCCCTGTAGGAGGGGGAAGCCCCGGCTGAGGCCCCGGAGGTGTGGGAAGCCCCGGCGGAGTCCGTGGTGGAGGGGGTAGCCCCTGAGTTGCCCGGACACGGGGGAAGCCCCGCCTAGTTTCTCGGAGGAGAGGGAAGCCCCGGTGGTGGCCCCGGAGGAGGGGTAGGACCCGGCGGATGCCCCGGAGGAGGGGGAAGCCCCGGCGGAGTCCCTGGAGGAGGGGGAAGCTCCGCCGAGTTTCCTGGAGGAGGGGGAAGCCCCGCCAAATTCTCCGGAGGAGGGGGAAGCCCCACCGGAGGCCCCGGAGGAGGGGGAAGCCCCGCCGAGTTCCCCGGAGTAGGGGGAAGCCCCGCCAAATTTCCCGGAGAAGGGGGAAGCCCCGCCAAATTCCCCGGAAGAGGAAGAAGCCCCGGCGGAGTCCCTGGAGGAGGGGGAAGCCCCGGCGGAGGCCCCGGAGGTGTGTGAAGCCCCGGCGGAGGCCCCGGAGGAGTGGGAAGCCCTGGCGGATATCCTGGAGAAGGTGGAAGCCCCGCCAAGTTCCCCGGAGGAGGGGGAAGCCCCGGCGGAGGCCCTGAAGGAGGGGAAAGCCCCGCTGAGTTCCCCCGCCGAGTTCCCTGGAGGAGGGAGAAGCCCCGCCTAGTTTCTCGGAGGAGAGGGAAGCCCCGGTGGTGGCCCCGGAGGAGAGGTAGGACCCGGCGGATGCCCCGGAAGATGGGGGAGCCCCGGCGGAGGCCCCGGAGGAGGGGGAAGCCCCACCGGATGCCCCGGAGGAAGGAGAAGCCCCACCAAGTTCCCCAGAGGAGGGGGAAACCCCGGTCTAGGCCCAGGAGGAGTGGGAAGCCCCGGAGGAGGGGGAAGCCCCGGCGGAGTCCATGGTAAAGGAGAAAGCCCCGCCGAGTTTCCCGGAGAAGGAGGAAGCCCCGGAGGAGTCCCTGGAGGAAGGGGTAGCCCCGCCGAGTTCCCCGGAGAAGGGGGAAGCCCCGCCAAATTCCCCGGAGAAGGGGGAAGCCCCGCCAAATTCCCCGGAGGAGGGGGAAGCCCCGGCGGTGTCCCTGGAGGAGGGGAAAGCCCCGGCGGAGGCTTCGGAGGTGTGGGAAGCCCCGGCGGAGGCCCCGGAGGAGTGGGATGCCCCGGCGAAGTCCCTGGAGGAGGGAAAGCCCCGCCGAGTTCCCCGGAGGAGAAGAAAGCCCCGGCGGGGTCCCTGGAGAAGGGGGAAGCCCAGCCAAGTTCCCCGGAGGAGGGGGAACCCCCGGGTGAGGCCCCGGAGTAGGGGGAAGCCCCAGAGAGTTCCCCGGAGAAGGGGGAAGCCCCGCTGAGTTTCCCGTAGGAGGGGTAGGCCCCGGTGGATGCCTTGGAGGATGGGGAAGCCCTGGCGGAGGCCCCGGAGGGAGGGGAAGCCCCGGCCGTGGCCCCGGAGGAGTAAGAAGCCCCGGAGGCAGGGGTGGACACGGCGGAGTCCCTGCAGGAGGGGAAAGCCCCGGCTGACGCCCCGGAGGTGTGGGAAGCCCCGGCGGAGTCCCTGGTGGAGGGGGTAGCCCCTGAGTTGCCAGGAGACGGGGGAAGCCCCGCCTACTTTCTCGGTGGAGAGGGAAGCCCCGGTGGTGGCCCCGGAGGAGAGGTAGGACCCGGCGGATGCCCCGGAAGATGGGGGAGCCCCGGCGGAGGCCCCTGAGGAGAAGGAAGCCCCACCGGAGGCCCCGGAGGAAGGGGAAGCCCCGCGGAGTTCCCCGGAGTAGGAAGAAGCCCCGCCAAATTCCCCGGAGAAGGGGGAAGCCCCGCCAAATTCCCCGGAGGAGGGGGAAGCCCCGGCGGTGTCCCTGGAGGAGGGGGAAGCCCCGGCGGAGGCCCCGGAGATGTGGGAAGCCCCGGCGGAGGCCCCGGAGGAGTGGGAAGCCCCGGCGGTTTTACTGGAGAAGGAGGATCCCCGCCGAGTTCCCCTGAGGAGGGGGAATCCCCGGCGGAGGCCCTGAAGGAGGGGAAAGCCCCGCCGAGTTTCCCAGAGAAGGGGGAAGCCCCGGCGGAGGGTTTGGAGGAGTGGGATGCCCCGGCGAAGTCCCTGGAGGAGGGAAAGCCCCGCCGAGTTCCCCGGAGGAGAAGATAGCCCCGGCGGGGTCCCTGGAGAAGGGGGAAGCCCAGCCAAGTTCCCCGGTGGAGGGGGAACCCCCGGGTGAGGCCCCAGAGTAGAGGGAAGCCCCAGCGAGTTCCCCGGAGAAGGGGGAAGCCCCGCCGAGTTTCCCGGAGGAGGGATAGGCCCCGGTGGATGCCTTGTAGGATGGGGAAGCCCCGGCGGAGGCCCCGGAGGTAGGGGAAGCCCCGGCCGTGGCCCCGGAGGAGTAAGAAGCCCCGGAGGCAGGGGTGGTACGGCGGAGTCCCTGTAGGAGGGGGAAGCCCCGGCTAATGCCCCGGAGGAGTGGGAAGCCCCGGCGGATATCCTGGAGAAGGAGGAAGCCCCGCCGAGTTCCCCGGAGGAGGGGGAAGCCCCGGCGGAGGCCCTGAAGGAGGGGAAAGCCCCGCTGAGTTCCCCCGCCGAGTTCCCTGGAGGAGGGGGAAGCCCCGCCGAGTTTCCCGGAGAAGGGGGAAGCCCCGGCGGAGGGTTTGGAGGAGTGGGAAGCAACGGCAGAGGCCTTGGAGGAGGGGGATGCCCCGGCGGAGTCCCTGGTGGAGGGGGAAGCCCCAGCGGATTCCCTGGTGGAAGGGGAAGCCCCGCTGAGTTCCCCGTAGGAGGGGGAAGCCCCGCCGAATTCCCTGGAGGAGAAGGAAACCCCGCCGAATTCCCTGGAGGAGAAGGAAACCCCGCCGAGTTCCCCCGGCGGAGTCCCTGGAGGTGGGGGAAGCCCCTGAGTTCCCCGGCGGAGGGGAAAGCCCCGGCGGAGGCCCTGAAGAAGGGGGTAGCCCCGCCGAGTTCCCCCGCCGAGTTCCCCGGAGGTAGGGGAAGCCCCGGCGGAGTCCCTGGAGGAGGAGAAGCCCCACCAAGTTCCCCGGAGGAGGGGGAAACCCCGGTCTAGGCCCAGGAGGAGTGGGAAGCCCCGGAGGAGGGGGAAGCCCCGGCGGAGTCCATGGTAAAGGAGAAAGCCCCGCCGAGTTCCCCGGAGGAGGAGGAAGCCCCGCCGAGTTCCCAGGAGGAGAAGAAAGCCCAAGCGGGGTCCCTGGAGAAGGGGGAAGCCCCGCCAAGTTCCCCGAAGGAGGGGGCAGTCCGGGCGGAGGCCCCGGAGGAGGGGGAAGCCCCGCTAAATTCCCCGGAGGAGGGGGAAACTACGGCGGAGTCCCTGGAGGAGGGGGAATCCCCGCCAAATTCCCTGGAGGAGATGGAAGCCCCGGAGGAGTCCCTGGAGGGAGGGGAAGCCCCACCGAGTTCCCCGGAGAAGGGGGTAGCCCCGCCAAATTCCCCGGAGAAGGGGGAAGCCCCGCCAAATTCCCCGGAGGAGGGGGAAGCCCCGGCGGTGTCCCTGGAGGAGGGGGAAGCCCCGGCGGAGGTCCCCGAGGTGTGGGAAGCCCCGGCGGAGGCCCCGGAGGAGTGGGAAGCCCCGTCGGATTTCCTGGAGAAGGAGGATCCCCGCCGAGTTCCCCGGAGGAGGGGGAATCCCCGGCGGAGGCCCTGAAGGAGGGGAAAGCCCCGCCGAGTTTCCTGGAGAAGGGGGAAGCCCCGGCCGAGGGTTTGGAGGAGTGGGAAGCAACGGCAGAGGCCTCGGAGGAGGGGGATGCCCCGGCGAATTCCCTGGAGGAGGGAAAGCCCCGCCGAGTTCCCCGGTGGAGAAGAAAGCCCCGGCGGGGTCCCTGGACAAGGGGGAAGCCCAGCTAAGTTCCCCGGAGGAGGGGGAAGCTACGGCGGAGTCCTTGGAGGAGGGGGAATCTCCGCCAAATTCCCCGGAGGAGATGGAAGCTTTGGAGGAGTCCCTGGAGGAGGGGTAAGCCCCGCCGAGTTTCCCGGAGGAGGGGGAAGCCCCGCCGAATACCCCAAAGAAGGGGGAAGCCCCGCCGAGTTTCCCGGAGGAGGGGGAAGCCCCGGCGGAGTCCCTGGAGGAGGGGGAAGCCCTGGCGGAGGCCCCAAACTAGAAGGAAGGCCCGGCGGAGGCCTCGGAGGAGGGGGAAGCCCCGGTGAAGGCCCCGGAGGAGGAGGAAGCCCCAGCGGAGGCCCCGGAGGAGGGGGAAGCCCCAGCGGAGGCCCCGGAGGAGGGGGAAGCCCCGCCGAGTTTCCCGGAGGAGGGGGAAGCCCCGGCGGAGTCCCTGGAGGAGGGGGAAGCCCTGGCGGAGGCCCCAAACTAGAAGGAAGGCCCGGCGGAGGCCTCGGAGGAGGGGGAAGCCCCGGCGGAGTCCCTGGTCGTGGGGAAAGCCCCGGCGGAGGCCCCGGAGAAGGGGGAAGCCACGGAGGAGGAGGAAGCTAGGGCGGAGTCCCTGGTGGAGGTGGAAGCCCCGGCGGAGGCCCCCGAGGAGGAGGAAGCCCCGGCGAAATCCCTGGAGGAGGGGAAAGCCCCGGCGGATCCTCTGGAGGTAGGGGAAGCCCCACCGAGTTTCCCGGAGGAGGGGGAAGCCCCAGCGGAGGCCCCGGAGGAGGGCGTATCCGTGCCGGAGTCCCTGGTGGAGGGGGAACCCCCGGCGAGGGCCCCGGAGGAGGGGGAAGCCACGCCGAGGATCCAGGAGGAGGGGGAATCCCCGGCGGAGTCCCTGGAGGAGGAGGAAGCCCCAGCGGAGGCCCCCGAGGAGGGGGATGCCCCGGCAAGTTGCCCGGAGGTGGGGGAAGCCCCGGCGGATGCCCCGGTGGTGGGGGAAGCCCCGCCGAATTCCCCGTAGGAGGGTGAAGCCCCATCGAGTTCCTAGGAGGAGGAGGAAGCCCATGCGGAATCCCTGGAGGAGAAAGAAGCCCCGCCGAGTTCCCCGGCGGAGAAGGAAGCCCCGGCGGAGTCCCGGGAGGAGGGGAAGCCCCAGTGGAGTCCCTGGAGGTGGGGGAAGCTCCGGCGGATGCCCCGGAGGAGGGGGAAGCTGCGGAGGAGTCCCTGTAGAAGGGGGAGCCTCGCCGAGTTCCCCGGAGGAGGGGGAAGCCCCTTAATTCCCCGGAGGAGGGAGAATCCCCGGCGGAGTCCCTTAAGGAGGGGGAAGCCCCGGCGGAAGCCCTGGATGAGGTGGAGGCCCCGGCAGAGTCCGTGGAGGAGGGGGAAACCCCGCCGAGTTCCCCGGAGGAGGGGGAAACCCCGCCGAGTTCCCCGGAGGAGGAGGACGTTCCGGTAGAGTCCCTGGTGGAGGGGGAAGCCCCGGCGGAGGCTCCGGAGGTGGGGGAAGCCCCACCGAGTTTCCCGGAGGAGGAGGAAGCCCGGGCGGAGGCCCCGGAGGTGGGGGAAGCCCCGCTGAGTTCCCTGGAGAAGGCGGAAGCCCCGGGGGGTGCCCCGGAAGAGGGTGAAGCCACGCCGAATTCCTTTGGAGGATGGGGAAGCCCCACCGAGTTTCCCGGAGGAGGGGGAATCCCCGGTAGAGTCCCTGGTGGAGGGGGAAGCCCCGGCGAAGGCCCCGGTGGTAAGGGAAGCCCCGCCGAGTTTCCCGGAGGAGGAGGAATCCCCAGCGGAGTCCCTAAAGGAGGAGGAAGCCCTGGCGGAGGCCCTAGTGGAGGGGGAAGCCCCAACGGAGGCCCCAGATGAGTGGGAAGCCCCGCCGAGTTCCCCGGAGGAAAGGAAAGCCCCTGCGGTTGTCCCGGAGAAGGAGGAAGTCCCGACGGAGTCCCTGGAGGAGGGTAAAAACCCGCCGAGTTTCCTGGAGGAGGGAAAAGCCCCGGTTGAGTCCCTGGTGGAGGGGAAAGCCCCGGCGGAGGCCCCGGTGGTAAGGGAAGCCCCGCCGAATTTTCCGGAGGCGTGGGAAGCCCCGCCGAGTTTCCCGGATGAAGAAGAAGCCCCGCCCAGTTTCCCGGAGGAAGGAGAGGCCCGCCGAATTTCCCGGAGGAGGGGGAATCCCCGGTGGAGGCCCCGGAGGAGGAGGAAGCCCCAGCGGTGCCCCGGAGGTGGGGGAAGCCCCGCTGAGTTCCCCGGAGGAGAGGGTAGCCCCGGCGGAGGCCCCGGAGGAGGGAGTATCCCCGGCGGAGTCCCTGGAGGAAGGGGAAGTCCCGGCTGAGGCCTCGGAGGAGGGGGAAGCCCCGCCGAGTTTCCCGGAGGAGAGGGAAGCCCCGCCGAATACCCCGGAGAAGGGGGAAGCCCCGCCGAGTTTCCCGGAGGAGGGGGAAGCCCCGGCGGAGTCCCCGGAGGAGGAGGAAGCCCAAGCGGAGGCCCCGGAGGTGGGGGAAGCCCCGCCGAGTTCCCCGGAGGAGAAGGAATCCCCGGCGGAGTTTCCGGAGGAGGAAGTAGCCCCGGCGGTGGCCCCGGAGGAGAGGAAAGCCCCGGCGGAGGCCCCGGCGGAGGGCGAAGCCCCGGCGGAGTCCCTGGAGGACGAAGAAGCCCCGGCGGTGTCCCTGGAGAAGGGGGAAGCTCCGCCGAGTTCCCCAGAGACGGAGGAAGCCCCGGCGGATGCCCTGGAGGAGGAAGAAGCCCCGGCGGATGCCGAGGAGGGGGAAGCCCACGCGGAGTCCCTGGAGGAGAATTAAGCCCCGCCGAGTTCCCCGGAGGAGCGGTTAGCCCCTGAGTTCCCCGGAGTAGGAGGAATCCCCGGCGGAGTCCCTGGAGAACGGGAAAGCCCCGAAGAGTTCAACGGATGAGATGGGAAGCCCCGCCGAGTTCCGCGGATAAGATGGGATACCCCGGCGGAGATTCCGGTGGAGGGGGAATCCCCGGCGGAGTCCCCGGATGAGAAAGAAGCCCCGGCGGAGTCCCTGGTGGGGGGGGAAGCCCCGGCGGAGGCCCCGGAGAAGGGGGAAGACCCGGAGGAGGGGGAAGCTAGGGCGGAGTCCCTGGAGAAGGGGGAAACCCCGCCGAGTTCCCCGGAGGACGAAGAAGCTCCGGTAGAGTCCCTGGTGGAGGGGGAAGCCCCGGCGGAGGCTCCAGAGGTAGGGGATGGCCCACCGAGTTTCCCGGAGGAGGGGGAAGCCCCGGTGGTGCCCCGGAGGTGGGGGAAGCCCCGCTGAGGTCCCCGGAGGAGAAAGAAGCCCCGGCGGAGGCCCCGGAGGAGGGAGTATCCCCGGCGGAGTCCCTGGAGGAGGAGGAAGTCCCGGCTGAGGCCCCGGAGGAGGGGGAAGCCCCGCCGAGGTTCCCGAAGGAGGAAGAGGCCCGAACGGAGGCCCCGGAGGATTTTGAAGTCCCGCCGAGTTTCCCGGGGGAGGGGACAGCCCCGGCGGAGTCCCTGGCGGAGGGGGAAGCCACCGAGTTCCCCGGAGGAGGGGGAAGCCCCGGCGGAGGCCCCTAAAGAGGGGGAAGCCCCTCCGAGCTTCCCGGAGGCAGTGGAAGACCCGGCGGAGGCCCCGGAGGAGAAAGAAGTCCCGGCAGAGACCCAGGAGGAAGGGGAAGCCCCGGAGGAGGGGGAAGTCCCGGCGGAGTCCCTGGAGGAGGGGGAAAACCCGCCGAGTTCCCCGGAGGAGGGGGAAGCCCCGGCGGAGGCCCCCGAGGAGGGGGAAGCCCCGCCGAGTTTCCCGGGGGAGGGGGAAGCCCAGCCGAGTTCCCCGGAGGAGAAGGAAGCCCCTGAGTACCCCGGAGATGGGGGAAGCCCCGGCGGAGGCCCAGGAGGAGTGGGAAGCCCCGGAGGAGGGGGAAGCCCCGGTAGAGTCCCTGGTAGAGGGGAAAGCCCGGCGGTGGCCCCGCCGAGTTTTCCGGAGGAGGGGGATGCCCCGGCGAGTTCCCCGGAGGAGGGGGAAGCCCCGGTCGGGGTCCCTGGAGGAGGAAGTAGCCCCGGCGGAGTCCCTGAAGGAGGGGTAATCCCCGGCGGAGGGCCCGGTGGAGGGGGAAGCCCCGGCGGAGTCCCTGATGGAGGGGGAAGCAGCCCCGGCGGAGGCCTCGGAGAAGGGGGAAGCCCCGGCGGAGGCCTCGGAGAAGGGGGAAGCCCTGGAGGTGGCCCCGGAGGAAAGGGAAGCCCCGGCAGAGGCCCTTGAGGAGGAGGAAGCCCCGTCGAGGGCCCCGGAGGAGGAGGAAGCCCTTCGGAGTCCCTGGAGAAGAGGGAAGCCCCGCCGAGTTCCCCGGAGAAGGGGGAGGCCCCGGCGGAGGCTCCTGATAAGGGGGAAGCCCCGCCGAGTATCCCGGAGGAGGGGGTAGCCCCGGAGGAGGGGGAAGCCCCGGCGGAGGCCTCGGAGGAGTGGGAAGCCCCGGCGGAGGCCCCGGAGGAGGATAAAGCCCCGGCGGAGGCCCTGGAGGAGAGGGAAGCCCCGGTGGAGTCCCTGAGGGAGGGAAAAGCCCCGCCAAATTCCTCGGAGGAGAGGGAAGCCCCGGCAGAGGCCCCGGAGGAGGGAAAAGCCCCGGCGGAGGCCCCGGAGGAGATGGAAGCCCCGGCGGAGGCCCCGGAGGAGGGGGAAGCCCCACCGAGTTTCCCGGAGGAGAGGGAAGCCCCGGCGGAGGCTTTGGAGGAGTAGGAAGCCTCGCCGGAGGCCCCGGAGGGTTGGGAAATCCCGGCGGAGTCCCTGGAGAAAGGGGAAGCCCCGACGGAGTCCCTGGAGGAGGTGGAAGCCCCGGCAGAGGCCCTTGAGGAGGGGGAAGCCCCGGCGAGGGCCCCGGAGGAGGAGTAAGCCCCTGCGAAGTCCCTGGAGAAGAGAAACGCCCCGCCGAGTTCCTCGGAGAAGGGGGAGGCCCCGGCGGAGGCCGCGGAGGAGGGGGAAGCCTCGCCGAGTTTCCCGGAGGAGAAGGAAGCCCCGGTGGAGTGGTTAGCCCCGCCGAGATTCCCGGAGGAGGGGGAAGCCCCGGGCGGGGTCCCTGGAGGAGGAAGTCGCCCCGGCGGAGTCCCTGAAGGAGGGGTAATCCCCGGCGGAGGACCCGGAGGAGGGGGAAGCCCCGGCGGAGTCCCTGATGGAGGGGGAAGCAGCCCCGGCGGAGGCCTCGGAGAAGGGGGAAGCCCCGGCGGAGGCCTCGGAGAAGGGGGAAGCCCTGGAGGTGGCCCCGGAGGAAAGGGAAGCCCCGGCAGAGGCCCTTGAGGAGGAGGAAGCCCTGTCGAGGGCCCCGGAGGAGGAGGAAGCCCCTGCGGAGTCCCTGGAGAAGAGGGAAGCCCCGCCGAGTTCCCCGGAGAAGGGGGAGGCCCCGGCGGAGGCTCCTGATAAGGAGGAAGCCCCGCCGAGTTTTCCGGAGGAGGGGGAAGCCCCGGCGGAGGCCCCGGTGGAGTGGGAAGCCCCGCCGAGTTTCCCGGAGGAGGTGGAAGCCCCGGCGGGGTCCCTGGAGGAAGAAGTAGCCCCGGCGGAGTCCCTGAAGGAGAGGTAATCCCCGGCGGTGGACCCGGTGGGGGGGGGAAGCCCCGGCGGAGGGACCGGAGGAGGGAGAATATTTGGCGGAGTCTCTGGAGAAGGGGGAAGCCCCGGCAGAGGCCCCGGAGAAGGGGGAAGCCCCAGCGGAGGCCTCGGAGGAGAGGGAAGCCCTGGAGGAGGCCCCGGTGGAGGGGGAAGCCCCCTCGAGTTCCTTGTAGGAGGGGAAAGCCCCCTCGAGTTCCTTGTAGGAGGGGAAAGCCCCGGCGGTGGCTCCGGAGGATGCGGAAGCCCCGGCGGAGGCCCCGGAGGAGGAGGAAGCCCCGACGGGGTGCCTGGAAAAGGGGAAAACCCCGCCGAGTTCCCCGTAGTAGGGGGAAGCCCCGGCGGAGGCCATGGAGGAGGGTGAAGCCCCGGCGGAGTCCTTGGAGGAGGGTGGAAGCCCCCCCCCGTGTTCCCCGGAGGAGGAGGAAGCCCCGGCGGAGTCCCTGGAGGAGGAAGTAGCCCCGGCGGAGGCCCCGGAGGAGGGGGAAGCCCCGGTGGAGGCCCCGGAGGAGGGGGAAGCCCCGCCGAGTTTCCCCCCAGGTAGCACAAAAACTTTCAACACTTTCGCACGACGTCCTACGAACGTGTTGCAAGTCCTGCAACCTTCAAACCATTCAGCGAGCGTTCGGTTAACGTTTTTTTTATAACGTTAGACATACATTCGCCACTAACGTTTTACTGACGTATGTTAAAGCAAAATTTTTAACTTTAAGACTTGTCGACGTTTAGCCAACGTACGAGAAATGTTGATCTTGCAACGTTATAAAAGGTTCAAATGTATAGGTTTCGTTAATGTTCCCTTAATGTAAGTCAGGCGAACATTTGCATTAGTATGTTCAACGAACGTTCGGTTTTATAAGTAATAATACGTTAAAAACGCCACGTGACATGGCCGCTGTGTGTCCGACGTTAAAAAACGTGCGGTAGCAAATGTGTGATGAACGTTCTATGGAAGTTAGTCGTGCGTACGTTAAAATACAAATATTCACTGGACGTTGACATAAGCAAGATCGCTTACTTCAAAATAAAAACGTGACATAGGCCGTTGTGCCTTCAACGTTAAAACACGTTCGATATTAAACGTTAAATTCACGTTCTCTCAAAGTAAGTCATGCGAACGTTTGTCATCGCACATTCAGCAGACGTTTACTGAGGCAAGTTCTCTTACGTCAAACTCAAACGTTACATTGACGTTGTGCCTTCAACGTTCAACACGTTCGATATTGAATGTTGGATTCACGTTCTCTGAAAGTAACTTATGCGAACGTTTGTCATCGCACATTTAGCAGACGTTTACTGAGGCAAGTTCTCTTACGTGCAACTCAAACGTTACATTGACGTTGTGCCTTCAGCGTTCAAACACGTTCGATATTGAATGTTGGATTCACGTTCCCGGAAAGTAAGTCATGCGAACGTTTGTCATCGCACATTCAGCAGACGTTTACTGAGGCAAGTTCTCTTACGTCAAACTCAAACGTTACATTGACGTTGTGCCTTCAACGTTCAACACGTTCGATATTGAATGTTGGATTCACGTTCTCTGAAAGTAACTTATGCGAACGTTTGTCATCGCACATTTAGCAGACGTTTACTGAGGCAAGTTCTCTTACGTCAAACTCAAACGTTACATTGACGTTGTGCCTTCAGCGTTCAAACACGTTCGATATTGAAGGTTGGATTCACGTTCTCTGAAAGTAAGTCATGCGAACGTTTGTCATCGCACTTTCAGCAGACGTTTACTAAGGCAGGCGCCATCGCCATCTGGCATAAATTAGTGTCACTCGTCGACAGCAGCGCCGCCTAGTAGTCAGCACACGCTCTCCATGGTGCTGTCGTTAATGCTGTCCGATTTAATTACTTACGTATATTTTATTACTTATTATGTCGATGCGAGACGTTTTGCACGAATTTAACTTATAAAACATATGTATCTATATAGCTGGATAAAAAACGACATAATACATGGCTATCTTCACTGTTCTAAAAGGTACTTGCTTGTGAACAATCACGACAAACAAAACATATTGCGGCGAAATTGGGAAGGCTGATGTTTTCGTGTTCTCTCGAAGCATAAGACAATACATTCAGGTTTAACGAATGATCATTTATTTTCCGATCCTTCTCTACAACCACGTTCCAGGACTCACTCGTCCACTTGCTGCCTCAGAGCTGATCTTCAGTAATGATGCCGAGCGTGTGAATGCTCGGCTTTTTATACTCCGGTTTGGACTGGGTTGAACCACATGTGAGGCCATGTGGTTTGGGCTGCAAGTTGCAAGCTTGGGGGTGGCCTGGCTTGGACTCGACCTTTCGCCTGCCCAAGGCGATGGGAGACGTCAAGCCAGGGGATGCCCTAGCATGCACCTTGCAGTACCCCCCCTCTTAAATCAGAATGTTTCCTAAATTCCTTATTTACATATTCACTCAATGAATTTGTGTCAATGGATCTAAACATTTTAAACTTTCTTCTATATTCATATTCATTTTTACACCAATGGTCCAGTAAATTATTTATAAATGATTAAATTTGCCATAAACTTTAGAAGTCCTCTCCAGACACATATTTTGCAATTATGACACACACAAAAATAATATCGTAAACATAGAGGCAATGTTACATGCACAGTCCTGGAAATAAAGGTCCAATTATCGTTTTCGCACTTTGGCACTCAGTCGAATTTGTTCTATTGTCCGCTTCCTAGTCCATCTCGTTATTTGTCCGTAATCCTAAATAGCTAACTTTATATAACATGTTTCTGCTAATTTATTCCACACGTGTTTTTCGGTCTTATTATCTACGCGGTTGATTAAGCTATAGGTATTGCACTCGGTTTATATTAGTTGCCCTAAGCTTTGCATGGTCCTGCCTCTGCTCCTTAATGACACACGATCTCCGCCACGATTTCGACGCTCTCGCTAACGGCTGTAGGTGCGGACGCTCCGGATGTCCTGCACGTCACTTGGCGGCGAGACGTCGTTCTCGTCCAGCGTCGGTGTCGCTCGCCCAGTCTCGCCCAGCTCGTCCAGCGTCGGTGTCGCAGGAGGCGTCGGGTTGATCGGCGAGATCGCCCGGGGGATTGCAGTCATTTCACCGATGATTTGGATCGTTGTTTTGTCTTGTCAGGCCGGTCGTTTTGGTGTGATCGGTGGGCTTGGAGGCAATGGTGAGATTTCCCGCGGAATTTTGCACATGTTTTTGATTATCCGGTCTAATCGTTGTCGTCCTTTAATGTGTTTGTTGCGGCTTCTCTTGTTTCTATGTTTAGTGTTGTTTTTTTCTAATTTTATTCGTTTTTTTTCGCCTTCTGAAATTGTCCAAACAGACCTCGGTGTTTGAATATTTGTGATCGTTGTGAGCTGATACATGGTGTAGCCTAGTCGGGAGTGAACTGGATACTGTCCATCCGCTTGTGGGCTCCCGTATAGCCCCCCCTCGAGTTTCAGTTGATACTGCAGCGCCCCTTGAGGGCATTACGACCTTTGGAGCAGGTCGTACCCCTGGCTGGCCGTGTATGAAGTCAATTGGTTGGCGTTACATAGTGCCACCTTGCGTTTTGTAATAGGATCACTCAGTTGGTAAGTGTTTGACCCTATTTTTGCCGAGATCGACCATGGACCATCCCTTTTGGGTGCCAGGGAAGCGCAGACCCCCTTGGCGGCGTCGCTAATCGTGTGTGTGGTCCTAAGCACGTGCTGGCCCACGCTAAACTCTGCCGGACGATGTTTTTTGTCGTATGCTCGGCGTTGGGTTTCGTGGGCGTCGCTCTTGTTTTCTCGGACAATTTGTGTCATGGCTTTGATTTAATTCTTAAGTGAAGTTGCGTAGGTGATGGCGTCCGACTGTTCGTTGGTTTCTGCCTCGAGGTCTGCGGGAAAACGGAGCTGTTCGCCAAATGTGAGTTCGGCTGGGCTATAGCCGTTTGTTTGGTGTATGGCCGTTCGCAGGGCGAAAGATATCGCTTTCAAGTGCTTATCCCAGTCTTTATGTGTCTGTGTGAGTGCCACGAGACATTGTTTGATGTCGCGATTGGTTCTTTCGCATGGGTTTCCACAAGGGCGGTATGGTACGGTTTTTCTGGTCGACATCCCTAACTGTGCGCACATCTGCGTCCAGAGTTTTCCCGCGAACTGAGGGCCGTTGTCGCTCCTGATGCGGGATGCAAAACCGTAGCGCGTGCAATAGTCAATTAGACAATCGACCACTGCTTTGCCCGTTGCTTTTCGTAGTGGGTAGAGCTCGCAATTTTTTTGTAAAATCGTCTATGATTTCGAATATGTACTGATTTCGCGTGGTTGTTGAGGATGGATACGGTCCCATGAGATCGCACGATATGTCGGTGAATTTTGACGGCGCTATTCGACTTGCCATATTTCCTACTGGTTTTGAATTTCTTGATTTTGATTTTTGGCAGACATCACACCCCTTCACGTATTTTGACACGTCTTTTCGCATGGAAGTCCACGAATATCGATCTTGTATACGCCCCAGGGTCTTGTAGTAACCCATGTGAGCCGCGAGGGCGTGATCATGAAATAGTCTCAGCACTTCTCCACGCAGGCTGATCGGCACCATTGTTCTATGTTCTGATGTTGTCGCGGCGCCGGGTAGATGTCTTGATATCAGCCCATCATCGGCTATGACATACGATGAGTCCTTGTTCGTGCCGGCTTCGATGTCTTCTCTTAGTTTCTGCAGCGCATTGTCTCCCTGCTGATGTTTAATCCATGTCGCGCGATCACTCAGGTCAAGCTGCTCATCTTCCGATGTTAGCAATACTTGTTCTTCAGTGTGTGTAATTTGGTTGGAGTCGGTTTTGCTATCTTCAAATGTCAAAAACCCGAACCGTCCTCGTTTAGTGGTTTCTTCCCCTACCTCTTCAATAGGAAATATGTCATCCACTTTCCTAGGTCGTGATATACTGGGTTGGAACGATAGTGGCGCTCGACTCAACATGTCTGCCACCACATTTGCGCTACCCTTCCTGTATTTGATTTCACAGTCTAGGCCCATAAGGCGCAATGCCCATCGTCGGATTCTTCCCTTCGGCCAATCGGCGGTCAGCATTGTTTTCAATATATTGTGGTCGGTTTCGATTTTGAAGTGAGACATCTCCACGTAAGGTAAGAAGTGATTTACGCTCCATACGACTGCTAGCGCCTCTAACTCGGATATTGTGTAATTTTGTTCGCATGGTGTGAGGGTACGCGATGCAAATGCTATTGGTCTTGGCTTTAGGTCGCCATCTTGCATTAGACAGCTTCCAATCCCTTCGAAAGAAGCATCTGTCTGGATGGTGAATTCTTTGCTCATATCGGGGAGTGCCAAGCATGTGTCCACCGTGATTTGGTTTTTTAGCATTTCAAATGCATCTTGCTGTTCTTTCTCCCATTTCCACTTCATATTCTTCTTCAGCAGCCTAGTCAATGGGAGGGCGATGGTGCTAAACGATTTGATGTATAAGCGATAAAAACCCGCCGTCCCGATAACCCTTTGTATGTCCTTGGTATTCCTTGGTGTTTTAAGGTCCTTGATAGCCGCCACGAGGTCAGGGTTTGGCGCCACTGTTCCTGGTTTTATCACATGCCCGAGGAACTTTATTGACTGAGTGCACAGCTGGACCTTGGAGGGGTTGACCGTGAATCCCGCGGATTTCAATCTTCGCAAGACGTCTTCTAGGTGTGTCACGTGTTGCTCCCATGACTCGGAGAACACGACGATGTCATCGAGAAAAGCCATTGCGTATGCGCACTGCGTTGTTCCATTGCTCAGTACACTGTTAATGACTTTTTGGAAAGTATAGCCTGATCCAATCAGGCCCATGGGCAGACGCTTATACCTAAAAGCTCCTCGGTGTGTTGCGAACGTGGTACGGTGTCGATCTTCTCTTCGTACGCGTAGTTGGTGGTAGCCCTGGCTTAAGTCGAGTGTTGTAAATATTTTTGCTTTTCCGAGGGCACTTAGCGTAGTCAATGCGTGGCATTACATATGGTTGGACCTTTGTTTTTTTATTAAGCAGGCGATAATCTATGCATAATCTTTTGCCGCCATCTTTTTTGTCTACAATTACTGTTGCCGAGCTCCAGCCAGCTCGATGTGAGCATGGCTCGATTATATCGTCAGCCAATAATTTGTTTATGCACTCGTCTAGCACCGCTCTTTTCTTCTCATTGATGGGCCTTTGAGCGCATCGGCTAGGGGTTTCCCCGTCGGTGTTTATTTCGTGTTCGACGAGGGTGCACAGGCCCGGTTTCTTTGTAAAGGTTGATTTATAGCCCTCCATCACCCTCTCCAGGCTCGCCCTTATGTGTTCTGGGCAGACCACCGTCTTCATGAGTTGAGTCACTACATCCGGCTCTTCGGTGCCCACAGCGTGACACGCGGTTTCGGGTTCGATCTCTACATTTGCCTTGTTTACGTAGAAAGGAACAATTGCTTGTGGGCGGCTGCCCAGGGTCCAACCGCGCTCCTTTATGTGGATGGAAATATTTGCACCCCCTATGAAGTCGCGGCCTAATACAATCTGTTTGCACAATCCCGGCATTAGAACGAATGTCTGTTTTCTGCTGCCTCCCGCCCATTTCACTTGTAAACACAATTTCCCTGTGCAGGTAGCTTTTCCCGCGGCCAACTTCACTTGTTGCGGGTAAGACTGTACTGTCCACCCCCGTGTCCTGATCAGTTCGATGAAGTGGTCGCCTAATAAGCTGAGCGATGACCCACTATCCAACAGGGCTGAATGAGTTTCTCCCGCGATTTTCACTAGGATGAATGGCTCTCTTTTTCCCTCCATTCCGTCGACAGTGCAGTTTTCGGGATCGTTTGCATTTTCTGTGATCGGGCCGGTGCCCTCTGGTGTTGATATAATGTTTTTATTTACAATGTCACTAAGTCGCCATACCTCTTCGCGTAGAGCACCCATCTCGGCGGCGATATCCATAGGGCGCGCTCCTAGTTTTTTGGCTCGGTCGTCGGTGCTGTCTTAATTTCCTCTTCCTTCTTCTCCCGCCCCGGCTTCCTTTCGGGGCAGTTGCGTGCGAAGTGGCTTCTACTTTGGCATAACCAACATGCCAACTTGTCCTTTTGTTTGTACTGTGCATTAGGGATAGTACCCACCCCGCTTTGTCGGTATGGTGCCCATGCTGGGATGTGGGCGTGCATGTACGGGTCTAGGGCCGCTGCATTAAGGTGAAGGTAGTCTTGCTGTTGTATGTTGAAATCGGCCACATGTGAGACGACTGCGGTCATCTCTGTAGGCCCCGAAGCTCTCGGCGCATCTCCCCATGCCAGCGACGGCTCCACGGACCAAGCTGCTGGAAGGGGCGGTCGGTAGTCGCGGTCCAGTAGTATGCCCCTTTGGATCTCAGGCCCTGCCTTCGCCATATCGCGCAGGGTGTCAAATTTCCTCCCCGCCAATGCCCTTCTAAACTCAGGGTGCATTTGTCGCATCACTCTCTCTATCTTTGTCTCTTCGGTTACTGCGACCCCTATTTTTTCATAATACCCGGCGATCGTCTGGATAAATGCTGACAGCGACTCGGCCGGGTGCTGGGTCCTGTCGTCTTATTCCTTCTTCAATAGCTCCCGGTAATTCACCGGCCCAAACTCATTAAGGAATGCCTCATTAAATAGGTCCCACTTGTCGAATCCTCCGATGAATGTCCACCACCGCAAGGTGGCGTCCGTGAGGGCCACCGGGACCCCCCGGGTCAATATGTCCGTCGGTGTCAAATTCTGTGATGCCGCGAACCTCTCGAGCTGGCATAGGAACTCGCTCGGTGTTTTCTCGTCCCTATGTCCCTGGTATGTAGGCAGGGAGATGCGGAGAGACGCCCAGGCTTCTCGCTCCCTTGTCGGCTGGACGACCGGTGGCGGGGGGATCGGCATATTCTGTTGTTGCTGTGTCACCGTCTTCCGGATGGCCGCCTCGATGGCAGCGGCGTCGGGGATCGGCTCGTCGGCGGTGAGACCCATGATCTCGCGTACTAGCGCTGACGGTATCTCCGTGGCCATCTTCTTGACGTGTTCGGGACGTTGGGGGGCGTCACTGTTTTGAGGCTCACTTTCACACGTTTTTGTTCCCCTACCGCACCTAAGTTTCATCTAAAAATCGAATTTATATTGTCGCCACTGTTTTTAGTCTCTATACTACACTGTGGTCCTTTCCCCCCATAATCTAGAAGATGTTCCGGGTATGGGATCCCTGGTACGCTCTTCTAGATTATGCTACACCTCAGTCTGGAGATGTTCCGGGTTGGGATCCCTGGTGCGCTCTCCAGACTGTCTATTCCTACGATTGTCCCAACACTGTTTATATAGTCTCTACTACACTGTGGTCCCCTTCCCCATAACCTGGAAGATGTTCCGGGTATGGGATCCCTGGTACGCTCTTCTAGATTATGCTACACCTTAGTCTGGAGATGTTCCGGGTATGGGATCCCTGGTACGCTCTCCGACTGTCCCTGATATTGGCATACACTGTTCCCGCCTTTACTTCACCGTGGTTCTTTCTTGAATAGATCCCGGACTAGCTCCCACTTGCGGCGAAATTGGGAAGGCTGATGTTTTCGGGTTCTCTCGAAGCATAAGACAATACATTCAGGTTTAACGAATGATCATTTATTTTCCGATCCTTCTCTACAACCAAGTTCCAGGACTCACTCGTCCACTTGCTGCCTCAGAGCTGATCTTCAGTAATGATGCCGAGCCTGTGAATGCTCGGCTTTTTATACTCCGGTTTGGACTGGGTTGAACCACATGTGAGGCCATGTGGTTTGGGCTGCAAGTTGCAAGCTGGGGGGTGGCCTGGCTTGGACTCGACCTTTCGCCTGCCCAAGGCGATGGGAGACGTCAAGCCAGGGGATGCCCTAGCATGCACCTTACAGTATAGATAAAAATTTTGCCGGTAGCTGTTAAGTTCTAGCAGCCGCGTGGTAACACTGTCGCCTTCGGACCCGAGGACCTGCCGGGACCGAGTTCGAGGACCATTGTAACTCAAAATTAATGATATCTGATATTTGCAGGAAAGACGTGCGCAGTGCCAATGTGATCGCATCTGCAAATGCCGGGTAGCTGGGGGTTGGGCTGACCAGTGCAAGGAGAATTTAGTGCCCGAAATTCGAAAATGTCGTCATTACTTTTCATTTCACCGTATGCTGTCCGGACGTTCGATTAACGTTTTGCGGACGTTGGGTGCACGTATTCTTTTATCGTCATAATCTCGTCCGCTGACCGTTTGTTGAGATTAAGCAAGAACGTTGAACCCAAGTTATCCCCCGATAGCTTTTCGACCTCCACTGAACGTTTGAGTTTACGTTTGCCAAACGTTCGAAAACGTTCTGCCCGAACGTTGAACGTAAGTTATCTCCCGTTACCTTTTCGATCTCCACTTAACGTTTGAGTTTACGTTTACCAAACGTTCGACTAGGTCCTACCCGAACGTTGAACGTAAGTTATCCCCAGGTAGCTTTTCGATCTCCACCAAACGTCCGAATTCACGTTCGCAGAACATTTTTGTGATACTTGGCCAGGAGGAGGGGGAAGCCCCGCAGAGTTTCCCGGAGGAGGGGGAAGCTCCGCCGAGTTCCATGGAGGAGGAGGAAGCCGTGGCGGAGTCCCTTCAGGAGGAAGTAGCCCCGGCGGAGTCCCTGAAGGAGGAGGAAGCCCCGGCGAGGGACCCGGAGGAGAGGGAAGCCCCGGCGGAGTCCCTGGAGGGATAAAAGCCCCGCCGAGTTTCCCGGAGGAGGGGAAAGCCCCGCCGAATACCCCGGAGAAGGGGGAAGCCCCGCCGAGTTTCCCGGAGGAGGGGGTAACCCCGGCGAAGGCCCTGGAGAAGAGGAAAGCCCCGCCGAGATCCCCGGAGGAGGGGGAAGCCCCAGCGGAGGCCCCGGAGGAGGAGGAAGCCCCGGAGGAGGCCCCGGAGAAGGGAGAAACCCCGCAGAGTTCCCCGTGGGAGGGGGAAGCCCTGGCAGAGGCTTCTGAGGATGGGGTAGCCCTGCAGAGTTCCCCGGAGGAGGGGGAAGCCCCACCGAGTTCCCCGGAGTAGGGGGAAGCCCCGCCGAGTTTTTTGGAGGAGGGGGAAGCCCCGGCGAAAGCCCGGGAGTACGGAGAAGCCCCGGCGGAGGCCTCGGAGAAGGGGGAATTCCCGGAAGAGGCCCCGGAGGAGGGGGAAGCCCCGGCGGAGTCCCTGAAGGAGGAAGAAGCCCCCCCGAGTGCCTTGGAGGAGAGAAAAGCCCCAGCGGAGGCTCCGGAGAAGGATAAAGCCCCAGGGGAGGCCCCGGAGGAGGGGGAAGCCCCAGGGGAGGCCCCGGATAAGGGGGAAGCCCCGGCGGAGTCCCTGGTGGAGGAAGTATCCCCGGCGGAGGCCCCGGAGGAGAGGGATGCCCCAGTGGAGGCCCCGGAGGAGGGGGAAGCCCCGCCTAGTTTCCCGTGGGAGGGGGAAGCCCTGGCGGAGGCTTCTGAGGATAGGAAATCCCTGCCGAGTTCCCCGAAGGAGGGGGAAGCCCCGCCGAGTTTCCCGGAGGTGGGGGAAGCCCCGCCGAGTTTCCCGGAGGAAAGGGAAGGTCCGGCGGAAGCCCGGGAGTAGGGAGAAGCCCCGGCGGAGGCTCCGGAGGATGCGGAAGTCCCAAAGGAAACCCCGGAGGAGGAGGAAGCCCCGGCGGAGACAATGGAGAAGGGGGAAGCTCCGCCGAGTTCCCCGGAGGAGGGGGAAGCCCCGGCGGAGGCCCCGGAGTAGGGGGAAGCCCCGGCGGAGTCCCTTGAGGAGAGGGAAGCCCCCCCGAGTTCCTTGGAGGAGGGAAAAGCCCTTGCGGAGGCTCCGGAGGAGGGGGAAGCCCCGGCGGAGTCCCTGGAGGATAGGAAGCCCCGCCGAGTTTCCCGGAGGAGGGGGAAGCCACGCCGAGTTTCCCGGTGGAGGGGGAAGCCCCGGTGAAGGCTCCGGAGGAGGGGGAAGTCCCGGCGGAGTCCCTGGAGGAGGGGGAAGCTCCCCTGAGTTCCTTGGAGGAGGGGAAAGCCCCGGCGGAGGCTCCGGAGGAGGGAAAAGCCCCGGCGGAGGCCCTGGACGAGGAGGAAGCCCCGGCGGAGTCCCTGGAGAAGGGGGAAGCCCCGCCGAGTACCCCGGAGGAGGGGGAAGCCCCGGCGGAGGCCCCGGATAAGAGGGAAGCCCAGGCGGAGTCCCTGGAGGTGGAAGTAGCCCCGGCGGAGGCCCCGGAGAAGAGGGAAGCCCCGGTGGAGGCCTCGGAGGAGAAGGAAGCACTGGCGGAGGCTTCTGAGGATGGAAACGCCCTGCCGAGTTCCCCGGAGGAGGGGGAAGCCCGGCCGAGTTCCCCGGAGGAGATGGAAGCCCCACCGAGTTCCCCGGGGGAGAGGAAAGCCCCGCCGGGTTTCCCAGAGAAGTGGGTAACCCCGGCGGAGGACCTGTAGAAGGGGGAAGCCCCGCCGAGTTCCCCGGAGGAGGTAGAAGCCCCGGCGAAGACCCCGGAGAAGGGGGTAGCCCCGGCGGAGGCTTTAGAGGAGGGGGAAGCCCCGCCGTGTTCCCCGGAGAAGGAGGAAGCCGCAGGCGGAGTCCCTGAAAGAGGGGGAAGCCCCGCCAAATTCCACATGGGAGGGGGAAGCCCCGGCGGAGTTCCTGGAGGAGGAGGTAGCCCCACCGAGTTTCCCGGTGGAGGGGGAACCCCGGTTGAGGCCCCGGAGGAGGGGGAGCCCCGGCGGAGGCCCAGGATAAGGGGGAAGCCTCGGCGGAGTCCCTGAAGGAGGAAGTAGCCCCGGCGCAGGCCCCGGAGGAGAGGGAAGCCCCGGTGGAGGCCCCGGAGGAGGGGGAAGCCCCGCCGTGTTCCCCGTGGGAGGAGAAAGCCCTGGCGGAGGCTTCTGGGGATGGGGAAGCCCTGCCGAGTTCCCCGGAGGACGGGGAATCCCCGCCGAGTTCCAAGGAAAATGAAGAAGCACTGTCGAGTTCCCCGGAGGAGGGGGAAGCCCCACCGAGTTCCCCGGAGGAGGGGGAAGCCCCGCCGAGTTTCCCGGAGGAGGTGGAATCCCCGGCGGTGGCCACGGAGGAGGGAGAAGCCCCGGCGGAGTCCCTGGCGAAGGGGGATGGCCCGCCGAGTTCACCGGAGGTGGGGTGAGCCCCGGTGGAGGCCCTGGGTAAGGAGGAAGCCCCGCCGAGTTCCCGGGAGGCGAGGGGGAGTCCCCGGAGAAGTGGGAAGCCACGATGGAGGCCCCGGAGGTGGGGAAAGCCCAGCCGAGTTCCCCGGAGAAGGGGGAAGCCCCTGAGTTCCCCGGAGAAGGGGGAAGCCCTTGCGGGGGCCCCGGAAGAGTGGGAAGCCCCGGAGGAGTGGGAAGCCAGGGCGGAGTCCTTGGATAAGGGGGAAGCCCCGGTAGAGTCCTCGGAAGAGGGGGAAGCCCCGGCGGAGGCCGCGGAGGATGGTTAAGCCCCGGTGGAGACCCTGGAGGAGTGGGAAGCCCCTGCTTAGTGGGAAGCCCCGGCGGAGTCCCTGGTGAAGGGGGATGCCCCGGCGGAGTCCCTGGAGGAGGGGGGAAGCCCCAGAGTTCTCCGGAGGAGGGGAAAGCCCCGGCTAAGGTCCCGGAGGAGTGGGAAGCCCCGGCGGATTCCCTGGGTGAGCGGGAAGCCCCGCCGAGTTCCCCGGAGGAGAGTGAAGCCCCGGCGAAGGCCCTGGAGGAGGGGGAAGCCCCGCCGACTTTTCCGGAGGAGTGGGAAACCCCGGCGGAGGCATCGGTGGAGTGGGAAGCCCCGGTGAAGGGGGAAGCACCGGCGGAGTCCCTGGAGGAGGGGGAAGCCCCGACGAATTCCCCGGTGAAGGGGGAAGCCCCGCCGACTTTCCCGGAGGAGGGGGAAGCCCCGGCGGAGTCTCTGGAGGAGGAGGAAGCCGCGCCGAATTTTCCGGAGGAGGAGGAAGCCACGGTGGAGTCTTTGAGGAGGGGGAAGCCCCGGAGGAGGCCCCGGAGGAGTGGAAAGCCCTGGCAGAGTGGGAAGCCCCGGCGGGTTCCCCTTAGGAGGCGGAGGCCACGGCGGAGGCCCTGGAGGAGTGGGAAGCCCCGCCGAGTTTCCCGGAGGAGGGGGGAGCCCCGGCGAAGGGCTCGGAGGAATGGAAATCCCCGGCTGAGGCCCCGGAGGTTTGGGAAATCCTGGCGGAGTCCCTGGAGGTGGGGGAAGCCCCGCCGAGTTCCCCGGAGGAGGAGAAGCCCCGGCGGAGTCCGAGGAGGTAGGGGAAGCCCCGCCGAATATCCCGGAGGTGGGGGAAGCCCCGGTGGAGTCCCCGGAGGTAGGGGAAGCCCCTGGGTACCCCGGAGGAGGGGTAAGCCCCGACGGAGGCCCCGGAGGAGGGAGAAACCCCGCCGAGTTTCCCGGTGGTGGAGGAAGCCCCGGCGGAGGCCCCGGAGAAGCAGAAAGCCCTGGCGGAGGCCCTTGAGGAGGGGGAAGCCCCGCCGAGTTCCCCGGAGGTGGAAGAAGCTCCAGCGGAGTCCCTAAAGGAGGGGTTAGCCCCGCCGAGTTCCTTGTAGGAGGGGGAAGCCCCGCCAAATACCCCCGGCGGAGTCCCCGGAGGAGAGGGAAGCCCCGGCGGAGGTCCCGGAGGAGGATAAAGCCCCGGCGGAGGCCCTGGTGGAGGGGGAAGCCCCGCCGAGTTCCCCCGGCAGAGTCTTTGGAGGAGGGGGAATCCCCGGTGAAGTCCCTGGGGGAGGGAGAAGCCCCGCCGAGTTCCCCGGGGGAGGGGGAAGCCCCGCCGAGTTCCCCGGGGAAGGGGGAAGCCCCGCCTAGTTCTTCGGAGGTGAAGGAAGCCCCTGAGTTCCCCGGAGGAGAGGGAAGCCCCGCAGAGTTTCCCGGAGGAGGGGGAAGCTCCGCCATATTCCCCGGAGGAGGGAGAAGCCCCAGCGGAGTCCCTTGTGGAGGGGAAAGCCCCGCCGAGTTCCCCCGGCAGAGTCCCTGGAGGAGGGAGAAGCAACGGCAAACTCCCTGAAGGAGGGGGAAGCCCCGAAAAATTCCCCGGAGGAGGGGAGAGCCCCGGCGGAGGCCCCGGAGGAGGGGGAAGCCCCGCCGAGTTTCCCGGAAGAAGGGGAGGCCCCGGCGGTGGCCCCGGAGGTGGGGGAAGCCCCGCCGAGTTTCCCGGAGGAGGGGGAAGCCCCGGCCGAGGCTTTGGAGGAGTAGGAAGCCCCAGCGGAGGCCCCGGAGGTTTGGGAAATCCCGGCGGCGTCCCCGGAGGAGGGGGAAGCCCCGCCAAACTCCCTAGAAGAGGGGGAAGCCCCGCCGAGTTTCCATGAGGAGGGGGAAGCCCCGGCGGAGGCCTTGATGGAGTGGGAAGCCCCGGCCGAGGCCCCGGAGGTTTGGGAAATCCCGGCGTAGTCCCAGGAAAAGGGGGAAGCCCCGCCGAGTTCCCCGGAGGTAGGCGATGCCCCGGCGGAGTCCCTGGAGGAAGGGGAAGCCCCGCCGAGTTCCCCGGAGGAGGGGGAAAACCCGCCGAGTTTCCCGGAGGAGGGGGAAGCCCCTGAGTTCCCAGGAGGAGAGCGAAACCCCGGCGCAGGCCCCGGAGGAGTGGGATGCCCCGGCGGTGGCCCCGGAGGTGGGGGAAGCCCCGCCGAGTATCCCGGAGGAGGGGGTAGCCCCGGAGGAGGGGGAAGCCCCGGCGGAGGCCTCGGAGGAGTGGGAAGCCCCGGCGGAGGCCCCGGAGGAGGATAAAGCCCCGGCGGAGGCCCTGGAGGAGGAAGAAGCCACGGTGGAGTCCCTGAGGGAGGGAGAAGCTTTGCCGAGTTCCCCTGGGGAGGGGGAAGCCCCGCCAAATTCCTCGGAGGAGGGGGAAGCCCCGGCGGAGGCCCCGGAGGAGGGGGAAGCCCCGCCGAGTTTCCCGGAGGAGGGGGAAGCCCCGGCGGTGGCCCCGGAGGTGGGGGAAGCCCCGCCGAGTTTCCCGGAGGAGGGGGAAGCCCCGGCGGAGGGTTTGGAGGAGTAGGAAGCCCCGCCGGAGGCCCCGGAGGGTTGGGAAATCCCGGCGGAGTCCCTGGAGAAAGGGGAAGCCCCGACGGAGTCCCTGGAGGAGGTGGAAGCCCCGGCGGAGGCCCCGGAGGAGGGGGAAGCCCCGGCGAGGGCTCCGGAGTAGGAGTAAGCCCCTGCGAAGTCCCTGGAGAAGAGAAACGCCCCGCCGAGTTCCTCGGAGGAGGGGGAGGCCCCGGCGGAGGCCCCGGAGGAGGGGGAAGCCCCGCCGATTGTCCCGGAGGAGAAGGAAGCCCCGGCGGAGTGGTTAGCCCCGCCAAAATTCCCGGAGGAGGGGGAAGTCCCGGCGGAGGCCCCGGATAAGAGGGAAGCCCAGGCGGAGTCCCTGGAGGTGGAAGTAGCCCCGGCGGAGGCCCCGGAGAAGAGGGAAGCCCCGGTGGAGGCCTCGGAGGAGAAGGAAGCCCTGGCGGAGGCTTCTGAGGATGAAAACGCCCTGCCGAGTTCCCCGGAGGAGGGGGAAGCCCGGCCGAGTTCCCCGGAGGAGAGGGGTGGCCCCACCGAGTTCCCCGGGGAAGAGGGAAGCCCCGCCGGGTTTCCCAGAGAAGGGGGTAACCCCGGCGGAGGCCCTGTAGAAGGTGGAAGCCCCGCCGAGTTCCCCGGAGGAGGTAGAAGCCCCGGCGAAGACCCTGGAGGAGGAGGAAGCCGCGGCAGAGGCCCCGGAGAAGGGGGTAGCCCCAGCGGAGGCTTTGGAGGAGGGGGAAGCCCCGCCGTGTTCCCCGGAGAAGGAGGAAGCCGCAGGCGGAGTCCCTGGAGGAGGGGGAAGCCCCGCCAAATTCCACAGGGGAGAAGGAAGCCCCGGCGGAGTTCCTGGATGAGGGGGTTGCCCCACCGAGTTTCCCGGTGGAGGTGGAACCCCGTTTGAGGCCCCGGAGGAGAGGGAAGCCCCGGTGGAGGCCCCGGAGGTGGGGGAAGCCCCGCCGAGTTCCCCGTGGGAGGAGAAAGCCCTGGCGGAGGCTTCTGGGGATGGGGAAGCCCTGCCGAGTTCCCCGGAGGACGGGGAAGCCCCACCGAGTACCCCGGAGGAGGGGGAAGCCCCAACGAGTTTCCCGGAGGAGGGGGAAGCCCCGCCGAGTTTCCCGGAGGAGTGGGAACCCCGCCAATTTCCACGGAGGAGGGGGAAGCCCCGGCGGAGACCACGGAGGAGGGGAAAGCCCCAGCGGGAGCCCCGGAGGAGGGGGAAGCCCCGCCGAGATCCCCAGAGGAGGAGGATGACCAGCCGTGTTTCCCGGAGGAGGGAGAAGCCCCGGCGGAGGCTTTGGAGGAGTGGGAAATCCCGCCGAGTTCCCCGGAGGAGTGAGAAGCCCCGCCGAGTTTCCCGGAGGAGTGGGAACCCCGCAAATTTCCACGGAGGAGGGGGAAGCCCTACCGAGTTTCCCGGACGAGAGGGAAGCCCTGGAGGAGGGGGAAGCCCCGCCGAGTTCCCCGGATAAGGAAGAAGCCCCGGCGGAGTCCCTGGAGGAGGGGGAGCTTCGCCGAATTCCCCGGAGGAAGGGGAAGCCCCGCCGAGTTTCCCGGAGGGGAGGGAAGCCCCGGAGAAGGGGGAAGCTTCGCCAGATTCCCCGGATAAGGAGAAAGCCCCGGCGGAGTCCCTGGAGAAGGAGGAAGCCCCGCCGACTTTTCCGGAGGAGTGGGAAACCCCGGCGGAGGCATCGGTGGAGTGGGAAGCCCCGGTGAAGGGGGAAGCACCGGCGGAGTCCCTGGAGGAGGGGGAAGCCCCGACGAATTCCCCGGTGAAGGGGGAAGCCCCGCCGACTTTCCCGGAGGAGGGGGAAGCCCCGGCGGAGTCTCTGGAGGAGGAGGAAGCCGCGCCGAATTTTCCGGAGGAGGAGGAAGCCACGGTGGAGTCTTTGAGGAGGGGGAAGCCCCGGAGGAGGCCCCGGAGGAGTGGAAAGCCCTGGCAGAGTGGGAAGCCCCGGCGGGTTCCCCTTAGGAGGCGGAGGCCACGGCGGAGGCCCTGGAGGAGTGGGAAGCCCCGCCGAGTTTCCCGGAGGAGGGGGGAGCCCCGGCGAAGGGCTCGGAGGAATGGAAATCCCCGGCTGAGGCCCCGGAGGTTTGGGAAATCCTGGCGGAGTCCCTGGAGGTGGGGGAAGCCCCGCCGAGTTCCCCGGAGGAGGAGAAGCCCCGGCGGAGTCCGAGGAGGTAGGGGAAGCCCCGCCGAATATCCCGGAGGTGGGGGAAGCCCCGGTGGAGTCCCCGGAGGTAGGGGAAGCCCCTGGGTACCCCGGAGGAGGGGTAAGCCCCGACGGAGGCCCCGGAGGAGGGAGAAACCCCGCCGAGTTTCCCGGTGGTGGAGGAAGCCCCGGCGGAGGCCCCGGAGAAGCAGAAAGCCCTGGCGGAGGCCCTTGAGGAGGGGGAAGCCCCGCCGAGTTCCCCGGAGGTGGAAGAAGCTCCAGCGGAGTCCCTAAAGGAGGGGTTAGCCCCGCCGAGTTCCTTGTAGGAGGGGGAAGCCCCGCCAAATACCCCCGGCGGAGTCCCCGGAGGAGAGGGAAGCCCCGGCGGAGGTCCCGGAGGAGGATAAAGCCCCGGCGGAGGCCCTGGTGGAGGGGGAAGCCCCGCCGAGTTCCCCCGGCAGAGTCTTTGGAGGAGGGGGAATCCCCGGTGAAGTCCCTGGGGGAGGGAGAAGCCCCGCCGAGTTCCCCGGGGGAGGGGGAAGCCCCGCCGAGTTCCCCGGGGAAGGGGGAAGCCCCGCCTAGTTCTTCGGAGGTGAAGGAAGCCCCTGAGTTCCCCGGAGGAGAGGGAAGCCCCGCAGAGTTTCCCGGAGGAGGGGGAAGCTCCGCCATATTCCCCGGAGGAGGGAGAAGCCCCAGCGGAGTCCCTTGTGGAGGGGAAAGCCCCGCCGAGTTCCCCCGGCAGAGTCCCTGGAGGAGGGAGAAGCAACGGCAAACTCCCTGAAGGAGGGGGAAGCCCCGAAAAATTCCCCGGAGGAGGGGAGAGCCCCGGCGGAGGCCCCGGAGGAGGGGGAAGCCCCGCCGAGTTTCCCGGAAGAAGGGGAGGCCCCGGCGGTGGCCCCGGAGGTGGGGGAAGCCCCGCCGAGTTTCCCGGAGGAGGGGGAAGCCCCGGCCGAGGCTTTGGAGGAGTAGGAAGCCCCAGCGGAGGCCCCGGAGGTTTGGGAAATCCCGGCGGCGTCCCCGGAGGAGGGGGAAGCCCCGCCAAACTCCCTAGAAGAGGGGGAAGCCCCGCCGAGTTTCCATGAGGAGGGGGAAGCCCCGGCGGAGGCCTTGATGGAGTGGGAAGCCCCGGCCGAGGCCCCGGAGGTTTGGGAAATCCCGGCGTAGTCCCAGGAAAAGGGGGAAGCCCCGCCGAGTTCCCCGGAGGTAGGCGATGCCCCGGCGGAGTCCCTGGAGGAAGGGGAAGCCCCGCCGAGTTCCCCGGAGGAGGGGGAAAACCCGCCGAGTTTCCCGGAGGAGGGGGAAGCCCCTGAGTTCCCAGGAGGAGAGCGAAACCCCGGCGCAGGCCCCGGAGGAGTGGGATGCCCCGGCGGTGGCCCCGGAGGTGGGGGAAGCCCCGCCGAGTATCCCGGAGGAGGGGGTAGCCCCGGAGGAGGGGGAAGCCCCGGCGGAGGCCTCGGAGGAGTGGGAAGCCCCGGCGGAGGCCCCGGAGGAGGATAAAGCCCCGGCGGAGGCCCTGGAGGAGGAAGAAGCCACGGTGGAGTCCCTGAGGGAGGGAGAAGCTTTGCCGAGTTCCCCTGGGGAGGGGGAAGCCCCGCCAAATTCCTCGGAGGAGGGGGAAGCCCCGGCGGAGGCCCCGGAGGAGGGGGAAGCCCCGCCGAGTTTCCCGGAGGAAGGGGAAGCCCCGGCGGTGGCCCCGGAGGTGGGGGAAGCCCCGCCGAGTTTCCCGGAGGAGGGGGAAGCCCCGGCGGAGGGTTTGGAGGAGTAGGAAGCCCCGCCGGAGGCCCCGGAGGGTTGGGAAATCCCGGCGGAGTCCCTGGAGAAAGGGGAAGCCCCGACGGAGTCCCTGGAGGAGGTGGAAGCCCCGGCGGAGGCCCCGGAGGAGGGGGAAGCCCCGGCGAGGGCTCCGGAGTAGGAGTAAGCCCCTGCGAAGTCCCTGGAGAAGAGAAACGCCCCGCCGAGTTCCTCGGAGGAGGGGGAGGCCCCGGCGGAGGCCCCGGAGGAGGGGGAAGCCCCGCCGATTGTCCCGGAGGAGAAGGAAGCCCCGGCGGAGTGGTTAGCCCCGCCAAAATTCCCGGAGGAGGGGGAAGTCCCGGCGGAGGCCCCGGATAAGAGGGAAGCCCAGGCGGAGTCCCTGGAGGTGGAAGTAGCCCCGGCGGAGGCCCCGGAGAAGAGGGAAGCCCCGGTGGAGGCCTCGGAGGAGAAGGAAGCCCTGGCGGAGGCTTCTGAGGATGAAAACGCCCTGCCGAGTTCCCCGGAGGAGGGGGAAGCCCGGCCGAGTTCCCCGGAGGAGAGGGGTGGCCCCACCGAGTTCCCCGGGGAAGAGGGAAGCCCCGCCGGGTTTCCCAGAGAAGGGGGTAACCCCGGCGGAGGCCCTGTAGAAGGTGGAAGCCCCGCCGAGTTCCCCGGAGGAGGTAGAAGCCCCGGCGAAGACCCTGGAGGAGGAGGAAGCCGCGGCAGAGGCCCCGGAGAAGGGGGTAGCCCCAGCGGAGGCTTTGGAGGAGGGGGAAGCCCCGCCGTGTTCCCCGGAGAAGGAGGAAGCCGCAGGCGGAGTCCCTGGAGGAGGGGGAAGCCCCGCCAAATTCCACAGGGGAGAAGGAAGCCCCGGCGGAGTTCCTGGATGAGGGGGTTGCCCCACCGAGTTTCCCGGTGGAGGTGGAACCCCGTTTGAGGCCCCGGAGGAGAGGGAAGCCCCGGTGGAGGCCCCGGAGGTGGGGGAAGCCCCGCCGAGTTCCCCGTGGGAGGAGAAAGCCCTGGCGGAGGCTTCTGGGGATGGGGAAGCCCTGCCGAGTTCCCCGGAGGACGGGGAAGCCCCACCGAGTACCCCGGAGGAGGGGGAAGCCCCAACGAGTTTCCCGGAGGAGGGGGAAGCCCCGCCGAGTTTCCCGGAGGAGTGGGAACCCCGCCAATTTCCACGGAGGAGGGGGAAGCCCCGGCGGAGACCACGGAGGAGGGGAAAGCCCCAGCGGGAGCCCCGGAGGAGGGGGAAGCCCCGCCGAGATCCCCAGAGGAGGAGGATGACCAGCCGTGTTTCCCGGAGGAGGGAGAAGCCCCGGCGGAGGCTTTGGAGGAGTGGGAAATCCCGCCGAGTTCCCCGGAGGAGTGAGAAGCCCCGCCGAGTTTCCCGGAGGAGTGGGAACCCCGCAAATTTCCACGGAGGAGGGGGAAGCCCTACCGAGTTTCCCGGACGAGAGGGAAGCCCTGGAGGAGGGGGAAGCCCCGCCGAGTTCCCCGGATAAGGAAGAAGCCCCGGCGGAGTCCCTGGAGGAGGGGGAGCTTCGCCGAATTCCCCGGAGGAAGGGGAAGCCCCGCCGAGTTTCCCGGAGGGGAGGGAAGCCCCGGAGAAGGGGGAAGCTTCGCCAGATTCCCCGGATAAGGAGAAAGCCCCGGCGGAGTCCCTGGAGAAGGAGGAAGCCCCGCCGAGTATCCCTGAGGAGGAGGAAGCCCCAGCGGAGGCCCCGGAGGAGTGGGAAGCCCCGGCGGAGGCCCCGGAGGTTTAGGAAATCCCGTCGGAGACCCTGGGGGGGGGGGGGGGGGGAAGCCCCGGCGGTGGCCATGGAGGTGGGGAGAAGCCCCGCCGAGTTTATCGGAGGAGGGGGAAGCCCCAGCGGAGGCCCCGGAAGAGGGGAAAACCCCGGCGGGGGCCCCGGAGGAGGAGGAAGCACTGGCGGAGGCCCCGGAGGTGGGGGAAGCCCCGCCGAGTTTTTCGGAGGAGGGGGAAGCCCCGGCGGAGGCCCCGGAGGAGTGGGAAACCCCGGCGGAGGCCCCGGAGGTTTGGGAAATCCCGGCGGAATCCCTGGAGGAGGGGGAAGCTCCGCCGAATTTCCCGGTTGAGAGGGAAGCCCCGCCGAGTTTCCCGGAGGAGAGGAAAATACCGGCGGGAGCCCCGGAGGGATGGGTAGCCCCGGTGGTGAGTGAAAAGCCCCAGCGGAGGCCCCGGAGGAGTGAGAAGCCCCGGCGGAGGCCCCGGTGGTTTGGGATATCCCGGCGGAGTTCCTGAAGGAGGGGGAAGCCCCGCTGAATACCCCGGTGGAGGTAGGAGCCCCGCCGAGATCCCCGGAGGAGGGGGAAGCCCCGGCGGATGCCCCGGAGGAGTGGGAAATCCCTGCGCAGTCCCTGGATTAGGGTGAAGCCCTGCCGAATTCCCCGGTGGAGGGGAAAGCCCCGCCGAGTATCCCTGAGGAGAGGGAAGCCCCTGCGGAGGCCCTGGATGAGGGGGACGCCCCGGCAGAGTCCCTGGTTGAGGGGTAGCCCCGCCGAATTTCCCGGAGGAGGGGGGAAGCCCCTAAGTTTCCCGGGGAGGAGGAAGCCCCGGCGGAGGCCCCGGAGAAGGGGGAAGCCCCGGCGGAGACCACGGAGGAGGGGGAAGCCCCGGCGGGAGCCCTGGAGGAGGGGAAGCCCCGCCGAGTTTCCCGGAGGAGGTGTAAGCCCCGCCGAGTTTCCCGGAAAAGAGGGAAGCCCCGGAGGAGGGGGAAGCCCCGCCGAATTCCCCGGATAATGGGAAAGCCCCGGCGGTGTCCCTGGAGGAGGGGGAAGCCCCACCGAATTTCCCGGAGGAGAAAGGAACTCCGGCGGAGGCCCTGGAGAGATGGGAAGCCCCGTTGGAGAGGGAAAAGCCCCAGCGGAGGCCCCGGAGGAGTGAGAAGCCCCGGCGGAGGCCCCGGAGGTTTGGGATATCCCTGCGGAGTTCCTTAAGGAAGGGGAAGCCCGCTGAATTCCCCGGTGGAGGGGGACGCCCCGCCGAGTTTCCCGGAGGAGGGGGACCTCCGGCGGAGGCCCCGGAGGAGTGGGATGCCCCAGGGGAGGGGGAAGCCCAAGCGGAGTCCCTGTAGGAGGGGGAAGCCCCGGCGGAGACCCTGGAGGAGGGGGAAGCCCCGGCGGAGGCCCCGGTGGTAGGGGAAACCCCGCCGAGTTTCCCGGAGGAGGGGGAAGCCCCAGCGGAGGCCCCGGAGATGGGGGAAGCCTCGCCGAGTTTCCCGGAGGAGGGGGAAGCCCCGGCGGAGGACCCGGAGGATTGGGAATTCCCGCCGAGTTCCCCAGAGGAGGTGGAAGCCCCGCCGAGTTCCCCGGAGGTGGGGGAAGCCCCGGCGGAGGCCCCGGAGGTGGGGGAAGCCCCGCCGAGTTTCCCGGAGGAGAGGGAAGCCCCAGCGGAGGCCCCGGAGGAGTGGGTAGCCCCGGCGGAGTCCCTGGAGGAGGGGGAAGCCCCGCCGAGTTTCCCGGAGGAGGGGGAAGCTTCTGAGTTTCCCGGAGAAGGGGAATTCCCCACCGGAGGCCCCGGAGGAGTGGGAAGCCCCGGCGGAGGCCCCGGAGGTTTGGGAAATCCCGGCGGAGACCCTGGGGGGGGGGGGGAAGCCCCGGCGGTGGCCCTGGAGGTGGGGGAAGCCCCGGCAGTGTCCCTGGAGGAGGGGGAAGCCCTGCCGAGTTTCCCGGAGGAGGTGTAAGCCCCGGCGGAGTCACCGGAAGAGTGGGAAGCCCCGGAGGAGGTGGAATCCCCGGCGGAGTCCCTGAAGGAGGGGGAGCCCCGCCGAATTCCCCGGAGGAAGGGGAAGCCCCGCCGAGTTTCCCGGAGGAAAGGGAAGCCCCGGAGGAGGGGAAAGCCCCGCCAAATTCCCCGGATAATGGAAAAGCCCCGGTGGAGACCCTGGAGGAGGGGGAAGCCCCGCCGAGTTTCCAGGAGGAGGGGGAAGCCCCTGAGTTTCCCGGAGAAGGGGGGCAGCCCCGGCGGAGGCCCCGGAGGATGGGGAAGCCCTGGTAGAGTCCCTGGAGGAGTGGGAAGCCCCTGCAGAGGCCCCGGAGGTGGGGGAAGCCCCGCCGAGTTTCCCTGAGGAGAGGGAAGCCCCAGCGGAGGCCCTGGAGGATCGAGAAGCCCCGACGGAGGCCCCGGAGGTTTGGGATATCCCGGCGGAGTTCCTGAAGGAGGAGGAAGCCCCGCTGAATTCCGCGGTGGAGGGGGACGCCCCGCCGAGTTTCCCGGAGGAGGGGGACCTCCGGCGGTGGCCCCGGAGGAGTGGGAAGCCCCGGAGGAGGGGGAAGCCCATGCGGAGTCCCAGGAGGAGGGGGAAGCCCCGGCGGAGACCCTGGATGAGGGGGAAGCCCCGGCGGAGGCCCCGGAGGTGGGGGAAACCCCGCCGAGTTTCCCGGAGGAGGGGGAAGCCCCAGCGGAGGCCCCGGTGGAGTAAAAAGCCCCGGCGGAGGCCCCGGAGATGGGGGAAGCCCCGCCAAGTTTCCCGGAGGAGGGGGACGCCCCGTCGAGTTTCTTGGAGGAGGGGGAAGCTCCTGAGTTTCCCGGAGAAGGGGGAAGCCCCGGCGGAGGCCCCGGAGGAGTGGGAAGCCTCTGCAGAGGCCCCGGAGGTTTGGGAAATCCCGGCGGAGTCCCTGGAGGTGGGGGAAGCTCCACCGAGTTCCCGGAGGAGAGAGAAACTCCGGCGGAGGCCCCGGAGGGATGGAAAGCCCCGGAGGAGGGGGATGCCCCGGCAGAGTCTCTGGTTGAGGGGGAAGCCCCCGCGGAGTCCCTGGAGGAGGAGGAAGCCCCGCCGAGTTCCCCGGAGGAGGGGGAAGTCCCAGTGGGGGCCCCGGAGGAGTGAGAAGCCCCGGCGGAGGCCCCGGAGGTTTGGGAAATTCCGGCGGAGTTAATGGAGGAGGGGGAAGCCCCGCCGAATTCCCCGGTGGAGAAGGACGCCCCGCCGAGTTTCCCGGAGAAGGGGAAGTGGGAAGCCCCGGAGGAGGGGGAAGCCCAGGCGGAGTCCCTGGAGTAGGGGGAAGCCCCGGCGGAGGCCCTGGAGCAGTGGGAAGCCCCGCGGAGTTCCTGGAGGAGGGGGAAGCCCCACCGAGTTCACCGGTGGAGGTGGAGTCCCGCCGAGTTTCCCGGAGGTGGGGGAAACTCCGGCGGAGGCCCCGGAGGAGTGGGAAGCCCGGAGGAGGGGGAAGCCCCGTCGAATTCCCTGGAGGAGGGGGAAGCTTCACCGAGTTTCCCGGAGGAAAGTGAAGCCCCGGAGGAGGGGGAAGCCCCGCCGAGTTCCCTGGATAAGGGCCCCGGCGGATGCCCCGGAGGAGGGGGAAGCCCCGGCGAGTTCCCCAGAGGAGAGGGAAGCCCCGCCGAGTTCCCCGGAGGAGGGGAAAGCCCCGGCGGAGGCCCCGGAGGGGTGGGAAATTCCGCCGAGTTCCCCGGAGGCGGTGGAAGCCCCGCCGAGTTCCCCGGAGGAGGGGAATACCCCGCCGAGTTTCCCGGAGGAGGGGGAAGCCCCGGCGGAGGCCCCGGAGGAGTGGTAATCCCGGCGGAGTTTTTGGATTAGGGTGAAGCCCTGCCGAATTCCCCGGTGGAGGGGGAAGCCCCGCCGAGTTTCCCGAAGGAGGGGGAAGCCCCGTCGAGTTTCTCGGAGGAGGCGGAAGCCCCGCCGAGTTCCCCGGAGGAGGGGGGATGCCCCGCCGAGTTTCCCGGAGAAGAGGGAAGCCCCGGTGAAGGGGGCAGCCCCGCCGAGTTCCCTGGAGGAGAGGGAAGCCCCGGAGGAGGGTGAAGCCCCGCCGAGGTCCCTGGATAAGGGGGAAGCCCCGGCGGATGCCCCGGTGGAGGGGGAAGCCCCGGCGTGTTTCCCGGAGGAGGAAAAAGGCCCTGAGTTCCCCGGAGAAGGGGGAAGCCCCGGCGGAGGACCCGGAGGAGGGGGAAGCCCCGCCGAAATCCCCGGAGGAGGGGGAAGCCCTGCCGAGTTTCCCGGAGAAGAGGGAAGCCCCGGTGAAGGGGGAAGCCCCGCCAAGTTCCCCTGATAAGGGGGAAGCCCCGGCGGAGTCCCTGTAGGAGGGGAAAGCCCCGGCGGAGGCCCCGGAGGTGGGGAAAGCCCCGCCGAGTTCCCCGGAAGAGGGGGAAGCCCCGCCGAGTCGTCAGGAGGAGGGGGAAGCCCCGCCGAGTTCCACAGAGGAGGAGGGATGCCCCGCCGAGTTTCCCGGAGAAGGGAGAAGCCCCGGCGGAGTCCCCGGAGGAGTGGGAATTCCTGCCGAGTTCCCCGGAGGAGGTGGAAGCCCCGCCGAGTTCCCCGGAGGAGGGGGAAGCCCCGGAGGAGGGGTAAGCCCCAGCGGTGTCCCCGGAGGAGAAGGAAGCCCCGGAGGCGGGGGAAGCCCCGGCAGAGTCCCTGAAGGAGGGGGAAGCCCCACCGAATTCCCCGGAGAAAGGGGAAGCCCCACCGAGTTTCCCGGAGGAGTGGGAAGCCCCAGAGGAGGGGGCAGCCCCGCCGAGTTCCCTGGAGGAGAGGGAAGCCCCGGAGGAGGGTGAAGCCCCGCCGAGGTCCCCAGATAAGGGGGAAGCCCCGGCGGATGTTCAGGTGGAGGGGGAAGCCCCGGCGAGTTTCTCGGAGGAGGGAGAAGGCCCTGAGTTCCCCGGAGAAGGGGGAAGCCCCGGCGGAGGCCCCGGGGGAGTGGGAAGCCCCAGTAGAGTCCCTGGAGGAGGGGGAAGCCCCGGCGGAGGCCCCAGAGGTTTGGGAAAATCCGGCGGTGTCCCTGGAGGAGGGGAAGCTCCGCCAAAATTCGCGGTCAAGGGGGCAGCCCCACCGAATTTCCCGGAGGAGTGGGAACTCCGGCGGAGGCCCCGGAGGGGTGGGAAGCCCCAGAAGAGGGGAAAGCCCCGGCGGAGGGGGAAGCCCCGGCGGAGGCCCCGGTGGGGTTGGAAGCCCCGGAGAAGAGCGGAGTCCCTGGATTATTAGGAAGCCCCGGCGGAGACCCTGTAGGAGGGGGAAGCCCCGGCGAAGGCCCCAGAGGTGGGGAAAGACCCGCCAAGTTTCCCGGAGGAGGGGGAAGCCCCAGCGGAGGCCCCGGAGGAGTGAGAAGCCCCGGCGGAGGCCCCGGAGGAGGGGGAAGCCCCGCCAAAATCCCCGGAGGAGGGTGAAGCCCTGCCGAGTTACCCGGAGAAGAGGGAAGCCCCGGCGGAGGGGGAAGCCCCGCCTAGTTCTCCTGATAAGGGGGAAGCCCCGGCGGAGTCCCTGGAGGAGGGGGAAGCCCCGCCGAGTTTCTCGGAGGAGGGGAAAGCCCTTGAGTTTCCCTGAGGAGGGGGAAGCCCCGGCGGAGGCCCCGGAGGAGGGGGAAGCCCCGGCGGAGGCCCCGGAGGAGGGGGAAGCCCAGCCGAGTTTCCCGGCGGAGTGGGAAGCCCCGTCGAGTTTCCCGGAGGAGAGGGAAGCCCCTGAGGAGGGGGCAGCCCTGCCGAGTTCCCAGGAGGAGAGGGAAGCCCCGGAGGAGGGGGAAGCCACGCCGAGTTCCCCGGATAAGGGGGAAGTCCCGGCGGATGCCCCGGAGGAAGGGGAAGCCCCGGCGAGTTCCCCGGAGGAGGGGGAAGCCCCGCCGAGTTCCCCGGAGGAGGGGGGATGCCCCGCCGAGTTTCCCGGAGGAGGGGGAAGCCCTGGCGGAGGCCCCGGAGAAGTGGGAATTCCCGCCGAGTTCCCCAGAGGAGGTGGAAGCCCCGCCGAGTTCCCCAGAGGAGGGGGAAACCCCGTCGGATGTCCCGGAGGAATGGGAAATCTCGGCGAAGTCCCTGGATTAGGGTGAAACCCTGCCGAATTCCCAGGTGGAGGGGGAGCCCCGGAGGAGGGAGAAGCCCCGGCGGAGTCCCCGGAGGAGTGGGAAGTCCCGGAGGAGGGGTAAGCCCCGGCGGAGTCCCTGGAGGAGGGGGAAGCCCCTGAGTTTCCCGGTGGAGAGGGAAGCCCCGGCGGAGGCCCCGGAGGAGGGGGAAGCCCCGGCGGAGGCCCCGGAGGAGGGGGAAGCCCCGCCGAGTTTCTCGGAGGTGGCGGAAGCCCCGCCGAGTTTCCCTGAGAAGGGGGAAGCCCCGGCGGAGGCCCCGGAGGAGAAGGAAGCTTCGGCCGAGTCCCTGGAGGAGGGGGAAGCCCCGGCGGATGCCCCGGAGGTGGGGGAAGCCCCGCCGAGTTTCCCGGAGGAGGGGGAAGCCACTGAGTTTCCCGGAGGAGTGGGAAGCCCCGGCGGAGGCCCTGGAGGAGTAGGAAGCTCCGGCCGAGTCCCTGGAGGAGGGGGAAGCCCCGGCGTAGGCCCCGGAAGAGGGGAAGCCCCGTCTGAGGCCCCGTAGGAGTGGGAAGCCCCGGAGGAGGTGGAAGCCCACGCGAATTCCCCGGAGGAAGGGGAAGCCCCGCCGAGTTTCCCGGAGGAGAGGGAAGCCCCGGAGGAGGGGGAAGCCCCGCCGAGTTCAACGGATAAAGAGAAAGCCACGGCGGAGTCCCTGGAGGAGCGGGAAGCCCCGCCGAGATTCCCGGAGGAGGGGAAAGCCCCTGAGATTCCTGGAGGGGGGGGAAGCCCCGGCGGAGGCCCCGGAGAAGGGGGAAGCCCCGGTAGAATCCCAGGAGGAGGGGGAAGCCCCGTCGGAGGCCCCGGAAGTGGGGGAAGCCCCGCCGAATTTCCCGGAGGAGGCGGTAGCCCCGCTGAGTTTCCCGGAGGAGGGGGAGGCCCCGGCGGAGGCCCTGGAGGAGAAGGAAGCTCCGGCCGAGTCCCTGGAGGAGGGGGAAGCCCCGGCGTAGGCCCCGGAGGAGGTGGAAGCCCCGGCGAATTCCCCGGAGGAAGGTGAAGCCCCGCCGAGTTTCCCGGAGGAGAGGGAAGCCCCGGAGGAGGGGGAAGCCCCTGAGATTACTGGAGGAGTAGGAAGCCCCGGCGGAGGCCCCGGAGGAGGGGGAAGCCCCGCCGAATTTCCCGGAGGAGGGGGAAGCCCCGGCGGAGGCCCCTGAGGAGTGGGAATTCCCGCCGAGTTCCCCAGAGGAGTTGGAAGCCCCGCCGAGTTTCCTGGAGGAGGGGGAAGCCCCTGAGATTCCCGAAAGAGGGGGAAGCCCCGGTGGTGGCCCCGTAGGGCGGGGGGGAAGCCCCGGTAGAGGCCCTGAAGGAGGAAAAAGCCCCGGCGGAGGCTCCGGAAGGTGGGTGGAAGCCCCGCCGAGTTTTTGGAGGAGAGGGAAGCTTCAGCGGAGGCCCCGGAGGAGTGGGAAGCCCCGGCGGAGGCCCCGGAGGTTTGGGAAATCCCGGCGGAGACCCTGGGGGTTGGGGGGGGTGGAAGCCCCGGCGGTGGCCCCGAAGGTGGGGGAAGCCCCGCCGAGTTTCTCGGAGGAGGGGGAAGCCCCGGCGAGTTTTCCTGAGGAGGGGGAAGCCCCGCCGAATTCCCCGGAGGAGGGGGAAGCCCTGTCGGATGCCCCGGAGAAATGGGAAATCTCGGCGAAGTCCCTGGATTAGGGTGAAACCCTGCCGAATTCCCCGGTGGAGGGGGAAGCCCCGCCGAGTTTCCCGGAGGAGGGAGATTCCCCGTCGAGTTTTTTGGAGAAGGCGGAAGCCCCGCCGAGTATCCCTGAGGGAGGGGAAGACCCGGCGAAGACCCTGGAGGAGGGGGACGCCCCGGCGGAGGCCCCGGAGGTGGGGGAAGCCCCGCCGAGTGTCCTGGTGGAGGGGGAAGCCCCTGAGTTTCCCATAAGAGAGAGAAGGCACCGGAGGCGGGCGAAGCCCCGCTGAATTTCCCGGAGGAGGGGGAGGCCCCGGAGGAGGGGGCAGCCCCGCCGAGGTCCACGGATAAGGGGGAAGCCCCGGCGGAGGCCCCGGAGGAGGGGGAAGCCCCAGTAGAGTCCCTGGAGGAGGGGGAAGCCCCGGCGGAGGCCCCGGAGGTTTGGGAAAATCCGGCGGAGTCCCTGGAGGAGTAGGAAGTCCCGGAGGAGGGGTAAGCCCCGGCGGAGTCCCTGGAGGAGGGGGAAGCCCCGCCGAGTTCCCCGGAGGAGGGGGAAGTCCCAGCGGGGGCCCCGGAGGAGTGAGAAGCCCCGGCGGAGGCCCCGGAGGTTTGGGAAATTCCGGCGGAGTTAATGGAGGAGGGGGAAGCCCCGCCGAATTCCCCGGTGGAGAAGGACGCCCCGCCGAGTTTCCCGGAGAAGGGGAAGTGGGAAGCCCCGGAGGAGAGGGAAGCCCAGGCGGAGTCCCTGGAGTAGGGGGAAGCCCCGGCGGAGGCCCTGGAGCAGTGGGAAGCCCCGCGGAGTTCCTGGAGGAGGGGGAAGCCCCACCGAGTTCACCGGTGGAGGTGGAGTCCCGCCGAGTTTCCCGGAGGTGGGGGAAACTCCGGCGGAGGCCCCGGAGGAGTGGGAAGCCCGGAGGAGGGGGAAGCCCCGTCGAATTCCCTGGAGGAGGGGGAAGCTTCACCGAGTTTCCCGGAGGAAAGTGAAGCCCCGGAGGAGGGGGAAGCCCCGCCGAGTTCCCTGGATAAGGGCCCCGGCGGATGCCCCGGAGGAGGGGGAAGCCCCGGCGAGTTCCCCAGAGGAGAGGGAAGCCCCGCCGAGTTCCCCGGAGGAGGGGAAAGCCCCGGCGGAGGCCCCGGAGGGGTGGGAAATTCCGCCGAGTTCCCCGGAGGCGGTGGAAGCCCCGCCGAGTTCCCCGGAGGAGGGGAATACCCCGCCGAGTTTCCCGGAGGAGGGGGAAGCCCCGGCGGAGGCCCCGGAGGAGTGGTAATCCCGGCGGAGTTTTTGGATTAGGGTGAAGCCCTGCCGAATTCCCCGGTGGAGGGGGAAGCCCCGCCGAGTTTCCCGAAGGAGGGGGAAGCCCCGTCGAGTTTCTCGGAGGAGGCGGAAGCCCCGCCGAGTTCCCCGGAGGAGGGGGGATGCCCCGCCGAGTTTCCCGGAGAAGAGGGAAGCCCCGGTGAAGGGGGAAGCCCCGCCAAGTTCCCCTGATAAGGGGGAAGCCCCGGCGGAGTCCTTGTAGGAGGGGAAAGCCCCGGCGGAGGCCCCGGAGGTGGGGAAAGCCCCGCCGAGTTCCCCGGAAGAGGGGGAAGCCCCGCCGAGTCGTCTGGAGGAGGGGGAAGCCCTGCCGAGTTCCCCAGAGGGGGAGGGATGCCCCGCCGAGTTTCCCGGTGGATTGGAAAGCCCCAGTAGAGTCCCTGGAGGAGGGGGAAGCCCCACCGAATTCCCCGGAGGAAGGGGAAGCCCCACCGAGTATCCCGGAGGAGAGGGAAGCCCCAGAGGCGGGGGCAGCCCCGCCGAGTTCCCTGGAGGAGAGGGAAGCCCCGGAGGAGGGTGAAGCCCCGCCGAGGTCCCTGGATAAGGGGGAAGCCCCGGCGGATGCCCCGGTGGAGGGGGAAGCCCCGGCGTGTTTCCCGGAGGAGGAAAAAGGCCCTGAGTTCCCCGGAGAAGGGGGAAGCCCCGGCGGAGGACCCGGAGGAGGGGGAAGCCCCGCCGAAATCCCCGGAGGAGGGGGAAGCCCTGCCGAGTTTCCCGGAGAAGAGGGAAGCCCCGGTGAAGGGGGAAGCCCCGCCAAGTTCCCCTGATAAGGGGGAAGCCCCGGCGGAGTCCCTGTAGGAGGGGAAAGCCCCGGCGGAGGCCCCGGAGGTGGGGAAAGCCCCGCCGAGTTCCCCGGAAGAGGGGGAAGCCCCGCCGAGTCGTCAGGAGGAGGGGGAAGCCCCGCCGAGTTCCCCAGAGGGGGAGGGATGCCCCGCCGAGTTTCCCGGAGAAGGGAGAAGCCCCGGCGGAGTCCCCGGAGGAGTGGGAATTCCTGCCGAGTTCCCCGGAGGAGGTGGAAGCCCCGCCGAGTTCCCCGGAGGAGGGGGAAGCCCCGGAGGAGGGGTAAGCCCCAGCGGTGTCCCCGGAGGAGGTGGAAGCCCCGGAGGCGGGGGAAGCCCCGGCAGAGTCCCTGAAGGAGGGGGAAGCCCCGGAGGAGGGTGAAGCCCCGCCGAGGTCCCCAGATAAGGGGGAAGCCCCGGCGGATGTTCAGGTGGAGGGGGAAGCCCCGGCGAGTTTTTCGGAGGAGGGAGAAGGCCCTGAGTTCCCCGGAGAAGGGGGAAGCCCCGGCGGAGGCCCCGGGGGAGTGGGAAGCCCCAGTAGAGTCCCTGGAGGAGGGGGAAGCCCCGGCGGAGGCCCCAGAGGTTTGGGAAAATCCGGCGGTGTCCCTGGAGGAGGGGAAGCTCCGCCAAAATTCGCGGTCAAGGGGGCAGCCCCACCGAATTTCCCGGAGGAGTGGGAACTCCGGCGGAGGCCCCGGAGGGGTGGGAAGCCCCAGAAGAGGGGAAAGCCCCGGCGGAGGGGGAAGCCCCGGCGGAGGCCCCGGTGGGGTTGGAAGCCCCGGAGAAGAGCGGAGTCCCTGGATTATTAGGAAGCCCCGGCGGAGACCCTGTAGGAGGGGGAAGCCCCGGCGAAGGCCCCAGAGGTGGGGAAAGACCCGCCGAGTTTCCCGGAGGAGGGGGAAGCCCCAGCGGAGGCCCCGGAGGAGTGAGAAGCCCCGGCGGAGGCCCCGGAGGAGGGGGAAGCCCCGCCAAAATCCCCGGAGGAGGGTGAAGCCCTGCCGAGTTACCCGGAGAAGAGGGAAGCCCCGGCGGAGGGGGAAGCCCCGCCTAGTTCTCCTGATAAGGGGGAAGCCCCGGCGGAGTCCCTGGAGGAGGGGGAAGCCCCGCCGAGTTTCTCGGAGGAGGGGGAAGCCCTTGAGTTTCCCTGAGGAGGGGGAAGCCCCGGCGGAGGCCCCGGAGGAGGGGGAAGCCCCGGCGGAGGCCCCGGAGGAGGGGGAAGCCCAGCCGAGTTTCCCGGCGGAGTGGGAAGCCCCGTCGAGTTTCCCGGAGGAGAGGGAAGCCCCGGAGGAGGGGGCAGCCCTGCCGAGTTCCCAGGAGGAGAGGGAAGCCCCGGAGGAGGGGGAAGCCACGCCGAGTTCCCCGGATAAGGGGGAAGTCCCGGCGGATGCCCCGGAGGAAGGGGAAGCCCCGGCGAGTTCCCCGGAGGAGGGGGAAGCCCCGCCGAGTTCCCCGGAGGAGGGGGGATGCCCCGCCGAGTTTCCCGGAGGAGGGGGAAGCCCTGGCGGAGGCCCCGGAGAAGTGGGAATTCCCGCCGAGTTCCCCAGAGGAGGTGGAAGCCCCGCCGAGTTCCCCAGAGGAGGGGGAAACCCCGTCGGATGTCCCGGAGGAATGGGAAATCTCGGCGAAGTCCCTGGATTAGGGTGAAACCCTGCCGAATTCCCCGGTGGAGGGGGAGCCCCGGAGGAGGGAGAAGCCCCGGCGGAGTCCCCGGAGGAGTGGGAAGTCCCGGAGGGGTGGTAAGCCCCGGCGGAGTCCCTGGAGGAGGGGGAAGCCCCTGAGTTTCCCGGTGGAGAGGGAAGCCCCGGCGGAGGCCCCGGAGGAGGGGGAAGCCCCGGCGGAGGCCCCGGAGGAGGGGGAAGCCCCGCCGAGTTTCTCGGAGGTGGCGGAAGCCCCGCCGAGTTTCCCTGAGAAGGGGGAAGCCCCGGCGGAGGCCCCGGAGGAGAAGGAAGCTTCAGCCGAGTCCCTGGAGGAGGGGGAAGCCCCGGCGGATGCCCCGGAGGTGGGGGAAGCCCCGCCGAGTTTCCCGGAGGAGGGGGAAGCCACTGAGTTTCCCGGAGGAGGGGGAAGCCCCGGCGGAGGCCCTGGAGGAGTAGGAAGCTCCGGCCGAGTCCCTGGAGGAGGGGGAAGCCCCGGCGTAGGCCCCGGAAGAGGGGAAGCCCCGTCGGAGGCCCCGTAGGAGTGGGAAGCCCCGGAGGAGGTGGAAGCCCACGCGAATTCCCCGGAGGAAGGGGAAGCCCCGCCGAGTTTCCCGGAGGAGAGGGAAGCCCCGGAGGAGGGGGAAGCCCCGCCGAGTTCAACGGATAAAGAGAAAGCCACGGCGGAGTCCCTGGAGGAGCGGGAAGCCCCGCCGAGATTCCCGGAGGAGGGGAAAGCCCCTGAGATTCCTGGAGGGGGGGGGGAAGCCCCGGCGGAGGCCCCGGAGAAGGGGGAAGCCCCGGTAGAATCCCAGGAGGAGGGGGAAGCCCCGTCGGAGGCCCCGGAAGTGGGGGAAGCCCCGCCGAATTTCCCGGAGGAGGCGGTAGCCCCGCTGAGTTTCCCGGAGGAGGGGGAGGCCCCGGCGGAGGCCCTGGAGGAGAAGGAAGCTCCGGCCGAGTCCCTGGAGGAGGGGGAAGCCCCGGCGTAGGCCCCGGAGGAGGTGGAAGCCCCGGCGAATTCCCCGGAGGAAGGTGAAGCCCCGCCGAGTTTCCCGGAGGAGAGGGAAGCCCCGGAGGAGGGGGAAGCCCCTGAGATTACTGGAGGAGTAGGAAGCCCCGGCGGAGGCCCCGGAGGAGGGGGAAGCCCCGCCGAATTTCCCGGAGGAGGGGGAAGCCCCGGCGGAGGCCCCTGAGGAGTGGGAATTCCCGCCGAGTTCCCCAGAGGAGTTGGAAGCCCCGCCGAGTTTCCTGGAGGAGGGGGAAGCCCCTGAGATTCCCGAAAGAGGGGGAAGCCCCGGTGGTGGCCCCGTAGGGCGGGGGGGAAGCCCCGGTAGAGGCCCTGAAGGAGGAAAAAGCCCCGGCGGAGGCTCCGAAAGGTGGGTGGAAGCCCCGCCGAGTTTTTGGAGGAGAGGGAAGCTTCAGCGGAGGCCCCGGAGGAGTGGGAAGCCCCGGCGGAGGCCCCGGAGGTTTGGGAAATCCCGGCGGAGACCCTGGGGGTTGGGGGGGGTGGAAGCCCCGGCGGTGGCCCCGAAGGTGGGGGAAGCCCCGCCGAGTTTCTCGGAGGAGGGGGAAGCCCCGGCGAGTTTTCCTGAGGAGGGGGAAGCCCCGCCGAATTCCCCGGAGGAGGGGGAAGCCCTGTCGGATGCCCCGGAGAAATGGGAAATCTCGGCGAAGTCCCTGGATTAGGGTGAAACCCTGCCGAATTCCCCGGTGGAGGGGGAAGCCCCGCCGAGTTTCCCGGAGGAGGGAGATTCCCCGTCGAGTTTTTTGGAGAAGGCGGAAGCCCCGCCGAGTATCCCTGAGGGAGGGGAAGACCCGGCGAAGACCCTGGAGGAGGGGGACGCCCCGGCGGAGGCCCCGGAGGTGGGGGAAGCCCCGCCGAGTGTCCTGGTGGAGGGGGAAGCCCCTGAGTTTCCCATAAGAGAGAGAAGGCACCGGAGGAGGGCGAAGCCCCGCTGAATTTCCCGGAGGAGGGGGAGGCCCCGGAGGAGGGGGCAGCCCCGCCGAGGTCCCCGGATAAGGGGGAAGCCCCGGCGGAGGCCCCGGAGGAGGGGGAAGCCCCAGTAGAGTCCCTGGAGGAGGGGGAAGCCCCGGCGGAGGCCCCGGAGGTTTGGGAAAATCCGGCGGAGTCCCTGGAGGAGGGGGAAGCTCCGCCGAAATTCCCGGTCAAGGGGGAAGCCCCGCCGAATTTCCCGGAGGAGAGGGAACTCCGGTGGAGGCCCCGGAGGGGTGGGAAGCCCCGGAGGAGGGGGAAGCCCCGGCGCAGGGGGACGCCCCGGCGAAGGCCCCGGTGGAGGGGGAAGCCCCGCCGAGATTCCCGGAGGAGGGGGCAACTCCGGCAGAGGCCCCGGATGAGTGGGAAGCCCCGGAGGATGGGGAAGCCCCGGCGGAGTCCCTGGAGGAGGGGGAAGCCCCGGCGGAGGCCCCGGAGGTGGGGGATGCCCCGCCGAGTTTCCCAGAGGAGGGGGAAGCCCCAGCGGAGGCCTCGGAGGAGAGAGAAGCCACGGCAGAGGCCCCGGAGGTTTGGGAAACCCCAGCGGAGTCCCTGGAGGAGGGGGAAGCCCCGCCGAAATCCCCGGTGGAGGGGGATACCCCGCCGAGTTTCCCGGAGGAGGGGGAAGCCCTGGCGGAGGCCCCGTAGGAGTGGTAAATCCCGGCGGAGTCTCTGGATTAGGGTGAAGCCCTGCCGAATTCCCCGGTGGAGGGGGAAGCCCCGCCGAGTTTCCCGAAGGTGGGGGAAGCCCCTTCGAGTTTCTCGGAGGAGGCGGAAGCCCCGCCGAGTATCCCTGGGGAGGGGGAAGCCCCGGCGGAGGCCCCGATGGAGGGGGAAGCCCCGGAGGCGGGGGAAGCCCCGGCAGAGTCCCTGGAGGAGGGGGAAGCCCAACCGAGTTTCCCGGAGGAGTGAAAAGCCCCGGAGGTGGGGTAATCCCCGGCGGAGTCCCCGGAGGAGTGGGATGCCCCGGAGGAGAGGGGAGCCCCGGCGGAGTCCCTGGAGGAGGGGGAAGCCCCACCGAATTTTCCGGAGGAAGGTGAAGCCCCCCCGAGGTCCCCGGATAAGGGGGAAGCCCCGGCGGATGCCCCGGAGGAGGAGGAAGCCCCGGCGAGTTTTCCAGGAGGAGGGGGAAGCCTCTAAGTTCCCCGGGGAAGGGGGAAGCCCCGGCGGAGGCCCCGGAGGAGGGGGATGCCCCGGCGGAGGCCCCGGAGGTTTGGGAAAATCCGGCGGAGTCCCTGGAGGAGGGGGAAGCTCCGCCGAAATTCCAGGTTAAGGGGTAAGCCCCGCCGAATTTCCCGGAGGAGAGAGAACTCCGGCGGAGGCCCCGGAGGGGTGGGAAGCCCCGGAGGAGGGGGAAGCCCCGGCGGAGGGGGAAGCCCCGGCGGAGGCCCCGGTGGGGTGGGAAGCCCCAGAGGAGGCCCCGGAGGAGGGAGAAGCCCCGCCGAAATCCCCGGAGGAGGGGGTAGACCCGCCGAGTTTCCTGGAGGAGGGTGAAGCCCCTGAGTTTCCCATTGGAGGGGGAAGCCCCGGCGGAGGCCCCGGAGGAGGGGGTTGCCCCGGCGGAGGCCCCGGAGGAGGGGGAAGCTCCGCCGAATTTCCCGGAGGAGGGAGAAGCCCCGGAGGAGGGGGCAGCCCCGCCGAGTTCTCTGGAGGAGAGGGAAGCCCCGGAGGAGGGAAAAGCCCCGCCGAGTTCCCCGGATAAGGGGGAAGCCCCGGCGGTGTCCCTGGAGAAGGGGGAGACCCCGCCGAGTTTCCCGGAGGAGGGGGAAGCCCCTTAGTTTCCCTGAGGAGGAAGAAGTCCCGGCGGAGGCCCCGGAGGAGGGGGAAGCCCTGGCGGAGGCCCCGGAGGAGGGGGAAGCCCCGCCGAGTTTCGCGGAGGAGTGGGAAGCCCCGTCGAGTTTCTCGGAGGAGGCGGAAGCCCCGCCGAGTTTCCCTGAGAAGGGGGAAGCCCCGGCGGAGGCCCCGGTTGAGGGGGAAGCCCCGCCGAGTTTCCCAGACGTGGGGGAAGCCCCTGAGTTTCCCGGAGGAGGGGGAAGCCCCGGCGGAGGCCCCGGAGGAGGGGGAAGCTCCGGCCGAGTCCCTGAAGGAGGGGGAAGCCCCGGCGGAGTCCCCGGAGGAGTGGGAAGCCCTAGAGAAGGTGGAAGCCCCGGCGGAGTCCCTGGAGGAGAGGGAAGCCCCGCCGAGTTCCCCGGATAAAAAGAAAGCACCGGCGGAGTCCCTGGAGGAGGAGGAAGCCCCGCCGAGTTTCCCGGAGGAGGGGGAAGCCCCGGCGGAGGCCCCGGAGGAGGGGGAAGCCCCGGTAGAGTCCCTGGAGGAGGGGGAAGCCCCGGCGGAGGCCCTGGAGGTGGGGGAAGCCCCGGCGGAGGCCCCGGAGGTTTGGGAAATCCCGGCGGAATCCCTGGAGAAGGGGGAAGCTCCGCCGAATTTCCCGGTTGAGGGGGAAGCCCCACCGAGTTTCCCGGAGGAGAGGGAAACTTCGGCGGAGTCACTGGAGAAGAGGGAAGCCCCGGCGGAGTCTCTGGTGGAGGGGGAAGCACCGGCGGAGGCCCCGGAGGTGGGGGAAGCCCCGCCGAGTTTTCCGGAGGAGGGGGAAGCCCCAGCGGAGGCCCCGGAGGAGTAAAAAGCCCCAGCGGAGGCCCCGGAAAAGGGGGAACCTCCGCCGAGTTTCCTGGTGGAGGGGGAAGCCCCTGAAGTTCCCATAGGAGGGGAAAGCCCCGGCGGAGGCCCCGGAGGAGGGGGAAGCCCCAGCGGAGGCCCCGGAGGAGGGGGAAGCCCCGCCGAATTTCCCGGAGGAGGGGGACGCCCCGGAGTAGGGGGCAGCCCCGCCGAGGTCCCCGGATAAGGGGGAAGCCCCGGCGGATGCCCCGGAGGAGGGGGAAGCCCCGGCGGAGGCCCCGGAGGGCTGGGAAGCCCCGGTGGAGTCCCCGGAGGAAGGGGAAGCACCGGCGGAGGCCCCGGAGGAGGGGGAAGCACCGGCGGAGGCCCCGGAGGTGGGGGAAGCCCCGCCGAGTTTCCCGTAGGAGGGGGAAGCCCCGGCGAAGGCCCCGGAGGAGTGGGAAGCCCCGGCGGAGTCCCTGGAGGTGGGGGAAGCTCCGCCGAATTTCCCGGTTGAGGGGGAAGCCCCGTTGAGTTTCCCGGAGGAGAGGGAAACTCCGGCGGAGGCCCCGGAGGGATAGGTAGCCGCGGAGGAGGGGGATACCCCGGCGGAGTCACTGGTGGCCGGGGGAAGCCCCGGCGGAGTCCCTGGAGGAGGGAGAAGCCCCGGCAGAGTCCCTGGAGGAGGGGGAAGCCCAGCCGAGTTTCCCGGAGGAGGTGGAAGCCCCGAAGGAGAGGGAAGCCCCGGCGGAGTCCCCGGAGAAATGGGAAGCCCTAGAGTAGGTGGAAGTCCCGGCGGAGTCCCTGGAGGAGAGGGAAGCCCCGCCGAGTTCCCCGGGTAAAAAGAAAGCCCCGGCGGAGTCCCTGGAGGAGGAGGAAGCCCCGCCGAGTATCCCGGGGGAGGGGGAAGCCCCGGCGGAGGCCCCGGTGGAGGGGGAAGCCCCGGCAGAGTCCCTGGAGGAGGGGGAAGCCCCGGCGGAGGCCCCGGAGGTGGGGGAAGCCCCGCCGAAATCCCCGGAGGTGGGGGAAGCCCCGCCGAGTTTCCTGGTGGAGTGGGAAGCCCCTGAGTTTCCCATTGGAGGGGGGTGCCCCAGCGGAGGCCCCAGAGGAGGAGGAAGCCCCGCCGAGTTCCCCGGAGGAGGGGGAAGCCCCGCCGAGTTTCTCGGAGGAGGGGGAAGCCCCGGCGGAGGCCCCGGAGGGGTGGGAATTCCCGCCGAGTTCCCCGGAGGAGGTGGAAGCCCCGCCGAGTTCCCCGGAGGAAGGGGAAGCCCCGGCGGAGACCCCGGAGGTTCGGGAAACCCCGGCGGAGTCCCTGGATTAGGGTGAAGCGCTGCCGAAATCCCCGGTGAAGGGAATAGCCCCGCTGAGTTTCCCGGAGGAGGGGGAAGCCCCATCGAGTTTCCCGGAGGAGGGGAAAGCCCCGTCAAGTTTCCCAGAGGAGGGGGAAGCCCCGGCGGAGGCCCCGGAGGTGGAGGAAGCCCCGCCGAGTTCCCCGGAGGAGGGGGAAGCCCTGAAGGAGTCTCTGGAGGAGGGTAAGCCCCGCCCAGTTTCCCGGGGGATGTAAAAGCACCGAAGAATATCCCCGAAGGAGGGGGAAGCCCCGCCGAATTTCCCGGAGAAGGGGGAAGCCCCGGCGGAGGCCCCGGATGAGGGGAAAGCCCCGGCGGAGGCCCCGGAGGAGAGGGAAGCCCCGGCGGACGCCCCGGAAGAGAGGAAAGCCCCGCGGAATTCCCCGGAGGAGTTGGAAGCCCCGCCGAGTTCCCAAGAGGAGGGTGAAGCCCCGGCGGGCTGTCTGGAGGAGGGGGAACCGCTAAATTCCCCGGAGGAGGGGGATGCGCCGCCGAGTTCCCCGGAGGAGGGGGTAGCCCCGGCGGAGGCCTTTGAGGAGAGGGAAGCCCCGGCGGTCGCCCTTGAGATGTAGGATGCCCCGGCGGAGGCCCCGGTGGTTTAGGAAATCCCGGCGGAGTCCCTGGTGGAGGGGGAAGCCCCTGAGTTCACCGGAGAAGGGGGCAGCCCCGCCGAGTTCCCCGGAGGAGGGGGAAGCCCAGGCGGAGGCCCCAGAGGGATAGGAAGCTTCGGAGTTGGGGGAAGCCCCGGCGGAGTCCCTGGAGGAGGGGGAAGCCCCGGCGGAGGCCCCGGAAGAGTGGGAAGCCCCGGCGGTGGCCCCGGAGGCATGGGAGGCCCCGGAGGGAGAAGTAGCCTCGGCGGAGTCCCTGGAGGAGGGGGAAGCCCCGGCGGAGGCCCCGGTGGAGGGGGAAGCCCCGGCAGAGTCCCTGGAGGAGGGGGAAGCCCCGGCGGAGGCCCCGGAGGTGGGGGAAGCCCCGCCGAAATCCCCGGAGGTGGGGGAAGCCCCGCCGAGTTTCCTGGTGGAGTGGGAAGCCCCTGAGTTTCCCATTGGAGGGGGGAGCCCCAGCGGAGGCCCCAGAGGAGGAGGAAGCCCCGCCGAGTTCCCCGGAGGAGGGGGAAGCCCCGCCGAGTTTCTCGGAGGAGGGGGAAGCCCCGGCGGAGGCCCCGGAGGGGTGGGAATTCCCGCCGAGTTCCCCGGAGGAGGTGGAAGCCCCGCCGAGTTCCCCGGAGGAAGGGGAAGCCCCGGCGGAGACCCCGGAGGTTCGGGAAACCCCGGCGGAGTCCCTGGATTAGGGTGAAGCCCTGCCGAAATCCCCGGTGAAGGGAATAGCCCCGCTGAGTTTCCCGGAGGAGGGGGAAGCCCCATCGAGTTTCCCGGAGGAGGGGAAAGCCCCGTCAAGTTTCCCAGAGGAGGGGGAAGCCCCGGCGGAGGCCCCGGAGGTGGAGGAAGCCCCGCCGAGTTCCCCGGAGGAGGGGGAAGCCCTGAAGGAGTCTCTGGAGGAGGGTAAGCCCCGCCCAGTTTCCCGGGGGATGTAAAAGCACCGAAGAATATCCCCGAAGGAGGGGGAAGCCCCGCCGAATTTCCCGGAGAAGGGGGAAGCCCCGGCGGAGGCCCCGGATGAGGGGAAAGCCCCGGCGGAGGCCCCGGAGGAGAGGGAAGCCCCGGCGGACGCCCCGGAAGAGAGGAAAGCCCCGCGGAATTCCCCGGAGGAGTTGGAAGCCCCGCCGAGTTCCCAAGAGGAGGGTGAAGCCCCGGCGGGCTGTCTGGAGGAGGGGGAACCGCTAAATTCCCCGGAGGAGGGGGATGCGCCGCCGAGTTCCCCGGAGGAGGGGGTAGCCCCGGCGGAGGCCTTTGAGGAGAGGGAAGCCCCGGCGGTCGCCCTTGAGATGTAGGATGCCCCGGCGGAGGCCCCGGTGGTTTAGGAAATCCCGGCGGAGTCCCTGGTGGAGGGGGAAGCCCCTGAGTTCACCGGAGAAGGGGGCAGCCCCGCCGAGTTCCCCGGAGGAGGGGGAAGCCCAGGCGGAGGCCCCAGAGGGATAGGAAGCTTCGGAGTTGGGGGAAGCCCCGGCGGAGTCCCTGGAGGAGGGGGAAGCCCCGGCGGAGGCCCCGGAAGAGTGGGAAGCCCCGGCGGTGGCCCCGGAGGCATGGGAGGCCCCGGAGGGAGAAGTAGCCTCGGCGGAGTCCCTGGAGGAGGGGGAAGCCCCGGCGGATTTCCTGGAGAAGGAGGAAGCCCCGCCGAGTTCCCCGGAGGAGGGGGAAGCCCCGGCGGAGGCCCCGGAGGAGTGGGAAGCCCCGGAGGAGGGGGTAGCCACGGCGAAGTCCCTGGAGGAGGTGGAAGCCCCGCCGAGTTTTCCGGAGGTGGGGGAAGCCGTGGCGGAGTCCCTAGTGGAGGGGGAAGCCCCGCCGAGATTCCCGGAGGAGGGCGAAGCCCCGGCGGAGGCCCCGAAGGAGAAGGTAGCCCCGGCGGAGTCCCTAGTGGAGGGGGAAGCCCCGCCGAGTTTCCCTGAGGAGGGGGAAGCCCCGTCGAGTTTCCCGGAGGAGGGGGAAGCCCCGGCGGAGGCCCCAGAGGAGTGGGAAGCCCCGGAAGAGGGGAAAGCCCCGGCGGAGGCCTCGGTGGAGGGGGAAGCCCCGGTGGGGGCCCCGGAGGAGGGGGAAGCCCCGGCGGCGGCCCCGGAGGAGAGTGAAGCCCCGGCGGAGGCCCTGGAGTAGGGGGAAGCCCCGCCGAGTTTCCCTGGAGAAGGAGGAAGCCCCGCCGAGTTTCCTGGAGAAGGGGTAGGCCCCGGCGGATGCCCCGGAGGAGGGGGAAGCCCCGGCGGAGGCCCCGGAGGAAAGGGGAGGCCCCGGCGGAGGCCATGGAGGTTTGGGAAATCCCGGCGGAGTCCCTGGAGGAGGGGAGTGCCCCGCCGAGTTCCCCGGAGGAGGGGGAAGCCCCGGCGGAGTCCCTGGAGGAAGAGGAAGCCCCTGAGTTCCCCGGAGGAGGGGGAAGCCCCGGCGGAGGTCCATGAGGAAGGGAAAGCCCCAGCGAGTTCCCCGGAGGAGGGGGAAGCCCCGCCGAGTTTCCCGGAGGAGGGGGAAACTCCGGTGGAGGCCCCGGAGGAGTGGGAAGCCCCGGAGGAGGGGGAAGCCCCGGCGGAGTCCCTAGAGGAGGGGGAAGCCCCGGCGGAGGCCCCGGAGGAGTGGGAAGCCCCGGCGGAGGCCCCGGAGGAGTGGTAAGCCCCGGCGGATTACCTGGAGCTCCGCCGAGTTTCCAGGGGGAAAAGGTAGCCCCGGCGGAGGCCCCGGAGGAGGGGGAAGCCCCGCCGAGGTCCCCGGTGGAGGGGAAAGCCACGCTTAGTTCCCCGGAGGAGGGGGAATCCCCGGCGGGGCGTTGGAGGAGGGGGAAGCCCCTGAGTTGCCCGGAGGAGGAGGAAGCCCCGGCGGAGGCCCCGCAGGTGGGGGAAGCCCCGGCGGAGGCCCTGGTGGAAGAGGAAGCCCCACCGAGTTTCCATAAGGAGGGGTAGGCCCAGGCGGATGCCCCGGATGATGGGAAAGACCCGGCGGGGCCCCTGAGGGAGGGGAAGCCCCGGCGGAGGCCCCGGAGGTTTGGGAAATCCCGGCGGAGTCCCTTGAGGAGTGGGAAGCCCCGCCGAATTCCCCGGTGGAGGGGGAAGCCCCGTCGAGTTTCCCTGAGGAGGGGGAAGTTCCGTCGAGTTTCCCGGAGGAGAGGGAAGCCCCGGCGGAGTCCCAAGTGGAGGGGGAAGCCCCGCCGAGTTTCCTGGGGGAGACGGAAGCCCCGGCGGAGGCCCCGGATTAGAGGGAAGCCCCGCCGAGTTCCCCGGAGGAGGGGAAAGCCCAGCCGAATTCCCCGGAGGAGGGTTAAGCCCCGGCGGAGTCCCTGGAGAAAGGGGAAGCCCGGCCAAATACCCCGGAGGAGGAGGAAGCCTCGGCGGAGGTTCCGCAGGTGGGGGAAGCCCCGGCGGAGGCCCTGGTGGAAGGGGAAGCCCCACCGAGTTCCCTGGAGGAGGGGTAAGCCCCGCCGAGTTTCCCTAAGGAGGGGTAGGCCCAGGCGGATGCCCCGGAGGTTTAGGAAATCCCGGTGGAGTCCCTGGAGGAGGGGGAAGCCCCTTAGTTCCCCGGAGGAGGGGGAACCCCCGGCGGAGGCCCCGGAGTAGGTTGAAGCCCCAGCGAGTTCCCCGGAGAAGGGGGAAGCCCCGCCGAGTTTCCCGGAGGAGGGGTAGGCCCCGGTGGATGCCTTGGAGGATGGGGAAGCCCCGGCGGTGGCCCCGGACGGAGGGGAAGCCCCGGCCGTGGCCCCTGAGGAGTAAGAAGCCCCGGAGGCAGGGGTGGACACGGCGGAGTCCCTGTAGGAGGGGGAAGCCCCGGCTGAGGCCCCGGAGGTGTGGGAAGCCCCGGCGGAGTCCCTGGTGGAGGGGGTAGCCCCTGAGTTGCCCGGAGACGGGGGAAGCCCAGCCTAGTTTCTCGGAGGAGAGGGAAGCCCCGGTGGTGGTCCCGGAGGAGGGGTAGGACCCGGCGGATGCCCCGGAAGATGGGGGAGCCCCGGCGGAGGCTCTGGAGGAGGGGGTAGCCCCGGCGGAGTCCCTGGAGGAGGGGGAAGCTCCGCCGAGTTTCCTGGAGGAGGGGGAAGCCCCGCCAAATTCTCCGGAGGAGGGCGAAGCCCCACCGGAGGCCCCGGAGGAGGGGGAAGCCCCGCCGAGTTCCCCGGAGAAGGGGGAAGCCCCGTCAAATTCCCCGGAGAAGAGGGAAGCCCCGCCAAATTCCCCGGAAGAGGGGGAAGCCCCTCCGAATTCCCCGGAGGAGAGGGAAGCCCCGCCGAGTTTCCCGGAGAAGGGGGAAGCCCCGGCGGAGGGTTTGGAGGAGTGGGAAGCAACGGCAGAGGCCTCGGAGGAGGGGGATGCCCCGGCGGAGTCCCTGGAGAAGGGGGAAGCCCCGCCGAGTTTCCCGGAGGAGGGGGTAGCCCCGGCGGAGTCGATGTTGGAGGGGGTAGCCCCAGAGTTCCCCGGAGGAGGGGAAAACCCCGGCGGAGGCCCCGGAGGAGTGGGATTCCCCAGCGGATTCCCTGGTGGAAGGGGAAGCCCCGCCGAGTTCCCCGTAGGAGGGGGAAGCCCCGGCTGAGTCCCCGGAGAAGGGGGAAGCCCCGCCGAATTCCCTGGAGGAGAAGGAAACCCCGCCTTGTTCCCCCGGCGGAGTCCCTGGAGGTGGGGGAAGCCCCTGAGTTCCCCGGAGGAGGGGGAAGCCCCGGCTGAGGCCCTGGAGGTGGGGGAAGCACCGCCAAGTTCCCCCGGCGGAGTCCCTGGAGGTGGGGGAAGCCCCGGCAGATGCCCCGGGAGAAAGGGAAGCCCCGGTGGAGTCCCTGGAGGAGGGGGAAACCCCGTCGAGTTTCCCGGAGGAGGGAGAAGCCCCGCCGAATTCCCCGTAGGAGGAGGAAGCCCCGCCGAGTTTCCCGGAGGAGAAGGAATTCCCGGCGGAGTCCCTGGAGGAGGAGGAAGCCCCGGCGGAGGCCACGGAGGAGTAAGAAGCCCCGGAGGCAGGGGTGGACACGGCGGAGTCCCTGTAGGAGGGGGAAGCCCCGGCTGAGGCCCCGGAGGTGTGGGAAGCCCCGGCGGAGTCCCTGGTGGAGGGGGTAGCCCCTGAGTTGCCCGGAGACGGGGGAAGCCCAGCCTAGTTTCTCGGAGGAGAGGGAAGCCCCGGTGGTGGTCCCGGAGGAGGGGTAGGACCCGGCGGATGCCCCGGAAGATGGGGGAGCCCCGGCGGAGGCTCTGGAGGAGGGGGTAGCCCCGGCGGAGTCCCTGGAGGAGGGGGAAGCTCCGCCGAGTTTCCTGGAGGAGGGGGAAGCCCCGCCAAATTCTCCGGAGGAGGGCGAAGCCCCACCGGAGGCCCCGGAGGAGGGGGAAGCCCCGCCGAGTTCCCCGGAGAAGGGGGAAGCCCCGTCAAATTCCCCGGAGAAGAGGGAAGCCCCGCCAAATTCCCCGGAAGAGGGGGAAGCCCCTCCGAATTCCCCGGAGGAGAGGGAAGCCCCGCCGAGTTTCCCGGAGGAGGGGGAAGCCCCGGCGGAGGCCCCGGAGGAGGGGGAAGCCCCGGTAGAGTCCCTGGAGGAGGGGGAAGCCCCGGCGGAGGCCCTGGAGGTGGGGGAAGCCCCGGCGGAGGCCCCGGAGGTTTGGGAAATCCCGGCGGAATCCCTGGAGAAGGGGGAAGCTCCGCCGAATTTCCCGGTTGAGGGGGAAGCCCCACCGAGTTTCCCGGAGGAGAGGGAAACTTCGGCGGAGTCACTGGAGAAGAGGGAAGCCCCGGCGGAGTCTCTGGTGGAGGGGGAAGCACCGGCGGAGGCCCCGGAGGTGGGGGAAGCCCCGCCGAGTTTTCCGGAGGAGGGGGAAGCCCCAGCGGAGGCCCCGGAGGAGTAAAAAGCCCCAGCGGAGGCCCCGGAAAAGGGGGAACCTCCGCCGAGTTTCCTGGTGGAGGGGGAAGCCCCTGAAGTTCCCATAGGAGGGGAAAGCCCCGGCGGAGGCCCCGGAGGAGGGGGAAGCCCCAGCGGAGGCCCCGGAGGAGGGGGAAGCCCCGCCGAATTTCCCGGAGGAGGGGGACGCCCCGGAGTAGGGGGCAGCCCCGCCGAGGTCCCCGGATAAGGGGGAAGCCCCGGCGGATGCCCCGGAGGAGGGGGAAGCCCCGGCGGAGGCCCCGGAGGGCTGGGAAGCCCCGGTGGAGTCCCCGGAGGAAGGGGAAGCACCGGCGGAGGCCCCGGAGGAGGGGGAAGCACCGGCGGAGGCCCCGGAGGTGGGGGAAGCCCCGCCGAGTTTCCCGTAGGAGGGGGAAGCCCCGGCGAAGGCCCCGGAGGAGTGGGAAGCCCCGGCGGAGTCCCTGGAGGTGGGGGAAGCTCCGCCGAATTTCCCGGTTGAGGGGGAAGCCCCGTTGAGTTTCCCGGAGGAGAGGGAAACTCCGGCGGAGGCCCCGGAGGGATAGGTAGCCGCGGAGGAGGGGGATACCCCGGCGGAGTCACTGGTGGCCGGGGGAAGCCCCGGCGGAGTCCCTGGAGGAGGGAGAAGCCCCGGCAGAGTCCCTGGAGGAGGGGGAAGCCCAGCCGAGTTTCCCGGAGGAGGTGGAAGCCCCGAAGGAGAGGGAAGCCCCGGCGGAGTCCCCGGAGAAATGGGAAGCCCTAGAGTAGGTGGAAGTCCCGGCGGAGTCCCTGGAGGAGAGGGAAGCCCCGCCGAGTTCCCCGGGTAAAAAGAAAGCCCCGGCGGAGTCCCTGGAGGAGGAGGAAGCCCCGCCGAGTATCCCGGGGGAGGGGGAAGCCCCGGCGGAGGCCCCGGTGGAGGGGGAAGCCCCGGCAGAGTCCCTGGAGGAGGGGGAAGCCCCGGCGGAGGCCCCGGAGGTGGGGGAAGCCCCGCCGAAATCCCCGGAGGTGGGGGAAGCCCCGCCGAGTTTCCTGGTGGAGTGGGAAGCCCCTGAGTTTCCCATTGGAGGGGGGTGCCCCAGCGGAGGCCCCAGAGGAGGAGGAAGCCCCGCCGAGTTCCCCGGAGGAGGGGGAAGCCCCGCCGAGTTTCTCGGAGGAGGGGGAAGCCCCGGCGGAGGCCCCGGAGGGGTGGGAATTCCCGCCGAGTTCCCCGGAGGAGGTGGAAGCCCCGCCGAGTTCCCCGGAGGAAGGGGAAGCCCCGGCGGAGACCCCGGAGGTTCGGGAAACCCCGGCGGAGTCCCTGGATTAGGGTGAAGCGCTGCCGAAATCCCCGGTGAAGGGAATAGCCCCGCTGAGTTTCCCGGAGGAGGGGGAAGCCCCATCGAGTTTCCCGGAGGAGGGGAAAGCCCCGTCAAGTTTCCCAGAGGAGGGGGAAGCCCCGGCGGAGGCCCCGGAGGTGGAGGAAGCCCCGCCGAGTTCCCCGGAGGAGGGGGAAGCCCTGAAGGAGTCTCTGGAGGAGGGTAAGCCCCGCCCAGTTTCCCGGGGGATGTAAAAGCACCGAAGAATATCCCCGAAGGAGGGGGAAGCCCCGCCGAATTTCCCGGAGAAGGGGGAAGCCCCGGCGGAGGCCCCGGATGAGGGGAAAGCCCCGGCGGAGGCCCCGGAGGAGAGGGAAGCCCCGGCGGACGCCCCGGAAGAGAGGAAAGCCCCGCGGAATTCCCCGGAGGAGTTGGAAGCCCCGCCGAGTTCCCAAGAGGAGGGTGAAGCCCCGGCGGGCTGTCTGGAGGAGGGGGAACCGCTAAATTCCCCGGAGGAGGGGGATGCGCCGCCGAGTTCCCCGGAGGAGGGGGTAGCCCCGGCGGAGGCCTTTGAGGAGAGGGAAGCCCCGGCGGTCGCCCTTGAGATGTAGGATGCCCCGGCGGAGGCCCCGGTGGTTTAGGAAATCCCGGCGGAGTCCCTGGTGGAGGGGGAAGCCCCTGAGTTCACCGGAGAAGGGGGCAGCCCCGCCGAGTTCCCCGGAGGAGGGGGAAGCCCAGGCGGAGGCCCCAGAGGGATAGGAAGCTTCGGAGTTGGGGGAAGCCCCGGCGGAGTCCCTGGAGGAGGGGGAAGCCCCGGCGGAGGCCCCGGAAGAGTGGGAAGCCCCGGCGGTGGCCCCGGAGGCATGGGAGGCCCCGGAGGGAGAAGTAGCCTCGGCGGAGTCCCTGGAGGAGGGGGAAGCCCCGGCGGAGGCCCCGGTGGAGGGGGAAGCCCCGGCAGAGTCCCTGGAGGAGGGGGAAGCCCCGGCGGAGGCCCCGGAGGTGGGGGAAGCCCCGCCGAAATCCCCGGAGGTGGGGGAAGCCCCGCCGAGTTTCCTGGTGGAGTGGGAAGCCCCTGAGTTTCCCATTGGAGGGGGGAGCCCCAGCGGAGGCCCCAGAGGAGGAGGAAGCCCCGCCGAGTTCCCCGGAGGAGGGGGAAGCCCCGCCGAGTTTCTCGGAGGAGGGGGAAGCCCCGGCGGAGGCCCCGGAGGGGTGGGAATTCCCGCCGAGTTCCCCGGAGGAGGTGGAAGCCCCGCCGAGTTCCCCGGAGGAAGGGGAAGCCCCGGCGGAGACCCCGGAGGTTCGGGAAACCCCGGCGGAGTCCCTGGATTAGGGTGAAGCCCTGCCGAAATCCCCGGTGAAGGGAATAGCCCCGCTGAGTTTCCCGGAGGAGGGGGAAGCCCCATCGAGTTTCCCGGAGGAGGGGAAAGCCCCGTCAAGTTTCCCAGAGGAGGGGGAAGCCCCGGCGGAGGCCCCGGAGGTGGAGGAAGCCCCGCCGAGTTCCCCGGAGGAGGGGGAAGCCCTGAAGGAGTCTCTGGAGGAGGGTAAGCCCCGCCCAGTTTCCCGGGGGATGTAAAAGCACCGAAGAATATCCCCGAAGGAGGGGGAAGCCCCGCCGAATTTCCCGGAGAAGGGGGAAGCCCCGGCGGAGGCCCCGGATGAGGGGAAAGCCCCGGCGGAGGCCCCGGAGGAGAGGGAAGCCCCGGCGGACGCCCCGGAAGAGAGGAAAGCCCCGCGGAATTCCCCGGAGGAGTTGGAAGCCCCGCCGAGTTCCCAAGAGGAGGGTGAAGCCCCGGCGGGCTGTCTGGAGGAGGGGGAACCGCTAAATTCCCCGGAGGAGGGGGATGCGCCGCCGAGTTCCCCGGAGGAGGGGGTAGCCCCGGCGGAGGCCTTTGAGGAGAGGGAAGCCCCGGCGGTCGCCCTTGAGATGTAGGATGCCCCGGCGGAGGCCCCGGTGGTTTAGGAAATCCCGGCGGAGTCCCTGGTGGAGGGGGAAGCCCCTGAGTTCACCGGAGAAGGGGGCAGCCCCGCCGAGTTCCCCGGAGGAGGGGGAAGCCCAGGCGGAGGCCCCAGAGGGATAGGAAGCTTCGGAGTTGGGGGAAGCCCCGGCGGAGTCCCTGGAGGAGGGGGAAGCCCCGGCGGAGGCCCCGGAAGAGTGGGAAGCCCCGGCGGTGGCCCCGGAGGCATGGGAGGCCCCGGAGGGAGAAGTAGCCTCGGCGGAGTCCCTGGAGGAGGGGGAAGCCCCGGCGGATTTCCTGGAGAAGGAGGAAGCCCCGCCGAGTTCCCCGGAGGAGGGGGAAGCCCCGGCGGAGGCCCCGGAGGAGTGGGAAGCCCCGGAGGAGGGGGTAGCCACGGCGAAGTCCCTGGAGGAGGTGGAAGCCCCGCCGAGTTTTCCGGAGGTGGGGGAAGCCGTGGCGGAGTCCCTAGTGGAGGGGGAAGCCCCGCCGAGATTCCCGGAGGAGGGCGAAGCCCCGGCGGAGGCCCCGAAGGAGAAGGTAGCCCCGGCGGAGTCCCTAGTGGAGGGGGAAGCCCCGCCGAGTTTCCCTGAGGAGGGGGAAGCCCCGTCGAGTTTCCCGGAGGAGGGGGAAGCCCCGGCGGAGGCCCCAGAGGAGTGGGAAGCCCCGGAAGAGGGGAAAGCCCCGGCGGAGGCCTCGGTGGAGGGGGAAGCCCCGGTGGGGGCCCCGGAGGAGGGGGAAGCCCCGGCGGCGGCCCCGGAGGAGAGTGAAGCCCCGGCGGAGGCCCTGGAGTAGGGGGAAGCCCCGCCGAGTTTCCCTGGAGAAGGAGGAAGCCCCGCCGAGTTTCCTGGAGAAGGGGTAGGCCCCGGCGGATGCCCCGGAGGAGGGGGAAGCCCCGGCGGAGGCCCCGGAGGAAAGGGGAGGCCCCGGCGGAGGCCATGGAGGTTTGGGAAATCCCGGCGGAGTCCCTGGAGGAGGGGAGTGCCCCGCCGAGTTCCCCGGAGGAGGGGGAAGCCCCGGCGGAGTCCCTGGAGGAAGAGGAAGCCCCTGAGTTCCCCGGAGGAGGGGGAAGCCCCGGCGGAGGTCCATGAGGAAGGGAAAGCCCCAGCGAGTTCCCCGGAGGAGGGGGAAGCCCCGCCGAGTTTCCCGGAGGAGGGGGAAACTCCGGTGGAGGCCCCGGAGGAGTGGGAAGCCCCGGAGGAGGGGGAAGCCCCGGCGGAGTCCCTAGAGGAGGGGGAAGCCCCGGCGGAGGCCCCGGAGGAGTGGGAAGCCCCGGCGGAGGCCCCGGAGGAGTGGTAAGCCCCGGCGGATTACCTGGAGCTCCGCCGAGTTTCCAGGGGGAAAAGGTAGCCCCGGCGGAGGCCCCGGAGGAGGGGGAAGCCCCGCCGAGGTCCCCGGTGGAGGGGAAAGCCACGCTTAGTTCCCCGGAGGAGGGGGAATCCCCGGCGGGGCGTTGGAGGAGGGGGAAGCCCCTGAGTTGCCCGGAGGAGGAGGAAGCCCCGGCGGAGGCCCCGCAGGTGGGGGAAGCCCCGGCGGAGGCCCTGGTGGAAGAGGAAGCCCCACCGAGTTTCCATAAGGAGGGGTAGGCCCAGGCGGATGCCCCGGATGATGGGAAAGACCCGGCGGGGCCCCTGAGGGAGGGGAAGCCCCGGCGGAGGCCCCGGAGGTTTGGGAAATCCCGGCGGAGTCCCTTGAGGAGTGGGAAGCCCCGCCGAATTCCCCGGTGGAGGGGGAAGCCCCGTCGAGTTTCCCTGAGGAGGGGGAAGTTCCGTCGAGTTTCCCGGAGGAGAGGGAAGCCCCGGCGGAGTCCCAAGTGGAGGGGGAAGCCCCGCCGAGTTTCCTGGGGGAGACGGAAGCCCCGGCGGAGGCCCCGGATTAGAGGGAAGCCCCGCCGAGTTCCCCGGAGGAGGGGAAAGCCCAGCCGAATTCCCCGGAGGAGGGTTAAGCCCCGGCGGAGTCCCTGGAGAAAGGGGAAGCCCGGCCAAATACCCCGGAGGAGGAGGAAGCCTCGGCGGAGGTTCCGCAGGTGGGGGAAGCCCCGGCGGAGGCCCTGGTGGAAGGGGAAGCCCCACCGAGTTCCCTGGAGGAGGGGTAAGCCCCGCCGAGTTTCCCTAAGGAGGGGTAGGCCCAGGCGGATGCCCCGGAGGTTTAGGAAATCCCGGTGGAGTCCCTGGAGGAGGGGGAAGCCCCTTAGTTCCCCGGAGGAGGGGGAACCCCCGGCGGAGGCCCCGGAGTAGGTTGAAGCCCCAGCGAGTTCCCCGGAGAAGGGGGAAGCCCCGCCGAGTTTCCCGGAGGAGGGGTAGGCCCCGGTGGATGCCTTGGAGGATGGGGAAGCCCCGGCGGTGGCCCCGGACGGAGGGGAAGCCCCGGCCGTGGCCCCTGAGGAGTAAGAAGCCCCGGAGGCAGGGGTGGACACGGCGGAGTCCCTGTAGGAGGGGGAAGCCCCGGCTGAGGCCCCGGAGGTGTGGGAAGCCCCGGCGGAGTCCCTGGTGGAGGGGGTAGCCCCTGAGTTGCCCGGAGACGGGGGAAGCCCAGCCTAGTTTCTCGGAGGAGAGGGAAGCCCCGGTGGTGGTCCCGGAGGAGGGGTAGGACCCGGCGGATGCCCCGGAAGATGGGGGAGCCCCGGCGGAGGCTCTGGAGGAGGGGGTAGCCCCGGCGGAGTCCCTGGAGGAGGGGGAAGCTCCGCCGAGTTTCCTGGAGGAGGGGGAAGCCCCGCCAAATTCTCCGGAGGAGGGCGAAGCCCCACCGGAGGCCCCGGAGGAGGGGGAAGCCCCGCCGAGTTCCCCGGAGAAGGGGGAAGCCCCGTCAAATTCCCCGGAGAAGAGGGAAGCCCCGCCAAATTCCCCGGAAGAGGGGGAAGCCCCTCCGAATTCCCCGGAGGAGAGGGAAGCCCCGCCGAGTTTCCCGGAGAAGGGGGAAGCCCCGGCGGAGGGTTTGGAGGAGTGGGAAGCAACGGCAGAGGCCTCGGAGGAGGGGGATGCCCCGGCGGAGTCCCTGGAGAAGGGGGAAGCCCCGCCGAGTTTCCCGGAGGAGGGGGTAGCCCCGGCGGAGTCGATGTTGGAGGGGGTAGCCCCAGAGTTCCCCGGAGGAGGGGAAAACCCCGGCGGAGGCCCCGGAGGAGTGGGATTCCCCAGCGGATTCCCTGGTGGAAGGGGAAGCCCCGCCGAGTTCCCCGTAGGAGGGGGAAGCCCCGGCTGAGTCCCCGGAGAAGGGGGAAGCCCCGCCGAATTCCCTGGAGGAGAAGGAAACCCCGCCTTGTTCCCCCGGCGGAGTCCCTGGAGGTGGGGGAAGCCCCTGAGTTCCCCGGAGGAGGGGGAAGCCCCGGCTGAGGCCCTGGAGGTGGGGGAAGCACCGCCAAGTTCCCCCGGCGGAGTCCCTGGAGGTGGGGGAAGCCCCGGCAGATGCCCCGGGAGAAAGGGAAGCCCCGGTGGAGTCCCTGGAGGAGGGGGAAACCCCGTCGAGTTTCCCGGAGGAGGGAGAAGCCCCGCCGAATTCCCCGTAGGAGGAGGAAGCCCCGCCGAGTTTCCCGGAGGAGAAGGAATTCCCGGCGGAGTCCCTGGAGGAGGAGGAAGCCCCGGCGGAGGCCACGGAGGAGTAAGAAGCCCCGGAGGCAGGGGTGGACACGGCGGAGTCCCTGTAGGAGGGGGAAGCCCCGGCTGAGGCCCCGGAGGTGTGGGAAGCCCCGGCGGAGTCCCTGGTGGAGGGGGTAGCCCCTGAGTTGCCCGGAGACGGGGGAAGCCCAGCCTAGTTTCTCGGAGGAGAGGGAAGCCCCGGTGGTGGTCCCGGAGGAGGGGTAGGACCCGGCGGATGCCCCGGAAGATGGGGGAGCCCCGGCGGAGGCTCTGGAGGAGGGGGTAGCCCCGGCGGAGTCCCTGGAGGAGGGGGAAGCTCCGCCGAGTTTCCTGGAGGAGGGGGAAGCCCCGCCAAATTCTCCGGAGGAGGGCGAAGCCCCACCGGAGGCCCCGGAGGAGGGGGAAGCCCCGCCGAGTTCCCCGGAGAAGGGGGAAGCCCCGTCAAATTCCCCGGAGAAGAGGGAAGCCCCGCCAAATTCCCCGGAAGAGGGGGAAGCCCCTCCGAATTCCCCGGAGGAGAGGGAAGCCCCGCCGAGTTTCCCGGAGAAGGGGGAAGCCCCGGCGGAGGGTTTGGAGGAGTGGGAAGCAACGGCAGAGGCCTCGGAGGAGGGGGATGCCCCGGCGGAGTCCCTGGAGGAGGGGGAAGCCCCGCCGAGTTTCCCGGAGGAGGGGGTAGCCCCGGCGGAGTCGATGTTGGAGGGGGTAGCCCCAGAGTTCCCCGGAGGAGGGGAAAACCCCGGCGGAGGCCCCGGAGGAGTGGGATTCCCCAGCGGATTCCCTGGTGGAAGGGGAAGCCCCGCCGAGTTCCCCGTAGGAGGGGGAAGCCCCGGCTGAGTCCCCGGAGAAGGGGGAAGCCCCGCCGAATTCCCTGGAGGAGAAGGAAACCCCGCCTTGTTCCCCCGGCGGAGTCCCTGGAGGTGGGGGAAGCCCCTGAGTTCCCCGGAGGAGGGGGAAGCCCCGGCTGAGGCCCTGGAGGTGGGGGAAGCACCGCCAAGTTCCCCCGGCGGAGTCCCTGGAGGTGGGGGAAGCCCCGGCAGATGCCCCGGGAGAAAGGGAAGCCCCGGTGGAGTCCCTGGAGGAGGGGGAAACCCCGTCGAGTTTCCCGGAGGAGGGAGAAGCCCCGCCGAATTCCCCGTAGGAGGAGGAAGCCCCGCCGAGTTTCCCGGAGGAGAAGGAATTCCCGGCGGAGTCCCTGGAGGAGGAGGAAGCCCCGGCGGAGGCCACGGAGGAGTGGGAAGCCCCGCCGAGTTCCCCAGAGGAAAGGGATGCCCCGCCGAGTTTCCCGGAGGAGGGGGTAGCCCTACCGGGTTTCCCGGAGGAGGGGGAAGCCCCGCCGAGTGTCCCTGGAGGAGGGGGAATCCCCGGCGGAGGCCCCGGTGGTGGGGGAAGCCCCGACGAGTTACCCGGAGGAGGAAGAAGCCCCGGCGGAGGCCCCGGTGGAGGGGGATTCCCGGCGGAGGCCCCGGAGGAGTGGGAAGCACCTCCGTTTTTCCCGGAGGTGGGTGAAGCCCCGGCAGATGCCCCGGAGGAGGGGGAATCCCCGGCGGAGTCCCTGGAGGAGGGGGAAGCCCCGGTGGAGGCCCCGGAGGAGGGGGAAGCTCCGGCGGAGGCCCCGGAGGTGGGGGAAACCCGCTGAGTTTTTAGGGGGAGGGGAAAGCCCCGGCGGAGTCCCTGCGCGGAGGGGGAAGCCCCGTCGAGGTTTCCGAAAGAATGGGAAGCCCCGGCGGAGTCCCTGGCGAAGGGGGATGCCCCGCCGAGTTCCCCGGAGGTGGAGGAAGCCCCGGTGGAGGCCCTGGGGAGGGGGAAGCCCCGCCGAGTTCCCCGGAGGAGAGGGAAGGCGAGGCGGAGTTCTTGGAGGAGAGGGAAGCCACGGTGGAGGCCACGGAGGTGGTGGAAGCCCAGCCGAGTTCCCCGGAGGAGGGGGAGGCCCCTGAGTTCCCTGGAGAAGGGGGAAGACCCGGCGGAGGCCCCGGAGGAGTGGGAAGGCCCGGAGGAGAGGGAAGCCAGGGCGGAGTCCCTGGAGGAGTGGGAAGCTCCGCCGAACTCCCCGGTGGAGAGGAAAGCCCCGGCGGAGGCCCCGGAGGAGGGGGAAGACCCGGCGGAGTCCCTGTAGCGGGGGAAAAATCCGCCGAGTTCCCCGGAGGAGGGGGAAGCCCCGGTAGAGTCCCTGGTGGGGGGGGGGCCCCGGCGGAGGCTCCGGAGGTGGTGGAAGCCCCACCGTGTTTCCCGGAGGAGGGGGAAGCCCCGGTGGAGGCCCCAGAGGTGGGGGCAGCCCCGCCGAGTTCCCCGGAGGAGGGGGAAGCCCCGGCGAAAGCCCCGGAGGAGAGGGAATCCCCGGCGGAGTCCTTGGAGGACGAGGAAGCCCTGGCGGAGGCCCCGGAGGTGGGGGCAGCCCCGCCGAGTTCCCCGGAGGAGAGGAAAGCCCCGGCGGTGGCCCCGGAGGAGGGGGAAGTCCCTGAGTTCCCCGGAGAAGGGGGAAGCCCCGGCGGGGGCCCCGGAGGAGTGGGAAGCCCTGGAAAAGTGGGAAGCCAGGGCGGTGACCCTGGAGGTGGGGGAAGCCCCAGTAGAGTCCTCGGAGGAGGACGAAGCCCCGGCGGAGGCCGCTGAGTAGGGTAAAGCCCCGGTGAAGACCCTGGTGGAGGGGAAGCCCCGGCGGAGGGGGAAGCTAGGGCGGAGTCCCTGGAGAAGGGGGAATCCCCGCCGAGTTTCCCGGAGGCGTGGGAAGCCCCGCCGAGATTCCCGGAGGAGGGGGAAGCCCCGCCGGAGGCCCCGGAGGAGTGTGAAGCCCCGCCGAGTTCCCCGAAAGAGAGGAAAGCCCCGGCGGAGGCCCCGGAGGAGGGGGAAGTCCTGGTAGAGTCCCTGGTGGAGGGGGAAGCCCCGGCGGAGGCCCTGGTAGAGGGGGAAGCCCCGCCGAGTTTCCCGGAGGCGTGGAAAGCCACGCCGAGTTTCCCGGAGGAGGGGAAAGCCCCGGTAGAGTCCCTGGAGGGGGGAAAAACCCCGTCGAGTTCCCCGGAGGAGGGAGAAGCCCCGCCGAGTTTCCCGAAGGAGGAAAAATCCCCGGCGGAGTCCCTGGATGAGGGGGAAGCCCCGGCGGCAGCCCCGGAGGAGGGGGAAGCCCCGGTGGAGGCCCCGGAGCGGGGGGAAGCCCCGACAAGTTTCCCGGAGGAGGGGGAAGCCACGGCGGTGGCCCCGGAGGAGGGGGAAGCCCCGGTGGAGTCCCTGGAGGAGGGGGAAACCCCGTCGAGTTTCCCGGAGGAGGGAGAAGCCCCGCCGAATTCCCCGTAGGAGGAGGAAGCCCCGCCGAATTCCCTGGAGGAGAAGGAAACCCCGCCTTGTTCCCCCGGCGGAGTCCCTGGAGGTGGGGGAAGCCCCTGAGTTCCCCGGAGGAGGGGGAAGCCCCGGCGAAAGCCCCGGAGGAGTGGGAATCCCCGGCGGAGTCCCTGGAGGAAGAGGAAGCCCTGGCGGAGGCCCCGGAGGTGGGGGCAGCCCCGCCGAGTTCCCCGGAGGAGAGGAAAGACCCGGCGGTGGCCCCGGAGGAGGGGGAAGTCCCTGAGTTCCCCGGAGAAGGGGGAAGCCCCGGCGGGGGCCCCGGAGGAGTGGGAAGCCCTGGAAAAGTGGGAAGCCAGGGCGGTGACCCTGGAGGTGGGGGAAGCCCCAGTAGAGTCCTCGGAGGAGGGGGAAGCCCCGGCGGAGGGGGAAGCTAGGGCGGAGTCCCTGGAGGAGGGGGAATCCCCGCCGAGTTTCCCGGAGGCGTGGGAAGCCCCGCCGAGATTCCCGGAGGAGGGGGAAGCCCCGGCGGAGGCCCCGGAGGAGTGTGAAGCCCCGCCGAGTTCCCCGAAAGAGAGGAAAGCCCCGGCGGAGGCCCCGGAGGAGGGGGAAGTCCTGGTAGAGTCCCTGGTGGAGGGGGAAGCCCCGGCGGAGGCCCTGGTAGAGGGGGAAGCCCCGCCGAGTTTCCCGGAGGCGTGGAAAGCCACGCCGAGTTTCCCGGAGGAGGGGAAAGCCCCGGTAGAGTCCCTGGAGGGGGGGAAAACCCCGTCGAGTTCCCCGGAGGAGGGAGAAGCCCCGCCGAGTTTCCCGAAGGAGGAAAAATCCCCGGCGGAGTCCCTGGAGGAGGGGAAGCCCCGGCGGAGTCCCTGGAGGAGGGGGAAGCCCCGCCAAATTTCCTGGGGGCGGGGGAAGCCCTTCCGAGTTTCCCGGAGGAGAGGGAATCCCCGGCGAAGTCCCTGGAAGAGGTGGAAGCCCCGGCTGAGGCCCCGGAGGAATGGGAAGCCCCGGCGGAGGCCCCGGAGGTGGGGGAAGCCCCGCTGAGTTTTCGGAGGAGGGGGAAGCCCCGGTAGAGTCCCTGGTAGAGGGGAAAGCCCCGGCGGAGGCCCTGCCGAGTTTCTTGGAGGCGTGGGAAGCCCCGCACAGTTGTCCGGAGGAGATTGAAGCCCCGGAAGAGTCCCTGGAGGAGTAGGAAGCCACGGTGGAGGCCCCGGAGGAGAGGGAAGCCCCGGCGGAGGCCCCGGAGGAGGGGGAAGCATTGCCGAGTTTCCCGGAAGAGAGGGGAAGCCCCGGTAGAGTCCCTGATAGAGGGGAAAGCCCCGGCGGAGTTTCCGGAGGAGAGGGAAGCCCCAGTAGAGGCCCCGGAGGAGAAGGAAGCCCCGCCGAGTTCCCTGGAGGAGGGAGAAGCCCCGGCAGCTGCCCCGGAGGAGGGGGAAGCCCCGGTGGAGTCCCTGGAGGAGGGGGAAACCCCGTCGAGTTTCCCGGAGGAGGGAGAAGCCCCGCCGAATTCCCCGTAGGAGGAGGAAGCCCCGCCGAGTTTCCCGGAGGAGAAGGAATTCCCGGCGGAGTCCCTGGAGGAGGAGGAAGCCCCGGCGGAGGCCACGGAGGAGTGGGAAGCCCCGCCGAGTTCCCCAGAGGAAAGGGATGCCCCGCCGAGTTTCCCGGAGGAGGGGGTAGCCCCACAGGGTTTCCCGGAGGAGGAGGAAGCCCCGCCGAGTGTCCCTGGAGGAGGGGGAATCCCCGGCGGAGGCCCCGGTGGTGGGGGAAGCCCCGACGAGTTACCCGGAGGATGGGGAAGCCCCGGCGGAGGCCCCGGTGGAGGGGGATATCCGGCGGAGGCCCCGGAGGAGTGGGAAGCACCTCCGTTTTTCCCGGAGGTGGGAGAATCCCCGGCAGATGCCCCGGAGGAGGGGGAATCCCCGGCGGAGTCCCTGGAGGAGGGGGAAGCCCCGGTGGAGTTCCCGGAGGAGGGGGAAGCCCTGGCGGAGGCCCCGGAGGTGGGGGAAACCCGCTGAGTTTTTAGGGGGAGGGGAAAGCCCCGGCGGAGTCCCAGGCGGAGGGGGAAGCCCCGTCGAGGTTTCCGGAAGAATGGGAAGCCCCGGCGGAGGCCCCTGAAGAGGGGGAAGCCCCGCCGAGCTTCCGGGAGGAGGTCCAAGCCCCGGCGGTGGCCCCGGAGGAGGGCGAAGCCCCGGCGGAGTCCCTGGCGAAGGGGGATGCCCCGCCGAGTTCCCCGGAGGTGGAGGAAGCCCCGGTGTTGGCCCTGGGGAGGGGGAAGCCCCGCCGAGTTCCCCGGAGGAGAGGGAAGGCGAGGCGGAGTTCTTGGAGGAGAGGGAAGCCACGGTGGAGGCCACGGAGGTGGTGGAAGCCCAGCCGAGTTCCCCGGAGGAGGGGGAAGCCCCTGAGTTCCTCGGAGAAGGGGGAAGCCCCGGCGGGGGCCCCGGAGGAGTGGGAAGCCCTGGAAAAGTGGGAAGCCAGGGCGGTGATCCTGGAGGTGGGGGAAGCCCCAGTAGAGTCCTCGGAGGAGGGGGAAGCCCCGGCGGAGGCCGCTGAGTAGGGTAAAGCCCCGGTGAAGACCCGGCGGAGGCCCCGGAGGAGTGGGAAGGCCCGGAGGAGAGGGAAGCCAGGGCGGAGTCCCTGGAGGAGTGGGAAGCCCCGCCGAACTCCCCGGAGAAGAGGAAAGCCCCGGCGGAGGCCCCGGAGTAGGGGGAAGACCCGGCGGAGTCCCTGTAGGAGGGGAAAAATCCGCCGAGTTCCCCGGAGGAGGGGGAAGCCCCGGTAGAGTCCCTGGTGGGGGGAGGGGGCCCCGGCGGAGGCTCCGGAGGTGGTGGAAGCCCCACCGTGTTTCCCGGAGGAGGGGGAAGCCCCGGCGGAGGCCCCGGAAGTGGGGGAAGCCCTGCCGAGTTGTCTGGAGGAGGGGGAAGCCCCGGCGAAAGCCCCGAAGGAGTGGGAATCCCCGGTGGAGTCCCTGGAGGAAGAGGACGCCCTGGCGGAGGCCCCGGAGGTGGGGGCAGCCCCGCCGAGTTCCCCGGAGGAGAGGAAAGCCCCGGCGGTGGCCCCGGAGGAGGGGGAAGTCCCTGAGTTCCCCGGAGAAGGGGGAAGCCCCGGCGGGGGCCCCGGAGGAGTGGGAAGCCCTGGGAAAGTGGGAAGCCAGGGCGGTGACCCTGGAGGTGGGGGAAGCCCCAGTAGAGTCCTCGGAGGAGGGGGAAGCCCCGGCGGAGGCCGCTGAGTAGGGTAAAGCCCCGGTGAAGACCCTGGTGGAGGGGAAGCCCCGGCGGAGGGGGAAGCTAGGGCGGAGTCCCTGGAGGAGGGGGAATCCCCGCCGAGTTTCCCGGAGGCGTGGGAAGCCCCGCCGAGATTCCCGGAGGAGGGGAAAGCCCCGGCGGAGGCCCCGGAGGAGTGTGAAGCCCCGCCGAGTTCCCCGAAAGAGAGGAAAGCCCCGGCGGAGGCCCCGGAGGAGGGGGAAGTCCTGGTAGAGTCCCTGGTGGAGGTGGAAGCCCCGGCGGAGGCCCTGGTAGAGGGGGAAGCCCCGCCGAGTTTCCCGGAGGCGTGGAAAGCCACGCCGGGTTTCCCGGAGGAGGGGAAAGCCCCGGTAGAGTCCCTGGAGATGGGGAAAACCCCGTCGAGTTCCCCGGAGGAGGGAGAAGCCCCGCCAAATTCCCCGTAGGAGGGGGAAACCCCGCCGAGTTTCCCGAAGGAGGAAGAATCCCCGGCGGAGTCCCTGGAGGAGGGGGAAGCCCCGGCGAAAGCCCCGAAGGAGTGGGAATCCCCGGCGGAGTCCCTGGAGGAAGAGGACGCCCAGGCGGAGGCCCCGGAGGTGGGGGCAGCCCCGCCGAGTTCCCCGGAGGAGAGGAAAGCCCCGGCGGTGGCCCCGGAGGAGGGGGAAGTCCCTGAGTTCCCCGGAGAAGGGGGAAGCCCCGGCGGGGGCCCCGGAGGAGTGGGAAGCCCTGGAAAAGTGGGAAGCCAGGGCGGTGACCCTGGAGGTGGGGGAAGCCCCAGTAGAGTCCTCGGAGGAGGGGGAAGCCCCGGCAGAGGCCGCTGAGTAGGGTAAAGCCCCGGTGAAGACCCTGGTGGAGGGGAAGCCCCGGCGGAGGGGGAAGCTAGGGCGGAGTCCCTGGAGGAGGGGGAAGCCCCGGCGGAGGCCGCTGAGTAGGGTAAAGCCCCGGTGAAGACCCGGCGGAGGCCCCGGAGGAGTGGGAAGGCCCGGAGGAGAGGGAAGCCAGGGCGGAGTCCCTGGAGGAGTGGGAAGCCCCGCCGAACTCCCCGGAGGAGAGGAAAGCCCCGGCGGAGGCCCCGGAGGAGGGGGAAGACCCGGCGGAGTCCCTGTAGGAGGGGAAAAATCCGCCGAGTTCCCCGGAGGAGGGGGAAGCCCCGGTAGAGTCCCTGGTGGGGGGAGGGGGCCCCGGCGGAGGCTCCGGAGGTGGTGGAAGCCCCACCGTGTTTCCCGGAGGAGGGGGAAGCCCCGGCGGAGGCCCCGGAAGTGGGGGAAGCCCTGCCGAGTTGTCTGGAGGAGGGGGAAGCCCCGGCGAAAGCCCCGAAGGAGTGGGAATCCCCGGCGGAGTCCCTGGAGGAAGAGGACGCCCTGGCGGAGGCCCCGGAGGTGGGGGCAGCCCCACCGAGTTCCCCGGAGGAGAGGAAAGCCCCGGCGGTGGCCCCGGAGGAGGGGGAAGTCCCTGAGTTCCCCGGAGAAGGGGGAAGCCCCGGCGGGGGCCCCGGAGGAGTGGGAAGCCCTGGAAAAGTGGGAAGCCAGGGCGGTGACCCTGGAGGTGGGGGAAGCCCCAGTAGAGTCCTCGGAGGAGGGGGAAGCCCCGGCGGAGGCCGCTGAGTAGGGTAAAGCCCCGGTGAAGACCCTGGTGGAGGGGAAGCCCCGGCGGAGGGGGAAGCTAGGGCGGAGTCCCTGGAGGAGGGGGAATCCCCGCCGAGTTTCCCGGAGGCGAGGGAAGCCCCGCCGAGATTCCCGGAGGAGGGGAAAGCCCCGGCGGAGGCCCCGGAGGAGTGTGAAGCCCCGCCGAGTTCCCTGAAAGAGAGGAAAGCCCCGGCGGAGGCCCCGGAGGAGGGGGAAGTCCTGGTAGAGTCCCTGGTGGAGGGGGAAGCCCCGGCGGAGGCCCTGGTAGAGGGGGAAGCCCCGCCGAGTTTCCCGGAGGCGTGGAAAGCCACGCCGGGTTTCCCGGAGGAGGGGAAAGCCCCGGTAGAGTCCCTGGAGATGGGGAAAACCCCGTCGAGTTCCCCGGAGGAGGGAGAAGCCCCGCCAAATTCCCCGTAGGAGGGGGAAGCCCCGCCGAGTTTCCCGGAGGAGGAAGAATCCCCGGCGGAGTCCCTGGAGGAGGGGGAAGCCCCGGCGGCAGCCCCGGAGGAAAGGGAAGCCCCGGCGGAGGCTCCGGAGGTGGGGGAAGCCCCGCTGAGTTTTTCGGGGGAGGGGGAAGCCCCGGCGGAGTCCCTGGCGGAGGGGAAAGCCACCGAGTTTCCCGGAGGAGGGGGAAGCCCCGGCGGAGGCCTGAAGGAGGGGAATGCCCCGGCGAGTTCCCCGGAGGAGGAGGAGGCCCCGGCGGAGTCCCTGGTGGAGGGGGAAGCCCCGCCGAGCTTCCCGAAGGAGGTGCAAGCCCCGGTGGAGGCCCCGGAGGAGAGGAAAGCCCCGGCAGATGCCCCGGTGGAGGAGGAAGCCCCGGCGGAGGCTCCGGAGGTGGGGGAAGCCCCGCTGAGTTTTTCGGGGGAGGGGGAAGCCCCGGCGGAGTCCCTGGCGGAGGGGGAAGCCACGGTGGAGGCCACGGAGGTGGTGGAAGCCCAGCCGAGTTCCCCGGAGGAGGGGAAGCCCCTGAGTTCCCCGGAGGAGAGAAAAGACCCGGCGGAGGCCCCGGGAAGCCCCGGCGGGGGCCCCGGAGGAGTGGGAAGCCCTGGAAAAGTGGGAAGCCAGGGCGGTGATCCTGGAGGTGGGGGAAGCCCCAGTAGAGTCCTCGGAGGAGGGGGAAGCCCCGGCGGAGGCCGCTGAGTAGGGTAAAGCCCCGGTGAAGACCCGGCGGAGGCCCCGGAGGAGTGGGAAGGCCCGGAGGAGAGGGAAGCCAGGGCGGAGTCCCTGGAGGAGTGGGAAGCCCCGCCGAACTCCCCGGAGGAGAGGAAAGCCCCGGCGGAGGCCCCGGAGGAGGGGGAAGACCCGGCGGAGTCCCTGTAGGAGGGAAAAAATCCTCCGAGTTCCCCGGAGGAGGGGGAAGCCCCGGTAGAGTCCCTGGTGGGGGGGGGGGGGGGCCCCGGCGGAGGCTCCGGAGGTGGTGGAAGCCCCACCGTGTTTCCCGGAGGAGGGGGAAGCCCCGGCGGAGGCCCCGGAGGTGGGGGAAGCCCCGGCGAAAGCCCCGGAGGAGTGGGAATAACCGGCGGAGTCCCTGGAGGAAGAGGAAGCCCTGGCGGAGGCCTCGGAGGTAGGGGTAGCCCCGCCGTGTTTCCCGGAGGAGGGGAAAGCCCCGGCGGAGGCCCCGGAGGAGTGTGAAGCCCCGCCGAGTTCCCCGGAGGAGACGAAAGCCCCGGCGGTGGCCCCGGAGGAGGGGGAAGTCCCTGAGTTCCCCGGAGAAGGGGAAAGCCCCGGCGGGGGCCCCGGAGGAGTGGGAATCCTTGGAAGAGTGGGAAGCCAGGGTGGAGTCCCTGGAGAAGAAGGAAGCCCCGGTAGAGTCCTCGGAGGAGGGGGAAGCCCCGGCGGAGGCCGCGGAGTAGGGTAAAGCCCCGGCGGAGGCCCTGGAGGAGGGGGCAGTCCTGGCGGAGGCCCTGGTGGTGGGGGAAGCCCCGCCGAGTTTCCCGGAGGCGTGGAAAGCCACGCCGAGTTTCCCGGATGAGGGGGAATCCCCGGTAGAGTCCCTGAAAGAGGAGGAAGCCCCGGCGGAGGCCCCGGAGGAGGGGGATCTCCGGCTGAGGCCCCTGAGGAGTGGGAAGCCTTGCCGAGTTCCCCGGAGGAGGTAGAAGCCCCGGCAGATGCCCCGGTGGTGGGGGAAGCCCCGGTGGAGTCCAAGGAGGAGGGGAAAACCCCGTCGAGTTCCTCTATGTAAGCGGAAACCCCGATAGAGTCCCCGGATGAGGGGGAAGCCCCGGCGGAGGCCGCGAAGGAGGGTTAAGCCCCGGTGGAGGCTCTGGAGGGGGGGGAAGCCCAGGCGGAGGCCCCGATGGAGGGGGAAGCCCCGCCGAGTTTCCCGGGGGAGAGGGAAGACCAGCCGAGTTCCCCGGAGGAGGGGGAACCCCTTGAGTTCCCCGGAGATGGGGGAAGCCCAGGCGGAGGCCCCGGAGGAGTGAGAAGGCCCGGAGGTGGGGGAAGCCAGGGCGGAGTCCCTGGAGGAGTGGGAAGCTCCGCCGAGTTCCCCGGAGGATAGGAAAGCCCCGGCGGAGGCCCCGGAGGAGGGGGAAGTCCAAGCGGAGTCCCTGGAGGAGGGGAAAAACCCGCCGAGTTCTCCGGAGGAGTGGGAAGCCCCGGCGGATGCCCCGGAGGAGGGGGAAGCCCCGTAAGTTCCCCGGAAAAGGGGAAAGCCCCGCTGAGTTTCACGGAAGAGAGGGATGCCCCGGCGGAGGCCCCGGAGAAGGGAAATGCCCCGTAAGTTCCCCGGAGAAGGGGGAAGCCCCGCCGAGTTTCACGGAAGAGAGGGATGCCCCGGCGGAGGCCCCGGAGGAGTGGGAAGCCCTGGAGGAGGGGGATGCCAGGGCGGAGTCCCTGGAGGAGGAAGAAGCCCCGGCGGAGGCCCCTGAAGAGGGGAAAGCCCCGCCGAGCTTCCCGGAGGAGGTGGAAGCCCCGGCGGAGGCCCCGGAGGAGTAAGAAGCCCCGGCGGAGTCCCTGGAGGAGGGGGTAGCCCCGACAAATTTCCCGGGGGCGGGGGAAGCCCTTCCGAGTTTCCCGGGGGATGGGGAATCCCCGGCGGAGTCCCTGGAGCAAAAGGAAGCCCCGGCGGAGGTCCCGGAGGAGGGGGAAGCCCCGGTGGAGGCCCCGGAGCGGGGGGAAGCCCCGACAAGTTTCCCGGAGGAGGGGGAAGCCACGGCGGTGGCCCCGGAGGAGGGGGAAGCCCCGGCGGAGGCCCCGAAGGTGGGGGAAGCCCCAGCGGTGGCCCCGGAGGAGGGGGAAGCCCCGGCGGAGGCCCCGGAGGAGAGGAAAGCCATGCCGAGTTTCCCGGTGGAGGGGGAATCCCTGGCGGAGTCCCTGGAGGAGAAGGAAGCCCCGGCGGAGGCCCGAGAGGAGTGGGAAGCCCCGGAGGAGGGGAAAGCCAGGGCGGAGTCCCGTGAGGAGGAAGAAGCCCCGGCGGAGGCCCCGGAGGTGGAGGAAGCCCCGGTGGAGGCCCTGGAGAAGGGGGAAACCCCGTCGAGTTCCCTGGAGGAGGGAGAAGCCTCGCCGAATTCCCCGGAGGAGGGGGAAGCCCCGGCGGAGGCCTTGGAGGACGGGGATGCCCCGGCGGAGGCCCCCGAGGAGGGGGAAGCCCCGGCGGAGGCCCCGGAGATGGGGGAAGCCCCGCCGAGCTTCCAGGAGGAGAGGGAAGCCCCGGCGGAGGCCCCGGAGGAGGGGGAAGCCCCGCTGAGTTCCCCTGGCAGAGTCTCTGGAGGAGGGGGAAGCCCTGGCGGAACCCCGCCAAATTCCCCGGGGGAGGGGGAAGCCCCGCCGAGTTCTTCGGAGGTGGGGGAAGCCCCTGAGTTCCCCAGGAAAGGGCGTAGGTCCCAGAGGAGGGGGAAGCCCCGGCGGAGTCCCTGGAGGAGGGGGGAAGCCGCAGAGTTTTTCGGAGGAGGGGAAAGCCCCGCCGAGTTCCCCGGAGAAGGGGGTAGCCCCGCCAAATTCCCCGGAGGAGGGGGAAGCCCCGGCGGAGTCCCTGGAGAAGGAGGAAGCCTGGCCGAATTTCCTGGAGTATGGGAAAGCCCCGCTGACTTTCCCGGAGGAGGGGAAAGCCCCGGTAGAGTCCTCGGAGGAGGGGGAAGCCCCGGCGGAGGCCGCGGAGGAGAGTTAACCCCCGGTGGAGACCCTGGAGGAGGGGGAACTCCATGCGGAGGGGGAAGCTAGGGCGGAGTCCCTGGAAGAGAATGAAGCCCCGCCGAGTTTCCCGGAGGAGAGGGAAGCCCCAGCGGAGGCCCCGGAGGAGTGGGAAGCCCCGCCGAGTTCCCCGGAGGAGAGGAAAGACCCGGCGGAGGCCCCGGCGGAGGGGGAAGTCCCAGTAGAGTCCCAGGTGAAGGGGGAAGCCCCGGCGGAGGCCCTGGTGGTGGGGGAAGCCCCGCCGAGTTTTTCGGAGGCGTGGGAAGCCCCGCCGAGTTTCCCGGAGGAGGAGGGAGCCCCGGCGGAGGCCCCAGAGGAAGGGGATCTCCGGCGGAGGCCCCGGAGGAGTGGGAAGCCCCGCCGAGTTTCCCGTAGTAGGGGGTAGCCCCGCCGAGTTTTCCGGGGGAGGGGGAATCCCCGGCTGAATCCCTGGAGGAGGAAGCCCCGGCGGAGGCTCCGGAGGTGAGGGCAGCCCCGACGAGTTTCCCGGAGGAGGGGGAAGCCCCAACGGTGGCCCCGGAGGATGGAAAAGCCCCGGCGGAGGCCCCCGAGGAGGGGGAAGCCCCGGCGGAGGTCCCGGAGGAGGGGGAAGCCCCGCCGAGTTTCCCGGAAGAGGGGGAAGCCGCGGGGGAGGCCCCGAAGGTGGGGGAAGCCTCGGCGGTGGCCCCGGAGGAGTAAGAAGCCCCGGCTGAGGCCCCGGAGGAGGGGAAAGCCCCGGCGGAGGCCCCGGTGGTGGGGGAAGCCCTGCCGAGTTTCCCGGAGGCGTGGGAAGACCCGCCGAGTTTCCTGGAGGAGGGAAAAGCCCCGGTAGAGTTCCTGGAGGAGACGGAAGCCCCGGCGGAGGCCCCAGAGGAGTGGGAAGCCCCGCCGAGTTCCCCGAAGGAGGGGAAAGCCCCTGAGTTCCCCGGAGAAGGGGGTAGCCCCGACGGGGGCCCCGGAGAAGCGGGAAGCCCCGGAGGAGTGGGAAGCCAGGGCGGAGTCCCTGGAGGAGGAGGAAGCCCCGGTAGAGTCCTCGGAGGAGGGGGAAGCCCCGGCGGAGGCCGCGGAGGAGGGTTAGGCCCCGGTTGAGACCCTTGAGGAGGGGGAAGCCCATGCGGAGGGGGAAGCTAGGGCGGAGTCCCTGGAGGAGGGGGAAGCCCCGCCGAGTTTCCCGGAGACGTGGGAAGCCCCGCCGAGTTTCCCGGAGGAGGGGGATGCCCCGGCGAGTTCCCCGGAGAAGGGGAAAGCCCAGGCAGAGTCCCTGGTGGTGTGGGTAAGCCCCGGCGGAGGCCCCGGAGTTGGGGGAAGCCCCGCCGAGTTTTCCGGAAGAGGGGAAAGCCCCGGCGGAGGCCCCTGAAGAGGGGGAAGCCCCGCCGAGCTTCCCGGAGGAGGTGGAAGCCCCGGCGGAGGCCCCGGAGGAGGGAGAAGCCCCGGGGAGTCCCTGGACCCAAGTAGCACAAAAATGTTCTGCGAACGTGAATTCGTTCGTTCGGTGGAGGTCGAAAAGCTATCGTGGGATAACTTACGTTCAACGTTCGGTTAGGACCTAGTCGAAAAATTGGTGAACGTATACTCAAACGTTCAGTGGAGATCGAAAAGCTAACGGGAGATAACTTACGTTCAACGTTCGGGCAGAACGTTTTCGAATGTTTGGCAAACGTAAACTCAAACGTTCAGTGGAGGTCGAAAAGCTAACGGGGGATAACTTGCGTTCAACGTTTAGGCTTAAACTCAACGAACGGTCAGCGGACGTGAGTATGACTTTAAAAGAATACGTGCACCCCACGTCCGCAAGACGTTAATCGAACGTCCGGACAGCATACGGTGAAATTAAAAGTAGTGACGTCATTTTCGAATTTCTGGCATCCTTGCACTGGTCAGCCCGACCCCCAGCTACCCGGCATTTGCAGATGCGATCACATTGACTCTGCGCACGGCTATCCTGCAAATATCAGAAATAATTAATTTTGGGTTACGATGGTCCTCGAACTCGGTTTTGGCAGGTCCTCAGCTCCTAAGGCGACAATGTTACCACGCGGCTGCTAGCGGCAAAATTTTAATCTATATGTTTTGTTTGTCGTGATTGTTCATATGCAAGTACCATTTAGAACAGTGAAGATAGCCATATATTATGTCGTTTTTTATCCAGCTATATAGATTCATATGTTTTATAAGTTAAATTCGTGCTAAACGTCTCGCATCGACATAATAAGTAATAAAATATAAGTAAGTAATTTTGAACGTTGCAGAAGTTTCAACACGTTCAACACGTTCGTAGGACGTCGTGCGAACGTGTTGAAAGTTTTTGTGCTACCTGGGGAGGAGAAGGAAGCCACGCCAAATTCCCCGGGGGCGGGGGAAGCCCTTCCGAGTTTCCCGGAGGAGGGGGAATCCCCGGCGGAGTCCCTGGAGGAGGGGAAAGCCCCGGCGGAGGCCCCGGAGGTGGGGGAAGCCCCGCTGAGTTTTTCGTGGGAGGGGGAAGCCCCGGCGGAGTCCCTGGCGGAGGGAAAGGCCCCTGAGTTCCCCGGAGGAGGGGAAAGCCCCAGTGGATGCCCCGGTGGAGGGGGAAGCCCCACTGAGTTCCTCGGGAAAGGGGGAAGCCCCGGCGGAGTCCCTGGCGGAAAGGGATGCCCGTCGAGTTCCCCGGAGGTGGGGGAAGCCCCGGCGGAGGCCCCGGAGGTGGGGGAAGCCCAGCCGAGTTCCCCGGAGGAGGGGCAAGCCCCTGAGTTCCCCGGAGAAGGAAGAAGCCCCGCCGGGGGCACCGGAGGAGTGGGAAGCCCCGGAGGAGTAGGAATCCCCGGCGGAGGCCGCGAAAGAGGGTTAAGCCCCGGTGGAGTTCCTGGAGGAGGGGGAAGCCCCGGCGGAGGCCCCGGAGGAGGAAAAGCCCCGCCGAGTTTCCCGGGGGAGAGGGAAGCCCAGCCGAGTTCCCCGGATTAGAGGGAAGCCCCTGAGTTTCCCGGAGGAGTGGGAAGCCCCGCCGAGTTTCCCGGAGGAGGGGGACGCCCCGGCGGAGGCCCCGGAGGAGTGGGAAGCCCCGCCGAGTTCCCCGGAGGAGAGGAAAGCCCCGGCGGAGGCCCCGGAGGAGGGGGAAGTCACGGTAGAGTCCCTGGTGGAGGGGGAAGCCCCGGCGGAGGCCCCGGTGGTGGGGGAAGCCCCGCCGAGTTTCCCGGAGGCGTGGGAAGCCCCGCCGAGTTTCCCGGAGGAGGGGGAAGCCCCGGTAGAGTCCCTGGAGGAGGAAGAAGCCCCGGCGGAGGCCCCGGAAGAGGGGGAAGTCCCGGTAGAGTCCCTGGTGGAGGGGGAAGCCCCGGCGGAGGCCCTGGTGGTGTGGGAAGCCCCGCCGAGTTTCCCGGAGGAGGAGGGAGCCCCGGCGGAGGCCCCGGAGGATGGGGAAGCCCCGGCGGAGGCCCCCGAAGAGGGGAACCCCGGCGGAGGCCCCGGTGAAGATGGAAGCCCCGGCGGAGTCCCTGGAGGAGTGGGAAACCCCGCCGAGTTCCCCTATGCAGAGGGAAGCCCCGGTAAAGTCCCTGGTGGTGTGGAAAGCCCCGGCGGGGGCCCCGGAGGTTGGGGAAGCCCCGCTGGGTTTCCTGGAGGAGGGGGAAGCCCCGGCGGAGGCCCCGAAGGTGGGGGAAGCCCCGGCGGTGGCCCCGGAGGAGGGGGAAGCCCTGGCGGAGGCCCCGGGGGAGAGGAAAGCCCCGCTGAGTTCCTCGGGGGAGGGGGAATCCCCGGCGGATGCCCCGGAAGAGAGGGAAGGCCCGTCAAAATTCCCTGAGGAGGGGGAAGCCCCACCAAGTTTCCCGGAGGAGGGAAAATCCCCGGCGGAGGCCCCGGAGGAGAGGGAAGCCTCGCCGAGTTCCCCGGGGGAGGGGAAATTCCCGGCGGAGTCCCTGGAGGAGGACGAAGCCCCGGCAGAGACCCCTGAGGAGGGGGAAGCCCCGGCGGAGGCCCCGGAGGATTGGGAAACCCCGCCGAGTTTCCCGGGGAAGGGGGAAGCCCCGGCGGAGTCCCTAGCGGAGGGGGAAGCCTTTGAGTTCCACTATGGAGGGGGGAGCCCCGGTAGAGTCCCTGGTGGTGTGGGAAGCCCCGGCGGATGCCCCGGAGGAGGGGGAAGCCCCAGGGGAGTCCCTGGAGAAGGGGGAAACCCCGGCGGAAACCCTGGAGGAGGGCGAAACCCCGCCGAGTTCCCTAATGGAGGGGGAAGCCCCGGTAGAGTCCCCTGTGAAGTGGGAAGCCCCGGCGGAGGCCCCGGAGGTTGGGGAAGCCCCGCCGAGTCTCCCGGAGGAGGGGGAAGCCCCGGCGGTGGCCCCGAAGGTGGGGGTTGCCCCGCCGAGTTTCCCGGAGGAGGTGGAAGCCCCGGCGGAGTCCCCGGAGGAGGAAGAAGCCCCGGCGGTGGCCTTGGAGGAGGGGGAAGCCCCAGCGGAGGCCCCGGAGGAGAGGAAAGCCCCGGCGAGGGCCTCGGAGGTAGGGGTAGCCCCGCCGTGTTTCCCGGAGGAGGGGGAAGCCCTGGCGGATTTCCCGGAGGAGGGGGTAACCCCGCTGAGTTCCCCGGAGGAGGGGGAAGCCCCGCCGAATTCCCCGGAGGATGGGGAAGCCCCGCCGAGTTTCCCGGAGGAGGGGGAATCCCCGGCGGAGTCTCTGGAGGAGGAGGAAGCCCTGGCGGAGGCCCTAGTGGAGGGGGAAGCCCCGGTGGAGGCCCCGAAGGAGGGGGAAGCCCCGGCGTAGGCCCCGGAGGAGTGGGAAGCCCCGCCGAGTTTCCCGGAAAAGGGGGAAGGCCCGGCGGAGTCCCTGGTGGAGGGGGAAGCCTCGGCGGAGGCCCCGGAGGTGGGGGAAGCCCCGCCGAGTTTCCTGAAAGAGGGGGAAGCCCTGGCGGTGCCCCTGAAGAGGGGCACCAAGCCAAGCTTCCCGGAGGAGGTGGAAGCCCCGGAGGAGGCCCCGGAGGAGTGAGAAGCCCCGGCGGAGTCCCTGGAGGAGGGGAAAGCCCCGGCGGAGGCCCCGGAGGTGGGGGAAGCCCCGCTGAGTTTTTCGTGGGAGGGGGAAGCCCCGGTGGAGTCCCTGGCGGAGGGAGAAGCCCCTGAGTTCCCCGGAGGAGGGGAAAGCCCCAGTGGATGCCCCGGTGGAGGGGGAAGCCCCACTGAGTTCCTCGGGAAAGGGGGAAGCCCCGGCGGAGTCCCTGGCGGAAAGGGATGCCCGTCGAGTTCCCCGGAGGTGGGGGAAGCCCCGGTTGAGGCCCTGGAGGAGGGGAAAGCCCCGCCGAGATCCCCGGAGGAGGGGGAAGGCGAGGCGGTGTCCCCGGAGGTGGGGGAAGCCCCGGCGGAGGCCCCGGAGGTGGGGGAAGCCCAGCCGAGTTCCCCGGACGAGGGGCATGCCCCTGAGTTCCCCGGAGAAGGGGGAAGCCCCGTCGGGGGCCCCGGAGGAGTGGGAAGCCCCGGAGGAGTGGGAATCCCCGGCGAAGGCCGCTAAAGAGGGTTAAGCCCCGGTGGAGTTCCTGGAGGAGGGGGAAGCCCCGGCGGAGGCCCCGGAGGAGGAAAAGCCCCGCCGAGTTTCCCGGGGGAGAGGGAAGCCCAGCCGAGTTCCCCGGATTAGGGGGAAGCCCCTGAGTTTCCCGGAGGCATGGGAAGCCCCGCCGAGTTTCCCGGAGGAGGGGGACGCCCCGGCGGAGGCCCCGGAGGAGTGGGAAGCCCCGCCGAGTTCCCCGGAGGAGAGGAAAGCCCCGGCGGAGGCCCCGGAGGAGGGGGAAGTCACGGTAGAGTCCCTGGTGGAGCGGGAAGCCCCGGCGGAGGCCCTGGTGGTGGGGGAAGCCCCGCCGAGTTTCCCGGAGGAGGAGGGAGCCCCGGCGGAGGCCCCAGAGGATGGGGATCTCCGGCGGAAGCCCCGGAGGAGTGGGAAGCCCCGCCGAGTTTCCCGTAGGAGGAGGAAGCCCCGCCGAGTTTCCCGGTGGAGGGGGAATCCCCGGCTGAATCCCTGGAGGAGGAGGAAGCCCCGGCGGAGGCCCCGGTGGTGGCGGATGCCCCGACGAGTTTCCCGGAGGAGGGGGAAGCCCCGGCGGTGGCCCCGGAGGATGGGGAAGCCCCGGCGGAGGCCCTCGAAGAGGGGGAAGCCCCGGCGGAGGCCCCGGTGAAGATGGAAGCCCCGGCGGAGTCCCTGGAGGAGTGGGAAACCCCGCCGAGTTCCCCTATGTAGAGGGAAGCCCCGGTAAAGTCCCTGGTCGTGAGGGAAGCCCCGGCGGGGGCCCCGGAGGTTGGGGAAGCCCCGCCGGGTTTCCTGGAGGAGGGGGAAGCCCCGGCGGAGGCCCCGAAGGTGGGGGAAGCCCCGGCGGTGGCCCCGGAGGAGGGGGAAGCCCCGGCGGAGGCCCCGGGGGAGAGGAAAGCCCCACCAAGTTTCCCGGAGGAGGGGGAATCCCCGGCGGAGGCCCCGGAGGAGAGGGAAGCCTCGCCGAGTTCCCCGGGGGAGGGGAAATTCCCGGCGGAGTCCCTGGAGGAGGACGATGCCCCGGCAGAGACCCCTGAGGAGGGGGAAGCCCCGGCGGAGGCCCCGGAGGATTGGGAAACCCCGCTGAGTTTCCCGGGGAAGGGGGAAGCCCCGGCGGAGTCCCTAACGGAGGGGGAAGACCCTGAGTTCCCCTATGGAAGGGGGAGCCCCGGTAGAGTCCCTGGTGGTGTGGGAAGCCCCGGCGGATGCCCCGGAGGAGGGGAAAGCCCCGGCGGAGTCCCTGGAGAAGGGGGAAACCCCGGCGGAGTCCCTGGAGGAGGGCGAAACCCCGCCGAGTTCCCTAATGGAGGGGGAAGCCCCGGTAGAGTCCCCTGTGAAGTGGGAAGCCCCGGCGGAGGCCCCGGAGGTTGGGGAAGCCCCGCCGAGTCTTCTGGAGGAGGGGGAAGCCCCGGCGGTGGCCCCGAAGGTGGGGGAAGCCCCGCTGAGTTCCCCGGAGGAGGGGGAAGCCCCGGCAGATGCCCCGGAGGAGGGGGAAGCCCCGGTGGAGTCCCTGGAGGGGGAACCCCGTCGAGTTCCCCGGAGGAGGGAAAAGCCCCGCCGTATTCCCCAGAGGAGGGGGAAGCCCCGCCAAATTTCCCGGAGGAGAGGGAAGCCCCGCCCAGTTTCCCGGAGCAGGGGGAATCCTCGGCGGAGGCCCCGGAGGAGGGGGAAGCCTCGCCGAGTTCCCCGGAGGAGGGGAGATCCCCGGCGGAGTCCTTATCGGAGGAGGAAGACCCTGAGTCTCCCGGAGGAGGGGGAAGCCCCGGCGGAGGCCCCTGAGGAGGGGGAAGCCCTGGCGGAGGCCCCGGAAGATTGGGGAGCACCGCCGAGTTTCCCGGAGGAGGGGGAAGCCCCGGCGGTGGCCCCGGATGAGGGGGAAGCCCCGGCGGAGGCCCCGGAGGAGTGGGAAGCCCCGGAGGAGGGGGAAGCCAGGGCGGAGTCCCTGAGGAGGGGGAAGCCCCGGCGGAGGCCCCGGAAGATTGGGGAGCACCGCCGAGTCTCCCGGAGGAGGAAGAAGCCCCGGCGGAGGCCCCGGAGAAGGGGGAAGCACCGCCGAGTTTCCCGGTGGAGGGAGAAGCCCCGGCGGAGTCCCCGGAGGTGGGGGAAGCCCCTACGAGTTTTCCGGAGAAGGGGGAAGCCCCGGCGAAGGCCCCAGGGGAAGAGGAAGCCCCGCTGAGTTCACCGGGGGAGGAAGAAGCCCCGGCGGAGTCCCCGGAGGTGGGGGAAGCCCCGACGAGTTTCCCGGAGGAGGGGGAATCCTCGGCGGAGGCCCCGGCGGAGGCGGAAACCTCGCAAAATTTCTCGGGGGAGGGGAAAGCCCCGGCGGAGTCCCTGGAGGAGAGGGAAGCCCCGGCGGAGGCCCCGGGAGAGGGGGAAGCCCCGCCGAGTTTCCCGGGGGAGAAGGAAGCCCCGGCGGAGGCCCCGGCGGAGGCCCTGGAGGTGGGGGAAGCCCAGCCGAGTTCCCTGGAGGAGGGGGAAGCCCCTTAGTTCCCCGGAGAAGGGTGAAGCTCCGGCGGAGGCCCCGGAGGAGGGGGAAGCCCCGCCGAGTTCCCCGGGGGAGGGGGGAGCCCCGGCGGACGCCCCGGAGGAGGGGGAAGCCCCGGCGGGGGCCCCGGAGGAGGGGGAAGCCCCGACGTGTTTCTCGGAGAAGGGGGAAGCCCCGGCAGAGTCCCTGGCGGAGGGGGATGCCCCGCCGTGTTCCGCGGAGGAGGGTGAGGCCCCGGCGGAGGCCCCGGTGGAGAGGGAAGCCCCGCCGAGTTTCCCCGGGGAGGTGGAAGCCCCGGCGGAGCCCCTTAAAGAGAGGGAGGCCCATCCGAGTTTTTCCGGGGAAGGGGAAGCCCCGGCGGAGTGCATGGCGGAAGGGGGAGCCTCGGCGGAGGCCCTGGTGGAGGGGGAAGCCCCGCCAAATTCCCCGGAGAAGAGGGAAGTCCCGCCGAGTTTCCCGGAGGAGGGGGTAGCCCCGACGGAGGCCACGGAGGTGGGGGAAGCACAGCCGAGTTCCCTGGAGGATTGGGAAGCCCCTTAGTTCCCCGGAGGAGGGGGAAGTCCCGGTGGCGGCCTCGGAGGAGGGGGAAGCCCCGCCGAGTTTCCCGGAGAAGGGAAGAGCCCCGTCGGAGGCCCCGGAGGTGGGGGAAGCCCCGGAGGAGGGGGAAGCCAGGGTGTAGTCCCTGGAGGAGGAGGAAGCCCCGGCAGAGTCCCTAGCGAAGAAGGAAGCCCCTGATTTCCCCGGAGGAGGGGGAAGCCCCGATGGAGGCCGCGGAGGAGGGGGAACCCTCGCTGAGTTCTTCGGAGAAGGTAGAAGCTCCGGCGGAGTCCCTGACGGTTGGTGAAGCCCCTGAAATCCCCGGAGGAGAGGGAAGCCCCGTTAGAGTCCCCGGAGGAGAGGGAAGCCACGGCGGAGGGCCAAAAGAAAGGGGAAGCCCCGGTAGAGTCCCTGGTCGAAAGGGAAGCCCCGCCGAGCTCCCCGGATGAGAGGGATGCCCCGCCGAGTTCTTTGGTGGTGGGGGAAGCCCCTGACTTCCCCGGAGGAGGGGAAAGCCCCGGCTGAGGCCCCGGAGGAAAGGGAAGCCCCGGCGGAGTCCCTGGAGAAGGGGGAAGCTCTGGCGGAGTCCCTGGAGAAGGGAAAGCCCCGCCGAGTTCCCCGGTGGAGGGGAAAACCCCGGCGGAGGCCCTGGAGGAGGGTAAAGCGCCGCCGAGTTCCCCCGGCGGAGTCCCTGGAGGAGGGGGAAGCCCCGCCAAGTTTCCCGGAGGAGGGGGAAGCCCCGGCGGAGGCCTCGGAGGAGGAAGAAGCCCCACCGAGTTTCCCGTAGGAGAGGGAAGCCCCGGCGGTGGCCCCGGAGAAGGGGGAAGCCCCGGCGGAGGCCCCGGAGGAGGGGGAAGCCACGCGAAATTCCCCGGAAGAGGGGGAAGCACCGCCGAGTTCCCCGGAGGAGGGGGATACCCCGGTGGAGGCCCCGGAGGAGGGGTAAGCCCCGGCGGAGTCCCTGGAGAAGGGGGAAGCCCCGCCACATTCCCCGGAGGAGGGGGAAGCCCAGCCGAGTTCCCCGGAGGAGGGGGTAGCCCCGCCGAGTTCTTCGGAGGAGGGGGAAGCCCCGCCGAGTTCTTCGGAGGAGGGGGAAGCCCCGGCGAATTCCCTGGAGGAGAGGGAAGCCCCGTCGGAGTCCCTGGAGGAGGGCCCGGCGGAGGCACCAGAGGAGAGGGAAGCCCCGGCGGAGTCCCTGGAGGAGGGGGAAGCCCCGCCGTGTTCCCCGGAGGAGGGGGAGGCCCCGCCGAGTTCCCCGGAGGAGGAGGAAGCCCCGAAAGAGGCCCCGGAGGTAGGGAAAGCTTCTGAGTTCACCGAAGGAGGAAGAAGCCCCGGCGGAGGTCCTGGAGGAGAGGGAAGCCCCACCGAGTTCCCCAGGGGAGGGGAAAGCCCCGGCGGAGTCCCTGGAGGAGGGGGAAGCCCCAGCGGAGGCCCCGGGAGAGGGGGAAGCCCCGCCGAGTTTCCCGGTGGAGAAGGAAGCCCCGGCGGAGGCCCCGGCGGAGGCCCTGGAGGTGGGGGAAGCCCAGCCGAGTTCCCTGGAGGAGAAGAAAGCCCCTGAGTTCCCCGGAGAAGGGGGAAGCTCTGGCGAAGCCCCGGAGGAGAGAGAAGCCCCGCCGAGTTCCCCGGGGAAGGGGGGAGCCCCGGCGGTGTCCTTTGAGGAGGGGGAATCCCCGGCGGAGTCCCTGGAGGAGGAGGAAGCCCCAGCGGAGGCCTCCGAGGAGAAGGAAGCCCCGGCGGAAGCCCCGGAGGAGGGGGAAGCCCCGTCGAGTTCCCCGGGGAAGGGGGAACCCCGGCGGAGGCCCCGGAGGAGGGGGAAGCCCCGGCGGACGCCCCGGAGGAGGAGGAAGCCCCGGCGGAGGCCCCGGAGGAGGGGGAAGCCCCGACGAGTTTCTCGGAGAAGGGGGAAGCACCGGCGGAGTCCCTTGCGGAGGGGGATGCCCCGCCGTGTTCCGCGGAGGTGGGTGAGGCCCCGGCGGAGGCCCCGGTAGAGAGGGAAGCCCCGCCGAGTTTCCCGGAGGAGGGGGAAGCCCCGGCGGAGGCCTCGGAGGAGAAAGAAGCCCCACCGAGTTTCCCGTAGGAGGGGGAAGCCCCGGCGGTGGCCCCGGAGAAGGGGGAAGCCCCGGCGGAGGCCCCGGAGGAGGGGGAAGCCACGCCGAGGTCCCCGGACGAGGGGGAAGCCCTGGCGGAGGCCCCGGAGGAGGAAGAAGCCCCGCCGAGTTTCCAGGAGGAAGGGTAAGCCCCGGCGGATTCCCTGGAGGAAGGGGAAGATCCGGTGGAGGCCCCGGAGGAGGGGTAAGCCCCGGCGGAGTCCCTGGAGAAGGGGGAAGCCCCGCCACATTCCCCGGAGGAGGGGGAAGCCCAGCCGAGTTCCCCGGAGGAGGGGGAAGCCCCGCCGAGTTCTTCGGAGGAGAGGGAAGCCCCGGCGAATTCCCTAAAGGAGGGGGAAGCCCCGTCGGAGTCCCTAGAGGAGGGCCCGGCGGAGGCCCCGGAGGAGAGGGAAGCCCCGGCGGAGTCCCTGTAGGAGGGGGAAGCCCCGCCGTGTTCCCCGGGGGAGGGGGAAGCCCCTGAGTTCCCCGGAGGAGAGTGAAGCCCCGTTAGAGTTTCCGGAGGAGGGGAAAGCCACTGCGGAGGGCCCAGAGGAGGGGGAGGCCCCGGAAGAGTCCCTGGAGGAAAGGGTAGCCCCGCCGAGCTCCCCGGAGGAGGCGGAAGCCCCACCGAATTCCCCGGAGGAGGGGGATGCCCCGGCGGAGGCCCCGGAGGAAAGGGAAGCCCCGGCGGAGTCCCTGGAGAAGGGGGAAGCTCCGCCGAGTTTGCCGGAGGAGGGGGAAGCCCCGCCAAATTCCCCGGAGGAGGGGGAAGCTCCGCCGAGTTTGCCGGAGGAGGGGGAAGCCCCGCCAAATTCCCCGGAGGAGGGGGAAGCTCCGGCGGAGTCCCTGGAGAAGGGAAAGCCCCGCCGAGATCCCCGGTGGAGGGGAAAACCCCGGCGGAGGCCCTGGAGGAGGGGAAAGCGCCGCCGAGTTCCCCCGGCGGAGTCCCTGGAGGAGGGGGAAGCCCCGGCGGTGGCTATGGAGAAGGGGGAAGCCACGCCGAGGTCCCCGGACGAGGGGGAAGCCCCGGCGGAGGCCCCGGAGGAGGAAGAAGCCCCGCCGAGTTTCCAGGAGGAAGGGTAAGCCCCGGCGGATTCCCTGGAGGAAGGGGAAGCCCCGCCAAATTCCCCGGAGGAGGGGGATGCCCCGGTGGAGGCCCCGGAGGAGGAGGAAGCCACGCCGAGGTCCCCGGACGAGGGGGAAGCCCTGGCGGAGGCCCCGGAGGAGGAAGAAGCCCCGCCGAGTTTCCAGGAGGAAGGGTAAGCCCCGGCGGAGTCCCTGGAGAAGGGGGAAGCCCCGCCACATTCCCCGGAGGAGGGGGAAGCCCCGCCGTGTTCCCCGGGGGAGGGGGAAGCCCCTGAGTTCCCCGGAGGAGAGGGAAGCCCCGTTAGAGTTTCCGGAGGAGGGGAAAGCCACGGCGGAGGGCCCAGAGGAGGGGGAGGCCCCGGTGGAGTCCCTGGAGGAAAGGGTAGCCCCGCCGAGCTCCCCGGAGGAGGCGGAAGCCCCACCGAATTCCCCGGAGGAGGGGGAAGCCCCGGCGGAGGCCCCGGAGGAGGGGTAAGCCCCGGCGGAGTCCCTGGAGAAGGGGGAAGCCCCGCCACATTCCCCGGAGGAGGGGGAAGCCCCGCCGTGTTCCCCGGGGGAGGGGGAAGCCCCTGAGTTCCCCGGAGGAGAGGGAAGCCCCGTTAGAGTTTCCGGAGGAGGGGAAAGCCACGGCGGAGGGCCCAGAGGAGGGGGAGGCCCCGGTGGAGTCCCTGGAGGAAAGGGTAGCCCCGCCGAGCTCCCCGGAGGAGGCGGAAGCCCCACCGAATTCCCCGGAGGAGGGGGAAGCCCCGGCGGAGGCCCCGGAGGAAAGGGAAGCCCCGGCGGAGTCCCTGGAGAAGGGGGAAGCTCCGCCGAGTTTGCCGGAGGAGGGGGAAGCCCCGCCAAATTCCCCGGAGGAGGGGGAAGCTCCGCCGAGTTTGCCGGAGTAGGGGGAAGCCCCGCCAAATTCCCCGGAGGAGGGGGAAGCCCAGCCGAGTTCCCCGGAGGAGGGGGAAGCCCCGCCGAGTTCTTCGGAGGAGAGGGAAGCCCCGGCGAATTCCCTAAAGGAGGGGGAAGCCCCGTCGGAGTCCCTGGAGGAGGGCCCGGCGGAGGCCCCGGAGGAGAGGGAAGCCCCGGCGGAGTCCCTGTAGGAGGGGGAAGCCCCGCCGTGTTCCCCGGGGGAGGGGGAAGCCCCTGAGTTCCCCGGAGGAGAGTGAAGCCCCGTTAGAGTTTCCGGAGGAGGGTAAAGCCACGGCGGAGGGCCCAGAAAGGGGGAGGCCCCGGAAGAGTCCCTGGAGGAAAGGGTAGCCCCGCCGAGCTCCCCGGAGGAGGCGGAATCCCCACCGAATTCCCCGGAGGAGGGGGAAGCCCCGGCGGAGGCCCCGGAGGAAAGGGAAGCCCCGGCGGAGTCCCTGGAGAAGGGGGAAGCTCCGCCGAGTTTGCCGGAGGAGGGGGAAGCCCCGCCAAATTCCCCGGAGGAGGGGGAAGCTCCGCCGAGTTTGCCGGAGGAGGGGGAAGCCCCGCCAAATTCCCCGGAGGAGGGGGAAGCTCCGGCGGAGTCCCTGGAGAAGGGAAAGCCCCGCCGAGATCCCCGGTGGAGGGGAAAACCCCGGCGGAGGCCCTGGAGGAGGGGAAAGCGCCGCCGAGTTCCCCCGGCGGAGTCCCTGGAGGAGGGGGAAGCCCCGCCAAGTTTCCCGGAGGAGGGGGAAGCCCCGGCGGAGGCCTCGGAGGAGAAAGATGCCCCACCGAGTTTCCCGTAGGAGGGGGAAGCCCCGGCGGTGGCCCCGGAGAAGGGGGAAGCCACGCCGAGGTCCCCGGACGAGGGGGAAGCCCCGGCGGAGGACCCGGAGGAGGAAAAAGCCCAGCCGAGTTTCCAGGAGGAAGGGTAAGCCCCGGCGGATTCCCTGGAGGAAGGGGAAGCCCCGCCAAATTCCCCGGAGGAGGAGGATGCCCCGGTGGAGGCCCCGGAGGAGGGGGAAGCCACGCCGAGGTCCCCGGACGAGGGGGAAGCCCTGGCGGAGGCCCCGGAGGAGGAAGAAGCCTCGCCGAGTTTCCAGGAGGAAGGGTAAGCCCCGGCGGATTCCCTGGAGGAAGGGGAAGCCCCGCCGTGGTCCCCGGGGGAGGGGGAAGCCCCTGAGTTCCCCGGAGGAGAGGGAAGCCCCGTTAGAGTTTCCGGAGGAGGGGAAAGCCACGGCGGAGGGCCCAGAGGAGGGGGAGGCCCCGGTGGAGTCCCTGGAGGAAAGGGTAGCCCCGCCGAGCTCCCCGGAGGAGGCGGAAGCCCCACCGAATTCCCCGGAGGAGGGGGAAGCCCTGGCGGAGGCCCCGGAGGAAAGGGAAGCCCCGGCGGAGTCCCTGGAGAAGGGGGAAGCTCCGCCGAGTTTGCCGGAGGAGGGGGAAGCCCCGCCAAATTCATCGGAGGAGGGGGAAGCTCCGCCGAGTTTGCCGGAGGAGGGGGAAGCCCCGCCAAATTCCCCGGAGGAGGGGGAAGCTCCGGCGGAGTCCCTGGAGAAGGGAAAGCCCCGCCGAGATCCCCGGTGGAGGGGAAAACCCCGGCGGAGGCCCTGGAGGAGGGGAAAGCGCCGCCGAGTTCCCCCGGCGGAGTCCCTGGAGGAGGGGGAAGCCCCGCCAAGTTTCCCAGAGGAGGGGGAAGCCCCGGCGGAGGCCTCGGAGGAGAAAGATGCCCCACCGAGTTTCCCGTAGGAGGGGGAAGCCCCGGCGGTGGCCCCGGAGAAGGGGGAAGCCACGCCGAGGTCCCCGGACGAGGGGGAAGCCCCGGCGGAGGCCCCGGAGGAGGAAGAAGCCCCGCCGAGTTTCCAGGAGGAAGGGTAAGCCCCGGCGGATTTCCTGGAGGAAGGGGAAGCCCCGCCGAGTTCCCCGGAGGAGGGGGAAGCCATTAAAGAGGCCCCGGAGGTAGGGAAAGCTTCTGAGTTCACCGAAGGAGGGAGAAGCCCCGGCGGAGGTCCTGGAGGAGAGGGAAGCCCCACCGAGTTCCCCAAGGGAGGGGAAAGCCCCGGCGGAGTCCCTGGAGGAGGGGGAAGCCCCAGCGGAGGCCCCGGGAGAGGGGGAAGCCCCGCCGAGTTTCCCGGGGGAGAAGGAAGCCCCGGCGGAGGCCCCGGCGGAGGCCCTGGAGGTGGGGGAAGCCCAGCCGAGTTCCCTGGAGGAGAAGAAAGCCCCTGAGTTCCCCGGAGAAGGGGGAAGCTCTGGCGGAGGCCTCGGAGGAGAGGGAAGCCCCGCCGAGTTCCCCGGGGAAGGGGGGAGCCCCGGCGGTGTCCTTTGAGGACACCGCCGGCGGTGTCCGGCGGCGTCCCTGGAGGAGGAGGAAGCCCCGGCGGAGGCCTCCGAGGAGAAGGAAGCCCCGGCGGAGGCCCCGGAGGAGGGGGAAGCCCCGTCGAGTTCCCCGGGGAAGGGGGAACCCCGGCGGAGGCCCCGGAGGAGGGGGAAGCCCCGGCGGACGCCCCGGAGGAGGGGGAAGCCCCGGCGTTGGCCCCGGAGGAGGGGGAAGCCCCGACGAGTTTCTCGGAGAAGGGGGAAGCACCGTCGGAGTCCCTTGCGGAGGGGGATGCCCCGCCGTGTTCCGCGGAGGAGGGTGAGGCCCCGGCGGAGGCCCCGGTAGAGAGGGAAGCCCCGGCGGAGGCCTCGGAGGAGAAAGAAGCCCCACCGAGTTTCCCGTAGGAGGGGGAAGCCCCGGCGGTGGCCCCGGAGAAGGGGGAAGCCCCGGCGGAGGCCCCGGAGGAGGGGGAAGCCACGCCGAGGTCCCCGGACGAGGGGGAAGCCCTGGCGGAGGCCCCGGAGGAGGAAGAAGCCCCGCCGAGTTTCCAGGAGGAAGGGTAAGCCCCGGCGGATTCCCTGGAGGAAGGGGAAGCCCCGCCAAATTCCCCGGAGGAGGGGAAAGATCCGGTGGAGGCCCCGGAGGAGGGGTAAGCCCCGGCGGAGTCCCTGGAGAAGGGGGAAGCCCCGCCACATTCCCCGGAGGAGGGGGAAGCCCCGCCGTGTTCCCCGGGGGAGGGGGAAGCCCCTGAGTTCCCCGGAGGAGAGGGAAGCCCCGTTAGAGTTTCCGGAGGAGGGGAAAGCCACGGCGGAGGGCCCAGAGGAGGGGGAGGCCCCGGTGGAGTCCCTGGAGAAAAGGGTAGCCCCGCCGAGCTCCTCGGAGGAGGCGGAAGCCCCACCGAATTCCCCGGAGGAGGGGGAAGCCCCGGCGGAGGCCCCGGAGGAAAGGGAAGCCCCGGCGGAGACCCTGGAGAAGGGGGAAGCTCTGCCGAGTTTGCCGGATGAGGGGGAAGCCCCGCCAAATTCCCCGGAGGAGGGGGAAGCTCCGCCGAGTTTGCCGGAGGAGGGGGAAGCCCCGCCAAATTGCCCGGGGGAGGGGGAAGCTCCGGCGGAGTCCCTGGAGAAGGGAAAGCCCCGCCGAGATCCCCGGTGGAGGGGAAAACCCCGGCGGAGGCCCTGGAGGAGGGGAAAGCGCCGCCGAGTTCCCCCAGCGGAGGCCCCGGGAGAGGGGGAAGCCCCGCCGAGTTTCCCGGGGGAGAAGGAAGCCCCGGCGGAGGCCCCGGCGGAGGCCCTGGAGGTGGGGGAAGCCCAGCCGAGTTCCCTGGAGGAGAAGAAAGCCCCTGAGTTCCCCGGAGAAGGGGGAAGCTCTGGCGGAGGCCCCGGAGGAGAGGGAAGCCCCGCCGAGTTCCCCGGGGAAGGGGGAAGCCCCGCCGTGTTCCCCGGGGGAGGGGGAAGCCCCTGAGTTCCCCGGAGGAGAGGGAAGCCCCGTTAGAGTTTCCGGAGGAGGGGAAAGCCACGGCGGAGGGCCCAGAGGAGGGGGAAGCCCCGGTGGAGTCCCTGGAGGAAAGGGTAGCCCCGCCGAGCTCCTCGGAGGAGGCGGAAGCCCCACCGAATTCCCCGGAGGAGGGGGAAGCCCCGGCGGAGGCCCCGGAGGAAAGGGAAGCCCCGGCGGAGTCCATGGAGAAGGGGGAAGCTCCGCCGAGTTTGCCGGAGGAGGGGGAAGCCCCGCCACATTCCTCGGAGGAGGGGGAAGCTCCGGCGGAGTCCCTGGAGAAGGGAAAGCCCCGCCGAGATCCCCGGTGGAGGGGAAAACCCCGGCGGAGGCCCTGGAGGAGGGGAAAGCGCCGCCGAGTTCCCCCGGCGGAGTCCCTGGAGGAGGGGGAAGCCCCGCCAAGTTTCCCGGAGGAGGGGGAAGCCCCGGCGGAGGCCTCGGAGGAGAAAGATGCCCCACCGAGTTTCCCGTAGGAGGGGGAAGCCCCGGCGGTGGCCCCGGAGAAGGGGGAAGCCACGCCGAGGTCCCCGGACGAGGGGGGAAGCCCCGGCGGAGGCCCCGGAGGAGGAAGAAGCCCCGCCGTGTTTCCAGGAGGAAGGGTAAGCCCCGGCGGATTCCCTGGAGGAAGGGGAAGCCCCGCCTAATTCCCCGGAGGAGGGGGATGCCCCGGTGGAGGCCCCGGAGGAGGGGTAAGCCCCGGCGGAGTCCCTGGAGAAGGGGGAAGCCCCGCCACATTCCCCGGAGGAGGGGGAAGCCCAGCCGAGTTCCCCGGAGGAGGGGGAAGCCCCGCCGAGTTCTTCGGAAGAGGGGGAAGCCCCGGCGAATTCCCTGGAGGAGGGGGAAGCCCCGTCGGAGTCCCTGGAGAAGGGCCCGGCGGAGGCCCCGGAGGAGAGGGAAGCCCCGGCGGAGTCCCTGGAAGAGGGGGCTTCCCGCCGTGTTCCCCGGGGGAGGGGGAGGCCCCGCCGAGTTCCCCGGAGGAGGGGGAAGCCCCGAAAGAGGCCCCGGAGGTAGGGAAAGCTTCTGAGTTCACCGAAGGAGGGAGAAGCCCCGGCGGAGGTCCTGGAGGAGAAGGAAGCCCCACCGAGTTCCCCAGGGGAGGGGAAAGCCCCGGCGGAGTCCCTGGAGGAGGGGGAAGCCCCAGCGGAGGCCCCGGGAGAGGGGGAAGCCCCGCCGAGTTTCCCGGGGAAGAAGGAAGCCCCGGCGGAGGCCCCGGCGGAGGCCCTGGAGGTGGGGGAAGCCCAGCCGAGTTCCCTGGAGGAGAAGAAAGCCCCTGAGTTCCCCGGAGAAGGGGGAAGCTCCGGCGGAGGCCCCGGAGTAGAGGGAAGCCCCGCCGAGTTCCCCGGGGAAGGGGGGAGCCCCGGCGGAGTCCTTTGAGGAGGGGGAATCCCCGGCGGAGTCCCTGGAGGAGGAGGAAGCCCCGGCGGAGGCCTCAGAGGAGAAGGAAGCCCCGGCGGAGTCCCTGAAGAAGGGGGAAGCCCCGGCAGAGGCCCCAGAGGAGAAGGAAGCCCCGGCGGAGGCCCCGGAGGAGGGGGAAGCCCCGGCGGAGGCCCCGGACGAGGGGGAAGCCCCGGCGGACGCCCCGGAGGAGGGGGAAGCCCCGACGAGTTTCTCGGAGAAGGGGGAAGCCCCGGCGGAGTCCCTAACGGAGGGGATGCCCCGCCGTGTTCCGCGGAGGAGGGTGAGGCCCCGGCGGAGGCCCCGGTAGAGAGGGAAGCCCCGCCGAGTTTCCCCGGGGAGGTGGAAGCCCCGGCGGAGCCCCTTAAAGAGGGGGAAGCCCATCCGAGTCTTTCCGGGGTAGGGGAAGCCCCGGCGGAGTGCCTGATGGAAGGGGAAGCCCCTGGGTTCCCCGGAGGAGGGGGAAGCCCCGGTAGAGTCCGCGGAGGAGGGTGAAGCCCCGGCGGAGACCCCGGAGGAGGGAGAAGCCCCGCCGAGTTCCCCGGAGGAGGGGGAAGCTCCAGCGGAGGCCCTGGAGGAGTGGCAAGCCCCGGAGGAGGGGGAAGCCAGAGCGGAGTCCATGGAGGAGGGGAAAGCCCCGGCGGAGGCCCCCGAGGAGGTGGAAGCCCCGACGAGTTTCTCGGGGAAGGGGTAGCCCCGGCGGTGGCCCCGGAGATAAGGGAAGCCCGATGGAGTCCCTGGAGGAGGGGGTAGCCCCGGTGGCGGCCTCGGAGGAGGAAGAAGCCCCGCTGAATTCCCCGGAGGAGGGGGAAGCCCTGGTAGAGGCCCTGGAGGAGAGGGAATCCTCGGCGGAGGCCTCGAAGGAGAGGGAAACCCCGGCGATGGCCCCGGAGGTGGGGGAAGCCCCTCCGAGTTCCCCGGAAGAGGAAGAATACCCGGCGGATGCCACGGAGGAGAGGAAAGCCCCGCCGAATCCCCCGGAGGAGGGGGAAGCCCTGGCGGAGGCCCCGGAGAAGGGGGAAGCAACGCCAACTTCCCCGGGGGAGAAGGAAGCCCCGGCGGAGGCCCCAGAAGAAGGGGAAGCCCCGCCGAGTTTCGCGGAGAAGTGTGGAAGCCCCGGAGGAGGGGGAAGCCAGGGTGGAGTCCCTGGAGGAGGGGGAAGCCCCGGCGGAGTCCCTAGGGGAGGGGAAAGCCCATGAGTTCCCCGGTGGAGGGGGAAGCCCCGGCGGAGGCCCCGGAGGAGGAGGAAGCCACGCCGAGGTCCCCGGACGAGGGGGAAGCCCTGGCGGAGGCCCCGGAGGAGGAAGAAGCCCCGCCGAGTTTCCAGGAGGAAGGGTAAGCCCCGGCGGATTCCCTGGAGGAAGGGGAAGATCCGGTGGAAGCCCCGGAGGAGGGGTAAGCCCCGGCGGAGTCCCTGGAGAAGGGGGATGCCCCGCCACCTTTCCCGGAAGAGGGGGAAGCCCAGCCGAGTTCCCCGGAGGAGGGGGAAGCCCCGCCGAGTTCTTCGGAGGAGGGGGAAGCCCCGGCGAATTCCCTAAAGGAGGGGGAAGCCCCGTCGGAGTCCCTGGAGGAGGGCCCGGCGGAGGCCCCGGAGGAGAGGGAAGCCCCGGCGGAGTCCCTGGAGGAGGGGGAAGCCCCGCCGTGTTCCCCGGTGGAGGGGGAAGCCCCTGAGTTCCCCGGAGGAGAGTGAAGCCCCGTCGGAGTCCCTGGAGGAGGGCCCGGCGGAGGCCCCAGAGGAGGGGGAGGCCCCGGAAGAGTCCCTGGAGGAAAGGGTAGCCCCGCCGAGCTCCCCGGAGGAGGCGGAAGCCCCACCGAATTCCCCGGAGGAGGGGGAAGCCCCGGCGGAGGCCCCGGAGGAAAGGGAAGCCCCGGCGGAGTCCCTGGAGAAGGGGGAAGCTCCGCCGAGTTTGCCGGAGGAGGGGGAAGCCCCGCCAAATTCCCCGGAGGAGGGGGAAGCTCCGCCGAGTTTGCCGGAGGAGGGGGAAGCCCCGCCAAATTCCCCGGAGGAGGGGGAAGCTCCGGCGGAGTCCCTGGAGAAGGGAAAGCCCCGCCGAGATCCCCGGTGGAGGGGAAAACCCCGGCGGAGGCCCTGGAGGAGGGGAAAGCGCCGCCGAGTTCCCCCGGCGGAGTCCCTGGAGGAGGGGGAAGCCCCGCCAAGTTTCCCGGAGGAGGGGGAAGCCCCGGCGGAGGCCCCGGAGGAGGAAGAAGCCCCGCCGAGTTTCCAGGAGGAAGGGTAAGCCCCGGCGGATTCCCTGGAGGAAGGGGAAGCCCCGCAAAATTCCCCGGAGCAGGGGGATGCCCCGGTGGAGGCCCCGGAGGAGGGGGAAGCCACGCCGAGGTCCCCGGACGAGGGGGAAGCCCTGGCGGAGGCCCCGGAGGAGGAAGAAGCCCCGCCGAGTTTCCAGGAGGAAGGGTAAGCCCCGGCGGATTCCCTGGAGGAAGGGGAAGCCCCGCCAAATTCCCCGGAGGAGGGGGAAGATCATGTGGAGGCCCCGGAGGAGGGGTAAGCCCCGGCGGAGTCCCTGGAGAAGGGGGAAGCCCCGCCACATTCCCCGGAGGAGGGGGAAGCCCCGCCGTGTTCCCCGGGGGAGGGGGAAGCCCCTGAGTTCCCCGGAGGAGAGGGAAGCCCCGTTAGAGTTTCCGGAGGAGGGGAAAGCCACGGCGGAGGGCCCAGAGGAGGGGGAGGCCCCGGTGGAGTCCCTGGAGGAAAGGGTAGCCCCGCCGAGCTCCCCGGAGGAGGCGGAAGCCCCACCGAATTCCCCGGAGGAGGGGGAAGCCCCGGCGGAGGCCCCGTTGGAAAGGGAAGCCCCGGCGGAGTCCCTGGAGAAGGGGGAAGCTCCGCCGAGTTTGCCGGAGGAGGGGGAAGCCCCGCCAAATTCCCCGGAGGAGGGGGAAGCTCCGCCGAGTTTGCCGGAGGAGGGGGAAGCCCCGCCAAATTCCCCGGAGGAGGGGGAAGCTCCGGCGGAGTCCCTGGAGAAGGGAAAGCCCCGCCGAGATCCCCGGTGGAGGGGAAAACCCCGGCGGAGGCCCTGGAGGAGGGGAAAGCGCCGCCGAGTTCCCCCGGCGGAGTCCCTGGAGGAGGGGGAAGCCCCGCCAAGTTTCCCAGAGGAGGGGGAAGCCCCGGCGGAGGCCTCGGAGGAGAAAGATGCCCCACCGAGTTTCCCGTAGGAGGGGGAAGCCCCGGCGGTGGCCCCGGAGAAGGGGGAAGCCACGCCGAGGTCCCCGGACGAGGGGGAAGCCCCGGCGGAGGCCCCGGAGGAGGAAGAAGCCCCGCCGAGTTTCCAGGAGGAAGGGTAAGCCCCGGCGGATTTCCTGGAGGAAGGGGAAGCCCCGCCAAATTCCCCGGAGGAGGGGGATGCCCCGGTGGAGGCCCCGGAGGAGGGGTAAGCCCCGGCGGAGTCCCCGGAGGAGGGGGAAGCCCCGCCGAGTTCTTCGGAGGAGGGGGAAGCCCCGGCGAATTCCCTGGAGGAGGGGGAAGCCCCGTCGGAGTCCCTCGAGAAGGGCCCTGCGGAGGCCCCGGAGGTGAGGGAAGCCCCGGCGGAGTCCCTGGAAGAGGGGGCTTCCCGCCGAGTTCCCCGGAGGAGGGGGAAGCCATTAAAGAGGCCCCGGAGGTAGGGAAAGCTTCTGAGTTCACCAAAGGAGGGAGAAGCCCCGGCGGAGGTCCTGGAGGAGAGGGAAGCCCCACCGAGTTCCCCAGGGGAGGGGAAAGCCCCGGCGGAGTCCCTGGAGGAGGGGGAAGCCCCAGCGGAGGCCCCGGGAGAGGGGGAAGCCCCGCCGAGTTTCCCGGGGGAGAAGGAAGCCCCGGCGGAGGCCCCGGCGGAGGCCCTGGAGGTGGGGAAAGCCCAGCCGAGTTCCCTGGAGGAGAAGAAAGCCCCTGAGTTCCCCGGAGAAGGGGGGAGCCCCGGCGGTGTCCTTTGAGGAGGGGGAATCCCCGGCGGCGTCCCTGGAGGAGGAGGAAGCCCCGGCGGAGGCCTCCGAGGAGAAGGAAGCCCCGGCGGAGGCCCCGGAGGAGGGGGAAGCCCCGTCGAGTTCCCCGGGGAAGGGGGAACCCCGGCGGAGGCCCCGGAGGAGGGGGAAGCCCCGGCGGACGCCCCGGAGGAGGGGGAAGCCCCGGCGGAGGCCCCGGAGGAGGGGGAAGCCCCGACGAGTTTCTCGGAGAAGGGGAAGCACCGGCGGAGTCCCTTGCGGAGGGGGATGCCCCGCCGTGTTCCGCGGAGGAGGGTGAGGCCCCGGCGGAGGCCCCGGTAGAGAGGGAAGCCCCGCCGAGTTTCCCGGAGGAGGGGGAAGCCCCGGCGGAGGCCTCGGAGGAGAAAGAAGCCCCACCGAGTTTCCCGTAGGAGGGGGAAGCCCCGGTGGTGGCCCCGGAGAAGGGGGAAGCCCCGGCGGAGGCCCCGGAGGAGAGGGAAGCCACGCCGAGGTCCCCGGACGAGGGGGAAGCCCTGGCGGAGGCCCCGGAGGACGAAGAAGCCCCGCCGAGTTTCCAGGAGGAAGGGTAAGCCCCGGCGGATTCCCTGGAGGAAGGGGAAGCCCCGCCAAATTCCCCGGAGGAGGGGAAAGATCCGGTGGAGGCCCCGGAGGAGGGGTAAGCCCCGGCGGAGTCCCTGGAGAAGGGGGAAGCCCCGCCACATTCCCCGGAGGAGGGGGAAGCCCCGCCGTGTTCCCCGGGGGAGGGGGAAGCCCCTGAGTTCCCCGGAGGAGAGGGAAGCCCCTTTAGAGTTTCCGGAGGAGGGGAAAGCCACGGCGGAGGGCCCAGAGGAGGGGGAGGCCCCGGTGGAGTCCCTGGAGGAAAGGGTAGCCCCGCCGAGCTCCCCGGAGGAGGCGGAAGCCCCACCGAATTCCCCGGAGGAGGGGGAAGCCCCGGCGGAGGCCCCGGAGAAGAGGGAAGCCCCGGTGGAGTCCCTGGAGAAGGGGGAAGCTCTGCCGAGTTTGCCGGAGGAGGGGGAAGCCCCGCCAAATTCCCCGGAGGAGGGGGAAGCTCCGCCGAGTTTGCCGGAGGAGGGGGAAGCCCCGCCAAATTCCCCGGAGGAGGGGGAAGCTCCGGCGGAGTCCCTGGAGAAGGGAAAGCCCCGCCGAGATCCCCGGTGGAGGGGAAAACCCCGGCGGAGGCCCTGGAGGAGGGGAAAGCGCCGCCGAGTTCCCCCGGCGGAGTCCCTGGAGGAGGGGGAAGCCCCGCCAAGTTTCCCGGAGGAGGGGGAAGCCCCGGCGGAGGCCTCGGAGGAGAAAGATGCCCCACCGAGTTTCCCGTAGGAGGGGGAAGCCCCGGCGGTGGCCCCGGAGAAGGGGGAAGCCACGCCGAGGTCCCCGGACGAGGGGGAAGCCCCGGCGGAGGCCCCGGAGGAGGAAGAAGCCCCGCCGAGTTTCCAGGAGGAAGGGTAAGCCCCGGCGGATTTCCTGGAGGAAGGGGAAGCCCCGCCAAATTCCCCGGAGGAGGGGGATGCTCCGGTGGAGGCCCCGGAGGAGGGGTAAGCCCCGGCGGAGTCCCTGGAGAAGGGGGAAGCCCCGCCACATTCCCCGGAGGAGGGGGAAGCCCAGCCGAGTTCCCCGGAGGAGGGGGAAGCCCCGCCGAGTTCTTCGGAGGAGGGGGAAGCCCCGGCGAATTCCCTGGAGGAGGGGGAAGCCCCGTCGGAGTCCCTGGAGAAGGGCCCGGCGGAAGCCCCGGAGGTGAGGGAAGCCCCGGCGGAGTCCCTGGAAGAGGGGGCTTCCCGCCGTGTTCCCCGGGGGAGGGGGAGGCCCCGCCGAGTTCCCCGGAGGAGGGGGAAGCCATTAAAGAGGCCCCGGAGGAAGGGAAAGCTTCTGAGTTCACCGAAGGAGGGAGAAGCCCCGGCGGAGGTCCTGGAGGAGAGGGAAGCCCCACCGAGTTCCCCAGGGGAGGGGAAAGCCCCGGCGGAGTCCCTGGAGGAGGGGGAAGCCCCAGCGGAGGCCCCGGGAGAGGGGGAAGCCCCGCCGAGTTTCCCGGGGGAGAAGGAAGCCCCGGCGGAGGCCCCGGCGGAGGCCCTGGAGGTGGGGGAAGCCCAGCCGAGTTCCCTGGAGGAGAAGAAAGCCCCTGAGTTCCCCGGAGAAGGGGGAAGCTCTGGCGGAGGCCCCGGAGGAGAGGGAAGCCCCGCCGAGTTCCCCGGGGAAGGGGGAAGCCCCGCCGTGTTCCCCGGGGGAGGGGGAAGCCCCTGAGTTCCCCGGAGGAGAGGGAAGCCCCGTTAGAGTTTCCGGAGGAGGGGAAAGCCACGGCGGAGGGCCCAGAGGAGGGGGAAGCCCCGGTGGAGTCCCTGGAGGAAAGGGTAGCCCCGCCGAGCTCCCCGGAGGAGGCGGAAGCCCCACCGAATTCCCCGGAGGAGGGGGAAGCCCCGGCGGAGGCCCCGGAGGAAAGGGAAGCCCCGGCGGAGTCCCTGGAGAAGGGGGAAGCTCCGCCGAGTTTGCCGGAGGAGGGGGAAGCCCCGCCACATTCCTCGGAGGAGGGGGAAGCTCCGGCGAAGTCCCTGGAGAAGGGAAAGCCCCGCCGAGATCCCCGGTGGAGGGGAAAACCCCGGCGGAGGCCCTGGAGGAGGGGAAAGCGCCGCCGAGTTCCCCCGGCGGAGTCCCTGGAGGAGGGGGAAGCCCCGCCAAGTTTCCCGGAGGAGGGGGAAGCTCCGGCGGAGGCCCCGGAGGAGGAAGAAGCCCCGCCGAGTTTCCAGGAGGAAGGGTAAGCCCCGGCGGATTCCCTGGAGGAAGGGGAAGCCCCGCCAAATTCCCCGGAGGAGGGGGATGCCCCGGTGGAGGCCCCGGAGGAGGGGTAAGCCCCGGCGGAGTCCCTGGAGAAGGGGGAAGCCCCGCCACATTCCCCGGAGGAGGGGGAAGCCCAGCCGAGTTCCCCGGAGGAGGGGGAAGCCCCGCCGAGTTCTTCGGAGGAGGGGGAAGCCCCGGCGAATTCCCTGGAGGAAAGGGAAGCCCCGTCGGAGTCCCTGGAGAAGGGCCCGGCGGAGGCCCCGGAGGAGAGGGAAGCCCCGGCGGAGTCACTGGAAGAGGGGGCTTCCCGCCGTGTTCCCCGGGGGAGGGGGAGGCCCCGCCGAGTTCCCCGGAGGAGGGGGAAGCCCCGAAAGAGGCCCCGGAGGTAGGGAAAGCTTCTGAGTTCACCGAAGGAGGGAGAAGCCCCGGCGGAGGTCCTGGAGGAGAGGGAAGCCCCACCGAGTTCCCCAGGGGAGGGGAAAGCCCTTGCGGAGTCCCTGGAGGAGGAAGAAGCCCCAGCGGAGGCCCCGGGAGAGGGGGAAGCCCCGCCGAGTTTCCCGGGGAAGAAGGAAGCCCCGGCGGAGGCCCCGGCGGAGGCCCTGGAGGTGGGGGAAGCCCAGCCGAGTTCCCTGGAGGAGAAGAAAGCCCCTGAGTTCCCCGGAGAAGGGGGAAGCTCCGGCGGAGGCCCCGGAGTAGAGGGAAGCCCCGCCGAGTTCCCCGGGGAAGGGGGGAGCCCCGGCGGAGTCCTTTGAGGAGGGGGAATCCCCGGCGGAGTCCCTGGAGGAGGAGGAAGCCCCGGCGGAGGCCTCAGAGGAGAAGGAAGCCCCGGCGGAGTCCCTGAAGAAGGGGGAAGCCCCGGCAGAGGCTCCAGAGGAGAAGGAAGCCCCGGCGGAGGCCCCGGAGGAGGGGGAAGCCCCGGCGGAGGCCCCGGACGAGGGGGAAGCCCCGGCGGACGCCCCGGAGGAGGGGAAAGCCCCGACGAGTTTCTCGGAGAAGGGGGAAGCCCCGGCGGAGTCCCTAACGGAGGGGGATGCCCCGCCGTGTTCCGCGGAGGAGGGTGAGGCCCCGGCGGAGGCCCCGGTAGAGAGGGAAGCCCCGCCGAGTTTCCCCGGGGAGGTGGAAGCCTCGGCGGAGCCCCTTAAAGAGGGGGAAGCCCATCCGAGTTTTTCCGGGGAAGGGGAAGCCCCGGCGGAGTGCCTGATGGAAGGGGAAGCCCCTGAGTTCCCCGGAGGAGGGGGAAGCCCCGGTAGAGTCCGCGGAGGAGGGTGGAGCCCCGGCGGAGACCCCGGAGGAGGGAGAAGCCCCGCCGAGTTCCCCGGAGGAGGGGGAAGCTCCAGCGGAGGCCCTGGAGGAGTGGCAAGCCCCGGAGGAGGGGGAAGCCAGAGCGGAGTCCATGGAGGAGGGGGAAGCCCCGGCGGAGGCCCCCGAGGAGGTGGAAGCCCCGACGAGTTTCTCGGGGAAGGGGGTAGCCCCGGCGGTGGCCCCGGAGAAGAGGGAAGCCCGTTGGAGTCCCTGGAGGAGGGGGTAGCCCCGGTGGCGGCCTCGGAGGAGGAAGAAGCCCCGCTGAATTCCCCGGAGGAGGGGGAAGCCCCGGTAGAGGCCCTGGAGGAGAGGGAATCCTCGGCGGAGGCCTCGAAGGAGAGGGAAACCCCGGCGATGGCCCCGGAGGTTGGGGAAGCCCCTCCGAGTTCCCCGGAAGAGGAAGAATACCCGGCGGATGCCACGGAGGAGAGGAAAGCCCCGCCGAATCCCCCGGAGGAGGGGGAAGCCCCGGCGGAGGCCCCGGAGAAGGGGGAAGCAACGCCAACATCCCCGGGGGAGAAGGAAGCCCCGGCGGAGGCCCCAGAAGAAGGGGAAGCCCCGCCGAGGTTCGGAGAAGTGTGGAAGCCCCGGAGGAGGGGGAAGCCAGGGTGGAGTCCCTGGAGGAGGGGGAAGCCTCGGCGGAGTCCCTATGGGAGGGGAAAGCCCATGAGTTCCCCGGTGGAGGGGGAAGCCCCGGCGGAGGCCCCGGAGGAGGGGGAAGCCCCGCTGAGTTCCTCGGGGAAGGTAGAAGCTCCGGCGGAGTCCCTGGCGGAGGGGGAAGCCCCTGAATTCCCCGGAGGAGAGGGAAGCCCCGTTAGAGTTTCCGGAGGAGGGGAAAGCCACGGCGGAGGGCCCAGAGGAGGGGGAAGCCCCGGTGGAGTCCCTGGAGGAAAGGGTAGCCCCGCCGAGCGCCCCGGGGGAGGCGGAAGCCCCACCGAATTCCCCGGAGGAGGGGGAAGCCCCACTGAGTTCCCCGGAGGAGGAAGAAGCCCCTTAGTTCCCTCGAGGAGGGGGAAGCCCCGGCGGAGGGCCCGGAGGAGGGGGAAGAACCGCCGAGTTCCCCAGGGGAGGTAGAAGCCCCGGCGGAGTCCCTTGCGGAGTGGGATGCCCCGCCGAGTTCCCCGGAGGAGGGGGAAGACCCACCGAGTTTCTTGGAGGAGGGGGAAGCCCCGGCGGAGGCCCCGAAAGAGGGGGAAGCCCCGACGAGTTTCTCGGAGAAGGGGGGAAGCCCCGGCGGAGTCCCTGGCGGAGGGGGATGCCCCGCCGTGTTTCGCGGAGGAGGGTGAAGCCCCGGCGGAAACCCCGGAGAAGGAGGAAGCCCCGCCGAGTTTCCCCGGGGAGGGGAAAGCCCCGGCGGAGGTCCTGGAGAAGGGGGAAGCCCTGCCAAGTTCCCCCGGCGGAGTCAATAGAAAAGGGGGAAGCAACGGCGGAGTCCCTGTAGGAGGGGGGAAGCCCCGCAGGATTCCCCGGCGGAGGGGAAAGCCCCGCCGAGTTCCCCGGAAAAGGGGGAAGCCCCGGCGGAGGCCCCGGTGGAAAGGAAAGCCCTGGCGGAGGCGTCATTGGAGGGACAAAGCCACGGCGAAGGCCCTGGAGGAGGGGGAAGCCCCGCCGAGTTCCTCTAAGGAGGGGAAAGCCCCGCCGAGTTCACTGTAGGAGTGGGGAAGCCCCGCAGAATTCCCCGGTGGAGGGGAAAGCCCCGCCGAGTTCCCCGGAAGAGGGGGAAGCCCCGGCGGAGGCCCCGAAAGAGAGGGAAGCCCCGGCGGAGGCCCGGAGGAGGGGGAAGCCCCGGCGGATTCCCTGGTGGAGGGGGAAGCCCCGCCGAGTTCCCCGGAGAAGGGGGAAGCCCCGCCAAATTCCCCGGAAGAGGAGGAAGCCCCGGCGGAGTACCTGGAGAAGGAGGAAGCCAGCCCGAATTCCCTTGAGGAGGGGGAAGCCCCGCCGAGTTCCTCGGAGGAGAGGGAAGCCCTGGCGAAGGCCCTGGAGGAGGGAGAAGCCACTCCGAGTTCCCCTGGCGTAGACCCTGGAGGAGAGGAAAGCCCCGCCGAGTTTCCCGGAAGAAGGGGATGCCCCGGTGAAGGGCTCGGACGAGTGGGAAGCCCCGGCGGAGGCCCCTGTGGTTTAGGAAATCCCGGCGGAGTCCCTGGAGGGGGAAGCCCCGCCGAATTCCCCGGAGGAGGGGTAAGCCCCGGCGGAGTCCCTGGAGAAGGGGGAAGCCCCGCCAAATTCCCCGGCGGACGGGGAAGCCCCGGCAGATTCCCTGGAGGAGGGGGAAGCCCCGGCAGAGGCCCTGGAGGAGTGAGGAGCCGCGCCGAGTTTCCCGGAGGAGGGGGAAGCCCCGGAGGAGGGCCCAAAGGAGGGGGAAGCCCCGGCGGATTCCCTGGAGGTGGGGAATGCCCCGCTGTGTTCCCCGGAGGAGGGGAAAGCCCCGCCGAGTTCCCCGGAGAAGGGGGAAGCCCCGCCGAGTTCCCCGGAGGAGTGGGAAGCCCCGTAGGAGGGCCCAAAGGAGGGGGAAGCCCCGGTGGAGTTCCTGGAGAAAAGGGAAGCCCCACCGAGTTCCCCGGAGAAGGGGAAAGCCCCGCCGAGTTCCCCGGAGGAGGGGTAAGCCCCGCCAAATTTCCCGGAGGAGGGGGAAGCCCCGCCGAGTTCCCCGGAGGATTGGGAAGCCCCGAAAAATTCCCCGGAGGAGGGGGAAGCCCCACAGAGTTCCCCGGAGGAGGGGGAAGCCCCGGTGAAGATCCCAAAGGAGGGGGTAGCCCCGGTGGAGTTCCTGGAGATAAGGGAAGCCCCGCCGAGCTCCCCGGAGGATGGGGAAGCCCCGCCGAATTCCCCGGAGGAGGGGGAAACCCCGCCGAGTTCCCCGGAGGAGGGGGAAGCCCCTTAGTTCCCGGAAGAGGGGGAAGCCCCGGCGGAGTCCCTGGAGGAGGGGGAAGCCCCGCCGAGTTCCCCCGGCAGAGTCCCTGGATAAGGGGGAAGCCCCGCCGAGTTTCCCGGAGGAGGGGTAAGCCCCGGCGGTGGCCCCGGTGGTGGGGGAAGCCCCGATGAGTTCCTCGTAAAAGGGGGAAGCCCCTGGTGAGTCACTGGCGGAGGGGGAAGCCCCGGCGGAGGCCCCGGAATAGAAGAAAGCCCGGTGGAGTCCCTGGAGGAGGGGGAAGCCCTGGCGGAGGCCTCGGAGAAGGGGGAAGACCCTCCGAGTTCCCCGGAGGAGGGGGAAGGTTCTTAGTTCCCCGGAGGAGGAAGAAGCCCCGGCGGAGGCTCCGGAGAAGGGGGAAGCCCCGGCGGAGACCCCGGAAGAGGGGGAAGCAACGGCGGAGTCCCTGGAGGAGGGGGAAGCCCCGCCAATTTCCCAGGGGAAGGAGAAAACCCCGGTGGAGTCCCTGGCGGAGGGGGAAGCCCAGGCGGAGTCCCTGGAGGAAAGAGAAGCTTCGCCGAGTTCCCCGGAGGAGGGGGAAGCCCCGCCGAGTTCCCCGGAGGAGGGGGAAGCCCCGCCAAATTCCCCGGAGGAGGGGTAAGCCCCGGCGGAGCCCCTGGTGAAGGGGGAAGCCCCGCCAAATTCCCCGGAGGACGGGGAAGCCCCGGCGGATTCCCTGGAGGAGAGGGAAGCCCAGGCGGAGTCCCTGGAGGAAAGAGAAGCTTCGCCGAGTTCCCCGGAGAAGGGGGAAGCCCCTGGTGAGTCACTGGCGGAAAGGGAAGCCCCGGCGGAGGCCCCGGAATAGAAGGAAGCCCGGTGGAGTCCCTAGAGGAGGGGGAAGCCCCGGCGGAGGCCTCGGAGAAGGGGGAAGGCCCTCTGAGTTCCCCGGAGGAGGGGGAAGGTTCTAAGTTCCCCGAAGGAGGAAGAAGCCCCAGTGGAGGCTCCGGAGAAGGGGGAAGCCCCGGCGGAGACCCCGGTGGAGGGGGAAGCAACGGCGGAGTCCCTGGAAGAGGGGGAAGCCCCGCTTATTTCCCAGGGGAAGGGGAAAACCCCGGTGGAGTCCCTGGCGGAGGGGGAATCCACGGCGAAGGCCCTGGAGGAGTGGGAAGCCCCGGCGGAGGCCCCGAAGGAGAGGGAAGCCCCGCCGAGTTTCCCCGGGGAGGGGAAAGCCCCGGCAGAGTCCCTGGCGGAGGGGGAAGCCCCTAAATTCCCCGGAGAAGGGGGAAGCCCCATAGAGTCCCTGGTGGAGGGGGAATCCCCGGTAGAGTCCATGGTGGTGGGGGAATCCCCGGCGAAGGCCCCGCAGGTGGGGGTAGCCCCGAAGAGTCTCTCTGTGGAGGGGGAAGCCCCGCCAAATTCCCCGGAGAAGGGGGAAGCCCCGCCAAATTTCCCGGAGGAGGGGGAAGCCCCGGCGGTGTCCCTGGAGGAGGGGGAAGCCCCGGCGGAGGCCTTGGAGGTGTGGGAAGCCCCGGCGGAGGCCCCGGAGGAGTGGGAAGCCCCGGCAGATTTCCTGGAGAAGGAGGATCCCCGCCGAGTTCCCCGGAGGAGGGGGAATCCCCGGCGGAGGCCCTGAAGGAGGGGAAAGCCCCGCCGAGTTTCCCGGAGAAGGGGGAAGCCCCGGCGGAGGGTTTGGAGGAGTGGGAAGCAACGGCAGAGGCCTCGGAGGAGGGGGATGCCCCGGCGAAGTCCCTGGAGGAGGGAAAGCCCCGCGGAGTTCCCCGAAGGAGAAGAAAGCCCCGGCGGGGTCCCTGGAGAAGGGTTAAGCCCAGCCAAGTTCCCCGGAGGAGGGGGAAGCTACGGCGGAGTCCTTGGAGGAGGGGGAATCCCCGCCAAATTCCCCGGAGCAGATGGAAGCTTCGTACGAGTCCCTGGAGGAGGAATAAGCCCCGCCGAGTTTCCCGGAGGAGGGGGAAGCCCCGCCGAATGCCCCGGAGAAGGGGGAAGCCCCGGCGAAGACCCCTGAGGAGTGGGAAGCCCCAGCGGAGGCCCCCGAGAAGGGGGATGCCCCGGCGAATTCCCCGTAGGAGGGGGAAGTCCAGCCGAGTTCCTAGGAGGAGAAGGCAGCCCATGCGGAGTCCCTGGATGAGGGGAAGCCCCAGTGGAGTCCCTAGAGGAGGGGGAAGCCCCGGCGGATGCCCCGTGGGAGGGGGAAGCCCTAACGGAGGATTCTGAGGATTGGGAAGCCCTGCCGAGTTCCCCGGAGGAGTATGAAGCCCCGCCGAGTTCCCCGGAGGAGGAGGAAGCCCCGGCGGAGGACCCGGAGGACTGGGAAGCCCCGGCGGAGTCCCAGGAGGGAGGGAAGCCCCGCCGAGTTTCCCGGAGAAGGGGGAAGCCCCGGCGGAGTCCCTGAGGGAGGGGGAAGCCCCCCCGAGTTCCTTGGAGTAGGGAAAAGCCCTGGCGGAGGCTCCGGCGGAGGGAAAAGCCTAAGCGGAGGCCCCGGAGGAGAAGGTAGCCCCGGCGGAGTCCCTGGAGAATGGGGTAGCCCCGCCGAGTTCCCAGGAGGAGTGGGAGGCCCCAGCGGAGGGGTCGGATAAGAAGGGAAGCCCCGGAGGAGGGGTAAGCTCTGCCGAGTTCCCCGAAAGTGGGGGAAGCCCCGCCTAATTCCCCGGAGGAGGGGGAAGCCCCGGCGGAGTTCCTAGAAGAGGGGGTAGCCCCGCCGTGTTTCCCGGAGGGGGGGGAAGCCCCGGTGAAGGCCCTAGAGGAGGGGGTAGCCCTGGCGGAGTTCCAGGAGGAGGGGGAAGCCCCGCCGAGTTTCCAGGAGTACAAGGAATCCACGGCGGTGTCCCTGGAGGAGAAGGAAGCACCGGCGGAGGCCACGGAGGAGTGGGTAGCCCCCCCAAGTTCCCCGGAGGAGAGGGAAGCCCCGCCGAGTTTCCCGTAGAAAGGGAAAGCCCCGGCGGAGGTCCCCAGGGAGGAGGAAGCCCTGGCGGAGTCCCTGGAGGTGGGGGAAGCCCCGGCGGAGGCCCCGGAGGAGAGGGAAGCACCGGCGGAGGTCCCGAAGGTGGGGGAAGCCCCGCCAAGTTTCCCGGAGGAGGTGGAAGCCCCGGCGGTGGCCCCGGAGGAGGGGAAAGCCCCGGCTGAGGCCGCGGAGGAGGGTTAAGCCCCGGTGGAGTCCCTGGAGGAGGGAAAAGCCCCGGCGGAGGCCCCGGAGGAGGGGGAAGCCCTGCCAAATTTCCCGGGGGAGAGGGAAGCCCAGCCGAGTTCCCCGGATGAGAGGGAAGCCCCTGAGTTCCCCGGAGATGGAGGAAGCCCCGGCGGAGGCCCCGGAGGAGTGGGAAGCCCCGGAGGAGGGGGAAGCCAGGGCGGAGTCCCTGGAGGAGGGGGAAGCCCCGCCGAGTTTCCCGGAGGCGTAGGAAGCCCCACCGAGTTCCCCGGAGGAGAGGAAAGCCCCGGCGGAGGCCCCGGAGGAGATGGAAGTCCCGGTGGAGTCCCTTGTGGAGTGGGAAGCCCCGGCGGAGGCCCCGGTGGTGGGGGAAGCCCCGCCGAGCTTCCCGGAGGCGTGGGAAGCCCCGCCGAGTTTCCCGGAGGAGGGGGAAGCCCCGGTAGAGTCCCTGGAGGAGAAAGAAGCCCCGGCGGAGGCCCCGAAGATGGGGGATCCCCGGCGGAGACCCCGGAGGAGTGGGAAGCCCCGCCGAGTTCCCCGGAGGAGGGAGAAGCTTTGGCAGATGCCCCGGAGGAGGGGGAAGCCCCGGTGGAGTCCCTGGAGGTGGGGAAAACCCCGTCAAGTTCCCCGGAGGAGGGAGAAGCCCCGCCAAATTCCCCGTAGGAGGGGGAAGCCCCGCCGAGTTTCCCGGAGGTGGGGGAATCCCCGGCGGTGTCCCCGGAGGAGAGGGAAGCCCCGGCGAAGGCCCCGGAGGTGGGGGAAGCCCCGCTGAGTTTTTCGGGGGAGGGGGCAGCCCCGGCGGAGTCCCTGGCGGAGGGGAAAGCCACCGAGTTCCCCGGAGAAGGGGGAAGCCCCGGCGGAGGCCTGGAGGAGGGGGATGCCCCAGGGAGTTCCCCGGAGGAGGAGGAGGCCCCGCCGGAGTCCCTCGTGGAGGGGGAAGCCCCGCCGAGTTTCGCAGAAGAGGGGGAAGCCCCGGCGAAGGCCCCTGAAGAGGGGGAAGCCCCGCCGAGCTTCCCGGAGGAGGTGGATACCCCGGCGGTGGCCACGGAGGAGGGAGAAGCCCCGGCGGAGTCCCTGGCGAAGGGGGATTGCCCGCCGAGTTCACCGGTGGTGGGGGGAGCCCCGGTGGAGGCCCTGGGTAAGGGGGACGCCCCGCCGAGTTCCCCGGAGGCGAGGGGAAGCCCCGGAGAAGTGGGAAGCCACGGTGGAGGCCACGGAGGTGGGGGAAGCCCAGCCGAGTTCCCCGGAGAAGGGGGAAGCCCCTGAGTTCCCCGGAGAAGGGGGAAGCCCTTGCGGGGGCCCCGGAAGAGTGGGAAGCCCCGGAGGAGTGGGAAGCCAGGGCGGAGTCCCTGGTTAAGGGGGAAGCCCCGGTAGAGTCCTCGGAGGAGGTGGAAGCCCCGGCGGAGGCCGCGGAGGAGGGTTAAGCCCCGGTGGAGACCCTGGAGGAAGGGAAGCCCCTGCTAAGTGGGAAGCCCCGGCGAAGTCCCTGGAGAAGGGGGATGCCCCGGCGGAGTCCCTGGAGGAGGGGGGAAGCCCCAGAGTTCTCCGAGGGAGGGGAAAGCCCCGGCTAAGGTCCCGGAGGAGTGGGAAGCCCCGGCGGATTCCCTGGGTGAGCGGGAAGCCCCGCCGAGTTCCCCGGAGGAGAGTGAAGCCCCGGCGAAGGCCCTGGAGGAGGGGGAAGCCCCGCCGTCTTTTCCGGAGGAGTGGGAAACCCTGGCGGAGGCATCGGAGGAGTGGGAAGCCCCGGTGAAGGGGGAAGCACCGGCGGAGTCCCTGGAGGAGGGGGAAGCCCCGACGAATTCCCCGGTGAAGGGGGAAGCCCCGCCGACTTTCCCGGTGGAGGGGGAAACCCTGGCGGAGGCCCCGGAGGAGTGGGATGCTCCGGAGGAGGGGGAAGCCCCGGCGGAGGCCCCGGAGGAGTGGAAAGCCCTGGCAGAGTGGGAAGCCCCGGCGGGTTCCCCTTAGGAGGCGGAGGCCCCGGCGGAGGCCCTGGAGGAGGGGGAAGCCCCACCGAGAATCCCTGGCGGAGTCCCTGGAGGAGTGGGAAGCCCCGCCGAGTTTCCCGGAGGAGGGGGGAGCCCCGGCGAAGGGCTCGGAGGAATGGAAATCCCCGGCGGAGGCCCCGGAGGTTTGGGAAATCCTGGCGGAGTCCCTGGAGGTGGGGGAAGCCCCGCCGAATTCCCCGGAGGAGGAGAAGCCCCGGCGGAGTCCGAGGAGGTAGGGGAAGCCCCTGGGTACCCCGGAAAAGGGTTAAGCCCCGACGGAGGCCCCGGAGGAGGGAGAAACCCCGCCGAGTTTCGCGGAGGAGGGGGAAGCCCCGGCGGTGGCCCCGGAGGTGGGGGAAGCACCGCCAAATTCCCCGGTGGAGGAGGAAGCCCCAGCGGAGGCCCCGGAGGAGCAGGAAGCCCTGGCGGAGGCCCTTGAGGAGGGAGAAGCCCCGCCTAGTTCTTCGGAGGTGGGGGAAGCCCCTGAGTTCCCCGGAGGAGGGGGAAGCCCCGCAGAGTTTCCCGGAGGAGGGGGAAGCCCCGCTATATTCCCCGGAGGAGGGAGAAGCCCCGGCGGTGTCCCTGGAGGAGGGAAAAGCCCCGCCGAGTGCCCCGGAGGTGGGGGAAGCCCCAGCGGAGTCCCTGGTGGTGGGGAAAGCCCCGCCGAGTTCCCCCGGCAGAGTCCCTGTAGGAGGGAGAAGCAACGGCAAAGTCCCTGGAGGAGGGGGAAGCCCCGCAAAATTCCCCGGAGGAGGGGAGAGCCCCGGCGGAGGCCCCGGAGGAGGGGGAAGCCCCGCTGAGTTTCCCGGAAGAAGGGGAAGCCCCGGCGGTGGCCCCGGAGGTGGGGGAAGCCCCGCCGAGTTTCCCGGAGGAGGGGGAAGCCCCGGCGGAGGCTTTGGAGGAGTAGGAAGCCCCAGCGGAGGCCCCGGAGGTTTGGGAAATCCCGGCGGAGTCCCTGGAGGAGGGGGAAGCCCCGCCAAATTCCCTAGAAGAGGGGGAAGCCCCGCCGAGTTTCCAGGAGGAGGATGAAGCCCCGGCGGAGGCCTCGATGGAGTGGGAAGCCCCGGCCGAGGCCCCGGAGGTTTGGGAGGCCCCGCCGGATTCACTGGTGGAGGGGGAAGCCCCGCCGAGTTTCGCAGAAGAGGGGGAAGCCCCGGCGAAGGCCCCTGAAGAGGGGGAAGCCCCGCCAAGCTTCCCGGAGGAGGTGGATACCCCGGCGGTGGCCACGGAGGAGGGAGAAGCCCCGGCGGAGTCCCTGGCGAAGGGGGATGGCCCGCCGAGTTCACCGGAGGTGGGGGGAGCCCCGGTGGAGGCCCTGGGTAAGGGGGAAGCCCCGCCGAGTTCCCCGGAGGCGAGGGGAAGCCCCGGAGAAGTGGGAAGCCACGGTGGAGGCCCCGGAGGTGGAGGAAGCCCAGCCGAGTCCCCCGGAGAAGGGGGAAGCCCCTGAGTTCCCCGGAGAAGGGGGAAGCCCCTGAGTTCCCCGGAGAAGGGGGAAGCCCTTGCGGGGGCCCCGGAAGAGTGGGAAGCCCCGGAGGAGTGGGAAGCCAGGGCGGAGTCCCTGGATAAGGGGGAAGCCCCGGTAGAGTCCTCGGAGGAGGAGGAAGCCCCGGCGGAGGCCGCGGAGGAGGGTTAAGCCCCGGTGGAGACCCTGGAGGAAGGGAAGCCCCTGCTAAGTGGGTAGCCCCGGCGGAGTCCCTGGAGAAGGGGGATGCCCCGGCGGAGTCCCTGGAGGAGGGGGGAAGCCCAAGAGTTCTCCGGAGGAGGGGAAAGCCCCGGCTAAGGTCCCGGAGGAGTGGGAAGCCCCGGCGGATTCCCTGGGTGAGCGGGAAGCCCCGCCGAGTTCCCCGGAGGAGAGTGAAGCCCCGGCGAAGGCCCTGGAGGAGGGGGAAGCCCCGCCGTCTTTTCAGGAGGAGTGGAAAGCCCCGGTGAAGGGGGAAGCACCGGCGGAGTCCCTGGAGGAGGGGGAAGCCCCGACGAATTCCCCGGTGAAGGGGGAAGCCCCGCCGACTTTCCCGGTGGAGGGGGAAACCCTGGCGGAGGCCCCGGAGGAGTGGGATGCTCCGGAGGAGGGGGAAGCACCGGCGGAGTCTCTGGAGGAGGAGGAAGCCACGGTGGAGTCTTTGAGGAGGGGGAAGCCCCGGTGGAGGCCCCGGAGGAGTGGAAAGCCCTGGCAGAGTGGGAAGCCCCGGCGGGTTCCCCTAAGGAGGCGGAGGCCCCGGCGGAGGCCCTGGAGGAGGGGGAAGCCCCACCGAGTTTCCCTGGCGGAGTCCCTGGAGGAGTGGGAAGCCCCGCCGAGTTTCCCGGAGGAGGGGGGAGCCCCGGCGAAGGGCTCGGAGGAATGGAAATCCCCGGCGGAGGCCCCGGAGGTTTGGGAAATCCTGGCGGAGTCCCTGGAGGTGGGGGAAGCCCCGCCGAATTCCTCAGAGAAGAAGAAGCCCCGGCGGGGTCCGAGGCGGTAGGGGAAGCCCCGCCGAATATCCCGGAGGTGGGGGAAGCCCCGGCGGAGTCCCCGGAGGTAGGGGAAGCCCCTGGGTACGCCGGAAAAGGGTTAAGCCCCGACGGAGGCCCCGGAGAAGGGAGAAACCCCGCCGAGTTTCCCGGAGGAGGGGGAAGCCCCGGCGGTGGCCCCGGAGGTGGGGGAAGCACCGCCAAATTCCCCGGTGGAGGAGAAAGCCCCGGCGGAGGCCCCGGAGGAGCAGGAAGCCCTGGCGGAGGCCCTTGAGGAGGGGGAAGCCCCGCCGAGTTCCCCGGAGGTGGAAGAAGCTCCAGCGGAGTCCCTAAAGGAGGGGTTAGCCCCGCCGAGTTCCCTGTAGGAGGGGGAAGCCCCGCCAAATACCCCCGGCGGAGTCCCCGGAGGAGAGGGAAGCCCCGGCGGAGGCCCCGGAGGAGGATAAAGCCCCGGCGGAGGCCCTGGAGGAGGGGGAAGCCCCGGTGGAGTCCCTGGGGGAGGGAGAAGCCCCGCCGAGTTCCCCGGGGGAGGAGGAAGCCCCGCCGAGTTCCCCGGGGGAGGGGGAAGCCCCGCCTAGTTCTTCGGAGGTAGGGGAAGCCCCTGAGTTCCCCGGAGGAGGGGGAAGCCCCGCAGAGTTTCCCGGAGGAGGGGGAAGCCCCGCCATATTCCCCGAAAGAGGGAGAAGCCCCGGCGGAGTCCCTGGTGGAGGGAAAAGCCCCGCCGAGTGCCCTGGAGGTGGGGGAAGCCCCAGCGGAGTCCCTGGTGGAGGGGAAAGCCCCGCCGAGTTCCCCCGGCAGAGTCCCTGTAGGAGGGAGAAGCAACGGCAAAGTCCCTGGAGGAGGGGGAAGCCCCGCAAAATTCCCCGGAGGAGGGGAGAGCCCCGGCGGAGGCCCCGGAGGAGGGGGAAGCCCCGCTGAGTTTCCCGGAAGAAGGGGAAGCCCCGGCGGTGGCCCCGGAGGTTTGGGAAATCCCGGCGGAGTCCCTGGAGGAGGGGGAAGCCCCGCCAAATTCCCTAGAAGAGGGGGAAGCCCCGCCGAGTTTCCAGGAGGAGGATGCAGCCCCGGCGGAGGCCTCGATGGAGTGGGAAGCCCCGGCCGAGGCCCCGGAGGTTTGGGAAATCCCGGCGGAGTCCCTGGAGAAGGGGGAAGCCCCGCCGAGTTCCCCGGCTGGGGGGGAAAACCCGCCGAGTTTCCCGGAGGAGGGGGAAGCCCCGGAGGAGTGGGATGCCCCGGCGGTGGCCCCGGAGGTGGGGGAAGCCCCGCCGAGTATCCCGGAGGAGGGGGTAGCGTCGGAGGAGGGGGAAGCCCCGGCGGAGGCCTCGGAGGAGTGGGAAGCCCCGGCGGAGGCCCCGGAGGAGGATAAAGCCCCGGCGGATGCCCTGGAGGAAAGGGAAGCCCCGGTGGAGTCCCTGAGGGAAGGAGAAGCCCCGCCGAGTTCCCCGAGGGAGGGGGAAGCCCCGCCAAATTCCTCGGAGGAGGATGAAGCCCCGACGGAGGCCCCGGAGGAGGGGGAAGCCCCGCCGAGTTCCCCGGCTGGGGGGGAAAACCCGCCGAGTTTCCCGGAGGAGGGAAAAGCCCCGGCGGAGGCCCCGGTGGAGGTAGAATACCCGCCGAGTACCCCCGACGGAGTCCCTGGTGGAGGGGGAAGCCCCGGCGGAGGGCCCGGAGGTGGGGGAAGCCCCGCCGGGTTTCCCGGAGGAGGGGGAAGCACCTGAGTTCCCAGGAGGAGAGGGAAACCCCGGCGCAGGCCCCGGAGGAGTGGGAAGCCCCGCCGAGTTCCCCTGAGAAGGGGAAAGCCCCGCCGAGTTCTTCGGAGGTGGGGAAAACCCCTAAATTCCCCGGAGGAGGGGGAAGCCCCGGAGGAGTGGGATGCCCCGGCGGTGGCCCCGGAGGTGGGGGAAGCCCCGCCGAGTATCCCGGAGGAGGCGGTAGCCCCGGAGGAGGGGGAAGCCCCGGCGGAGGCCTCGGAGGAGTGGGAAGCCCCGGCGGAGGCCCCGGAGGAGGATAAAGCCCCGGCGGAGGCCCTGGAGGAGGGGGAAGCCCCGGTGGAGTCCCTGAGGGAAGGAGAAGCCCCGCCGAGTTCCCCGAGGGAGGGGGAAGCCCCGCCAAATTCCTCGGAGGAGGGGGAAGCCCCGACGGAGGCCCCGGAGGAGGGGGAAGCCCCGCCGAGTTTCCCGGAGGAAGGGGAAGCCACGGCGGTGGCTCCGTAGGTGGGGGAAGCCCCGCCGAGTTTCCCGGGGAAGAGGGAAGCCCAGCCGAGTTCCCCGGAGGAGGGGGAAGCCCCTGAGTACCCCGGAGATGGGGGAGGCCCCGGCGGAGGCCCCGGAGGAGTGGGAAGCCCCGGAGGAGGGGAAGCCCCGGTAGAGTCCCTGGTAGAGGGGAAAGCCCCGGCGGTGGCCCCGCCGAGTTTCCCGGAGGAGGGGAAAGCCCCGGTAGAGTCCCTGGAGGAGAAGAAGCCCCGGCGGAGGCCCCGGAGGGGAGGGAAACCCCCGGCGGATGCCCTGGAGGAGGGGGAAGCCCCGTTGAGTTACTCGGAGAAGGGGGAAGCCCCGCCGAGTGTCCCTGGAGAAGGGGGAAGCCCTGGCTGAGGCCGCGGAGGGGGGGGGATGCCCTGCCGAGTTCCAAGGAGTAGGAGGAAGCTCATGCGGAGTCCCTGGAGGAGGAAGAAGCCCCGCCGAGTTCCCCGGAGGTGAAGGAAGCCCCGGCGGTGTCCCTGGAGGAGGGGAAGCCCCAGTTAAGTCCCTGTTGGAGGGGGGAGCCCCGGCGGATGCCCCGGAGGAGGCGGATGCCCCGGCGAGTTCCCCGGAGGAGGGGGAAGCCCCGGCGGAGTCCCTGGTGGTGGCGGAAGCCATGCCGAGTGTCTCGGAAGTGGGAGAAGCCTCGGCGGAGGCCCCTTAGGAGGGGGAAGCCCCGCCGAGCATCCCGGAGGAGGTGGAAGCCCCGGCGGAGACCCCGGAGAAGGGGGATGCCCCGGCGAGTTCCCCGGAGGAGGGGGAAGCCCCGGCGGAGTCCCTGGTGGAGGGGGAAGCCCCGCCGAGTGTCCCGGAAGAGGGGGAAGCCCCGGCGGAGACCCCAGGGGCGGGGGAAGCCGTTCCGAGTTTCCCGTAGGAGAAGGAATCCCCGGCGGAGTCCCTGGTGGAGAGGAAAGCCCCGGCGGAGGCCCTGGCGGAGGCCCCGATGAAGGGGGATGCCCCGGCAGAGGCCCTGGAGGAGGGGGATGCCCCGGCGAGTTCCCCGGACGAGGGGGAAGCCCCGGCGGAGTCCCTGGTGGAGGGGGAAGCCCCGCCGGGTTTCCTGGAAGAGAGGGAAGCCCCGGCGGAGGCCCCTGAAGAGGGGGATGCCCCGCCGAGCTTCCCGGAGGAGGTGGAAGCCCCGGTAGAGTCCCTGGTAGAGGAAGAAGCCCCGGCAGAGGCCCCGGAGGAGGGGGAAGCCCCGCCGAGTTCCCCGGAGGTGGGTGAAGCCCCGCCGAATTTCCCGGAGGAGGAGGAAACCCCGCCGAGTTTCCAGGAGGAGATGGAATCCACGGCGGAGTCCCTGGAGGAGGAGGAAGCCCCGGCGGAGGCCTCGGAGGAGTGGGTAGCCCCTCCGAGTTCCCCGGAGGAGAGGGAAGCCCCGCCGAGTTTCCCGGAGGAGGGGGATGCCCCGGCAGAGGCCCCCGAGGAGGGGGAAGCCCTGGCGGAGTCCCTGGAGGTGGGGGAAGCCCCGGCGGAGGCCCCGGAGGAGAGGGAAGCCCCGGCGGAGTCCCCGAAGGTGGGGGAAGCCCCGCCGAGATTCCCGGAGGAGGTGGAAGCCCCGGTGGAGGCCCCAGAGGAGGGAGAAGCCCGGGCGGTGTCTCAGGAGGAGGGGAAAGCCCCGGCGTTGGCCCCGGAGGAGGGGGAAGCCCCTCCGAGTTCCCCGGAGGTGGGTGAAGCCCCGCCGAATTTCCCGGAGGAGGGGGAAGCCCCGCCGAGTTTCCAGGAGGAGATGGAATCCACGGCGGAGTCCCTGGAGGAGGAGGAAGCCCCGGCGGAGGCTTTGGAGGAGTGGGTAGCCCCTCCGAGTTCCCCGGAGGAGAGGGAAGCCCCGCCGAGTTTCCCGGAGGAGGGGGATGCCCCGGCGGAGGCCCCCGAGGAGGGGGAAGCCCTGGCGGAGTCCCTGGAGGTGGGGGAAGCCCCGGCGGAGGCCCCGGAGGAGAGGGAAGCCCCGGCGGAGTCCCCGAAGGTGGGGGAAGCCCCGCCGAGATTCCCGGAGGAGGTGGAAGCTCCGGTGGAGGCCCCGGAGGAGGGAGAAGCCCCGGCGGTGTCTCCGGAGGAGGGGAGAGCCCCGGCGTTGGCCCCGGAGGAGGGGGAAGCCCCGGCTGAGGCCGCGGAGGAGGTTTAAGCCCCGGTGGAGTCCCTGGAGGAGGGAAAAGCCCCGGCGGAGGCCCCGGAGGAGATGGAAGCCCCGGCGGAGGCCCCGGAGGAGGGGGAAGCCCCACCGAGTTTCCCGGGGGTGGGGGAAGCCCCGCCGAGTTTCCCGGAGGAGGAAGAGGCCCGAACGGAGGGCCCGGAGGAATTGGAAGTCCTGCCGAGTTTCCCGGGGGAGGGGGAAGCCCCGGCGGAGTCCGGGGCTTCACCGAGCCGACATGCTTGATGAAGGCAGGTGTGACACATTTTTACTGGCGCGATGCTGGACATTTGCTATTGGCCAACGCTGGGCCGATGCTGGATAATACTTTCTGCCGACATTGGCACGACGTCGGCCAGCCGTTTTGTGTTTACTGGGTGGCGGAGGGGGAAGCCACCGAGTTCCCCGGAGGAGGGGGAAGCCCCGGCGGAGGTTCCGGAGGAAAGGGATGCCCCGGCGAGTTCCCCGGAGGAGGGGGAAGCCCCGGCGGAGGCTCCTAAAGAGGGGGAAGCCCCGCCGAGCTTCCCGGAGGCGGTGGAAGCCCCGGCGGAGGCCCCGGAGGAGGGAGAAGCCCCGGCGGAGTCCCTGTAGGAGGGGGAAGCACCGCCTAATTCCCCAAAGGCGGGAAAAGCCCTTCCGAGTTTCCCGGAGGAGGGGGAATCCCCGGCGGAGTCCCTGCCCAGTAAACACAAACTGTCGGCAACATGATGGCATTATTCTGGCATGACGCATCCACTGTTGGCTAAGTGCAGCCTGGCGGCAACCAATCGTCCATTAGTATCGGGTCAATGCTGGCGGCATGAAACTCTGTCGACGTCCCTCGACCGTTGGCCTGCCACTGCTATTCCAGTGCTGGCCCAACAGTGGCAGGCCAACACATTGCCAACGGCGCCGGCAAGGCATTGGCAAAGTGTTGGCTGGCCAGCGCGTCGGCGTGGTGCAGGCCAGCGTGTGCTGGCTTAACAGTGGCAGGCCATCACATTGCCAACGGCGCCGGCAAGGCATTGGCAAAGTGCTGGCAGGCCAGCGCGTCGGCGAGGTGCAGGCCAGCGTGGGCTGGCTTAACAGTGGCAGGCCATCTCATTGCCAACGGCGCCGGCAAGGCATTGGCAAAGTGTTGGCTGGCCAGCGCGTCGGCGTGGTGCAGGCCAGCGTGTGCTGGCCCAATGCAGCTTGTACGTATCTTGGCCAGCATACTCGAGACCACTAGAGCCACCACTTTGCCAATACCGACCCGACATTGGCTGGCCTGCACACGGTCGACGTAATTTTACGTGTCGTCATCGGTGCAGGCATCGTATCGGCGGCTTACGGAGGGGGAAGCCCCTGAGTACCCCGGAGATGGGGGAGGCCCCGGCGGAGGCCCCGGAGGAGTGGGAAGCCCCGGAGGAGGGGGAAGCCCCGGTAGAGTCCCTGGTAGAGGGAAAAGCCCCGGCGGTGGCCCCGCCGAGTTTCCCGGAGGAGGGGAAAGCCCCGGTCGAGTCCCTGGAGGAGAAGAAGCCCCGGCGGAGGCCCCGGAGGGGAGGGAAGCCCCGGCGGATGCCCTGGAGGAGGGGAAGGCCCCGTTGAGTTACTCGGAGAAGGGGGAAGCCCCGCCGAGTGTCCCTGGAGAAGGGGAAAGCCCTGGCTGAGGCCGCGGAGGGGGGGGGGTGCCCTGCCGAGTTCCAAGGAGTAGGAGGAAGCTCATGCGGAGTCCCTGGAGGAGGAAGAAGCCCCGCCGAGTTCCCCGGAGGTGAAGGAAGCCCCGGCGGTGTCCCTGGAGGAGGGGAAGCCCCAGTTAAGTCCCTGTTGGAGGGGGGAGCCCCGGCGGATGCCCCGGAGGAGGCGGATGCCCCGGCGAGTTCCCCGGAGGAGGGGGAAGCCCTGGCGGAGTCCCTGGTGGTGGCGGAAGCCATGCCGAGTGTCTCGGAAGTGGGAGAAGCCTCGGCGGAGGCCCCTTAGGAGGGGGAAGCCCCGCCGAGCATCCCGGAGGAGGTGGAAGCCCCGGCGGAGACCCCGGAGAAGGGGGATGCCCCGGCGAGTTCCCCGGAGGAGGGGGAAGCCCCGCCGAGTTCCCCGGAGGTGGGTGAAGCCCCGCCGAATTTCCCGGAGGAGGAGGAAACCCCGCCGAGTTTCCAGGAGGAGATGGAATCCACGGCGGAGTCCCTGGAGGAGGAGGAAGCCCCGGCGGAGGCCTCGGAGGAGTGGGTAGCCCCTCCGAGTTCCTTGGAGGAGATGGAAGCCCCGCCGAGTTTCCCGGAGGAGGGGGATGCCCCGGCAGAGGCCCCCGAGGAGGGGGAAGCCCTGGTGGAGTCCCTGGAGGTGGGGGAAGCCCCGGCGGAGGCCCCGGAGGAGAGGGAAGCCCCGGCGGAGTCCCCGAAGGTGGGGGAAGCCCCGCCGAGATTACCGGAGGAGGTGGAAGCCCCGGTGGAGGCCCCGGAGGAGGGAGAAGCCCCGGCGGTGTCTCCGGAGGAGGGGAAAGCCCCGGCGTTGGCCCCGGAGGAGGGGGAAGCCCCTCCGAGTTCCCCGGAGGTGGGTGAAGCCCCGCCGAATTTCCCGGAGGAGGGGGAAGCCCCGCCGAGTTTCCAGGAGGAGATGGAATCCACGGCGGAGTCCCTGGAGGAGGAGGAAGCCCCGGCGGAGGCTTTGGAGGAGTGGGTAGCCCCTCCGAGTTCCCCGGAGGAGAGGGAAGCCCCGCCGAGTTTCCCGGAGGACGGGGATGCCCCGGCGGAGGCCCCCGAGGAGGGGGAAGCCCTGGCGGAGTCCCTGGAGGTGGGGGAAGCCCCGGCGGAGGCCCCGGAGGAGAGGGAAGCCCCGGCGGAGTCCCCGAAGGTGGGGGAAGCCCCGCCGAGATTCCCGGAGGAGGTGGAAGCTCCGGTGGAGGCCCCGGAGGAGGGAGAAGCCCCGGCGGTGTCTCCGGAGGAGGGGAGAGCCCCGGCGTTGGCCCCGGAGGAGGGGGAAGCCCCGGCTGAGGCCGCGGAGGAGGTTTAAGCCCCGGTGGAGTCCCTGGAGGAGGGAAAAGCCCCGGCGGAGGCCCCGGAGGAGATGGAAGCCCCGGCGGAGGCCCCGGAGGAGGGGGAAGCCCCACCGAGTTTCCCGGGGGTGGGGGAAGCCCCGCCGAGTTTCCCGGAGGAGGAAGAGGCCCGAACGGAGGGCCCGGAGGAATTGGAAGTCCTGCCGAGTTTCCCGGGGGAGGGGGAAGCCCCGGCGGAGTCCGGGGCTTCACCGAGCCGACATGCTTGATGAAGGCAGGTGTGACACATTTTTACTGGCGCGATGCTGGACATTTGCTATTGGCCAACGCTGGGCCGATGCTGGATAATACTTTCTGCCGACATTGGCACGACGTCGGCCAGCCGTTTTGTGTTTACTGGGTGGCGGAGGGGGAAGCCACCGAGTTCCCCGGAGGAGGGGGAAGCCCCGGCGGAGGTTCCGGAGGAAAGGGATGCCCCGGCGAGATCCCCGGAGGAGGGGGAAGCCCCGGCGGAGGCTCCTAAAGAGGGGGAAGCCCCGCCGAGCTTCCCGGAGGCGGTGGAAGCCCCGGCGGAGGCCCCGGAGGAGGGAGAAGCCCCGGCGGAGTCCCTGTAGGAGGGGGAAGCACCGCCTAATTCCCCAAAGGCGGGAAAAGCCCTCCCGAGTTTCCCGGAGGAGGGGGAATCCCCGGCGGAGTCCCTGCCCAGTAAACACAAACTGTCGGCAACATGATGGCATTATTCTGGCATGACGCATCCACTGTTGGCTAAGTGCAGCCTGGCGGCAACCAATCGTCCATTAGTATCGGGTCAATGCTGGCGGCATGAAACTCTGTCGACGTCCCTCGACCGTTGGCCTGCCACTGCTATTCCAGTGCTGGCCCAACAGTGGCAGGCCAACACATTGCCAACGGCGCCGGCAAGGCATTGGCAAAGTGTTGGCTGGCCAGCGCGTCGGCGTGGTGCAGGCCAGCGTGTGCTGGCTTAACAGTGGCAGGCCATCACATTGCCAACGGCGCCGGCAAGGCATTGGCAAAGTGCTGGCAGGCCAGCGCGTCGGCGAGGTGCAGGCCAGCGTGGGCTGGCTTAACAGTGGCAGGCCATCTCATTGCCAACGGCGCCGGCAAGGCATTGGCAAAGTGTTGGCTGGCCAGCGCGTCGGCGTGGTGCAGGCCAGCGTGTGCTGGCCCAATGCAGCTTGTACGTATCTTGGCCAGCATACTCGAGACCACTAGAGCCACCACTTTGCCAATACCGACCCGACATTGGCTGGCCTGCACACGGTCGACGTAATTTTACGTGTCGTCATCGGTGCAGGCATCGTATCGGCGGCTTACGGAGGGGGAAGCCCCTGAGTACCCCGGAGATGGGGGAGGCCCCGGCGGAGGCCCCGGAGGAGTGGGAAGCCCCGGAGGAGGGGGAAGCCCCGGTAGAGTCCCTGGTAGAGGGAAAAGCCCCGGCGGTGGCCCCGCCGAGTTTCCCGGAGGAGGGGAAAGCCCCGGTCGAGTCCCTGGAGGAGAAGAAGCCCCGGCGGAGGCCCCGGAGGGGAGGGAAGCCCCGGCGGATGCCCTGGAGGAGGGGAAGGCCCCGTTGAGTTACTCGGAGAAGGGGGAAGCCCCGCCGAGTGTCCCTGGAGAAGGGGAAAGCCCTGGCTGAGGCCGCGGAGGGGGGGGGGTGCCCTGCCGAGTTCCAAGGAGTAGGAGGAAGCTCATGCGGAGTCCCTGGAGGAGGAAGAAGCCCCGCCGAGTTCCCCGGAGGTGAAGGAAGCCCCGGCGGTGTCCCTGGAGGAGGGGAAGCCCCAGTTAAGTCCCTGTTGGAGGGGGGAGCCCCGGCGGATGCCCCGGAGGAGGCGGATGCCCCGGCGAGTTCCCCGGAGGAGGGGGAAGCCCTGGCGGAGTCCCTGGTGGTGGCGGAAGCCATGCCGAGTGTCTCGGAAGTGGGAGAAGCCTCGGCGGAGGCCCCTTAGGAGGGGGAAGCCCCGCCGAGCATCCCGGAGGAGGTGGAAGCCCCGGCGGAGACCCCGGAGAAGGGGGATGCCCCGGCGAGTTCCCCGGAGGAGGGGGAAGCCCCGCCGAGTTCCCCGGAGGTGGGTGAAGCCCCGCCGAATTTCCCGGAGGAGGAGGAAACCCCGCCGAGTTTCCAGGAGGAGATGGAATCCACGGCGGAGTCCCTGGAGGAGGAGGAAGCCCCGGCGGAGGCCTCGGAGGAGTGGGTAGCCCCTCCGAGTTCCTTGGAGGAGATGGAAGCCCCGCCGAGTTTCCCGGAGGAGGGGGATGCCCCGGCAGAGGCCCCCGAGGAGGGGGAAGCCCTGGTGGAGTCCCTGGAGGTGGGGGAAGCCCCGGCGGAGGCCCCGGAGGAGAGAGAGGCCCCGGCGGAGTCCCCGAAGGTGGGGGAAGCCCCGCCGAGATTACCGGAGGAGGTGGAAGCCCCGGTGGAGGCCCCGGAGGAGGGAGAAGCCCCGGCGGTGTCTCCGGAGGAGGGGAAAGCCCCGGCGTTGGCCCCGGAGGAGGGGGAAGCCCCTCCGAGTTCCCCGGAGGTGGGTAAGGCCCCGCCGAATTTCCCGGAGGAGGGGGAAGCCCCGCCGAGTTTCCAGGAGGAGATGGAATCCACGGCGGAGTCCCTGGAGGAGGAGGAAGCCCCGGCGGAGGCTTTGGAGGAGTGGGTAGCCCCTCCGAGTTCCCCGGAGGAGAGGGAAGCCCCGCCGAGTTTCCCGGAGGAGGGGGATGCCTCGGCGGAGGCCCCCGAGGAGGGGGAAGCCCTGGCGGAGTCCCTGGAGGTGGGGGAAGCCCCGGCGGAGGCCCCGGAGGAGAGGGAAGCCCCGGCGGAGTCCCCGAAGGTGAAGGAAGCCCCGCCGAGATTCCCGGAGGAGGTGGAAGCTCCGGTGGAGGCCCCGGAGGAGGGAGAAGCCCCGGCGGTGTCTCCGGAGGAGGTTTAAGCCCCGGCGTTGGCCCCGGAGGAGGGGGAAGCCCCGGCTGAGGCCGCGGAGGAGGTTTAAGCCCCGGTGGAGTCCCTGGAGGAGGGAAAAGCCCCGGCGGAGGCCCCGGAGGAGGGGGAAGCCCCACCGAGTTTCCCGGGGGTGGGGGAAGCCCCGCCGAGTTTCCCGGAGGAGGAAGTGGCCCGAACGAAGGGCCCGGAGGAATTGGAAGTCCTGCCGAGTTTCCCGGGGGAGGGGGAAGCCCCGGCGGAGTCCGGGGCTTCACCGAGCCGACATGCTTGATGAAGGCAGGTGTGACACATTTTTACTGGCGCGATGCTGGACATTTGCTATTGGCCAACGCTGGGCCGATGCTGGATAATACTTTCTGCCGACATTGGCACGACGTCGGCCAGCCGTTTTGTGTTTACTGGGTGGCGGAGGGGGAAGCCACCGAGTTCCCCGGAGGAGGGGGAAGCCCCGGCGGAGGTTCCGGAGGAAAGGGATGCCCCGGCGAGTTCCCCGGAGGAGGGGGAAGCCCCGGCGGAGGCTCCTAAAGAGGGGGAAGCCCCGCCGAGCTTCCCGGAGGCGGTGGAAGCCCCGGCGGAGGCCCCGGAGGAGGGAGAAGCCCCGGCGGAGTCCCTGTAGGAGGGGGAAGCACCGCCTAATTCCCCAAAGGTGGGAAAAGCCCTTCCGAGTTTCCCGGAGGAGGGGGAATCCCCGGCGGAGTCCCTGCCCAGTAAACACAAACTGTCGGCAACATGATGGCATTATTCTGGCATGACGCATCCACTGTTGGCAAAGTGCAGCCTGGCGGCAACCAATCGTCCATTAGTATCGGGTCAATGCTGGCGGCATGAAACTCTGTCGACGTCCCTCGACCGTTGGCCTGCCACTGCTATTCCAGTGCTGGCCCAACAGTGGCAGGCCAACACATTGCCAACGGCGCCGGCAAGGCATTGGCAAAGTGTTGGCTTGCCAGCGCGTCGGCGTGGTGCAGGCCAGCGTGTGCTGGCTTAACAGTGGCAGGCCATCACATTGCCAACGGCGCCGGCAAGGCATTGGCAAAGTGCTGGCAGGCCAGCGCGTCGGCGAGGTGCAGGCCAGCGTGGGCTGGCTTAACAGTGGCAGGCCATCTCATTGCCAACGGCGCCGGCAAGGCATTGGCAAAGTGTTGGCTGGCCAGCGCGTCGGCGTGGTGCAGGCCAGCGTGTGCTGGCCCAATGCAGCTTGTACGTATCTTGGCCAGCATACTCGAGACCACTAGAGCCACCACTTTGCCAATACCGACCCGACATTGGCTGGCCTGCACACGGTCGACGTAATTTTACGTGTCGTCATCGGTGCAGGCATCGTATCGGCGGCTTACGGTTTTCGCGGCTCTGTCAGCCTGTCATTACCTACCCATATTAACATCGAATTATACAAGTACTGGCATTATATTCATTTTTAAGACTAGCTTTTGATGGTTTCATCCTAGGCGTTAACCTCAATTTCAAAACATATTTGGGGAGATGGTATACATTAAAATCACGTTCACATATCACAGGTGTCAGCAGCGCAATCGTCAAGTCCTCAGCCTACGGATCGAGGGGTAGCCAGTTCAAATCCGGCCAGCTCCAATTAATGAAGTCGATTTTCGCAACGGTGAAAAATTAGAGCAATGAATATTCTTCCACCACTTGCAGCGCGAAATGGTCTAATTGAAAAACCCGTCCATGTACAATTTTTTTTCATTTTCCCGAATCATAATTTTGTCCCTGGGCGATGGTCACTGACCATCAAACAAGAGCAACGGCATAGTGCAGGCAAAGTAATGGCTAAATGATGGACAACCGCGGCGGCACGGTGAAGGCTTGCTGCTGGCCTGGTGTCGGCATCTTACTAGCCCCATGCAGCCAGTCCTTCACCGAGCCGACATGCTTGATGAAGGCAGGTGTGACAAATTTTTACTGGCGCGATGCTGGACATTTGCTATTGGCCAACGCTGGGCCGATGCTGGATAATACTTTTTGCCGACATTGGCACGACGTCGGCCAGCCGTTTTGTGTTTACTGGGTGGCGGAGGGGGAAGCCACCGAGTTCCCCGGAGGAGGGGGAAGCCCCGGCGGAGGTTCCGGAGGAAAGGGATGCCCCGGCGAGTTCCCCGGAGGAGGGGGAAGCCCCGGCGGAGGCTCCTAAAGAGGGGGAAGCCCCGCCGAGCTTCCCGGAGGCGGTGGAAGCCCCGGCGGAGGCCCCGGAGGAGGGAGAAGCCCCGGCGGAGTCCCTGTAGGAGGGGGAAGCACCGCCTAATTCCCCAAAGGCGGGAAAAGCCCTTCCGAGTTTCCCGGAGGAGGGGGAATCCCCGGCGGAGTCCCTGCCCAGTAAACACAAACTGTCGGCAACATGATGGCATTATTCTGGCATGACGCATCCACTGTTGGCAAAGTGCTGCCTGGCGGCAACCAATCGTCCATTAGTATCGGGTCAATGCTGGCGGCATGAAACTCTGTCGACGTCCCTCGACCGTTGGCCTGCCACTGCTATTCCAGTGCTGGCCCAACAGTGGCAGGCCAACACATTGCCAACGGCGCCGGCAAGGCATTGGCAAAGTGTTGGCTGGCCAGCGCGTCGGCGTGGTGCAGGCCAGCGTGTGCTGGCTTAACAGTGGCAGGCCATCACATTGCCAACGGCGCCGGCAAGGCATTGGCAAAGTGCTGGCAGGCCAGCGCGTCGGCGAGGTGCAGGCCAGCGTGGGCTGGCTTAACAGTGGCAGGCCATCACATTGCCAACGGCGCCGGCAAGGCATTGGCAAAGTGTTGGCAGGCCAGCGCGTCGGCGTGGTGCAGGCCAGCGTGTGCTGGCCCAATGCCGCTTGTACGTATCTTGGCCAGCATACTCGAGGCCACTAGAGCCACCACTTTGCCAATACCGACCCGACATTGGCTGGCCTGCACACGGTCGACGTAATTTTACGTGTCGTCATCGGTGCAGGCATCGTATCGGCGGCTTACGGTTTTCGCGGCACTGTCAGCCTGTCATTACCTACCCATATTAACATCGAATTATACAAGTACTGGCATTATATTCATTTTTAAGACTAGCTTTTGATGGTTTCATCCTAGGCGTTAACCTCAATTTCAAAACATATTTGGGGAGATGGTATACATTAAAATCACGTTCAATATCACAGGTGTCAGCAGCGCAATCGTCAAGTCTTCAGCCTACGGATCGAGGGGTAGCCAGTTCAAATCCGGCCAGCTCCAATTATTGAAGTCGATTTTCGCAACGGTGAAAAATTAGAGCAATGAATATCCTTCCACCACTTGCAGCGCGAAATGGTCTAATTGAAAAACCCGTCCATGTACAATTTTTTTTCATTTTCCCGAATCATAATTTTGTCCCTGGGCGACGGTCACTGACCATCAAACAAGAGCAACGGCATAGTGCAGGCAAAGTAATGGCAAGATGATGGACAACCGCGGCGGCACGGTGAAGGCTTGCTGCTGGCCTGGTGTCGGCATCTTACTGGCCCCATGCAGCCAGTCCTTCACCGAGCCGACATGCTTGATGAAGGCAGGTGTGACACATTTTTACTGGCGCGATGCTGGACATTTGCTATTGGCCAACGCTGGGCCGATGCTGGATAATACTTTCTGCCGACATTGGCACGACGTCGGCCAGCCGTTTTGTGTTTACTGGGTGGCGGAAGGGGAAGCCACCGAGTTCCCCGGAGGAGGGGGAAGTCCCGGCGGAGGTTCCGGAGGAAAGGGATGCCCCGGCGAGTTCCCCGGAGGAGGGGGAAGCCCCGGCGGAGGCCCCTAAAGAGGGGGAAGCCCCGCCGAGCTTCCCGGAGGCGGTGGAAGCCCCGGCGGAGGCCCCGGAGGAGGGAGAAGCCCCGGCGGAGTCCTTGGAGGAGGGGGAAGCACCGCCTAATTCCCCAAAGGCGGGAAAAGCCCTTCCGAGTTTCCCGGAGGAGGGGGAATCCCCGGCGGAGTCCCTGCCCAGTAAACACAAACTGTCGGCAACATGATGGCATTATTCTGGCATGACGCATCCACTGTTGGCAAAGTGCTGCCTGGCGGCAACCAATCGTCCATTAGTATCGGGTCAATGCTGGCGGCATGAAACTCTGTCGACGTCCCTCGACCGTTGGCCTGCCACTGCTATTCCAGTGCTGGCCCAACAGTGGCAGGCCAACACATTGCCAACGGCGCCGGCAAGGCATTGGCAAAGTGTTGGCCGGCCAGCGCGTCGGCGTGGTGCAGGCCAGCGTGTGCTGGCTTAACAGTGGCAGGCCATCACATTGCCAACGGCGCCGGCAAGGCATTGGCAAAGTGCTGGCAGGCCAGCGCGTCGGCGAGGTGCAGGCCAGCGTGGGCTGGCTTAACAGTGGCAGGCCATCACATTGCCAACGGCGCCGGCAAGGCATTGGCAAAGTGCTGGCAGGCCAGCGCGTCGGCGAGGTGCAGGCCAGCGTGGGCTGGCTTAACAGTGGCAGGCCATCACATTGCCAACGGCGCCGGCAAGGCATTGGCAAAGTGTTGGCAGGCCAGCGCGTCGGCGTGGTGCAGGCCAGCGTGTGCTGGCCCAATGCCGCTTGTACGTATCTTGGCCAGCATACTCGAGGCCACTAGAGCCACCACTTTGCCAATACCGACCCGACATTGGCTGGCCTGCACACGGTCGACGTAATTTTACGTGTCGTCATCGGTGCAGGCATCGTATCGGCGGCTTACGGTTTTCGCGGCACTGTCAGCCTGTCATTACCTACCCATATTAACATCGAATTATACAAGTACTGGCATTATATTCATTTTTAAGACTAGCTTTTGATGGTTTCATCCTAGGCGTTAACCTCAATTTCAAAACATATTTGGGGAGATGGTAAACATTAAAATCACGTTCACATATCACAGGTGTCAGCAGCGCAATCGTCAAGTCTTCAGCCTACGGATCGAGGGGTAGCCAGTTCAAATCCGGCCAGCTCCAATTATTGAAGTCGATTTTCGCAACGGTGAAAAATTAGAGCAATGAATATCCTTCCACCACTTGCAGCGCGAAATGGTCTAATTGAAAAACCCGTCCATGTACAATTTTTTTTCATTTTCCCGAATCATAATTTTGTCCCTGGGCGACGGTCACTGACCATCAAACAAGAGCAACGGCATAGTGCAGGCAAAGTAATGGCAAGATGATGGACAACCGCGGCGGCACGGTGAAGGCTTGCTGCTGGCCTGGTGTCGGCATCTTACTGGCCCCATGCAGCCAGTCCTTCACCGAGCCGACATGCTTGATGAAGGCAGGTGTGACACATTTTTACTGGCGCGATGCTGGACATTTGCTATTGGCCAACGCTGGGCCGATGCTGGATAATACTTTCTGCCGACATTGGCACGACGTCGGCCAGCCGTTTTGTGTTTACTGGGTGGCGGAAGGGGAAGCCACCGAGTTCCCCGGAGGAGGGGGAAGTCCCGGCGGAGGTTCCGGAGGAAAGGGATGCCCCGGCGAGTTCCCCGGAGGAGGGGGAAGCCCCGGCAAAGGCCCCTAAAGAGGGGGAAGCCCCGCCGAGCTTCCCGGAGGCGGTGGAAGCCCCGGCGGAGGCCCCGGAGGAGGGAGAAGCCCCGGCGGAGTCCTTGGAGGAGGGGGAAGCACCGCCTAATTCCCCAAAGGCGGGAAAAGCCCTTCCGAGTTTCCCGGAGGAGGGGGAATCCCCGGCGGAGTCCTTTGAGGAGGGGGAAGCCCCGGCGGAGGCCCCAGAAGGGGGAGAAGCCCCGCTAAGTTCCCCGGAGATAGGGGAAGCCCCGGTGGAGGCCCTGGGGAAGGGGGAAGCCCCGCCGAGTTCTCCGGAGGAGGGGGAAGGCGAGGCGGTGTCCCCGGAGGAGGAAGAAGCCCCGGCGGAGGCCCCGGAGGTGGGGGAAGCCCGGCAGAGTTCCCCGAAGGAGGGGGAGGCCCCTGAGTTCCCCGGAGAAGGGGGAAGCCCCTGAGTTCCCCGGAGAAGGGGGAAGCCTTTGCGGGGGCCCCGGAAGAGTGGGAAGCCCCGGAGGAGTGGGAAGCCAGGGCGGAGTCCCTGGATAAGGGGGAAGCCCCGGTAGAGTTTTCGGAGGAGGAGAAAGCCCCGGCGGAGGCCGCGGAGGAGGGTTAAGCCCCGGTGGAGACCCTGGAGGAAGGGAAGCCCCTGCTAAGTGGGAATCCCCGGCGGAGTCCCTGGAGGAGGGGAAAGCCCCGGCTAAGGTCCCTGGAGGTGGGGGAAGCCCCGGCGGAGGCCCCGGAGGAAAGGGAAGCCCCGGCGGAGTCCCCGAAGGTGGGGGAAGCCCCGCCGAGATTCCCGGAGGAGGTGGAAGCCCCGGTGGAGGCCCCGGAGGAGGGAGAAGCCCCGGCGGTGTCTCCGGAGGAGGGGAAAGCCCCGGCGTTGGCCCCGGAGGAGGGGGAAGCCCCGGCTGAGGCCGCGGAGGAGGGTTAAGCCCCGGTGGAGTCCCTGGAGGAGGAAAGACCCGGCGGAGGCCCCGGAGGAGATGGAAGCCCCGGCGGAGGCCCCGGAGGAGAGGGAAGCCCCACCGAGTTTCCCGGAGGAGGGGGAAGCCCCGGCGGAGGCTTTGGAGGAGTAGGAAGCCTCGCCGGAGGCCCCGGAGGGTTGGGAAGTCCCGGCGGAGTCCCTGGAGAAAGGGGAAGCCCCGGCGGAGGCCCCGGTGGAGGGGGAAGCCCCGGCGAGGGCCCCGGAGGAGGAGTAAGCCCCTGCGAAGTCCCTGGAGAAGAGAAACGCCCCGCCGAGTTCCTCGGAGGAGGGGGAGGCTCCGGCGGAGGCCCCGGAGGAGGGGGAAGCCCCGCCGAGTTTCCCGGAGGAGAAGGAAGCCCCGGTGGAGTGGTTAGCCCCGCCAAGATTCCCAGAGGAGGGGGAAGCCCCGGTCGGGGTCCCTGGAGGAGGAAGTCGCCCCGGCGGAGTCCCTGAAGTTGGGGTAATCCCCGGCGGAGGACTTGGTGGAGGGGGAAGCCCAGGCGGAGTCCCTGATGGAGGGGGAAGCAGCCCCGGCGGAGGCCTCGGATAAGGGGGAAGCCCCGGCGGAGGCCTCGGAGAAGGGGGAAGCCCTGGAGGTGGCCCCGGAGGAAAGGAAAGCCCCGGCAGAGGCCCTTGAGGAGGAGGAAGCCCCGTCGAGGGCCCCTGAGGAGGAGGAAGCCCCTGCGGAGTCCCTGGAGAAGAGGGAAGCCCCGCCGAGTTCCCCGGAGAAGGGGGAGGCCCCGGCGGAGGCTCCTGATAAGGGGGAAGCCTCGCCGAGTTTTCCGGAGGAGGGGGAAGCCCCGGCGGAGGCCCCGATGGAGTGGGAAGCCCCGCCGAGTTTCCCGGAGGAGGGGGAAGCCCCGGCGGGGTCCCTGGAGGAAGAAGTAGCCCCGGCGGAGTCCCTGAAGGAGAGGTAATCCCCGGCGGTGGACCCGGTGGGGGGGGGAAGCCCCGGCGGAGTCCCTGATGGAGGGGGAAGCAGCCACGGCGGAGGCACCGGAGGAGGGAGAAGCTTTGGCGGAGTCTCTGGAGGAGGGGGAAGCCCCGGCAGAGGCCCCGGTGAAGGGGGAAGCCCCAGCGGAGGCCTCGGAGGAGAGGGAAGCCCTGGAGCCCGGTGGAGGGGGAAGCCCCGGCGGAGTCCCTGGAGAAGGGGGAAGCCCCCTCGAGTTCCTTGTAGGAGGGGAAAGCCCCGGCGGTGGCTCCGGAGGATGCGGAAGCCCCGGCGGAGGCCCCGGAGGAGGAGGAAGCCCCGGCGGGGTGCCTGGAGAAGGGGAAAACCCCGCCGAGTTCCCCGTAGGAGGGGGAAGCCCCGGCGGAGGCCCTGGAGGAGGGTGAAGCCCCGGCGGAGTCCCTGGAGGAGGGGGGAAGCCCCCCCCGTGTTCCCCGGAGGAGGAGGAAGCCCCGGCGGAGTCCTTGGAGGAGGAAGTAGCCCCGGCGGAGGTCCTGGAGGTGGGGGAAGCCCCGCCGAGTTCCCCGGAGGAGGAGGAAGCCCCGGCGGAGTCCCTGGAGGAGGAAGTAGCCCCGGCGGAGGCCCCGGAGGAGGGGGAAGCCCCGGTGGAGGCCCCGGAGGAGGGGGAAGCCCCGCAGAGTTTCCCCCCAGGTAGCACAAAAACTTTCAACACGTTCGCACGACGTCCTACGAACGTGTTGCAAGTCCTGCAACCTTCAAACCATTCAGCGAGCGTTCGGTTAACGTTTTTTTTATAACGTTAGACATACATTCGCCACGAACGTTTCACTGACGTATGTTAAAGCAAAATTTTTAACTTTGAGACTTGTCGACGTTTAGCCAACGTACGAGAAATGTTGATCTTGCTACGTTATAAAAGGTTCAAATGTATACGTTTCGTTAATGTTCCCTTAAAGTAAGTCAGGCGAACATTCGCATTGGTATGTTCAACGAACGTTCCGTTTTATAAGTAATAATACATTAAAAACGCCACGTGACATGGCCGCTGTGTGTCCGACGTTAAAAAACGTGCGGTAGCAAATGTGTGATGAACGTTCTATGGAAGTTAGTCGTGCGTACGTTAAAATACAAATATTCACTGGACGTTGACATAAGCAAGATCGCTTACTTAAAAATTAAAACGTGACATAGGCCGTTGTGCCTTCAACGTTAAAACACGTTCGATATTAAACGTTAAATTCACGTTCTCTCAAAGTAAGTCATGCGAACGTTTGTCATCACACATTCAGCATACGTTTACTGAGGCAAGTTCTCTTACGTCAAACTCAAACGTTACATTGACATTGTGCCTTCATCGTTCAAACACGTTCGATATTGAATGTTGGATTCACGTTCCCGGAAAGTAAGTCATGCGAACGTTTGTCATCGCACATTCAGCAGACGTTTACTGAGGCAAGTTCTCTTACGTCAAACTCAAACGTTACATTGACGTTGTGCCTTCAACGTTCAAACACGTTCGATATTGAAGGTTGGATTCACGTTCTCTGAAAGTAAGTCATGCGAACGTTTGTCATCGCACTTTCAGCAGACGTTTACTAAGGCAGGCGCCATCGCCATATGGCATAAATTAGTGTCACTCGTCGACAGCAGCGCCGCCTAGTAGTCAGCACACGCTCTCCATGGTGCTGTCGTTAATGCTGTCCGATTTAATTACTTACGTATATTTTATTACTTATTATGTCGATGCGAGACGTTTTGCACGAATTTAACTTATAAAACATATGTATCTATATAGCTGGATAAAAAACGACATAATACATGGCTATCTTCACTGTTCTAAAAGGTACTTGCTTGTGAACAATCACGACAAACAAAACATATTGCGGCGAAATTGGGAAGGCTGATGTTTTCGTGTTCTCTCGAAGCATAAGACAATACATTCAGGTTTAACGAATGATCATTTATTTTCCGATCCTTCTCTACCACCACGTTCCAGGACTCACTCGTCCACTTGCTGCCTCAGAGCTGATCTTCAGTAATGATGCCGAGCGTGTGAATGCTCGGCTTTTTATACTCCGGTTTGGACTGGGTTGAACCACATGTGAGGCCATGTGGTTTGGGCTGCAAGTTGCAAGCTTGGGGGTGGCCTGGCTTGGACTCGACCTTTCGCCTGCCCAAGGCGATGGGAGACGTCAAGCCAGGGGATGCCCTAGCATGCACCTTGCAGTACCCCCCCTCTTAAATCAGAATGTTTCCTAAATTCCTTATTTACATATTCACTCAATGAATTTGTGTCAATGAATGTAAACATTTGAAACTTTTTTCTATATTCATATTCATTTTTACACCAATGGTCCAGTAAATTATTTATAAATTATTAAATTTGCCATACACTTTTGAAGTCCTCTCCAGACACATATTTTGCAATTATGACACACACAAAAATAATATCGTAAACATAGAGGCAATGTTACATGCACAGTCCTGGAAATACAGGTCCAATTATCGTTTTCGCACTTTGGCACTCAGTCGAATTTGTTCTATTGTCCGCTTCCTAGTCCATCTCGTTATTTGTCCGTAATCCTAAATAGCTAACTTTATATAACATGTTTCTGCTAATTTATTCCACACGTGTTTTTCGGTCTTATTATCTACGCGGTTGATTAAGCTATAGGTATTGCACTCAGTTTATATTAGTTGCCCTAAGCTTTGCATGGTCCTGCCTCTGCTCCTAAATGACACACGATCTCCGCCACGATTTCGACGCTCTCGCTAACGGCTGTAGGTGCGGACGCTCCGGATGTCCTGCACGTCACTTGGCGGCGAGACGTCGTTCTCGTCCAGCGTCGGTGTCGCTCGCCCAGTCTCGCCCAGCTCGTCCAGCGTCGGTGTCGCAGGAGGCGTCGGGTTGATCGGCGAGATCGCCCGGGGGATTGCAGTCATTTCACCGATGATTTGGATCGTTGTTTTGTCTTGTCAGGCCGGTCGTTTTGGTGTGATCGGTGGGCTTGGAGGCAATGGTGAGATTTCCCGCGGTATTTTGCACATGTTTTTGATTATCCGGTCTAATCGTTGTCGTCCTTTAATGTGTTTGTTGCGGCTTCTCTTGTTTCTATGTTTAGTGTTGTTTTTTTCTAATTGTATTCGTTTTTTTTCGCCTTCTGAAATTGTCCAAACAGACCTCGGTGTTTGAATATTTGTGATCGTTGTGAGCTGATACATGGTGTAGCCTAGTCGGGAGTGAACTGGATACTGTCCATCCGCTTGTGGGCTCCCGTATAGCCCCCCCTCGAGTTTCAGTTGATACTGCAGCGCCCCTTGAGGGCATTACGACCTTTGGAGCAGGTCGTACCCCTGGCTGGCCGTGTATGAAGTCAATTGGTTGGCGTTACATAGTGCCACCTTGCGTTTTGTAATAGGATCACTCAGTTGGTAAGTGTTTGACCCTATTTTTGCCGAGATCGACCATGGACCATCCCTTTTGGGTGCCAGGGAAGCGCAGACCCCCTTGGCGGCGTCGCTAATCGTGTGTGTGGTCCTAAGCACGTGCTGGCCCACGCTAAACTCTGCCGGACGATGTTTTTTGTCGTATGCTCGGCGTTGGGTTTCGTGGGCGTCGCTCTTGTTTTCTCGGACAATTTGTGTCATGGCTTTGATTTTATTCTTAAGTGAAGTTGCGTAGGTGATGGCGTCCGACTGTTCGTTGGTTTCTGCCTCGAGGTCTGCGGGAAAACGGAGCTGTTCGCCAAATGTGAGTTCGGCTGGGCTATAGCCGTTTGTTTGGTGTATGGCCGTTCGCAGGGCGAAAGATATCGCTTTCAAGTGCTTATCCCAGTCTTTATGTGTCTGTGTGAGTGCCACGAGACATTGTTTGATGTCGCGATTGGTTCTTTCGCATGGGTTTCCACAAGGGCGGTATGGTACGGTTTTTCTGGTCGACATCCCTAACTGTGCGCACATCTGCGTCCAGAGTTTTCCCGCGAACTGAGGGCCGTTGTCGCTCCTGATGCGGGATGCAAAACCGTAGCGCGTGCAATAGTCAATTAGACAATCGACCACTGCTTTGCCCGTTGCTTTTCGTAGTGGGTAGAGCTCGCTATTTTTTGTAAAATCGTCTATGATTTCGAATATGTACTGATTTCGCGTGGTTGTTGAGGATGGATACGGTCCCATGAGATCGCACGATATGTCGGTGAATTTTGACGGCGCTATTCGACTTGCCATATTTCCTAATGGTTTTGAATTTCTTGATTTTGATTTTTGGCAGACATCACACCCCTTCACGTATTTTGACATGTCTTTTCGCATGGAAGTCCACGAATATCGATCTTGTATACGCCCCAGGGTCTTGTAGTAACCCATGTGAGCCGCGAGGGCGTGATCATGAAATAGTCTCAGCACTTCTCCACGCAGGCTGATCGGCACCATTGTACTATGTTCTGATGTTGTCGCGGCGCCGGGTAGATGTCTTGATATCAGCCCATCATCGGCTATGACATACGATGAGTCCTTGTTCGTGCCGGCTTCGATGTCTTCTCTTAGTTTCTGCAGCGCATTGTCTCCCTGCTGATGTTTAATCCATGTCGCGCGATCACTCAGGTCAAGCTGCTCATCTTCCGATGTTAGCAATACTTGTTCTTCAGTGTGTGTAATTTGGTTGGAGTCGGTTTTGCTATCTTCAAATGTCAAAAACCCGAACCGTCCTCGTTTAGTGGTTTCTTCCCCTACCTCTTCAATAGGAAATATGTCATCCACTTTCCTAGGTCGTGATATACTGGGTTGGAACGATAGTGGCGCTCGACTCAACATGTCTGCCACCACATTTGCGCTACCCTTCCTGTATTTGATTTCACAGTCTAGGCCCATAAGGCGCAATGCCCATCGTCGGATTCTTCCCTTCGGCCAATCGGCGGTCAGCATTGTTTTCAATATATTGTGGTCGGTTTCGATTTTGAAGTGAGACATCTCCACGTAAGGTAAGAAGTGATTTACGCTCCATACGACTGCTAGCGCCTCTAACTCGGATATTGTGTAATTTTGTTCGCATGGTGTGAGGGTACGCGATGCAAATGCTATTGGTCTTGGCTTTAGGTCGCCATCTTGCATTAGACAGCTTCCAATCCCTTCGAAAGAAGCATCTGTCTGGATGGTGAATTCTTTGCTCATATCGGGGAGTGCCAAGCATGTGTCCACCGTGATTTGGTTTTTTAGCATTTCAAATGCATCTTGCTGTTCTTTCTCCCATTTCCACTTCATATTCTTCTTCAGCAGCCTAGTCAATGGGAGGGCGATGGTGCTAAACGATTTGATGTATAAGCGATAAAAACCCGCCGTCCCGATAACCCTTTGTATGTCCTTGGTATTCCTTGGTGTTTTAAGGTCCTTGATAGCCGCCACGAGGTCAGGGTTTGGCGCCACTGTTCCTGGTTTTATCACATGCCCGAGGAACTTTATTGACTGAGTGCACAGCTGGACCTTGGAGGGGTTGACCGTGAATCCCGCGGATTTCAATCTTCGCAAGACGTCTTCTAGGTGTGTCACGTGTTGCTCCCATGACTCGGAGAACACGACGATGTCATCGAGAAAAGCCATTGCGTATGCGCACTGCGTTGTTCCATTGCTCAGTACACTGTTAATGACTTTTTGGAAAGTATAGCCTGATCCAATCAGGCCCATGGGCAGACGCTTATACCTAAAAGCTCCTCGGTGTGTTGCGAACGTGGTACGGTGTCGATCTTCTCTTCGTACGCGTAGTTGGTGGTAGCCCTGGCTTAAGTCGAGTGTTGTAAATATTTTTGCTTTTCCGAGGGCACTTAGCGTAAAGTCAATGCGTGGCATTACATATGGTTGGACCTTTGTTTTTTTATTAAGCAGGCGATAATCTATGCATAATCTTTTGCCGCCCTCTTTTTTGTCTACAATTACTGTTGCCGAGCTCCAGCCAGCTCGATGTGAGCATGGCTCGATTATATCGTCAGCCAATAATTTGTTTATGCACTCGTCTAGCACCGCTCTTTTCTTCTCATTGATGGGCCTTTGAGCGCATCGGCTAGGGGTTTCCCCGTCGGTGTTTATTTCGTGTTCGACGAGGGTGCACAGGCCCGGTTTCTTTGTAAAGGTTGATTTATAGCCCTCCATCACCCTCTCCAGGCTCGCCCTTATGTGTTCTGGGCAGACCACCGTCTTCATGAGTTGAGTCACTACATCCGGCTCTTCGGTGCCCACAGCGTGACACGCGGTTTCGGGTTCGATCTCTACATTTGCCTTGTTTACGTAGAAAGGAACAATTGCTTGTGGGCGGTTGCCCAGGGTCCAACCGCGCTCCTTTATGTGGATGGAAATATTTGCACCCCCTATGAAGTCGCGGCCTAATACTATCTGTTTGCACAATCCCGGCATTAGAACGAATGTCTGTTTTCTGCTGCCTCCCGCCCATTTCACTTTTAAACACAATTTCCCTGTGCAGGTAGCTTTTCCCGCGGCCAACTTCACTTGTTGCGGGTAAGACTGTACTGTCCACCCCCGTGTCCTGATCAGTTCGATGAAGTGGTCGCCTAATAAGCTGAGCGATGACCCACTATCCAACAGGGCTGAATGAGTTTCTCCCGCGATTTTCACTAGGATGAATGGCTCTCTTTTTCCCTCCATTCCGTCGACAGTGCAGTTTTCGGGATCGTTTGCATTTTCTGTGATCGGGCCGGTGCCCTCTGGTGTTGATATAATGTTTTTATTTACAATGTCACTAAGTCGCCATACCTCTTCGCGTAGAGCACCCATCTCGGCGGCGATATCCATAGGGCGCGCTCCTAGTTTTGTGGCTCGGTCGTCGGTGCTGTCTTAATTTCCTCTTCCTTCTTCTCCCGCCCCGGCTTCCTTTCGGGGCAGTTGCGTGCGAAGTGGCTTCTACTTTGGCATAACCAACATGCCAACTTGTCCTTTTGTTTGTACTGTGCATTAGGGATAGTACCCACCCCGCTTTGTCGGTATGGTGCCCATGCTGGGATGTGGGCGTGCATGTACGGGTCTAGGGCCGCTGCATTAAGGTGAATGTAGTCTTGCTGTTGTATGTTGAAATCGGCCACATGTGAGTCGACTGCGGTCATCTCTGTAGGCCCCGAAGCTCTCGGCGCATCTCCCCATGCCAGCGACGGCTCCACGGACCAAGCTGCTGGAAGGGGCGGTCGGTAGTCGCGGTCCAGTAGTATGCCCCGTTGGATCTCAGGCCCTGCCTTCGCCATATCGCGCAGGGTGTCAAATTTCCTCCCCGCCAATGCCCTTCTAAACTCAGGGTGCATTTGTCGCATCACTCTCTCTATCTTTGTCTCTTCGGTTACTGCGACCCCTATTTTTTCATAATACCCGGCGATCGTCTGGATAAATGCTGACAGCGACTCGGCCGGGTGCTGGGTCCTGTCGTCTTATTCCTTCTTCAATAGCTCCCGGTAATTCACCGGCCCAAACTCATTAAGGAATGCCTCATTAAATAGGTCCCACTTGTCGAATCCTCCGATGAATGTCCACCACCGCAAGGTGGCGTCCGTGAGGGCCACCGGGACCCCCCGGGTCAATATGTCCGTCGGTGTCATATTCTGTGATGCCGCGAACCTCTCGAGCTGGCATAGGAACTCGCTCGGTGTTTTCTCGTCCCTATGTCCCTGGTATGTAGGCAGGGAGATGCGGAGAGACGCCCAGGCTTCTCGCTCCCTTGTCGGCTGGACGACCGGTGGCGGGGGGATCGGCATATTCTGTTGTTGCTGTGTCACCGTCTTCCGGATGGCCGCCTCGATGGCAGCGGCGTCGGGGATCGGCTCGTCGGCGGTGAGACCCATGATCTCGCGTACTAGCGCTGACGGTATCTCCGTGGCCATCTTCTTGACGTGTTCGGGACGTTGGGGGGCGTCACTGTTTTGAGGCTCACTTTCACACGTTTTTGTTCCCCTACCGCACCTAAGTTTCATCTAAAAATCGAATTTATATTGTCGCCACTGTTTTTAGTCTCTATACTACACTGTGGTCCTTTCCCCCCATAATCTAGAAGATGTTCCGGGTATGGGATCCCTGGTACGCTCTTCTAGATTATGCTACACCTCAGTCTGGAGATGTTCCGGGTTGGGATCCCTGGTGCGCTCTCCAGACTGTCTATTCCTACGATTGTCCCAACACTGTTTATATAGTCTCTACTACACTGTGGTCCCCTTCCCCATAACCTGGAAGATGTTCCGGGTATGGGATCCCTGGTACGCTCTTCTAGATTATGCTACACCTTAGTCTGGAGATGTTCCGGGTATGGGATCCCTGGTACGCTCTCCGACTGTCCCTGATATTGGCATACACTGTTCCCGCCTTTACTTCACCGTGGTTCTTTCTTGAATAGATCCCGGACGAGCTCCCACTTGCGGCGAAATTGGGAAGGCTGATGTTTTCGGGTTCTCTCGAAGCATAAGACAATACATTCAGGTTTAACGAATGATCATTTATTTTCCGATCCTTCTCTACAACCAAGTTCCAGGACTCACTCGTCCACTTGCTGCCTCAGAGCTGATCTTCAGTAATGATGCCGAGCCTGTGAATGCTCGGCTTTTTATACTCCGGTTTGGACTGGGTTGAACCACATGTGAGGCCATGTGGTTTGGGCTGCAAGTTGCAAGCTGGGGGGTGGCCTGGCTTGGACTCGACCTTTCGCCTGCCCAAGGCGATGGGAGACGTCAAGCCAGGGGATGCCCTAGCATGCACCTTACAGTATAGATAAAAATTTTGCCGGTAGCTGTTAAGTTCTAGCAGCCGCGTGGTAACACTGTCGCCTTCGGACCCGAGGACCTGCCGGGACCGAGTTCGAGGACCATTGTAACTCAAAATTAATGATATCTGATATTTGCAGGAAAGACGTGCGCAGTGCCAATGTGATCGCATCTGCAAATGCCGGGTAGCTGGGGGTTGGGCTGACCAGTGAAAGGAGAATTTAGTGCCCGAAATTCGAAAATGTCGTCATTACTTTTCATTTCACCGTATGCTGTCCGGACGTTCGATTAACGTTTTGCGGACGTTGGGTGCACGTATTCTTTTATCGTCATAATCTCGTCCGCTGACCGTTTGTTGAGATTAAGCAAGAACGTTGAACCCAAGTTATCCCCCGTTAGCTTTTCGACCTCCACTGAACGTTTGAGTTTACGTTTGCCAAACGTTCGAAAACGTTCTGCCCGAACGTTGAACGTAAGATATCTCCCGTTAGCTTTTCGATCTCCACTTAACGTTTGAGTTTACGTTTACCAAACGTTCGACTAGGTCCTACCCGAACGTTGAACGTAAGTTATCCCCAGGTAGCTTTTCGACCTCCACCAAACGTCCGAATTCACGTTCGCAGAACATTTTTGTGATACTTGGCCCGGAGGAGGGGGAAGCCCCGCCGAGTTTCCCGGAGGAGGGGGACGCTCCGCCGAGTTCCATGGAGGAGGAGGAAGCCGCGGCGGAGTCCCTTCAGGAGGAAGTAGCCCCGGCGGAGTCCCTGAAGGAGGGGGAAGCCCCGGCGAGGGACCCGGAGGAGAGGGAAGCCCCGGCGGAGTCCCTGGAGGGATAAAAGCCCCGCCGAGTTTCCCGGAGGAGGGGAAAGCCCCGCCGAATACCCCGGAGAAGGGGGAAGCCCCGCCGAGTTTCCCGGAGGAAAGGGAAGGTCCGGCGGAAGCCCGGGAGTAGGGAGAAGCCCCGGCGGAGGCTCCGGAGGATGCGGAAGTCCCGGCGGAAGCCCCGGAGGAGGAGGAAGCCCCGGCGGAGTCAATGGAGAAGGGGGAAGCCCCGCCGAGTTCCCCGGAGGAGGGAAGACCCGGCGGAGGCCCCGGAGTAGGGGGAAGCCCCGGCGGAGTCCCTTGAGGAGAGGGAAGCCCCCCCGAGTTCCTTGGAGGAGGGAAAAGCCCTTGCGGAGGCTCCGGAGGAGGGGGAAGCCCCGGCGGAGTCCCTGGAGGATAGGAAGCCCCGCCGAGTTTCCCGGAGGAGGGGGAAGCCACGCCGAGTTTCCCGGTGGAGGGGGAAGCCCCGGTGAAGGCCCCGGAGGAGGGGGAAGTCCTGGCGGAGTCCCTGGAGGAGGGGGAAGCTCCCCTGAGTTCCTTGGAGGAGGGGAAAGCCCCGGCGGAGGCTCCGGAGGAGGGAAAAGCCCCGGCGGAGGCCCTGGACGAGGAGGAAGCCCCGGCGGAGTCCCTGGAGAAGGGGGAAGCCCCGCCGAGTACCCCGGAGGAGGGGGAAGCCCCGGCGGAGGCCCCGGATAAGAGGGAAGCCCAGGCGGAGTCCCTGGAGGTGGAAGTAGCCCCGGCGGAGGCCCCGGAGAAGAGGGAAGCCCCGGTGGAGGCCTCGGAGGAGAAGGAAGCACTGGCGGAGGCTTCTGAGGATGGAAACGCCCTGCCGAGTTCCCCGGAGAAGGGGGAAGCCCGGCCGAGTTCCCCGGAGGAGATGGAAGCCCCACCGAGTTCCCCGGGGGAGAGGAAAGCCCCGCCGGGTTTCCCAGAGAAGTGGGTAACCCCGGCGGAGGACCTGTAGAAGGGGGGAAGCCCCGCCGAGTTCCCCGGAGGAGGTAGAAGCCCCGGCGAAGACCCTGGAGGAGGAGGAAGCCCCGGCAGAGGCCCCGGAGAAGGGGGTAGCCCCGGCGGAGGCTTTAGAGGAGGGGGAAGCCCCGCCGTGTTCCCCGGAGAAGGAGGAAGCCGCAGGCGGAGTCCCTGGAAGAGGGGGAAGCCCCGCCAAATTCCACATGGAAGGGGGAAGCCCCGGCGGAGTTCCTGGAGGAGGAGGTAGCCCCACCGAGTTTCCCGGTGGAGGGGGAACCCCGGTTGAGGCCCCGGTGGAGGGGGAAGCCCCGCCGAGTTTCCCGGAGGAGGGTGCAAGCCCCGGCGGAGACCCTGGAGGAAGAAGTAGCCACGGCGGAGGCCCCGGAGGAGGGGGAAGCCCCGGCGGAGGCCCAGGATAAGGGGGAAGCCTCGGCGGAGTCCCTGAAGGAGGAAGTAGCCCCGGCGGAGGCCCCGTAGGAGAGGGAAGCCCCGGTGGAGGCCCCGGAGGAGGGGGAAGCCCCGCCGAGTTCCCCGTGGGAGGAGAAAGCCCTGGCGGAGGCTTCTGGGGATGGGGAAGCCCTGCCGAGTTCCCCGGAGGACGGGGAATCCCCGCCGAGTTCCAAGGAAAATGAAGAAGCACTGCCGAGTTCCCCGGAGGTGGGGGAAGCCCCACCGAGTTCCCCGGAGGAGGGGGAAGCCCCGCCGAGTTTCCCGGAGGAGGTGAAATCCCCGGCGGTGGCCACGGAGGAGGGAGAAGCCCCGGCGGAGTCCCTGGCGAAGGGGGATGGCCCGCCGAGTTCACCGGAGGTGGGGTGAGCCCCGGTGGAGGCCCTGGGTAAGGTGGAAGCCCCGCCGAGTTCCCGGGAGGCGAGGGGGAGTCCCCGGAGAAGTGGGAAGCCACGGTGGAGGCCCCGGAGGTGGGGGAAGCCCAGCCGAGTTCCCCGGAGAAGGGGGAAGCCCCTGAGTTCCCCGGAGAAGGGGGAAGATCTTGCGGGGGCCCCGGAAGAGTGGGAAGCCCCGGAGGAGTGGGAAGCCAGGGCGGAGTCCTTGGATAAGGGGGAAGCCCCGGTAGAGTCCTCGGAGGAGGGGGAAGCCCCGGCGGAGGCCGCGGAGGAGGGTTAAGCCCCGGTGGAGACCCTAGAGGAGTGGGAAGCCCCTGCTAAGTGGGAAGCCCCGGCGGAGTCCCTGGAGAAGGGGGATGCCCCGGCGGAGTCCCTGGTGGAGGGGGGAAGCCCCAGAGTTCTCCGGAGGAGGGGAAAGCCCCGGCTAAGGTCCCGGAGGAGTGGGAAGCCCCGGCGGATTCCCTGGGTGAGCGGGAAGCCCCGCCGAGTTCCCCGGAGGAGAGTGAAGCCCCGGCGAAGGCCCTGGAGGAGGGGGAAGCCCCGCCGACTTTTCCGGAGGAGTGGGAAACCCCGGCGGAGGCATCGGTAGAGTGGGAAGCCCCGGTGAAGGGGGAAGCACCGGCGGAGTCCCTGGAGGAGGGGGAAGCCCCGACGAATTCCCCGGTGAAGGGGGAAGCCCCGCCGACTTTCCCGGAGGAGGGGGAAGCCCCGGCGGAGTCTCTGAGGGAGGAGGAAGCCGCGCCGAATTTTCCGGAGGAGGAGGAAGCCACGGTGGAGTCTTTGAGGAGGGGGAAGCCCCAGCGGAGGCCCCGGATGTTTGGGAAATCCTGGCGGAGTCCCTGGAGGTGGGGGAAGCCCCGCCGAGTTCCCCGGAGGAGGAGAAGCCCCGGCGGAGTCCGAGGAGGTAGGGGAAGCCCCGCCGAATATCCCGGAGGTGAGGGAAGCCCCGGCGGAGTACCCGGAGGTAGGGGAAGCCCCTGGGTACCCCGGAGGAGGGGTAAGCCCCGACGGAGGCCCCGGAGGAGGGAGAAACCCCGCCGAGTTTCCCGGTGGAGGAGGAAGCCCCGGCGGAGGCCCCGGAGAAGCAGGAAGCCCTGGCGGAGGCCCTTGAGGAGGGGGAAGCCCCGCCGAGTTCCCCGGAGGTGGAAGAAGCTCCAGCGGAGTCCCTAAAGGAGGGGTTAGCCCCACCGAGTTCCTCGTAGGAGGGGGAAGCCCCGCCAAATACCCCCGGCGGAGTCCGGCCCCGGAGGAGGATAAAGCCCCGGCGGAGGCCCTGGAGGAGGGGGAAGCCCCGCCGAGTTCCCCCGGCAGAGTCTTTGGAGGAGGGGGAAGCCCCGGTGGAGTCCCTGGGGGAGGGAGAAGCCCCGCCGAGTTCCCCGGGGGAGAGGGAAGCCCCGCCGAGTTCCCCGGGGGAGGGGGAAGCCCCGCCTAGTTCTTCGGAGGTGGGGGAAGCCCCGCAGAGTTTCCCGGAGGAGGGGGAAGCCCCGCTATATTCCCCGGAGGAGGGAGAAGCCCCAGCGGAGTCCCTTGTGGAGGGGAAAGCCCCGCCGAGTTCCCCCGGCAGAGTCCCTGGAGGAAGGAGAAGCAACGGCAAACTCCCTGGAGGAGGGGGAAGCCCCGCAAAATTCCCCGGAGGAGGGGAGAGCCCCGGCGGAGGCCCCGGAGGAGGGGGTAGCCCCGCCGAGTTTCCCGGAAGAAGGGGAAGCCCCGGCGGTGGCCCCGGAGGTGGGGGAAGCCCCGCCGAGTTTCCCGGAGGAGGGGAAAGCCCCGGCCGAGGCTTTGGAGGAGTAGGAAGCCCCAGCGGAGGCCCCGGATGTTTGGGAAATTCCGGCGGAGTCCCTGGAGAAGGGGGAAGCCCCGCCAAACTCCCTAGAAGAGGGGGAAGCCCCGCCGAGTTTCCATGAGGAGGGGGAAGCCCCGGCGGAGGCCTTGATGGAGTGGGAAGCCCCGGCCGAGGCCCCGGAGGTTTGGGAAATCTCGGCGTAGTCCCTGGAGAAGGGGGAAGCCCCGCCGAGTTCCCCGGAGGTGGGGGATGCCCCGGCGGAGTCCCTGGAGGAAGGGAAAGCCCCGCCGAGTTCCCCGGAGGAGGGGGAAAACCCGCCGAGTTTCCCGGAGGAGGGGGAAGCCCCGGCGGAGGCCCCGGTTGCGGTAGAATACCCGCCGAGTACCCCCGGCGGAGTCCCTGGAGGAGGGGGAAGCCCCGGCGGAGGCCCCGGAGGTGGGGGAAGCCCCGCCGGGTTTCCCGGAGGAGGGGGAAGCCCCTGAGTTCCCAGGAGGAGAGCGAAACTTCGGCGCAGGCCCCGGAGGAGTGGGATGCCCCGGCGGTGGCCCCGGAGGTAGGGGAAGCCCCGCCTAGTATCCCGGAGGAGGGGGTAGCCCCGGAGGAGGGGGAAGCCCCGGCGGAGGCCTCGGAGGAGTGGGAAGCCCCGGCGGAGGCCCCGGAGGAGGATAAAGCCCCGGCGGAGGCCCTGGAGGAGGAAGAAGCCCCGGTGGAGTCCCTGAGGAAGGGAGAAGCTCCGCCGAGTTCCCCTGGGGAGGGGGAAGCCCCGCAAAATTCCTCGGAGGAGGGGGAAGCCCCGGCGGAGGCCCCGGAGGAGGGGGAAGCCCCGCCGAGTTTCCCGGAGGAAGGGGAAGCCCCGGCGGTGGCCCCGGAGGTGGGGGAAGCCCCGCCGAGTTTCCCGGAGGAGGGGGAAGCTCCGGCGGAGGGTTTGGAGGAGTAGGAAGCCCCGCCGGAGGCCCCGGAGGGTTGGGAAATCCCGGCGGAGTCCCTGGAGAAAGGGGAAAACCCGACGGAGTCCCTGGAGGAGGTGGAAGCCCCGCGGAGGCCCCGGAGGAGGGAAGAGCCCCGGCGGAGGCCCCGGAGGAGTGGAAAGCCCAGGCGGAGTCCCTTGAGAAGGGGGAAACCCCACCGAAATCCCCGGAGGAGGAAGAAGCCCAGGTAGAGTCCCTGGTGGAGGGTGAAGCCCCGGCGGAGGCTCCGGAGGTGGGAAAAGCCCCACCGAGGTTTCCGGAGGAGGGGGAAGCCCCGGCGGAGGCCCCGTAGGTAGGGGAAGCCCCGCCGAGTTCCCCGGAGGAGGGGGAAGCCCCGGCGGAGGACCCGGAGAAGGGAGTATTTTCCCTGGAGGAGGTGGAAGCCCCGCCGATTTTCCCGGAGTAGAAGGAAGCCCCGGTGGAGTGGTTAGCCCCGCCGAGATTCCCGGAGGAGGGGGAAGCCCCGGGCGGGGTCCCTGGAGGAGGAAGTCACCCCGGCGGAGTCCCTGAAGGAGGGGTAATCCCCGGCGGAGGACCCGGAGGAGGGGGAAGCCCCGGCGGAGGCCCTGGAGGAGGAGGAAGCCCCGGCGGAGTCCCTGGAGAAAGGGGAAGCCCCGCCGAGTTCCCCGGAGGAGGGGGAAGTCCCGGCGGAGGCCCCGGATAAGAGGGAAGCCCAGGCGGAGTCCCTGGAGGTGGAAGTAGCCCCGGCGGAGGCCCCGGAGAAGAGGGAAGCCCCGGTGGAGGCCTCGGAGGAGAAGGAAGCCCTGGCGGAGGCTTCTGAGGATGAAAACGCCCTGCCGGGTTCCCCGGAGGAGGGGGAAGCCCGGCCGAGTTCCTCGGAGGAGAGGGGAGGCCCCACCGAGTTCCCCTGGAGAGAGGGAAGCCCCGCCGGGTTTCCCAGAGAAGGGGGTAACCCCGGCGGAGGCCCTGTAAAAGGGGGAAGCCCCGCCGAGTTCCCCGGAGGAGGTAGAAGCCCCGGCGAAGACCCTGGAGGAGGAGGAAGCCCCGGCAGAGGCCCCGGAGAAGGGGGTAGCCCCGGCGGAGGCTTTGGAGGAGGGGGAAGCCCCGCCGTGTTCCCCGGAGAAGGAGGAAGCCGCAGGCGGAGTCCCTGGAGGAGGTGGAAGCCCCGCCAAATTCCACAGGGGTGGGGGAAGCCCCGGCGGAGTTCCTGGAGGAGGGGGTAGCCCCACCGAGTTTCCCGGTGGAGGGGGAACCCCGTTTGAGGCCCCGGTGGAGGGGGAAGCTCCGCCGAGTTTCCCGGAGGAGGGTGCAAGCCCCGGCGGAGACCCTGGAGGAGGGGAAAGCCCCGCGGAGGCCCCGGAGGAGGTTAGAGCCCCGGCGGAGGCCCCGGAGGAGGGGAAAGCCCAGGCGGAGTCCCTAGAGGAGGGGGAAACCCCGCCGAAATCCCCGGAGGAGGAAGAAGCCCAGGTAGAGTCCCTGGTGGAGGGTGAAGCCCCGGCGGAGGCTCCGGAGGTGGGAAAAGCCCCACCGAGGTTTCCGGAGGAGGGGGAAGCCCCGGCGGAGGCCCCGGAGGTAGGGGAAGCCCCGCCGAGTTCCCCGGAGGAGGGGGAAGCCCCGGCGGAGGACCCGGAAAAGGGAGTATTTTCCCTGGAGGAGGTGGAAGCCCCGCCGAGGTTCCCGGAGGAGGGGGTATACCCGGCGGAATCCCTGGAGGAGGAGGAAGCCCAGGCGGAGGCCCCCGAGGAGGGGGATGCCCTGGCAAGTTCCCCAGAGGAGGGGAAAGCCCCGGCGGAGTCCCTGAAGGAGGAGGCCCCGGCGAAGGCCCCGGAGGAATGGGAAGCCTTGGCGGAGGCCTCCAGGAAAGGTAAGCCCCGGCGAAGTCCCTGGAGGAGGGGAAAACCCCGCCAAATTCCCTGGAGAAGAGGGGAAAGCCCCGCCGAATTCCCTGGTGTAGGGGGAATCCCCGCCGAGTTTCCCGGGGGAGGGGGAAGCCCCGGCGGATGCCCCGGAGGAGGGGGAAGCCCCGCTAAATTCCTCGGAGGAGGGGGAATCACCGGAGGAGTCCCCGGAGGAGATGGAAGACCTGGCGCAGGCCCCAGTGAAGGGAGTGGCCCCGGCGGAGGCCCCGGAGGAGTGAAAAGCCCCGCCGAGTTCCCCGGAGGAGAGAAAAGCCCCGGTGGTGGCCCCGGGGGAATGGGAAGTCCCGGCGGAGTCCCTGGAGGAGGGTTAAAACCCGCCGAGTTCCCCGGAGGAGGGGGAAGATCCGGGAGAGTCCCTGGTGGAGGAAAAAGCCCCGGCGGAGGCCCTGGTGGTGGGAGAAGCCCCGCCGAGTTTCCCGGAGGCGTGGGATGCCCCGCCGAGTATCCCGGAGGAGGGGGAAGCCCCGCCGAGTTTCCCGGAGGCGTGGGATGCCCCGCCGAGTTTCACGGAGGAGGGGGAAGCCCTTGTAGAGTCCCTGGAGGAGGCAGAATCCCCGCCGAGTTCCCCGGAGGAGGGGGAAGCCCCGGCGGAGGCCCTGGAGGAGTGGGAAGCACCGCCGAGTTCCCCGGAGGAGGGGAAAGCCCCGCCAAATGTCCCGGAGGAAGAGGAATCCCCGGCGGAGTCCCTGGAGGAGGAGGAAGCCCCGGCGGAGGCCCCGGAGGAGTGGGAAGCCCCGCCGAGTTTCCCGGAGGAGGGGGAGCCCCGCCGAGTTTCCCGGAGGACGGGGAAGCCCCGGCGGAGGCTTCGTAGTTGAGGGAAGCTTCACCGAGTTTTCCGGAGGCAGAAGAAAGTCCCGGCGGATGCCCCGGAGGAGGGGGAAGCCCCAGCGGAGTCTCTGGAGGAGGGGGAAGCCCTGGCGGAGTCCCTGGAGGACGGGGAATCCCCGCCGAGTTCCACCGGCGGAGTCCCTGGAGGAGGGGGAAGCCCCGCCGAGTTCCCCAGAGGAGGTGAAATCCCCGGCGGAGTCCCTGGAGGAGGAAGTAGCCCCGGCGGAGTCTCTAGGGGAGGGGGAAGCCCCGGCGGAGGCCCCGGAGTAGGGGGAAGGCCCGGCGGAGGCCTCGGAGGAGGGGGAAGCCCCGGGGGAGGCCCCGGAGGGGGGGGAAGCCCCGGCGGAGTCCCTGGAGGAGGGGGAAGCCCCCCCGAGTTCCTTGGAGGAGGGGAAAGCCCCGGCGGAGGCTCCGGAGGATGGGGAAGTCCCAGCGGAGGCCCCGGACAATAGGGGAAGCCCCGCCGAGTTCCCCAGAGGAGGTGAAATCCCCGGCGGAGTCCCTGGAGGAGGAAGAAGCCCCGGCGGAGTCTCTGGGGGAGGGGGAAGCCCCGGCGGAGGCCCCGGAGTAGGGGGAAGGCCCGGCGGAGGCCTCGGAGGAGGGGGAAGCCCCGGTGGAGGCCCCGGAGGAGGGGGAAGCCCTGGCGGAGTCCCTGGAGGTGGGGGAAGCCCCGCCGAGTATCCCGAAGGAGGGGGTAGCCCCGGAGGAGGGGGAAGCCCCGGCGGAGGCCTCGGAGGAGTGGGAAGCCTTGGCGGAGGCCCCGGAGGAGGATAAAGCCCCGGCGGAGGCCCTGGAGGAGGGGGAAGCCCCGGTGGAGTCCCTGAGGGAGGGAGAAGCTCCGCCGAGTTCCCCTGGGGAGGGGGAAGCCCCGCCAAATTCCTCGGAGGAGGGGGAAGCCCCGGCGGAGGCCCCGGAGGAGGGGGAAGCCCCGCCGAGTTTCCCGGAGGAAGGCGAAGCCCCGGCGGTGGCCCCGGAGGTGGGGGAAGCCCCGCCGAGTTTCCCGGAGGAGGGGGAAGCCCCGGCGGAGGGTTTGGAGGAGTAGGAAGCCCCGCCGGAGGCCCCGGAGGGTTAGGAAATCTCGGCGGAGTCCCTGGAGAAAGGGGAAGCCCCGACGGAGTCCCTGGAGGAGGTGGAAGCCCCGGCGGAGGCCCCGGAGGAGGGGGAAGCCCCGGCGAGGGCCCCGGAGGAGGAGTAAGTCCCTGCGAAGTCCCTGGAGAAGAGAATCGCCCCGCCGAGTGCCTCGAAGGAGGGGGAGGCCCCGGCGGAGGCCCCGGAGGAGGGGGAAGCCCCGCCGAGATTCCCGGAGGAGGGGGAAGCCCCGGGCGGGGTCCCTGGAGAAGGAAGTCGCCCCGGCGGAGTCCCTGAAGGAGGGGTAATCCCCGGCGGTGGACCCGGAGGAGGGGGTAGCCCCGGCGGAGGCCCTGGAGGAGGAGGAAGCCCCGGTGGAGTCCCTGGAGAAAGGGGAAGCCCCGCCGAAATCCCCGGAGGAAAGGGAAGTCCCGGCGGAGGCCCCGGATAAGAGGGAAGCCCAGGCGGAGTCCCTGGAGGTGGAAGTAGCCCCGGCGGAGGCCCCGGAGAAGAAAGAAGCCCCGGTGGAGGCCTCGGAGGAGAAGGAAGCCCTGGCGGAGGCTTCTGAGGATGAAAACGCCCTGCCGAGTTCCCCGGAGGAGGGGGAAGCCCGGCCGAGTTCCCTGGAGGAGAGGGGAGGCCCCACCGAATTCCCCGGGGGAGAGGGAAGCCCCGCCGGGTTTCCCAGAGAAGGGGGTAACCCCGGCGGAGGCCCTGTAGAAGGGGGAAGCCCCGCCGAGTTCCCCGGAGGAGGTAGAAGCCCCGGCGAAGACCCTGGAGGAGGAAGTAGCCACGGCGGAGGCCCCGGAGGAGGGGGAAGCCCCGGCGGAGGCCCCGGATAAGGGGGAAGCCTCGGCGGAGTCCCTGAAGGAGGAAGTAGCCCCGGCGGAGGCCCCGGAGGAGAGGGAAGCCCCGGTGGAGGCCCCGGAGGAGGGGGAAGCCCCGCCGAGTTCCCCGTGGGAGGAGAAAGCCCTGGCGGAGGCTTCTGGGGATGGGGAAGCCCTGCCGAGTTCCCCGGAGGACGGGGAATCCCCGCCGAGTTCCAAGGAGGATGAAGAAGCACTGCCGAGTTCCCCGGAGGAGGGGGAAGCCCCACCGAGTTTCCCGGTGGAGGGGGAACCCCGTTTGAGGCCCCGGTGGAGGGGGAAGCTCCGCCGAGTTTCCCGGAGGAGGGTGCAAGCCCCGGCGGAGACCCTGGAGGAGGAAGTAGCCACGGCGGAGGCCCCGGAGGAGGGGGAAGCCCCGGCGGAGGCCCCGGATAAGGGGGAAGCCTCGGCGGAGTCCCTGAAGGAGGAAGTAGCCCCGGCGGAGGCCCCGGAGGAGAGGGAAGCCCCGGTGGAGGCCCCGGAGGAGGGGGAAGCCCCGCCGAGTTCCCCGTGGGAGGAGAAAGCCCTGGCGAAGGCTTCTGGGGATGGGGAAGCCCTGCCGAGTTCCCCGGAGGACGGGGAATCCCCGCCGAGTTCCAAGGACGATGAAGAAGCACTGCCGAGTTCCCCGGAGGAGGGGTAAGCCCCACCGAGTTCCCCGGAAGAGGGGGAAGCCCCGCCGAGTTTCCCGGAGGAGGGGGAAGGTCCGGCGGAGGCCCGCGAGTAGGGGGAAGCCCCGGCGGAGACCTCGGAGAAGGGGAAAGCCCCGGCGAAGTCTCCGGAGGATGCGGAAGCCCCGGCGGAGGCCACGGAGGAGGTGGAAGCCCCGGCGGAGTCCCTGGAGAAGGGGGAAGCCCCGCCGAGTTCCCCGGAGAAGGGGGAAGCCCCACCGAGTTCCCTGGAGGACGACGAAGCCCCGCCGAGTTCTTCGGAGGAGGGGGAAACCGCGGCGGTGTCCCTGGAGAAAGAGGAAGCTCCGGCGGAGGCCCCGGAGGAGAGGGAAGCCCCGGCGGAGGTTCAGGTGGAGGTGGCTGCCCCGGCTAACTCCCCGGAGGAGAGAGAAGCCCCGGCGAAGTCCCTGGAGGAGGGGAAAGCCCCGCGGAGGCCCCGGAGGAGGGAAGAGCCCCGGCGGAGGACCCGGAGGCGGGGAAAGCCCAGGCGGAGTCCCTAGAGGAGGGGGAAACCCCGCCGAAATCCCCGGAGGAGGAAGAAGCCCAGGTAGAGTCCCCTGGAGGAGGGTGAAGCCCCGGCGGAGGCTCCGGAGGTGGGAAAAGCCCAACCGAGGTTTCCGGAGGAGGGGGAAGCCCCGGCGAGTTCCCCGGAGGAGGGGGAAGCCCCGGCGGAGGACCCGGAGAAGGGAGTACTTTCCCTGGAGGAGGTGGAAGCCCCGCCGAGGTTCCCGGAGGAGGGGGTATACCCGGCGGAGTCCCTGGAGGAGGAGGAAGCCCCGGCGGAGGCCCCCGAGGAGGGGGATGCCCTGGCAAGTTCCCCAAAGGAGGGGAAAGCCCCGGCGGAGTCCCTGAAGGAGGAGGCCCCGGCGAAGGCCCCGGAGGAGTGGGAAGCCTTGGCGGAGGCCTCTAGGAAAGGTAAGCCCCGGCGGAGTCCCTGGAGGAGGGGGAAACCCCGCCGAGTTCCCTGGAGAAGAGGGGAAAGCCCCGCCGAATTCCCTGGTGGAGGGGGAATCCCCGCCGAGTTTCCCGGGGGAGGGGGAAGCCCCGGCGGATGCCCCGGAGGAGGGGGAAGCCCCGCTAAATTCCTCGGAGGAGGGGGAATCACCGGAGGAGTCCCCGGAGGAGAAGGAAGACCTGGCGCAGGCCCCAGTGAAGGGAGTGGCCCCGGCGGAGGCCCCGGAGGAGTGGGAAGCCCCGCCGAGTTCCCCGGAGGAGAGGAAAGCCCCGGCGGAGGCCTTGGAGGGGGGGGAAGCCCCGGCGGAGGCTTCGGAGGAGTAGGAAGCCCCGCCGAGTGTCCCGTAGGAGGTGGAATCCCCGGCGGAGGGGGAAGTCCCGGCGGAGTCCCTGGAGGAGGGTTAAAACCCGCCGAGTTCCCCGGGGGAGGGGGAAGATCCGGGAGAGTCCCTGGTAGAGGGGGAAGCCCCGGCGGAGGCCCTGGTGGTGGGAGAAGCCCCGCCGAGTTTCCCGGAGGCGTAATATGCCCCGCCGAGTTTCCCGGAGGAGGGGGAAGCCCTTGTAGAGTCCCTAGAGGAGGCGGAATCCCCGCCGAGTTCCCCGGAGGAGGGGAAGCCCCGGCGGAGGCCTTGGAGGAGTGGGAAGCACCGCCGAGTTCCCCGGAGAAGGGGAAAGCCCCGTCGAGTTCCCCGGAGGAGGAAGAAGCCCCAACGAATTCCCCGGAGGAGGGGGAAACCCCGCCAAATTTCCCGGAGGAAGAGGAATCCCCGGCGGAGTCCCTGGAGGAGGAGGAAGCCCCGGCGGAGGCCCCGGAGGAGTGGGAAGCCCCGCCGAGTTTCCCGGAGGAGGGGGAGCCCCGCCGAGTTTCCCGGAGGACGGGGAAGCCCCGGCGGAGGCCCCGGAAACGGGGGAAGCCCCGGCGGAGGCCCCGGAGGTTTGGGAAATCCCGGCGATGTCCCTGGAGGAGGGGGAAACCCCACCGATTTCCCCGGAGAAGGGGGAAGCCCCGGCAAGGGCCCCGGAGGAGGGGGAAGCCCCGGCGGAGGCCCCTTGGAGGGGGAAGCCCCGATGAGTTCCACGTGCGGAGTCCCTGGAAGAAGGGGAAGCCCCGGCGGAGGCCCCGGAGGGGGGGGAAGCCCCGGCGGAGTCCCTGGAGGAGGGGGAAGCCCCCCCGAGTTCCTTGGAGGAGGGGAAAGCCCAGGCGGAGGCTCCGGAGGATGCGGAAGTCCCAGCGGAGGCCCCGGACGAGGGGGAAGCCCCGCCGAGTTTCTCAGAGGAGGTGAAAACCCCGGCGGAGTCCCTGGAGGAGGAAGTAGCCCCGGCGGAGTCTCTGGGGGAGGGGGAAGCCCCGGCGGAGGCCCCGGAGTAGGGGGAAGGCCCGGCGGAGGCCTCGGAGGAGGGGGAAGCCCCGGTGGAGGCCCCGGAGGAGAGGGAAGCCGTGGCGGAGTCCCTGGAGGACGGGGAAGCCTCGCCGAGTTCCCCGGAGGAGGGTGAAGCCCCGGCGGAGGCCTTGGAGGGGGGGGGAAGCCCCGGCGGAGGCTTCGGAGGAGTGGGAAGCCCCGCCGAGTTCCCCGGAGGAGGTGGAATCCCCGGCGGAGTCCCAGGAGGGAGGGAAGCCCCGCCGAGTTCCCCGGAGGAGGGGAAGCCCCGGCGGTGGCCCTGGAGGAGGGGGAAGCCCCGCCGAGTTCCCCCGGCGGAATCCCTGGAGGAGGGGGAAGCCCCGGCGGAGGGCTCGGAGGAGTGGGATGCCCCGGCGGAGGCCCCGGAGGTTTGGGAAATCCCGGCGATATCCCTGGAGGAGGGGGAAACCCCGCCGAATTCCCCGGAGAAGGGGGAAGCCCCGGCGGAGTCCCCGGAGGTAGGGGACGCCGCTGAGTTCCCCGGAGAAGGAGGAAGCCCCGGCGGAGGCCCCGGAGTTGGGGGAAGCCCCGGCAGAGGCCCCGGAGGAGGGGGAAGCCCCGATGAGTTCCACCGGCGGAGTCCCTGGAGGAGGGGGAAGCCCCGGCGGAGGCCCCTGAGGAGGGGGAAGCCCCGATGAGTTCCACCGGCGGAGTCCTTGGAGGAGGAAAAAGCCCCGGCGGATTCTCCGGAGGAGGGGGAAGCCCCGCCAAATTCCCCAGAGGAAGCGAAATCCCCGGCGGAGTCCCTTAAGGAGGAAGTAGCCCCGGCGGAGTCTCTGGGGGAGGGGGAAGCCCCGGCGGAGGCCCCGGAGGAGGGGGACGCCCCAGCGGAGTCCCTGGAGGGAGGAGAGCCCCGCTGAGATCCCTGGATGAGGGGGAAGCCCCGGCGGAGGCCCCGTAGGAGATGGAAGCCCCGGTGGAGGCCCCGGAGGAGGTGGAAGCCCCGGCGGAGTCCCTGGAGAAGGGGGAAGCCCCGCCGAGTTCCACATATAAGGGGGAAGCCCTGGCAGAGTCCTTGGAGGTGCGGGAAGCTCCTCCGAGTTTCCCGGAGGAGGGGGAAGCCCCTGAGTTTCCCGGAGGAGGGGGAAGCCCCGGCGGAGGCCCCGGAGGAGGTGGAAGCCCCGGCAGAGTCCCTGGAGGAGGGGGAAGCCCCGCTGAGTTTCCCGGAGGTGGTGGAAGCCCCGGAGGAGGGGGAAGCCCCGGCGGAGTCCCCGGAGGAGGTGGAAGCCCCGGCGGAGTCCCTGGAGGAGAGGGAAGCCCCGCCGAGTTTCCCGGATAAGGGGAAAGCCCCGGCGGAGTCCCTGGAGGAGGGGGAAGCCCCACCGAGTTTCCCGGAGGAAGGGGAAGCCCCTGAGTGCCCCTGCGGAGGGGGAAGCCCCGGTGGAGGCCCCGGAGGAGGTGGAAGCCCAGGCAGAGTCCCTGGAGGAGGGGGAAGCCCCGCCGAGTTTCCCGGAGGAAGTGGAAGCCCCGGAGGAGGGGGAAGCCCCGGCGGAGTCCCCTGAGGAGGGGGAAGCCCCGGCAGAGGCCCCGGAGGAGTTGGAAATCCCGGCGGAGTCTCTGGATTAGGGTGAAGCCCTGCCGAATTCCCCGGTGGAAGGGGGAAGCCCCGGCGGAGGCTTTGGAGGAGTGGGAAATCCCGCCGAGTTCCCCGGAGGAGGTGGAAGCCCCGCCGAGTTCCCCGGAGGAGGGGGAAGCCCCGGCAGAGGCCCCGGAGGAGTGGGAAATCCCGGCGGAGTCTCTGGATTAGGTTGAAGCCCTGCCGAATTCCCCGGTGGAGGGGGAAGCCCCGCCGAGTTACCCGGAGGAGTGGGAAGCCCCGCCAATTTCCACGGAGGAGGGGGAAGCCCTGCCGAGTTTCCCGGACGAGAGGGAAGCCCTGGAGGAGGGGGAAGCCCCGCCGAGTTCCCCGGATAAGGAAGAAGCCCCGGCGAAGTCCCTGGAGGAGGGGAAGCTTCGCCGAATTCCCCGGAGGAAGGGGAAGCCCCGCCGAGTTTCCCGGAGGGGAGGGAAGCCCCGGAGGAGGGGGAAGCCCCGCCAGATTCCCCGGATAAGGAGAAAGCCCCGGCGGAGTCCCTGGAGGAGGGGGAAGCCCCGCCGAGTATCCCTGAGGAGGAGGAAGCCCCAGCAGAGGCCCCGGAGGAGTGGGAAGCCCCGGCGGAGGCCCCGGAGGTTTGGGAAATCCCGGCGGAGTTCCTGGAGAAGGGGGAAGCCCCGCCGAATTCCCCGGTGGAGAAGGACGCCCCGCCGAGTTTCCCGGAGAAGGGGAACTCCGGCGGAGGCCCCGGAGAAGTGGGAAGCCCCGGAGGAGGGGGAAGCCCCGGCGGAGTCCCTGGAGTAGGGAGAAGCCCCGGCGAAAGCCCTGGAGCAGTGGGAAGCCCCGCCGAGTTCCTGGAGGAGGGGGAAGCCCCACCGAGTTTCTCGGATGGGGGGAAGCCCCGGCGGTGGCCCCGGAGGAGTGGGAAGCCCCGGCGGAGGCCCCGGAGGTTTGGGAAATCCCGGCGGAATCCCTGGAGGAGGGGGAAGCTCCGCCGAATTTCCCGGTTGAGAGGGAAGCCCCGCCGTGTTTCCCGGAGGAGAGGGAAACTCCGGCAAAGGCCTCGGATGGATGGGTATCCCCAGTGGAGAGGAAAAAGCCCCAGCGGAGGCCCCGGAGGAGTGAAAAGCCCTGGCGGAGGCCCCGGAGGTTTGGGATATCCCGGCAGAATTCCTGAAGGAGGGGGAAGCCCCGCTGAATTCCCCGGTGGAGGTAGGAGCCCCGCCGAGATCCCCGGAGGAGGGGGAAGCCCCGGCGGATGCCCCGGAGAAGTGGGAAATCCCTGCGCAGTCCCTGGATTAGGGTGAAGCCCTGCCGAATCCCCGGTGGAGGGGGAAGCCCCGCCGAGTATCTCTGAGGAGAGGGAAGCCCCTGCGGAGGGCCTGGATGAGGGGGACGCCCCGGCAGAGTCTCTGGTTGAGGGGGAAGCCCCGCCGAATTTCCCGGAGGAGGGGGAAGCCCCTTAGTTTCCCGGGGAGGGGGAAGCCCCGGCGGAGGCCCCGGAGGAGGGGGAAGCCCCGCCGATTTTCCCGGAGGATAAGGAAGCCCCGGTGGAGTGGTTAGCACCGCCGAGATTCCCGGAGGAGGGGGAAGCCCCGGGCGGGGTCCCTGGAGGAGGAAGTCGCCCCGGCGGAGTCCCTGAAGGAGGGGGAAGCCCCGGCGGAGGCCCCGGAGGAGTGGGAAGCCCCGGCGGAGGCCCCGGAGGTTTGGGAAATCCCGGCGGAGTTCCTGGAGGAGGGGGAAGCCCCGCCGAATTCCCCGGTGGAGAAGGACGCCCCACCGAGTTTCCCGGAGAAGGGGAACTCCGGCGGAGGCCCCGGAGAAGTGGGAAGCCCCGGAGGAGGGGGAAGCCCCGGCGGAGGCCCTGGAGTAGGGAGAAGCCCCGGCGAAAGCCCTGGAGCAGTGGGAAGCCCCGCCAAGTTCCTGGAGGAGGGGGAAGCCCCACCGAGTTCACCGGTGGAGGGGAAGTCCCGCCGAGTTTCCCGGAGGTGAGGGAAGCCCCGGAGAAGGGGGAAGCCCTGTCGAATTCCCTGGAGGAGGGGGAAGCTTCACCGAGTTTCCCGGAGGAAAGTGAAGCCCCGGTGGAAGGGGAAGCCCCGCCGAGTTCCCTGGATAATGGGGAAGCCCCGGCGGATGCCCCGGAGGAGGGGGAAGCCCCGGCGAGTTCCCCAGAGGAGGGGGAAGCCCCGCCGAGTTCCCCGGAGAAGGGGGAGCCCCGCCGAGTTCCCCAGAGGAGGGTGAAGCCCCGCCGAGTTTCCCGGAGGAGGGGAAAGCCCCGGCGGAGGCCCCGGAGGGGTGGGAAATTCCGCCGAGTTCCCCGGAGGCGGTGGAAGCCCCACCGAGTTCCCCGGAGGAGGGGAATACCCCGCCGAGTTTCCCGGAGGAGGGGGAAGCCCCGGCGGAGGCCCCGGAAGAGTGGGAATCCCGGCGGAGTTTTTGGATTAGGGTGAAGCCCTGCCGAATTCCCCGGTGGAGAGGGAAGCCCCGGGCGGGGTCCCTGGAGGAGGAAGTCGCCCCGGCGGAGTCCCTGAAGGAGGAGGAAGCCCTGGCGGAGGCCCCGGAAGAGGGGGAAGCCCCGGAGGCGGGGGAAGCCCCGGCAGATTCCCTGGAAGAGGGGGAAGCCCCACCGAGATTCCCTGAGGAGGGGGAAGCCCCGGAGGAGGGGGAACCCCGGCGGAGTCCCCGGAGGAGTGGGAAGCCCCGGGGGAGAGGGGAGCCCCGGCAGAGTCCCTGGAGGAGGGGGAAGCCCCACCGAATTCCCCGGAGGAAGGGGAAGCCCCACCGAGTTTCCCGGAGGAAAGGGAAGCCCCAGAGAAGGGGGCAGCCCCGCCGAGTTCCCTGGTAGAGAGGGAAGCCCCAGAGGAGGGTGAAGCCCCGCCGAGGTCCCCGGATAAGGGGGAAGCCCCGGCGGGTGCCCCGGTGGAGGGGGAAGCCCCGGCGAGTTTCCCGGAGGAGGGAGAAGGCCCTGAGTTCCCCGGAGAAGGGGGAAGCCCCGGCGGAGGCCCCGAAGGAGGGGGAAGTCCCGGAGGAGTCCCTGGGGTGGGGGGGGGAAGCCCCGCCAAATTCCCCGGTGGAGTGGAAAGCCCCAGTAGAGTCCCTGGAGGAGGGGGCAGCCCCGGCGGAGGCCCCGGAGGTTTGGGAAAACCCGGCGGTGTCCCTGGAGGAGGAGGAAGCTCCGCCGAAATTCCCGGTCAAGGGGGAAGCCTCGCTGAATTTCCCGGATGATTGGAAACTCCGGCGGAGGCCCCGGAGGGGTGGAAAGCCCCGGAAGAGGGGGAAGCCCCGGTGGAGGGGGAAGCCCCGGCGGAGGCCCCGGTGGGGTTGGAAGCCCCGGAGGAGAGGGAAGCCCCGGCGAAGTCCCTGGATTATGAGGAAGCCCCGGCGAAGTCCCTGTAGGAGGGGGAAACCCCGGCGGAGGCCCCGGAGGTGGGGAAAGCCCCGCCGAGTTTCCCGGAGGAGGATAAAGCCCCAGCGAAGGCCCCGGAGGAGTGAAAGGCCCCGGCGGAGGCCCCGGAGGAGGGGGAAGCCCCGCCGAAATCCCCGGAGGAGGGGGAAGCCCTGCCGAGTATCCCGGAGAATATGGAAGCCCCGGAGAAGGGGGAAGCCCCGCCAAGTTTCCCTGATAAGGGGGAAGCCCCGGCGGAGTCCCTGTAGGAGGGGGAAGCCCCGGCGGCGGCCCCGGAGGTGGGGAAGGCCCCGCCGAGTTTCCCGGAGGAGGGGGAAGCCCCGTCGAGTTTCCCGGAGGAGAGGGAAGCCCCGGAGGAGGGGGCAGCCCTGCCGAGTTCCCTGGAGGAGAGGGAAGCCCCGGAGGAGGGTGAAGCCCCGCCGAGGTCCCTGGATAAGGGGGAAGCCCCGGCGGATGCCCCGGTGGAATGGGAAGCCCCAGAGGAGGAGGAAGCCCCGGCGGAGTCCCTGGATTATGAGAAAGCCCCGGCGGAGTCCCTGTAGGAGGGGGAAGCCCCGGCGGAGGCCCCGGAGGTGGGGGAAGCCCCGCCGAGTTTCCCGAAGTAGGGGAAAGCCCCGGCGGAGGCCCCGGAAGAGGGGGAAGCCCCGGCGGAGGCCCCGGAGGAGGGGAAAGCCCCGCCGAATTTCCCGGAGGAGGGGGAAGCCCCGGAGGAGGGGGCAGCCCCGCCGAGTTCTCTGGAGGAGAGGGAAGCCCCGGAGGAGGGGGAAGCCCCGCCGAGTTCCCCGGATAAGAGGGAAGCCCCGGCGGAGGCCCCGGAGGAGGGGGAAGCCCCGCCGAGTTTCCCGGAGGAGGGGAAAGCCTTGTCGAGTTTCTCGGAGGAGGCGGAAACCCCGCCGAGGCCGAGTTTCCCGGACGAGGGGGAAGCCCCTGAGTTTCCCGTAGGAGAGGGAAGCCCCGGCGGAGGCCCCGGAGGAGGGGGAAGCTCCGGCCGAGTCCCTGGAGGAGGGGGAAGCCCCAGTGGAAGCCCCGGAGAAGGGGGAAGCCCCGGCGGAGGCCCCGGAGGTGGGGGAAGCCCCGGCGGAGGCCCCGGAGGTGGGGGAAGCCCCGGCGGAGGCCCCGGAGGAGGGGGAAGCCCCGCCGAAATCCCCGGAGGAGGGGGAAGCCCTGCCGAGTTTCCTGGTGGAGGGGGAAGCCCCTGAGTTTCCCATAGGAGGGGGAAGCCCCGGCGGAGGCCCCGGAGGTGGGGGAAGCCCCGCCGAGTTTCCCGGAGTAGAAAGCCCCGGTGGATGGGTAAGCCCCGGCGGAGTCCCTGGAGGAGGTAGAAGCCCCGGCGGAGACCCTGGAGGAGATTGAAGCCCCGGCGGAGGCCCCGGAGGTGGGGGAAGCCCCGCCGAGTTTCCTGGAGGAGGGGGAAGCCCCGCGAAGGCCCCGGAGGAGGGGGGAAGCCCCGCCGAGTACCCCGGAGGAGGGGGAAGCCCCGCCGAGTTACCCGGAGGAGGGGGAAGCCCCGCTGAGTTCCCTAGAGGAGGGGGATGCCCCGCTGAGTTTCCCGGAGGAGGGGGAAGCCCCGGCGGAGGCCCCGGAGGGGTGGGATTTTCCGCCGAGTTCCCCGGAGCAGGTGAAAGCCCCGCCGAGTTCCCCGGAGGAAGGGGAAGCCCCGGCGGTGTCCCTGGAGGAGGGAGAAGCCCCGCCGAGTTTCCCGGGGGAGGTAAAAGCACCGAAGAATATCCCCGGAGGAGGAGGAAGCCCCGCCGAATTTCCCGGAGGAGGGGGAAGCCCCGGCGGAGGCCCCGGATAAGGGGGAAGCCCCGGCGGAGGCCCCGGAGGAGAGAGAAGCCCCGGCGGACGCCCCGGAAGAGAGGAAAGCCCCGCGGAATTCCCCGGAGGAGTTGGAAGCCCCGCCGAGTTCCCCGGAGGAGGGGGAAGCCCCGGCGGAGTGTCTGGAGGAGGGGGAACCGCTAAATTCCCCGGAGGAGGGGGATGCGCCGTTGAGTTTCCCGAAGGAGGGGGTAGCCCCGGCGGAGGCCTTGGAGGAGAGGGAAGCCCCGGCGGTCGCCCTTGAGGTGAAGGATGCCCCGGCGGAGGCCCCGGTGGTTTGGGTAATCCCGGCGGAGTCCCTGGAGGAGGGGGAAGCCCCGCCGTATTCCCCGGTGGAGGGGAAAGTCCCGCCGAGTTTCCCGGAGGTTTGGGGAAACCCCGGAGGAGGCCCCGGAGGAGGGGAAAGCCCCGGCGGAGGCCCCGGAGGAGTGGGAAGCCCCGGCGGAGTCCCTGGAGGAGGGGGAAGCCCCGCGGACATTCCCGGAGGAGGGGGAGGCCCCGCCGAGTTTCCCGGAGGAGAGGGAAGCCCCGGCGGAGGCCCCAGAGGAGGGGGAAGCCCCGGTGAAGTCCCTGGGGGGGATGGGGGGGAAGCCCCGGCGAGTTCCCCGGAGGAGAAGGAAGCCCCGGTAGAGTCCCTGGAGAAGGGGGAAACTCCGGCTGAGGCCACGGAGGAGTAGGAAGCGCCGGAGGAAGGGGAAGCCCCGGCGGAGGCCCCGGAGGAGGGGGAAGCCCTGGCGGAGTCCCTGGGGGAGGGGGAAGCCCCGCCGAGTTCCCCGGAGGAGGAAGAAGCCCCGGCGGATTCCCTGGAGGAGGGGGAAGCCCCTCTAAATACCCCGGAGGAGGGGAATGCCCCGCCGAGTTCCCCGGTGGAGGGGGAAGTCCCGCCGAGTTTCCCGGAGGAGGGGGAAACTTCGGCGGAGGTCCCGGAGGAGTGGGAAGCCCCGGAGGAGGGGAGAGCCCTGCCGAATTCCCCGGAGGAGGGGGAAGCCTCACCGAGTGTCCCGGAGGAGAATAAAGCCCGCCGAGTTCCCCGGATAAGAAGAAAGCCCCGGCAGAGTCCCTGGAGGAGCGGGAAGCCCCGCCGAGTTTCCCGGAGGAGGGGAAAGCCCCTGAGATTCCTGGAGGAGGGGGAAGCCCCGGCGGAGGCCCCGGAGGAGGGGGAAGCCCCGGTAGAATCCCAGGCGGAGGGGAATGCCCCGGCGGAGGCCCCGGAAGTGGGGGAAGCTCCGCCGAATTTCCCGGAGGAGGGGGAAGCCCCGTCGAGTTTCTCGGAGGAGGCGGAAGCCCCGCCGAGTTTCCCGGAGGAGGGGGAAGCCCCTGAGTTTCCCGGAGGAGGGGAAAGCCCCGGCGGAGGCCCTGGAGGAGTAGGAAGCTCCGGCCGAGTCCCTGGAGGAGGGGGAAGCCCCGGCGTAGGACCCGGAAGAGGGGGAAGCCCCGTCGAAGGCCCCGGAGGAGTGGTAAGCCCCGGTGGAGGTGGATGCCCCGGCGAATTTCCCGGAGGAAGGGGAAGCCCCGCCGAGTTTGCCGGAGGAGGGGGAAGCCCCGTCGAGTTTCTCGGAAAAGGCGAAATTCCCGCCGAGTATCCCTGAGGTGGGGGATGCCCCGGCGAAGTCCCCGGAGGAATAGAAAGCCCCGGTGGATGGGTAAGCCCCGGCGGAGTCCCTTGAGGAGGTAGAAGCCCCGGCGGAGACCCTGGAGGAGATTGAAGCCCCGGCGGAGGCCCCGGAGGTGGGGGAAGCCCCGCCGAGTTTCCCGGAGGAGGGGGAAGCCCCGCGAAGGCCCCGGAGGAGGGGGAAGCCCCGCCGAGTACCCCGGAGGAGGGGGAAGCCCCGCCGAGTTACCCGGAGGAGGGGGAAGCCCCGCTGAGTTCCCTAGAGGAGGGGGATGCCCCGCTGAGTTTCCCGGAGGAGGGGGAAGCCCCGGCGGAGGCCCCGGAGGGGTGGGAATTCCCGCCGAGTTCCCCGGAGCAGGTGAAAGCCCCGCCGAGTTCCCCGGAGGAAGGGGAAGCCCCGGCGGAGGCCCCGGAGGAGGGGGAAGCCCCGGTAGAATCCCAGGCGGAGTCCCTGGAGGAGGGGGAAGCCCCGCGGACATTCCCGGAGGAGGGGGAGGCCCCGCCGAGTTTCCCGGAGGAGAGGGAAGCCCCGGCGGAGGCCCCAGAGGAGGGGGAAGCCCCGGTGAAGTCCCTGGGGGGGATGGGGGGGAAGCCCCGGCGAGTTCCCCGGAGGAGAAGGAAGCCCCGGTAGAGTCCCTGGAGAAGGGGGAAACTCCGGCTGAGGCCCCGGAGGAGTAGGAAGCGCCGGAGGAAGGGGAAGCCCCGGCGGAGGCCCCGGAGGAGGGGGAAGCCCTGGCGGAGTCCCTGGGGGAGGGGGAAGCCCCGCCGAGTTCCCCGGAGGAGGAAGAAGCCCCGGCGGATTCCCTGGAGGAGGGGGAAGCCCCTCTAAATACCCCGGAGGAGGGGAATGCCCCGCCGAGTTCCCCGGTGGAGGGGGAAGTCCCGCCGAGTTTCCCGGAGGAGGGGGAAACTTCGGCGGAGGTCCCGGAGGAGTGGGAAGCCCCGGAGGAGGGGAGAGCCCTGCCGAATTCCCCGGAGGAGGGGGAAGCCTCACCGAGTGTCCCGGAGGAGAATAAAGCCCGCCGAGTTCCCCGGATAAGAAGAAAGCCCCGGCAGAGTCCCTGGAGGAGCGGGAAGCCCCGCCGAGTTTCCCGGAGGAGGGGAAAGCCCCTGAGATTCCTGGAGGAGGGGGAAGCCCCGGCGGAGGCCCCGGAGGAGGGGGAAGCCCCGGTAGAATCCCAGGCGGAGGGGAATGCCCCGGCGGAGGCCCCGGAAGTGGGGGAAGCTCCGCCGAATTTCCCGGAGGAGGGGGAAGCCCCGTCGAGTTTCTCGGAGGAGGCGGAAGCCCCGCCGAGTTTCCCGGAGGAGGGGGAAGCCCCTGAGTTTCCCGGAGGAGGGGAAAGCCCCGGCGGAGGCCCTGGAGGAGTAGGAAGCTCCGGCCGAGTCCCTGGAGGAGGGGGAAGCCCCGGCGTAGGCCCCGGAAGAGGGGGAAGCCCCGTCGAAGGCCCCGGAGGAGTGGTAAGCCCCGGTGGAGGTGGAAGCCCCGGCGAATTTCCCGGAGGAAGGGGAAGCCCCGCCGAGTTTGCCGGAGGAGGGGGAAGCCCCGTCGAGTTTCTCGGAAAAGGCGAAATTCCCGCCGAGTATCCCTGAGGTGGGGGATGCCCCGGCGAAGTCCCCGGAGGAATAGAAAGCCCCGGTGGATGGGTAAGCCCCGGCGGAGTCCCTTGAGGAGGTAGAAGCCCCGGCGGAGACCCTGGAGGAGATTGAAGCCCCGGCGGAGGCCCCGGAGGTGGGGGAAGCCCCGCCGAGTTTCCCGGAGGAGGGGGAAGCACCGCGAAGGCCCCGGAGGAGGGGGAAGCCCCGCCGAGTACCCCGGAGGAGGGGGAAGCCCCGCCGAGTTACCCGGAGGAGGGGGAAGCCCCGCTGAGTTCCCTAGAGGAGGAAGATGCCCCGCTGAGTTTCCCGGAGGAGGGGGAAGCCCCGGCGGAGGCCCCGGAGGGGTGGGAATTCCCGCCGAGTTCCCCGGAGCAGGTGAAAGCCCCGCCGAGTTCCCCGGAGGAAGGGGAAGCCCCGGCGGAGGCCCCGGAGGTTCGGGAAATCCCGGCGGAGTCCCTGGATTAGGGTGAAGCCCTGCCGAAATCTTTGGTGAAGGGAATAGCCCCGCTGAGTTTCCCGGAGGAGGGGAAAGCCCCATCGAGTTTCCCGGAGGAGGGGGAAGCCCCGTCAAGTTTCCCAGAGGAGGGGGAAGCCCCGGTGGAGGCCCCGGAGGTGGAGGAAGCCCCGCCGAGTTCCCCGGAGGAGGGGGAAGCCCTGAAGGAGTCTCTGGAGGAGGGGAAGACCCGCCCAGGTTTATGGAAACCCCGGCGGAGGCCCCGGAGGAGGGGAAAGCCCCGGCGGAGGCCCCGGAGGAGTGGGAAGCCCCGGCGGAGTCCCTGGAGGAGGGGGAAGCCCCGCGGACATTCCCGGAGGAGGGGGAGGCCCCGCCGAGTTTCCCGGAGGAGAGGGAAGCCCCGGCGGAGGCCCCAGAGGAGGGGGAAGCCCCGGTGAAGTCCCTGGGGGGGATGGGGGGGAAGCCCCGGCGAGTTCCCCGGAGGAGAAGGAAGCCCCGGTAGAGTCCCTGGAGAAGGGGGAAACTCCGGCTGAGGCCCCGGAGGAGTAGGAAGCGCCGGAGGAAGGGGAAGCCCCGGCGGAGGCCCCGGAGGAGTGGGAAACCCCGGCGGAGGCCCCGGAGGAGGGGGAAGCCCTGGCGGAGTCCCTGGGGGAGGGGGAAGCCCCGCCGAGTTCCCCGGAGGAGGAAGAAGCCCCGGCGGATTCCCTGGAGGAGGGGGAAGCCCCTCTAAATACCCCGGAGGAGGGGAATGCCCCGCCGAGTTCCCCGGTGGAGGGGGAAGTCCCGCCGAGTTTCCCGGAGGAGGGGGAAACTTCGGCGGAGGTCCCGGAGGAGTGGGAAGCCCCGGAGGAGGGGAGAGCCCTGCCGAATTCCCCGGAGGAGGGGGAAGCCTCACCGAGTGTCCCGGAGGAGAATAAAGCCCGCCGAGTTCCCCGGATAAGGAGGAAGCCCAGCCGGATGCCCCGGAGGAGGGGGAAGCCCCGGCGCAGTCCCTGGGGGGGGGGAAGCCCCGCCAAATTCCACGGATGAGTGGGAAGCCCCGGTAGAGTCCCTGGAGGAGGGGGAAGCCCCGCCGAAATCATCGGAGCTGGAAGAAGCCCCACCGAGTTCCCCGGAGGAGGGGGAAGTATCGCCGAGTTCCCCGAAGGAGGGGGAAGCACCACCAAATTCCCCGAAAGAGGGGGATGCCCCGCCGAGTTCCCCGGAGGAGGGGGTAGCCCCGGCGGAGGCCCTGGAGGAGAGGGAAGCCCCGGCAGAGTTCCTGGAGGAGGGGGAAGCCCCGCCGAGTTCCCCGGAGGAGGGGAAAGCCCCGGTAGAGTCCCTGGAGGAGGGGGAAGCCCCGGCGGTGGCCCCGGAGGTGGGGGAAGCCCTGCCGAGTTTCCCGGAGGAGGGGGAAGCCCCAGCGGAGGCCCCGGAGGCGTAAGAAGCCCCAGGGGAGGCCCCGGAGGTTTGGGAATTCCCGGCGGAGTCCCTGGCGGAGGGGGAAGCCCCGCCGAGTTTCCCGGAGGAGGGGGAAACTCCGGCAGAGGCCCCGGAGGAGTGGGAAGCCCCGGAGGATGGGGAAGCCCCGGCGGAGTCCCTGGAGGAGGGGGAAGCCCCGGCGGAGGCCCCGGAGGTGGGGGAAGCCCCGCCGAGTTTCCCAGAGGAGGGGGAAGCCCCAGCGGAGGCCCCGGAGGAGTGAGAAGCCACGGCTGAGGCCCCGGAGGTTTGGGAAATCCCGGCGGAGTCCCTGGAGGAGGGTGAAGCCCCTGAGTTTCCCGGAGGAGGGGTAGGCCCCGGCGGATGCCACGGAGGATGGGGAAGCCCCGGCGGAGGCCCCGGAGGAGTGGGAAGCCCCGGCGGTGGCCCCGGAGGAGTGGAAAGCCCCGGCGGATTCCCTGGTGAAGGGGGAAGCCCCGCCGAGTTTCCTGGAGGAGATGGAAGCCCCGGCGGAGGCCCCTCAGTAAACACAAAACGGCTGGCCGACGTCGTGCCAAAGTGGGCAGAAAGTATTATCCAGCATCGGCCCAGCGTTGGCCAAAAGCAAATGTCCAGCATCGCGCCAGTAAAAATGTGTCACACCTGCCTTCATCGGCCCGGTGCTGGCTGGCCAGCATGTCGGCTCGGTGAAGGACTGGCTGCATGGGGCCAGTAAGATGCCGACACCAGGCCAGCAGCAAGCCTTCACCGTGCCGCCGCGGTAGTCCATCATCTAGCCATTACTTTGCCTGCACTATGCCGTTGCTATACAATCAGTGACAATCGGCCACGGACAAAATTATGATTCGAGAAAATGAAAATAATTGTACATGGACGGGTTTTTCAATTAGACAATTTCGCGCTGCAAGTGGTGGAAGGAAATTCATTGCTCTACTTTTTCATCGTTGCGAAAATCGACTTCATTAATTGGAGCTGGCCGGTTTTGAACTGGGTACCCCTCGATCCGTAGGCTGAAGACTTGACGATTGCGCTGCTGACACCTGTGATATATGAACTCCCCAGTTATGTTTTGAAATTGAGGTTAACGCCTAGGGTGAAACCATCAAAAGCTAGACTTAAAAATGAATATAATGCCAGTTCTTGTATAATTCGATGTTAATGGCATGAGCATCCTGGACCTGATTCGCTTGAAATATATGGGTAGGTAATGGCAGGCTGACAGTGCCGCGAAAACAATATGCCGCCGATACGATGCCTGCACCGATGACGACACGTAAAATTACGTCGGCCGAGAGCAGGCCAGCCAATGTCTGGTTGGGATTGGCAAAGTGGTGGCTCTTGTGGCCTCGAGTATGATGGCCAAGCTACGTACAAGCGGCATTGGGCCAGCACACGCTGGCCTGCACCATGCCGACGCGCTGGCCTGCCAACACTTTGCCAATGCCTTGCCGGCGCCGTTGGCAATGTGTTGGCCTGCCAATGTTAAGCCAGCACACACTGGCCTGCACTTCGCCGACGCGCTGGCCAGCCAACACTTTGCCAATGCCTTGCCGGCGCCGTTGGCAATATGATGGCCTGCCACTGTTAAGCCAGCACACACTGGCCTGCACTTCGCCGACACGCTGGCCAGCCAACACTTTGCCAATGCCTTGCCGGCGCCGTTGGCAATGTGTTGGCCTGCCACTGTTGGGCCAGCACTGGAATAGCAGTGGCAGGCCAACGGTCGAGGGACGTCGGCAGAGTTTCATGCCGCCAGCATTGACCCGATACTATTGGACGATAGGTTGCCGCCAGGCAGCACTTTGCCAACAGTGGATGCGTCATGCCTGAATAATGCCATCATGTTGCCGACAGTTTGTGTTTACTGGGCCCGGAGGAGGGTGAAGCCCCGCCGAGTTCCCCGGTGGAGAGGGAAGCCCCGCCGAGTTCCCCGGAGGAGGGGGAAGCCCCGGCGAAGTCCCTGGAGGAGGGGGAAGCCCCGCCAAATTCCAGGGAGGAGGGGGAAGCCCCGGCGAAGTCCCTGGAGGAGGGGGAAGCCCCACCGAGTTTCCCGGGGGAGGAGAAAGCACCGGCATATATCCCCGGAGGAGGGGTAAGCCCCGCCGAGTTTCCCTGAGGAGGGGTATCCCAGGCGGATGCCCCGGAGGATGGGGAAGCCCCGGTGGAGGCCCCGGAGGGAGTGAAGGCCCCGGCGGAGGCCCCGGAGGCATGGGTAATCCCGGCGGAGTCCCTTGAGGAAGGTGAAGCCCCGCCGAATTCCCCGGTGGAGGGGGAAGCCCCTGAGTTCCCCGGAGGAGGGGGAAGCCCTGGCGTAGGCCCCGGAGGTGTAGGAAGCCCCGGCGGAGGCCCCGGAGGAGTGGGAAGCCCCGGCGGATTTTCTGGAGAAGGAGGAAGGCCCGCCGAGTTCCCCGGAGGATCGGGAAGCCCCGGCTGAGTCCCTGGAGGAGATGGAAGCCCCTGAGATCCCCTGGGGGGAGGGGGAAGCCCCGGAGGAGGCCCCGGAGGTGGAAGAAGCCCCGGCGGAGGCCCTGGTAGAGGGGGGAGCCCCACCGAGTTCCCTAGATGAGGGGGAAGCCCCGCCGACTTTCCCTGAGGAGGGGTAGGCCAAGGCGGATGCCCCGGAGGATGGGGAAGCCTCGGCAGAGGCCCCGTAGGGCGGGGAAGCCCCGGCGGAGGCCCTGGAGTTTTGGGAAATCCCGGCGGAGTACCGGGAGGAGGGTGAAGCCCCGCCGAATTCCCCGGTGGATGGGGATGCCCCGTCGAGTTTCCCTGAGGAGGGGGAAGCCCCGTCGAGTGTCCCGGAGGAGGGGGAAGCCCCGGCGGAGGCACCGGTGGAGACTGAAGCCCCAGCGGATGCCCCGGAGGATGGGGAGGCCCCGGCGGAGGCCCCGGAGGGAGGGAAAGCCCCGGCGGTGGCCCCGGAGAAGTGGGAAGCCCCGGAGGAAGGGGTAGCCCCGGCGGAGTCTCTGGAGGAGGGGGAAGCCCCGGCGGAGGCTTCGGAGGTGTGGAAAGCCCCGGCAGAGGCCTCGGAGGAGTGGGAAGCCCCGGCGGATTTCCTGGACAAGGAGGAAGCCCCGCCGAGTTTCCCGGAGAAGGGGTAGGCCCCGGCGGATGCCCCGGAGGATGGGGAAGTCCCGGCGGAGGCCCCGGAGGGAGGGGAAGCCCCGGCGGAGGCCCTGAAGGTTAAGAAATCCCGGCGGAGTCCCTGGAGGAGGGGAGTGCCCCGCCGAGTTCCCCGGAGGAGGAAGAAGCCCCGGCGGAGGTCCCTGAGGAAGGGAAAGACCCAGCGAGTTCCCCGGAGGAGTGGGAAGCCCCGCCGAGTTTCCCGGAGGAGGGGGAAACTCCGGCGGAGGCCCCGGAGGAGTGGGAAGCCCCAGAGGAGGGGGAAGCCCCGGCGGAGTCCCTGGAGGAGGGTGAAGCCCCGCCGAATTCCCCGGTGGAGGGGGAAGCCCCGCCGAGTTTCCCGGAGGAGGGGGAAGCCCCGGCGGAGGCCCCAGAGGAGTGGGAAGCCTCGGAGGAGTAGGAAGCCCCGGCGGAGGCCCCGGAGTTGTGGGAAGCCCCGGCGGAGGCCACGGAGGAGTGGGAAGCCCCGGCGGATTCCCTGGAGGAGGTAGAAGCCCCTAAATTCACCTGAGGAGGGGGCAGCCCCGCCGAGTTCCCCGGAGGAGGGGGAAGCCCCGGCGGAGTCCCTGGAGTAGGGGGAAGTCCCGGCGGGGGCCCCGGAGGAATGGGAAGCCCCGGCGGATTCCCTGGAGAAGGGGGAAGCCCCGCCGAGTTCTCCGGAAGGAGGAAAATCCCCGGCGGTGTCCCTGGAGGAGGGGGCAGCCCCGCCGAGTTCCCCGAAGGAGGGGGAAGCCCTGGCGGAGGCCCAGGAGGAGTGGGAAGACCCGGCGGATTCCCTGGAGAAGGGTGAAGCCCCGCCAAGTTCCCCGAAGAAGGAAAAAGCCCCGGCGGAGTCCCCGGAGGAGTGGGTAGCCCCGGCGGAAGCCCTGGAGGGGGGGAAACCCCCGCCGAGTTTCCCCGTCGGAGTCCCTGGAGGAGGGGGAAGCAACGGCGGAGTCCCTGGAGGAGGGGGAAGCCCCTCCGAGTTTCCCGGAGAAGGGGTAGGCCCCGGCGGATGCCCCGGAGGATGGGGAAGCCCCGGCGGAGGCCCCGGAGGGAGGGGAAGCCCCGGCAGAGGCCCCTGAGGTTTGGTTAATCCCGGCGGAGTCCCTGGCGGAGGGAAGAGCCCCGCCGACTACCCCGGAGAAGGGGGAAGCCCCAGCGGAGTCCCTGGAGGAGGGGCAATCAACGGCGGAGTCCCTGGAGGAGGGGGAAGCCCCGCCGAGTTTCCCGGAGAAGGGGTTGTCCCCGGCGGATGCCCCAGAGGATGGGTAAGCCCCGGAGGAAGGGGTAGCCCTGGCGGAGTCTCTTGAGGAGGGGTTGTCCCCGGATTCCCTGGAGGAGGTAGAAGCCACTAAGTTCACCGGAGAAGGGGGCAGCCCCGCCGAGTTCCCCGGAGGAGGAGGAAACCCCGGCGGAGGCCCCAGTTGAGTAGGAAGCCTCGGAGTTGGGGGAAGCCCCGGCGGAGTCCCTGGAGGAGGGGAAAGCCCCGGAGGAGGCCCCGGAGGAGTGGGAAGCCCCGGCGGCTTCCCTGGAGAAGGGGGAAGCCCCGCCGAGTTCCCCGGAGAAGGAAAAAGCCCCGGCGGTGTCCCTGGAGGAGGGGGCAGCCCCGCCGAGTTCCGCGGAGGAGGGGGAAGCCCCGGCGGAGGCCCTAGAAGAGTAGAAAGCCTCGGAGTTGGGGAAGACCACGGCGGAGTCCCTTGAGGAGGGGGAAGCCCTGTCGGAGGCCCAGGAGGAGTGGGAAGCCCAGGCGAATTCCCTAAAGAAGGGGGAATCCCCGCCAAATTCCCCGAAGAATGGAAAAGCCCCGGCGGAAGCCCCGGAGGAAGGGGTAGCCCCGGCGGAGTCCCTGGGGGAGGGGGATGCCCCGGAGGAGGCCCTGGAGGTGTGGGAAGCCCCGGCGGTGGCCCCGGAGGAGTGTAAAGCCCCGGCGGATTTCCTGGAAAAGGAGGAAGCCCCACCGAGTTCCCCGGAGAAGGGGGAAGCCCTGGTTGAGTCCCAGGAGGAGGGGGAAGCCCCTGAGTACTCCGGTGGAGTAGGAAGCCCCGGCGGAGGCCCTGGTGGAGGGGGGAAGTCCCGCCGAGTTTCCCGGAGGTGGGGCAGGCCCAGGCGGATGCCCCGGAGGATGGGGAAGCCCCGGCGGAGGCCCCGGAGGGAGGGTAAGTCCCGGCGGAGGCCCCGGAGGTTTGGGACATTCCGGCGGAGTCGCTGGAGAAGGGTGAAGCCCCGCCAAATTTCCCGGAGGATAGGGAAGCCCCGGCGGAGGCCCCGGAAGAGTGGGAAGCACCGGCGGAGGCCTTGGAGGGGGGGAAGCCCCGCCGAGTTCCCCCGGCGGAGTACCTGGAGGAGGGGGAAGCCCCGGCGGAGGCCCCGGAGGGAGGGGAAGACCCGGCGGAGGCCCCGGAGGTTTGGGAAATCCCGGTGGAGTCCCTGGAGAAGGGGGAAGCCCCTGAGTTCCCCGAGGGAGGGGGAAGCCCCAGCGGAGGCCCCGGTGGTGGGGGAAGCCCCGGCGGAGGCCCTGGTGGAGGGGGAAGCCCCAACGAGTTCCCCTGGCGGAGTCCCTGGAGGAGGGGGAATCCCCGCCGAGTTTCCCGGAGGAGAAGGAAGCCCCCTCGGAGAGTTTGGAGGAGTGGGAAGCAACGGCGGAGGCCCCGGAGGAAGGGGAAGCCCCGGCCGTGGCCCCAGAGGAGTGGGAAGCCCCGGAGGAAGGGGTAGGCCCGCCGGAGTCCCTGGAGGAGGTGGAAGCCCCGGCGAAAGCCCCGGAAGTGTGGGAAGCCCCGGCGGAGGCCCCGGAGGATTGAGAAGCCCCGGCGGATTTCCCGGAGGAAGGGGAAGCCCCGTCGAGTTTCCCGGAGGAGGGGAAAGCCCCGGCGGAGGCCCCAGAGGAGTGGGAATCCTCGGAGGAGTGGGAAGCCCCGGCGGAGGCCCCGGAGGAGTAAGAAGCCCCTGCGGATTCCCTGGAGAAGGGGAGAGCTCCGCCGACTTCCCCGGTGAAGGAGGAAGCCCCGGCGGAGTCCCTGGAGGAGGGGGAAGAAACGGCGGAGTCCCTGGAGGAGGGGGAAGCCCCGCCGAGTTTTCTGGAGAAGGGGAAGCCCCGGCGGTGGCCCCGGAGGCGTGGGAAGCCCCGAAGGAAGGGTAAGCCCCAGCGGAGTCCCTGGAGGAGGGGGAAGCCCCGGCGGAGGCCCTGGAGGTGTGGGAAGCACCGGCCGAGTAGTTGTAGGAGTGGGAAGCCCCGGCGGGTTTCCTGGAGAAGGAGGAAGCCCCACCGAGTTCCCCTGAGGAGAGGGAAGCCCTTGTTGATTCTTAGGAGGAGGGGGAAGCCCAGGATTTCCCCGGAGGAGTAGGAAGCCCCACCGAGTTCCCTGGATGAGGGGGAAGCCCCGTTGAGTTTCCCTGAGGAGGGGTATGCCCAGGCGGATGCCATGGAGGATGAGGAAGCCCCGGCGGAGGCCCCGGAGGGAGGGGAATCCCCGGCGGAGGTCCAGGAGGATGGTGAAGCCCCGCCGAATTCCCCGGTGAAGGGGGAAGACCCGCCGAGTTTCCCGGAGGAGGGGGAAGCCCCGTCGAGTTTCCCGGAGGAGGGGGAAGCCACGGCGGAGGCCCCAGAGGAGTGGGAATCCTCGGAGGAGTGGGAAGCCCCGGCGGAGGCCCCGGAGGTGTGGGAAGCCCCGGCGAAGGCCCCGGAGGAGTGGGAAGCCCCGGCGAATTCCCTGGATAAGGGGGAATCCCCGCCGAGTTCCCCGGATGAGGGGGAAGCCCCGGCGGAGTCCCTGTACGAGGGGGAAGCCCCTGAGTTCAACGGAGGAGGGGACAGCCCCGCCGAGTTCCCCGGAGAAGAGGGAAGCCCCGGCGGAGGCCCCAGACGAGTAGGAAGCCTCAAAGTTGGGTGAAGCCCCGGCGGAGTCCCTGGAGGAGGGGGAAGCCCCGGCGGAGGCCCCGGAAGATGGGGGAGCCCCGGCGGAGGCTCCGGAGGAGGGGGAAGCCTAGGCGGAGGACCCGGAGGATGAGGAAGCCCCGGCGAAGACCCCGGAGGAAGAGGAAGCCCCGGCGAAGGCCCCGGAGGAGGGGGAAGCCCCGGCGGAGTCTCTGGAGGAGGGGGAAGCCCCGCCGAGTTCCCCGTGGGAGGGGGAAGCCCTAACCGAGGATTCTGAGGATTGGGAAGCCCTGCCGAGTTCCCTGGAGGAGTGGGAAGCCCCGCCGAGTTCCCCGGTGGAGGAGGAGGCCTCGGCGGAGGACCCGGAGGACTGGGAAGCCCCGGCGGAGTCCCAGGAGGGAGGGAAGCCCCGCCGAGTTTCCCGGAGAAGGGGGAAGCCCCGGCGGAGTCCCTGAGGGAGGGGGAAGCCCCCCCGAGTTCCTTGGAGTAGGGGAAAGCCCTAGCGGAGGCTCCGGAGGAGGGAAAAGCCTAAGCGGAGGCCCCGGAGGAGGGGGAAGCCCCACCGAGTTTCCCGGGGGTGGGGGAAGCCCCGCCGAGTTTCCCGAAGGAGGAAGAGGCCCGAACGGAGGCCCCGGAGGAATTTGAAGTCCCGCCGAGTTTCCCGGGGAAGGGGACAGCCCCGGCGAGTTCCCCGGAGGCAGTGGAAGCCCCGGCGGAGGCCCCGGAGGAGGGAGAAGCCCCGGCGGAGACCCTGGAGGAAGGGGAAGCCCCGGAGGAGGGGGAAGTCCCGGCGGAGTCCCTGGAGGAGGGGGAAAACCCGCCGAGTTCCCCGGGGGAGGGGGAAGCCCAGCCAAGTTCCCCGGAGGAGGGGGAAGCCCCTGAGTACCCCGGAGATGGGGGAAGCCCCGGCGGAGGCCCCGGAGGAGAGGGAAGCACCAGCGGAGGCCCCGGAGGAGGGGGAAGCCCCGCCGAGTTTCCCGGGGGAGGGGGAAGCCCAGCCAAGTTCCCCGGAGGAGGGGGAAGCCCCTGAGTACCCCGGAGATGGGGGAAGCCCCGGCGGAGGCCCCGGAGGAGTGGGAAGCCCCGGAGGAGGGGGAAGCCCCGGCGGAGGCCCCGGAGGGGAGGGAAGCCCCGGCGGATGCCCTGGAGGAGGGGGAAGCTCCGCCGAGTTACTCGGAGAAGGGGGAAGCCCCTCCGAGTGTCCCTGGAGAAGGGGGAAGCCCTGGCTGAGGCCGCGGAGGGGGGGGGATGCCCTGCCGAGTTCCAAGGAGTAGGAGGAAGCTCATGCGGAGTCCCTGGAGGTGGAAGAAGCCCCGCCGAGTTCCCCGGAGGTGAAGGATGCCCCGGCCATGTCCCTGGAGGAGGGGAAGCCCCAATGAAGTCCCTGTTGGAGGGGGGAGCCCCGGCGGATGCCCCGGAGGAGGCGGATGCCCCGGCGAGTTCCCAGGAGGAGGGGGAAGCCCCGGCGGAGTCCCTGGTGGTGGCGGAAGCCCCGCCGAGTGTCTCGGAAGTGGGAGAAGCCTCGGCGGAGGCCCCTGAGGAGGGGGAAGCCCCGCCGAGCATCCCGGAGGAGGTGGAAGCCCCGGCGAGTTCCCCGGAGGAGGGGGAAGCCCCGGCGGAGTCCCTGGTGGAGGGGGAAGCCCCGCCGAGTGTCCCGGAAGAGGGGGAAGCCCCGGCGGAGACCCCGGGGGCGGGGGAAGCCGTTCCGAGTTTCCCGTAGGAGAAGGAATCCCCGGCGGAGTCCCTGGAGGAGGGGGAAGCCCCGGCGGAGGCCCCGGCGGAGGCTTAGATGGAGGGGGATGCCCCGGCAGAGGCCCCGGACGAGGGGGAAGCCCCGCCGGGTTTCCTGGAAGAGAGGGAAGTTCCGGCGGAGGCCCCTGAAGAGGGGAATGCCCCGCCGAGCTTCCCGGAGGAGGTGGAAGCCCCGGTAGAGTCCCTGGTAGAGGGAGAAGCCCCGGCAGAGGCCCCGGAGGAGGGGGAAGCCCCGCCGAGTTCCCCGGAGGTGGGTGAAGCCCCGCCGAATTTTCCGGAGGAGGGGGAAGCCCCGCCGAGTTTCCAGGAGGATATGGAATCCACGGCGGAGTCCCTGGAGGAGGAGGATGCCCCGGCGGCGGCCTCGGAGTAGTGGGTAGCCCCTCCTAGTTCCCCGGAGGAGAGGGAAGCCCCGCCGAGTTTCCCGGAGGAGGGGGAAGCCCTGGCGGAGTCCCTGGAGGTGGGGGAAGCCCCGGCGGAGGCCCCGGAGGAGAGGGAAGCCCCGGCGGAGTCCCCGAAGGTGGGGGAAGCCCCGCCGAGATTCCCGGAGGAGGTGGAAGCCCCGGTGGAGGCCCCGGAGGAGGGAGAAGCCCCGGCGGTGTCTCCGGAGGAGGGGAAAGCCCCGGCGTTGGCCCCGGAGGAGGGGGAAGCCCCGGCTGAGGCCGCGGAGGAGGGTTAAGCCCCGGTGGAGTCCCTGGAGGAGGGAAAAGCCCCGGCGGAGGCCCCGGAGGAGATGGAAGCCCCGGCGGAGGCCCCGGAGGAGGGGGAAGCCCCACCGAGTTTCCCGGGGGTGGGGGAAGCCCCGCCGAGTTTCCCGGAGGAGGAAGAGGCCCGAACTGAGGGCCCGGAGGAATTGGAAGTCCCGCCGAGTTTCCCGGGGGAGGGGGAAGCCCCGTCGGAGTCCCTGCCCAGTAAACACAAACTGTCGGCAACATGATGGCATTATTCTGGCATGACGCATCCACTGTTGGCAAAGTGCTGCCTGGCGGCAACCAATCGTCCATTAGTATCGGGTCAATGCTGGCGGCATGAAACTCTGTCGACGTCCCTCGACCGTTGGCCTGCCACTGCTATTCCAGTGCTGGCCCAACAGTGGCAGGCCAACACATTGCCAACGGCGCCGGCAAGGCATTGGCAAAGTGTTGGCTGGCCAGCGCGTCGGCGTGGTGCAGGCCAGCGTGTGCTGGCTTAACAGTGGCAGGCCATCACATTGCCAACGGCGCCGGCAAGGCATTGGCAAAGTGCTGGCAGGCCAGCGCGTCGGCGAGGTGCAGGCCAGCGTGGGCTGGCTTGACAGTGGCAGGCCATCTCATTGCCAACGGCGCCGGCAAGGCATTGGCAAAGTGTTGGCTGGCCAGCGCGTCGGCGTGGTGCAGGCCAGCGTGTGCTGGCCCAATGCCGCTTGTACGTATCTTGGCCAGCATACTCGAGGCCACTAGAGCCACCACTTTGCCAATACCGACCCGACATTGGCTGGCCTGCACACGGTCGACGTAATTTTACGTGTCGTCATCGGTGCAGGCATCGTATCGGCGGCTTACGGTTTTCGCGGCACTGTCAGCCTGTCATTACCTACCCATATTAACATCGAATTATACAAGTACTGGCATTATATTCATTTTTAAGACTAGCTTTTGATGGTTTCATCCTAGGCGTTAACCTCAATTTCAAAACATATTTGGAGAGATGGTATACATTAAAATCAAGTTCACATATCACAGGTGTCAGCAGCGCAATCGTCAAGTCTTTAGCCTACGGATCGAGGGGTAGCCAGTTCAAATCCGGCCAGCTCCAATTAATGAAGTCGATTTTCGCAACGGTGAAAAATTAGAGCAATGAATATCCTTCCACCACTTGCAGCGCGAAATGGTCTAATTGAAAAACCCGTCCATGTACAATTTTTTTTCATTTTCCCGAATCATAATTTTGTCCCTGGGCGATGGTCACTGACCATCAAACAAGAGAAACGGCATAGTGCAGGCAAAGTAATGGCTAGATGATGGACAACCGCGGCGGCACGGTGAAGGCTTGCTGCTGGCCTGGTGTCGGCATCTTACTGGCCCCATGCAGCCAGTCCTTCACCGAGCCGACATGCTTGATGAAGGCAGGTGTGACACATTTTTACTGGCGCGATGCTAGACATTTGCTGTAGGCCAACGCTGGCCGATGCTTGATAATACTTTCTGCCGACATTGGCACGACGTCGGCCAGCCGTTTTGTGTTTACTGGGTGGCGGAGGGGGAAGCCACAGAGTTCCCCGGAGGAGGGGGAAGCCCCGGCGGAGGTTCAGGGGGAAAGGGATGCCCCGGCGAGTTCCCCGGAGGAGGGGGAAGCTCCGGCGGAGGCCCCTAAAGAGGGGGAAGCCCCGCCGAGCTTCCCGGAGGCGGTGGAAGCCCCGGCGGAGTCCCCGGAGGAGAGGGAAGCCCCGGCGGAGGCCCCAGAGGGGGGAGAAGCCCCGCAGAGTTCCCCGGAGATGGGGGAAGCCCCGGTGGAGGCCCTGGGGAAGGGGGAAGCCCCGCCGAGTTCTCCGGAGGAGGGGGAAGGCGAGGCGGTGTCCCCGGAGGAGGAAGAAGCCCCGGCGGAGGCCCCGGAGGTGGGGGAAGCCCGGCAGAGTTCCCCGGAGGAGGGGGAGGCCCCTGAGTTCCCCGGAGAAGGAGGAAACCCCGGCGGGGGCCCCGGAGGAGTAAGAAGCCCCGGAGGAGTGAGAAGCCCCGGAGGAGTCCCTGGAGGAGGGGGAAGCCCCGGTAGAGTCCCCGGAGGAAGGGGAAGCCCCGGCGGAGGCCGCGTAGAAGGGTTAAGCCCCGGTGGAATCCCTGGAGGATGGGGAAGCCCCGGCGGAGGCCCCGGAGAAGGGGGAAGCCCCGCAAAATTTTCCGGGGGAGAGGGAAGCCCAGCCGAGTTCCCCGGATGAGAGGGAAGCCCCTGAGTTCCCCGGAGATGAAGGAAGCCCCGGCGGAGGCCCCGGAGGAGTGGGAAGCCCCGGAGGAGGGGGGAAGCCAGGGCGGAGTCCCTGGAGGAGGGGGAAGCCCCGCCGAGTTTCCCGGAGGCGTAGGAAGCCCCACCGAGTTCCCCGGAGGAGAGGAAAGCCCCGGCGGAGGCCCCGGAGGAGATGGAAGTCCCGGTGGAGTCCCTGGTAGAGTGGGAAGCCCCGGCGGAGGCCCCGGTGGTGGGGGAAGCCCCGCCGAGCTTCCCGGAGGCGTGGGAAGCCCCGCCGAGTTTCCCGGAGGAGGGGGAAGCCCCGGTAGAGTCCCTGGAGGAGAAAGAAGCCCCGGCGGAGGCCCCGGAGAAGGGGGATCCCCGGCGGAGACCCCGGAGGAGTGGGAAGCCCCGCCGAGTTCCCCGGAGGAGGGAGAAGCCTCGGCAGATGCCCCGGAGGAGGGGGAAGCCCCGGTGGAGTCCCTGGAGGTGGGGAAAACCCCGTCGAGTTCCCCGGAGGAGGGAGAAGCCCCGCCAAATTCCCCGTAGAAGGGGGAAGCCCCGCCGAGTTTCCCGGAGGAGGGGAAATCCCCGGCGGTGTCCCTGGAGGAGGGGGAAGCCCCGGCGGCAGCCCCGGAGGAGAGGGAAGCCCCGGCGAAGGCCCCGGAGGTGGGGGAAGCCCCGCTGAGTTTTTCGGGGGAGGGGGCAGCCCCGGCGGAGTCCCTGGCGAAGGGGAAAGCCACCGAGTTCCCCGGAGGAGGGGGAAACCCCGGCGGAGGCCTGGAGGAGGGGGATGCCCTGGCGAGTTCCCCGGAGGAGGAGGAGGCCCCGGCGGAGTCCCTGGTGGAGGGGGAAGCCCCGCCGAGTTTCGCTGAAGAGGGGGAAGCCCCAGCGGAGGCCCCTGAAGAGGGGGAAGCCCCGCCGAGCTTCCCGGAGGAGGTGGAATCCCCGGCGGTGGCCACGGAGGAGGGAGAAGCCCCGGCGGAGTCCCTGGGTAAGGGGGAAGCCCCGCCGAGTTCCCCGGAGGCGAGGGGAAGCCCCGGAGAAGTGGGAAGCCACGGTGGAGGCCCCGGAGGTGGGGGAAGCCCAGCCGAGTTCCCCGGAGAAGGGGGAAGCCCCTGAGTTCCCCGGAGAAGGGGGATGCCCTTGCGGGGGCCCCGGAAGAGTGGGAAGCCCCGGAGGAGTGGGAAGCCAGGGCGGAGTCCATGGATAAGGGGGAAGCCCCGGTAGAGTCCTCGGAGGAGGAGGAAGCCCCGGCGGAGGCCGCGGAGGAGGGTTAAGCCCCGGTGGAACCCCGGTGGACCCTGGAGGAAGGGAAGCCCCTGCTAAGTGGGAAGCCCCGGCGGAGTCCCTGGAAAGGGGGATGCCACGGCGGAGTCCCTGGAGGAGGGGGGAAGTACCAGAGTTCTCCGGAGGAGGGGAAAGCCCCGGCTAAGGTCCCGGAGCAGTGGGAAGCCCCGCCGACTTTTCCGGAGGAGTGGAAAACGCCGGCGGAGGCATCGGAGGAGTGGGAAGCCCCGGTGAAGGGGGAAGCACCGGCGGAGTCCCTGGAGGAGGGGGAAGCCCCGACGAATTCCCCGGTGAAGGGGGAAGCCCCGCCGACTTTCCCGGTGGAGGGGGAAACCCTGGCGGAGGCCCCGGAGGAGTGGGATGCCCCGGAGGAGGGGGAAGCCCCGGCGGAGTCTCTGGAGGAGGAGGAAGCCGCGCCGAATTTTCCGGAGGAGGAGGAAGCCACGGTGGAGTCTTTGAGGAGGGGGGAGCCCCGGCGAAGGGCTCGGAGGAATGGAAATCCCCGGCGGAGGCCCCGGAGGTTTGGGAAATCCTGGCGGAGTCCCTAGAGGTGGGGGAAGCCCCGCCGAATATCCCGGAGGTGGGGGAATGCCCGGCGGAGTCCCCGGAGGTAGGGGAAGCCCCTGGGTACCCCGGAGGAGGGGTAAGCCCCGACGGAGGCCCCGGAGGAGGGAGAAACCCCGCCGAGTTTCCCGGAGGAGGGGGAAGCCCCGGCGGTGGCCCCGGAGGTGGGGGAAGCACCGCCAAATTCCCCGGTGGAGGAGAAAGCCCCGGCGGAGGCCCCGGAGGAGCAGGAAGCCCTGGCGGAGGCCCTTGAGGAGGGGGAAGCCCCGCCGAGTTCCCCGGAGGTGGAAGAAGCTCCAGCGGAGTCCCTAAAGGAGGGGTTAGCCCCGCCGAGTTCCCTGTAGGAGGGGGAAGCCCCGCCAAATACCCCCTGCGGAGTCCCCGGAGGAACGGGAAGCTCCGGCGGAGGCCCCGGAGGAGGATAAAGCCCCGGCGGAGGCCCTGGAGGAGGGGGAAGCCCCGCCGAGTTCCCCCGGCAGAGTCTTTGGAGGAGGGGGAAGCCCCGGTTAAGTCCCTGGGGGAGGGAGAAGCCCCGCCGAGTTCCCCGGGGGAGGGGGAAGCCCCGCCGAGTTCCCCGGGGGAGGGGGAAGCCCCGCCTAGTTCTTCGGAGGTGGGGGAAGCCCCTGAGTTCCCCGGAGGAGGGGGAAGCCCCGCAGAGTTTCCCGGAGGAGGGGGAAGCCCCGCCATATTCCCCGGAGGAGGGAGAAGCCCCGGCGGAGTCCCTGGAGGAGGGAAAAGCCCCGCCGAGTGCCCCGGAGGTGGGGGAAGCCCCAGCGGAGTCCCTGGTGGAGGGGAAAGCCCCGCCGAGTTCCCCCGGCAGAGTCCCTGGAGGAGGGAGAAGCAACGGCAAAGTCCCTGGAGGAGGGGGAAGCCCCGCAAAATTCCCCGGAGGAGGGGAGAGCCCCGGCGGAGGCCCCGGAGGAGGGGGAAGCCCCGGCTGAGGCCGCGGAGGAGGGTTAAGCCCCGGTGGAGTCCCTGGAGGAGGGAAAAGCCCCGGCGGAGGCCCCGGAGGAGATGGAAGCCCCGGCGGAGGCCCCGGAGGAGGGGGAAGCCCCACCGAGTTTCCCGGGGGTGGGGGAAGCCCCGCCGAGTTTCCCGGAGGAGGAAGAGGCCCGAACGGAGGGCCCGGAGGAATTGGAAGTCCCGCCGAGTTTCCCGGGGGAGGGGGAAGCCCCGTCGGAGTCCCTGCCCAGTAAACACAAACTGTCGGCAACATGATGGCATTATTCTGGCATGACGCATCCACTGTTGGCAAAGTGCTGCCTGGCGGCAACCAATCGTCCATTAGTATCGGGTCAATGCTGGCGGCATGAAACTCTGTCGACGTCCCTCGACCGTTGGCCTGCCACTGCTATTCCAGTGCTGGCCCAACAGTGGCAGGCCAACACATTGCCAACGGCGCCGGCAAGGCATTGGCAAAGTGTTGGCTGGCCAGCGCGTCGGCGTGGTGCAGGCCAGCGTGTGCTGGCTTAACAGTGGCAGGCCATCACATTGCCAACGGCGCCGGCAAGGCATTGGCAAAGTGCTGGCAGGCCAGCGCGTCGGCGAGGTGCAGGCCAGCGTGGGCTGGCTTGACAGTGGCAGGCCATCTCATTGCCAACGGCGCCGGCAAGGCATTGGCAAAGTGTTGGCTGGCCAGCGCGTCGGCGTGGTGCAGGCCAGCGTGTGCTGGCCCAATGCCGCTTGTACGTATCTTGGCCAGCATACTCGAGGCCACTAGAGCCACCACTTTGCCAATACCGACCCGACATTGGCTGGCCTGCACACGGTCGACGTAATTTTACGTGTCGTCATCGGTGCAGGCATCGTATCGGCGGCTTACGGTTTTCGCGGCACTGTCAGCCTGTCATTACCTACCCATATTAACATCGAATTATACAAGTACTGGCATTATATTCATTTTTAAGACTAGCTTTTGATGGTTTCATCCTAGGCGTTAACCTCAATTTCAAAACATATTTGGAGAGATGGTATACATTAAAATCAAGTTCACATATCACAGGTGTCAGCAGCGCAATCGTCAAGTCTTTAGCCTACGGATCGAGGGGTAGCCAGTTCAAATCCGGCCAGCTCCAATTAATGAAGTCGATTTTCGCAACGGTGAAAAATTAGAGCAATGAATATCCTTCCACCACTTGCAGCGCGAAATGGTCTAATTGAAAAACCCGTCCATGTACAATTTTTTTTCATTTTCCCGAATCATAATTTTGTCCCTGGGCGATGGTCACTGACCATCAAACAAGAGAAACGGCATAGTGCAGGCAAAGTAATGGCTAGATGATGGACAACCGCGGCGGCACGGTGAAGGCTTGCTGCTGGCCTGGTGTCGGCATCTTACTGGCCCCATGCAGCCAGTCCTTCACCGAGCCGACATGCTTGATGAAGGCAGGTGTGACACATTTTTACTGGCGCGATGCTAGACATTTGCTGTAGGCCAACGCTGGCCGATGCTTGATAATACTTTCTGCCGACATTGGCACGACGTCGGCCAGCCGTTTTGTGTTTACTGGGTGGCGGAGGGGGAAGCCACAGAGTTCCCCGGAGGAGGGGGAAGCCCCGGCGGAGGTTCAGGGGGAAAGGGATGCCCCGGCGAGTTCCCCGGAGGAGGGGGAAGCTCCGGCGGAGGCCCCTAAAGAGGGGGAAGCCCCGCCGAGCTTCCCGGAGGCGGTGGAAGCCCCGGCGGAGTCCCCGGAGGAGAGGGAAGCCCCGGCGGAGGCCCCAGAGGGGGGAGAAGCCCCGCTGAGTTCCCCGGAGATGGGGGAAGCCCCGGTGGAGGCCCTGGGGAAGGGGGAAGCCCCGCCGAGTTCTCCGGAGGAGGGGGAAGGCGAGGCGGTGTCCCCGGAGGAGGAAGAAGCCCCGGCGGAGGCCCCGGAGGTGGGGGAAGCCCGGCAGAGTTCCCCGGAGGAGGGGGAGGCCCCTGAGTTCCCCGGAGAAGGAGGAAACCCCGGCGGGGGCCCCGGAGGAGTAAGAAGCCCCGGAGGAGTGAGAAGCCCCGGAGGAGTCCCTGGAGGAGGGGGAAGCCCCGGTAGAGTCCCCGGAGGAAGGGGAAGCCCCGGCGGAGGCCGCGTAGAAGGGTTAAGCCCCGGTGGAATCCCTGGAGGATGGGGAAGCCCCGGCGGAGGCCCCGGAGAAGGGGGAAGCCCCGGCGGAGGTTCAGGGGGAAAGGGATGCCCCGGCGAGTTCCCCGGAGGAGGGGGAAGCTCCGGCGGAGGCCCCTAAAGAGGGGGAAGCCCCGCCGAGCTTCCCGGAGGCGGTGGAAGCCCCGGCGGAGTCCCCGGAGGAGAGGGAAGCCCCGGCGGAGGCCCCAGAGGGGGGAGAAGCCCCGCTGAGTTCCCCGGAGATGGGGGAAGCCCCGGTGGAGGCCCTGGGGAAGGGGGAAGCCCCGCCGAGTTCTCCGGAGGAGGGGGAAGGCGAGGCGGTGTCCCCGGAGGAGGAAGAAGCCCCGGCGGAGGCCCCGGAGGTGGGGGAAGCCCGGCAGAGTTCCCCGGAGGAGGGGGAGGCCCCTGAGTTCCCCGGAGAAGGAGGAAACCCCGGCGGGGGCCCCGGAGGAGTAAGAAGCCCGGAGGAGTGAGAAGCCCCGGAGGAGTCCCTGGAGGAGGGGGAAGCCCCGGTAGAGTCCCCGGAGGAAGGGGAAGCCCCGGCGGAGGCCGCGTAGAAGGGTTAAGCCCCGGTGGAATCCCTGGAGGATGGGGAAGCCCCGGCGGAGGCCCCGGAGAAGGGGGAAGCCCCGCAAAATTTTCCGGGGGAGAGGGAAGCCCAGCCGAGTTCCCCGGATGAGAGGGAAGCCCCTGAGTTCCCCGGAGATGAAGGAAGCCCCGGCGGAGGCCCCGGAGGAGTGGGAAGCCCCGGAGGAGGGGGGAAGCCAGGGCGGAGTCCCTGGAGGAGGGGGAAGCCCCGCCGAGTTTCCCGGAGGCGTAGGAAGCCCCACCGAGTTCCCCGGAGGAGAGGAAAGCCCCGGCGGAGGCCCCGGAGGAGATGGAAGTCCCGGTGGAGTCCCTGGTAGAGTGGGAAGCCCCGGCGGAGGCCCCGGTGGTGGGGGAAGCCCCGCCGAGCTTCCCGGAGGCGTGGGAAGCCCCGCCGAGTTTCCCGGAGGAGGGGGAAGCCCCGGTAGAGTCCCTGGAGGAGAAAGAAGCCCCGGCGGAGGCCCCGGAGAAGGGGGATCCCCGGCGGAGACCCCGGAGGAGTGGGAAGCCCCGCCGAGTTCCCCGGAGGAGGGAGAAGCCTCGGCAGATGCCCCGGAGGAGGGGGAAGCCCCGGTGGAGTCCCTGGAGGTGGGGAAAACCCCGTCGAGTTCCCCGGAGGAGGGAGAAGCCCCGCCAAATTCCCCGTAGAAGGGGGAAGCCCCGCCGAGTTTCCCGGAGGAGGGGAAATCCCCGGCGGTGTCCCTGGAGGAGGGGGAAGCCCCGGCGGCAGCCCCGGAGGAGAGGGAAGCCCCGGCGAAGGCCCCGGAGGTGGGGGAAGCCCCGCTGAGTTTTTCGGGGGAGGGGGCAGCCCCGGCGGAGTCCCTGGCGAAGGGGAAAGCCACCGAGTTCCCCGGAGGAGGGGGAAGCCCCGGCGGAGGCCTGGAGGAGGGGGATGCCCTGGCGAGTTCCCCGGAGGAGGAGGAGGCCCCGGCGGAGTCCCTGGTGGAGGGGGAAGCCCCGCCGAGTTTCGCTGAAGAGGGGGAAGCCCCAGCGGAGGCCCCTGAAGAGGGGGAAGCCCCGCCGAGCTTCCCGGAGGAGGTGGAATCCCCGGCGGTGGCCACGGAGGAGGGAGAAGCCCCGGCGGAGTCCCTGGGTAAGGGGGAAGCCCCGCCGAGTTCCCCGGAGGCGAGGGGAAGCCCCGGAGAAGTGGGAAGCCACGGTGGAGGCCCCGGAGGTGGGGGAAGCCCAGCCGAGTTCCCCGGAGAAGGGGGAAGCCCCTGAGTTCCCCGGAGAAGGGGGATTCCCTTGCGGGGGCCCCGGAAGAGTGGGAAGCCCCGGAGGAGTGGGAAGCCAGGGCGGAGTCCATGGATAAGGGGGAAGCCCCGGTAGAGTCCTCGGAGGAGGAGGAAGCCCCGGCGGAGGCCGCGGAGGAGGGTTAAGCCCCGGTGGAACCCCGGTGGACCCTGGAGGAAGGGAAGCCCCTGCTAAGTGGGAAGCCCCGGCGGAGTCCCTGGAAAGGGGGATGCCACGGCGGAGTCCCTGGAGGAGGGGGGAAGTACCAGAGTTCTCCGGAGGAGGGGAAAGCCCCGGCTAAGGTCCCGGAGCAGTGGGAAGCCCCGCCGACTTTTCCGGAGGAGTGGAAAACGCCGGCGGAGGCATCGGAGGAGTGGGAAGCCCCGGTGAAGGGGGAAGCACCGGCGGAGTCCCTGGAGGAGGGGGAAGCCCCGACGAATTCCCCGGTGAAGGGGGAAGCCCCGCCGACTTTCCCGGTGGAGGGGGAAACCCTGGCGGAGGCCCCGGAGGAGTGGGATGCCCCGGAGGAGGGGGAAGCCCCGGCGGAGTCTCTGGAGGAGGAGGAAGCCGCGCCGAATTTTCCGGAGGAGGAGGAAGCCACGGTGGAGTCTTTGAGGAGGGGGGAGCCCCGGCGAAGGGCTCGGAGGAATGGAAATCCCCGGCGGAGGCCCCGGAGGTTTGGGAAATCCTGGCGGAGTCCCTAGAGGTGGGGGAAGCCCCGCCGAATATCCCGGAGGTGGGGGAATGCCCGGCGGAGTCCCCGGAGGTAGGGGAAGCCCCTGGGTACCCCGGAGGAGGGGTAAGCCCCGACGGAGGCCCCGGAGGAGGGAGAAACCCCGCCGAGTTTCCCGGAGGAGGGGGAAGCCCTGGCGGTGGCCCCGGAGGTGGGGGAAGCACCGCCAAATTCCCCGGTGGAGGAGAAAGCCCCGGCGGAGGCCCCGGAGGAGCAGGAAGCCCTGGCGGAGGCCCTTGAGGAGGGGGAAGCCCCGCCGAGTTCCCCGGAGGTGGAAGAAGCTCCAGCGGAGTCCCTAAAGGAGGGGTTAGCCCCGCCGAGTTCCCTGTAGGAGGGGGAAGCCCCGCCAAATACCCCCTGCGGAGTCCCCGGAGGAACGGGAAGCTCCGGCGGAGGCCCCGGAGGAGGATAAAGCCCCGGCGGAGGCCCTGGAGGAGGGGGAAGCCCCGCCGAGTTCCCCCGGCAGAGTCTTTGGAGGAGGGGGAAGCCCCGGTTAAGTCCCTGGGGGAGGGAGAAGCCCCGCCGAGTTCCCCGGGGGAGGGGGAAGCCCCGCCGAGTTCCCCGGGGGAGGGGGAAGCCCCGCCTAGTTCTTCGGAGGTGGGGGAAGCCCCTGAGTTCCCCGGAGGAGGGGGAAGCCCCGCAGAGTTTCCCGGAGGAGGGGGAAGCCCCGCCATATTCCCCGGAGGAGGGAGAAGCCCCGGCGGAGTCCCTGGAGGAGGGAAAAGCCCCGCCGAGTGCCCCGGAGGTGGGGGAAGCCCCAGCGGAGTCCCTGGTGGAGGGGAAAGCCCCGCCGAGTTCCCCCGGCAGAGTCCCTGGAGGAGGGAGAAGCAACGGCAAAGTCCCTGGAGGAGGGGGAAGCCCCGCAAAATTCCCCGGAGGAGGGGAGAGCCCCGGCGGAGGCCCCGGAGGAGGGGGAAGCCCCGCTGAGTTTCCCGGAAGAAGGGGAAGCCCCGGCGGTGGCCCCGGAGTGGGGAAGCCCCGCCGAGTTTCCCGGAGGAGGGGGAAGCCCCGGCGGAGGCTTTGGAGGAGTAGGAAGCCCCAGCGGAGGCCCCGGAGGTTTGGGAAATCCCGGCGGAGTCCCTGGAGAAGGGGGAAGCCCCGTCAAACTCCGCCCCGCCGAGTTTCCAGGAGGAGGGGGAAGCCCCGGCGGAGGCCTCGATGGAGTGGGAAGCCCCGCCGAGGCCCCGGAGGTTTGGGAAATCCCGGCGGAGTCCCTGGAGAAGGGGGAAGCCCCGCCGAGTTCCCCGGAGGTGGGGGATGATCCGGCGGAGTCCCCGGAGGAAGGGGAAGCCCCGCCGAGTTCCCCGGAGGAGGGGGAAAACCCGCCGAGTTTCCCGGAGGAGGGGGAAGCCCCGGCGGATGCCCCGGTGGAGGTAGAATACCCGCCGGATACCCCCGGCGGAGTCCCTGGTGGAGGGGGAAGCCCCGGCGGAGGCCCCGGAGGTGGGGGAAGCCCCGCCGGGTTTCCCGGAGGAGGGGGAAGCCCCTGAGTTCCCAGGAGGAGAGGGAAACCCCGGCGGAGTCCCTTGAGGAGGAAGTAGCCCCGGCGGAGGCCCCGGAGGAGGGGGAAGCCCCGGTGGAGGCCCCGGAGGAGGGGGAAGCCCCGCCGAGTTTCCCCCAGGTAGCACAAAAACTTTCAACACTTTCGCACGACGTCCTACGAACGTGTTGCAAGTCCTGCAACCTACAAACCATTCAGCGAGCGTTCGGTTAACGTTTTTTTTATAACGTTAGACATACATTCGCCACTAACGTTTCACTGACGTATGTTAAAGCAAAATTTTTAACTTTGAGACTTGTCGACGTTTAGCCAACGTACGAGAAATGTTGATCTTGCAAAGTTATAAAAGGTTCAAATGTATACGTTTCGTTAATGTTCCCTTAATGTAAGTCAGGCGAACATTTGCATTAGTATGTTCAACGAACGTTCGGTTTTATAAGTAATAATACGTTAAAAACGCCACGTGACATGGCCGCTGTGTGTCCGACGTTAAAAAACGTGCGGTAGCAAATGTGTGATGAACGTTCTATGGAAGTTAGTCGTGCGTACGTTAAAATACAAATATTCACTGGACGTTGACATAAGCAAGATCGCTTACTTAAAAATTAAAACGTGACATAGGCCGTTGTGCCTTCAACGTTAAAACACGTTCGATATTAAACGTTAAATTCACGTTCTCTCAAAGTAAGTCATGCGAACGTTTGTCATCACACATTCAGCATACGTTTACTGAGGCAAGTTCTCTTACGTCAAACTCAAACGTTACATTGACATTGTGCCTTCATCGTTCAAACACGTTCGATATTGAATGTTGGATTCACGTTCCCGGAAAGTAAGTCATGCGAACGTTTGTCATCGCACATTCAGCAGACGTTTACTGAGGCAAGTTCTCTTACGTCAAACTCAAACGTTACATTGACGTTGTGCCTTCAACGTTCAACACGTTCGATATTGAATGTTGGATTCACGTTCTCTGAAAGTAACTTATGCGAACGTTTGTCATCGCACATTTAGCAGACGTTTACTGAGGCAAGTTCTCTTACGGTCAACTCAAACGTTACATTGACGTTGTGCCTTCAGCGTTCAAACACGTTCGATATTGAAGGTTGGATTCACGTTCTCTGAAAGTAAGTCATGCGAACGTTTGTCATCGCACTTTCAGCAGACGTTTACTAAGGCAGGCGCCATCGCCATCTGGCATAAATTAGTGTCACTCGTCGACAGCAGCGCCGCCTAGTAGTCAGCACACGCTCTCCATGGTGCTGTCGTTAATGCTGTCCGATTTAATTACTTACGTATATTTTATTACTTATTATGTCGATGCGAGACGTTTTGCACGAATTTAACTTATAAAACATATGTATCTATATAGCTGGATAAAAAACGACATAATACATGGCTATCTTCACTGTTCTAAAAGGTACTTGCTTGTGAACAATCACGACAAACAAAACATATTGCGGCGAAATTGGGAAGGCTGATGTTTTCGTGTTCTCTCGAAGCATAAGGCAATACATTCAGGTTTAACGAATGATCATTTATTTTCCGATCCTTCTCTACAACCACGTTCCAGGACTCACTCGTCCACTTGCTGCCTCAGAGCTGATCTTCAGTAATGATGCCGAGCGTGTGAATGCTCGGCTTTTTATACTCCGGTTTGGACTGGGTTGAACCACATGTGAGGCCATGTGGTTTGGGCTGCAAGTTGCAAGCTTGGGGGTGGCCTGGCTTGGACTCGACCTTTCGCCTGCCCAAGGCGATGGGAGACGTCAAGCCAGGGGATGCCCTAGCATGCACCTTGCAGTACCCCCCCTCTTAAATCAGAATGTTTCCTAAATTCCTTATTTACATATTCACTCAATGAATTTGTGTCAATGAATCTAAACATTTTAAACTTTCTTCTATATTCATATTCATTTTTACACCAATGGTCCAGTAAATTATTTATAAATTATTAAATTTGCCATAAACTTTTGAAGTCCTCTCCAGACACATATTTTGCAATTATGACACACACAAAAATAATATCGTTAACATAGAGGCAATGTTACATGCACAGTCCTGGAAATACAGGTCCAATTATCGTTTTCGCACTTTGGCACTCAGTCGAATTTGTTCTATTGTCCGCTTCCTAGTCCATCTCGTTATTTGTACGTAATCCTAAATAGCTAACTTTATATAATATGTTTCTGCTAATTTATTCCACACGTGTTTTTCGGTCTTATTATCTACGCGGTTGATTAAGTTATAGGTATTGCACTCAGTTTATATTAGTTGCCCTAAGCTTTGCATGGTCCTGCCTCTGCTCCTAAATGACACACGATCTCCGCCACGATTTCGACGCTCTCGCTAACGGCTGTAGGTGCGGACGCTCCGGATGTCCTGCACGTCACTTGGCGGCGAGACGTCGTTCTCGTCCAGCGTCGGTGTCGCTCGCCCAGTCTCGCCCAGCTCGTCCAGCGTCGGTGTCGCAGGAGGCGTCGGGTTGATCGGCGAGATCGCCCGGGGGATTGCAGTCATTTCACCGATGATTTGGATCGTTGTTTTGTCTTGTCAGGCCGGTCGTTTTGGTGTGATCGGTGGGCTTGGAGGCAATGGTGAGATTTCCCGCGGAATTTTGCACATGTTTTTGATTATCCGGTCTAATCGTTGTCGTCCTTTAATGTGTTTGTTGCGGCTTCTCTTGTTTCTATGTTTAGTGTTGTTTTTTTCTAATTGTATTCGTTTTTTTTCGCCTTCTGAAATTGTCCAAACAGACCTCGGTGTTTGAATATTTGTGATCGTTGTGAGCTGATACATGGTGTAGCCTAGTCGGGAGTGAACTGGATACTGTCCATCCGCTTGTGGGCTCCCGTATAGCCCCCCCTCGAGTTTCAGTTGATACTGCAGCGCCCCTTGAGGGCATTACGACCTTTGGAGCAGGTCGTACCCCTGGCTGGCCGTGTATGAAGTCAATTGGTTGGCGTTACATAGTGCCACCTTGCGTTTTGTAATAGGATCACTCAGTTGGTAAGTGTTTGACCCTATTTTTGCCGAGATCGACCATGGACCATCCCTTTTGGGTGCCAGGGAAGCGCAGACCCCCTTGGCGGCGTCGCTAATCGTGTGTGTGGTCCTAAGCACGTGCTGGCCCACGCTAAACTCTGCCGGACGATGTTTTTTGTCGTATGCTCGGCGTTGGGTTTCGTGGGCGTCGCTCTTGTTTTCTCGGACAATTTGTGTCATGGCTTTGATTTTATTCTTAAGTGAAGTTGCGTAGGTGATGGCGTCCGACTGTTCGTTGGTTTCTGCCTCGAGGTCTGCGGGAAAACGGAGCTGTTCGCCAAATGTGAGTTCGGCTGGGCTATAGCCGTTTGTTTGGTGTATGGCCGTTCGCAGGGCGAAAGATATCGCTTTCAAGTGCTTATCCCAGTCTTTATGTGTCTGTGTGAGTGCCACGAGACATTGTTTGATGTCGCGATTGGTTCTTTCGCATGGGTTTCCACAAGGGCGGTATGGTACGGTTTTTCTGGTCGACATCCCTAACTGTGCGCACATCTGCGTCCAGAGTTTTCCCGCGAACTGAGGGCCGTTGTCGCTCCTGATGCGGGATGCAAAACCGTAGCGCGTGCAATAGTCAATTAGACAATCGACCACTGCTTTGCCCGTTGCTTTTCGTAGTGGGTAGAGCTCGCTATTTTTTGTAAAGTCGTCTATGATTTCGAATATGTACTGATTTCGCGTGGTTGTTGAGGATGGATACGGTCCCATGAGATCGCACGATATGTCGGTGAATTTTGACGGCGCTATTCGACTTGCCATATTTCCTACTGGTTTTGAATTTCTTGATTTTGATTTTTGGCAGACATCACACCCCTTCACGTATTTTGACACGTCTTTTCGCATGGAAGTCCACGAATATCGATCTTGTATACGCCCCAGGGTCTTGTAGTAACCCATGAGAGCCGCGAGGGCGTGATCATGAAATAGTCTCAGCACTTCTCCACGCAGGCTGATCGGCACCATTGTTCTATGTTCTGATGTTGTCGCGGCGCCGGGTAGATGTCTTGATATCAGCCCATCATCGGCTATGACATACGATGAGTCCTTGTTCGTGCCGGCTTCGATGTCTTCTCTTAGTTTCTGCAGCGCATTGTCTCCCTGCTGATGTTTAATCCATGTCGCGCGATCACTCAGGTCAAGCTGCTCATCTTCCGATGTTAGCAATACTTGTTCTTCAGTGTGTGTAATTTGGTTGGAGTCGGTTTTGCTATCTTCAAATGTCAAAAACCCGAACCGTCCTCGTTTAGTGGTTTCTTCCCCTACCTCTTCAATAGGAAATATGTCATCCACTTTCCTAGGTCGTGATATACTGGGTTGGAACGATAGTGGCGCTCGACTCAACATGTCTGCCACCACATTTGCGCTACCCTTCCTGTATTTGATTTCACAGTCTAGGCCCATAAGGCGCAATGCCCATCGTCGGATTCTTCCCTTCGGCCAATCGGCGGTCAGCATTGTTTTCAATATATTGTGGTCGGTTTCGATTTTGAAGTGAGACATCTCCACGTAAGGTAAGAAGTGATTTACGCTCCATACGACTGCTAGCGCCTCTAACTCGGATATTGTGTAATTTTGTTCGCATGGTGTGAGGGTACGCGATGCAAATGCTATTGGTCTTGGCTTTAGGTCGCCATCTTGCATTAGACAGCTTCCAATCCCTTCGAAAGAAGCATCTGTCTGGATGGTGAATTCTTTGCTCATATCGGGGAGTGCCAAGCATGTGTCCACCGTGATTTGGTTTTTTAGCATTTCAAATGCATCTTGCTGTTCTTTCTCCCATTTCCACTTCATATTCTTCTTCAGCAGCCTAGTCAATGGGAGGGCGATGGTGCTAAACGATTTGATGTATAAGCGATAAAAACCCGCCGTCCCGATAACCCTTTGTATGTCCTTGGTATTCCTTGGTGTTTTAAGGTCCTTGATAGCCGCCACGAGGTCAGGGTTTGGCGCCACTGTTCCTGGTTTTATCACATGCCCGAGGAACTTTATTGACTGAGTGCACAGCTGGACCTTGGAGGGGTTGACCGTGAATCCCGCGGATTTCAATCTTCGCAAGACGTCTTCTAGGTGTGTCACGTGTTGCTCCCATGACTCGGAGAACACGACGATGTCATCGAGAAAAGCCATTGCGTATGCGCACTGCGTTGTTCCATTGCTCAGTACACTGTTAATGACTTTTTGGAAAGTATAGCCTGATCCAATCAGGCCCATGGGCAGACGCTTATACCTAAAAGCTCCTCGGTGTGTTGCGAACGTGGTACGGTGTCGATCTTCTCTTCGTACGCGTAGTTGGTGGTAGCCCTGGCTTAAGTCGAGTGTTGTAAATATTTTTGCTTTTCCGAGGGCACTTAGCGTAAAGTCAATGCGTGGCATTACATATGGTTGGACCTTTGTTTTTTTATTAAGCAGGCGATAATCTATGCATAATCTTTTGCCGCCATCTTTTTTGTCTACAATTACTGTTGCCGAGCTCCAGCCAGCTCGATGTGAGCATGGCTCGATTATATCGTCAGCCAATAATTTGTTTATGCACTCGTCTAGCACCGCTCTTTTCTTCTCATTGATGGGCCTTTGAGCGCATCGGCTAGGGGTTTCCCCGTCGGTGTTTATTTCGTGTTCGACGAGGGTGCACAGGCCCGGTTTCTTTGTAAAGGTTGATTTATAGCCCTCCATCACCCTCTCCAGGCTCGCCCTTATGTGTTCTGGGCAGACCACCGTCTTCATGAGTTGAGTCACTACATCCGGCTCTTCGGTGCCCACAGCGTGACACGCGGTTTCGGGTTCGATCTCTACATTTGCCTTGTTTACGTAGAAAGGAACAATTGCTTGTGGGCGGTTGCCCAGGGTCCAACCGCGCTCCTTTATGTGGATGGAAATATTTGCACCCCCTATGAAGTCGCGGCCTGATACAATCTGTTTGCACAATCCCGGCATTAGAACGAATGTCTGTTTTCTGCTGCCTCCCGCCCATTTCACTTTTAAACACAATTTCCCTGTGCAGGTAGCTTTTCCCGCGGCCAACTTCACTTGTTGCGGGTAAGACTGTACTGTCCACCCCCGTGTCCTGATCAGTTCGATGAAGTGGTCGCCTAATAAGCTGAGCGATGACCCACTATCCAACAGGGCTGAATGAGTTTCTCCCGCGATTTTCACTAGGATGAATGGCTCTCTTTTTCCCTCCATTCCGTCGACAGTGCAGTTTTCGGGATCGTTTGCATTTTCTGTGATCGGGCCGGTGCCCTCTGGTGTTGATATAATGTTTTTATTTACAATGTCACTAAGTCGCCATACCTCTTCGCGTAGAGCACCCATCTCGGCGGCGATATCCATAGGGCGCGCTCCTAGTTTTTTGGCTCGGTCGTCGGTGCTGTCTTAATTTCCTCTTCCTTCTTCTCCCGCCCCGGCTTCCTTTCGGGGCAGTTGCGTGCGAAGTGGCTTCTACTTTGGCATAACCAACATGCCAACTTGTCCTTTTGTTTGTACTGTGCATTAGGGATAGTACCCACCCCGCTTTGTCGGTATGGTGCCCATGCTGGGATGTGGGCGTGCATGTACGGGTCTAGGGCCGCTGCATTAAGGTGAAGGTAGTCTTGCTGTTGTATGTTGAAATCGGCCACATGTGAGACGACTGCGGTCATCTCTGTAGGCCCCGAAGCTCTCGGCGCATCTCCCCATGCCAGCGACGGCTCCACGGACCAAGCTGCTGGAGGGGGCGGTCGGTAGTCGCGGTCCAGTAGTATGCCCCGTTGGATCTCAGGCCCTGCCTTCGCCATATCACGCAGGGTGTCAAATTTCCTCCCCGCCAATGCCCTTCTAAACTCAGGGTGCATTTGTCGCATCACTCTCCCTATCTTTGTCTCTTCGGTTACTGCGACCCCTATTTTTTCATAATACCCGGCGATCGTCTGGATAAATGCTGACAGCGACTCGGCCGGGTGCTGGGTCCTGTCGTCTTATTCCTTCTTCAATAGCTCCCGGTAATTCACCGGCCCAAACTCATTAAGGAATGCCTCATTAAATAGGTCCCACTTGTCGAATCCTCCGATGAATGTCCACCACCGCAAGGTGGCGTCCGTGAGGGCCACCGGGACCCCCCGGGTCAATATGTCCGTCGGTGTCATATTCTGTGATGCCGCGAACCTCTCGAGCTGGCATAGGAACTCGCTCGGTGTTTTCTCGTCCCTATGTCCCTGGTATGTAGGCAGGGAGATGCGGAGAGACGCCCAGGCTTCTCGCTCCCTTGTCGGCTGGACGACCGGTGGCGGGGGGATCGGCATATTCTGTTGTTGCTGTGTCACCGTCTTCCGGATGGCCGCCTCGATGGCAGCGGCGTCGGGGATCGGCTCGTCGGCGGTGAGACCCATGATCTCGCGTACTAGCGCTGACGGTATCTCCGTGGCCATCTTCTTGACGTGTTCGGGACGTTGGGGGGCGTCACTGTTTTGAGGCTCACTTTCACACGTTTTTGTTCCCCTACCGCACCTAAGTTTCATCTAAAAATCGAATTTATATTGTCGCCACTGTTTTTAGTCTCTATACTACACTGTGGTCCTTTCCCCCCATAATCTAGAAGATGTTCCGGGTATGGGATCCCTGGTACGCTCTTCTAGATTATGCTACACCTCAGTCTGGAGATGTTCCGGGTTGGGATCCCTGGTGCGCTCTCCAGACTGTCTATTCCTACGATTGTCCCAACACTGTTTATATAGTCTCTACTACACTGTGGTCCCCTTCCCCATAACCTGGAAGATGTTCCGGGTATGGGATCCCTGGTACGCTCTTCTAGATTATGCTACACCTTAGTCTGGAGATGTTCCGGGTATGGGATCCCTGGTACGCTCTCCGACTGTCCCTGATATTGGAATACACTGTTCCCGCCTTTACTTCACCGTGGTTCTTTCTTGAATAGATCCCGGACGAGCTCCCACTTGCGGCGAAATTGGGAAGGCTGATGTTTTCGGGTTCTCTCGAAGCATAAGACAATACATTCAGGTTTAACGAATGATCATTTATTTTCCGATCCTTCTCTACAACCAAGTTCCAGGACTCACTCGTCCACTTGCTGCCTCAGAGCTGATCTTCAGTAATGATGCCGAGCCTGTGAATGCTCGGCTTTTTATACTCCGGTTTGGACTGGGTTGAACCACATGTGAGGCCATGTGGTTTGGGCTGCAAGTTGCAAGCTGGGGGGTGGCCTGGCTTGGACTCGACCTTTCGCCTGCCCAAGGCGATGGGAGACGTCAAGCCAGGGGATGCCCTAGCATGCACCTTACAGTATAGATAAAAATTTTGCCGGTAGCTGTTAAGTTCTAGCAGCCGCGTGGTAACACTGTCGCCTTCGGACCCGAGGACCTGCCGGGACCGAGTTCGAGGACCATTGTAACTCAAAATTAATGATTTCTAAAATTTGCAGGAAAGACGTGCGCAGTGCCAATGTGATCGCATCTGCAAATGCCGGGTAGCTGGGGGTTGGGCTGACCAGTGCAAGGAGAATTTAGTGCCCGAAATTCGAAAATGTCGTCATTACTTTTCATTTCACCGTATGCTGTCCGGACGTTCGATTAACGTTTTGCGGACGTTGGGTGCACGTATTCTTTAATCGTCATAATCTCGTCCGCTGACCGTTCGTTGAGATTAAGCAAGAACGTTGAACGCAAGTTATCCCCCGTTAGCTTCTCGACCTCCACTGAACGTTTGAGTTAACGTTTGCCAAACGTTCGAAAACGTTCTGCCCGAACGTTGAACGTAAAATATCTCCCGTTAGCTTTTCGATCTCCACTTAACGTTTGAGTTTATGTTTACCAATCGTTCGACTAGGTCCTACCCGAACGTTGAACGTAAGTTATCCCCAGGTAGCTTTTCGACCTCCACCAAACGTCCGAATTCACGTTCGCAGAACATTTTTGTGATACTTGGCCCGGAGGAGGGGGAAGCCCCGCCGAGTTTCCCGGAGGAGGGGGAAGCTCCGCCGAGTTCCATGGAGGAGGAGGAAGCCGCGGCGGAGTCCCTTCAGGAGGAAGTAGCCCCGGCGGAGTCCCTGAAGGAGGGGGAAGCCCCGGCGAGGGACCCGGAGGAAAGGGAAGCCCCGGCGGAGTCCCTGGAGGGATGGAAGCCCCGCCGAGTTTCCCGGAGGAGGGGAAAGCCCCGCCGAATACCCCGGAGAAGGGGGAAGCCCCGCCGAGTTTCCCGAAAGAGGGGGTAACCCCGGCGAAGACCCTGGAGAAGAAGAAAGCCCCGCTGAGATCCCCGGAGGAGGGGGAAGCCCCAGGGGAGGCCCCGGAGGAGGAGGAAGCCCCGGTGGAGGCCCCGGAGAAGGGAGAAACCCCGCAGAGTACCCCGTGGGAGGGGGAAGCCCTGACGGAGGCTTCTGAGGATAGGGGTAGCCCTGCAGAGTTCCCCGGAGGAGGGGGAAGCCCCACCGAGTTCCCCGGAGGAGGGGGAAGCCCCACCGAGTTCCCCGGAGTAGGGGGAAGCCCCGCCGAGTTTCCCGGAGGAGGGGAGGCCCCGGCGGAGGCCCGGGAGTAGGGAGAAGCCCCGCCGGAGGCGTCGGAGAAGGGGGAAGCCCCGGAAGAGGCCCCGGAGGCAAGGGAAGCCCCGGCGGAGTCCCTGAAGGAGGAAGAAGCCCCCCCCGAGTGCCTTGGAGGAGAGGAAAGCCCCAGCTGAGGCTCCGGAGAAGGAAAAAGCCCCAGGGGAGGCCCCGGAGGAGGGGGAAGCCCCGGGGGAGGCCCCGGATAAGGGTGAAGCCCCGGCGGAGTCCCTGGTGGAGGAAGTATCCCCGGCGGAGGCCCCGGAGGAGAGGGATGCCCCAGTGGAGGCCCCGGAGGAGGGGGAAGCCCCGCCTAGTTCCCCGTGGGAGGAAGAAGCCCTGGCGGAGGCTTCTGAGGATAGGAAATCCCTGCCGAGTTCCCCGAAGGAAAGGGAAGCCCCGCCGAGTTTCCCGGAGGTGGGGAAAGCCCCGCCGAGTTTCCCGGAGGAAAGGGAAGGTCCGGCGGAAGCCCGGGAGTAGGGAGAAGCCCCGGCGGAGGCTCCGGAGGATGCGGAAGTCCCGGCGGAAGCCCCGGAGGAGGAGGAAGCCCCGGCGGAGTCAATGGAGAAGGGGGAAGCCCCGCCGAGTTCCCCGGAGGAGGGGGAAGCCCCGGCGGAAGCCCCGGAGGAGGGGGAAGCCCCGGTAGTGTCCCTGGAGGATAGGAAGCCCCGTCGAGTTTCCCGGAGGAGAGGGAAGCCACGCCGAGTTTCCCGGTGGAGGGGGAAGCCCCGGCGGAGGCCTCGGAGGAGGGGGATGCCCCGGTGAAGGCTCCGGAGAAGGGGGAAGTCCCGGCGGAGTCCCTGGAGGAGGGGGAAGCTCCCCTGAGTTCCTTGGAGGAGTGGAAAGCCCCGGCGGAGGCTCCGGAGGAGGGAAAAGCCCCGGCGGAGGCCCTGGAGGAGGAGGAAGCCCCAGCGGAGTCCCTGGAGAAAGGGGAAGCCCCGCCGAGTTCCCCGAAGAGGGGGAAGCCCCGGCGGAGGCCCCGGATAAGAGGGAAGCCCAGGCAGAGTCCCTGGAGGTGGAAGTAGCCCCGGCAGAGGCCCTGGAGAAGAGGGAAGCCCCGGTGGAGGCCTCGGAGGAGAAGGAAGCCCTGGCGGAGGCTTCTGAGGATGGAAACGCCCTGCCGAGTTCCCCGGAGGAGGGGGAAGCCCGGCCGAGTTCCCCGGAGGAGGGGGAAGCCCCACCGAGTTCCCCGGGGGAGAGGGAAGCCCCGCCGGGTTTCCCAGAGAAGGGGGTAACCCCGGCGGAGGCCCTGTAGAAGGGGGAAGCCCCGCCGAGTTCCCCGGAGGAGGTAGAAGCCCCGGCGAAGACCCTGGAGGAGGAGGAAGCCCCGGCAGAGGCCCCGGAGAAGGGGGTAGCCCCGGCGGAGGCTTTGGAGGAGGGGGAAGCCCCGCCGTGTTCCCCGGAGAAGGAGGAAGCCGCAGGCGGAGTCCCTGGAGGAGGGGGAAGCCCCGCCAAATTCCACAGGGGAGGGAGAAGCCCCGGCGGAGTTCCTGGAGGAAGGGGTAGCCCCACCGAGTTTCCCGGTGGAGGGGGAACCCCGGTTGAGGCCCCGGTGGAGGGGGAAGCTCCGCCGAGTTTCCCGGAGGAGGGTACAAGCCCCGGCGGAGACCCTGGAGGAGGAAGTAGCCACGGCGGAGGCCCCGGAGGAGAGGGAAGCCCCGGTGGAGGCCCCGGAGGAGGGGGCGTGGGAGGAGAAAGCCCTGGCGGAGGCTTCTGGGGATGGGGAAGCCCTGCCGAGTTCTCCGGAGGACGGGGAATCCCTGCCGAGTTCCAAGGAGGATGAAGAAGCACTGCCGAGTTCCCCGGAGGAGGGGGAAGCCCCCCCGAGTTCCCCGGAGGAGGGGGAAGCCCCGCCGAGTTTTCCGGAGGAGGGGGAAGGTCCGGCGGAGGCCCGCGAGTAGAAGGAAGCCCCGGCGGAGACCTCGGAGAAGGGGAAAGCCCCGGCGGAGTATCCGGAGGATGCGGAAGCCCCGGCGGAGGCCACGGAGGAGGAGGAAGCCCCGGCGGAGTCCCTAGAGAAGGGGGAAGCCCCGCCGAATTCCCCGGAGAAGGGGGAAGCCCTGGCGGAGGCCCCGGAGTCGGGGGGGAGCCCCGGCGGAGTCCCTTGAGGAGAAGGAAGCCCCCCCAAATTCCTTGCAGGAGGGGAAAGCCCCGGCGGTGGCTCCGGAGGAGGGGTAAGCCCCGGCGGAGTCCCTGCAAGGAGGGAAGCCCCGCCGAGTTTCCCGGAGGAGGGGGAAGCCCCGCCGAATACCCCGAAGAAACCCCGCCCCGCCCCGCCGAGTTTCCCGGTGGAAAAGGTTGCCCCGGCGGAGGCCACGGAGTAGGGGGAAGCCCCGGTGGTGGCTCCGGAGGAGGGTAAAGTCCCGGCGGGGTCCCTGTGGGAGGGGGAAGCTCACCCGAGTTCCTTGGAGGAGGGGAAAGCCCCGGCGGAGGCTCCGGTGAAGGGAAAAGCCCCGGCGGAGGCCCCGGAGGAAGAGGAAGCCCCGGCGGATGCCCTGGATGAGGGGGAAGCCCCGGCAAAGGCCCTGTAGGAGGGGGAAGACCCGCCGAGTTCCCCGGAGGAGGGGCCCCAGAGTTTCCCGGAGGAGGGGGAATCCCCGGCGGAGTCCCTGGAGGAGGGGGGAGCAGCCACGGCGGAGGCCCCGGAGATGGCGGAAGCCCCCGCGGAGTCCCTGGAGGAGGACGAAGCCCCGCCGAGTTCTTCGGAGGAGGGGAAACCGCGGCGGTGTCCCTGGAGAAAGAGGAAGCTCTGGAGGAGACCCCGGAGGAGAGGGAAGCCCCGGCGGAGGTTCCGGTGGAGGGGGCTGCCCCGGCTAACTCCCCGGAGGAGAGAGAATCCCCGGCGGAGTCCCTGGAGGAGGAAGTAGCCCCGGCGGAGTCTCTGGGGGAGGGGGAAGCCCCGGCGGAGGCCCCGGAGTAGAGGGAAGGCCCAGCGGAGGCCTCGGAGGAGGGGGAAGCCCCGGTGGAGGCCCCGGAGGAGGGGGAAGCCCTCGCGGAGTCCCTGGAGGACGGGGAAGCCCCGCCGAGTTCCCCGGAGGAGGAGGAAGCCCTGGCGGAGGCCCCGGAGGGGGGGGGGGAAGCCACGGCGGAGGCCCCGGAGGAGGGGGAAGCCCCGCCGAGTTCCCCGGAGGAGGTGGAATCCCCGGCGGAGTCCAAGGAGGGAGGGAAGCCCCGCCGAGTTCCCCGGAGGAGGGGGAAGCCCCGCCGAGTTCCCCCGGCGGAATCCCTGGAGGAGGGGGAAGCCCCGGCGGAGGGCTCGGAGGAGTGGGATGCCCCGGCGGAGGCCCCGGGGAAATCCCGGCGATATCCCTGGAGGAGGGGGAAACCCCGCCGAATTCCCCGGAGAAGGGGGAAGCCCCGGCGGAGTCCCCGGAGGTAGGGGACGCCGCTGAGTTCCCCGGAGAAGGAGGAAGCCCCGGCGGAGGCCCCGGAGGAGGGGGAAGCCCCGGCGGAGGCCCCGGAGGAGGGGGAAGCCCCGATGAGTTCCACCAGGGGAGTCCCTGGAGGAGGGGGAAGCCCCGGCGGAGGCCCCGGAGGAGGGGGAAGCCCCGGCGGAGGCCCCGGAGGAGGGGAAAGCCCCGATGAGTTCCACCGGCGGAGTCCTTGGAGGAGAGGGAAGCCCCGGCGGAGGCCCCGTAGGAGATGGAAGCCCCGGTGGAGGCCTCGGAAGAGGAAGAAGCCCCGGCGGAGTCCCTGGAGCTGGGGGAAGCCCCGCCGAGTTTCCCGGAGGAGGTGTAAGCTCCGGCGGAGGCCCCGGAGAAGGGCGAAGCCCCGCCGAGTTCCACGGATAAGGGGGAAGCCCTGGCGGAGTCCTTGGAGGTGGGGGAAGCTCCTCCGAGTTTCCCGGAGGAGGGGGAAGCCCCTGAGTTTCCCGGAGGAGGGGGAAGCCCCGGAGGTGGGGGAAGCCGCGGCGGAGTCCCCGGAGGAGGTGGAAGCCCCGGCGGAGTCCCTGGAGGAGGGGGAAGCCCCGCCGAGTTTCCCGGATAAGGGGAAAGACCCGGCGGAGTCCCTGGAGGAGGGGGAAGCCCCGCCGAGTTTCCCGGAGGAGGGGGAAGCCCCTGAGTGTCCCGGAGGAGGGGGAAGCCCCGGTAAAGGCCCCGGAGGAGGTGGAAGCCCCGGCAGAGTCCCTGGAGGAGGGGGAAGCCCCGCCGAATTCCCCGGAGAAGTGGGAAGCCCCGGCGGAGTCCCCGGAGGTAGGGGACGCCGCTGAGTTCCCCGGAGAAGGAGGAAGCCCCGGCGGAGGCCCCGGAGGAGGGGGACGCCCCAGCGGAGTCCCTGGAGGGAGGAGAGCCCCGCTGAGACCCCTGGATGAGAGGGAAGCCCCGGCGGAGGCCCCGTAGGAGATGGAAGCCCCGGTGGAGGCCTCGGAAGAGGAAGAAGCCCCGGCGGAGTCCCTGGAGAAGGGGGAAGCCCCGCCGAGTTTCCCGGAGGAGGTGTAATCTCCGGCGGAGGCCCCGGAGAAGGGCGAAGCCCCGCCGAGTTCCACGGATAAGGGGAAAGCCCCGGCGGAGTCCCTGGAGGAGGGGGAAGCCCCGGCGGAGGCCCCGGAGGTGGGGAAAGCCCCTCCGAGATTCCCGGAGGAGGGGGAAGCCCCAGCGGAGGCCCCGGAAGAGTAATAAGCCCCGGGGGAGGCCCCGGAGGAAGAGGAAGACCCACCGAGTTCCCCGGAGCAGGGGGAAGCCCCGCCGAGTTCCCCGGAGGAGGGGGAAGCCCCGCCGAGTTCCCCAGTGGAGGGGGAAGCCCCGCCGAGTTTCTCGGGGGGAGGGGGAAGCCCCTGATTTTCCCGGACGAGGGGGAAGTTCCGTTGGAGGCCCCGGAGGAGGGGGAAGCCCTGGCGGAGGCCCCGCAGGAGGGGGAAGCCCTGGCGGAGGCCCCGGAGGAGGGGGAAGCCCCGCCGAGATCCCCAGAGGAGGGGGATGAACAGCCGTGTTTCCCGGAGGAGGGGGAAGCCCCGGCGGAGGCTTTGGAGGAGTGGGAAATCCCGCCGAGTTCCCCGGAGGAGATGGAAGCCCCGCCGAGTTCCCCGGAGGAGTGGGAAATCCCAGCGGAGTCTCTGGATTAGGGTGAAGCCCTGCCGAATTCCCCGGTGGAGGGGGAAGCCCCGCCGAGTTTCCCGGAGGAGTGGGAAGCCCCGCCAATTTCCACGGAAGAGGGGGAAGCCCTGCCGAGTTTCCCGGACGAGAGGGAAGCCCTGGAGGAGGGGGAAGCCCCGCCGAGTTCTCCGGATAAGGAAGAAGCCCCAGCGGAGTCCCTGGAGGAGGGGGAGCTTCGCCGAATTCCCCGGAGGAAGGGGAAGCCCCGCCGAGTTTCCCGGAGGGGAGGGAAGCCCCGGAGGAGGGGGAAGCCCCGCCAGATTCCCCGGATAAGGAGAAAGCCCCGGCGGAGTCCCTGGAGGAGGGGGAAGCCCCGCCGAGTATCCCTGAGGAGGAGGAAGCCCCAGCGGAGGCCCCGGAGGAGTGGGAAGCCCCGGCGGAGGCACCGGAAGAGGGGAAAACCCCGGCGGGGGCCCCGGAGGAGGAAGAAGCACTGGCGGAGGCCCCGGAGGTAGGGGAAGCCCCGCCGAGTATCCCGGAGGAGGGGGAAGCCCCGGCGGAGGCCCCGGAGGAGAGGGAAGCCCCTGCGGAGGCCCTGGATGAGGGGGACGCCCCGGCAGAGTCCCTGGATGAGGGGGAAGCCCCGCCGAATTTCCCGGAGGAGGGGGAAGCCCCTAAGTTTCCCGGGGAGGGGGAAGCCCCGGCGGAGGCCCCGGAGGAGGGGGAAGCCCCGGCGAGTTTCCCGGAGGAGGGGGAAGCCCCTGAGTGTCCCGGAGGAGGGGGAAGCCCCGGTAAAGGCCCCGGAGGAGGTGGAAGCCCCGGCAGAGTCCCTGGAGGAGGGGGAAGCCCCGCCGAATTCCCCGGAGGAGGGGGAAGCCCCGCCGAATTCCCCGGTGGAGAAGGACGCCCCGCCGAGTTTCCCGGAGGAGGGGGAACTCCGGCGGAGGCCCCGGAGAAGTGGGAAGCCCCGGATGTGGTGGAAGCCCCGGCGGATGCCCCGGAGGAGGGGGAAGCCCCGCAGAGTTCCCCGGAGGAGGGGGAAGCCCCGCCGAGTTTCCCGGAGGTGGGGGAAACTCCGGCGGGAGCCCCGCAGGAGTGGGAAGCCCGGAGGAGGGGGGAAGCCCCGTTCAAATTCCCCGGAGGAGGGGGAAGCTTCACCGAGTTTCCAGGAGGAAAGTGAAGCCCCGGAGGAGGGGGAAGCCCAGCCGAGTTTCCCGGATAAGGGGGAAGCCCCAGCGGATGCCCCGGAGGAGGGGGAATCCGCGGCGAGTTTCCAGGAGGCGGTGGAAGCCCCGCTGAGTTCCCCGGAGGAGGGGAATACCCCACCGAGTTTCCCGGAGGAGGGGGAAGCCCCGGCGGAGGCCCCGGAGGAGTGGGAAATCCCGGCGGAGTTTTTGGATTAGGGTGAAGCCCTGCCAAATTCCCCGGTGGAGGGGGAAGCCCCGCCGAGTTTCCTGAAGGAGGGGGAAGCCCCTTCGAGTTTCTCGGAGGAGGCGGAAGCCCCGCCGAGTATCCCTGAGGAGGGGGAAGCCCCGGCGGAGGCCCCGGAGGAAGGTGAAGCCCCGCCAAGTTTCCCGGAGGAGAGGGAAGCCCCGGAGGAGGGGGAAGCCCCGCCGAGTTCCCCGGATAAGGAGAAAGCCCCGGCGGGGTCCCTGGAGGAGCGGGAAGCCCCGCCGAATTTCCCGGAGGAGGGGGAAGCCCCTGAGATTCCTGGAGAAGAAGGAAGCCCCGGCGGAGGCCCCGGAGGAGGGGGAAGCCCCGCTAGAGTCCCAGGAGGAGGGGGAAGCCCCGGCGGAGGCCCCGGCGGGGTTGGAAGCCCCGGAGGAGAGGGAAGCCCCGGCGGAGACCTTGGATTATTAGGAAGCCCCAGCGGAGGCCCCGGAGGAGTGAAAAGCCCCGGCGGAGGCCCCGGAGGAGGAGGAAGCCCCGCCGAAATCCCCGGAGGAGGGGGAAGCCCTGCCGAGTTTCCCGGAGAAGAGGGAAGCCCCGGTGAAGGGGGAAGCCCCGCCAAGTTCCCCTGATAAGGGGGAAGCCCCGGCGGAGTCCCTGTAGGAGGGGGAAGCCCCGGCGGAGGCTTCGGAGGTGGGGAAAGCCCCGCTGAGTTCCCCGGAGGAGGGGGAAGCCCCGCCGAGTCGACAGGAGGAGAGGGAAGCCCCGCCGAGTTCCCCAGAGGGGGAGGGATGCCCCGCCGAGTTTCCCGGAGGAGGGAGATGCCCCGGCGGAGTCCCCGGAGGAGTGGCAATTCCTGCCGAGTTCCCCGGAGGAGGTGGAAGCCCCGCCGAGTTCCCCGGAGGAGGGGGAAGCCCCGGAGGAGGGGTAAGCCCCGGCGGAGTCCCCGGAGGAGGTGGAAGCCCCGGAGGCCGTGGAAGTCCCGGCAGAGTCCCTGAAGGAGGGGGAAGCCCCACCGAATTCCCCGGAGAAAGGGGAAGCCCCACCGAGTTTCGCGGAAGAGAGGGAAGCCCCAGAGGAGGGGGCAGCCCCCCAGAGTTCCCTGGAGGAGAGGGCAGCCCCGGAGGAGGGTGAAGCCCCGCCGAGGTCCCCGGAGAAGGATGAAGCCCCGGCGGAGGCCCCGGAGGAGGGGGAAGTCCCAGCGGAGTCCCTGGGAGGGGGGTGGGGAAGCCCCGCCAATTTTCCCGGTGGAGTGGGAAGCCCCAGTAGAGTCCCAAGAGGAGGGGGAAGCCCCGGCGGAGGCCCCGGAAGTGGGGGAAGCCCCGCCGAATTTCCCGGAGGAGGGGGAAGCCCCGGCGGAGGCCCCGGAGGAGAGGGAAGCCCCTGCGGAGGCCCTGGATGAGGGGGACGCCCCGGCAGAGTCCCTGGATGAGGGGGAAGCCCCGCCGAATTTCCCGGAGGAGGGGGAAGCCCCTAAGTTTCCCGGGGAGGGGGAAGCCCCGGCGGAGGCCCCGGAGGAGGAAGAAGCACTGGCGGAGGCCCCGGAGGTAGGGGAAGCCCCGCCGAGTATCCCGGAGGAGGGGGAAGCCCCGGCGGAGGCCCCGGAGGAGAGGGAAGCCCCTGCGGAGGCCCTGGATGAGGGGGACGCCCCGGCAGAGTCCCTGGATGAGGGGGAAGCCCCGCCGAATTTCCCGGAGGAGGGGGAAGCCCCTAAGTTTCCCGGGGAGGGGGAAGCCCCGGCGGAGGCCCCGGAGGAGGGGGAAGCCCCGGCGAGTTTCCCGGAGGAGGGGGAAGCCCCTGAGTGTCCCGGAGGAGGGGGAAGCCCCGGTAAAGGCCCCGGAGGAGGTGGAAGCCCCGGCAGAGTCCCTGGAGGAGGGGGAAGCCCCGCCGAATTCCCCGGAGGAGGGGGAAGCCCCGCCGAATTCCCCGGTGGAGAAGGACGCCCCGCCGAGTTTCCCGGAGGAGGGGGAACTCCGGCGGAGGCCCCGGAGAAGTGGGAAGCCCCGGATGTGGTGGAAGCCCCGGCGGATGCCCCGGAGGAGGGGGAAGCCCCGCAGAGTTCCCCGGAGGAGGGGGAAGCCCCGCCGAGTTTCCCGGAGGTGGGGGAAACTCCGGCGGGAGCCCCGCAGGAGTGGGAAGCCCGGAGGAGGGGGGAAGCCCCGTTCAAATTCCCCGGAGGAGGGGGAAGCTTCACCGAGTTTCCAGGAGGAAAGTGAAGCCCCGGAGGAGGGGGAAGCCCAGCCGAGTTTCCCGGATAAGGGGGAAGCCCCAGCGGATGCCCCGGAGGAGGGGGAATCCGCGGCGAGTTTCCAGGAGGCGGTGGAAGCCCCGCTGAGTTCCCCGGAGGAGGGGAATACCCCACCGAGTTTCCCGGAGGAGGGGGAAGCCCCGGCGGAGGCCCCGGAGGAGTGGGAAATCCCGGCGGAGTTTTTGGATTAGGGTGAAGCCCTGCCAAATTCCCCGGTGGAGGGGGAAGCCCCGCCGAGTTTCCTGAAGGAGGGGGAAGCCCCTTCGAGTTTCTCGGAGGAGGCGGAAGCCCCGCCGAGTATCCCGGAGAAGGATGAAGCCCCGGCGGAGGCCCCGGAGGAGGGGGAAGTCCCGGCGGAGGCCCCGGGGGGGGGGGGGGGTGAAGTCCCGGTAGAGTCCCTGGAGGAGGGAAAAGCCCCGGCGGAGGCCCTGAAAGGTGGGGGAAACCCCGCCGAGTTCTTGGAGGAGGGGGAAGCCTTGGCGGAGGCCCCGGAGTAGTAGGAATTCCCGCCGAGTTCCCCAGAGGAGGTGGAAGCCCCGCCGAATTCCCCGGAGGAGGGGGAAGCCCTGTCGGATGCCCCGGAGGAATGGGAAATCTCGGCGAAGTCCCTGGATTAGGGTGAAACCCTGCCGAATTCCCCGGTGGAGGGGGAAGCCCCGCCGAGTTTTTTGGATTTTTGGTTGTTGGTTTTTGTTGGTTTTTTGGGTTTTTTGGTCCCTGGGAGGGGGGGGGGGAAGCCCCGCCAATTTTCCCGGTGGAGTGGGAAGCCCCAGTAGAGTCCCAAGAGGAGGGGGAAGCCCCGGCGGAGGCCCCGGAAGTGGGGGAAGCCCCGCCGAATTTCCCGGAGGAGGCGGTAGCCCCGCTGAGTTTCCCGGAGGAGGGGGAGGCCCCGGCGGAGGCCCTGGAGGAGAAGGAAGCTCCGGCCGAGTCCCTGGAGGAGGGGAAAGCCCCGGCGTAGGCCCCGGAGGAGGTGGAAGCCCCGGCGAATTCCCCGGAGGAAGGTGAAGCCCCGCCGAGTTTCCCGGAGGAGAGGGAAGCCCCGGAGGAGGGGGAAGCCCCGCCGAGTTCCCCGGATAAGGAGAAAGCCCCGGCGGGGTCCCTGGAGGAGCGGGAAGCCCCGCCGAATTTCCCGGAGGAGGGGGAAGCCCCTGAGATTCCTGGAGAAGAAGAAGCCCCGGCGGAGGCCCCGGAGGAGGGGGAAGCCCCGGTAGAGTCCCAGGAGGAGGGAGAAGCCCCGGCGGAGGCCCCGGAGGAGGGGGAAGCCCCGCCGAATTTCCCGGAGGAGGGGGAAGCCCCGGCGGAGGCCCCTGAGGAGTGGGAATTCCCGCCGAGTTCCCCATAGGAGGTGGAAGCCCCGCCGAGTTTCCTGGAGGAGGGGGAAGCCCCTGAGATCCCCGGAAGAGGGGGAAGCCCCGGTGGAGGCCCCGGAGGGGGGGGGGAGCCCCGGTAGAGGCCCTGGAGGAGGAAAAAGCCCCGGCGGAGGCTCCGAAAGGTGGGGGAAGCCCCGCCGAGTTTTTGGAGGAGAGGGAAGCTCCAGCGGAGGCCCCGGAGGAGTGGGAAGCCCCGGCGGAGGCCCCGGAGGTTTGGGAAATCCCGGCGGAGACCCTGGGTGATAGGGGGGGTGGAAGCACCGGCGGTGGCCCCGAAGGTGGGGGAAGCCCCGCCGAGTTTCTCGGAGGAGGGGGAAGCCCCGGCGGTGGCCCCGGAAGAGGAAGAAGCCCCGCCAAATTTCCCGGAGGAGAGGAAATCTCCGGCGGTGGCCTTGGAGGGATGGGAAGCCCCGGTGGAGTCCCCGGAGGTGGGGGAAGCCCTGTCGAGTTTCTCGGAGAAGGCGGAAGCCCCGCCGAGTTTTCCTGAGGAGGGGGAAGCCCCGGAGGAGGGAGAAGCCCCGGCGGAGTCCCCGGAGGAGTGGGAAGCCCCGGAGGAGGGGGAAGCCCCGGCAGAGTCCCTGGAGGAGGAGGAAGCCCCGCCGAATTCCTCGGAGGTAAGGGAAGCCCCGGAGGAGGGAGAAGCCCCGGCGGAGTCCCCGGAGGAGTGGGAAGCCCCGGAGGAGGGGGAAGCCCCGGCGGAGTCCCTGGGGGAGGGGCCAGCCTCGCCGAGTTTCCCGGAGGAGGGGGAACCCCCTGAGTTTCCCGGAGGAGGGGGAAGCACCGGCGGAGGCCCCGGAGGAGGGGGAAGCCCCGCCGAGTTTCCCGGATGAGGGGGAAGCCCCGACGAAATTCTCGGAGGAGGCGGAAGCCCCGCCGAGTTTCCCTGAAGAGGGGGAAGCCCCGGCGGAGGCCCCGGAGGAGGAGGAAGTCCCGGCAGAGTCCTTGGAGGAGGGGGAAGCCCCGGAGGAGGGGGAAGCCCCGGCGGAGGCCCCTGAGAAGTGGAAAGCCCTGGAGAAGGTGGAAGCCCCGGCGGAGTCGCTGGAGGAGGGGGAATCCCCGCCGAATTCCCCGGAGAAAGAGGAAGCCCCGCCGAGTTTTCCGGAGGAAAGGGAAGCCCCGGAGGAGGGGGAAGCCCCGCCGAGTTCCCCGAATAGGGGGAAAGCCCCGGCGGAGTCCCTGGACGAGGGGGTAGCCCAGCCGAGTTTCCCGGAGGAGGGGGCAGCCCCAGAGTTTCCCGGATGAGAGGGAAGCCCCGACGGAGGCAACGGAGGAGGGGGAATCCCCGGTAGAGTCCCTAGAGGAGGGGGAAGCCCCGGCGGAGGACCCAGAGGTGGGGGAAGCCCCGCCGAGTTTCCCCGAGGAAAAGGAAGCCCAAGCGGAGGCCCCGGAGGAGTGGGAATTCCCGCCGAGTTCCCCGGAGGAGGTGGAAGCCCCGCCGAGTTCCCCGGAGGAGGGGGAAGCCCCGGCGGAGTCCCCGGGGGAGTGGGAAGCCCCGGTGGAGGTGGAAGCCCCGGCGGAGTCCCTGGAGGAGGGGGAAGCCCCGCCGAATTCCCCGGCAGAAGGGGAAGCCCCGCCGAGTTACCCGGAGGAGAGGGAAGCCCCGGTGGAGGGGGAAGCCCCGCCGAGTTTCTCGGAGAAGGCGGAAGCCCCGCCGAGTTTTTCTGAGGAGGGGGAAGCCCCGGCGGAGTCCCCGGAGGAGTGGGAAGCCCCGGTGGAGGCCCCGGGGGGGGGGGGGTGAAGTCCCGGTAGAGTCCCTGGAGGAGGGAAAAGCCCCGGCGGAGGCCCTGAAAGGTGGGGGAAACCCCGCCGAGTTCTTGGAGGAGGGGGAAGCCTTGGCGGAGGCCCCGGAGTAGTAGGAATTCCCGCCGAGTTCCCCAGAGGAGGTGGAAGCCCCGCCGAATTCCCCGGAGGAGGGGGAAGCCCTGTCGGATGCCCCGGAGGAATGGGAAATCTCGGCGAAGTCCCTGGATTAGGGTGAAACCCTGCCGAATTCCCCGGTGGAGGGGGAAGCCCCGCCGAGTTTCCTGGAGGAGGGAGAAGCCCCGTCGAGTTTTTTGGAGAAGGCGGAAGCCCCGCCGAGTATCCCTGAGGAAGGGGAAGCCCCGGCGGAGGCCCTGGAGGAGGGGGACGCCCCGGTGGAGGCCCCGGAGGTGGGGGAAGCCCCGCCGAGTTTCCTGGAGGAGGGGGAAGCCCCAGCGGAGGCCCCGGAGGAGTGAGAAGTCCCGCCGAGTTTCCCGGAGGAGAGGGAACTCCGGCGGAGGCCCCGGAGGGGTGGGAAGCCCCGGTGGAGGGGGAAGCCCCAACGGGGGGGGGGAAGCCACGGCGGAGGCCCCGGTGGAATGGGAAGCCCCGGATGAGGGGGAAGCCCCGGCGGAGTCCCTGGATTATGAGAAAGCCCCGGCGGAGTCCCTGTAGGAGGGGGAAGCCCCGGCGGAGGCCCCGGAGGTGGGGGAAGCCCCGCCGAGTTTCCCGGAGTAGGGGGAAGCCCCGGCGGAGGCCCCGGAGGAGGGGAAAGCCCCGCCGAATTTCCCGGAGGAGGGGGAAGCCCCGGAGGAGGGGGCAGCCCCGCCGAGTTCTCTGGAGGAGAGGGAAGCCCCGGAGTAGGGGGAAGCCCCGCCGAGTTCCCCGGATACGGGGAAAGCCCCGGCTTAGTCCCTGGAGGAGGCGGAAGCCCCGCCGAGTTTCCCGAAGAAGGGGGAAGCCCCGGCGGAGGCCCCGGAGGAGGGGAAGCCCCGTTGAGTTTCCCGGAGGAGGGGAAAGCCTCGTCGAGTTTCTCGGAGGAGGCGGAAGCCCCGCCGAGGCCGAGTTTCCCGGACGAGGGGTTAAGCCCCTGAGTTTCCCGGAGGAGAGGGAAGCCCCGGCGGAGGCCCCGGATGAGGGGGAAGCTCCGGCCGAGTCCCTGGAGGAGGGGGAAGCCCCAGCGGAAGCCCCGGAGAAGGGGGAAGCCCCGGCGGACGCCCCGGAGGTGGGGGAAGCCCCGGCGGAGGCCTCGGAAGGTTTGGGAAATCCCGGCGAAATCCCTGGAGGAGGGGGAAGCTCCGTTGAAATTCCCGGTTGAGGGGGAAGCCCCGTCGAGTTTCCCGGAGGAGAGAACTCCGGCGGAGGTCCCGGAGGGATGGGAAGCCCCGGTAGAGTCCCCGGAGGAGTGGGAAGCACCGGCGGAGGCCCCGGAGGTGGGGGAAGCCCCGCCGAGTTTCCCTGAGGAGGGGGAAGCCCTGCCAAGTTTCCCGGAGGAGAGGGATGCCCCGGAGGAGGGGGAAGCCCCGCCGAGTTCCCCGGATAAGGGGGAAGCCCCGTCGAGTTTCCCGGAGGAGAGAACTCCGGCGGAGGTCCCGGAGGGATGGGAAGCCCCGGTAGAGTCCCCGGAGGAGTGGGAAGCACCGGCGGAGGCCCCGGAGGTGGGGGAAGCCCCGCCGAGTTTCCCTGAGGAGGGGGAAGCCCTGCCAAGTTTCCCGGAGGAGAGGGATGCCCTGGAGGAGGGGGAAGCCCCGCCGAGTGTCCTGTTTGAGGGGGAAGCCCCTGAGTTTCCCATAAGAGAGGGAAGCCCCGGCGGAGGCCCCGGTGGAGGGGGAAGCCCGGCCGAATTTCCCGGAGGAGGGGAAGCCCCGGAGGAGGGGGCAGCCCCGCCGAGGACCCCGGATAAGGGGGAAGCCCCGGCGGAGGCCCCGGAGGAGGGGGAAGTCCCGGCGGAGTCCATGGGGGGGGGGGGGGGGGGAAGCCCCGCCAAATTCCCCGGTGGAGTGGGAAGCCCCAGTAGAGTCCCTGGAGGAGGGGGCAGCCCCGGCGGAGGCCCCGGAGGTTTGGGAAAATCCGGCGGAGTCCCTGGAGAAGGGGGAAGCTCCGCCGAAATTCCCGGTCAAGGGGGAAGCCCCGCCGAATTTCCCGGAGGAGAGGGAACTCCGGTGGAGGCCCCGGAGGGGTGGGAAGCCCCGGAGGAGGGGGAAGCCCCGGCGCAGGGGGAAGCCCCGGCGGAGGCCCCGGTGGAGGGGGAAGCCCCGCCGAGATTCCCGGAGGAGGGGGAAACTCCGGCAGAGGCCCCGGATGAGTGGGAAGCCCCGGAGGATGGGGAAGCCCCAGCGGAGTCCCTGGAGGAGGGGGAAGCCCCGGCGGAGGCCCCGGAGGTGGGGGAAGCCCCGCCGAGTTTCCCAGAGGAGGTAGAAGCCCCAGCGGAGGCCCCGGAGGAGTTAGAAGCCACGGCAGAGGCCCCGGAGGTTTGGGAAAACCCGGCGGTGTCCCTGGAGGAGGGGGAAGCCCCGCCGAAATCTCCGGTGGAGGGGGATACCCCGCCGAGTTTCCCGGAGGAGGGGGAAGCCCTGGCGGAGGCCCCGGAGGAGTGGTAAATCCCGGCGGAGTCCCTAGATTAGGGTGAAGCCCTGCCGAATTCCCCGGTGGAGGCGGAAGCCCCGCCGAGTATCCCTGGGGAGGGGGAAGCCCCGGCGAAGGCCCCGATGGAGGGGGAAGCCCCGGAGGCGGGGGAAGCCCCGGCAGAGTCCCTGGAGGAGGGGGAAGCCCAACCGAGTTTCCCGGAGGAGTGAAAAGCCCCGGAGGTGGGGTAATCCCCGGCGGAGTCCCCGGAGGAGTGGGAAGCCCCGGAGGAGAGGGGAGCCCTGGCGGAGTCCCTGGAGGAGGGGGAAGCCCCACCGAATTTTCCGGAGGAAGGTGAAGCCCCGCCGAGGTCCCCGGATAAGGGGGAAGCCCCGGCGGATGCCCCGGAGGAGGAAAAAGCCCCGGCGAGTTTCCAGGAGGCGGGGGAAGCCTCTAAGTTCCCCGGGGAAGGGGGAAGCCCCGGCGGAGGCCCCGGAGGAGGGGGAAGCCCCGGCGGAGGCCCCGGAGGTTTGGGAAAATCCGGCGGAGTCCCTGGAGGAGGGGGAAGCTCCGCCGAAATTCCCAGTCAAGGGGTAAGCCCCGCCGAATTTCCCGGAGGAGAGGGAACTCCGGCGGAAGCCCCGGAGGGGTGGGAAGCCCCGGAGGAGGGGGAAGCCCCGGCGGAGGGGGAAGCCCTGGCGGAGGCCCCGGTGGGGTAGGAAGCCCCGGAGGAGGCCCCGGGGGAGGGAGAAGCCCCGCCGAAATCCCTGGAGGAGGGGGTAGCCCCGCCGAGTTTCCTGGAGGAGAGTGAAGCCCCTTTAGTTTCCCTGAGGAGGGGGAAGTCCCGGCGGAGGCCCAGGAGGAGGGGGAAGCCCCGGAGGTGGGAAAAGCCCCGCCGAGTTCCCCGGATAAGGGGGAAGCCCTGGCGGAGTCCCTGGAGGAGGGGGAGACCCCGCCGAGTTTCCCGGAGGGGGGGAAGCCCCTTAGTTTCCCTGAGGAGGGGGAAGTCCCGGCGGAGGCCCAGGAGGAGGGGGAAGTCCCGGCGGAGGCCCCGGAGGAGGGGGAAGCCCCGCCGAGTTTCGCGGAGGAGTGGGAAGCCCCGTCGAGTTTCTCAGAGGAGGCGGAAGCCCCGCCGAGTTTCCCTGAGAAGGGGGAAGCCCCGGCGGAGGCCCCGGAGGAGGGGGAAGCCCCGCCGAGTTTCCCTGAGGTGGGGAAAGCCTTGTCAAATTTCTCGGAGGAGGCGGAAGCCCCGCCGAGTTTCCCAGACGAGGGGGAAGCCCCTGAGTTTCCCGGAGGAGGGGGAAGCCCCGGCGGAGGCCCCGGAGGAGTGGGAAACCCCGGCGGAGTCCCTGGAGGTGGGGGAAGCCCCGGCGGAGTCCCTGGAGGAGGGGGAAGCCCCATCAGAGTCCCTGGAGGAGGGGGAAGCCCAGCCGAGTTTCCCGTAGGAGGTGGAAGCCCCGGAGGAGGGGGAAGCCCCGGCGGAGTCCCCGGCGGAGTGGGAAGCCCTAGAGAAGGTGGAAGCCCCGGCAGAGTCCCTGGAGGAGAGGGAAGCCCCGCCGAGTTCCCCGGATAAAAAGAAAGCCCCGGCGGAGTCCCTGGAGGAGGAAGAAGCCCCGCCGAGTTTCCCGGAGGAGGGGGAAGCCCCGGTAGAGTTCCTGGAGGAGGGGGAAGCCCCGGCGGAGGCCCCGGAGGTGGGGGAAGCCCCGGCGAATTTCTCGGTTGAGGGGGAAGCCCCGCCGAGTTTCCCGGTGGAGAGGGAAACTTCGGCGGAGGCCCCGGAGGGATGGGAAGCCCCGGTGGAGTCCCCGGAGGTGGGGGAAGCCCCGCCGAGTTTCCTGGTAAAGGGGGAAGCCCCTGAGTTTCCCATAGGAGGGGGAAACCCCGGCGGAGGCCCCGGAGGAGGGGGAAGCCCCAGCGGAGGCCCCGGAGGAGGGGGAAGCCCCGCCGAATTTCCCGGAGGAGGGGGACGCCCCGGATAAGGGGGAAGCCCCGGCGGATGCCCCGGAGGAGGGGGAAGCCCCGGCGGAGGCCCCGGAGGGCTGGGAAGCCCCCGTGGAGTCCCCGGAGGAAGGGGAAGCACCGGTGGAGGCCCGGGAGGAGGGGGAAGCACCGGCGGAGGCCCCGGCGGTGGGGGAAGCCCAGCCGAGTTTCCCGTAGGTGGGGGAAGCCCCGCCGAGTTTCCCGGAGGAGAAGGAAGCCCCAGCGGAGGCCCCGGAGGAGTAAAAAGCCCCAGCGGGGGCCCCGGAGGAGGGGGAAGCCACGCCGAAATCCCCGGAGGAGGGGGAAGCCCTGCCGAGTTTCCTGGTGGAGGGGGAAGCCCCTGAGTTTCTTATAGGAGGGGGAAGCCCCGGCGGAGGCCCCGGAGGAGGGGGAAGCCCCGCCGAGTTTCTCGGAGGTGGCGGAAGCCCCGCCGAGTTTCCCTGAGGAGGGGGAAGCCCCGGCGGAGGCCCCGGAGGAGAAGGAAGCTCCGGCCGAGTCTCTGGAGGATGGGGAAGCGCCGGCGGATGCCCTAGAGGTGGGGGAAGCCCTTCCGAGTTTCCCGGAGGAGGGGGAAGCCACTGAGTTTCCCGGAGGAGGGGGAAGCCCCGGCGGAGGCCCTGGAGGAGTAGGAAGCTCCGGCCGAGTCCCTGGAGAAGGGGGAAGCCCTGGCGTAGGCCCCGGAAGAGGGGGAAGCCCCGTCGGAGGCCCCGGAGGAGTGGGAAGCCCCGGAAGAGGTGGAAGCCCCGGCGAATTCCCCGGAGGAAGTGGAAGCCCCGCCGAGTTTCCCGGAGGAGAGGGAAGCCCCGGAGGACGGGGAAGCCCCGCCGAGTTCCCCGGATAAGGAGAAAGCCCCGGCGGAGTCTCTGGAGGAGCGGGAAGCCCCGCCGAGTTTCCCGGAGGAGGGGAAAGCCCCTGAGATTCCAGGAGGAGGGGGAAGCCCCGGCGGAGGCCCCGGTAGTGGGGAAGCTCCGCCGAATTACCCGGAGGAGGGGGAAGCCCCGTCGAGTTTCTCGGAGGAGGCGGAAGCCCCGCCGAGTTTCCCGGAGGAGGGGGAAGCCCCTGAGTTTCCCGGAGGAGGGGGAAGCCCCGGCGGAGGCCCTGGAGGAGTAGGAAGCTCCGGCCGAGTCCCTGGAGGAGGGGGAAGCCCCGGCGTAGGCCCCGGAAGAGGGGGAAGCCTCGACAAAGGCCCCCGGAGGAGTGGTAAGCCCCGGTGAAGGTGGAAGCCCCGGCGAATTTCCCGGAGGAGGGGGACGCCCCGGATAAGGGGGAAGCCCCGGCGGATGCCCCGTAGGAGGGGGAAGCCCCGGCGGAGGCCCCGGAGGGCTGGGAAGCCCCCGTGGAGTCCCCGGAGGAAGGGGAAGCACCGGCGGAGGCCCCGGAGGAGGGGGAAGCACCGGCGGAGGCCCCGGAATTGGGGGAAGCCCCGCCGAGTTTCCCGTAGGTGGGGGAAGCCCCGCCGAAATTCCCGGAGGAGAAGGAAGCCCCAGCGGAGGCCCCGGAGGAGTAAAAAGCCCCAGCGGAGGCCCCGGAGGAGGGGGAAGCCACGCCGAAATCCCCGGAGGAGGGGGAAGCCCCACGGAGTTTCCAGGTGGAGGGGGAAGCCCCTGAGTTTCCCATAGGAGGGGGAAGCCCTGGCAGTGGCCCCGGAGGAGGGGGAAGCCCCGCCGAGTTTCTCGGAGGTGGCGGAAGCCCCGCCGAGTTTCCCTGAGAAGGGGGAACCCCCGGCGGAGGCCCCGGAGGTGGGGGAAGCCCTGGCGAATTTCCCGGTTGAGGGGGAAGCCCCGCCGAGTTTCCCGGTGGAGAGGGAAACTTCGGCTGAGGCCCCGGAGGGATGGGAAGCCCCGGTGGAGTCCCCGGAGGAGGGGGAAGCCCCGCCGAGTTTCCTGGTGGAGGGGGAAGCCCCTGAGTTTCCCATAGGAGGGGGAAGCCCCAGCGGTGGCCCCGGAGGAGGGGGAAGCCCCGCCGAATTTCCCGGAGGAGGGGGACGCCCCGGATAAGGGGGAAGCCCCGGCGGATGCCCCGGAGGAGGGGGAAGCCCGGCGGAGGCCCCGGAGGGCTGGGAAGCCCCCGTGGAGTCCCCGGAGGAAGGGGAAGCACCGGTGGAGGCCCCGGAGGAGGGGGAAGCACCGGCGGAGGCCCCGGAGGTGGGGGAAGCCCCGCCGAGTTTCCCGTAGGTTTGGCGAAGCCCCGCCAAGTTTCCCGGAGGAGAAGGAAGCCCCAGCGGAGGCCCCGAAGGAGTAAAAAGCCCCAGCGGGGGCCCCGGAGGAGGGGGAAGCCACTTCGAAATCCCCGGAGGAGGGGGAAGCCCCGCCGAGTTTCCTGGTGGAGGGGGAAGCCCCTGAGTTTCTTTTAGGAGGGGGAAGCGCCGGCGGATGCCCTGGAGGTGGGGGAAGCCCTTCCGAGTTTCCCGGAGGAGGGGGAAGCCACTGAGTTTCCCGGAGGAGGGGGAAGCCCCGGCGGAGGCCCTGGAGGAGTAGGAAGCTCCGGCCGAGTCCCTGGAGAAGGGGGAAGCCCCGGCGTAGGCCCCGGAAGAGGGGGAAGCCCCGTCGGAGGCCCCGGAGGAGTGGGAAGCCCCGGAAGAGGTGGAAGCCCCGGCGAATTCCCCGGAGGAAGTGGAAGCCCCGCCGAGTTTCCCGGAGGAGAGGGAAGCCCCGGTGGACGGGGAAGCCCCGCCGAGTTCCCCGGATAAGGAGAAAGCCCCGGCGGAGTCTCTGGAGGAGCGGGAAGCCCCGCCGAGTTTCCCGGAGGAGGGGAAAGCCCCTGAGATTCCAGGAGGAGGGGGAAGCCCCGGCGGAGGCCCAGGAGGAGGGCGAAGGCTCGGTAGAATCCCAGGAGGAGGGGGAAGCCCCGGCGGAGGCCCCGGTAGTTAGGAAGCTCCGCCGAATTACCCGGAGGAGGGGGAAGCCCCGTCGAGTTTCTCGGAGGAGGCGGAAGCCCCGCCGAGTTTCCCGGAGGAGGGGGAAGCCCCTGAGTTTCCCGGAGGAGGGGGAAGCCCCGGCGGAGGCCCTGGAGGAGTAGGAAGCTCCGGCCGAGTCCCTGGAGGAGGGGGAAGCCCCGGCGTAGGCCCCGGAAGAGGGGGAAGCCTCGACAAAGGCCCCGGAGGAGTGGTAAGCCCCGGTGAAGGTGGAAGCCCCGGCGAATTTCCCGGAGGAGGGGGACGCCCCGGATAAGGGGGAAGCCCCGGCGGATGCCCCGTAGGAGGGGGAAGCCCCGGCGGAGGCCCCGGAGGGCTGGGAAGCCCCCGTGGAGTCCCCGGAGGAAGGGGAAGCACCGGCGGAGGCCCCGGAGGAGGGGGAAGCACCGGCGGAGGCCCCGGAGGTGGGGGAAGCCCCGCCGAAATTCCCGGAGGAGAAGGAAGCCCCAGCGGAGGCCCCGGAGGAGTAAAAAGCCCCAGCGGAGGCCCCGGAGGAGGGGGAAGCCACGCCGAAATCCCCGGAGGAGGGGGAAGCCCCGCCGAGTTTCCAGGTGGAGGGGGAAGCCCCTGAGTTTCCCATAGGAGGGGGAAGCCCTGGCGGAGGCCCCGGAGGAGGGGGAAGCCCCGCCGAGTTTCTCGGAGGTGGCGGAAGCCCCGCCGAGTTTCCCTGAGGAGGGGGAACCCCCGGCGGAGGCCCCGGAGGTGGGGGAAGCCCCGGCGAATTTCCCGGTTGAGGGGGAAGCCCCGCCGAGTTTCCCGGTGGAGAGGGAAACTTCGGCTGAGGCCCCGGAGGGATGGGAAGCCCCGGTGGAGTCCCCGGAGGAGGGGGAAGCCCCGCCGAGTTTCCTGGTGGAGGGGGAAGCCCCTGAGTTTCCCATAGGAGGGGGAAGCCCCAGCGGTGGCCCCGGAGGAGGGGGAAGCCCCGCCGAATTTCCCGGAGGAGGGGGACGCCCCGGATAAGGGGGAAGCCCCGGCGGATGCCCCGGAGGAGGGGGAAGCCCCGGCGGAGGCCCCGGAGGGCTGGGAAGCCCCCGTGAAGTCCCCGGAGGAAGGGGAAGCACCGGTGGAGGCCCCGGAGGAGGGGGAAGCACCGGCGGAGGCCCCGGAGGTGGGGGAAGCCCCGCCGAGTTTCCCGTAGGTGGGCGAAGCCCCGCCAAGTTTCCCGGAGGAGAAGGAAGCCCCAGCGGAGGCCCCGAAGGAGTAAAAAGCCCCAGCGGGGGCCCCGGAGGAGGGGGAAGCCACGCCGAAATCCCCGGAGGAGGGGGAAGCCCCGCCGAGTTTCCTGGTGGAGGGGGAAGCCCCTGAGTTTCTTTTAGGAGGGGGAAGCCCCGGCGGAGGCCCCGGAGGAGGGGGAAGCCCCGCCGAGTTTCTCGGAGGTGGCGGAAGCCCCGCCGAGTTTCCCTGAGGAGGGGGAAGCCCCGGCGGAGGCCCCGGAGGAGAAGGAAGCTCCGGCCGAGTGTCTGGAGAAGGGGGAAGCGCCGGCGGATGCCCTGGAGGTGGGGGAAGCCCTTCCGAGTTTCCCGGAGGAGGGGGAAGCCACTGAGTTTCCCGGAGGAGGGGGAAGCCCCGGCGGAGGCCCTGGAGGAGTAGGAAGCTCCGGCCGAGTCCCTGGAGAAGGGGGAAGCCCCGGCGTAGGCCCCGGAAGAGGGGGAAGCCCCGTCGGAGGCCCCGGAGGAGTGGGAAGCCCCGGAAGAGGTGGAAGCCCCGGCGAATTCCCCGGAGGAAGTGGAAGCCCCGCCGAGTTTCCCGGAGGAGAGGGAAGCCCCGGAGGACGGGGAAGCCCCGCCGAGTTCCCCGGATAAGGAGAAAGCCCCGGCGGAGTCCCTGGAGGAGCTGGAAGCCCCGCCGAGTTTCCCGGAGGAGGGGAAAGCCCCTGAGATTCCAGGAGGAGGGGGAAGCCCCGGCGGAGGCCCCGGAGGAGGGCGAAGCCCCGGTAGAATCCCAGGAGGAGGGGGAAGCCCCGGCGGAGGCCCCGGAAGGGGGGGAAGCTCCGCCGAATTTCCCGGAGGAGGGGGAAGCCCTGTCGAGTTTCTCGGAGGAGGCGGAAGCCCCGCCGAGTTTCCCGGAGGAGGGGGAAGCCTTTGAGTTTCCCGGAGGAGGGGGAAGCCCCGGCGGAGGCCCTGGAGGAGTAGGAAGCTCCGGCCGAGTCCCTGGAGGAGGGGGAAGCCCCGTCGAAGGCCTCGGAGGAGTGGTAAGCTCCGGTGGAGGTGGAAGCCCCGGCGAATTTCCCGGAGGAGAGGAACGCCCCGGATAAGGGGGAAGCCCCGGCGGATGCCCCGTAGGAGGGGGAAGCCCCGGCGGAGGCCCTGGAGGGCTGGGAAGCCCCCGTGGAGTCCCCGGAGGAAGGGGAAGCACCGGCGGAGGCCCCGGAGGAGGGGGAAGCACCGGCGGAGGCCCCGGAGGTGGGGGAAGCCCCGCCGAGTTTCCCGTAGGTGGGGGAAGCCCCGCCGAGTTTCCCGGAGGAGAAGGAAGCCCCAGCGGAGGCCCCGGAGGAGTAAAAAGCCCCAGCGGAGGCCCCGGAGGAGGGGGAAGCCACGCCGAAATCCCCGGAGGAGGGGGAAGCCCCGCCGAGTTTCCTGGTGAAGGGGGAAGCCCCTGAGTTTCCCATAGGAGGGGGAAGCCCCGGCGGAGGCCCCGGAGGAGGGGGAAGCCCCGCCGAGTTTCTCGGAGGTGGCGGAAGCCCCGCCGAGTTTCCCTGAGGAGGGGGAAGCCCCGGCGGAGGCCCCGGAGGAGAAGGAAGCTCCGGCCGAGTCTCTGGCGGAGGGGGAAGCGCCGGCGGATGCCCCGGAGGTGGGGGAAGCCCTGCCGAGTTTCCCGGAGGAGGGGGAAGCCACTGAGTTTCCCGGAGGAGGGGGAAGCCCCGGCGGAGGCCTCGGAGGAGTAGGAAGCTCCTGCCGAGTCCCTGGAGAAGGGGGAAGCCCCAGCGTAGGCCCCGGAAGAGGGGGAAGCCCCGTCGGAGGCCCCGGAGGAGTGGGAAGCCCCGGAAGAGGTGGAAGCCCTGGCGAATTCCCCGGAGGAAGTGGAAGAACCGCCGAGTTTCTCGGAGGAGAGGAAAGCCCCGGAGGACGGGGAAGCCCCGCCGAGTTCCCCGGATAAGGAGAAAGCCCCGGCGGAGTCCCTGGAGGAGCGGGAAGCCCCGCCGAGTTTCCCGGAGGAGGGGAAAGCCCCTGAGATTCCAGGAGAAGGGGGAAGCCCCGGCGGAGGCCCCGGAAGTGGGGGAAGCTCCGCCGAATTTTCCGGAGGAGGGGAAAGCCCCGTCGAGTTTCTCGGAGGAGGCGGAAGCCCCGCCGAGTTTCCCGGAGGAGGGGGAAGCCCCTGAGTTTCCCGGAGGAGGGGGAAGCCCCGCCGAGTTTCCCGGAGGAGGGGGAAGCCCCGTCGAGTTTCTCGGAAAAGGCGAAATTCCCGCCGAGTATCCCTGAGGTGGGGGATGCCCCGGCGAAGTCCCCGGAGGAGTAGAAAGCCCCGGTGGATGGGTAAGCCCCGGCGGAGTCTCTGGAGGAGGGGAAAGCCCCGGCGGAGACCCTGGAGGAGATGGAAGCCCCGGCGGGGGCCCCGGAGGTGGGGGAAGCCCCGCCAAATTCCCGGAGGAGGGGGAAGCCCCGGCGAAGGCCCCGGAGGAGGGGGAAGCCCCGCCGAGTTTTCCGGAGGAGGGGGAAGCCCCGCCGAGTTACCCGGAGGAGGGGGAAGCCCCGCTGAGTTCCCCAGAGGAGGGGGATGCCCCGCTGAGTTTCCCGGAGGAGGGGGAAGCCCCGGCGGAGGCCCTGGAGGGGTGGGAATTCCCGCCGAGTTCCCCGGAGGAGGTGGAAGCCCCGCCGAGTTTCCCGGAGGAGGGGGAAGCCCCGGCGGAGGCCCCGGAGGTTCGGGAAATCCCGGCGGAGTCCCTGGATTAGGTGAAGCCCTGCCGAAATCCCCGGTGAAGGGAATAGCCCCGCTGAGTTTCCCGGAGCAGGGGGAAGCCCCATCGAGTTTCCCGGAGGAGGGGAAGCCCCGTCATGTTTCCCAGAGGAGGGGGAAGCCCCGGCGGAGGCCCCGGAGGTGGAGGAAGCCCCGCCGAGTTCCCCGGAGGAGGGGGAAGCCCTGAAGGAGTCTCTGGAGGAGGGGAAGCCCCGCCCAGTTCCCCGGAGGAGAGAAATGCCCCGGCGGTGTCCCTGGAGGAGGGAGAAGCCCCGCCGAGTTTCCCGGTGAAGGTAAAAGCACCGAAGAATATCCCCGGAGGAGGAGGAAGCCCCGCCGAATTTTTCGGAGGAGGGGGAAGCCCCGGCGGAGGCCCCGGATGAGGGGGAAGCCCCGGCGGAGGCCCCGGAGGAGAGGGAAGCCCCGGCGGACGCCCCGGAAGAGAGGAAAGCCCCGCGGAATTCCCCGGAGGAGTTGGAAGCCCCGCCGAGTTCCCCGGAGGAGGGGGAAGCCCCGGCGGAGGCCTTGGAGGAGAGGGAAGCCCCGGCGGTTGCCCTTGAGGTGTAGGATGCCCCTGCGGAGGCCCCGGTGGTTTGGGAAATCCCGGCGGAGTCCCTGGAGGAGGGGGAAGCCCCGCCGTATTCCCCGGTGGAGAGGGAAGTCCCGCCGAGTTTCCCGGAGGTTTGGGGAAACCCCGGCGGAGGCCCCGGAGGAGGGGAAAGCCCCTGAGATTCCAGGAGGAGGGAGAAGCCCCGGCGGAGGCCCCGGAGGAGGGCGAAGCCCCGGTAGAATCCCAGGAGGAGGGGGAAGCCCCGGCGGAGGCCCCGGAAGGGGGGGAAGCTCCGCCGAATTTCCCGGAGGAGGGGGAAGCCCCGTCGAGTTTCTCGGAGGAGGCGGAAGCCCCGCCGAGTTTCCCGGAGGAGGGGAAAGCCCCTGAGTTTCCCGGAGGAGGGGGAAGCCCCGGCGGAAGCCCTGGAGGAGTAGGAAGCTCCGGCCGAGTCCCTGGAGGAGGGGGAAGCCCCGGCGTAGGCCCCGGAAGAGGGGGAAGCCCCGTCGAAGGCCTCGGAGGAGTGGTAAGCCCCGGTGGAGGTGGAAGCCCCGGCGAATTTCCCGGAGGAGAGGGACGCCCCGGATAAGGGGGAAGCCCCGGCGGATGCCCCGTAGGAGGGGGAAGCCCCGGCGGAGGCCCTGGAGGGCTGGGAAGCCCCCGTGGAGTCCCCGGAGGAAGAGGAAGCACCGGCGGAGGCCCCGGAGGAGGGGGAAGCACCGGCGGAGGCCCCGGAGGTGGGGGAAGCCCCGCCGAGTTTCCCGTAGGTGGGGGAAGCCCCGCCGAGTTTCCCGGAGGAGAAGGAAGCCCCAGCGGAGGCCCCGGAGGAGTAAAAAGCCCCAGCGGAGGCCCCGGAGGAGGGGGAAGCCACGCCGAAATCCCCGGAGGAGGGGGAAGCTCCGCCGAGTTTCCTGGTGGAGGGGGAAGCCCCTGAGTTTCCCATAGGAGGGGGAAGCCCCGGCGGAGGCCCCGGAGGAGGGGGAAGCCCCGCCGAGTTTCTCGGAGGTGGCGGAATCCCCGCCGAGTTTCCCTGAGGAGGGGGAAGCCCCGGCGGAGGCCCCGGAGGAGAAGGAAGCTCCGGCCGAGTCTCTGGAGGAGGGGGAAGCGCCGGCGGATGCCCCGGAGGTGGGGGAAGCCCTGCCGAGTTTCCCGGAGGAGGGGGAAGCCACTGAGTTTCCCGGAGGAGGGGGAAGCCCCGGCGGAGGCCCTGGAGGAGTAGGAAGCTCCGGCCGAGTCCCTGGAGAAGGGGGAAGCCCCAGCGTAGGCCCCGGAAGAGGGGGAAGCCCCGTCGGAGGCCCCGGAGGAGTGGGAAGCCCCGGAAGAGGTGGAAGCCCTGGCGAATTCCCCGGAGGAAGTGGAAGCCCCGCCGAGTTTCTCGGAGGAGAGGAAAGCCCCGGAGGACGGGGATCCCCCGCCGAGTTCCCCGGATAAGGAGAAAGCCCCGGCGGAGTCCCTGGAGGAGCGGGAAGCCCCGCCGAGTTTCCCGGAGGAGGGGAAAGCCCCTGAGATTCCAGGAGAAGGGGGAAGCCCCGGCGGAGGCCCCGGAGGAGGGCGAAGCCCCGGTAGAATCCCAGGAGGAGGGGGAAGCCCCGGCGGAGGCCCCGGAAGTGGGGGAAGCTCCGCCGAATTTTCCGGAGGAGGGGGAAGCCCCGTCGAGTTTCTCGGAGGAGGCGGAAGCCCCGCCGAGTTTCCCGGAGGAGGGGGAAGCCCCTGAGTTTCCCGGAGGAGGGGGAAGCCCCGCCGAGTTTCCCGGAGGAGGGGGAAGCCCCGTCGAGTTTCTCGGAAAAGGCGAAATTCCCGCCGAGTATCCCTGAGGTGGGGGATGCCCCGGCGAAGTCCCCGGAGGAGTAGAAAGCCTCGGTGGATGGGTAAGCCCCGGCGGAGTCCCTGGAGGAGGGGAAAGCCCCGGCGGAGACCCTGGAGGAGATGGAAGCCCCGGCGGGGGCCCCGGAGGTGGGGGAAGCCCCGCCGAGTTTCCCGGAGGAGGGGGAAGCCCCGGCGAAGGCCCCGGAGGAGGGGGAAGCCCCGCCGAGTTCCCCGGAGGAGGGGGAAGCCCCGCCGAGTTACCCGGAGGAGGGGGAAGCCCCGCTGAGTTCCCCAGAGGAGGGGGATGCCCCGCTGAGTTTCCCGGAGTAGGGGGAAGCCCCGGCGGAGGCCCCGGAGGGGTGGGAATTCCCGCCGAGTTCCCCGGAGGAGGTGGAAGCCCCGCCGAGTTTCCCGGAGGAGGGGGAAGCCCCGGCGGAGGCCCCGGAGGTTCGGGAAATCCCGGCGGAGTCCCTGGATTAGGTGAAGCCCTGCCGAAATCCCCGGTGAAGGGAATAGCCCCGCTGAGTTTCCCGGAGGAGGGGGAAGCCCCATCGAGTTTCCCGGAGGAGGGGAAGCCCCGTCAAGTTTCCCAGAGGAGGGGGAAGCCCCGGCGGAGGCCCCGGAGGTGGAGGAAGCCCCGCCGAGTTCCCCGGAGGAGGGGGAAGCCCTGAAGGAGTCTCTGGAGGAGGGGAAGCCCCGCCCAGTTCCCCGGAGGAGAGAAATGCCCCGGCGGTGTCCCTGGAGGAGGGAGAAGCCCCGCCGAGTTTCCCGGTGAAGGTAAAAGCACCGAAGAATATCCCCGGAGGAGGAGGAAGCCCCGCCGAATTTTTCGGAGGAGGGGGAAGCCCCGGCGGAGGCCCCGGAGGAGAGGGAAGCCCCGGCGGACGCCCCGGAAGAGAGGAAAGCCCCGCGGAATTCCCCGGAGGAGGGGGAAGCCCCGGCGGAGTGTCTGGAGGAGGGGGAACCGCTAAATTCCCCGGAGGAGGGGGATGCGCCGCCGAGTTCCCCGGAGGAGGGGGTAGCCCCGGCGGAGGCCTTGGAGGAGAGGGAAGCCCCGGCGGTTGCCCTTGAGGTGTAGGATGCCCCGGCGGAGGCCCCGGTGGTTTGGGAAATCCCGGCGGAGTCCCTGGAGGAGGGGGAAGCCCCGCCGTATTCCCCGGTGGAGAGGGAAGTCCCGCCGAGTTTCCCGGAGGTTTGGGGAAACCCCGGCGGAGGCCCCGGAGGAGGGGAAAGCCCCGGCGGAGGCCCCGGAGGAGTGGGAAGCCCCGGCGGAGTCCCTGGAGGAGGGGGAATCCCCGCGGACATTCCCGGAGGAGGGGGAGGCCCCGCCGAGTTTCCCGGAGGAGAGGGTAGCCCCGGCGGTGGCCTCAGAGGAGGGGGAAGCCCCGGTGGAGTCCCTGGGGGGGATGGGGGGGAAGCCCCGGCGAGTTCCCCGGAGGAGAAGGAAACCCCGGTAGAGTCCCTGAAGAAGGGGGAAACTCCGGCTGAGGCCCCGGAGGAGTAGGAAGCGCCGGAGGAAGGGGAAGCCCCGGCGGAGGCCCCGGAGGAGTGGGAAACCCCGGCGGAGGCCCCGGAGGAGGGGGAAGCCCTGGCGGAGTCCCTGGGGGAGGGGGAAGCCCCGCCGAGTTCCCCGGAGGAGGAAGAAGCCCCGGCGGATTCCCTGGCGGAGGGGGAAGCCCCGCCAAATACCCCGGAGGAGGGGGATGCCCCGCCGAGTTCCCCGGTGGAGGGGGAAGTCCCGCCGAGTTTCCCGTAGGAGGGGGAAACTCCGGCGGAGGTCCCGGAGGAGTGGGAAGCCCCGGAGGAGGGGAGAGCCCCTCCGAATTCCCCGGAGGAGGGGGAAGCCTCACCGAGTTTCCCGGAGGAGAAGAAAGCCCGCCGAGTTCCCCGGATAAGGAGGAAGCCTAGCCGGATGCCCCGGAGGAGGGGGAAGCCCCGCCGTATTCCCTGGTGAAGGGGGAAGCCCCGCCGAGTTTCCTGGAGGAGATGGAAGCCCCGGCGGAGGCCCCCCAGTAAACACAAAACGGCTGGCCGACGTCGTGCCAAAGTGGGCAGAAAGTATTATCCAGCATCGGCCCAGCGTTGGCCAAAAGCAAATGTCCAGCATCGCGCCAGTAAAAATGTGTCACACCTGCCTTCATCGGCCCGGTGCTGGCTGGCCAGCATGTCGGCTCGGTGAAGGACTGGCTGCATGGGGCCAGTAAGATGCCGACACCAGGCCAGCAGCAAGCCTTCACCGTGCCGCCGCGGTAGTCCATCATCTAGCCATTACTTTGCCTGCACTATGCCGTTGCTATACAATCAGTGACAATCGGCCACGGACAAAATTATGATTCGAGAAAATGAAAATAATTGTACATGGACGGGTTTTTCAATTAGACAATTTCGCGCTGCAAGTGGTGGAAGGAAATTCATTGCTCTACTTTTTCATCGTTGCGAAAATCGACTTCAGTAATTGGAGCTGGCCGGTTTTGAACTGGCTACCCCTCGATCCGTAGGCTAAAGACTTGACGATTGCGCTGCTGACACCTGTGATATGTGAACTTGATTTTAATGTATACCATCTCCCCAAATATGTTTTGAAATTGAGGTTAACGCCTAGGATGAAACCATCAAAAGCTAGTCTTAAAAATGAATATAATGCCAGTACTTGTATAATTCGATGTTAATATGGGTAGGTAATGACAGGCTGACAGTGCCGCGAAAACCGTAAGCCGCCGATACGATGCCTGCACCGATGACGACACGTAAAATTACGTCGACCGTGTGCAGGCCAGCCAATGTCGGGTCGGTATTGGCAAAGTGGTGGCTCTAGTGGCCTCGAGTATGCTGGCCAAGATACGTACAAGCGGCATTGGGCCAGCACACGCTGGCCTGCACCACGCCGACGCGCTGGCCAGCCAACACTTTGCCAATGCCTTGCCGGCGCCGTTGGCAATGAGATGGCCTGCCACTGTTAAGCCAGCCCACGCTGGCCTGCACCTCGCCGACGCGCTGGCCTGCCAGCACTTTGCCAATGCCTTGCCGGCGCCGTTGGCAATGTGATGGCCTGCCACTGTTAAGCCAGCACACGCTGGCCTGCACCACGCCGACGCGCTGGCCAGCCAACACTTTGCCAATGCCTTGCCGGCGCCGTTGGCAATGTGTTGGCCTGCCACTGTTGGGCCAGCACTGGAATAGCAGTGGCAGGCCAACGGTCGAGGGACGTCGACAGAGTTTTATGCCGCCAGCATTGACCCGATACTAATGGACGATTGGTTGCCGCCAGGCAGCACTTTGCCAACAGTGGATGCGTCATGCCAGAATAATGCCATCATGTTGCCGACAGTTTGTGTTTACTGGGCAGGGACTCCGACGGGGCTTCCCCCTCCCCCGGGAAACTCGGCGGGACTTCCAATTCCTCCGGGCCCTCCGTTCGGGCCTCTTCCTCCTCCGGGAAACTCGGCGGGGCTTCCCCCACCCCCGGGAAACTCGGTGGGGCTTCCCCCTCCTCCGGGGCCTCCGCCGGGGCTTCCATCTCCTCCGGGGCCTCCGCCGGGGCTTTTCCCTCCTCCAGGGACTCCACCGGGGCTTAACCCTCCTCCGCGGCCTCAGCCGGGGCTTCCCCCTCCTCCGGGGCCAACGCCGGGGCTTTCCCCTCCTCCGGAGACACCGCCGGGGCTTCTCCCTCCTCCGAGGCCTCCGCCGGGGCTTCCTTCTCCTCCAGGGACTCCGCCGTGGATTCCATCTCCTCCTGGAAACTCGGCGGGGCTTCCCCCTCCTCCGGGAAATTCGGCGGGGCTTCACCCACCTCCGGGGAACTCGGCGGGGCTTCCCCCTCCTCCGGGGCCTCTGCCGGGGCTTCTCCCTCTACCAGGGACTCTACCGGGGCTTCCACCTCCTCCGGGAAGCTCGGCGGGGCATTCCCCTCTTCAGGGGCCTCTGCCGGAACTTCCCTCTCTTCCAGGAAACCCGAAGGCTGAAGACTTGACGATTGCGCTGCTGACACATGTGATATGTGAACGTGATTTTAATGTATACCATCTCCCCAGTTATGTTTTGAAATTGAGGTTAACGCCTAGGGTGAAACCATCAAAAGCTAGACTTAAAAATAAATATAATGCCAGTACTTGTATAATTCGATGTTAATGGCATGAGCATCCTGGACCTGATTCGCTTGAAATATATGGGTAGGTAATGGCAGGCTGACAGTGCCGCGAAAACAATATGCCGCCGATACGATGCCTGCACCGATGACGACACGTAAAATTACGTCGGCCGTGAGAAGGCCAGCCAATGTCTGGTTGGGATTGGCAAAGTGGTGGCTCTTGTGGCCTCGAGTATGATGGCCAAGCTACGTACAAGCGGCATTATGCCAGCACACGCTGGCCTGCACCATGCCGACGCGCTGGCCTGCCAACACTTTGCCAATGCCTTGCCGGCGCCGTTGGCAATGTGATGGCCTGCCACTGTTAAGCCAGCACACACTGGCCTGCACCTCGCCGACGCGCTGGCCAGCCAACACTTTGCCAATGCCTTGCCGGCGCCGTTGGCAATATGATGGCCTGCCAATGTCAGGCCAGCACACACAGGCCTGCACTTCGCCGACGCGCTGGCCAGCCAACACTTTGCCATTGCCTTGCCGGCGCCGTTGGCAATGTGTTGGCCTGCCAATGTTAAGCCAGCACACACTGGCCTGCACTTCGCCGACGCGCTGGCCAGCCAACACTTTGCCAATGCCTTGCCGGCGCCGTTGGCAATATGATGGCCTGCCACTGTTAAGCCAGCACACACTGGCCTGCACTTCGCCGACGCGCTAGCCAGCAAACACTTTGCCAATGCCTTGCCGGCGCCGTTGGCAATGTGTTGGCCTGCTACTGTTGGGCCAGCACTGGAATAGCAGTGGCAGGCCAACGGTCGAGGGACGTCGGCAGAGTTTCATGCCGCCAGCATTGACCCGATACTAATGGACGATAGGTTGCCGCCAGGCAGCACTTTGCCAACAGTGGATGCGTCATGCCTGAATAATGCCATCATGTTGCCGACAGTTTGTGTTTACTGGGCCCGGAGGAGGGTGAAGCCCCGCCGAGTTCCCCGGAGAAGAGGGAAGCCCCGGCGGAGGCCCCAGAGGTGTAGGAAGCCTCGGAGTTGGGGGAAGCCCCGGCAGAGTCCCTGGAGGAGGGGGAAGCCCCGGCGGAGGCCCCGGAGGAGTGGGAAGCCCCGGCGGATTCCCTGGAGAAGGGGGAAGTCCCGCCGAGTTCCCCGGGGAAGGGTAAAGCCCCGGCGGAGTCCCTGGAGGAGGGGGCAGCCCCACCGAGTTCCCCGGAGGAGGGGGAAGCCCCGGCTGAGGCCCCAGAGGAGTAGGAAGCCTCGGAGTTGGGGTATGCCTTGGCGGAGTCCCTGGAGGAGGGGGAAGCCCCGGCGGAGGCCCCGGAGGAGTGGGAAGCCCCGGCAGATTTCCTGGAGAAGGAGGAAGCCCGCCAAGTTCCCCGGAGGAGGGGGAAGCCCGAGCTAAGTCCCCGGAGGAAGGGGACGCCCTGGTGGAGGCCCCGGTGGTGGGGGAAGCCCCGGCAGAGGCCCTGATGGGGGAAGAAGCCCCACCGAGTTTCCTGGATGAGGGGGAAGCCCCGCAATGCTTCCTTGAGGAGGGGCAGGCCCTGGCGGATGCCCCGGAGGATGGGGAAGCCCCGGCGGAGGCCCCGGAGAGAGGGGAAGCCCCGGCGGAGTCCCCGGAGGAGTGGGAAGCCCCGATCGATTCCCTGGAGAAAGGGGAAGCCCTGGCGGTGTCCCCGGAGGAGTGGGAAGCCCCGGCGGATTCCCTGGAGAAGGGGGAAGCCCCGCCAAATTCCCCGGAGAAGGGAAAAGCCCCGGCGGAGTCCCCGGAGGAGAGGTGAGGCCCAGCGGAGTAACTGGAGAAGGGGGAAGCCCCGGCGGAGTCCCTGGAGGAGGGGGAATCCCCGCCGAGTTTACCGGAGGAGAAGAAAGCCCCGGCGGAGGGTTTGGAGGAGTGGGAAGCTACGGCGGAGGCCTCGGAAGAGGGGGAAGCCCCGGCGGAGGCCCCGGGGGGGGGAGAAGCCCCGCCGAGATTCCCGGAGGAGGGGGACGCCCCGTCGAGTTTCCCGGAGGAGGGGGAAGCCCCGGCGGAGGCCCCAGAGAAGTGGGAAGCCTCGGAGAAGTAAAAAGCCCCAGCGAAGGCCTCGGAGGAGTGGAAAGCCCCGGCGAAGGCCCGGGAGGAGTGGGAAGCCCCGGCGGATTCCCTGGAGAAGAGGGAATCCCCGCTGAGTTCCCCGGATGAGGGGGAAGCCCCGGCGGAGTCCCTGGAGGAGGGGGAAGCCCCTAAGTTCAACGGAGGAGGGGGCAGCCCCGCCGAATTCCCCGGAGGAGGGGGAAGCCCCGGCGGAGGCCCCAGACGAGTAGGAAGCCTCGGAGTTGGGGGAAGCCCCGGCGGAGTCCCTGGAGGAGGGGGAAGCCACTGAGTTCCCCGGAGGATAGGGAAGCCCCGGCGGAGGCTCCGGAGGTGGGGGAAGCCCCGGCGGAGGCCTGGAGGAGGGGGATGCCCCGGCGAAATCCTTGGAAAAGGTGGAGTCCCCGGCGGAGTCCCTGGTGGAGGGGGAAGCCCCGCCGAGCTTCCCGAAGGAGGAAGAAGCCCCGGCGGAGGCTCCGGAGGTGGGGGAAGCCCCGCTGAGTTTTTCGGGGGAGGGGGAAGCCCCGGCGGAGTCCCTGGCGGACGTGAAAGCCACCGAATTCCCCGGAGGAGGGGGTAGCCCCGGTGGTGGCCCCGGAGGAGAGGGAAGCCCCGGCGGAGTCCCTGGAGTAGGGAAAAACCCCGCCAAATTCCTCAATGTAGGGGGAAGCCCCGGTGGAGTCCCTGGAGGAGGGGGAAGCCCCGGCGGAGGCCCCGGTGGAGGGGGAAGCCCCGCCGAGTATCCTGGGGGAGGGGGAAGACCAGCCGAGTTCCCCGGAGGAGGGGGAACCCCTTGAGTTCTCCGGAGATGGGGGAAGCCCCGGCGGAGGCCCCGGAGGAGTGGGAAGGCCCGGAGGAGAGGGAAGCCAGGGCGGAGGCCCCGGAGGACTAGGAAGACCCGGCGGAGTCCCTGGAGGAGGGGAAAAATCCGCCGAGTTCCCCGGAGGAGGGGGAAGCCCCGGTAGAGTCCCCGGTGGGGGGGGGGGGGGCCCCGGCGGAGGCTCCGGAGGTGATGGAAGCCCCACCGTGTTTCCCGGAGGAGGGGGAAGCCCCGGCGGAGGCCCCGGAGGTGGGGGAAGCCCCGCCGAGTTCCCCGGAGTAGGGGGAAGCCCCGGCGAAAGCCCCGGAGGAGTGGGAATTCCCGGCGGAGTCCCTGGAGGAAGAGGAAGCCCTGGCGGAGGCCCCGGAGGTGGGGGCAGCCCCGCCGAGTTCCCCGGAGGAGAGGAAAGCCCCGGCGGTGGCCCCGGAGGAGGGGGAAGTCCCTGAGTTCCCCGGAGAAGGAGGAAGCCCCGGCGGGGGCCCCGGAGGAGTGGGAATCCCTGGAAGAGTGGGAAGCCAGGGTGGAGTCCCTGGAGGAGAAGGAAGCCCCGGTAGAGTCCTCGGAGGAGGGGGAAGCCCCGGCGGAGGCCGCGGAGTAGGGTAAAGCCCTGGCGGAGGCCCCGGAGAAGGGGGAAGTCCTGGCGGAGGCCCTGGTGGTGGGGGAAGGCTCGCCGAGTTTCCCGGAGGCGTGGAAAGCCACGCCGAGTTTCCCGGAGGAGGGGGAAGCCCCGGTAGAGTCCCTGAAAGAGGAGGAAGCCCCGGCGGAGGCCCCGGAGGAGGGGGATCTCCGGCTGAGGCCCCTGACTAGTGGGAAGCCTTGCCGAGTTCCCCGGAGGAGGGAGAAGCCCCGGCAGATGCCCCGGTGGAGGGGGAAGCCCCGGTGGAGTCCCAGGAGGAGGGGAAAACCCCGTCGAATTCCCTGGAGGAGGGAGAAGCCCCGCCGTATTCCCCGTAGGTGGTGGAAACCCCGCCGAGTTTCCCAGTGGAGGGGGAATTTCCTGCTGAATCCCTGGAGGAGGAGGAAGCCCCGGCGGAGGCCCCCGAGGAGAGGGAAGCCCTGGCGGAGTCCCTGTATGAGGGAGAAGCCCCGGTGGAGGCCCCGGAGGAGGGGGAAGCCCCGGCGGAGGCCCCGGAGGAGGAGGAAGCCCCGGCGGAGGCCCCGGGGGAGAGAAAAGTCCTTGTTGATTCCCAGGTGGAGGGGGAAGCCCCGGCGGAGGCCCTGGTGGTGGGGAAAGCCCCGCCGAGTTTCCCGGAGGAGGGGGAAGCCCCGGTAGAGTCCCTGAAGGAGGAGGAAGCCCCGGCGGAGGCCCCGGAGGAGGGGGATCTCCGGCGGAGGCCCCTGAGGAGTGTGAAGGCTTGCCGAGTTCCCCGGAGGAGGGAGAAGCCCCGGCAGATGCCCCGGAGGAGGGGGAAGCCCCGGTGGAGTCCCTGGAGGAGGGAAAAACCCCGTCGAGTTCCCCGGAGGAGGGAAAGGCCCCGCCGAATTCCCCGTATGAAGGGGAATCCCCGGCTGAATCCCTGGAGGAGGAGGCAGCCCCGGCGGCGGCACCGGAGGTGAAGAAAGCCCCAACGAGTTTCCCGGAGGACGGGGAAGCCCCGGCGGAGGCCCCCGAGGAGGGGGAAGACCTGGCGGAGTCCCTGGAGTAGGGGGAAACCCCGCCGAGTATCCCGGAGGCGTGGGAAGCCCCGCCGAGTTTCCCGGAGGAGGGGGAAGCCCCGGCGGAGGCCCCGGAGGAGTGGAAAGCCCCGCCGAGTTCCCCGGAGGAGAGGAAAGCCCCAGCGGATGCCCCGGAGGAGGGGGAAGTCCTGGTAGAGTCCCTGGTGGAGGGGGAAGCCCCGGCGGAGGCCCTGGTGGGGGGGAAGCCCCGCCGAATTTCCCGGAGGAGGAGTGAGCCCCGGCGGAGGCCCCAGAGGAAGGGGATCTCCGGCGGAGGCCCCGGAGGAGTAGGAAGCCCCGCCGAGTTTCCCGTAGGAGGGGGATGCCCCGCCGAGTTTCCCGGTGGAGGGGGAATCCCCGGCTGAATCCCTGGAGGAGGAGGAAGCCCCGGCGGATGCCCCGGTGATGGCGGAAGCCCCGACGAGTTTCCCGGAGGAGGGGGAAGCCCCGGCGGTGGCCCCGGAGGATGGGGAAGCCCCGGCGGAGGCCCCGGAAGAGGGGGAAGCCCCGGCGGAGGCCCCGGTGAAGATGGAAGCCACGGCGGAGTCCCTGGAGGAGTGGGAAACCCCGCCGAGTTCCCCTATGTAGAGGGAAGCCCCGGTAGAGTCCCTGGTGGTGAGGAAAGCCCCGGCGGAGGCCCCGGAGGTTGGGGAAGCCCCGCCGGGTTTCCTGGAGGAGGGGGAAGCCCCGGCGGAGGCCCTGAAGGTGGGGGAAGTCCCGGCGGTGGCCCCGGAGGAGGGGGAAGCCCCTGCGGAGGCCCCGGAGGAGGGGGAAGCCACGCCGAGTTTCCCGGGGGAGGGGGAAGCCCCGGCGGAGTCCCTGGCGGAGGGGGAAGCCACCGAGTTCCCCGGAGGAGGGGGAAGCCCCGGCGGAGGCCTCGGAGGAGGGGGATGCCCCGGCGAGTTCCCCGGAGAAGGTAAAAGCCCAGGCAGAGTCCCTGGTGGTGTGGGTAAGCCCCGGCGGAGGCCCCGGAGTTGGGGGAAGCCCCGCCGAGTTTTCCGGAAGAGGGGAAATCCCCGGCGGAGGCCCCTGAAAAGGGGGAAGCCCCGCCAAGCTTCCCGGAGGAGGTGGAAGCCCCGGCGGAGGCCCCGGAGGAGGGAAAAGCCCCGGCGGAGTCCCTGGACCCAAGTAGCACAAAAATGTTCTGCGAACGTGAATTCGTACGTTCGGTGGAGGTCGAAAAGCTATCGGGGGATAACCTACGTTTAACGTTCGGGTAGGACCTAGTCGAAAGTTTGGTGAATGTATACTCAAACGTTCAGTGGAGATCAAAAAGCTAACGGGAGATAACTTACGTTCAACGTTCGGGCAGAACGTTTTCGAACGTTTGGCAAACGTAAACTCAAACGTTCAGTGGAGGTCGAAAAGCTAACGGGGGATAACTTGCGTTCAACGTTTAGGCTTAAACTCAACGAACGGTCAGCGGACGAGAGTATGACTTTAAAAGAATACGTGCACCCAACGTCCGCAAGACGTTAATCGAACGTCCGGACAGCATACGGTGAAATTAAAAGTAGTGACGTCATTTTCGAATTTCTGGCACTAAATCATCCTTGCACTGGTCAGCCCGACCCCCAGCTACCCGGCATTTGCAGATGCGATCACATTGACTCTGCGCACGGCTATCCTGCAAATATCAGAAATAATTAATTTTGGGTTACGATGGTCCTCGAACTCGGTTTTGGCAGGTCCTCGGCTCCGAAAGCGACAATGTTACCACGCGGCTGCTAGCGGCAAAATTTTAATCTATATGTTTTGTTTGTCGTGATTGTTCACATGCAAGTACCTTTTAGAACAGTGAAGATAGCCATGTATTATGTCGTTTTTTATCCAGCTATATAGATTCATATGTTTTATAAGTTAAATTCGTGCAAAACGTCTCGCATCGACATAATAAGTAATAAAATATACGTAAGTAATTTTGAACGTTGCAGAAGTTTCAACACGTTCAACACGTTCGTAGGACGTCGTGCGAACGTGGTGAAAGTTTTTGTGCTACCTGGGGAGGAGAAGGAAGCCCCGCCAAATTCCCCGGGGGCGGTAGAAGCCCTTTCGAGTTTCCCGGAGGAGGGGGAATCCCCGGCGGAGTCCCTGGAGGAGGGGAAAGCCCCGGCGGAGGCCCCGGAGGTGGGGGAAGCCCCCCTGAGTTTTTCGTGGGAGGGGGAAGCCCCGGCGGAGTACCTGGCGGAGGGAGAAGCCCCTGAGTTCCCCGGAGGAGGGGAAAGCCCCAGTGGATGCCCCGGTGGAGGGGGAAGCCCCACTGAGTTCCTCGGCAAAGGGGGAAGCCCCGGCGGAGTCCCTGGTGGAAAGGGATGCCCCGTCGAGTTCCCCGGTGGAGGGGGAATCCCCGGCTGAATCCCTGGAGGAGGAGGAAGCCCCGGCGGAGGCCCCGGTGGTGGCGGAAGCCCCGACGAGTTTCCCGGAGGAGGGGGAAGCCCCGGCGGTGGCCCCGGAGGATGGGGAAGCCCCGGCGGAGGCCCCCGAAGAGGGGGAAGCCCCGGCGGAGGCCCCGGTGAAGATGGAAGCCCCGGCGGAGTCCCTGGAGGAGTGGGAAACCCCGCCGAGTTCCCCTATGTAGAGGGAAGCCCCGAGAAAGTCCCTGGTGGTGAGGGAAGCCCCGGCGGGGGCCCCGGAGGTTGGGGAAGCCCCGCCGGGTTTCCTGGAGAAGGGGGAAGCCCAGGCGGAGGCCCCGAAGGTGGGGGAAGCCCCGGCGGTGGCCCCGGAGGAGGGGGAAGCCCCGGCGGAGGCCCCGGGGGAGAGGAAAGCCCCGCTGAGTTCCTCGGGGGAGGGTGAATCCCCGGCGGATGCCCCGGAAGAGAAGGAAGGCCCGCCAAATTTCCCGGAGGAGGGGGAATCCCCGGCGGAGGCCCCGGAGGAGAGGGAAGCCTCGCCGAGTTCCCCGGGGGAGGGGAAATTCCCGGCGGAGTCCCTGGAGGAGGACGAAGCCCCGGCAGAGACCCCTGAGGAGGGGGAAGCCCCGGCGGAGGCCCCGGAGGATTGGGAAACCCCGCCGAGTTTTTCGGGGAAGGGGAAAGCCCCGGCGGAGTCCCTAGCGGAGGGGGAAGCCCCTGAGTTCCCCTATGGAGGGGGAAGCCCCGGTAGAGTCCCTGGTGGTGTGGGAAGCCCCGGCGGATGCCCCGGAGGAGGGGGAAGCCAGAGCGGAGTCCCTGAAGGAGGGGGAACCCAGGCGGAGTCCCTGGAGGAGGGGGAATCCCCGCCGAGTTCCCCGGTGGAGGGGGAAGCCAGGGCGGAGTCTCTGATGGAGAGGGAAGCCCCGGCGGAGGCCCCGGAGGTGAGAAAGCCCCGACGAGTTTCTTGTGGAGGGGGAAGCCCCGGCGGAGGCCCCGGTGGAGGGGGAATCCCAGGTGGAAGCCCCGGAGGATTGGGAAGCCCCGCCGAGTTTCCCGTGGTAGGGGGAAGCCCCGGCGGAGTCCCTAGCGGAGGGGGAAGCCCCTGAGTTCCCTAATGGAGGGGGAAGCCCCGGTAGAGTCCCTGGTGGTGTGGGATGCCCCGGCGGATGCCCTGGAGAAGGGGGAAGCCCCGGCGGAGTCCCCGGTGGTGTAGGAAGCCCCGGCGGAGGCCCCGGAGGTTGGGGAAGCCCCGCCGAGTCTCCTGGAGGAGGGGGAAGCCCCGGCGGTGGCCCCGAAGGTGGGGGAAGCCCCGCCGAGTTCCCCGGAGGTGGGGGAAGCCCCGGCAGATGCCCCGGAGGAGGGGGAAGCCCCGGTGGAGTGCCTGGAGGGGGAAACCCCGTCGAGTTCCCCGGAGGAGGGAGAAGCCCTGACGGATTTCCCGGATGAGGGGGAAGCCCCGGCGGAGTCCCTGGAGGAGGGGGAAACCCCGTCGAGTTCCCCGGAGTAGGGGGAAGCCCCGCCGTATTCCCCGGAGGAGGGGGAAGCCCCGCCAAATTTCCCGGTGGAAAGGGAAGCCCCGCCGAGCTCCCCGGATGAGGGGGAAGCCCCGCCGAGTTCTTTGGAGATGGGGGAAGCCCCTGACTTCCCCGGAGGAGGGGAAAGCCCCGGCGGAGGCCCCGGAGGAAAGGGAAGCCCCGGCGGAGTCCCTGGAGAAGGGGGAAGCTCCGCCGAGTTTGCCGGAGGAGGGGGAAGCCCCGCCAAATTCCCCGGAGGAGGGGAAAGCCCCGGCGGTGGCCCCGGAGGACGGGGAAGCCCCGGCGGAGGCCCCCGAGGAGGGGGAAGACCTGGCGGAGTCCCTGGAGTAGAGGGAAACCCCGCCGAGTATCCCGGAGGCGTGGGAAGCCCCGCCGAGTTTCCCGGAGGAGGGGGAAGCCCCGGCGGAGGCCCCGGAGGAGTGGAAAGCCCCGCCGAGTTCCCCGGAGGAGAGGAAAGCCCCAGCGGATGCCCCGGAGGAGGGGGAAGTCCTGGTAGAGTCCCTGGTGGAGGGGGAAGCCCCGGCGGAGGCCCTGGTGGGGGGGAAGCCCCGCCGAATTTCCCGGAGGAGGAGTGAGCCCCGGCGGAGGCCCCAGAGGAAGGGGATCTCCGGCGGAGGCCCCGGAGGAGTAGGAAGCCCCGCCGAGTTTCCCGTAGGAGGGGGATGCCCCGCCGAGTTTCCCGGTGGAGGGGGAATCCCCGGCTGAATCCCTGGAGGAGGAGGAAGCCCCGGCGGATGCCCCGGTGATGGCGGAAGCCCCGACGAGTTTCCCGGAGGAGGGGGAAGCCCCGGCGGTGGCCCCGGAGGATGGGGAAGCCCCGGCGGAGGCCCCGGAAGAGGGGGAAGCCCCGGCGGAGGCCCCGGTGAAGATGGAAGCCACGGCGGAGTCCCTGGAGGAGTGGGAAACCCCGCCGAGTTCCCCTATGTAGAGGGAAGCCCCGGTAGAGTCCCTGGTGGTGAGGAAAGCCCCGGCGGAGGCCCCGGAGGTTGGGGAAGCCCCGCCGGGTTTCCTGGAGGAGGGGGAAGCCCCGGCGGAGGCCCTGAAGGTGGGGGAAGTCCCGGCGGTGGCCCCGGAGGAGGGGGAAGCCCCTGCGGAGGCCCCGGAGGAGGGGGAAGCCACGCCGAGTTTCCCGGGGGAGGGGGAAGCCCCGGCGGAGTCCCTGGCGGAGGGGGAAGCCACCGAGTTCCCCGGAGGAGGGGGAAGCCCCGGCGGAGGCCTCGGAGGAGGGGGATGCCCCGGCGAGTTCCCCGGAGAAGGTTAAAGCCCAGGCAGAGTCCCTGGTGGTGTGGGTAAGCCCCGGCGGAGGCCCCGGAGTTGGGGGAAGCCCCGCCGAGTTTTCCGGAAGAGGGGAAATCCCCGGCGGAGGCCCCTGAAGAGGGGGAAGCCCCGCCAAGCTTCCCGGAGGAGGTGGAAGCCCCGGCGGAGGCCCCGGAGGAGGGAAAAGCCCCGGCGGAGTCCCTGGACCCAAGTAGCACAAAAATGTTCTGCGAACGTGAATTCGTACGTTCGGTGGAGGTCGAAAAGCTATCGGGGGATAACCTACGTTTAACGTTCGGGTAGGACCTAGTCGAAAGTTTGGTGAATGTATACTCAAACGTTCAGTGGAGATCAAAAAGCTAACGGGAGATAACTTACGTTCAACGTTCGGGCAGAACGTTTTCGAACGTTTGGCAAACGTAAACTCAAACGTTCAGTGGAGGTCGAAAAGCTAACGGGGGATAACTTGCGTTCAACGTTTAGGCTTAAACTCAACGAACGGTCAGCGGACGAGAGTATGACTTTAAAAGAATACGTGCACCCAACGTCCGCAAGACGTTAATCGAACGTCCGGACAGCATACGGTGAAATTAAAAGTAGTGACGTCATTTTCGAATTTCTGGCACTAAATCATCCTTGCACTGGTCAGCCCGACCCCCAGCTACCCGGCATTTGCAGATGCGATCACATTGACTCTGCGCACGGCTATCCTGCAAATATCAGAAATAATTAATTTTGGGTTACGATGGTCCTCGAACTCGGTTTTGGCAGGTCCTCGGCTCCGAAAGCGACAATGTTACCACGCGGCTGCTAGCGGCAAAATTTTAATCTATATGTTTTGTTTGTCGTGATTGTTCACATGCAAGTACCTTTTAGAACAGTGAAGATAGCCATGTATTATGTCGTTTTTTATCCAGCTATATAGATTCATATGTTTTATAAGTTAAATTCGTGCAAAACGTCTCGCATCGACATAATAAGTAATAAAATATACGTAAGTAATTTTGAACGTTGCAGAAGTTTCAACACGTTCAACACGTTCGTAGGACGTCGTGCGAACGTGGTGAAAGTTTTTGTGCTACCTGGGGAGGAGAAGGAAGCCCCGCCAAATTCCCCGGGGGCGGTAGAAGCCCTTTCGAGTTTCCCGGAGGAGGGGGAATCCCCGGCGGAGTCCCTGGAGGAGGGGAAAGCCCCGGCGGAGGCCCCGGAGGTGGGGGAAGCCCCCCTGAGTTTTTCGTGGGAGGGGGAAGCCCCGGCGGAGTACCTGGCGGAGGGAGAAGCCCCTGAGTTCCCCGGAGGAGGGGGAAGCCCCGGCGGAGGCCTCGGAGGAGGGGGATGCCCCGGCGAGTTCCCCGGAGAAGGTTAAAGCCCAGGCAGAGTCCCTGGTGGTGTGGGTAAGCCCCGGCGGAGGCCCCGGAGTTGGGGGAAGCCCCGCCGAGTTTTCCGGAAGAGGGGAAATCCCCGGCGGAGGCCCCTGAAGAGGGGGAAGCCCCGCCAAGCTTCCCGGAGGAGGTGGAAGCCCCGGCGGAGGCCCCGGAGGAGGGAAAAGCCCCGGCGGAGTCCCTGGACCCAAGTAGCACAAAAATGTTCTGCGAACGTGAATTCGTACGTTCGGTGGAGGTCGAAAAGCTATCGGGGGATAACCTACGTTTAACGTTCGGGTAGGACCTAGTCGAAAGTTTGGTGAATGTATACTCAAACGTTCAGTGGAGATCAAAAAGCTAACGGGAGATAACTTACGTTCAACGTTCGGGCAGAACGTTTTCGAACGTTTGGCAAACGTAAACTCAAACGTTCAGTGGAGGTCGAAAAGCTAACGGGGGATAACTTGCGTTCAACGTTTAGGCTTAAACTCAACGAACGGTCAGCGGACGAGAGTATGACTTTAAAAGAATACGTGCACCCAACGTCCGCAAGACGTTAATCGAACGTCCGGACAGCATACGGTGAAATTAAAAGTAGTGACGTCATTTTCGAATTTCTGGCACTAAATCATCCTTGCACTGGTCAGCCCGACCCCCAGCTACCCGGCATTTGCAGATGCGATCACATTGACTCTGCGCACGGCTATCCTGCAAATATCAGAAATAATTAATTTTGGGTTACGATGGTCCTCGAACTCGGTTTTGGCAGGTCCTCGGCTCCGAAAGCGACAATGTTACCACGCGGCTGCTAGCGGCAAAATTTTAATCTATATGTTTTGTTTGTCGTGATTGTTCACATGCAAGTACCTTTTAGAACAGTGAAGATAGCCATGTATTATGTCGTTTTTTATCCAGCTATATAGATTCATATGTTTTATAAGTTAAATTCGTGCAAAACGTCTCGCATCGACATAATAAGTAATAAAATATACGTAAGTAATTTTGAACGTTGCAGAAGTTTCAACACGTTCAACACGTTCGTAGGACGTCGTGCGAACGTGGTGAAAGTTTTTGTGCTACCTGGGGAGGAGAAGGAAGCCCCGCCAAATTCCCCGGGGGCGGTAGAAGCCCTTTCGAGTTTCCCGGAGGAGGGGGAATCCCCGGCGGAGTCCCTGGAGGAGGGGAAAGCCCCGGCGGAGGCCCCGGAGGTGGGGGAAGCCCCCCTGAGTTTTTCGTGGGAGGGGGAAGCCCCGGCGGAGTACCTGGCGGAGGGAGAAGCCCCTGAGTTCCCCGGAGGAGGGGAAAGCCCCAGTGGATGCCCCGGTGGAGGGGGAAGCCCCACTGAGTTCCTCGGCAAAGGGGGAAGCCCCGGCGGAGTCCCTGGTGGAAAGGGATGCCCCGTCGAGTTCCCCGGTGGAGGGGGAATCCCCGGCTGAATCCCTGGAGGAGGAGGAAGCCCCGGCGGAGGCCCCGGTGGTGGCGGAAGCCCCGACGAGTTTCCCGGAGGAGGGGGAAGCCCCGGCGGTGGCCCCGGAGGATGGGGAAGCCCCGGCGGAGGCCCCCGAAGAGGGGGAAGCCCCGGCGGAGGCCCCGGTGAAGATGGAAGCCCCGGCGGAGTCCCTGGAGGAGTGGGAAACCCCGCCGAGTTCCCCTATGTAGAGGGAAGCCCCGGTAAAGTCCCTGGTGGTGAGGGAAGCCCCGGCGGGGGCCCCGGAGGTTGGGGAAGCCCCGCCGGGTTTCCTGGAGAAGGGGGAAGCCCAGGCGGAGGCCCCGAAGGTGGGGGAAGCCCCGGCGGTGGCCCCGGAGGAGGGGGAAGCCCCGGCGGAGGCCCCGGGGGAGAGGAAAGCCCCGCTGAGTTCCTCGGGGGAGGGTGAATCCCCGGCGGATGCCCCGGAAGAGAAGGAAGGCCCGCCAAATTTCCCGGAGGAGGGGGAATCCCCGGCGGAGGCCCCGGAGGAGAGGGAAGCCTCGCCGAGTTCCCCGGGGGAGGGGAAATTCCCGGCGGAGTCCCTGGAGGAGGACGAAGCCCCGGCAGAGACCCCTGAGGAGGGGGAAGCCCCGGCGGAGGCCCCGGAGGATTGGGAAACCCCGCCGAGTTTTTCGGGGAAGGGGAAAGCCCCGGCGGAGTCCCTAGCGGAGGGGGTAGCCCCTGAGTTCCCCTATGGAGGGGGAAGCCCCGGTAGAGTCCCTGGTGGTGTGGGAAGCCCCGGCGGATGCCCCGGAGGAGGGGGAAGCCAGAGCGGAGTCCCTGAAGGAGGGGGAACCCAGGCGGAGTCCCTGGAGGAGGGGGAATCCCCGCCTAGTTCCCCGGTGGAGGGGGAAGCCAGGGCGGAGTCTCTGATGGAGAGGGAAGCCCCGGCGGAGGCCCCGGAGGTGAGAAAGCCCCGACGAGTTTCTTGTGGAGGGGGAAGCCCCGGCGGAGGCCCCGGTGGAGGGGGAATCCCAGGTGGAGGCCCCGGAGGATTGGGAAGCCCCGCCGAGTTTCCCGTGGTAGGGGGAAGCCCCGGCGGAGTCCCTAGCGGAGGGGGAAGCCCCTGAGTTCCCTAATGGAGGGGGAAGCCCCGGTAGAGTCCCTGGTGGTGTGGGATGCCCCGGCGGATGCCCTGGAGAAGGGGGAAGCCCCGGCGGAGTCCCCGGTTGTGTAGGAAGCCCCGGCGGAGGCCCCGGAGGTTGGGGAAGCCCCGCCGAGTCTCCTGGAGGAGGGGGAAGCCCCGGCGGTGGCCCCGAAGGTGGGGGAAGCCCCGCCGAGTTCCCCGGAGGTGGGGGAAGCCCCGGCAGATGCCCCGGAGGAGGGGGAAGCCCCGGTGAAGTGCCTGGAGGGGGAAACCCCGTCGAGTTCCCCGGAGGAGGGAGAAGCCCTGACGGATTTCCCGGATGAGGGGGAAGCCCCGGCGGAGTCCCTGGAGGAGGGGGAAACCCCGTCGAGTTCCCCGGAGTAGGGGGAAGCCCCGCCGTATTCCCCGGAGGAGGGGGAAGCCCCGCCAAATTTCCCGGTGGAAAGGGAAGCCCCGCCGAGCTCCCCGGATGAGGGGGAAGCCCCGCCGAGTTCTTTGGAGATGGGGGAAGCCCCTGACTTCCCCGGAGGAGGGGAAAGCCCCGGCGGAGGCCCCGGAGGAAAGGGAAGCCCCGGCGGAGTCCCTGGAGAAGGGGGAAGCTCCGCCGAGTTTGCCGGAGGAGGGGGAAGCCCCGCCAAATTCCCCGGAGGAGGGGGAAGCTCCGGCGGAGGCCCTGGAGGAGGGGAAAGCGCCGCCGAGTTCCCCCGGCGGAGTCCCTTGAGGAGGGGGAAGCCCCGCCAAGTTTCCTGGAGGAGGGGGAAGCCCCTGCGGAGGCCTCGGAGGAGGAAGAAGCCCCACCGAGTTTCCCGTAGGAGGGGGAAGCCCCGGCGGTGGCCCCGGAGAAGGGGGAAGCCCCGGCGGAGGCCCCGGAGGAGGGGGAAGCCACGCCGAGGTCCCCGGACGAGGGGGAATCCCCGGCGTAGGCCGCGAAAGAGGGTTAAGCCCAGGTGGAGGCCCCGGAGGAGGAAAAGCCCCGCCGAGTTTCCCGGGGGAGAGGGAAGCCTAGCCGAGTTCCCCGGATTAGGGGGAAGCCCCTGAGTTTCCCGGAGGCGTGGGAAGCCCCGCCGAGTTTCCCGGAGGAGAGGAAAGCCCCGGCGGAGGCCCCGGAGGAGGGGGAAGTCACGGTAGAGTCCCTGGTGGGGGGAAATGCCCCGGCGGAGGCCCCGGTGGTGGGGGAAGCCCCGCCGAGTTTCCCGGAGGCGTGGGAAGCCCCGCCGAGTTTCCCGGAGGAGGGGGAAGCCCAGGTAGAGTCCCTGGAGGAGGAAGAAGCCCCGGCGGAGTCCCTGGATTAGGGGGTAACCCCGCCGAGTTCCCCGGAGTAGGGGGAAGCCCCGCCGAACTCCCCGGAGGAGGGGGAAGCCCCGGCGGAGTCCCTGGAGGAGGGGGAAACCCCGTCGAGTTTCCCGGAGTAGGGGGAAGCTACGCCGTATTCCCCGGAGGAGGGGGAAGCCCCGCCAAATTTCCCGGAGGAGAGGGAAGCCCCGCCCAGTTTCCCGGAGCAGGGGGAATCCTCGGCGGAGGCCCCGGAGGAGGGGGAAGCCCAGCCGAGTTCCCTGGAGGAGGGGGAAGCCCCTCAGTTCCCCGGAGAAGGGGGAAGCTCCGGCGGAGGCCCCGGAGGAGGGGGAAGCCCCGCCGAGTTCCCCGGGGGAGGGGGGAGCCCCGGCGGACGCCCCGGAGGAGGGGGAAGCCCCGCCGAGTTTCCCGGAGGCGTGGGAAGCCCCGCCGAGTTTCCCGGAGGAGGGGGAAGCCCAGGTAGAGTCCCTGGAGGAGGAAGAAGCCCCGGCGGAGGCCCCGGAGGAGGGGGAAGTCCCGGTAGAGTCCCTGGTGGAGGGAGAAGCCCCGGCGGTGGCCCTGGTGGTGGGGGAAGCCCCGTCGAGTTTCCCGGAGGAGGAGGAGGGAGCGCCGGCGGAGGCCCCAGAGGAAGGGGATCTCCGGCGGAGGCCCCGGAGGAGTGGGAAGCCCCGCCGAGTTTCCCGTAGGAGGAGGAAGCCCCGCCGTGTTTCCCGGTGGAGGGGGAATCCCCGGCTGAATCCCTGGAGGAGGAGGAAGCCCCGGCGGAGGCCCCGGTGGTAGCGGAAGCCCCGACGAGTTTCCCAGAGGAGGGGGAAGCCCCGGCGGTGGCCCCGGAGGATGGGGAAGCCCCGGCGGTGGCCCCCGAAGAGGGGGAAGCCCCGGCGGAGGCCCCGGTGAAGATGGAAGCCCCGGCGGAGTCCCTGGAGGAGTGGGAAACCCCGCCGAGTTCCCCTATGTAGAGGGAAGCCCCGGTAAAGTAACTGGTGGTGAGGGAAGCCCCGGCGGGGGCCCCGGAGGTTGGGGAAGCCCCGCCGGGTTTCCTGGAGGAGGGGGAAGCCCCGGCGGAGGCCCCGAAGGTGAAGGAAGCCCCGGCGGTGGCCCCGGAGGAGGGGGAAGCCCCGGCGGAGGCCCCGGGGGAGAGGAAAGCCCCGCTGAGTTTCTCGGGGGAGGGTGAATCCCCGGCGGATGCCCCGGAAGAGAGGGAAGGCCCGCCAAATTTCCCGGAGGAGGGGGAATCCCCGGCGGAGGCCCCGAAGGAGAGGCAAGCCTCGCCGAGTTCCCCGGGGGAGGGGAAATTCCCGGCGGAGTCCCTGGAGGAGGACGAAGCCCCGGCAGAGACCCCAAAGGAGGGGGAAGCCCCGGCGGAGGCCCCGGAGGATTGGGAAACCCCGCCGAGTTTCCCGGGGAAGGGGAAAGCCCCGGCGGAGTCCCTAGCGGAGGGGGAAGCCCCTGAGTTCCCCTATGGAGGGGAGAGCCCCGGTAGAGTCCCTGGTGGTGTGGGAAGCCCCGGCGGATGCCCCGGAGGAGGGGGAAGCCAGAGCGGAGTCCCTGAAGGAGGGGGAACCCAGGCGGAGTCCCTGGAGGAGGGGGAATCCCCGCCGAGTTCCCCGGTGAGGGGGAAGCCAGGGCGGAGTCTCTGATGGAGGGGGAAGCCCCGGCGGAGGCCCCGGAGGTGAGAAAGCCCCGACGAGTTTCTTGTGGAGGGGGAAGCCCCGGCGGAGGCCCCGGTGGAGGGGGAATCCCAGGTGGAGGCCCCGGAGGATTGGGAAGCTCCGCCGAGTTTCCCGTGGTAGGGGGAAGCCCCGGCGGAGTCCCTAGCGGAGGGGGAAGCCCCTGAGTTCCCTAATGGAGGGGGAAGCCCCGGTAGAGTCCCTGGTGGTGTGGGAAGCCCCGGCGGATGCCCTGGAGAAGGGGGAAGCCCCGGCGGAGTCCCCGGTGGTGTAGGAAGCCCCGGCGGAGGCCCCGGAGGTTGGGGAAGCCCCGCCGAGTCTCCTGGAGGAGGGGGAAGCCCCGGCGGTGGCCCCGAAGGTGGGGGAAGCCCCGCCGAGTTCCCCGGAGGTGAAGGAAGCCCCGGCAGATGCCCCGGAGGAGGGGGAAGCCCCGGTGGAGTCCCTGGAGGGGGAAACCCCGTCGAGTTCCCCGGAGGAGGGAGAAGCCCTGACGGATTTCCCGGATGAGGGGGTAGCCCCGCCAAATTTCCCGGAGGAGAGGGAAGCCCCGCCCAGTGTCCCGGAGCAGGGGGAATCCTCGGCGGAGGCCCCGGAGGAGGGGGAAGCCTCGCCGAGTTCCCCGGATGAGGGGAATTCCCCGGCGGAGTCCTTATCGGAGGAGGAAGAACCTGAGTTTCCCGGAGGAGGGGGAAGCCCCGGCGGAGGCCCCTGAGGAGGGGGAAGCCCCGGCGGAGGCCCCGGAGGTTTGGGGAGCCCCGCCGAGTTTCCCGGAGGAGGGGGAAGCCCCGGCAGTGGCCCCGGATGAGGGGGAAGCCCCGGCGGAGGCCCCGGAGGAGTGGGAAGCCCCGGAGGAGGGGTAAGCCAGGGCGGAGTCCCTGAAGGAGAGGGAAGCCCCGGTGAAGGCCCCGGAGGTGGAGGAGCCCCGCCGAGTTCCCCGGTGGAGGGGGAAGCCCCGGAGGAGGGCCCAAAGGAGGGGGAAGCCCCGGCGGAGTCCCTGGCGAAGGGGGAAGCCCCTGAGTTCCCCGGAGGAGAGGGAAGCCCCGTTAGAGTTTCCGGAGGAGGGGAAAGCCACGGCGGAGGGCCCAGAGGAGGGGGAAGCCCCGGTGGAGTCCCTGGAGGAAAGGGTAGCCCCGCCGAGCACCCCGGAGGAGGCGGAAGCCCCACCGAATTCCCCGGAGGAGGGGGAAGCCCCACCGAGTTCCCCGGAGGAGGAAGAAGCCCCTTAGTTCCCTGGAGGTGGGGGAAGCCCCGGCGGAGGGCCCGGAGGAGGGGGAAGAACCGCCGAGTTCCCCAGGGGAGGTAGAAGCCCCGGCGGAGTCCCTTGCGGAGGGGGATGCCCCGCCGAGTTCCCCGGAGTAGGGGGAAGCACCGCCGAATTCCCCGGAGGAGGGGGAAGCCCCACCGAGTTCCCCGGAGGAGGAAGAAGCCCCTTAGTTCCCTGGAGGAGGGGGAAGCCCCGGCGGAGGGCCCGGAGGAGGTGGAAGAACCGCCGAAATCCCCAGGGGAGGTAGAAGCCCCGGCGGAGTCCCTGGAGGAGGGGGAAGCCCCGCCAAGTTTCCTGGAGGAGGGGGAAGCCCCGGCGGAGGCCTCGGAGGAGGAAGAAGCCCCACCGAGTTTCCCGTAGGAGGGGGAAGCCCAAGCGGTTGCCCCGGAGAAGGGGGAAGCCCCGGCGGAGGCCCCGGAGGAGGGGGAAGCCACGCCGAGGTCCCCGGACGAGGGGGAAGCCCCGGCGGAGGCCCCAGAGGAGGAAGAAGCCCCGCCGAGTTTCCAGGAGGAAGGGTAAGCCCCGGCGGATTTCCTGGAGGAGGGGGAAGCCCCGCCGAATTCCTCGGAGGAGGGGGAAGCCCCGCCGAGTTCCCCGGAGGAGGGGGATACCCCGGTGGAGGCCCCGGAGGAGGGGTAAGCCCCGGCGGAGTCCCAGGAGAAGGGGGAAGCCCCGCCACATTACTTGGAGGAGGGGGAAGCCCCGACGAATTCCCTGGAGGAGGGGGAAGCCCCGTTTGAGTCCCTAGAGGAGGGGGAAGCCCCAGCGGAGGCCCCGGGAAAGGGGGAAGCCCCGCCGCGTTTCCCGGGGGAAAAGGAAGCCCCGGCGGAGGCCCCGGCGGAGGCCCTGGAGGTGGGGGAAGCCCAGCCGAGTTCCCTGGAGGAGAGGGAAGCTCCGGCGGAGGCCCCGGAGGAGGGGGAAGCCCCGCCGAGTTCCCCGGGGAAACGGGGAGCCCCGGCGGAGTCCCTTGAGGAGGGGGAATCCCCGGCGGAGTCCCTGGAGGAGGAGGAAGCCCCGGCGGAGGCCTCTGAGGAGAAGGAAGCCCCGGCGGAGTCCCTGGAGGAGGGGGAAGCCCCGGCAGAGGCCCCAGAGGAGGATGAAGACCCGGCGGAGGCCCCGGAGGAGGGGGAAGCCCCGGCGGAGGCCCTGGAGGAGTGGCAAGCCCCGGAGGAGGGGGAAGCCAGAGCGGAGTCCATGGATGAGGGGGAAGCCCCGGCGGAGGCCCCCGAGGTGGTGGAAGCCCCGACGAGTTTCTCGGGGAAGGGGGTAGTCCCGGCGGTGGCCCCGGAGAAGAGGGAAGCCCGATGGAGTCCCTGGAGGAGGGGGAAGCCCCGGTAGAGGCCCTGGAGGAGAGGGAATCCTCGGCGGAGGCCTCGAAGGAGAGGGAAGCCCCGGCGATGGCCCCGGAGGTGGGGGAAGCCCCTCCGAGTTCCCCGGAAGAGGAAGAATACCCGGCGGATGCCACGGAGGAGAGGAAAGCCCCGCCGAATTCCCCGGAGAAGGAGGAAGCCCCGGCGGAGGCCCCGGAGGAGAGGGAAGCCACGCCAACTTCCCCGGGGGAGAAGGAAGCCCCGGCGGAGGCCCCAGAAGAAGGGGAAGCCCCGCCGAGTTTCGCGGAGAAGTGTGGAAGCCCCGGAGTAGGGGGAAGTCAGGGTGGAGTCCCTGGAGGAGAGGGAAGCCCATGAGTTCCCCGGTGGAGGGGAAAGCCCCGGCGGAGTCCCTGGCGGAGAGGGAAGCCCCTGAGTTCCCTGGAGGAGAGGGAAGCCCCGTTTGAGTTTCCGGAGGAGGGGAAAGCCACGGCGGAGGGCCCAGAGGAGGGGGAAGCCCCGGTGGAGTCCCTGGAGGAAAGGGTAGCCCCGCCGAGCTTCCCGGAGGAGGCGAAAGCCCCACCGAATTCCCCGGAGGAGGGGGAAGCCCCACCGAGTTCCCCGGAGGAGGAAGAAGCCCCTTAGTTCCCTGGAGGAGGGGGAAGCCCCGGCGGAGGGCTCGGAGGAGGGGGAAGAACCGCCGAGTTCCCCAGGGGAGGTAGAAGCCCCGGCGGAGTCCCTGGCGGAGGGGGATGCCCCGCCGTGTTTCGCGGAGGAGGGTGAAGCCCCGGCGGAAACCCCGGAGAAGGAGGAAGCCCCACCGAGTTTCCCCGGGGAGGGGAAAGCCCCGGCGGAGGTCCTGGAGGAGGGGGAAGCCCTGCCAGGTTCCCCCGGCGGAGTCAATGGAAAAGGGGGAAGCAACGGCGGAGTCCCTGTAGGAGGGGGGAAGCCCCGCAGAATTCCCCGGTGGAAGGGAAAGCCCCGCCGAGTTCCCCGGAAGAGGGGGAAGCCCCGGCGGAGGCCCCGGAGGAGAGGGAAGCCCCGGCGGAGGCCTGAGGAGGGGGAAGCCCCGGCGGATTCCCCGGAAGAGGGGGAAGCCCCGGCGGAGTACCTGGAGAAGGAGGAAGCCATGCCGAATTCCCTGGAGGAGGGGGAAGCCCCGCCGAGTTCCCCGGAGGAGAGGGAAGCCCTGGCGAAGGCCCTGGAGGAGGGAAAGGCCACTCCGAGTTCCCCCGGCGTAGACCCTGGAGGAGAGGAAAGCCCCGCCGAGTTTCCCGGAGGAGGGGGATGCCCCGGTGAAGGGCTCGGACGAGTGGGAAGCCCCGGCGGAGGCCCCTGAGGTTTGGGAAATCCCTGCGGAGTCCCTAGAGGGGGAAGCCCCGCCGTATTCCCCGGAGGAGGGGTAAGCCTCGGCGGAGTCCCTGGAGAAGGGGGAAGCCCCGCCAAATTCCCCGGCGGACGGGGAAGCCCCGGCAGATTCCCTGGAGGAGGGGGAAGCCCCGGCAGAGGCCCCGGAGGAGGAAGAAGCCCCGCCGAGTTTCCCGGAGGAGGGGGAAGCCCCGGAGGAGGGCCCAAAGGAGGGGGAAGCCCCGGCGGATTCCCTGGAGGAGGGGAAAGCCCCGCTGTGTTTCCCGGAGGAGGGGGAAGCCCCGCCGAGTTCCCCGGAGAAGGGGGAAGCCCCGCCGAGTTCCCCGGAGGAGGGGGAAGCCCCGGAGGAGGGCCCAAAGGAGGGGGAAGCCCCGGTGGAGTTCTTGGAGAAAAGGGAAGCCCCACCGAGTTCCCCGGAGGAGAGGGAAGCCCCGCCGAGTTCCCCGGAGGATGGGGAAGCCCCGCCGAATTCCCCGGAGGAGGGGGAAGCCCCGCCGAGTTCCCCGGAGGAGGGGGAAGCCCCTTAGTTCCCGGAAGAGGGGGAAGCCCCAGCGGAGTCCCTGGAAAAGGAGGAAGCCAGGCGGAATTCCCTGGAGAAGGGGGAAGCCCTGCCGAGTTCCCCAGAGGAGAGGGAAGCCCCGGCGGAGGCCCTGGAGGAGGGAGAAGCCCCTCCGAGTTCCCCCGGCGGAGTCCCTTAGTTCCCGGAAGAGGGGGAAGCCCCGGCGGAGTCCCTGGAAAAGGAGGAAGCCAGGCGGAATTCCCTGGAGAAGGGGGAAGCCCTGCCGAGTTCCCCAGAGGAGAGGGAAGCCCCGGCGGAGGCCCTGGAGGAGGGAGAAGCCCCTCCGAGTTCCCAAGCGGAGTCCCTGGAGGAGGGAAAGCCCCGGTGAAGGGCTCGGAGGAGTGGGAAGCCCCGGCGGAGGCCCCTGAGGTTTGGGAAATCCCGGCGGAGTCCCTGGAGGAGGGGGAAGCCCCGCCGAATTCCCCGGAGGAGGGGTAAGCCCCGGCGGAGTCCCTGGAGAAGGGGGAAGCCCCGAGAAATTCCCCGGAGGACGGGGAAGCCCCGGCGGATTCCCTGGAGGAGAGGGAAGCCCAGGCGGAGTCCCTGGAGGAAAGAGAAGCTTCGCCGAGTTCCCCGGAGGAGGGGGAAGCCCCGCCGAGTTCCCCGGAGGAGAAGAAAGCCCCGGCGGAGTCCCTGGAGGAGGGGGAAGCCCCGCCGAGTTTCCCTGTGGAGGGGGAAGCCCCGCCAAATTCCGCGGTGGTGGGGGAAGCCCCGGCGGAGTCCCTGAAGGAGGGGATAGCCCCGCCGAGTTCCCCGGAGGAGGGGGAAGCCCCGCCAAATTCCCTGGCGGAGGGGGAAGCCCCGGTGGAGTCCCTGTAGGAGGGGGAAGCCCCGCCGTGTTCCCCGGAGGAGGGAGAAGCCCCGGCAGAGTCCCTGGGGGGGGGGGGGGGGGAAACCCCGCCAAATTCCCCGAAAAAGGAAGAAGCCCCGGCGGAGTCCGCGGAGGAGAGGAAAGCCCCGCCGTGATCCCCGGAGGAAGTGCAAGCCCCGCCGAGTTCTTCGGAGGTGGAGGGAATCCCCTGAGTTCCCCGGAGGAGGGGGAAGCCCCGGCGGAGTCCCTGGAGAAGGGGGAAGCCCCGCCGAGTTTCCCTGAGGAGGGGGAAGCCCCGGCGGTGGCCCCGGAGGTGGGGGAAGCCCCGATGAGTTCCTCGTGGAAGGGTGAAGCCCCTGGTGAGTCACTGGCGTAGGGGGAAGCCCCGACGGAGGCCCTGGAATAGAAGAAAGCCCGGTGGAGTCCCTGGAGGAGGGGGAAGCCCCGGCGGAGGCCTCGGAGAAGGGGGAAGGCCCTCCGAGTTCCCCGGAGGAGGGGGAAGGTTCTTAGTTCCCCGGAGGAGGAAGAGGCCCCGGCGGAGGCTCCGGAGAAGGGGGAAGCCCCGGCGGAGACCCCGGAGGAGGGGGAAGCAACGGCGGAGTCCCTGGAGGAGGGGGAAGCCCCAGCGGAGGCCCCGGGAAAGGGGGAAGCCCCGCCGCGTTTCCCGGGGGAGAAGGAAGCCCCGGCGGAGGCCCCGGCGGAGGCCCTGGAGGTGGGGGAAGCCCAGCCGAGTTCCCTGGAGGAGAGGGAAGCCCCTGAGTTCCCCGGAGAAGGGGGAAGCTCCGGCGGAGGCCCCGGAGGAGGGGGAAGCCCCGCCGAGTTCCCCGGGGAAACGGGGAGCCCCGGCGGAGTCCCTTGAGGAGGGGGAATCCCCGGCGGAGTCCCTGGAGGAGAAGGAAGCCCCGGCGGAGGCCTTTGAGGAGAAGGAAGCCCCGGCGGAGTCCCTGGAGGAGGGGGAAGCCCCGGCAGAGGCCCCAGAGGAGGATGAAGACCCGGCGGAGGCCCCGGAGGAGGGGGAAGCCCCGGCGGAGGCCCTGGAGGAGTGGCAAGCCCCGGAGGAGGGGGAAGCCAGAGCGGAGTCCATGGATGAGGGGGAAGCCCCGGCGGAGGCCCCCGAGGTGGTGGAAGCCCCGACGAGTTTCTCGGGGAAGGGGGTAGCCCCGGCGGTGGCCCCGGAGAAGAGGGAAGCCCGATGGAGTCCCTGGAGGAGGGGGAAGCCCCGGTAGAGGCCCTGGAGGAGAGGGAATCCTCGGCGGAGGCCTCGAAGGAGAGAGAAACCCCGGCGATGGCCCCGGAGGTGGGGGAAGCCCCTCCGAGTTCCCCGGAAGAGGAAGAATACCCGGCGGATGCCACGGAGGAGAGGAAAGCCCCGCCGAATTCCCCGGAGAAGGAGGAAGCCCCGGCGGAGGCCCCGGAGGAGGGGGAAGCCACGCCAACTTCCCCGGGGGAGAAGGAAGCCCCGGCGGAGGCCCCAGAAGAAGGGGAAGCCCCGCCGAGTTTCGCGGAGAAGTGTGGAAGCCCCGGAGTAGGGGGAAGTCAGGGTGGAGTCCCTGGAGGAGAGGGAAGCCCATGAGTTCCCCGGTGGAGGGGAAAGCCCCGGCGGAGGCCCCGGAGCAGGGGGAAGCCCCGCTGAGTGAGTTCCTCGGGGAAGGTAGAAGCTCCGGCGGAGTCCCTGGCGGAGGGGGAAGCCCCTGAGTTCCCTGGAGGAGAGGGAAGCCCCGTTTGAGTTTCCGGAGGAGGAGAAAGCCACGGCGGAGGGCCCAGAGGAGGGGGAAGCCCCGGTGGAGTCCCTGGAGGAAAGGGTAGCCCCGCCGAGCTTCCCGGAGGAGGCGAAAGCCCCACCGAATTCCCCGGAGGAGGGGGAAGCCCCACCGAGTTCCCCGGAGGAGGAAGAAGCCCCTTAGTTCCCTGGAGGAGGGGGAAGCCCCGGCGGAGGGCTCGAAGGAGGGGGAAGAACCGCCGAGTTCCCCAGGGGAGGTAGAAGCCCCGGCGGAGTCCCTGGCGGAGGGGGATGCCCCGCCGTGTTTCGCGGAGGAGGGTGAAGCCCCGGCGGAAACCCCGGAGAAGGAGGAAGCCCCACCGAGTTTCCCCGGGGAGGGGAAAGCCCCGGCGGAGGTCCTGGAGGAGGGGGAAGCCCTGCCAGGTTCCCCCGGCGGAGTCAATGGAAAAGTGGGAAGCAACGGCGGAGTCCCTGTAGGAGGGGGGAAGCCCCGCAGAATTCCCCGGTGGAGGGGAAAGCCCCGCCGAGTTCCCCGGAAGAGGGGGAAGCCCCGGCGGAGGCCCCGGAGGAGAGGGAAGCCCCGGCGGAGGCCTGAGGAGGGGGAAGCCCCGGCGGATTCCCCGGAAGAGGGGGAAGCCCCGGCGGAGTACCTGGAGAAGGAGGAAGCCATGCCGAATTCCCTGGAGGAGGGGGAAGCCCCGCCGAGTTCCCCGGAGGAGGGGGAAGCCCCGCCAAATTCCCCGGAAGAGGGGGAAGCCCCGGCGGAGTACCTGGAGAAGAAGGAAGCCATGCCGAATTCCCTGGAGGAGGGGGAAGCCCCGCCGAGTTCCCCGGAGGAGAGGGAAGCCCTGGCGAAGGCCCTGGAGGAGGGAAAGGCCACTCCGAGTTCCCCCGGCGTAGACCCTGGAGGAGAGGAAAGCCCCGCCGAGTTTCCCGGAGGAGGGGGATGCCCCGGTGAAGGGCTCGGACGAGTGGGAAGCCCCGGCGGAGGCCCCTGAGGTTTGGGAAATCCCTGCGGAGTCCCTAGAGGGGGAAGCCCCGCCGTATTCCCCGGTGGAGGGGTAAGCCTCGGCGGAGTCCCTGGAGAAGGGGGAAGCCCCGCCAAATTCCCCGGCGGACGGGGAAGCCCCGGCAGATTCCCTGGAGGAGGGGGAAGCCCCGGCAGAGGCCCCGGAGGAGGAAGAAGCCCCGCCGAGTTTCCCGGAGGAGGGGGAAGCCCCGGAGGAGGGCCCAAAGGAGGGGGAAGCCCCGGCGGATTCCCTGGAGGAGGGGAAAGCCCCGCTGTGTTTCCCGGAGGAGGGGGAAGCCCCGCCGAGTTCCCCGGAGAAGGGGGAAGCCCCGCCGAGTTCCCCGGAGGAGGGGGAAGCCCCGGAGGAGGGCCCAAAGGAGGGGGAAGCCCCGGTGGAGTTCTTGGAGAAAAGGGAAGCCCCACCGAGTTCCCCGGAGGAGAGGGAAGCCCCGCCGAGTTCCCCGGAGGAGGGGTAAGCCCCACCGAGTTCCCCGGAGGAGAGGGAAGCCCCGCCGAGTTCCCCGGAGGAGGGGTAAGCCCCGCCGAATTCCCCGGAGGAGGGGGAAGCCCCGCCGAGTTCCCCGGAGGAGGGGGAAGCCCCTTAGTTCCCGGAAGAGGGGGAAGCCCCGGCGGAGTCCCTGGAAAAGGAGGAAGCCAGGGGAAATTCCCTGGAGAAGGGGGAAGCCCTGCCGAGTTCCCCAGAGGAGAGGGAAGCCCCGGCGGAGGCCCTGGAGGAGGGAGAAGCCCCTCCGAGTTCCCCCGGCGGAGTCCCTTAGTTCCCGGAAGAGGGGGAAGCCCCGGCGGAGTCCCTGGAAAAGGAGGAAGCCAGGCGGAATTCCCTGGAGAAGGGGGAAGCCCTGCCGAGTTCCCCAGAGGAGAGGGAAGCCCCGGCGGAGGCCCTGGAGGAGGGAGAAGCCCCTCCGAGTTCCCCCGGCGGAGTCCCTGGAGGAGGGAAAGCCCCGGTGAAGGGCTCGGAGGAGTGGGAAGCCCCGGCGGAGGCCCCTGAGGTTTGGGAAATCCCGGCGGAGTCCCTGGAGGAGGGGGAAGCCCCGCCGAATTCCCCGGAGGAGGGGTAAGCCCCGGCGGAGTCCCTGGAGAAGGGGGAAGCCCCGAGAAATTCCCCGGAGGACGGGGAAGCCCCGGCGGATTCCCTGGAGGAGAGGGAAGCCCAGGCGGAGTCCCTGGAGGAAAGAGAAGCTTCGCCGAGTTCCCCGGAGGAGGGGGAAGCCCCGCCGAGTTCCCCGGAGGAGAAGAAAGCCCCGGCGGAGTCCCTGGAGGAGGGGGAAGCCCCGCCGAGTTTCCCTGTGGAGGGGGAAGCCCCGCCAAATTCCGCGGTGGTGGGGGAAGCCCCGGCGGAGTCCCTGGAGGAGGGGATAGCCCCGCCGAGTTCCCCGGAGGAGGGGGAAGCCCCGCCAAATTCCCTGGCGGAGGGGGAAGCCCCGGTGGAGTCCCTGTAGGAGGGGGAAGCCCCGCCGTGTTCCCCGGAGGAGGGAGAAGCCCCGGCAGAGTCCCTGGGGGGGGGGGGGGGAAACCCCGCCAAATTCCCCGAAAAAGGAAGAAGCCCCGGCGGAGTCCGCGGAGGAGAGGAAAGCCCCGCCGTGATCCCCGGAGGAAGTGCAAGCCCCGCCGAGTTCTTCGGAGGTGGAGGGAATCCCCTGAGTTCCCCGGAGGAGGGGGAAGCCCCGGCGGTGGCCCCGGAGGTGGGGGAAGCCCCGATGAGTTCCTCGTGGAAGGGTGAAGCCCCTGGTGAGTCACTGGCGTAGGGGGAAGCCCCGACGGAGGCCCCGGAATAGAAGAAAGCCCGGTTGAGTCCCTGGAGGAGGGGGAAGCCCCGGCGGAGGCCTCGGAGAAGGGGGAAGGCCCTCCGAGTTCCCCGGAGGAGGGGGAAGGTTCTTAGTTCCCCGGAGGAGGAAGAAGCCCCGGCGGAGGCTCCGGAGAAGGGGGAAGCCCCGGCGGAGACCCCGGAGGAGGGGGAAGCAACGACGGAGTCCCTGGAGGAGGGGGAAGCCCCGCCAATTTCCCAGGGGAAGGGGAAAACCCCGGTAGAGTCACTGGTGGAGGGGGAAGCCCCGGTAGAGTCCCTGGTGGAGGGGGAATCCCCGGCGTAAGCCCCGCAGGTGGGGGTAGACCCCGAAGAGTTTCCCGGAGGAGGGGGTAGCCCCGGCGGAGGCCCCGGAGGAGGGGGAAGCCCCGGCGGAGGCCCCGGAGGTGTGGGAAGCCCCGGACGAGGGGGAAGCCAGGGCGGAGTCCCTGGAGGAGGGGGAAGCCCCGGCCTAGGCCCCTGAAGAGGGGGAAGCCCCGCCGAGTTTCCCCGGGGAGGGGGAAGCCCCGGCAGAGTCCCTGGCGGAGGGGGAATCCCCTGAGTTCCCCGGAGAAGGGGGAAGCCCCGGTAGAGTCCCTGGTGGAGGGGGAATCCCCGGCGTAGGCCCCGCAGGTAGGGGAAGCCCCGAAGAGTTTCCCGGAAGAGGTGGAAGCCCCGGCAGAGGTCCCGGAGGAGAGGGAAGCCCCGGTAGAGTCCCTGGTGGAGGGGGAAGCAACGGCGGAGTCCCTGGAGGAGGGGGAAGCCCCGCCAATTTCCCAGGGGAAGGGGGAAGCCCCGGTAGAGTCACTGGTGGAGGGGGAAGCCCCGGTAGAGTCCCTGGTGGAGGGGGAATCCCCGGCGTAGGCCCCGCAGGTGGGGGTAGCCCCGAAGAGTTTCCCGGAGGAGGGGGTAGCCCCGGCGGAGGCCCCGGAGGAGGGGGAAGCCCCGGCGGAGGCCCCGGAGGCGAAGGACGCCCAGGCGGAGGCCCAGGAGGAGAGCCCCGAAGAGTTCCCCGGAGGAGGGCGAAGCCCCGACGGATGCCCCGGAGGTGTGGGAAATCCCGGCGGAGTCCCTGGAGGAGGGGGAAGCCCCGCCGAATTCCCCGGAGGAGGGGGAAGCCCCGCCGAGTTCCCCGGAGGAGAAGAAAGCCCCGGCGGAGTCCCTGTAGGAGGGGGAAGCCCCGGCGGATGCCCCGGAGGAGGGGGAAGCCCCGGCGGAAGCCCTGGATGAGGTGGAGGCCCCGGCGGAGTCCGTGGAGGAGGGGGAAACCCCGCCGAGTTCCCCGGTGGAGGGGGAAGCCCCGGTAGAGTCCCTGGTGAAAGGGGAGGCCCCGGCGGAGGCTCCGGTGGTGGGGGAAGCCCCACCGAGTTTCCCGGAGAAGGAGGAAGCCCGGGCGGAGGCCCCGGAGGTGGGGGAAGCCCCGCCGAGTTCCCTGGAGAAGAGGGAAGCCCCGGGGGATGCCCCGGAGGAGGGGAAAGCCACGCCGAATTCCTCGGAGGATGGGGAAGCCCCGCCGAGTTTCCCGGAGGAGGGGGAAGCCCCGGCGGAGGCCCCGGAGTAGGAAGATGGCCCGGCGGTGGCCTCGGAGGAGGGGGAAGCCCCGGTGGAGGCCCTGGAGGAGGAGGAAGCCCCAGCGTAGCCCCGGTGGAGGGGGAAGCCCCGGCGGAGTCCCTGGAGGACGGGAAAGCCCCGAAGAGTTTAACGGATGAGAGGGGAAGCCCTCCGAGTTCCGCGGATATGAGGGGAAGCCCCCGGCGGAAGCCCTGGATGAGGTGGAGGCCCCGGCGGAGTCCCTGGAGGAGGGGGTAGCCCCGCCGAGTTTCCCGGAGGAGAAGGAAGCCCCGCCGAATACCCCGGAGAAAGGAAAAGCAACGCCGAGTTTTCCGGAGGAGGGGGAAGCCCCGGCGGAGTCCCTGGAGGAGGGGGAAGCCCCGGCGGAGGTCCCGGAGTAGGAAGATGGCCCGGCGGTGGCCTCGGAGGAGGGGGAAGCCCCGGTGGAGGCCCTGGAGGAGGAGGAAGCCCCAGCGAAGCCCCGGTGGAGGGGGAAGCCCCGGCGGAGTCCCTGGAGGACGAAAAAGCCCCGAAGAGTTTAACGGATGAGAGGGGACGCCCTCCGAGTTCCGCGGATAAGAGGGGAAGCCCCGGCGGAGGCCCCGGAGAAGGGGGAAGCCCCGGAGGAGGAGGAAGCTAGGGCGGAGTCCCTGGCGGAGGAGGAAGCCCCGGCGGAGGCCCCCGAGGAGGTGGAAGCCCCGGCGGAGTCCCTGGAGAAGGGGGGAGCCCCGCTGAGTTCGCCGGAGGAGGGGGAATCCCCGGCGGAGTCCCTGGAGGAGGGGGAAGCCCCGGCGGATCCTCCGGAGGTAGGGGAAGCCCAACCGAGTTTCCCGGAGGAGGGGGAACCCCCGGCGAGGGCCCCGGAGGAGGGGGAAGCCACGCCGAGGATCCAGGAGGAGGGGGAATCCCCGGCGGAGTCCCTGGAGGAGGAGGAAGCCCCAACGGAGGCCCCCGAGGAGGGGGATGCCCCGGCAAGTTGCCCGGAGGTTGGGGAAGCCCCGGCGGATGCCCCGGTGGAGGGGGAAGCCCCGCCGAATTCCCCGTAGGAGGGTGAAGCCCCATCGAGTTCCTAGGAGGAGAAGGAAACCCATGCGGAATCCCTGGAGGAGAAAGAAGCCCCGCCGAGTTCCCCGGCGGAGAAGGAAGCCCCGGCGGAGTCCCGGAAGGAGGGGAAGCCCCAGTGGAGTCCCTGGAGGAGGGGGAAGCCCCGGCGGATGCCCCGGAGGAGGGGGAAGCCCCGGCGGAGGCTCCGGTGGTGGGGGAAGCCCCACTGAGTTTCCCGGAGGAGGAGGAAGCCCGGGCGGAGGCCCCGTAGGTAGGGGAAGCCCCGCCGAGTTTCCTGGAGAAGGGGGAAGCCCCGGGGGATGCCCCGGAGGAGGGGGAAGCCACGCCGAATTCCTCGGAGGATGGGGAAGCCCCGCCGAGTTTCCCGGAGGAGGGGGAATCCCCGGTAGAGTCCCTGGTGGAGGGGGAAGCCCCAGGGAAGGCCGCGGTAGTAAGGGAAGCCCCGCCGAGTTTCCCGGAGGAGGAGGAATCCCCAGCGGAGTCCCTAAAGGAGGAGGAAGCCCTGGCGGAGGCCCTTGTGGAGGGGGAAGCCCCAACGGTGGCCCCAGATGAGTGGGAAGCCCCGCCGAGTTCCCCGGAGGAAAGGAAAGCCCCTGCGGTGGTCCCGGAGGAGGAGAAAGTCCCGACGGAGTCCCCGTAGGAGGGTGAAGCCCCATCGAGTTCCTAGGAGGAGAAGGAAGCCCATGCGGAATCCCTGGAGGAGAAAGAAGCCCCGCCGAGTTCCCCGGCGGAGAAGGAAGCCCCGGCGGAGTCCCGGAAGGAGGGGAAGCCCCAGTGGAGTTTCCTGGAGGAGGGGGAAGCCCCGGTTGAGTCCATGGTGGAGGGGGAAGCCCCGGCGGGGGCCCCGGTGGTAAGGGAAGCCCCGCCGAATTTCCAGGAGGCGTGGGAAGCCCCGCCGAGTTTCCTGGATGAAGAAGAAGCCCCGCCCAGTTTCCCGGAGGAGGGAGAGGCCCGCCGAATTTCCCGGAGAAGGGGGAATCCCCGGCGGAGGCCCCGGAGTAGGAAGAAGGCCCGGCATAGGCCTCGGAGAAGGGGGAAGCCCCGGTGGAGGCCCCGGAGGAGGAGGAAGCCCCAGCGGTGCCCCGGAGGTGGGGGAAGCCCCGCTGAGTTCCCCGGAGGAGGGGGAAGCCCCGGCGGAGGCCCCGGAGGAGGGAGTATCCCCGGCGGAGTCCCTGGAGGAGGGGGAAGTCCCGGCTGAGGACTCGGAGGAGGGGGAAGCCCCGCCGAGTTTCCCGGAGGAGGGGGAAGCCCCGCCGAATACCCCGGAGAAGGGGGAAGCCCCGCCGAGTTTCCCGGAGGAGGGGGAAGCCCCGGCAGAGTCCCCGGAGGAGGAGGAAGCCCCAGCGGAGGCCCCGGAGGTGGAGGAAGCCCCGCCGAGTTCCCCGGAGGAGAAGGAATCCCCGGCGGAGTTTCTGGAGGAGGAAGTAGCCCCGGCGGTGGCCCCGGAGGAGAGGAAAGCCCCGGCGGAGGCCCCGGAGGAGGGGGAAGCCCCGGCGGAGTCCCTGGAGGACGAAGAAGCCCCGGCGGTGTCCCTGGAGAAGTGGGAAGCCCCGCCGAGTTCCCTAGAGAAGGAGGAAGCCCCGGCGGATGCCCTGGAGAAGGAAGAAGCCCCGGCGGATGCCCCTGAGGAGGGGGAAGCCCACACGGAGTCCCTGGAGGAGAAGTAAGCCCCGCCGAGTTCCCCGGAGGAGGGGTAAGCCCCTGAGTTCCCCGGAGTAGGAGGAATCCCCGGCGGAGTCCCTGGAGAACGGGAAAGCCCCGAAGAGTTCAACGGATGAGATGGGAAGCCCCGCCGAGTTCCGCGGATAAGATGGGAAGCCCCGGCGGAGATTCCGGTGGAGGGGGAATCCCCGGCGGAGTCCCCGGATGAGGAAGAAGCCCCGGCGGAGTCCCTGGTGGGGGGGGGGGGAAGCCCCGGCGGAGGCTCCGGAGGTAGGGAATGGCCCACCGAGTTTCCCGGAGGAGGGGGAAGCCCCGGCGGTGCCCCGGAGGTGGGGGAAGCCCTGAGTTCCCCGGAGGAGGGGGAAGCCCCGGCGGAGGCCCCGGAGGAGGGAGTATCCCCGGCGGAGTCCCTGGAGGAGAAGGAAGTCCCGGCTGAGGCCCCGGAGGAGGGGGAAGCCCTGCCGAGGTTCCCGGAGGGGAGGGAATCCCAGGCGGAGTCCCTGGAGGAGGAGGAAGCCCCGGCAAGACCCCGAAGAGGGGGATGCCCCGTCGAGTTCCCCGGAGGAGGGGGAAGCCCCGCCGAATACCCCGGAGCAGGGGGAAGCCCCGCCGAAATTCCCGGAGGAGGGGGAAGCCCCGGCGGAGTCCCTGGAGGAGGGGGAAGCCCCGGCGGAGGGGAAACCCCGGTAGAGTCCCTGGTGGAGGGGGAAGCCCCGGCGGAGGCTCCGGAGGTGGGGGAAGCCCCACCGAGTTTCCCGGAGGAGGGGGAAGCCCCGGCAGAGGCCCCGGAGGTAGGGGAAGCCCCGCCGAGTTCCCCGGAGGAGGGGGAAGCCCCGGAGGAGGAGGAAGCTAGGGCGGAGTCCCTGGTGGAGGAGGATGCCCCGGTTGAGTCCCAGGAGGTGGGGGAAGCCCCGGCCGAAGGCCCCGGAGGTGGAGGAAGCCCCGCCGAGTTCCCCGGATGATGGGGGAAGCCCCGGTTGAGTCCCTGGAGGTGGAAGCCCCGGCGGAGGCCCCGGAGGTGGAGGAAGCTCCGCCGAGTTTCCCGGAGGAGGTGGAAGCCCCGGCGGTGGCCCCGGAGGAGGGGAAAGCCCCGGCTGAGGCCGCGGAGGAGGGTTAAGCCCCGGTGGAGTCCCTGGAGGAGGGGAAAGCCCCGGCGGAGGCCCCGGAGGAGGGGAAGCCCCACCGAGTTTCCCGGGGGTGGGGGAAGCCCCGCCGAGTTTCCCGAAGGAGGAAGAGGCCCGAACGGAGGCCCCGGAGGAATTTGAAGTCCCGCCGAGTTTCCCGGGGGAGGGGACAGCCCCGGCGAAGTCCCTGGCGGAGGGGGAAGCCACCGAGTTCCCCGGAGGAGGGGGAAGCCCCAACGGAGGTTCCGGAGGAGGGGGATGCCCCGGCGAGTTCCCCGGAGGAGGGGGAAGCCCCGGCGGAGGCCCCTAAAGAGGGGGAAGCCCCGCCGAGCTTCCCGGAGGCAGTGGAAGCCCTGGCGGAGGCCCCGGAGGAGGGAGAAGCCCCGGCGGAGACCCTGGAGGAAGAGGAAGCCCCGGAGGAGGGGGAAGTCCCGGCGGAGTCCCTGGAGGATGGGGAAAACCCGCCGAGTTCCCCGGAGGAGGGGGAAGCCCCGGCGGAGGCCCCCGAGGAGGGGGAAGCCCTGGCGGAGTCCCTGGAGGTGGGGGAAGCCCCGGCGGAGGCCCCGGAGGAGAGGGAAGCACCGGCGGAGGCCCCGGAGGAGGGGGAAGCCCCGCCGAGTTTCCCGGGGGAGGGGGAAGCCCAGCCAAGTTCTTCGGAGGAAGGGGAAGCCCCTGAGTACCCCGGAGATGGGGGAAGCCCCGGTAGAGTCCCTGGTAGAGGGGAAGCCCCGGCGGTGGCCCCGCCGAGTTTCCCGGAGGAGGGGGAAGCCCCGGTAGAGTCCCTGGAGAAGGGGGAAGCCCTGGCTGAGGCCTCGGAGGGGGGGGGGGATGCCCTGCCGAGTTCCAAGGAGTAGGAGGAAGCTCATGCAGAGTCCCTGGAGGAGGAAGAAGCCCCGCCGAGTTCCCCGGAGGTGAAGGAAGCCCCGGCGGTGTCCCTGGAGGAGCGGAAGCCCCAATGAAGTCCCTGTTGGAGGGGGGAGCCCCGGCGGATGCCCCGGACGAGGCGGATGCCCCGGCGAGTTCCCCGGAGGAGGGGGAAGCCCCGGCGGAGTCCCTGGTGGTGGCGGAAGCCCCGCCGAGTGTCTCGGAAGTGGGAGAAGCCTCGGCGGAGGCCCCTGAGGAGGGGGAAGCCCCGCCGAGCATCCCGGAGGAGGTGGAAGCCCCGGCGGAGACCCCGGAGAAGGGGGATGCCCCGGCGAGTTCCCCGGAGGAGGGGGAAGCCCCGGCGGAGTCCCTGGTGGAGGGGAAAGCCCCGCCGAGTGTCCCGGAAGAGGGGGAATCCCCGGCGGAGACCCCGGGGGCGGGGGAAGCCGTTCCGAGTTTCCCGTAGGAGAAGGAATCCCCGGCGGAGTCCCTGGAGGAGGGGGAAGCCCCGGCGGAGGCCCCGGCGGAGGCCCCGATGGAGGGGGATGCCCCGGCAGAGGCCCCGGAGGAGGGGGATGCCCCGGCGAGTTCCCCGGACGAGGGGGAAGCCCCGGCGGAGTCCCTGGTGGAGGGGGAAGCCCCGCCGGGTTTCCTGGAAGAGAGGGAAGCCCCGGCGGAGGCCCCTGAAGAGGGGGATGCCCCGCCGAGCTTCCCGGAGGAGGTGAAAGCCCCGGTAGAGTCCCTGGTAGAGGGAGAAGCCCCGGCAGAGGCCCCGGAGGAGGGGGAAGCCCCGCCGAGTTCCCCGGAGGTGGGTGAAGCCCCGCCGAATTACCCGGAGGAGGGGTAAGCCCCGCCGAGTTTCCAGGAGGAGATGGAATCCACGGCGGAGTCCCTGGAGGGGGAGGAAGCCCCGGCGGAGGCCTCGGAGGAGTGGGTAGCCCCTCCGAGTTCCCCGGAGGAGAGGGAAGCCCCGCCGAGTTTCCCGGAGGAGGGGGAAGCCCTGGCGGAGTCCCTGGAGGTGGGGGATCCCCCGCCGGAGGCCCCGGAGGAGAGGGAAGCCCCGGCGGAGTCCCCGAAGGTGGGGGAAGCCCCGCCGAGATTCACGGAGGAGGTGGAAGCCCCGGTGGAGGCCCCGGAGGAGGGAGAAGCCCCGGCGGTGTCTCCGGAGGAGGGGAAAGCCCCGGCGTTGGCCCCGGAGGAGGGGGAAGCCCCGGCGGAGGCCCCGGAGGAGGGGGAAGCCCCACCGAGTTTCCCGGGGGTGGGGGAAGCCCCTGAGTTCCCCGGAGAAGGGAGAAACCCCGGCGGGGGCCCCGGAGGAGTTAGAAGCCCCGGAGAAGTGGGAAGCCCCGGAGGAATCCCTGGAGGAGGGGGAAGCCCCGGTAGAGTCCCCGGAGGAGGGGGAAGCCCCGGCGGAGGCCGCGGAGAAGGGTTAAGCCCCGGTGGAGTCCCTGGAGGATGGGGAAGCCCCGGCGGAGGCCCCGGAGGAGGGGGAAGCCCCGCCAAATTTCCCGGGGGAGAGGGAAGCCCAGCCGAGTTCCCCGGATGAGAGGGAAGCCCCTGAGTTCCCCGGAGATGGAGGAAGCCCCGGCGGAGGCCCCGGAGGAGTGGGAAGCCCCGGAGGAGGGGGAAGCCAGGGCGAAGACCCTGGAGGAGGGGGATGCCCCGCCGAGTTTCCCGGAGGCGTAGGAAGCCCCACTGAGCTCCCCGGAGGAGAGGAAAGCCCCGGCGGAGGCCCCGGAGGAGATGGAAGTCCCGGTGGAGTCCCTGGTGGAGTAGGAAGCCCCGGCGGAGGCCCCGGTGGTGGGGGAAGCCCCGCCGAGCTTCCCGGAGGAGGGGGAAGCCCCGGCGGCAGCCCCGGAGGAGAGGGAAGCCCCGGCGGAGGCCCCGGAGGTGGGGGAAGCCCCGCTGAGTTTTTCGGGGGAGGGGAGAGCCCCGGCGGAGTCCCTGGTGGAGGGGGAAGCCCCGCCGAGTTTCGCAGAAGAGGGGGAAGCCCCGGCGGAGGCCCCTGAAGAGGGGGAAGCCCCGCCGAGCTTCCCGGAGGAGGTGGAATCTCCGGCGGTGGCCACGGAGGAGGGAGAAGCCCCGGCGGAGTCCCTGGCGAAAGGGGATGGCCCGCCGAGTTCACCGGAGGTGGGGGGAGCCCCGGTGGAGGCCCTGGGTAAGGGGGAAGCTCCGCCGAGTTCCCCGGAGGCGAGGGGAAGCCCCGGAGAAGTGGGAAGCCACGGTGGAGGCTCCGGAGGTGGGGGCAGCCCAGCCGAGTTCCCCGGAGGAGGGGGAAGCCCCGGCGGTGGCCCCGGAGGTGGGGAGAGCACCGCCAAATTCCCCGGTGGAGGAGGAAGCCCCGGCGGAGGCCCCGGAGGAGCAGGAAGCCAGGGCGGAGTCCCTGGATAAGGGGGAAGCCCCGGTAGAGTCCTCGGAGGAGGAGAAAGCCCCGGCGGAGGCCGCGGAGGAAGGTTAAGCCCCGGTGGAGACCCTGGAGGAAGGGAAGCCCCTGCTAAGTGGGAAGCCCCGGCGGAGTCCCTGGAGATGGGGGATGCCCCGGCGGAGTCCCTGGAGGAGGGGGGAAGCCCTAGAGTTCTCCGGAGGAGGGGAAAGCCCCGGCTAAGGTCCCGGAGGAGTGGGAAGCCCCGGCGGAGTCCCTGGTGGTGGCGGAAGACCCGCCGAGTGTCTCGGAAGTGGGAGAAGCCTCGGCGGAGGCCCCTGAGGAGGGGGAAGCCCCGCCGAGCATACCGGAGGAGGTGGAAGCCCCGGCGGAGACCCCGGAGAAGGGGGATGCCCCGGCGAGTTCCCCGGAGGAGGGGGAAGCCCCGGCGAGTTCCCCGGAGGAGGGGGAAGCCCCGGCGGAGTCCCTGGTGGAGGGGAGACCCCGCCGAGTGTCCCGGAAGAAGGGGAAGCCCCGGCGGAGACCCCGGGGGCGGGGGAAGCCGTTCCGAGTTTCCCGTAGGAGAAGGAATCCCCGGCGGAGTCCCTGGAGGAGGGGGAAGCCCCGGCGGAGGCCCCGGCGGAGGCCCCGATGGAGGGGGATGCCCCGGCAGAGGCCCCGGAGGAGGGGGATGCCCCGGCGAGTTCCCGGACGAGGGGGAAGCCCCGGCGGAGTCCCTGGTGGAGGGGGAAGCCCCGCTGGGTTTCCTGGAAGAGAGGGAAGCCCCGGCGGAGGCCCCTGAAGAGGGGGATGCCCCGCCGAGCTTCCCGGAGGTGGTGGAAGCCCCGGTAGAGTCCCTGGAAGAGGGAGAAGCCCCGGCAGAGGCCCCGGAGGAGGGGAAAGCCCCGCCGAGTTCCCCGGAGGTGGGTGAAGCCCCGCCGAATTTCCCGGAGGAGGGGGAAGCCCCGCCGAGTTTCCAGGAGGAGATGGAATCCACGGCGGAGTCCCTGGAGGAGGAGGAAGCCCCGGCGGAGGCCTCGGAGGAGTGGGTAGCCCCGCCGAGTTTCCCGGAGGTGGGGGAAGCCCTGGCGGAGTCCCTGGAGGTGGGGGAAGCCCCGGCGGAGGCCCCGGAGGAGAGGGAAGCCCCGGCGGAGTCCCCGAAGGTGGGGGAAGCCCCGCCGAGATTCCCGGAGGAGGTGGAAGCCCCGGTGGAGGCCCCGGAGGAGGGAGAAGCCCCGGCGGTGTCTCCGAAGGAGGGGAAAGCCCCGGCGTTGGCCCCGGAGGAGGGGGAAGCCCCGGCTGAGGCCGCGGAGGAGTGTTAAGCCCCGGTGGAGTCCCTGGAGGAGAGGGAAGCCCCGGCGGAGTCCCCGAAGGTGGGGGAAGCCCCGCCGAGATTCCCGGAGGAGATGAAAGCCCCGGCGGAGGCCCCGGAGAAGGGGGATCCCCGACGGAGACCCCGGAGGAGTGGGAAGCCCCGCCGAGTTTCCCGGAGGAGGGAGAAGCCTCGGCAGATGCCCCGGAGGAGGGGGAAGCCCCGGCGGAGGCCTGGAGGAGGGGGATGCCCCGGCGAGTTCCCCGGAGGAGGAGGAGGCCCCGGCGGAGTCCCTGGTGGAGGGGGAAGCCCCGTTGAGTTTCGCAGAAGAGGGGGAAGCCCCGGCGGAGGCCCCTGACGAGGGGGAAGCCCCGCCGAGCTTCCCGGAGGAGGTGGAATCTCCGGCAGTGGCCACGGAGGAGGGAGAAGCCCCGGCGAAGTCCCTGGCGAAAGGGGATGGCCCGCCGAGTTCACCGGAGGTGGGGGGAGCCCCGGTGGAGGCCCTGGGTAAGGGGGAAGCCCCGCCGAGTTCCCCGGAGGCGAGGGGAAGCCCCGGAGTTCCCCGGAGAAGGGGAAAGCCCTTGCGGGGGCCCCGGAAGAGTGGGAAGCCCCGGAGGAGTGGGAAGCCAGGGCGGAGTCCCTGGATAATGGGGAAGCCCCGGTAGAGTCCTCGGAGGAGGAGGAAGCCCCGGAGGAGGCCCCGGAGGAGTGGAAAGCCCTGGCAGAGTGGGAAGCCCCGGCGGGTTCCCCTTAGGAGGCGGAGGCCCCGGCGGAGGCCCTGGAGGAGGGGGAAGCCCCACCGAGTTTCCCTGGCGGAGTCCCTGGAGGAGTGGGAAGCCCCGCCGAGTTTCCCGGAGGAGGGGGGAGCCCCGGCGATGGGCTCGGAGGAATGGAAATCCCCGGCGGAGGCCCCGGAGGTTTGGGAAATCCTGGCGGAGTCCCTGGAGGTGGGGGAAGCCCCGCCGAATTCCCCGGAGGAGGAGAAGCCCCGGCGGAGTCCGAGGAGGTAGGGGAAGCCCCACCGAATATCCCGGAGGTGGGGGAAGCCCCTGGGTACCCCGGAGGAGGGGTAAGCCCCGACGGAGGCCCCGGAGGAGGGAGAAACCCCGCCGAGTTTCCCGGAGGAGGGGGAAGCCCCGGCGGTGGCCTTGGAGGTGGGGGAAGCACCGCCAAATTCCCCGGTGGAGGAGGAAGCCCCGGCGGTGGCCCCGGAGGAGCAGGAAGCCCTGGCGGAGGCCCTTGAGGAGGGGGAAGCCCGCCGAGTTCCCTGTAGGAGGGGGAAGCCCCGCCAAATACCCCCGGCGGAGTCCCCGGAGGAGAGGGAAGCCCCGGCGGAGGCCCCGGAGGAGGATAAAGCCCCGGCGGAGGCCCTGGAGGAGGGGGAAGCCCCGGTGAAGTCCCTGGGGGAGGGAGAAGCCCCGCCGAGTTCCCCGGGGTAAGGGGAAGCCCCGCCTAGTTCTTCGGTGGTGGGGGAAGCCCCTGAGTTCCCCGGAGGAGGGGGAAGCCCCGCAGAGTTTCCCGGAGGAGGGGGAAGCCCCGCCATATTCCCCGGAGGAGGGAGAAGCCCCGGCGGAGTCCCTGGAGGAGGAAAAAGCCCCGCCGAGTGCCCCGGAGGTGGGGAAAGCCCCTGCGGAGTCCCTGGTGGAGGGGAAAGCCCCGCCGAGTTCCCCCGGCAGAGTCCCTGGAGGAGGGAGAAGCAACGGCAAAGTCCCTGGAGGAGGGGGAAGCCCCGCAAAATTCCCCGGAGGAGGGGAGAGCTCCGGCGGAGGCCCCGGAGGAGGGGGAAGCCCCGCTGAGTTTCCCGGAAGAAGGTGAAGCCCTGGCGGTGGCCCCGGAGGTGGGGGAAGCCCCGCCAAACGGCCTCGATGGAGTGGGAAGCCCCGGCAGAGGCCCCGGAGGTTTGGGAAATCCCGGCGGAGTCCCTGGAGAAGGGGGAAGCCCCGCCAAGTTCCCCGGAGGTGGGGGATGCCCCGGCAGAGTCCCTGGAGGAAGGGGAAGCCCCGCCGAGTTCCCCGGAGGAGGGGGAAAACCCGCCGAGTTTCCCGGAGGAGGGGGAAGCCCCGGCGGAGGCCCCGGTGGAGGTAGAATACCCGCCGAGTACCCCCGGCGGAGTCCCTGGTGGAGGGGGAAGCCCCGGCGGAGTCCCTGGTGGAGGGGGAAGCCCCGGCGGAGGCCACGGAGGTGGGGGAAGCCCCGCCGGGTTTCCCGGAGGAGGGGGAAGCCCCTGAGTTCCCAGGAGGAGAGGGAAACCCCGGCGCAGGCCCCGGAGAAGGGGGAAGCCCCGCCGAGTTCCCCTGAGAAGGGGAAAGCCCCGCCGAGTTCTTCGGAGGTGGGGGAAACCCCTGAGTTCCCCGGAGGAGGGGGAAGCCCCGGAGGAGTGGGATGCCACGGCGGTGGCCCCGGAGGTGGGGGAAGCCCCGCCGAGTATCCCGGTGGAGGGGGTAGCCCCGGAGGAGAAGGAAGCACCGGCGGAGGCCTCGGAGGAGTGGGAAGCCCCGGCGGTAGCCCCGGAGGAGGATAAAGCCCCGGCGGAGGCCCTGGAGGAGGGGGAAGCCCCGCCGAGTTCCCCCGGCAGAGTCCCTGGAGGAGGGAGAAGCAACGGCAAAGTCCCTGGAGGAGGGGGAAGCCCCGCAAAATTCCCCGGAGGAGGGGAGAGCTCCGGCGGAGGCCCCGGAGGAGGGGGAAGCCCCGCTGAGTTTCCCGGAAGAAGGTGAAGCCCTGGCGGTGGCCCCGGAGGTGGGGGAAGCCCCGCCAAACTCCCTAGAAGAGGGGGAAGCCCCGCCGAGTTTCCAGGAGGAGGGGGAAGCCCCGGCGGAGGCCTCGATGGAGTGGGAAGCCCCGGCCGAGGCCCCGGAGGTTTGGGAAATCCCGGCGGAGTCCCTGGAGAAGGGGGAAGCCCCGCCAAGTTCCCCGGAGGTGGGGAATGCCCCGGCAGAGTCCCTGGAGGAAGGGGAAGCCCCGCCGAGTTCCCCGGAGGAGGGGGAAAACCCGCCGAGTTTCCCGGAGGAGGGGGAAGCCCCGGCGGAGGCCCCGGTGGAGGTAGAATACCCGCCGAGTACCCCCGGCGGAGTCCCTGGTGGAGGGGGAAGCCCCGGCGGAGGCCACGGTGGTGGGGGAAGCCCCGCCGGGTTTCCCGGAGGAGGGGGAAGCCCCTGAGTTCCCAGGAGGAGAGGGAAACCCCGGCGCAGGCCCCGGAGGAGGGGGAAGCCCCGCCGAGTTCCCCTGAGAAGGGGAAAGCCCCGCCGAGTTCTTCGGAGGTGGGGGAAACCCCTGAGTTCCCCGGAGGAGGGGGAAGCCCCGGAGGAGTGGGATGCCACGGCGGTGGCCCCGGAGGTGGGGGAAGCCCCGCCGAGTATCCCGGTGGAGGGGGTAGCCCCGGAGGAGAAGGAATCCCCGGCGGAGGCCTCGGAGGAGTGGGAAGCCCCGGCGGTAGCCCCGGAGGAGGATAAAGCCCCGGCGGAGGCCCTGGAGGAGGGGGAAGCCCCGGTGGAGTCCCTGAGGGAGGGAGAAGCCCCGCCGAGTTCCCCGGGGGAGGGGGAAGCCCCGCCAAATTCCTCGGAGGAGGGGGAAGCCCCGGCGGAGGCCCCGGAGGAGGGGGAAGCCCCGCCGAGTTTCCCGGAGTAAGGGGAAGCCCCGGCGGTGGCCCCGGAGGTGCGGGAAGCCCCGCCTAGTTTCCCGGAGGAGGGGGAAGCCCCGGCGGAGGCTTTGGAGGAGTAGGAAGCCCCGCCGGAGGCCCCGGAGGGTTGGGAAATCCCGGCGGAGTCCCTGGAGAAAGGAAAAGCCCCGACGGAGTCCCTGGAGGAGGTGGAAGCCCCGGCGGAGGCCCCGGAGGAGGGGGAAGCCCCGGCGAGGGCCCCGGAGGAGGAGTAAGCCCCTGTGAAGTCCCTGGAGAAGAGAAACGCCCCGCCGAGTTCCTCGGAGGAGGGGGAGGCCCCGGCGGAGGCCCCGGAGGAGGGGGAAGCCCCGCCGAGTTTCCCGGAGGAGAAGGAAGCCCCGTAGGAGTGGTTAGCCCCGCTGAGATTCCCGGAGGAGGGGGAAGCCCCGGGCGGGGTCCCTGGAGGAGGAAGTCGCCCCGGCGGAGTCCCTAAAGGAGGGGTAATCCCCGGCGGAGGACCCGGTGGAGGGGGAAGCCCCGGCGGAGTCCCTGATGGAGGGGGAAACAGCCCCGGCGGAGGCCTCGGAGAAGGGGGAAGCCCCGGCGGAGGCCTCGGAGAAGGGGGAAGCCCTGGAGGTGGCCCCGGAGGAAAGGGAAGCCCCGGCAGAGGCCCTTGAGGAGGAGGAAGCCCCGTCGAGGGCCCCGGAGGAGGAGGAAGCCCCTGCGTAGTCCCTGGAGAAGAGGGAAGCCCCGCCGAGTTCCCCGGAGAAAGGGGAGGCCCCGGCGGAGGCTCCTGATAAGAGGGAAGCCCCGCCGAGTTTTCCGGAGGAGGGGGAAGCCCCGGCGGAGGCCCCGGTGGAGTGGGAAGCCCGGCCGAGTTTCCCGGAGGAGGGGGAAACCCCGGCGGGGTCCCTGGAGGAAGAAGTAGCCCCGGCGGAGTCCCTGAAGGAGAGGTAATCCCCGGCGGTGGACCCGGTGGGGGGGGGGAAGCCCCGGCGGAGTCCCTGATGGAGGGGGAAGCAGCCACGGCGGAGGCACCGGAGGAGGGAGAAGCTTTGGCGGAGTCTCTGGAGGAGGGGGAAGCCCCGGCAGAGGCCCCGGAGAAGGGGGAAGCCCCAGCGGAGGCCTCGGAGGAGAGGGAAGCCCTGGAGGAGGCCCCGGTGGAGGGGGAAGCCCCGGCGGAGTCCCTGGAGAAGGGGGAAGCCCCCTCGAGTTCCTTGTAGGAGGGGAAAGCCCCGGCGGTGGCTCCGGAGGATGCGGAAGCCCCGGCGGAGGCCCCGGAGGAGGAGGAAGCCCCGGCGGGGTGCCTGGAGAAGAGGAAAACCCCGCCGAGTTCCCCGTAGGAGGGGGAAGCCCCGGCGGAGGCCCTGGAGGTGGGTGAAGCCCCGGCGGAGTCCCTGGAGGAGGGGGGAAGCCCCTTCCGTGTTCCCCGGAGGAGGAGGAAGCCCCGGCGGAGTCCTTGGAGGAGGAAGTAGCCCCGGCGGAGGTCCTGGAGGTGGGGGAAGCCCCGCCGAGTTCCCCGGAGGAGGAGGAAGCCCCGGCGGAGTCCCTGGAGGAGGAAGTAGCCCCGGCGGAGGCCCCGGAGGAGGGGGAAGCCCCGGTGGAGGCCCCGGAGGAGGGAGAAGCCCCGCAGAGTTTCCCCCCAGGTAGCACAAAAACTTTCAACACGTTCGCACGACGTCCTACGAACGTGTTGCATGTCCTGCAACCTTCAAACCATTCAGCGAGCGTTCGGTTAACGTTTTTTTTATAACGTTAGACATACATTCGCCACGAACGTTTCACTGACGTATGTTAAAGCAAAATTTTTAACTTTGAGACTTGTCGACGTTTAGCCAACGTACGAGAAATGTTGATCTTGCTACGTTATAAAAGGTTCAAATGTATACGTTTCGTTAATGTTCCCTTAAAGTAAGTCAGGCGAACATTCGCATTGGTATGTTCAACGAACGTTCCGTTTTATAAGTAATAATACATTAAAAACGCCACGTGACATGGCCGCTGTGTGTCCGACGTTAAAAAACGTGCGGTAGCAAATGTGTGATGAACGTTCTATGGAAGTTAGTCGTGCGTACGTTAAAATACAAATATTCACTGGACGTTGACATAAGCAAGATCGCTTACTTCAAAATTAAAACGTGACATAGGCCGTTGTGCCTTCAACGTTAAAACACGTTCGATATTAAACGTTAAATTCACGTTCTCTCAAAGTAAGTCATGCGAACGTTTGTCATCACACATTCAGCATACGTTTACTGAGGCAAGTTCTCTTACGTCAAACTCAAACGTTACATTGACGTTGTGCCTTCATCGTTCAAACACGTTCGATATTGAATGTTGGATTCACGTTCCCGGAAAGTAAGTCATGCGAACGTTTGTCATCGCACATTCAGCAGACGTTTACTGAGGCAAGTTCTCTTACGTCAAACTCAAACGTTACATTGACGTTGTGCCTTCAACGTTCAACACGTTCGATATTGAATGTTGGATTCACGTTCTCTGAAAGTAACTTATGCGAACGTTTGTCATCGCACATTTAGCAGACGTTTACTGAGGCAAGTTCTCTTACGTGCAACTCAAACGTTACATTGACGTTGTGCCTTCAACGTTCAAACACGTTCGATATTGAAGGTTGGATTCACGTTCTCTGAAAGTAAGTCATGCGAACGTTTGTCATCGCACTTTCAGCAGACGTTTACTAAGGCAGGCGCCATCGCCATCTGGCATAAATTAGTGTCACTCGTCGACAGCAGCGCCGCCTAGTAGTCAGCACACGCTCTCCATGGTGCTGTCGTTAATGCTGTCCGATTTAATTACTTACGTATATTTTATTACTTATTATGTCGATGCGAGACGTTTTGCACGAATTTAACTTATAAAACATATGTATCTATATAGCTGGATAAAAAACGACATAATACATGGCTATCTTCACTGTTCTAAAAGGTACTTGCTTGTGAACAATCACGACAAACAAAACATATTGCGGCGAAATTGGGAAGGCTGATGTTTTCGTGTTCTCTCGAAGCATAAGACAATACATTCAGGTTTAACGAATGATCATTTATTTTCCGATCCTTCTCTACAACCACGTTCCAGGACTCACTCGTCCACTTGCTGCCTCAGAGCTGATCTTCAGTAATGATGCCGAGCGTGTGAATGCTCGGCTTTTTATACTCCGGTTTGGACTGGGTTGAACCACATGTGAGGCCATGTGGTTTGGGCTGCAAGTTGCAAGCTTGGGGGTGGCCTGGCTTGGACTCGACCTTTCGCCTGCCCAAGGCGATGGGAGACGTCAAGCCAGGGGATGCCCTAGCATGCACCTTGCAGTACCCCCCCTCTTAAATCAGAATGTTTCCTAAATTCCTTATTTACATATTCACTCAATGAATTTGTGTCAATGAATCTAAACATTTTAAACTTTCTTCTATATTCATATTCATTTTTACACCAATGGTCCAGTAAATTATTTATAAATTATTAAATTTGCCATAAACTTTTGAAGTCCTCTCCAGACACATATTTTGCAATTATGACACACACAAAAATAATATCGTAAACATAGAGGCAATGTTACATGCACAGTCCTGGAAATACAGGTCCAATTATCGTTTTCGCACTTTGGCACTCAGTCGAATTTGTTCTATTGTCCGCTTCCTAGTCCATCTCGTTATTTGTCCGTAATCCTAAATAGCTAACTTTATATAACATGTTTCTGCTAATTTATTCCACACGTGTTTTTCGGTTGATTAAGCTATAGGTATTGCACTCAGTTTATATTAGTTGCCCTAAGCTTTGCATGGTCCTGCCTCTGCTCCTAAATGACACACGATCTCCGCCACGATTTCGACGCTCTCGCTAACGGCTGTAGGTGCGGACGCTCCGGATGTCCTGCACGTCACTTGGCGGCGAGACGTCGTTCTCGTCCAGCGTCGGTGTCGCTCGCCCAGTCTCGCCCAGCTCGTCCAGCGTCGGTGTCGCAGGAGGCGTCGGGTTGATCGGCGAGATCGCCCGGGGGATTGCAGTCATTTCACCGATGATTTGGATCGTTGTTTTGTCTTGTCAGGCCGGTCGTTTTGGTGTGATCGGTGGGCTTGGAGGCAATGGTGAGATTTCCCGCGGAATTTTGCACATGTTTATGATTATCCGGTCTAATCGTTGTCGTCCTTTAATGTGTTTGTTGCGGCTTCTCTTGTTTCTATGTTTAGTGTTGTTTTTTTCTAATTTTATTCGTTTTTTTTCGCCTTCTGAAATTGTCCAAACAGACCTCGGTGTTTGAATATTTGTGATCGTTGTGAGCTGATACATGGTGTAGCCTAGTCGGGAGTGAACTGGATACTGTCCATCCGCTTGTGGGCTCCCCTCGAGTTTCAGTTGATACTGCAGCGCCCCTTGAGGGCATTACGACCTTTGGAGCAGGTCGTACCCCTGGCTGGCCGTGTATGAAGTCAATTGGTTGGCGTTACATAGTGCCACCTTGCGTTTTGTAATAGGATCACTCAGTTGGTAAGTGTTTGACCCTATTTTTGCCGAGATCGACCATGGACCATCCCTTTTGGGTGCCAGGGAAGCGCAGACCCCCTTGGCGGCGTCGCTAATCGTGTGTGTGGTCCTAAGCACGTGCTGGCCCACGCTAAACTCTGCCGGACGATGTTTTTTGTCGTATGCTCGGCGTTGGGTTTCGTGGGCGTCGCTCTTGTTTTCTCGGACAATTTGTGTCATGGCTTTGATTTTATTCTTAAGTGAAGTTGCGTAGGTGATGGCGTCCGACTGTTCGTTGGTTTCTGCCTCGAGGTCTGCGGGAAAACGGAGCTGTTCGCCAAATGTGAGTTCGGCTGGGCTATAGCCGTTTGTTTGGTGTATGGCCGTTCGCAGGGCGAAAGATATCGCTTTCAAGTGCTTATCCCAGTCTTTATGTGTCTGTGTGAGTGCCACGAGACATTGTTTGATGTCGCGATTGGTTCTTTCGCATGGGTTTCCACAAGGGCGGTATGGTACGGTTTTTCTGGTCGACATCCCTAACTGTGCGCACATCTGCGTCCAGAGTTTTCCCGCGAACTGAGGGCCGTTGTCGCTCCTGATGCGGGATGCAAAACCGTAGCGCGTGCAATAGTCAATTAGACAATCGACCACTGCTTTGCCCGTTGCTTTTCGTAGTGGGTAGAGCTCGCTATTTTTTGTAAAATCGTCTATGATTTCGAATATGTACTGATTTCGCGTGGTTGTTGAGGATGGATACGGTCCCATGAGATCGCACGATATGTCGGTGAATTTTGACGGCGCTATTCGACTTGCCATATTTCCTACTGGTTTTGAATTTCTTGATTTTGATTTTTGGCAGACATCACACCCCTTCACGTATTTTGACACGTCTTTTCGCATGGAAGTCCACGAATATCGATCTTGTATACGCCCCAGGGTCTTGTAGTAACCCATGTGAGCCGCGAGGGCGTGATCATGAAATAGTCTCAGCACTTCTCCACGCAGGCTGATCGGCACCATTGTTCTATGTTCTGATGTTGTCGCGGCGCCGGGTAGATGTCTTGATATCAGCCCATCATCGGCTATGACATACGATGAGTCCTTGTTCGTGCCGGCTTCGATGTCTTCTCTTAGTTTCTGCAGCGCATTGTCTCCCTGCTGATGTTTAATCCATGTCGCGCGATCACTCAGGTCAAGCTGCTCATCTTCCGATGTTAGCAATACTTGTTCTTCAGTGTGTGTAATTTGGTTGGAGTCGGTTTTGCTATCTTCAAATGTCAAAAACCCGAACCGTCCTCGTTTAGTGGTTTCTTCCCCTACCTCTTCAATAGGAAATATGTCATCCACTTTCCTAGGTCGTGATATACTGGGTTGGAACGATAGTGGCGCTCGACTCAACATGTCTGCCACCACATTTGCGCTACCCTTCCTGTATTTGATTTCACAGTCTAGGCCCATAAGGCGCAATGCCCATCGTCGGATTCTTCCCTTCGGCCAATCGGCGGTCAGCATTGTTTTCAATATATTGTGGTCGGTTTCGATTTTGAAGTGAGACATCTCCACGTAAGGTAAGAAGTGATTTACGCTCCATACGACTGCTAGCGCCTCTAACTCGGATATTGTGTAATTTTGTTCGCATGGTGTGAGGGTACGCGATGCAAATGCTATTGGTCTTGGCTTTAGGTCGCCATCTTGCATTAGACAGCTTCCAATCCCTTCGAAAGAAGCATCTGTCTGGATGGTGAATTCTTTGCTCATATCGGGGAGTGCCAAGCATGTGTCCACCGTGATTTGGTTTTTTAGCATTTCAAATGCATCTTGCTGTTTTATTATTATGTACACAAATTAGCCTCCCAAAAATGTTACCCATTCCGGGATTTGAACCCGGGTCCCCAACTTTCGCGGCTGGTGCTCTAACCAGCTGAGCTAAACGGGCCATGAAATTTGGGAGAAGTAATTTGCATACAGGGTGAGAATTGAATGTCCCCAGGGGGGTATGGTCCAGAGTCTACGAATACTCATAGTGGCTCTGGTACCGCGTGATGCTATACTGCAACCACATTTACATTCAACCTCGAGTAACTCCAATTTAACGTTGGATGCGTTGAATTCTCTTTTAATCTTATTTAAATTACGAAAGCTCGTAATTGGCTATTCATTTTATTATTATGTACACAAATTAGCCTCCCAAAAATGTTACCCATTCCGGGATTTGAACCCGGGTCCCCAACCCGGGAACCCGGGACCCGGGTTCAAATCCCGGAATGGGTAACATTTTTGGGAGGCTAATTTGTGTACATAATAATAAAATGAATAGCCAATTACGAGCTTTCGTAATTTAAATAAGATTAAAAGAGCATCTTGCTGTTCTTTCTCCCATTTCCACTTCATATTCTTCTTCAGCAGCCTAGTCAATGGGAGGGCGATGGTGCTAAACGATTTGATGTATAAGCGATAAAAACCCGCCGTCCCGATAACCCTTTGTATGTCCTTGGTATTCCTTGGTGTTTTAAGGTCCTTGATAGCCGCCACGAGGTCAGGGTTTGGCGCCACTGTTCCTGGTTTTATCACATGCCCGAGGAACTTTATTGACTGAGTGCACAGCTGGACCTTGGAGGGGTTGACCGTGAATCCCGCGGATTTCAATCTTCGCAAGACGTCTTCTAGGTGTGTCACGTGTTGCTCCCATGACTCGGAGAACACGACGATGTCATCGAGAAAAGCCATTGCGTATGCGCACTGCGTTGTTCCATTGCTCAGTACACTGTTAATGACTTTTTGGAAAGTATAGCCTGATCCAATCAGGCCCATGGGCAGACGCTTATACCTAAAAGCTCCTCGGTGTGTTGCGAACGTGGTACGGTGTCGATCTTCTCTTCGTACGCGTAGTTGGTGGTAGCCCTGGCTTAAGTCGAGTGTTGTAAATATTTTTGCTTTTCCGAGGGCACTTAGCGTAAAGTCAATGCGTGGCATTACATATGGTTGGACCTTTGTTTTTTTATTAAGCAGGCGATAATCTATGCATAATCTTTTGCCGCCATCTTTTTTGTCTACAATTACTGTTGCCGAGCTCCAGCCAGCTCGATGTGAGCATGGCTCGATTATATCGTCAGCCAATAATTTGTTTATGCACTCGTCTAGCACCGCTCTTTTCTTCTCATTGATGGGCCTTTGAGCGCATCGGCTAGGGGTTTCCCCGTCGGTGTTTATTTCGTGTTCGACGAGGGTGCACAGGCCCGGTTTCTTTGTAAAGGTTGATTTATAGCCCTCCATCACCCTCTCCAGGCTCGCCCTTATGTGTTCTGGGCAGACCACCGTCTTCATGAGTTGAGTCACTACATCCGGCTCTTCGGTGCCCACAGCGTGACACGCGGTTTCGGGTTCGATCTCTACATTTGCCTTGTTTACGTCGAAAGGAACAATTGCTTGTGGGCGGTTGCCCAGGGTCCAACCGCGCTCCTTTATGTGGATGGAAATATTTGCACCCCCTATGAAGTCGCGGCCTAATACAATCTGTTTGCACAATCCCGGCATTAGAACGAATGTCTGTTTTCTGCTGCCTCCCGCCCATTTCACTTTTAAACACAATTTCCCTGTGCAGGTAGCTTTTTCCGCGGCCAACTTCACTTGTTGCGGGTAAGACTGTACTGTCCACCCCCGTGTCCTGATCAGTTCGATGAAGTGGTCGCCTAATAAGCTGAGCGATGACCCACTATCCAACAGGGCTGAATGAGTTTCTCCCGCGATTTTCACTAGGATGAATGGCTCTCTTTTTCCCTCCATTCCGTCGACAGTGCAGTTTTCGGGATCGTTTGCATTTTCTGTGATCGGGCCGGTGCCCTCTGGTGTTGATATAATGTTTTTATTTACAATGTCACTAAGTCGCCATACCTCTTCGCGTAGAGCACCCATCTCGGCGGCGATATCCATAGGGCGCGCTCCTAGTTTTTTGGCTCGGTCGTCGGTGCTGTCTTAATTTCCTCTTCCTTCTTCTCCCGCCCCGGCTTCCTTTCGGGGCAGTTGCGTGCGAAGTGGCTTCTACTTTGGCATAACCAACATGCCAACTTGTCCTTTTGTTTGTACTGTGCATTAGGGATAGTACCCACCCCGCATTGTCGGTATGGTGCCCATGCTGGGATGTGGGCGTGCATGTACGGGTCTAGGGCCGCTGAATTAAGGTGAAGGTAGTCTTGCTGTTGTATGTTGAAATCGGCCACATGTGAGACGACTGCGGTCATCTCTGTAGGCCCCGAAGCTCTCGGCGCATCTCCCCATGCCAGCGACGGCTCCACGGACCAAGCTGCTGGAGGGGGCGGTCGGTAGTCGCGGTCCAGTAGTATGCCCCGTTGGATCTCAGGCCCTGCCTTCGCCATATCGCGCAGGGTGTCAAATTTCCTCCCCGCCAATGCCCTTCTAAACTCAGGGTGCATTTGTCGCATCACTCTCTCTATCTTTGTCTCTTCGGTTACTGCGACCCCTATTTTTTCATAATACCCGGCGATCGTCTGGATAAATGCTGACAGCGACTCGGCCGGGTGCTGGGTCCTGTCGTCTTGTTCCTTCTTCAATAGCTCCCGGTAATTCACCGGCCCAAACTCATTAAGGAATGCCTCCTTAAATAGGTCCCACTTGTCGAATCCTCCGATGAATGTCCACCACCGCAAGGTGGCGTCCGTGAGGGCCACCGGGACCCCCCGGGTCAATATGTCCGTCTGTGTCATATTCTGTGATGCCGCGAACCTCTCGAGCTGGCATAGGAACTCGCTCGGTGTTTTCTCGTCCCTATGTCCCTGGTATGTAGGCAGGGAGATGCGGAGAGACGCCCAGGCTTCTCGCTCCCTTGTCGGCTGGACGACCGGTGGCGGGGGGATCGGCATATTCTGTTGTTGCTGTGTCACCGTCTTCCGGATGGCCGCCTCGATGGCAGCGGCGTCGGGGATCGGCTCGTCGGCGGTGAGACCCATGATCTCGCGTACTAGCGCTGACGGTATCTCCGTGGCCATCTTCTTGACGTGTTCGGGACGTTGGGGGGCGTCACTGTTTTGAGGCTCACTTTCACACGTTTTTGTTCCCCTACCGCACCTAAGTTTCATCTAAAAATCGAATTTATATTGTCGCCACTGTTTTTAGTCTCTATACTACACTGTGGTCCTTTCCCCCCATAATCTAGAAGATGTTCCGGGTTGGGATCCCTGGTGCGCTCTCCAGACTGTCTATTCCTACGATTGTCCCAACACTGTTTATATAGTCTCTACTACACTGTGGTCCCCTTCCCCATAACCTGGAAGATGTTCCGGGTATGGGATCCCTGGTACGCTCTTCTAGATTATGCTACACCTTAGTCTGGAGATGTTCCGGGTATGGGATCCCTGGTACGCTCTCCGACTGTCCCTGATATTGGCATACACTGTTCCCGCCTTTACTTCACCGTGGTTCTTTCTTGAATAGATCCCGGACGAGCTCCCACTTGCGGCGAAATTGGGAAGGCTGATGTTTTCGGGTTCTCTCGAAGCATAAGACAATACATTCAGGTTTAACGAATGATCATTTATTTCCGATCCTTCTCTACAACCAAGTTCCAGGACTCACTCGTCCACTTGCTGCCTCAGAGCTGATCTTCAGTAATGATGCCGAGCCTGTGAATGCTCGGCTTTTTATACTCCGGTTTGGACTGGGTTGAACCACATGTGAGGCCATGTGGTTTGGGCTGCAAGTTGCAAGCTGGGGGGTGGCCTGGCTTGGACTCGACCTTTCGCCTGCCCAAGGCGATGGGAGACGTCAAGCCAGGGGATGCCCTAGCATGCACCTTACAGTATAGATAAAAATTTTGCCGGTAGCTGTTAAGTTCTAGCAGCCGCGTGGTAACACTGTCGCCTTCGGACCCGAGGACCTGCCGGGACCGAGTTCGAGGACCATTGTAACTCAAAATTAATGATTTCTAAAATTTGCAGGAAAGACGTGCGCAGTGCCAATGTGATCGCATCTGCAAATGCCGGGTAGCTGGGGGTTGGGCTGACCAGTGCAAGGAGAATTTAGTGCCCGAAATTCGAAAATGTCGTCATTACCTTTCATTTCACCGTATGCTGTCCGGACGTTCGATTAACGTTTTGCGGACGTTGGGTGCACGTATTCTTTTATCGTCATAATCTCGTCCGCTGACCGTTCGTTGAGATTAAGCAAGAACGTTGAACGCAAGTTATCCCCCGTTAGCTTTTCGACCTCCACTGAACGTTTGAGTTTACGTTTGCCAAACGTTCGAAAACGTTCTGCCCGAACGTTGAACGTAAGTTATCTCCCGTTAGCTTTTCGATCTCCACTTAACGTTTGAGTTTACGTTTACCAAACGTTCGACTAGGTCCTACCCGAACGTTGAACGTAAGTTATCCCCAGGTAGCTTTTCGACCTCCACCAAACGTCCGAATTCACGTTCGCAGAACATTTTTGTGATACTTGGCCCAGAGGAGGGGGAAGCCCCGCCGAGTTTCCCGGAGGAGGGGGAAGCTCCGCCGAGTTCCATGGAGGAGGAGGAAGCCGCGGCGGAGTCCCTTCAGGAGGAAGTAGCCCCGGCGGAGTCCCTGAAGGAGGGGGAAGCCCCGGCGAGGGACCCGGAGGAGAGGGAAGCCCCGGCGGAGTCCCTGGAGGGATAAAAGCCCCGCCAAGTTTCCCGGAGGAGGGGAAAGCCCCGCCGAATACCCCGGAGAAGGGGGAAGCCCCGCCGAGTTTCCCGGAGGAGGGGGAAACCCCGGCGAAGGCCCTGGAGAAGAGGAAAGCCCCGCCGAGATCCCCGGAGGAGGGGGAAGCCCCAGCGGAGGCCCCGGAGGAGGAGGAAGCCCAGGAGGAGGCCCCGGAGAAGGGAGAAACCCCGCAGAGTTCCCCCGTGGGAGGGGGAAGCCCTGGCGGAGGCTTCTGAGGATGGGGTAGCCCTGCAGAGTTCCCCGGAGGAGGGGGAAGCCCCACCGAGTTCCCCGGAGTAGGAGGAAGCCCCGCCGAGTTTCCCGGAGGAGGGGGAAGCCCCAGCGGAGGCCCGGGAGTAGGGAGAAGCCCCGGCGGAGTCCCTGGTGGAGGAAGTATCCCCGGCGGAGGCCCCGGAGGAGAGGGATGCCCCAGTGGAGGCCCCGGAGGAGGGGGAAGCCCCGCCTAGTTCCCCGTGGGAGGGGGAAGCCCTGGCGGAGGCTTCTGAGGATAGGAAATCCCTGCCGAGTTCCCCGAAGGAGGGGGAAGCCCCGCCGAGTTTCCCGGAGGTGGGGGAAGCCCCGCCGAGTTTCCCGGAGGAAAGGGAAGGTCCGGCGGAAGCCCGGAAGTAGGGAGAAGCCCCGGCGGAGGCTCCGGAGGATGCGGAAGTCCCGGCGGAAGCCCCGGAGGAGGAGGAAGACCCGGCGGAGTCAATGGAGAAGGGGGAAGCCCCGCCGAGTTCCCCGGAGGAGGGGGAAGCCCCGGCGGAGGCCCCGGTGTAGGGGGAAGCCCCGGCGGAGTCCCTTGAGGAGAGGGAAGCCCCCCCGAGTTTCTTGGAGGAGGGAAAAGCCCTGGCGGAGGCTCCGGAGGAGGGGGAAGCCCTGGCGGAGTCCCTGGAGGATAGGAAGCCCCGCCGAGTTTCCCGAAAGAGGGGGAAGCCACGCCGAGTTTCCCGGTAGAGGGGGAAGCCCCGGCGGAGGCCTCGGAGGAGGGAAAAGCCCCGGTGAAGGCTCCGGAGGAGGGGGAAGTCCCGGCGGAGTCCCTGGAGGAGGGGGAAGCTCCCCTGAGTTCCTTGGAGGAGGGGAAAGCCCCGGCGGAGGCTCCGGAGGAGGGAAAAGCCCCGGCGGAGGCCCTGGAGGAGGAGGAAGCCCCGGCGGAGTCCCTGGAGAAGGGGGAAGCCCCGCCGAGTTCCCCGGAGGAGGGTGAAGCCCCGGTGGAGGCCCCGGATAAGAGGGAAGCCCAGGCGGAGTCCCTGGAGGTGGAAGTAGCCCCGGCGGAGGCCACGGAGAAGAGGGAAGCCCCGCTGGAGGCCTCGGAGGAGAAGGAAGCCCTGGCGGAGGCTTCTGAGGATGGAAACGCCCTGCCGAGTTCCCCGGAGGAGGGGGAAGCCCGGCCGAGTTCCCCGGAGGAGGGGGAAGCCCCACCGAGTTCCCCGGGGGAGAGGAAAGCCCCGCCGGGTTTCCCAGAGAAGGGGGTAACCCCGGCGGAGGCCCTGTAGAAGCCCCGCCGAGTTCCCCGGAGAAGGTAGAAGCCCCGGCGAAGACCCTGGAGGAGGAGGAAGCCCCGGCAGAGGCCCCGGAGAAGAAGGTAGCCCCGGCGGAGGCTTTGGAGGAGGGGGAAGCCCCGCCGTGTTCCCCGGAGAAAGAGGAAACCGCAGGCGGAGTCCCTGGAGGAGGGGGAAGCCCCGCCAAATTCCACAGGGGAGGGGGAAGCCCCGGCGGAGTTCCTGGAGGAGGGGGTAGCCTCACCGAGTTTCCCGGTGGAGGGGGAACCCCGGATGAGGCCCCGGTGGAGGGGGAAGCCCCGCCGAGTTTCCCGGAGGAGGGTGCAAGCCCCGGCGGAGACCCTGGAGGAGGAAGTAGCCACGGCGGAGGACCCGGAGGAGGGGGAAGCCCCGGCGGAGGCCCAGGATAAGGGGGAAGCCTCGGCGGAGTCCCTGAAGGAGGAAGTAGCCCCGGCGGAGGCCCCGGAGGAGAGGGAAGCCCCGGTGGAGGCCCCGAAGGAGGGGGAAGCCCCGCCGAGTTCCCCGTGGGAGGAGAAAGCCCTGGCGGAGGCTTCTGGGGATGTGGACGCCCTGCCGAGTTCTCCGGAGGACGGGGAATCCCCGCAGAGTCCCAAGGAGGATGAAGAAGCACTGCCGAGTTCCCCGGAGGAGGGGGAAGCCCCACCGAGTTCCCCGGAGGAGGGGGAAGCCCCGCCGAGTTTCTCGGAGGAGGGGGAAGGTCCGGCGGAGGCCCGCGAGTAGGGGGAAGCCCCGGCGGAGGCCTCGAAAAAGGGGAAAGCCCCGGCGGAGTCTCCGGAGGATGCGGAAGCCCCGGCGGAGGCCACGGAGGAGGAGGAAGCCCCGGCGGAGTCCCTGGAGAAGGGGGAAGCCCCGCCGAGTTTCCCGGAGGAGCGGGAAGTCCCGCCGAGTTTCCCGGAGGAGGGGGAAGCCCTGGCGGAGTCCCTTGAGGAGAAGGAAGCCCCCCCAAATTCCTTGGAGGAGGGGAAAGCCCCGGCGGAGGCTCCGGAGTAGGGGTAAGCCCCGGCGGAGTCCCTGGAAGGAGGGAAGCCCCGCCGAGTTTCCCGGAGGAGGGGGAAGCCCCGCCGAATACCCCGAAGAAACCCCGCCACGCCCCGCCGAGTTTCCCGGTGGAAAAGGTTGCCCCGGCGGAGGCCACGGAGTAGGGGGAAGCCCCGGCGGAGGCCTCGGAGGAGGGGTAAGCCCCGGTGGTGGCTCCGGAGGAGGGGAAAGTCCCGGCGGGGTCCCTGTGGGAGGGGGAAGCTCACCCGAGTTCCTTGGAGGAGGGGAAAGCCCCGGCGGAGGCCCCGGAGAAAGAGGAAGCCCCGGCGGATGCCCTGGATGAGAAGGAAGCCCCGGCGAAGGCCCTGTAGGAGGGGGAAGACCCGCCGAGTTCCCCGGAGGAGGGGCCCCAGAGTTTCCCGGAGGAGGGGGAATCCCCGGCGGAGTCCCTGGAGGAGGGGGGAGCAGCCACGGCGGAGGCCCCGGAGATGGCGGAAGCCCCGGCGGAGTCCCTGGAGAAGGACGAAGCCCCGCCGAGTTTTCGGAGGAGGGGGAAACCGCGGCGGTGTCCCTGGAGAAAGGGGCTGCCCCGGCTAACTCCCCGGAGGAGAGAGAAGCCCCGGCGGAGTCCCTGGAGGAGGGAAAAGCCCCGCGGAGGCCCCGGAGGAGGGAAGAGCCCCGGCGGAGGCCCCGGAGGAGGGGGAAGCCCAGGCGGAGTCCCTAGAGGAGGGGGAAACCCCGCCGAAATCCCCGGAGGAGAAAGAAGCCCCGGAGGAGGGGGAAGCCCCGGCGGAGTCCCCGGAGAAGTGGGAAGCCCCGGAGGAGGTGGAAGCCCCGGCGGAGTCTCTGGAGGAGGGGTAAGCCCCACCGAGTTTCCCGGATAAGGGGAAAGCCCCGGTGGAGTCCCTGGAGGAGGGGGAAGCCCCGACGGAGGCCCCGGAGGTGGGGAAAGCCCCGCCGAGATTCCCGGAGGAGGGGGAAGCCCCAGCGGAGGCCCCGGAAGAGTAATAAGCCCCGGGGGAGGCCCCGGAGGAGGAAGACCCACCGAGTTCCCCGGAGCAGGGGGAAGCCCCGCCGAGTTCCCCGGAGGAGGGGGTAGCCCCGCCGAGTTCCCCAGAGGAGGGGGAAGCCCCGCCGAGTTTCTCGGGGGGAGGGGGAAGCCCCTGATTTTCCCGGACGAGGGGGAAGTTCCGTTGGAGGCCCCGGAGGAGGGGGAAGCCCTGGCGGAGGCCCCGGAGGAGGGGGAAGCCCCGCCGAGATCCCCAGAGGAGGGGGATGACCAGCCGTGTTTCCCGGAGGAGGGGTAATCCCCGGCGGAGGCTTTGGAGGAGTGGGAAATCCCTCCGAGTTCCCCGGAGGAGGTGGAAGCCCCGCCGAGTTCCCCGGAGGAGGGGGAAGCCCCGGCAGAGGCCCCGAAGGAGTGGGAAATCCCGGCGGAGTCTCTGGATTAGGGTGAAGCCCTGCCGAATTCCCCGGTGGAGAGGGAAGCCCCGCCGAGTTTCCCGGAGGAGTGGGAAGCCCCGCATATTTCCACGGAGGAGGGGGAAGCCCTGCCGAGTTTCCCGGACGAGAGGGAAGCCCTGGAGGAGGGGGAAGCCCCGCCGAGTTCCCCGGATAAGGAAGAAGCCTTGGCGGAGTCCCTGGAGGAGGGGGAGCTTCGCCGAATTCCCCGGAGGAAGGGGAAGCCCCGCCGAGTTTCCCGGAGGAGAGGGATGCCCCGGAGGAGGGGGAAGCCCCGCCGAGTATCCCTGAGGAGGAGGAAGCCCCAGCGGAGGCCCCGGAGGAGTGGGAAGCCCCGGCGGAGGCCCCGGAGGTTTGGGAAATCCCGGCGGAGACCCTGGGGGGGGGGGGGGGAAGCCCCGGCGGTGGCCATGGAGGTGGGGAGAAGCCCCGCCGAGTTTATCGGAGGAGGGGGAAGCCCCAGCGGAGGCCCTGGAAGAGGGGAAAACCCCGGCGGGGGCCCCGGAGGATGAGGAAGCACTGGCGGAGGCCCCGGAGGTGGGGGAAGCCCCGCCGAGTTTCCCGGAGGAGGGGGAAGCCCCGGCGGAGGCCCCGGAGGGATGGGTAGCCCCGGTGGAGAGGGAAAAGCCCCAGCGGAGGCCCCGGAATAGTGAAAAGCCCCAGCGGATGCCCCGGAGGTTTAGGATATCCCGGCGGAGTTCCTGAAGGAGGGAGAAGCCCCGCTGAATTCCCCGGTGGAGGTAGGAGCCCCGCCGAGATCCCCGGAGGAGGGGGAAGCCCCGGCGGTTGCCCCGGAGGAGTGGGAAATCCCTGCGCAATCCCTGGTTTAGGGTGAAGCCCTGCCGAATTCCCCGGTGGAGGGGGAAGCCCTGCCGAGTATCCCTGAGGAGAGGATAGCCCCTGCGGAGGCCCTGGATGAGGGGGACGCCCCGGCAGAGTCCCTGGTTGAGGGGGAAGCCCCGCCGAATTTCCCGGAGGAGGGGGAAGCCCCTAAGTTTCCCGGGGAGGGGGAAGCCCCGGCGGAGGCCCCGGAGGAGGGGGAAGCCCCGGCGGAGACCCTGGAGGAGGGGGAAGCCCCGGCGGGAGCCCCGGAGGAGGGGAAGCCCCGCCGAGTTTCCCGGAGGAGGTGTAAGCACCGGCGGTGTCTCCGGAGGACTTGGAAGCCCCGGAGGAGGTGGAAGCCCCGGCGGAGTCCCTGGAGGAGGGGGAGCCCTGCCGAATTCCCCGGAGGAAGGGGAAGCCCCGCCGAGTTTCCCGGAGGAGAGGGAAGCCCCGGAGGAGGGGAAGCCCCGCCGAGTTTCCCGGAGGAGAGGGAAGCCCTGGAGGAGGGGGAAGCCCCGCCGAATTTCCCGGAGGAGAAAGGAACTCCGGCGGAGGCCCCGGAGAGATGGGAAGCCCCGGTGGAGATGGAAAAGCCCCAGCGGAGGCCCCGAAAGGGGTGAGAAGCCCCGGCGGAGACCCCGGAGGTTTGGAATATCCTAGGGGAGTTCCTGAAGGAAGGGGAAGCCCCGCTGAATTCCCCGGTGGAGGGGGACGCCCCGCCGAGTTTCCCGGAGGAGGGGGACCTCCGGCGGAGGCCCCGGAGGTGGGGGAAGCCCCGCCGAGTTTCCCGGAGGAGAGGGAAGCCCCAGCGGAGGCCCCGGAGGAGTGGGAAGCCCCGGCGGAAGCCCCGGAGGAGTAAAAAGCCCCGGCGGAGTCCCTGGATGAGGGGGAAGCCCCGCCGAGTTTCCCGGAGGAGGGGGAAGCTTCTGAGTTTCCCGGAGAAGGGGAAAGCCCCACCGGAGGCCCCGGAGGAGTGGGAAGCCCCGGCGGAGGCCCCGGAGGTTTGGGAAATCCCGGTGGAGACCCTGGGGGGGGGGGGGAAGCCCCGGCGGTGTTCCCGGAGGTGGGGGAAGCCCCGGCAGTGTCCCTGGAGGAGGGAGAAGCCCCGCCGAGTTTCCCGGAGGAGGTGTAAGCCCCGGCGGAGTCTCCGGAGGAGTGGGAAGCCCCGGAGGAGGTGGAAGCCCCGGCGGAGTCCCTAGAGGAGGGGGAGCCCCGCCGAATTCCCCGGAGGAAGGGGAAGCCCCGCCGAGTTTCCCGGAGGAAAGGGAAGCCCCGGAGGAGGGGGAAGCCCCGCCAAATTCCCCGGATAATGAAAAAGCCCCGGCGGAGACCCTGGAGGAGGGGGAAGCCCCGCCGAGTTTCCCGGAGGTGGGGGAAGCCCCTAAGTTTTTCGGAGAAGGAGGGCAGCCCCGGCGGAGGCCCCGGAGGATGGGGAAGCCCTGGTAGAGTCCCTGGAGCTGGGGGAAGCCCCGGCGGAGGCCCCGGAGGTGGGGGAAGGCCCGCCGAGTTTCCCGGAGGAGAGGGAAGCCCCAGCGGAGGCCCCGGAGGAGTGAGAAGCCCCGACGGAGGCCCCGGAGGTTTGGGATATCCCGGCGGAGTTCCTGAAGGAGGAGGAAGCCCCGCTGAATTCCCCGGTGGAGGGGGACGCCCCGCCGAGTTTCCCGGAGGAGGGGGACCTCCGGCGGAGGCCCCGGAGGAGTGGGAAGCCCCGGAGGAGGCCCCGGAGGTGGGGGAAACCCTGCCGAGTTTCCCGGAGGAGGGGAAAGCCCCAGCGGAGGCCCCGGAGGAGTAAAAAGCCCCGGCGGAGGCCCCGGAGATGGGGAAAGCCCCGCCAAGTTTCCCGGAGGAGGGGGAAGCCCCGTCGAGTTTCTTGGAGGAGGGGGAAGCTCCTGAGTTTCCCGGAGAAGGGGGAAGCCCCGGCGGAGGCCCCGGAGGAGTGGGAAGCCCCTGCAGAGGCCCCGGAGGTTTGGGAAATCCCGGCGGAGTCCCTGGAGGTGGGGGAAGCTCCACCGAATTTCCCGGTTGAGGGGAAAGCCCCGCCGAGTTCCCGGAGGAGAGGGAAACTCCGGCGGAGGCCCCGGAGGGATGGAAAGCCCCGGAGGAGGGGGATGCCCCGGCAGAGTCTCTGGTCGAGGGGGAAGCCCCGGCGGAGTCCCTGGAGGAGGGGGAAGCCCCGCCGAGTTTCCCGGAGGAGGGGGAAGCCCCGGCGGAGGCCCCGGAGAAGTGAAAAGCCCCGGAGGAGGCCCCGGAGGAGGGGGAAGCCCCGCCGAAATCCCCGGAGGAGGGGGAAGCCCTGCCGAGTTTCCCGGAAAAGATGGAAGCCCCGGAGAAATGGGAAGCCCCGCCAAGTTCCCCTGATAAGGTAGAAGCCCCGGCGGAGTCCCTGTAGGAGGGGGAAGCCCCGGCGGCGGCCCCGGAGGTGGGGAAAGCCCCGCCGAGTTTCCCGGAGGAGGGGGAAGCCCCGTCGAGTTTCCCGGAGGAGAGGGAAGCCCCGGAGGAGGGGGCAGCCCTGCCGAGTTCTCTGGAGGAGAGGAAAGCGCCGGAGGAGGGGGATGCCACGCCGAGTTCCCCGGATAAGGGGGAAGTCCCGGCGGATGACCCGGTGGAGGGGGAAGCCCCGGCGAGTTCCCCGGAGGAGGGGGAAGCCCCGCCGAGTTCCCCGGAGGTGGGGGAAGCCCCGGCGGAGGCCCCGGAGGGGTGGGAAATCCCGCAGAGTTCCCCGGAGGCGGTGAAAGCCCCGCCGAGTTCCCCGGAGGAGGGGGAATCCCCGCCGAGTTTCCCGGAGGAGGGTTTAACCCCGGCGGAGGCCCCGGAGGAGTGGGAAATCGCAGCGGAGTCCCTGGAGGAGGGGGAAGCCCCGCCGAATTTCCCGGAGGAAGGGGAAGCCCCGTCGAGTTTCCCGGAGGAGAGGGAAGCCCTAGAAGAGGGGGCAGCCCCGCCGAGTTCTCTGGAGGAGAGGGAATCCCCGGAGGAGGGGGAAGCCCCGCCGAGTTCCCCGGATAAGGGGGAAGCCCCGGCGGATGCCCCGGAGGAGGGGGAAGCCCCGCCGAGTTCCCCGGAGGAGGGGGAAGCCCCGCCGAGTTCCCCAGAGGGGGAGGGATGCCCCGCCGAGTTTCCCGGAGGAGGGGGAAGCCCCGGCGGAGTCCCCGGAGGAGTGGGAATTCCCGCCGAGTTACCCGGAGGAGGGGGAAGCCCCGGAGGAGGGGTAAGCCCCGGCGGAGTCCCCGGAGGAGGTGGAAGCCCCGGCGGAGTCCCTGGAGGAGAGGGAAGCCCCGCCGAATTTCCCGGAGGAAGGGGAAGCCCCGCCGAGTTCCCCGGATAAGGGGAAAGCCCCTGATTTTCCCGCAGGAGAGGGAAGCCCCGACGGAGGCCACGGAGGAGGGGAAAGCCCCGGTAGAGTCCCTGGAGGAGGGGGAAGCCCCGGCAGAGGACCCGGAGGTGGGGGAAGCCCCTCCGAGTTTCCCCGAGGAAAGGAAAGCCCAAGCGGAGGCCCCGGAGGAGTGGGAAGCCCAAGAGGAGGCCCCGGAGGTTTGGGAAATCCCGGCGTAGACCCTGGGGGGGGGGTGAAGCCCCGGCGGTGGCCCCGGAGGTGGGGGAAGCCCCGGCGAAGGCCCCGGAGGAGTGGGAAGCCCCTGCAGAGGCCCCGGAGGTTTGGGAAATCCCGGCGGAGTCCCTGGAGGTGGGGGAAGCTCCGCTGAATTTCCCGGTTGAGGGGGAAGCCCCGCAGAGTTTCCCGGAGGAGAGGGAAACTCCGGCGGAGGCCCCGGAGGGATGGGAAGCCCCGGAGGAGGGGGATGCCATGGCGGAGTCACTGGTTGAGGGGGAAGCCCCGGCGGAGTCCCTGGAGGAGGGGGAAGCCCCGCCGAGTTCCCCGGAGGAGGGGGAAGTCCCAGCGGAGGCCCCGGAGGAGTGAGAAGCCCCGGCGGAGGCCCCGGAGGTTTGGGAAATCCCGGCGGAGTTCCTGGAGGAGGGAGAAGCCCCGCCGAATTCTTCGGTGGATAAGGACGCCCCGCCGAGTTTCCCGGAGGAGGGGGAACTCCGGCGGAGGCCCCGGATTAGTGGGAAGCCCCGGAGGAGGGGGAAGCCCCGGCGGAGTCCCTGGAGTAGGGGGAAGCCCCGGCGGAGGCCCTGGAGTAGTGGGAAGCCCCGCCGGGTTCCTGGAGGAGGGGGATGCCCCGCCGAGTTTCCCGGAGGAGGGTTAAGCCCCGGCGGAGGCCCCGGAGGAGTGGGAAATCGCGGCGGAGTCCCTGGAGGAGATGGAAGCCCCGCCGAATTTCCCGGAGGAGGGGGAAGCCCCGTCGAGTTTCCCGGAGGTGGGGGAAACTCCGGCGGGGGCCCCGGAGGAGTGGGAAGCCCGGAGGAGGGGGGGAAGCCCCGTCGAATTCCCCGGAGGAGGGGGAAGCTTCACCGAGTTTCCCGGAGGAGGGGGAAGCCCCGGAGGCGGGGGAAGCCCCGGCAGAGTCCCTGGAGGAGGGGGAAGCCCCACCGTGTTTCCCTGAGGAGGGGGAAGCCCCGGAGGAGGGGGAACCCCGGCGGAGTCCCCGGAGGAGTGGGAAGCCCCGGGGGAGAGGGGAGCCCTGGCAGAGTCCCTGGAGGAGGGGGAAGCCCCACCGAATTCCCCGGAGGAAGGGGAAGCTCCACCGAGTTTCCCGGAGGAGAGGGAAGCCCCAGAGGAGGGGGCAGCCCCGCCGAGTTCCCTGGAGGAGAGGGAAGCCCCGGAGAAGGGTGAAGCCCCGCCGAGGTCCCTGGATAAGGGGGAAGCCCCGGCAGGTGCCCCGTTGGAGGGGGAGGCCCCGGAGGAGGAGGAAGCCCCGGCGGAGTCCATGGTAAAGGAGAAAGCCCCGACGAGTTCCCTGGAGGAGGGGGAAGCCCCGGCGGAGTCCCTGGAGGAGGGAAAGCCCCGCCGAGTTCCCCGGAGGAGAAGAAAGCCCCGGGGGGTCACTGGAGAAGGGGGAAGCCCCGCCAAGTTCCCCGGAGGAGGGGGAAGCTACGGCGGAGTCCTTGGAGGAGGGGGAATCCCCGCCAAATTCCCCGGAGGAGATGGAAGCCCCGGAGGAGTCCCTGGAGGAGGGGGAAGCCCCGCCGAGTTTCCCGGAGGAGAGGGAATCCCCGCCGGATACCCAGGAGAAGGGGGAAGCCCCGCCGAGTTTCCCGGAGGAGGGGGAAGCCCCGGCGGAATCCCTGGAGGAGAAGGAAGCCTAGGCGGAGGCCCCGGAGTAGGGGGAAGGCCCGGTGGAGGCCTCGGAGGAGAAAAAAGCCCCGGTGGAGGCCCCGGAGGAGGAGGAAGCCCCGACGGAGATTCCGGTGGAGGGGGAATCCCCGGCGGAGTCCCCGGAGGAGGAAGAAGCCCCGGCGGAGTCCCAGGTGGAGGGGGAAGCCCCGGCGGAGGCCCCGGAGAAGGGGGAAGCCCCGGAGGAGGAGGAAGCTAGGGCGGAGTCCCTGGTGGAGGAGGAAGCCCCGGCGAAGGCCCCCTAGGAGGAAGAAGCCCCGCCAAGTTCCCCGGAGGAGGGGGAAACCCCGGCGGAGGCCCAGGAGGTGTGGGAAGCCCCAGAGGAGGAGGAAGCCCCGGCTGAGTCCATGGTAAAGGAGATAGCCCCGCCGAGTTCCCCGGAGGAGGGGGAAGCCCCGGCGGAGTCCCTGGAGGAGGGAAAGCCCCGCCGAGTTCCCCGGAGGAGAAGAAAGCCCCGGCGGGGTCCCTGGAGAAGGGAGAAGCCCCGCCAAAATCCACGGAGGAGGGGGAAGCTACGGCGGAGTCCTTGGTGGAGGGGGAATTCCCGCCAAATTCCCCGGAGGAGATGGAAGCCCCGTTGGAGTCCCTGGAGGAGGGGGAAGCCCCGCCGAGTTTCCCGGAGGAGTGGGAAGCCCCTGCCGAATACCCCGGAGAAGGGGGAAGCCCCCCCGAGCTTCCCGGAGGAGGGGGAATCTTCGGCGGAGTTCCTGGAGGAGGGGGAAGCCCCGGCGGAGCCTCCGGAGGTAGGGGAAGCCCCACCGAGTTTCCCGGAGAAGGGGGGGAAACCCCGGCGGAGGCCCCCGAGGATGAAGATGCCCCGGCAAGTTGCCCGGAGGTGGGGGAAGCCCCGCTGAGTTTCTCGGAGGAGTAGGAAACCCCGGTGGAGTCCCTTAAGGAGGGGGAAGCAGCCACGGCGGAGGCCCCGGAGGAGCGGGAAGCCCCGGCGGAGTCCCTGGAGGAGGATGAAGCCCCGGCGGAGGCCCCGGAGGACGGGGAAGCCCCGGCGGAGTCCCAGGAGGGAGGGCAGCCCCGCCGAGTTCCTCGTGGGAGGGGGAAGCCCTGGCGGAGGCTTCTGAGGATGTAAAGCCCTTCCGAGTTCCCCGGAGGAGGGGGAAGCCCCACCGAGTTCCCTGGAGGAGGTCGAAACCCTCCCCGAGTTCCGTGGAGGAGGGGAAATCCCCGAAGGAGGCTCCGGAGGAGGGGAAAGCCTAGGCGGAGGCTCCGGAGGATGAGGAAGCCCCGGCGGAGGCCCCGAAGGAAGAGGAAGCCCCGGTGAAGGCCCCGGAGGAGGAGGAAGCCCCGGCGGAGTCTCTGGAGGAGGAAGTAGCCCCGGCGGAGGCCCCGGTGGAGAGGGAAGCCCCGGTGGAGGCCCCGGAGGTGGGGGAAGCCCCGTTGAGTTCCCCGTGGGAAGGGGAAGCCCTAACGGAGGATTCTGAGGATGGGGAAGCCCTGCCGAGTTCCCCGGAGGAGAAGAAAGCCCCGGCGGGGTCCCTGGAGAAGGGAGAAGCCCCGCCAAAATCCACGGAGGAGGGGGAAGCTACGGCGGAGTCCTTGGTGGAGGGGGAATTCCCGCCAAATTCCCCGGAGGAGATGGAAGCCCCGTTGGAGTCCCTGGAGGAGGGGGAAGCCCCGCCGAGTTTCCCGGAGGAGTGGGAAGCCCCTGCCGAATACCCCGGAGAAGGGGGAAGCCCCCCCGAGCTTCCCGGAGGAGGGGGAATCTTCGGCGGAGTTCCTGGAGGAGGGGGAAGCCCCGGCGGAGCCTCCGGAGGTAGGGGAAGCCCCACCGAGTTTCCCGGAGAAGGGGGGGAAACCCCGGCGGAGGCCCCCGAGGATGAAGATGCCCCGGCAAGTTGCCCGGAGGTGGGGGAAGCCCCGCTGAGTTTCTCGGAGGAGTAGGAAACCCCGGTGGAGTCCCTTAAGGAGGGGGAAGCAGCCACGGCGGAGGCCCCGGAGGAGCGGGAAGCCCCGGCGGAGTCCCTGGAGGAGGATGAAGCCCCGGCGGAGGCCCCGGAGGACGGGGAAGCCCCGGCGGAGTCCCAGGAGGGAGGGCAGCCCCGCCGAGTTCCTCGTGGGAGGGGGAAGCCCTGGCGGAGGCTTCTGAGGATGTAAAGCCCTTCCGAGTTCCCCGGAGGAGGGGGAAGCCCCACCGAGTTCCCTGGAGGAGGTCGAAACCCTCCCCGAGTTCCGTGGAGGAGGGGAAATCCCCGAAGGAGGCTCCGGAGGAGGGGAAAGCCTAGGCGGAGGCTCCGGAGGATGAGGAAGCCCCGGCGGAGGCCCCGAAGGAAGAGGAAGCCCCGGTGAAGGCCCCGGAGGAGGAGGAAGCCCCGGCGGAGTCTCTGGAGGAGGAAGTAGCCCCGGCGGAGGCCCCGGTGGAGAGGGAAGCCCCGGTGGAGGCCCCGGAGGTGGGGGAAGCCCCGTTGAGTTCCCCGTGGGAAGGGGAAGCCCTAACGGAGGATTCTGAGGATGGGGAAGCCCTGCCGAGTTCCCCGGAGGAGGGGGAAGCCCCGCCGAGTTCACCGGAGGAGGAGGAAGCCCCGGCGGAGGACCCGGAGGACGGGGAAGCCCCAGCGGAGTCCCAGGAGGGAGGGAAGCCCCGCCGAATATCCCGGAGAAGGGGGAAGCCCCGGCGGAGTCCCTGAGGGAGGGGGAAGCCCCCCCGAGTTTCTTGGACGAGGGGAAAGCCCTGGCGGAGGCTCCGGAGGGGGGAAAAGCCTAAGCGGAGGCCCCGGAGGAGAAGGAAGCCCCGGCGGAGTCCCTGGAGAAGAGGGTAGCCCCGCCGAGTTTCCCGGAGGAGGTGGAAGCCCCGGCGGTGGCCCCGGAGGAGGGGAAAGCCCCGGCTGAGGCCGCGGAGGAGGGTTAAGCCCCGGTGGAGTCCCTGGAGGAGGGGAAAGCCCCGGCGGAGGCCCCGGAGGACGGGAAAGCCCCGGCGGAGGCCCCGAAGGAGGGGGAAGCCCCACCGAGTTTCCCGGGGGTGGGGGAAGCCCCGCCGAGTTTCCCGAAGGAGGAAGAGGCCCGAACGGAGGCCCCGGAGGAATTTTAAGTCCCGCCGAGTTACCCGGGGGAGGGGGAAGCCCCGGCGGAGGTTCCGGAGGAGGGGAATGCCCCGGCGAGTTCCCCGGAGGAGCGGGAAGCCCCGGCGGAGGCCCCTAAAGAGGGGGAAGCCCCGCCGAGCTTCCCGGAGGCGGTGGAAGCCCCGGCGGAGGCCCCGGAGGAGGGAGAAGCCCCGGCAGAGACCCCGGAGGAGGGGGAAGCCCCGGCGGAGGCCCCTGGAGGAGGGCATATCCCTGCCGGAGTCCCTGGAGGAGGTGGGAAGCCCGGGCGGGGGCCCCGGTGGAGGGGGAAGCCCCGCCGAGGTTCCATGAGGAGGGGGAATCCCCGGCGGAGTCCCTGGAGGAGGAGGAAGCCCAAGCGGAGGCCCCCGAGAAGGAATATGCCCCAGCGAATTGGGGAATCCCCTGAGTTCCCCGGAGGAGGGGGAATTCCCGGCGGAGTCCCTGGAGGAGGGGGATGCCCCGGCGGACGCCCCGGATGAGAGGGAAGCCCCGGCGGATGCCTTGGACGAGGGGGAAGCCCCGCAGAATTCCTCGGAGGATGGGGAAGCCCCGCCGAGTTTCCCGGAGAAGGAGGAAACCCCGGTGGAGTCCCTGATGGAGGGGGAAGCCCCAGTGGATGCTTCGGAGGTGGGGGAAGCCCCGGCGGAGTCCCTTATGGAGGGAGGAGCAGCCACGGCGGAGGCCCCGGAGGAGCGGGAAGCCCCGGCGGAGTCCCTGGAGGAGGATGAAGCCCCGGCGGAGGCCCCGGTGGAGGGGGAAGCCCCGGCGGAGGCTCCGGAGGATAAGGAAGCCCCGGCGGAGTCCCTGGAGGAGGGGGAAGCCCTCCCCGAGCCCTTCGGAGGAGGAGGAAGCCCCGGCAGAGGACCCGGAGGACGGGGAAGCCCCGGCGGAGTCCCAGGAGGGAGGGAAGCCCCGCCGAGTTTCCCGAAGGAGGGAAAAGCCCCGGCGGAGGCTCCGGAGGATGGGGAAGCCCCGGCGGAGTCCCTGGAGGAGGGGGGAAACCCCGCCGAGTTCCTCGTGGGAGAGGGAAGCCCTGGCGGAGGCTTCTGAGGATGGGGAAGCCCTTCCGAGTTCCCCGGAGAAGGGGGAAGCCCCACCGAGTTCCCTGGAGGAGGGGGAAGCCCTCCCCGAGTTCCTTGGAGGAGGGGAAATCCCCGAAGGAGGCTCCGGAGGAGGGGAAAGCCTAGGCGGAGGCTCTGGAGGATGAAGAAGCCCCGGCGGAGGCCCCGAGGGAAGAGGAAGCCCCGGCGAAGGCCCCGGAGGAGGGGGAAGCCCCGGCGGAGTCTCTGGAGGAGGAAGTAGCCCCGGCGGAGGCCCCGGTGGAGAGGGAAGCCCCGGTGGTGGCCCCGGAGGAGGGGGAAGCCCCGCCGAGTTCCCCGTGGGAGGGGGAAGCCTTAACGGAGGATTCTGAGGATGGGGAAGCCCTGCCGAGTTCCCCGGAGGAGGGGGAAGCCCCGCCGAGTTCCCCGGAGGATGAGGAAGCCCCGGCGGGGGACCCGGAGGACGGGGAAGCCCCGGCGGAGTCCCAGGAGGGAGGGAAGCCCCGCCGAGTTTCCCGGAGAAGGGGGAAGCCCCGGCGGAGTCCCTGAGGGAGGGGGAAGCCCCCCCGAGTTCCTTGGAGGAGGGGAAAGCCCTGGCGGAGGCTCCGGAGGAGGGAAAAGCCTAAGCGGAGGCCCCGAAGGAGAAGGAAGCCCCGGCGGAGTCCCTGGAGAAGGGGGTAACCCCGCCGAGTTTCCCGGAGGAGGTGGAAGCCCCGGCGGTGGCCCCGGAGGAGGGGAAAGCCCCGGCTGAGGCCGCGGAGGAGGGTTAAGCCCCGGTGGAGTCCCTGGAGGAGGGGAAAGCCCCGGCGGAGTTCCCGGAGGAGGGGAAAGCCCCGGCGGAGGCCCCGGAGGAGAGGGAAGCCCCACTTAGTTTCCCGGGGGTGGGGGAAGCCCCGCCGAGTTTTCCGAAGGAGGAAGAGGCCCGAACGGAGGCCCCGGAGGAATTTGAAGTCCCGCCGAGTTTCCCGGGGGAGGGGGAAGCCCCGGCGGAGTCCCTGGCGGAGGGGGAAGCCACCGAGTTCCCCGGAGGAGGGGGAAGCCCCGGCGGAGGTTCCGGAGGAGGGGGATGCCCCGGCAAATTCCCCGGAGGAGGGGGAAGCCCCGGCGGAGGCCCCTAAAGAGGGGGACGCCCCGCCGAGCTTCCCGGAGGCGGTGGAAGCCCCGGCGGAGGCCCCGGACGAGGGAGAAGCCCCGGCGGAGACCCTGGAGGAAGGGGAAGCCCCGGAGGAGGGGGAAGTCCCGGCGGAGTCCCTGGAGGAGGGGGAAAACCCGCCGAGTTCCCCGGAGGAGGGGGAAGCCCCGGCGGAGGCACCGAGGAGGGGGAATCTCTGGCGGAGTCCCTGGAGGTGGGGGAAGCCCCGGTGGAGGCCCCGGAAGAGAGGGAAGCACCGGCGGAGGCCCCGGAGGAGGGGGAAGCCCCGCCGAGTTTCCCGGGGGAGGGGGAAGCCCAGCCGAGTTCTTCGGAGGAGGGGGAAGCCCCTGAGTTCCCCGGAGATGGGGGAAGCCCCGGCGGAGGCCCCGGAGGAGTGGGAAGCCCCGGAGGAGGGGGAAGCCCCGGTAGAGTCCCTGGTAGAGGGAAAGCCCCGGCGGTGGCCCCGCCGAGTTTCCCGGAGGAGGGGGAAGCCCCGGTAGAGTCCCCGGAAGAGTAGGAAGCCCCGGCGGAGGCCCCGGAGGGGCAGGAAGCCCCGGCGGATGCCCTGGAGGAGGGGGAAGCCCCGCCGAGTTACTCGGAGAAGGGGGAAGCCCCGCCGAGTTTCCCGGGGGTGGGGGAAGCCCCGCCGAGTTTCCCGGAGGAGGAAGAGGCCCGAACGGAGGGCCCGGAGGAATTGGAAGTCCCGCCGAGTTTCCTGGGGGAGGGGGAAGCCCCGGCGGAGTCCCTGCCCAGTAAACACAAACTGTCGGCAACATGATGGCATTATTCTGGCATGACGCATCCACTGTTGGCAAAGTGCTGCCTGGCGGCAACCAATCGTACATTAGTATCGGGTCAATGCTGGCGGCATGAAACTCTGTCGACGTCCCTCGATTGTTGGCCTGCCACTGCTATTCCAGTGCTGGCCCAACAGTGGCAGGCCAACACATTGCCAACGGCGCCGGCAAGGCATTGGCAAAGTGTTGGCTGGCCAGCGCGTCGGCGAGGTGCAGGCCAGCGTGTGCTGGCTTAACAGTGGCAGGCCATCACATTGCTAACGGCGCCGGCAAGGCATTGGCAAAGTGTTGGCAGGCCAGCGCGTCTGCGAGGTGCAGTCCAGCGTGTGCTGGCTTAACAGTGGCAGACCATCACATTGCCAACGGCGCCGGCAAGGCATTGGCAAAGTGTTGGCTGGCCAGCGCGTCGGCGTGGTGCAGGCCAGCGTGTGCTGGCCCAATGCCGCTTGTACGTAGCTTGGCCAGCATACTCGAGGCCACTAGAGCCACCACTTTGCCAATACCGACCCGACATTGGCTGGCCTGCACACGGTCGACGTAATTTTACGTGTCGTCATCGGTGCAGGCATCGTATCGGCGGCTTACGGTTTTCGCGGCACTGTCAGCCTGCCATTACCTACCCATATTAAAATCGAATTATACAAGTACTGGCATTATATTCATTTTTAAGACTAGCTTTTGATGGTTTCATCCTAGGCGTTAACTTCAATTTCAAAACATATTTGGGGAGATGGTATACATTAAAATCACGTTCACATATCACAGGTGTCAGCAGCGCAATCGTCAAGTCTTCAGCCTACGGATCGAGGGGTACCCAGTTCAAATCCGGCCAGCTCCAATTAATGAAGTCGATTTTCGCAACGGTGAAAAATTAGAGCAATGAATATCCTTCCACCACTTGCAGCGCGAAATGGTCTAATTGAAAAACCCTTTCATGTACAATTTTTTTTCATTTTCCCGAATCATAATTTTGTCCCTGGGCGATGGTCACTGACCATCAAACAAGAGCAACGGCATAGTGCAGGCAAAGTAATGGCTAGATGATGGACAACCGCGGCGGCACGGTGAAGGCTTGCTGCTGGCCTGGTGTCGGCATCTTACTGGCCCTATGCAGCCAGTCCTTCACCGAGCCGACATGCTTGATGAAGGCAGGTGTGACACATTTTACTGGCGCGATGCTGGACATTTGCTATTGGCCAACGCTGGGCCGATGCTGGATAATACTTTCTGCCGACATTGGCACGACGTCGGCCAGCCGTTTTGTGTTTACTGGGTGGCGGAGGGGGAAGCCACCGAGTTCCCCGGAGGAGGGGGAAGCCCCGGCGGAGGCCCCTAAAGAGGGGGAAGCCCCGCCGAGCTTCCCGGAGGCGGTGGAAGCCCCGGCGGAGGCCCCGGAGGAGGGAGAAGACCCGGCGGAGTCCCTGGAGGAGGAGGAAGCACCGCCTAGTTCCCCAAAGGCGGGAAAAGCCCTTCCGAGTTTCCCGGAGGAGGGGGAATCCCCGGCGGAGTCCCTTGAAGAGGGGGAAGCCCCGGCGGAGGCCCCGGAGGAGAGGGAAGCCCCGGCGGAGGCCCCAGAGGGAGGAGAAGCCCCGCTGAGTTCCCCGGAGATGGGGGAAGCCCCGGTGGAGGCCCTGGGGAAGGGGAAAGCCCCGCCGAGTTCTCCGGAGGAGGGGGAAGGCGTGGCGGTGTCCCCGGAGAAGGAAGAAGTCCCGGCGGAGGCCCCGGAGGTGGGGGAAGCCCGGCCGAGTTACCCGGAGGAGGGGGAGGCCCCTGAGTTCCCCGGAGAAGGAGGAAACCCCGGCGGGGGCCCCGGAGGAGTAAGAAGCCCCGGAGGAGTGGGAAGCCCCGGAGGAGTCCCTGGAGGAGGGGGAAGCCCCGGTAGAGTCCCCGGAGGAGGGGGAAGCCCCGGCGGAGGCCGCGGAGAAGGGTTAAGCCCCGGTGGAGTCCCTGGAGGATGGGGAAGCCCCGGCGGAGGCCCCGGAGGAGGGGGAGGCCCCGCCAAATTTCCCGGGGGAGAGGGAAGCCCAGCCGAGTTCCCCGGATGAGAGGGAAGCCCCTGAGTTCCCCGGAGATGGAGGAAGCCCCGGCGGAGGCCCCGGAGGAGTGGGAAGCCCCGGAGGAGGGGAAAGCCAGGGCGGAGTCCTTGGAGGAGGGGGAAGCCCCGCCGAGTTTCCTGGAGGCGTAGGAAGCCCCACCGAGTTCCCCGGAGGAGAGGAAAGCCCCGGCGGAGGCCCCGGAGGAGATGGAAGTCCCGGTGGAATCCCTGGTGGAGTGGGAAGCCCCGGCGGAGCCCCGGTGGTGGGGGAAGCCCCGCCGAGCTTCCCGGAGGCGTGGGAAGCCCCGCCGTGTTCCCCGGAGGAGGGGGAAGCCCCGGCGGAGGCCCCTAAAGAGGGGGAAGCCCCGCCGAGCTTCCCGAAAGCGGTGGAAGACCCGGCGGAGGCCCAGGAGGAGGGAGAAGCCCCGGCGGAGTCCCTGGAGGAGGGGGAAGCCCCGCCTAATTCCCCGAAGGCGGGAAAAGCCCTTCCGAGTTTCCCGGAGGAGAGGGAATCCCCGGCGGAGTCCCTTGAGGAGGGGGAAGCCCCGGCGGAGGCCCCGGAGGAGAGGAAAGCCCCGGCGGAGGCCCCAGAGGGGGGAGAAGCCCCGCTAAGTTCCCCGGAGGTGGGGGAAGCCCCGGTGGAGGCCCTGGGGAAGGGGGAAGCCCCGCCGAGTTCTCCGTAGGAGGGGGAAGGCGAGGCGGTGTCCCCGGAGGAGGGGGAAGCCCCGGCGGAGGCCTCGGAGGAGGGGGAAGCCCCGGCGGAGGCCCCGGAGGTGGGGGAAGCCCCGCTGAGTTTTTCGGGGGAGGGGGAAGCCCAGCCGAGTTCCCCGGAGTACGGGGAAGCCTCTGAGTTCCCCGGAGATGGGGAGAGCCCCGGCGGAGGCCCCGGAGGAGTGGGAAGCCCCGGAGGAGGGGGAAACCAGGGCGGAGTCCCTGGAGAAGGAGGAAGCCCCGCTGAGTTTCCCGGAGGAGGGGGAAGCCACTGCGGAGGCCCCGGAGGAGGGGGAAGCCACCGAGTTCCCCGGAGGAGGGGGTAGCCCCGTCGGCGGCCCCGGAGAAGGGGGAAGCCCCGCCGAGTTTCCCGTGGGAGGGGGAAGCCCAGCCGAGTTCCCCGGAGGACGGGGAAGCCTCTGAGTTCCCCGGAGATGGGGAGAGCCCCAGTGGAGGCCTCGGAGGAGTGGGAAGCCCCGGAGGAGCGGGAAGCCAGGGCTGAGTCCCAGGAGGAGTAGGAACCCCCGCCGAGTTCCCCGGAGGAAAGGAAAGCCTCGGCGGAGGCCCCGAAGGAGGGGGAAGTCCCAGCGGAGTCCCTGGAGGAGGGGGAAAACCCGCGGAGTTCCCCGGAGGAGGGGGAAGCCCCGGTAGAGTTCCTGGAGGAGAAGAAGCCCCGGCGGAGGCCCCGGAGGAGGGGGAAGCCCCGGCGGAGGCCCTGGAGGAGTGGTCAGCCCCGCCGAGTTTCCCGGAGTAGGGGGAAGCCCCGCCGACTTTCCCGGAGGAGGGGGAAGCCCCGGTAGAGTCCCTGGAGGAGGAGGGAGCCCCGGCGGAGGCCCCGGAGGAGTGGGAAGCCCCGCCGAGTTCCCAGGAGGAGGTGGAAGCCCCGGCAGATGCCCCGGAGGAGGGGGAAGCCCCGGTGGAGTCCCTGGAGAAGGGGGAAACCCAGTCGAGTTCCCCGGAGGAGGGAGAAGCCCCGCCGAATTCCCCGGAGAAGTGGTAATCCCCGTCGGAGTCCCTGGAGGAGAAGGAAGCCCCGGCGGAGGCCCCCGAGGAAGGGGATGCCCCGGCGAGTTTCCCGGAGGTGGGGGAAGCCCCGGTGGATGCCCCGGAGGAGGGGGAAACCCCGCCGAGTTCCCCGGAGGAGGGGGAAGCCCCGGCTAATTCCCTGGAGGAGGGGGAAGCCCCGCCGAGTTCCTAGGAGGAGAAGGAAGCCCCGGCGGTGTCCCTGGAGGAGCGGAAGCCCCAGTGGAGTCCCTGGTGGAGGGGTGCCCCGGCGGATGCCCCGAAGGAGGGGGAAGCCCCGGCGGAGTCCCTATAGAAGGGGAAGCCCCGCCGAGTTTCCCGGTGGCGTGAGTAGCCCCGCCGAGTTTCCCGGAGGAGGAGGAAGCCCCGGCGGTGGCCCCAGAGGAGGGGGAAGCCCCGGCGGAGGCCCCGGATTTGGGGGAAGCCCCGACGAGTTTCCCGGAGGAGGGGGAAGCCTCGGCAAATTTCCCGGAGGAGAAGGAAGCCCCGGTAGAGTCCCTGGGGGAATAGAAGCCCCGGCGGGAGCCACGGAGGATGGGGAAGCCCCGGCGGAGGCCCCGGAGGACGGGGATGCCAAGGCGGAGGCCCCCGAGGAGGGGGAAGCCCTGGCGGAGTCCCTGGAGGTGGGGGAAGCCCCGGCGGAGGCCCCGGAGGAGAGGGAAGCCCCGGCGGCGGCCCCGAAGGTGGGGGAAGCCCCGCCAGTTTCCCGGAGGAGGTGGAAGCCCCGGTGGAGGCCCCGGAGGAGGAAGAAGCCCCGGCTGAGGCCGCGGAGGAGGGGGAAGCCCCGCCGAGTTCCTAGGAGGAGAAGGAAGCCCATGCGGAGTCCCTGGAGGACAGAGAAACCCCGCCGAGTTCCCCAGAGGAGAAGGAAGCCCCGGCGGTGTCCCTGGAGGAGGGGAAGCCCCAGTGTTGGCCCTGGAGGAGGGGGAAGCCCCGGCGGAGGCCCCGAAGGTTAGGGAAGCCCCGGCGGAGGCCCCGAAGGTGGGGTAGCCCCGCCGAGTTTCTCGGAGGCGTTGGAAGCCCCGACGAGTTTCCCGGAGAAGAAGGAAGCCCCGGTAGAGACCCTGGGGGAGAAGAAGCCCCGGCGGGAGCCCCGGAGGAGGGGGAAGCCCCGGCGGAGGCCCCGGAGGAGTGGGAAGCCCTGCCGAGTTCCCCGGTGGATTGTGAAGCCCCGGCAGATGCCCCGGGGGAAAGGGAAGCCCCGGTGGAGTCCCTGGAGGAGAGGGAAACCCCATCAAGTTCCCCGGAGGAGGGAGAAGCCCCTCCGAATTCCCCGGAGGAGGGGGAATCCCCGCCGAGTTTCACGGTGAAAAAGGAATCCCCGGGGAGTCCCTGGAGGAGGAGGAAGCCCCGGCGGAGGCCCCGGAGGAGTGGGAAGCCCCGCCGAGTTCCCCGGAAGAGAGAAAATCCCCGGCGGATGCCCTGGGGAAGGGTGAAGTCCCGCCGAGTTTCCTGGAGGAGGGGCAAGCCCCGCCGAGTGTTCCTGGTGGAGGGGGAAGCCCCGGCGGAGGCCCCGGAGGTGGGGGAAGCCCCGACGAGTTACCCAGAGGAGATGGAAGCCCCGGCGGAGGCCCCGGAGGACGGGGATGCCAAGGCGGAGGCCCCCGAGGAGGGGAAAGCCCTGGCGGAGTCCCTGGAGGTGGGGGAAGCCCCGGCGGAGGCCCCGGAGGAGAGGGAAGCCCAGGCGGCGGCCCCGAAGGTGGGGGAAGCCCCGCCGACTTTCCCGGAGGAGGGGGAAGCCCCGGTAGAGTCCCTGGAGGAGGAGGGAGCCCCGGCGGAGGCCCCGGAGGAGTGGGAAGCCCCGCCGAGTTCCCCGGAGGAGGTGGAAGCCCCGGCAGATGCCCCGGAGGAGGGGGAAGCCCCGGTGGAGGCCCCCGAGGAAGGGGAAGCCCCGCCGAGTTTCCCGGAGGCGTGAGTAGCCCCGCCGAGTTTCCCGGAGGAGGAGGAAGCCCCGGCGGTGGCCCCGGACGAGGGGGAAGCCCCGGCGGAGGCCCCGGATTTGGGGGAAGCCCCGACGAGTTACCCGGAGGAGGGGGAAGCCTCGGCAAATTTCCCGGAGGAGAAGGAAGCCCCGGTAGAGTCCCTGGGGTAATAGAAGCCCCGGCGGGAGCCCTGGTTGAGGGGGAAGCCCCGGCGGAGGCCCCGGAGGTGGGGGAAGCCCCGACGAGTTACCCAGAGGAAGGGGAAGCCCCGGCGGAGGCCCCGGAGGAGAGGGAAGCCCCGGCGGCGGCCCCGAAGGTGGGGTAGCCCCGCCGAGTTTCTCGGAGGCGTTGGAAGCCCCGCCGAGTTTCCCGGAGAAGAAGGAAGCCCCGGTAGAGACCCTGGGGGAGAAAGGGCCCCGGCGGGAGCCCCGGAGGAGGGGGAAGCCCCGGCGGAGGCCCCGGAAGAGTGGGAAGCCCTGCCGAGTTCCCCGGAGGATTGTAAAGCCCCGGCAGATGCCCCGGGGGAAAGGGAAGCCCCGGTGGAGTCCCTGGAGGAGAGGGAAACCCCATCAAGTTCCCCGGAGGAGGGAGAAGCCCCTCCGAATTCCCCGGAGGAGGGAAAATCCCCGCCGAGTTTCACGGTGAAAAAGGAATCCCCGGCGGAGTCCCTGGCGGAGGAGGAAGCCCCGGCGGAGGCCCCGGAGGAGTGGGAAGCCCCGCCGAGTTCCCCGGAAGAGAGGAAATCCCCGGCGGATGCCCTGGGGAAGGGTGAAGTCCCGCAGAGTTTCCCGGAGGAGGGGCAAGCCCCGCCGAGTGTTCCTGGTGGAGGGGGAAGCCCCGGCGGAGGCCCCGGAGGACGGGGATGCCAAGGCGGAGGCCCCCGAGGAGGAGAAAGCCCTGGCGGAGTCCCTGGAGGTGGGGGAAGCCCACGCGGAGGCCCCGGAGGAGAGGGAAGCCCCGGCGGCGGCCCCGAAGGTGGGGGAAGCCCCGCCGAGTTTCCCGGAGGAGGTGGAAGCCCCGGCGGAGGCCCCGGAGGAGGGAGAAGCCCCGGCGGTTTCCCTGGTGAAGGGGGAAGCCCCGGCGGTGGCCCCGGAGGAGAGGGAAGCCCCGGCTGAGGCCGCGGAGGAGGGGGAAGCCCCGCCGAGTTCCTAGGAGGAGGAGGAAGCCCATGCGGAGTCCCTGGAGGAGGAAGAAACCCCGCCGAGTTCCCCGGAGCAGAAGGAAGCCCCGGCGGTGTCCCTGGAGGAGGGGAAGCCCCAGTGGAGACCCTGGAGGAGGTGGAAGCCCCGGCGGAGGCCCCGAAAGGTTAGGGAAGCCCCGGCGGAGGCCCCGAAGGTGGGGTAGCCCCGCCGAGTTTCTCGGAGGCGTAGGAAGCCCCGCCGAGTTTCCCGGAGAAGAAGGAAGCCCCGGTAGAGACCCTGGAGGAGAAGAAGCCCTGGCGGGAGCCCCGGAGGAGGGGGAAGCCCCGGCGGAGGCCCCGGAGGAGTGGGAAGCCCCGACGAGTTCCCCGGAGGAGGGAGAAGCCCCGGCAGATACCCCGGTAGAAAGGGAAGCCCCGGTGGAGTCCCTGGAGGAGGGGGAAACCCCGTCAAGTTCCTCGGAGGAGGGAGAAGCCCCTCCGAATTCCCCGGAGGAGGGGGAAGCCCCGCCGAATTTCCCGGAGGAGAAGGAATCCCCGGCGGAGTCCCTAGAAGAGCAGGAAGCCCCGGCGGAGGCCCCGGAGGAGTGGGAAGCCCCGCCGAGTTCCCCGGAGGAGAGGGAAGCCCCAGCGGATGCCCTGGGGAAGGGTGAAGCCCCGCCGAGTGTCCCGGAAAAGGGGGAAGCCCCGGCGGAGGCCCCTATAGAGGGGGAAGCCCCGCCGAGCTTCCCGGAGGAGGTGGAAGCCCCTGCGGTGGCCCCGGAGTAGGGAGATGCCCCGGCGAGTTTCCTTGGAGGAGGGGGACGCCCCGGCGGAGTCCCTTGTGGAGGGGGAAGCCCCGCCGAGTGTCCCGGAAGAGGGGTAAGCCCCGGCGGAGGTCTAAGGGGAGGGAGAAGCCCGGGCGGAGTCCCTGGAGGAGGGGGAAGCCCCGCCAAATTTCCTGGGGGCGGGGGAAGCCCTTCCGAGTTTCCCGGAGGAGAGGGAATTCCCGGCGAATTCCCTGGAAGAGGTGGAAGCCCTGGCTGAGGCCCCGGAGGAATGGGAAGCCCCAGCGGAGGCCCCGGAGGTGGGGGAAGCCCCGCTGAGTTTTTCGGGGGAGGGGGAAGCCCCGGTAGAGTCCCTGGTAGAGGGGAAAGCCCCGGCGAAGGCCCTGCCGAGTTTCTTGGAGGCGTGGGAAGCCCCGCCGAGTTATCTGGAGAAGATGGAAGCCCCGGAAGAGTCCCTGGAGGAGAAGAAGCCCCGGTGGAGACCCCGGAGGAGAGGGAAGCCCCGGCGGAGGCCCCGGAGGAGGGGGAAGCCCTGCCGAGTTTCCCGGAAGAGGGGGAAGCCCCGGTAGAGTCCCTTTTAGAGGGTAAAGCCCCGGCGGAGGCCCCGGTGGTGGGGGAAGCCCCGCCGAGTTTCCTGGAGGCGTGGGAAGCCCCGCCGAGTGTCCCTGGAGGAGGGGGAATCCCCCGGCGGAGGCCCCGGTGGTGGGGGAAGCCCCGACGAGTTACCCGGAGAAGGGGGAAGCCCCGGCGAGTTCCCCGGAGGAGAGGGAAGGCGAGGCGGAGTTCTTGGAGGAGGGGGAAGCCACGGTGGAGCCCACGGAGGTGGTGGAAGCCCAGCCGAGTTCCCTGGAGGAGGGGGAAGCCCCTGAGTTCCCCGGAGAAGGAAGAAGCCCCGGCGGGGGCCCCGGAGGAGGGGGAAGCCCTGGAAAAGTGGGAAGCCAGGGCGGTGACCCTGGAGGAGGGGGAAGCCCCAGTGGAGTCCTCGGAGGAGGGGGAGGCCCCGGCGGAGGCCGCTGAGTAGAGTAAAGCCCCGGTGAAGACCCTGGTGGAGGGGAAGCCCCGGCGGAGGGGGAAGCTAGGGCGGAGTCCCTGGAGGAGGGGGAATCCCCGCCGAGTTTCCCGGAGGCGTGGGAAGCCCCGCCGAGATTCCCGGAGGAGAGGAAAGCCCCGGCGGAGGCCCCGGAGGAGTGTGAAGCCCCGCCGAGTTCCCCGAAAGAGAGGAAAGCCCCGGCGGAGGCCCCGGAGGAGGGGGAAGTCCTGGTAGAGTCCCTGGTGGAGGGGGAAGCCCCGGCGGAGGCCCTGGTAGAGGGGGAAGCCCCGCCGAGTTTCCCGGAGGAGGGGGAAGCCCCGGTAGAGTCCCTGGAGGGGGGGAAAACCCCGTCGGGTTCCCCGGAGGAGGGAGAAGCCCCGCCGAATTCCACGTAGGAGGGGGAAGCCCCGCCAATTTTCCCGGTGGAGGGGGAATCACCGGCTGAATCCCTGGAGGAGGAGGAAGCCCCGGCGGAGACCCAGGAGGACGGGGAAGCCCCGGAGTTGGCTCCGGAGGAGGGGGAAGCCCCGGCGGAGGCCCCGGAGAAGGGGGAAGCCCTGGCGGGGGCCCCGGAGGTGGGGGAAGCCCCGCTGAGTTTTTCGGGGGAGGGGGAAGCCCCGGCGGAGTCCCTGGAGGAGGGGGAAGCCACCGAGTTCCCCGTAGGAGGGGGTAGCCCCGGTACAGGCCCCGGAGGAGGGGGAAGCCCCGGCGGAGGCCGCGGAGGAGGGTTAAGCCCCGGTGGAGTCCCTGGAGGAGGGGGAAGCCCCGGCGGAGGCCCCGGTGGTGGGGGAAGCCCCGCCGAGTTTCCCCGGGGGAGGGGGAAGACCAGCCGAATTCCCCGGAGGAGGGGGAAGCCCTGGTAGAGTCCCTAAAGGAGGAGGAAGCCCCGGAGGAGGCCACGGAGGAGTGGGAAGCCCCGCCAAGTTCCCCGGAGGAGAGGGAAGCCCCGCCGAGTTTCCCGGAGGAGGGGGAAGCCCCGCCGAGTTTCCCAGAGGAAGGGGAAGCCCCGCCGAAGGCCCTGGTGGTGGGGGAAGCCCCGCCGAGTTTCCCGGAGGTGGGAGAAGCCCCGGTAGAGTCCCTGAAGGAGGAGGAAGCCCCGGTGGTGGCCCCGGAGGATGGAAATGCCCCGGCAGAGTCCCTGGCGAAGGGGGATGCCCCGCCGAGTTCCCCGGAGTTGGGGAAGCCCCGGTGGTGGCCCTGGGGAAAAGGGAAGCCCCGCCGAGTTCCCAGGAGGAGGGGGAAGGCGAGGCTGAGTTCTTGGTGGAGGGGGAAGCCACGGTGGAGGCCCCGGAGGTGGGGGAAGCCCAGCCGAGTTCCCCTGAGGAGGGGGAAGCCCCTGAGTTCCCCGGAGAAGGGGGAAGCCCCGGCGGGGGCCCCGGAAGAGTGGGAAGCCCTGGAAGAGTGGGAAGCCAGGGTGGAGTCCCTGGAGGAGGAGGAAGCCTCGGAGGAGGGGGAAACCCGGCGGAGGCCGCGGAGTAGGGTAAATCCCAGGTGGTGACCCTGGAGGTGGGGGAAGCTCCAGCGGAGGGGGAAGCTAGGGCGGAGTCCCTGGAGGAGGTGGAAGCCCCGCTGAGTTTCCCGGAGGCGTGGGAAGCCCCGCCGAGTTACCCGGAGGAGGGGGAAGCCCCGGCGGAGACCCCGGAGGAGTGTGAAGCACCGCTGAGTTCCCCGGAGGAGAGGAAAGCCCCGGCGGAGGCCCCGTAGGAGGGGGAAGTCCTGGTAGAGTCCCTGGTGGAGAAGGAAGCCCCGGCGGGGGCCCTGGTGGTGGGGGAAGCCCCGCCGAGTTTCCCGGAGGAGGGGGAAGCCCTGGTAGAGTCCCTGAAGGAGGAGGAAGCCCTTGCGGAGGCCCCGGAGGAGGGGGATCTCCGGCGGAGGCCCCTGAGGAGGGGAAAACCCCGTCGAGTTCCCCGGAGGATGGAGAAGCCCCGCCGAATTCCCCGTAGGAGGGGGAAGCCCCGCCAAATTTCCCGGCGGAGGGGGAATCCCCGGCTGAATCCTTGGAGGAGAAGGAAGCCCCGGCGGAGGCCCTGGAGGTGAAGGAAGCCCCAACGAGTTTCCCGGAGGAGGGGGAAGCCCCGGCGGTGGCCCCGGAGAACGGGGAAGCCCCGCCGGAGGCCCCGGAGGAGGGGGAAGCCCAGCCGAGTTTCCCGGAAGAGGGGGAAGCCCCGGCGGTGGCCCCTGAAGAGGGGGAAGCCCCGCCGAGCTTCCCGAAAGGGGGGGGAAGCCCCGGCGGAGGCCCCGGAGGAGAGAAAAGCTCCGGTAGAGGGGGAAGCAAGGGCGGAGTCCCTGGAGGAGTGGGAAGACCCGCCGAGTTCCCCGGAGGAGAGGAAAGCCCCGGCGGAGGCCTCGGAGGAGGGGGAAGTCCCGGCGGAGTCCCCGGAGGATGGGGAAGTCCCAAGGGAATCCCTGGAGGAGGGGGAAAACCCACCGAGTTCCCCGTAGGAGGGGGAAGCCCCGGTAGAGTCCCTGGTAGAGGGGAAAGCCCCGGCGGAGGCCCCGGTGGTAGGGGAAGCCCCGCCGAGTTTCCTGGTGGCGTGGGAAGCCCCGCCGATTTCCCGGAGGAGAGGTAAGCCCCGGTAAAGTCCCTGGAGGAGGTGGTAGCCCCGGCGGAGGCCCCGGTGGAGGAAGAAGCCCCGCCGAGTTCCCCGGAGGAGGGAGAAGCCCCGGCAGCTGCCCCTGAGGAGGGGGAAGCCCCGTCGAGTTCCCCGGAGGAGGAAGAAGCCCCGCCGAGTTTCCCGGGGGAGAGGAATCCCCGGCGGAGGCCCAGGAGGAGGAGAAAGGCCCGGCGGAGGCCACGGAGGAGAGGGAAGCCCCGCCGAGTTCTCCGGAGTAGAGGGAAGTTCCGCCGAGTTTCCCGGAGGAGGGGGAAGCCCCGCCGAGTTTCCCGGAGGAGAAGGAAGCCCCGTCGAGTGTCCCTGGAGGACGGGGAAGCCCCGGTGGAGGCCCCCGAGGAGGGGGAAGCCCTGGCGGAGTCCCTGGATGAGGGAGAAGCCCTGGTAGAGTCCCCGGAGGAGGGGAAAGCCCCGGCGGATGCCGCGGAGGAGGGTTAAGCCCCGGTAGAGTCCCTGAAGGAGGGGGAAGCCCCGGCGGAGGCCCCGGTAAAGGGGGAAGCCCCGCCGAGTTTCCCGGGGGAGGGGGAAGACCAGCCGAGTTCCCCGGTGGAGGGGGAACCCCTTGAGTTCCCCGGAGATGGGGGAAGCCCCGGCGGAGGCCCCAGAGGAGCGGGAAGGCCCGGAGGAGGGGGAAGCCAGGGCGGAGTCCCTGGAGGAGTGGGAAGCCTTGCCGAGTTCCCCGGAGGAGGGAGAAGCCCCGGCAGATGCCCCGGCGGAGGGGGAAGCCCCGGTGGAGTCCCATGAGGAGGGGAAAACCCCATCGAGTTCCCCGGAGGAGGGAGAAGCCCCGCCGTATTCCCCGTTGGTGGGGGAAGCCCCGCCGAGTTTCCCGGGGGAGAGGGAATCCCCTGCTGAATCCCTGGAGGAGGAGGAAGCCCCGGCGGAGGCCCCGGAGGTGAAGGAAGCCCCAACGAGTTTCCCGGAGGAGGAGGAAGCCCCGGCGTTGGCCCCGGAGGACGGGGAAGCCCCGGCGGAGGCCCCCGAGGAGGGGGAAGCCCTGGCGGAGTCCCTGGATGAGGGAGAAGCCCCGGTGGATGCCCCGGAGGACAGGGATGGCCCGGCGAGTTCCCCGGAGGAGGAGGAAGCCCCGGCGGAGTCCCTGGTGGAGGGGGAAGCCCCGCCGAGCTTCCCGAAGGAGGTGCAAGCCCCGGTGGAGGCCCCGGAGGAGAGGGAAGCCCCGGCGGAGGCCCCGGAGGAGGAGGAAGCCCCGGCGGAGGCTCCGGAGATGGGGGAAGCCCCGTTGGAGTCCCTGGCGGAGGGGGAAGCCGTATGAGGGGGAAGCCCCGCCGAGTTTCCCGGAGGAGGGGGAATCCCCGTCTGAATCCCTGAAGGAGGAGGAAGCCCCGGCGGAGGCCCCGGAGGTGGGGGCAGCCCCACCGAGCTTCTTGGAGAAGGTGGAAGCCCCGGCGGTGGCCCCGGAGGAGGGAGAAGCCCCGGCGGAGTCCCTGGAGGAGGGAGAAGCCCCGGCGGAGGCCCCGGAGGTGGGGGAAGCCCCGCGGAGTTTCTCGTGGAAGGGGGAAGCCCCGGCGGAGTCCCTGGCGGAGGGAGAAGCCACTGAGTTCCCCGGAGGAGGGGAAAGCCCCGGTGGATGCCCCGGTGGAGGGGGAAGCCCCACTGAGTTCTTTGGGGAAGGGGGAAGCCACGGCCTGGCGGAGGGGGATGCCCCGCCAAGTTCCCCGGAGGTGGGGGAAGCCCCGGTTGAGGCCCTGGAGGGGGGGGGTAGCCCCGCCGAGTTCCCCGGAGGAGGGGGAAGCCCCGGCGGAGGCCCCGGAGGTGGGGGAAGCCCAGCCGAGTTCCCCGGAGAAGGGGGAAGCCCCGCCGAGTTTCCCTGAGGAGGGGGAAGCCCCGCCGAGTTTCCCGGAGGAGGGGGAAGCCCCGGCGGAGGCCCCGGAGGAGTGGAAAGCCCCAGAGGAGGGGGAAGCCAGGGCGGAGTCCCTGGAGGAGGGGGAAGCCCCGCCGAATTTCCCGGGGGAGGGGAAGCCCCGGCGGAGGCCCTGGTGGTGGGGGAAGCCCCGGTAGAGTCCCTGAAGGAGGAGGAAGCCAGGGCGGAGTCCCTGGAGGAGGGGAAAGCCCCGCCAAGTTTCCCGGAGGCGTGGGAAGCCCCGCCGAGTTTCCCGGACGAGGGGAAAGCCCCGGCGGAGGCCCCGGAGGAGTGAGAAGCCCCGCCGAGTTCCCCGGAGGAGAGGAAAGCCCAGGCGGAGGCCCCGGTGGTAGGGGAAGTCCCGGTAGAGTCCCTGGTGGAGGGGGATGCCCCGGCGGAGGCCCCGATGGTGGGGGAAGCCCCGCCGAGTTTCCCGGAGGCGTGGGAAGCCACGCCAAGTTTCCCGGAGGATGGGGAAGCCCCGGCGGAGTCCCTGGAGGTGGTGGAAGCCCCAGCGGAGTCCCTGGTGGTGAGGGAAGCCCCGGCGGAGGCCCCGGAGGTTTGGGATGCCCCGCCGAGTTTCCTAGAGGAGGGGGAAGCCGCGGCGGAGGCCCCGAAGGTGGGGGAAGCCCCGGTGGTGGCCCCGGAGGTGTAGGTGGCCCCGGCGGAGGCCCCGGAGGAGGGGAAAGCCCCGGCGGAGGCCCCGGTGGTGGGGGGAGCCCCGCCGAGTTTCCCGGAGGCTTGGGAAGACCCGCCGAGTTCCCCGGAGGAGGGGAAAGCCCCTGAGTTCCCCGGAGAAGGGGGAAGCCCCGGCGGGGGCCCCGAAGGAGTGGGAAGCCCCGGAGGAGTGGGAAGCCAGGGCGGAGTCCCTGGAGGAGGAGGAAGCCCCGGTAGAGTCCTCGGAGGAGGGGGAAGCCCCGGCGAAGGCCGCGGAGGAGAGTTAGGCCCCGGTGGAGACCCTGGAGGAGGGGGAAGCCCATGCGGAGGGGGAAGGTAGGGCGGAGTCCCTGGAGGAGGGGGAAGCCCCGCCGAGTTTTCCGGAGGCGTGGGAAGCCCCGCCGAGTTTCCCGGAGGAGAGAAAAGCCCCGGCGGAGGCCCAGGAGGAGGGGGAAGTCCCGGTAGAGTCCCTGTTGGAGGGGGTAGCCCCGGTGGAGGCCCTGGCGGTGGGGGAAGCTCCGCCAAGTTTCCCGGAGGCGTGGGAAGCCCCGCCGAGTTTCCCGGCGGAGGGGGAAGCCCCGGTAGAGTCCCTGGAGGAGGGGAAAACCCCGTCGAGTTCCCCGGAAAAGGGAGAAGCCCCGCCGAATTCCTCGTAGGAGGGGGAAGCCTCGCCGAGTTTCCCGGTAGAGGGGGAATTTTCGGCTGAATCCCTGGAGGAGGAGGAAGCCCCGGCGGAGTCTCCGGAGGTGGGGGAAGCCCCGTCGAGTTTCCCGGAGAAGGGGGAAGCCCCGGCGGTGTCCCCTGTGGACGGGGAAGCCCCGGTGGAGGCCCCCGAGGAGAGGGAAGCCCTGGCGCAGTCCCTGGATGAGTAAGCCCCGGCGGAGGCCCCGGAGAAGAGGGAAGCTCCGGCGGAGGCCCCGGAGGAGGGGGAAGCCACGCCTAGTTTCCCGGTGGAGGCGGAATCCCCGGCGGAGTCCCTGGAGGAGAAGGAAGCCCCGGCGGTGGCCCCAGAGCAGGGGGAAGCCCCGGCGAAGGCCCCGGAGGAGTGGGAAGCCCCGCCTAGTTCCCCGAAAGAGAGGGAAGACCCAAGGAATTCCCCGGAGGAGGGAGAAGCCCCGCCGAGATTCCCGGAGGAGGGGGAAGCCCCACCGAGTTTCCCGGAGGCAGGGGAAGCCCCGGCGGAGGCCCCGGGGGTGGGTGAAGCTCCACCGGGTTTTGGAGGAGGGGGAAGCCGCGGCGGGGGCCCCGGAGGAGTGGGAAGCCCCGGAGGAGGGGGAAGCCAGAGCGGAGTCCCTGGAGGAGGAAGAAGCCCCTTCGGAGGCCCCGGAGATGGGGGAAGCCCCGCCGAGTTTCCAGGAGGAGAGGGAAGCCCCGGTGGAGGCCCCGGAGGAGGGGGAAGCCCCGCCGAGTTTTGGAGGAGGGGGAAGCCCGGGCGGAGGCCCCGGAGGAATGGGAAGCCCGGCCGAGTTTCCCGGGGGAGGGGGAAGCCCCGGCGGTGTCCCTGGCGGAGGGGGAAGCCACCGAGTTCCCCGGAGGAGGGGGAAGCCCCGTTGGAGGCCTAGGAGGAGGGGGATGCCCCGGCGAGTTCCCCAGAGAAGGGGGAAGCCCCGGCAGAGTCCCTGGTTGTGTAAGTATTCCCCGGCGGAGGCCCCGGAGTTGGGGGAAGCCCCGCCGAGTTTCCCGGAAGAGGGGGAAGCCCCGGCGGAGGCCCCTTAAGAGGGGGAAGCCCCGCCAAGCTTCCCGCAGGAGGTGGAAGCCCCGGCGGAGGCCCCGGAGGAGGGAGAAGCCCCGGCGGAGTCTCTGGACCCAAGTAGCACAAAAATGTTCTGCGAACGTGAATTCGAACGTTCGGTGGAGGTCGAAAAGCTAACGGGGGATAACTTACGTTCAACGTTCGGGCAGAACGTTTTCGAACGTTTGGCAAACGTAAACTCAAACGTTCAGTGGAGGTCGAAAAGCTAACGGGGGATAACTTGCGTTCAACGTTCAGGCTTAAACTCAACGAACGGTCAGCGGACGAGAGTATGACGTTAAAAGAATACGTGCACCCATCGTCCGCAAAACGTTAATCGAACGTCCGGACAGCATACGGTGAAATTAAAAGTAGTGACGTCATTTTCGAATTTCTGGCACTAAATCATCCTTGCACTGGTCAGCCCGACCCCCAGCTACCCGGCATTTGCAGATGCGATCACATTGACTCTGCGCACGTCTATCCTGCAAATATCAGATATCATTAATTTTGGGTTACGATGGTCCTCGAACTCGGTCTCGGCAGGTCCTCGGCTCCGAAGGCGACAGTGTTACCACGCGGCTGCTAGAACTTAACAGCTACCGGCAAAATTTTAATCTATATGTTTTGTTTGTCGTGATTGTTCACATGCAAGTACCTTTTAGAACAGTGAAGATAGCCATGTTTTATGTCGTTTTTTATCCAGCTATATAGATTCATATGTTTTATAAGTTAAATTCGTGCAAAACGTCTCGCATCGACATAATATTAATTAAATATACGTAAGTAATTAAATCGGACACCATTAACGACCATGGAGGGCGTGTGCTGACTACTAGGCGGCGCTTCTGTCGACGAGGTACACTTATTTATGCCAGATGGCGATGGCGCCTGCCTTAGTAAAAGTCTGCTGAAAGTGCGATGACAAACGTTCGCATGACTTACTTTCACGGACCGTGAATCCTACATGTAATATCGAACGTGTTTGAACGTTGAAGGCACAACGTCAATGCAACGTTTGAGTTTGACGTAAGAGAACTTGCCTCAGTAAACGTATGCTGAATGTGTGATGACAAACGTTCGCATGACTTACTTTGAGAGAACGTGAATCCAACGTTTAATAACGAACGTGTTTGAAAGTTGAAAGCACAACGGCCTATGTCACGTTTCAATTTTGACGTAAGCAAACTTGCTTATGTCAACGTCCAGTGAATGTTTGTTTCGCACGACTAACTTCTATAGAACGTTCATCACACATTTCCTACTGCTCGTTTTTTAACGTCGGAAACACAACGGCCATGTCACGTTGCGTTTTTAACGTAATATTACTTATGAAACCGAACGTTCGTTGAACATACTATGCGAACGTTCGCCTAACTTACTTTAAGAGAACATTAACGAAACGTATACATTTGAACCTTTTATAACGTTGCAAGATCAACATTTCTCGTACGTTGGCTAAACGTCGACAAGTCTCAAAGTTAAAGATTTTGCTTTAACATACGTCAGTGAAACGTTCGTGGCGAATGTATATCTAACGTTATAAAACAACGTTAACCGAACGCTCGCTGAATGGTTTGAACGTTGCAGGAGTTTCAACACGTTCAACACGTTCGTAGGACGTCGTGCGAACGTGTTGAAAGTTTTTGTGCTACCTGGGGAGGAGGAGAAAGCCCCGCCAAATTCCCCGGGGGCGGGGGAAGCCCTTTCGAGTTTCCCGGAGGAGGGGGAATCCCCGGCGGAGTCCCTGGAGGAGGGGGAAGCCCCGGCGGAGGCCCCGGAGGAGGGGGAAGCCCCGGCGAAGACCCCGGTGGTGGGGTGAGCCCCGCTGAATTTTTCGTGGGAGGGGGAAGCCCCGGTGGAGTCCCTGGCGGAGGGTGAAGCCCCTGAGTTCCCCGGAGGAGTGGAAAGCCCCGGTGGATGCCCCGGTGAAGGGGGAAGCCCCACTGAGTTCCTCGGGAAAGGGGGAAGCCCCGGTGGAGTCCCTGGCGGAGGGGGATGCCCCGCCGAGTTCCCCGGAGGAGGGGGAAGACCCTGAGTTCCCCGGAGAAGGGGGAAGGCCCCGGCGGGGGCCCCGGAGGAGGGGGAAGCCCCGGAGGAGTGGGAAGCCCCGGCGGTGGCCGCGGAGGAGGGTTAAGCCCCGGTGGAGTTCCTGGAGGAGGGGGAAGCCCCGGCGGAGGCCCCGGAGGAGGGGAAAGCCCGGCCGAGTTTCCCGGGGGAGAGGGAAGCCCAGCCGAGTTCCCCGGATTAGGGGGAAGCCCCGCCGAGTTTCCCGGAGGAGGGGGAATCCCCGGCGGAGTCCCTGGAGGAGGGGGAAGCCCCGGCGGCAGCCCCGGAGGAGAGTGAGGTCCCGGCGGAGGCCCCGGAGGTGGGGGAAGCCCCGCTGAGTTTTTCGGGGAAGGGGGAAGCCCCGGCGGAGTCCCTGGCGGAGGGGAAAGCCACCGAGTTCCCCGGAGGAGGGGGAAGCCCCGGCGGAGGCCTGGAGGAGGGGGAAGCCCGGCGAAGGCCCCTGAAGAGGGGGAAGCCCCGCCGAGTTCCCCGGAGGTGGGGAGAGCCCCGGTGGAGGCCCTGGGTAAGGGGGAAGCCCCGCCGAGTTCCCTGCGGCGAGGTGGAGTCCCCGGAGAAGTGGGAAGCCACGGTGGAGGCCCCGGAGGTGGGGGAAGCCCAGCCGAGTTCCCCGGAGGAGGAGGAAGCCCCTGAGTTCCCCGGAGAAGGGGGAAGCCCTGGCGGGGGCCCCGGAAGAGTGGGAAGCCCCGGAGGAGTGGGAAGCCAGGGCGGAGTCCCTGGATAAGGGGGAAGCCCCGGTAGAGTCCTCGGAGGAGGGGGAAGCCCCGGCGGAGGCCGCGGAGGAGGGTTTAGCCCCGGTAGAGACCCTGGAGGAGGGGGAAGCCCCGGCGGAGGGGGAAGCTAGGGCGAAGTCCGTGGAGGAGGGGGAAGCCACGCTAAGTTTCCCGGAAACGTGGGAAGCCCCGCCGAGTTTCCCGGAGGAGGAAGAAGCCCCGGCGGAGGCCCCGGAGGAGTGGGAAGCCCCGCCGAATTCCCCGGAGGAGAGGAAAGCCCCGGCGGGGGCCCTGGAGAAGGGGGACCGGTAAAGTCCCTGGTGGAGGGGAAAGCCCCGGCGGAGGCCCTGGTGGTGGGGGAAACCCCGGCGAGTTTCCCGGAGGCGTGGGAAGCCCCGCCGAGTTTCCCGGAGGAGGCGGATGCCCCGGTAGAGTCCCTGGAGGAGGAGGAAGCCCCGGCTAATTCCCTGGAGGAGGGGGAAGCCCCGGCGGAGTCCCTATAGAAGGGGAAGCCCCGCAGAGTTTCCCGGAGGCGTGAGTAGCCCCGCCGAGTTTCCCGGAGGAGGAGGTAGCCCCAGCGGTGGCCCCGGAGCAGGGGGAAGCCCCGGCGGAGGCCCTGGAGGAGCGGAAGCCCCAGTGGAGTCCCTGGTGGAGGGGGAGCCCCGGCTGATGCCCCGGAGGAGGGGGAAGCCCCGGCGGAGTCCCTATAGAAGGGGAAGCCCCGCAGAGTTTCCCGGAGGCGTGGGTAGCCCCGCCGAGTTTCCCGGAGGAGGAGGAAGCCCCGGCGGTGGCCCCGGAGGAGGGGGAAGCCCCGGCGGAGGCCCCGGATTTGGGGGAAGCCCCGACGAGTTACCCGGAGTAGGGGGAAGCCCCGGCAAATTTCCCGGAGGAGAAGGAAGCCCCGGTAGAGTCCCTGGGGGAATAGAAGCCCCGGCGGGAGCCCCGGAGGAGGGGGAAACCCCGGCGGAGGCCCCGGAGGCGTGGGAAGCCCTGCCGAGTTCCCCGGAGGATTGTGAAGCCCCGGCAGATGCCCCGGGGGAAAGGGAAGCCCCGGTGGAGTCCCTGGAGGAGGGGGAAACCCCATCAAGTTCCCCGGAGGAGGGAGAAGCCCCTCCGAATTCCCCGGAGGAGGGGGAATCCCCGCCGAGTTTCCCGGTGAAAAAGGAATCCCCAGCGGAGTCCCTGGAGGAGGAGGAAGCCCCGGCGGAGGCCCCGGAGGAGTGGGAAGCCCCGCCGAGTTCCCCGGAGGAGAGGAAAGCCCCGGCGGATGCCCTGGGAACGAGTGAAGTTTCCCGGAGGAGGGGCAAGCCCCGCCGAGTGTCCCTGGTGGAGGGGGAAGCCCCGGCGGAGGCCCCGGAGGTGGGGGAAGCCCCGACGAGTTACCCAGAGGAGGGGGAAGCCCCGGCGGAGGCCCCGAAGGAGGGGGAAGCCCTAGCGGAGTCCCTGGAGGTGGGGGAAGCCCCGGCGGAGGCCCCGGAGGAGAGGGAAGCCCCGGCGGCGGCCCCGAAGGTGGGGGAAGCCCCGCCGAGTTTCCCGGAGGAGGTGGAAGCCCCGGCGGAGGCCCCGGAGGAGGGAGAATCCCCACCGGTTTCCCCGGAGGAGGGGGAAGCCCCGGCGGTGGCCCCGGAGGTGGGGGAAGCCCCGGAGGAGGGGGAAGCCCCGCCGAGTTTCCCGGAGGCGTGGGAAGCCCCGCCGAGTTTCCCGGAGGAGGGGGAAGCCCCGGCGGAGTCCCTGGAGGAGGCGGAAGCCCCGGTAGAGTCCCCGGAGGAGGGGGAAGCCCCGGCGGAGGCCGCGGAGGAGGGTTAAGCCCCGCCAAATTTCCCGGGGGAGAGGGAAGCCCAGCCGAGTTCCCCGGATGAGAGGGAAGCCCCTGAGTTCCCCGGAGATGGAGGAAGCCCCGGCGGAGGCCCCGGAGGAGTGGAAAGCCCCGGAGGAGGGGGATGCCAGGGCGGAGTCCCTGGAGGAGGGGGAAGCCCCGCCGAGTTTCCCGGAGGCGTAGGAAGCCCCACCGAGTTCCCCGGAGGAGAGGAAAGCCCCGGTGGAGGCCCCGGAGGAGGGGGAAGTCCCAGTGGAGTCCCTGGTGGTGGGGAAATCCCCGCCGAGCTTCCCGGAGGCGAGGGGAAGCCCCTCAGAGTTTCCCGGAGAAGGGGGATCCCCGGCGGAGGCCCCGGAGGAGTGGGAAGCCCCGCCGAGTTCCCCGGAGGAGGGAGAAGCCTCGGCAGATGCCCCGGAGGAGGGGGAAGCCCCGGCGGAGGCCCTGGAGGAGCGGAAGCCCCAGTGGAGTCCCTGGTGGAGGGGGAGCCCCGGCTGATGCCCCGGAGGAGGGGGAAGCCCCGGCGGAGTCCCTATAGAAGGGGAAGCCCCGCAGAGTTTCCCGGAGGCGTGAGTAGCCCCGCCGAGTTTCCCGGAGGAGGAGGAAGCCCCGGCGATGGCCCCGGAGGAGGGGGAAGCCCCGGCGGAGGCCCCGGATTTGGGGGAAGCCCCGACGAGTTACCCGGAGTAGGGGGAAGCCCCGGCGAGTTTCCCGGAGGAGAAGGAAGCCCCGGTAGAGTCCCTGGGGGAATAGAAGCCCCGGCGGGAGCCCCGGAGGAGGGGGAAACCCCGGCGGAGGCCCCGGAGGCGTGGGAAGCCCTGCCGAGTTCCCCGGAGGATTGTGAAGCCCCGGCAGATGCCCCGGGGGAAAGGGAAGCCCCGGTGGAGTCCCTGGAGGAGGGGGAAACCCCATCAAGTTCCCCGGAGGAGGGAGAAGCCCCTCCGAATTCCCCGGAGGAGGGGGAATCCCCGCCGAGTTTCCCGGTGAAAAAGGAATCCCCAGCGGAGTCCCTGGAGGAGGAGGAAGCCCCGGCGGAGGCCCCGGAGGAGTGGGAAGCCCCGCCGAGTTCCCCGGAGGAGAGGAAAGCCCCGGCGGATGCCCTGGGAACGAGTGAAGTTTCCCCGAGGAGGGGCAAGCCCCGCCGAGTGTCCCTGGTGGAGGGGGAAGCCCCGGCGGAGGCCCCGGAGGTGGGGGAAGCCCCGACGAGTTACCCAGAGGAGGGGGAAGCCCCGGCGGAGGCCCCGAAGGACGGGGAAGCCAAGGCGGAGGCCCCTGAGGAGGAGGAAGCCCTAGCGGAGTCCCTGGAGGTGGGGGAAGCCCCGGCGGAGGCCCCGGAGGAGAGGGAAGCCCCGGCGGCGGCCCCGAAGGTGGGGGAAGCCCCGCCGAGTTTCCCGGAGGAGGTGGAAGCCCCGGCGGAGGCCCCGGAGGAGGGAGAAGCCCCACCGGTTTCCCCGGAGGAGGGGGAAGCCCCGGCGGTGGCCCCGGAGGAGGGGGAATCCCCGCCGAGTTTCCCGGTGAAAAAGGAATCCCCAGCGGAGTCCCTGGAGGAGGAGGAAGCCCCGGCGGAGGCCCCGGAGGAGTGGGAAGCCCCGCCGAGTTCCCCGGAGGAGAGGAAAGCCCCGGCGGATGCCCTGGGAACGAGTGAAGTTTCCCGGAGGAGGGGCAAGCCCCGCCGAGTGTCCCTGGTGGAGGGGGAAGCCCCGGCGGAGGCCCCGGAGGTGGGGGAAGCCCCGACGAGTTACCCAGAGGAGGGGGAAGCCCCGGCGGAGGCCCCGAAGGAGGGGGAAGCCCTAGCGGAGTCCCTGGAGGTGGGGGAAGCCCCGGCGGAGGCCCCGGAGGAGAGGGAAGCCCCGGCGGCGGCCCCGAAGGTGGGGGAAGCCCCGCCGAGTTTCCCGGAGGAGGTGGAAGCCCCGGCGGAGGCCCCGGAGGAGGGAGAAGCCCCACCGGTTTCCCCGGAGGAGGGGGAAGCCCCGGCGGTGGCCCCGGAGGTGGGGGAAGCCCCGGAGGAGGGGGAAGCCCCGCCGAGTTTCCCGGAGGCGTGGGAAGCCCCGCCGAGTTTCCCGGAGGAGGGGGAAGCCCCGGCGGAGTCCCTGGAGGAGGCGGAAGCCCCGGTAGAGTCCCCGGAGGAGGGGGAAGCCCCGGCGGAGGCCGCGGAGGAGGGTTAAGCCCCGCCAAATTTCCCGGGGGAGAGGGAAGCCCAGCCGAGTTCCCCGGATGAGAGGGAAGCCCCTGAGTTCCCCGGAGATGGAGGAAGCCCCGGCGGAGGCCCCGGAGGAGTGGAAAGCCCCGGAGGAGGGGGATGCCAGGGCGGAGTCCCTGGAGGAGGGGGAAGCCCCGCCGAGTTTCCCGGAGGCGTAGGAAGCCCCACCGAGTTCCCCGGAGGAGAGGAAAGCCCCGGTGGAGGCCCCGGAGGAGGGGGAAGTCCCAGTGGAGTCCCTGGTGGTGTGGGAAGCCCCGGCGGAGGCCACGGTGGTGGGGAAATCCCCGCCGAGCTTCCCGGAGGCGAGGGGAAGCCCCTCAGAGTTTCCCGGAGAAGGGGGATCCCCGGCGGAGGCCCCGGAGGAGTGGGAAGCCCCGCCGAGTTCCCCGGAGGAGGGAGAAGCCTCGGCAGATGCCCCGGAGGAGGGGGAAGCCCCGGCGGAGGCCCTGGAGGAGCGGAAGCCCCAGTGGAGTCCCTGGTGGAGGGGGAGCCCCGGCTGATGCCCCGGAGGAGGGGGAAGCCCCGGCGGAGTCCCTATAGAAGGGGAAGCCCCGCAGAGTTTCCCGGAGGCGTGAGTAGCCCCGCCGAGTTTCCCGGAGGAGGAGGAAGCCCCGGCGATGGCCCCGGAGGAGGGGGAAGCCCCGGCGGAGGCCCCGGATTTGGGGGAAGCCCCGACGAGTTACCCGGAGTAGGGGGAAGCCCCGGCGAGTTTCCCGGAGGAGAAGGAAGCCCCGGTAGAGTCCCTGGGGGAATAGAAGCCCCGGCGGGAGCCCCGGAGGAGGGGGAAACCCCGGCGGAGGCCCCGGAGGCGTGGGAAGCCCTGCCGAGTTCCCCGGAGGATTGTGAAGCCCCGGCAGATGCCCCGGGGGAAAGGGAAGCCCCGGTGGAGTCCCTGGAGGAGGGGGAAACCCCATCAAGTTCCCCGGAGGAGGGAGAAGCCCCTCCGAATTCCCCGGAGGAGGGGGAATCCCCGCCGAGTTTCCCGGTGAAAAAGGAATCCCCAGCGGAGTCCCTGGAGGAGGAGGAAGCCCCGGCGGAGGCCCCGGAGGAGTGGGAAGCCCCGCCGAGTTCCCCGGAGGAGAGGAAAGCCCCGGCGGATGCCCTGGGAACGAGTGAAGTATCCCGGAGGAGGGGCAAGCCCCGCCGAGTGTCCCTGGTGGAGGGGGAAGCCCCGGCGGAGGCCCCGGAGGTGGGGGAAGCCCCGACGAGTTACCCAGAGGAGGGGGAAGCCCCGGCGGAGGCCCCGAAGGACGGGGAAGCCAAGGCGGATGCCCCTGAGGAGGGGGAAGCCCTAGCGGAGTCCCTGGAGGTGGGGGAAGCCCCGGCGGAGGCCCCGGAGGAGAGGGAAGCCCCGGCGGCGGCCCCGAAGGTGGGGGAAGCCCCGCCGAGTTTCCCGGAGGAGGTGGAAGCCCCGGCGGAGGCCCCGGAGGAGGGAGAAGCCCCACCGGTTTCCCCGGAGGAGGGGGAAGCCCCGGCGGTGGCCCCGGAGGAGGGGGAAGCCCCGGCTGAGGCCGCGGAGGAGGGGGTTCCCCGGCGCAGGCCCCGGAGGAGTGGGAAGCCCCGGTGGAGTCCCTGGAGGAGGGAAAAACCCCGTCGAGTTCCCCGGAGAAGGAAGAAGCCCCGCCGAATTCCCCGTAGAAGGGGGAAGCCCCACCGAGTTTCCCGGAGGAGGGAGAATCCTCGGGGGAATGCCTGGAGGAGGAGGAAGCCCCGGCGGAGGCCCCGGAGGTGGGGGAAGCCCCGACGAGTTTTTCGGAGGAGGGGGAAGCCCCGGCGGTGGCCCCGGAAGACGGGGAAGCCCCAGCGGAGGCCCCCGAGGAAAGGGAAGCCCTGGCGGAGTCCCTAGAGGAGGGGGAGACCCCGGCGAAGGCCCTGGAGGAGAGGGAAGCCCCGGCGGAGTCCCTGGAGGAGGGGGAAACCCCGCCGAATTCCCCTATGGAGGGGGAAGCCCCGGTAGAGTCCCTGGTGGTAAGGGAAGCCCCGGCGGATGCCCCGGAGGTTTGGGATGTCCCGCCGAGTTTCCTGGAGGAGGGGTTAGCCGCAGCGAAGGCCCCGAAGGTGGGGGAAGCCCCGGCGGTGGCCCCGGAGGAGTAGGAAGCCCCGGCGGAGGCCCCGGAGGAGGGGAAAGCCCCGGCGGAGGCCCCGGTGGTGTGGGAAGCCCCGCCGAGTGTTCCGGAGGCGTGGGAAGACCCGTTGAGTTTTCCGGAGGAGGGGAAATCCCCGGTAGAGTCCCTGGAGGAGGAGGAAGCCCCGGCGGAGGCCCCGGAGGAGTGGGAAGCCCCGCCGAGTTCCCCGGAGGAGAGGAAAGCCCCGGCGGATGCCCTGGGAACGAGTGAAGTTTCCCGGAGGAGGGGCAAGCCCCGCCGAGTGTCCCTGGTGGAGGGGGAAGCCCCGGCGGAGGCCCCGGAGGTGGGGGAAGCCCCGACGAGTTACCCAGAGGAGGGGGAAGCCCCGGCGGAGGCCCCGAAGGACGGGGAAGCCAAGGCGGAGGCCCCTGAGGAGGGGGAAGCCCTAGCGGAGTCCCTGGAGGTGGGGGAAGCCCCGGCGGAGGCCCCGGAGAAGAGGGAAGCCCCGGCGGCGGCCCCGAAGGTGGAATAAGCCCCGCCGAGTTTCCCGGAGGAGGTGGAAGCCCCGGCGGAGGCCCCGGAGGAGGGAGAAGCCCCACCGGTTTCCCCGGAGGAGGGGGAAGCCCCGGCGGTGGCCCCGGAGGAGCGGGAAGCCCCGGCTGAGGCCGCGGAGGAGGGGGAAGCCCCGCCGAGTTCCTAGGAGGAGGAGGAAGCCCATGCGGAGTCCCTGGAGGAGGAAGAAACCCCGCCGAGTTCCCCGGAGGAGAAGGAAGCCCCGGCGGTGTCCCTGGATGAGGGGAAGCCCCAGTGGAGTCCCTGGAGGAGGGGGAAGCCCCGGCGGAGGCCCCGAAGGTTAGGGAAGCCCCGGCGGAGGACCCGAAGGTGGGGTGGCCCCGCCGAGTTTCCCGGAGGCGTTGGAAGCCCCGCCGAGTTCCCCGGAGGAGAGGAAAGCCCCGGCGCTGGCCCCGGTGGGGGGGGAAGTCCCGGTAGAGTCCCTGGTGGAGGGGGAAGCCCCGGCGGAGGCCCCGGTGGTGGAGGAAGCCCCGCCGAGTTTCCCGGAGGCGTGGGAAGCCCCGCCAAATTTCCCGGAGGAGGGGAGAGCCCCGGTAGAGTCCCTGGAGGAGGAGGAAGCCCCGGCGGAGGCCCCGGAGGAGGGGGATCCCCGGCGCAGGCCCCGGAGGAGTGGGAAGCCCCCGTGGAGTCCCTGGAGGAGGGAAAAACCCCGTCGAGTTCCCCGGAGAAGGGAGAAGCCCCGCCGAATTCCCCGTAGAAGGGGGAAGCCCCACCGAGTTTCCCGGAGGAGGGAGAATATTCGGGGGAATGCCTGGAGGAGGAGGAAGCCCCGGCGGAGGCCCCGGAGGTGGGGGAAGCCCCGACGAGTTTTTCGGAGGAGGGGGAAGCCCCGGCGGTGGCCCCGGAAGACGGGGAAGCCCCAGCGGAGGCCCCCGAGGAAAGGGAAGCCCTGGCGGAGTCCCTAGAGGAGGGGGAGACCCCGGCGAAGGCCCTGGAGGAGAGGGAAGCCCCGGCGGAGTCCCTGGAGGAGGGGGAATCCCCGCCGAATTCCCCTATGGAGGGGGAAGCCCCGGTAGAGACCCTGGTGGTAAGGGAAGCCCCGGCGGATGCCCCGGAGGTTTGGGATGTCCCGCCGAGTTTCCCGGAGGAGGGGTTAGCCGCAGCGGAGGCTTCGAAGGTGGGGGAAGCCCCGGCGGTGGCCCCGGAGGAGTAGGAAGCCCCGGCGGAGGCCCCGGAGGAGAGGAAAGCCCCGGCGGATGCCCTGGGAACGAGTGAAGTTTCCCGGAGGAGGGGCAAGCCCCGCCGAGTGTCCCTGGTGGAGGGGGAAGCCCCGGCGGAGGCCCCGGAGGTGGGGGAAGCCCCGACGAGTTACCCAGAGGAGGGGGAAGCCCCGGCGGAGGCCCCGAAGGACGGGGAAGCCAAGGCGGAGGCCCCTGAGGAGGGGGAAGCCCTAGCGGAGTCCCTGGAGGTGGGGGAAGCCCCGGCGGAGGCCCCGGAGGAGAGGGAAGCCCCGGCGGTGGCCCCGAAGGTGGGGTAAGCCCCGCCGAGTTTCCCGGAGGAGGTGGAAGCCCCGGCGGAGGCCCCGGAGGAGGGAGAAGCCCCACCGGTTTCCCCGGAGGAGGGGGAAGCCCCGGCGGTGGCCCCGGAGGAGCGGGAAGCCCCGGCTGAGGCCGCGGAGGAGGGGGAAGCCCCGCCGAGTTCCTAGGAGGAGGAGGAAGCCCATGCGGAGTCTCTGGAGGAGGAAGAAACCCCGCCGAGTTCCCCGGAGGAGAAGGAAGCCCCGGCGGTGTCCCTGGATGAGGGGAAGCCCCAGTGAAGACCCTGGAGGAGGGGGAAGCCCCGGCGGAGGCCCCGAAGGTTAGGGAAGCCCCGGCGGAGGCCCCGAAGGTGGGGTAGCCCCGCCGAGTTTCCCGGAGGCGTTGGAAGCCCCGCCGAGTTCCCCGGAGGAGAGGAAAGCCCCGGCGCTGGCAAGGGTGGGGGGGGGGAAGTCCCGGTAGAGTCCCTGGTGGAGGGGGAAGCCCCGGCGGAGGCCCCGGTGGTGAAGGAAGCCCCGCCGTGTTTCCCGGAGGCGTGGGAAGCCCCGCCAAATTTCCCGGAGGAGGGGAGAGCCCCGGTAGAGTCCCTGGAGGAGGAGGAAGCCCCGGCGGAGGCCCCGGAGGAGGGGGTTCCCCGGCGCAGGCCCCGGAGGAGTGGGAAGCCCCGGTGGAGTCCCTGGAGGAGGGAAAAACCCCGTCGAGTTCCCCGGAGAAGGAAGAAGCCCCGCCGAATTCCCCGTAGAAGGGGGAAGCCCCACCGAGTTTCCCGGAGGAGGGAGAATCCTCGGGGGAATGCCTGGAGGAGGAGGAAGCCCCGGCGGAGGCCCCGGAGGTGGGGGAAGCCCCGACGAGTTTTTCGGAGGAGGGGGAAGCCCCGGCGGTGGCCCCGGAAGACGGGGAAGCCCCAGCGGAGGCCCCTGAGGAAAGGGAAGCCCTGGCGGAGTCCCTAGAGGAGGGGGAGACCCCGGCGAAGGCCCTGGAGGAGAGGGAAGCCCCGGCGGAGTCCCTGGAGGAGGGGGAAACCCCGCCGAATTCCCCTATGGAGGGGGAAGCCCCGGTAGAGTCCCTGGTGGTAAGGGAAGCCCCGGCGGATGCCCCGGAGGTTTGGGATGTCCCGCCGAGTTTCCCGGAGGAGGGGTTAGCCGCAGCGGAGGCCCCGAAGGTGGGGGAAGCCCCGGCGGTGGCCCCGGAGGAGTAGGAAGCCCCGGCGGAGGCCCCGGAGGAGGGGAAAGCCCCGGCGGAGGCCCCGGTGGTGTGGGAAGCCCCGCCGAGTGTTCCGGAGGCGTGGGAAGACCCGTTGAGTTTTCCGGAGGAGGGGAAATCCCCGGTAGAGTCCCTGGAGGAGGAGGAAGCCCCGGCGGAGGCCCCGGAGGAGTGGGAAGCCCCGCCGAGTTCCCCGGAGGAGAGGAAAGCCCCGGCGGATGCCCTGGGAACGAGTGAAGTTTCCCGGAGGAGGGGCAAGCCCCGCCGAGTGTCCCTGGTGGAGGGGGAAGCCCCGGCGGAGGCCCCGGAGGTGGGGGAAGCCCCGACGAGTTACCCAGAGGAGGGGGAAGCCCCGGCGGAGGCCCCGAAGGACGGGGAAGCCAAGGCGGAGGCCCCTGAGGAGGGGGAAGCCCTAGCGGAGTCCCTGGAGGTGGGGGAAGCCCCGGCGGAGGCCCCGGAGAAGAGGGAAGCCCCGGCGGCGGCCCCGAAGGTGGGGTAAGCCCCGCCGAGTTTCCCGGAGGAGGTGGAAGCCCCGGCGGAGGCCCCGGAGGAGGGAGAAGCCCCACCGGTTTCCCCGGAGGAGGGGGAAGCCCCGGCGGTGGCCCCGGAGGAGCGGGAAGCCCCGGCTGAGGCCGCGGAGGAGGGGGAAGCCCCGCCGAGTTCCTAGGAGGAGGAGGAAGCCCATGCGGAGTCCCTGGAGGAGGAAGAAACCCCGCCGAGTTCCCCGGAGGAGAAGGAAGCCCCGGCGGTGTCCCTGGATGAGGGGAAGCCCCAGTGGAGTCCCTGGAGGAGGGGGAAGCCCCGGCGGAGGCCCCGAAGGTTAGGGAAGCCCCGGCGGAGGACCCGAAGGTGGGGTGGCCCCGCCGAGTTTCCCGGAGGCGTTGGAAGCCCCGCCGAGTTCCCCGGAGGAGAGGAAAGCCCCGGCGCTGGCCCCGGTGGGGGGGGAAGTCCCGGTAGAGTCCCTGGTGGAGGGGGAAGCCCCGGCGGAGGCCCCGGTGGTGGAGGAAGCCCCGCCGAGTTTCCCGGAGGCGTGGGAAGCCCCGCCAAATTTCCCGGAGGAGGGGAGAGCCCCGGTAGAGTCCCTGGAGGAGGAGGAAGCCCCGGCGGAGGCCCCGGAGGAGGGGGATCCCCGGCGCAGGCCCCGGAGGAGTGGGAAGCCCCCGTGGAGTCCCTGGAGGAGGGAAAAACCCCGTCGAGTTCCCCGGAGAAGGGAGAAGCCCCGCCGAATTCCCCGTAGAAGGGGGAAGCCCCACCGAGTTTCCCGGAGGAGGGAGAATCCTCGGGGGAATGCCTGGAGGAGGAGGAAGCCCCGGCGGAGGCCCCGGAGGTGGGGGAAGCCCCGACGAGTTTTTCGGAGGAGGGGGAAGCCCCGGCGGTGGCCCCGGAAGACGGGGAAGCCCCAGCGGAGGCCCCCGAGGAAAGGGAAGCCCTGGCGGAGTCCCTAGAGGAGGGGGAGACCCCGGCGAAGGCCCTGGAGGAGAGGGAAGCCCCGGCGGAGTCCCTGGAGGAGGGGGAATCCCCGCGGAATTCCCCTATGGAGGGGGAAGCCCCGGTAGAGACCCTGGTGGTAAGGGAAGCCCCGGCGGATGCCCCGGAGGTTTGGGATGTCCCGCCGAGTTTCCCGGAGGAGGGGTTAGCCGCAGCGGAGGCTTCGAAGGTGGGGGAAGCCCCGGCGGTGGCCCCGGAGGAGTAGGAAGCCCCGGCGGAGGCCCCGGAGGAGAGGAAAGCCCCGGCGGATGCCCTGGGAACGAGTGAAGTTTCCCGGAGGAGGGGCAAGCCCCGCCGAGTGTCCCTGGTGGAGGGGGAAGCCCCGGCGGAGGCCCCGGAGGTGGGGGAAGCCCCGACGAGTTACCCAGAGGAGGGGGAAGCCCCGGCGGAGGCCCCGAAGGACGGGGAAGCCAAGGCGGAGGCCCCTGAGGAGGGGGAAGCCCTAGCGGAGTCCCTGGAGGTGGCGGAAGCCCCGGCGGAGGCCCCGGAGGAGAGGGAAGCCCCGGCGGTGGCCCCGAAGGTGGGGTAAGCCCCGCCGAGTTTCCCGGAGGAGGTGGAAGCCCCGGCGGAGGCCCCGGAGGAGGGAGAAGCCCCACCGGTTTCCCCGGAGGAGGGGGAAGCCCCGGCGGTGGCCCCGGAGGAGCGGGAAGCCCCGGCTGAGGCCGCGGAGGAGGGGGAAGCCCCGCCGAGTTCCTAGGAGGAGGAGGAAGCCCATGCGGAGTCCCTGGAGGAGGAAGAAACCCCGCCGAGTTCCCCGGAGGAGAAGGAAGCCCCGGCGGTGTCCCTGGATGAGGGGAAGCCCCAGTGAAGACCCTGGAGGAGGGGGAAGCCCCGGCGGAGGCCCCGAAGGTTAGGGAAGCCCCGGCTGAGGCCCCGAAGGTGGGGTAGTCCCGCCGAGTTTCCCGGAGGCGTTGGAAGCCCCGCCGAGTTCCCCGGAGGAGAGGAAAGCCCCGGCGCTGGCCCCGGTGGGGGGGGAAGTCCCGGTAGAGTCCCTGGTGGAGGGGGAAGCCCCGGCGGAGGCCCCGGTGGTGGAGGAAGCCCCGCCGAGTTTCCCGGAGGCGTGGGAAGCCCCGCCAAATTTCCCGGAGGAGGGGAGAGCCCCGGTAGAGTCCCTGGAGGAGGAGGAAGCCCCGGCGGAGGCCCCGGAGGAGGGGGATCCCCGGCGCAGGCCCCGGAGGAGTGGGAAGCCCCGGTGGAGTCCCTGGAGGAGGGAAAAACCCCGTCGAGTTCCCCGGAGAAGGGAGAAGCCCCGCCGAATTCCCCGTAGAAGGGGGAAGCCCCACCGAGTTTCCCGGTGGAGGGAGAATCCTCGGGGGAATGCCTGGAGGAGGAGGAAGCCCCGGCGGAGGCCCCGGAGGTGGGGGAAGCCCCGACGAGTTTTTCGGAGGAGGGGGAAGCCCCGGCGGTGGCCCTTGAAGACGGGGAAGCCCCAGCGGAGGCCCCCGAGGAAAGGGAAGCCCTGGCGGAGTCCCTAGAGGAGGGGGAGACCCCGGCGAAGGCCCTGGAGGAGAGGGAAGCCCCGGTAGAGACCCTGGTGTTAAGGGAAGCCCCGGCGGATGCCCCGGAGGTTTGGGATGTCCCGCCGAGTTTCCCGGAGGAGGGGGTAGCCCCGCCAAATTCCCCGGAGGAGGGGGAAGCCCCGGCGGAGTCCCTGGAGAAGGAGGAAGCCAGGCCGAATTCCCTGGAGAAGGGGAAAGCCCCGGTAGAGTCCTCGGAGGAGGGGGAAGCCCCGGCGGAGGCCGCGGAGGAGAGTTAGGCCCTGGTGGAGACCCTGGAGGAGGGGGAAGCCCATGCGGAGGGGGAAGCTTGGGCGGAGTCCCTGGAGGAGAAGGAAGCCCCGCCGAGTTTCCCGGAGGAGGGGGAAGCCCCAGCGGAGGCCCCGGAGGAGTGGGAAGCCCCGCCAAATTCCCCGGAGGAGAGGAAAGCCCCGGCGGAGGCCCCGGCGGAGGGGGAAGTCCCGGTAGAGTCCCAGGTGAAGGGGGAAGCCCCGGCGAGTTTCCCGGAGGCGTGGGAAGCCCCGCCGGGTTTCCCGGAGGAGAAAGGAGCCCCGGCGGAGGCCCCAGAGGAAGGGGATCTCCGGCGGAGGCCCCGGAGGAGTGGGAAGCCCCGTCGAGTTTCCCGTAGTAGGGGGTAGCCCCGCCGAGTTTTCCGGTGGAGGGGGAATCCCCGGCTGAATCCCTGAAGGAGGAAGCCCCGGCGGAGGCCCCGGAGGTGGGGGAAGCCTTGACGAGTTTCCCGGAGGAGGGGGAAGCCCCAACGGTGGCCCCGGAGGAGATGGAAGCCCCGGCGGAGTCCCTGTAGGAAGGGGAAACCCTTCCGAATTCCCCGATGGAGGGGGAAGCCCCGCCGAGATTCCCGGAGGAGGGGGAAGCCCCAACGAGTTTCCCGGAGGCGGGGGAAGCCCCGGGCGGAGGCTTCGGAGGTGGGTTACGCCCCGCCGGGTTTCCCGGAGGAGGGGGAAGCCCCGGCGGTGGCTCCGGAGGAGTGGGAAGCCCTGGAGGAGGGGGAAGCCAGGGCGGAGTCCCTGGAGGAGGAAGAAGCCCCGGCGGAGGCCCCTGATGAGGGGGAAGCCCCGTTGAGCTTCCCGGAGGAGGTGGAAGCCCCGAAAAATTCCCCGGGGGCGGGGGAAGCCCTTCCGAGTTTCCCGGAGGTGGGGGAATCCCCGGCGGAGTCCTTGGAGGAGAAGGAAGCCCCGGCGGAGGTCCCGGAGGAGGGGGAAGCCCCGGTGGAGGCCCCGGAGGAGGGGGAAGCCACGCCAAGTTTCCCGGTGGAGGGGGAATCCCCGGCGGAGTCCCTGGAGGAGAAGGAAGCTCCGGCGGAGGCCCGAGAGGAGTGGGAAGCCCCGGAGGAGGGGGAAGCCAGGGCGGAGTCCCATGAGGAGGAAGAAGCCCCGGCGGAGGCCCCGGAGGTGGAGGAAGCCCCGTTGGAGGCCCTGGAGGAGGGGGAAACCCCGTCGAGTTCCCCGGAGGAGGGAGAAGCCCCGCCGAATTCCCCGGAGGAGGGGGAAGCCCCGACGGAGGCCTTGGAGGACGGGGAAGCCCCGGCGGAGGCCCCGGAGATGGGGGAAGCCCCTTTGAGCTTCCAGGAGGAGAGGGAAGCCCCGGCGGAGGCCCCGGAGGAATGGGAAACCCGGCCGAGTTTCCCGGGGAAGGGGGAAGCCCCGGCGGAGTCCCCGGATTATAAGGAAGCCCCTGCGGAGGCCCCGGAGTAGTAGGAAGCCCCGGCGGAGGCCCCGGAGGAGGGAAAACCCCGGGCGGCGGCCCTGGTGGTGGGGGAAGCCCTGCCGAGTTTCCCGGAGGCGTGGGAAGACCCGCCGAGTTTCCCGGAGGAGGGAAAAGCCCCGGTAGAGTCCCTGGAGGAGACGGAAGCCCCGGCGGAGGCCCCAGAGCAGGGGGAAGCCCCGGCGGAGGCCCCGGAGGAGTGGGAAGCCCCGCCGAGTTCCCCGAAGGAGGGGAAAGCCCCTGAGTTCCCCGGAAAAGGGGGTAGCCCCGACGGGGGCCCCGGAGAAGCGGGAAGCCCCGGAGGAGTGGGAAGCCAGGGCGGAGTCCCTGGAGGAGGAGGAAGCCCCGGTAGAGTCCTCGGAGGTGGGGGAAGCCCCGGCGGAGGCCGCGGAGGAGGTTTAGGCCCCGGTTGAGACCCTGGAGGAGGGGGAAGCCCATGCGGAGGGGGAAGCTAGAGCGGAGTCCCTGGAGGAGGGGGAAGCCCCGCCGAGTTTCCCGGAGGCGTGGGAAGCCCCGCCGAGTTTCCCGGAGGAGGGGGAAGCCCCGGCGGGGGCCCCGGAGGAGTGGGAAGCCCCGCCGAGTTCCCCGGAGGAGAGGAAAGCCCCAGCGGAGGCCCCGGAGGAGGGGGAAGTCCCGGTAGAGTCCCTGGTGGAGGGGGAAGCCCCGGCGGAGGCCCTGGTGGTGGGGGAAGCCCCGCCGAGTTTCCCGGAGGAGGAGTGAGCCCCGGCGGAGGCCCCAGAGGAAAGGGATCTCCGGCGGAGGCCCCGGAGGAGTAGGATGCCCCGCCGAGTTTCCCGTAGGAGGGGGAAGCCCCGCCGAGTTTCCCGGTGGAGGGGGAATCCCCGGCTGAATCCCTGGAGGAGGAGGAAGCCCCGGCGGAGGCCCCAGAAGAGGGGAAAGCCCCGGCGGAGGCCCCAGAAGAAGGGAAAGCCCCGGCGGAGGCCCCGGTGAAGATGGAAGCCCCGGCGGAGTCCCTGGAGGAGTGGGAAACCCCGCCGAGTTCCCCTATGTAGAGGAAAGCCCCGGTAGAGTCCCTGGTGGTGAGGGAAGCCCCGGCGGAGGCCCCGGAGGTTGGGGAAGCCTCGCCGGGTTTCCTGGAGGAGGGGGAAGCCCCGGCGGAGTCCCTGGCGGAGAGGGAAGCCACCGAGTTCCCCGGAGGAGGGGGAAGCCCCGGCGGAGGCCTCGGAGGAGGGGGATGCCCCGGCGAGTTCCCCGGAGAAGGGGAAAGCCCAGGCAGAGTCCCTGGTGGTGTGGGTAAGCCCCGGCGGAGGCCCCGGAGTTGGGGGAAGCCCCTCCGAGTTTTCCGGAAGAGGGGAAAGCCCCGGCGGAGGCCCCTGAAGAGGGGGAAGCCCCGCCGAGCTTCCCGGTGGAGGTGGAAGCCCCGGCGGAGGCCCCGGAGGAGGGAGAAGCCTAGGCGGAGTCCCTGGACCCAAGTAGCACAAAAATGTTCTGCCAACGTGAATTCGTACGTTCGGTGGAGGTCGAAAAGCTATCGGGGGATAAGTTACGTTCAACGTTCGGGTAGGACCTAGTCGAAAGTTTGGTGTACGTATACTCAAACGTTCAGTGGAGATCGAAAAGCTTACGGGAGATAACTTACGTTCAACGTTCGGGCAGAACGTTTTCGAACGTTTGGCAAACGTAAACTCAAACGTTCAGTGGAGGTCGAAAAGCTAACGGGGGATACCTTGCGTTCAACGTTTAGGCTTAAACTCAACGAACGGTCAGCGGACGAGAGTATGACGTTAAAAGAATACGTGCACCCAACGTCCGCAAGACGTTAATCGAACGTCCGGACAGCATACGGTGAAATTAAAAGTAGTGACGTCATTTTCGAATTTCTGGCATCCTTAAACTGGTCAGCCCGACCCCCAGCTACCCGGCATTTGCAGATGCGATCACATTGACTCTGCGCACGTCTATCCCGCAAATATCAGAAATAATTAATTTTGGGTTACGATGGTCCTCGAACTCGGTTTTGGCAGGTCCTCGGCTCCGAAGGCGACAATGTTACCACGCGGCTGCTAGCGGCAAAATTTTAATCTATATGTTTTGTTTGTCGTGATTGTTCACATGCAAGTACCTTTTAGAACAGTGAAGATAGCCATGTATTATGTCGTTTTTTATCCAGCTATAGAGATTCATATGTTTTATAAGTTAAATTCGTGCAAAACGTCTCACATCGACATAATAAGTAATAAAATATACGTAAGTAATTTTGAACGTTGCAGAAGTTTCAACACGTTCAACACGTTCGTAGGACGTCGTGCGAACGTGTTGAAAGTTTTTGTGCTACCTGGGGAGGAGAAGGAAGCCCCGCCAAATTCCCCGAGGGCGGGGGAAGCCCTTCCGAGTTTCCCGGAGGAGGGGGAATCCCCGGCGGAGTCCCTGGAGGAGGGGGAAGCCCCGGCGGAGGCCCCGGAGGTGGGGGAAGCCCCGCTGAGTTTTTCGTGGGAGGGAAAAGCCCCGGCGGAGTCCCTGGCGGAGGGAGAAGCCCCTGAGTTCCCCGGAGGAGGGGAAAGCCCCAGTGGATGCCCCGGTGGAGGGGGAAGCCCCACTGAGTTCCTCGGGAAAGGGGGAAGCCCCGGCGGAGTCCCTGGCGGAAAGGGATGCCCCGTCGAGTTCCCCGGAGGTGGGGGAAGCCCCGGTTGAGGCCCTGGAGGAGGGGGAAGCCCCGCCGAGATCCCCGGAGGAGGGGGAAGGCAAGGCGGTGTCCCCGGAGGTGGGGGAAGCCCCGGCGGAGGCCCCGGAGGTGGGGGAAGCCCAGCCGAGTTCCCCGGAGGAGGGGGAAGCCCCTGAGTTCCCCAGAGAAGGGGGAAGCCCCGGTGGGGGCCCCGGAGGAGTGGGAAGCCCCGGAGGAGTGGGAATCCCCGGCGGAGGCCGCGAAAGAGGGTTAAGCACCGGTGGAGTTCCTGGAGGAGGGGGAAGCCCCGGCTGAGGCCTCGGAGGAGGAAAAGCCCCGCCGAGTTTCCCGGGGGAGAGGGAAGCCCAGCCGAGTTCCCCGGATTAGGGGGAAGCCCCTGAGTTTCCCGGAGGCGTGGGAAGCCCCGCCGAGTTTCCCGGAGGCGTGGGTAGCCCCGCCGAGTTTCCCGGAGGAGGGGGAAGCCCCGGTAGAGTCCCTGGAGCAGGAAGAAGCCCCGGCGGTGGTCCCGGAGGAGGGGGAAGTCCCGGTAGAGTCCCTGGTGGAGGGGGAAGCCCCGGCGGAGGCCCTGGTGGTGGGGGAAGCCCCGCCGAGTTTCCCGGAGGATGAGGAAGCCCCGGCGGAGGCCCCAGAGGAAGGGGATCTCCGGCGGAGGCCCCGGAGGAGTGGGAAGCCCCGCCGAGTTTCCCGTAGAAGGAGGAAGCCCCGCCGAGTTTCCCGGTGGAGGGGGAATCCCCGGCTGAATCCCAGGAGGAGGAGGAAGCCCCGGCGGAGGCCCCGGTGGTGGCGGAAGCCCCGACGAGTTTCCCGGAGGAGGGGGAAGCCCCGGCGGTTGCCCCGGAGGATGGGGAAGCCCCAGCGGAGGCCCCCGAAGAGGGGGAAGCCCCGGCGGAGGCCCCGGTGAAGATGGAATCCCCGGCGAAGTCCCTGGAGGAGTGGGAAACCCCGCCGAGTTCCCCTATGTAGAGGGAAGCCCCGGTAAAGTCCCTGGTGGTGAGGGAAGCCCCGGCGGAGGCCCCGGAGGTTGGGGAAGCCCCGCCGGGTTTCCTGGAGGAGGGGGAAGCCCCGGCGGAGGCCCCGGAGGAGAGGAAAGCCCCGGCGAAGGCCTCGGAGGTAGGGGTAGCCCCGCCGTGTTTCCTGGAGGAGGGGGAAGCCCTGGCGGATTTCCCGGAGGAGGGGGTAACCCCGCTGAGTTCCCCGGAGGAGGGGGAAGCCCCGCCGAGTTTCCCGGAGGCGTGGGAAGCCCCGCCGAGTTTCCCGGAGGAGGGGGAAGCCCCGGCGGAGGCCCCGGAGGAGTGGGAAGCCCCGCCGAGTTCCCCGGAGGAGAGGAAAGCCCCAGCGGAGGCCCCGGAGGAGGGGGAAGTCCCGGTAGAGTCCCTGGTGGAGGGGGAAGCCCCGGCGGAGGCCCTGGTGGTGGGGGAAGCCCCGCCGAGTTTCCCGGAGGAGGAGTGAGCCCCGGCGGAGGCCCCAGAGGAAAGGGATCTCCGGCGGAGGCCCCGGAGGAGTAGGATGCCCCGCCGAGTTTCCCGTAGGAGGGGGAAGCCCCGCCGAGTTTTCCGGTGGAGGGGGAATCCCCGGCTGAATCCCTGGAGGAGGAGGAAGCCCCGGCGGAGGCCCCGGTGATGGCGGAAGCCCCGACGAGTTTCCCGGAGGAGGGGGAAGCCCCAGCGGTGGCCCCGGAGGATGGGGAAGCCCCGGCGGAGGCCCCAGAAGAGGGGAAAGCCCCGGCGGAGGCCCCAGAAGAGGGGAAAGCCCCGGCGGAGGCCCCGGTGAAGATGGAAGCCCCGGCGGAGTCCCTGGAGGAGTGGGAAACCCCGCCGAGTTTCCCTATGTAGAGGAAAGCCCCGGTAGAGTCCCTGGTGGTGAGGGAAGCCCCGGCGGAGGCCCCGGAGGTTGGGGAAGCCCCGCCGGGTTTCCTGGAGGAGGGGGAAGCCCCGGCGGAGTCCCTGGCGGAGGGGGAAGCCACCGAGTTCCCCGGAGGAGGGGGAAGCCCCGGAGGAGGCCTCGGAGGAGGGGGATGCCCCGGCGAGTTCCCCGGAGAAGGGGAAAGCCCAGGCAGAGTCCCTGGTGGTGTGGGTAAGCCCCGGCGGCGGCCCCGGAGTTGGGGGAAGCCCCGCCGAGTTTTCCGGAAGAGGGGAAAGCCCCGGCGGAGGCCCCTGAAGAGGGGGAAACCCCGCCGAGCTTCCCGGTGGAGGTGGAAGCCCCGGCGGAGGCCCCGGAGGAGGGAGAAGCCCCGGCGGAGTCCCTGGACCCAAGTAGCACAAAAATGTTCTGCGAACGTGAATTCGTACGTTCGGTGGAGGTCGAAAAGCTATCGGGGGATAACTTACGTTCAACGTTCGGGTAGGACCTAGTCGAAAGTTTGGTGTACGTATACTCAAACGTTCAGTGGAGATCGAAAAGCTAACGGGAGATAACTTACGTTCAACGTTCGGGCAGAACGTTTTCGAACGTTTGGCAAACGTAAACTCAAACGTTCAGTGGAGGTCGAAAAGCTAACGGGGGATAACTTGCGTTCAACGTTTAGGCTTAAACTCAACGAACGGTCAGCGGACGAGAGTATGACGTTAAAAGAATACGTGCACCCAACGTCCGCAAGACGTTAATCGAACGTCCGGACAGCATACGGTGAAATTAAAAGTAGTGATGTCATTTTCGAATTTCTGGCATCCTTGCACTGGTCAGCCCGACCCCCAGCTACCCGGCATTTGCAGATGCGATCACATTGACTCTGCGCACGTCTATCCCGCAAATATCAGAAATAATTAATTTTGGGTTACGATGGTCCTCGAACTCGGTTTTGGCAGGTCCTCGGCTCCGAAGGCGACAATGTTACGACGCGGCTGCTAGCGGCAAAATTTTAATCTATATGTTTTGTTTGTCGTGATTGTTCACATGCAAGTACCTTTTAGAACAGTGAAGATAGCCATGTATTATGTCGTTTTTTATCCAGCCATATAGATTCATATGTTTTATAAGTTAAATTCGTGCAAAACGTCTCGCATCGACATAATAAGTAATAAAATATACGTAAGTAATTTTGAACGTTGCAGAAGTTTCAACACGTTCAACACGTTCGTAGGACGTCGTGCGAACGTGTTGAAAGTTTTTGTGCTACCTGGGGAGGAGAAGGAAGCCCCGCCAAATTCCCCGGGGGCGGGGGAAGCCCTTCCGAGTTTCCCGGAGGAGGGGGAATCCCCGGCGGAGTCCCTGGAGGAGGGGGAAGCCCCGGCGGAGGCCCCGGAGGTGGGGGTAGCCCCGCTGAGTTTTTCGTGGGAGGGGAAAGCCCCGGCGGAGTCCCTGGCGGAGGGAGAAGCCCCTGAGTTCCCCGGAGGAGGGGAAAGCCCCAGTGGATGCCCCGGTGGACGGGGAAGCCCCACTGAGTTCCTCGGGAAAGGGGGAAGCCCCGGCGGAGTCCCTGGCGGAAAGGGATGCCCCGTCGAGTTCCCCGGAGGTGGGGGAAGCCCCGGTTGAGGCCCTGGAGGAGGGGGAAGCCCCGCTGAGATCCTCGGAGGAGGGGGAAGGCAAGGCGGTGTCCCCGGAGGTGGGGGAAGCCCCGGCGGAGGCCCCGGAGGTGGGGGAAGCCCAGCCGAGTTCCCCGGAGGAGGGGGAAGCCCCTGAGTTCCCCGGAGAAGGGGGAAGCCCCGGTGGGGGCCCCGGAGGAGTGGGAAGCCCCAGAGGAGTGGGAATCCCCGGCGGAGGCCGCGAAAGAGGGTTAAGCACCGGTGGAGTTCCTGGAGGAGGGGGAAGCCCCGGCGGAGGCCCCGGAGAAGGAAAAGCCCCGCCGAGTTTCCCGGGGGAGAGGGAAGCCCAGGCGAGTTCCCCGGATTAGGGGGAAGCCCCTGAGTTTCCCGGAGGCGTGGGAAGCCCCGCCGAGTTTCCCGGAGGCGTGGGTAGCCCCGCCGAGTTTCCCGGAGGAGGGGGAAGCCCCGGTAGAGTCCCTGGAGCAGGAAGAAGCCCTGGCGGTGGCCCCGGAGGAGGGGGAAGTCCCGGTAGAGTCCCTGGTGGAGGGGGAAGCCCCGGCGGAGGCCCTGGTGGTGGGGGAAGCCCCGCCGAGTTTCCCGGAGGATGAGGAAGCCCCGGCGGAGGCCCCAGAGGAAGGGGATCTCCGGCGGAGGCCCCGGAGGAGTGGGAAGCCCCGCCGAGTTTCCCGTAGAAGGAGGAAGCCCCGCCGAGTTTCCCGGTGGAGGGGGAATCCCCGGCTGAATCCCTGGAGGAGGAGGAAGCCCCGGCGGAGGCCCCGGTGGTGGCGGAAGCCCCGACGAGTTTCCCGGAGGAGGGGGAAGCCCCGGCGGTGGCCCCGGAGGATGGGGAAGCCCCAGCGGAGGCCCCCGAAGAGGGGGAAGCCCCGGCGGAGGCCCCGGTGAAGATGGAATCCCCGGCGAAGTCCCTGGAGGAGTGGGAAACCCCGCCGAGTTCCCCTATGTAGAGGGAAGCCCCGGTAAAGTCCCTGGTGGTGAGGGAAGCCCCGGCGAGTTCCCCGGAGAAGGGGAAAGCCCAGGCAGAGTCCCTGGTGGTGTGGGTAAGCCCCGGCGGCGGCCCCGGAGTTGGGGGAAGCCCCGCCGAGTTTTCCGGAAGAGGGGAAAGCCCCGGCGGAGGCCCCTGAAGAGGGGGAAACCCCGCCGAGCTTCCCGGTGGAGGTGGAAGCCCCGGCGGAGGCCCCGGAGGAGGGAGAAGCCCCGGCGGAGTCCCTGGACCCAAGTAGCACAAAAATGTTCTGCGAACGTGAATTCGTACGTTCGGTGGAGGTCGAAAAGCTATCGGGGGATAACTTACGTTCAACGTTCGGGAAGGACCTAGTCGAAAGTTTGGTGTACGTATACTCAAACGTTCAGTGGAGATCGAAAAGCTAACGGGAGATAACTTACGTTCAACGTTCGGGCAGAACGTTTTCGATCGTTTGGCAAACGTAAACTCAAACGTTCAGTGGAGGTCGAAAAGCTAACGGGGGATAACTTGCGTTCAACGTTTAGGCTTAAACTCAACGAACGGTCAGCGGACGAGAGTATGACGTTAAAAGAATACGTGCACCCAACGTCCGCAAGACGTTAATCGAACGTCCGGACAGCATACGGTGAAATTAAAAGTAGTGATGTCATTTTCGAATTTCTGGCATCCTTGCACTGGTCAGCCCGACCCCCAGCTACCCGGCATTTGCAGATGCGATCACATTGACTCTGCGCACGTCTATCCCGCAAATATCAGAAATAATTAATTTTGGGTTACGATGGTCCTCGAACTCGGTTTTGGCAGGTCCTCGGCTCCGAAGGCGACAATGTTACCACGCGGCTGCTAGCGGCAAAATTTTAATCTATATGTTTTGTTTGTCGTGATTGTTCACATGCAAGTACCTTTTAGAACAGTGAAGATAGCCATGTATTATGTCGTTTTTTATCCAGCCATATAGATTCATATGTTTTATAAGTTAAATTCGTGCAAAACGTCTCGCATCGACATAATAAGTAATAAAATATACGTAAGTAATTTTGAACGTTGCAGAAGTTTCAACACGTTCAACACGTTCGTAGGACGTCGTGCGAACGTGTTGAAAGTTTTTGTGCTACCTGGGGAGGAGAAGGAAGCCCCGCCAAATTCCCCGGGGGCGGGGGAAGCCCTTCCGAGTTTCCCGGAGGAGGGGGAATCCCCGGCGGAGGCCCCGGAGGAGTGGAAAGCCCCGGCGAAGGCCTCGGAGGTAGGGGTAGCCCCGCCGTGTTTCCTGGAGGAGGGGGAAGCCCTGGCGGATTTCCCGGAGGAGGGGGTAACCCCGCTGAGTTCCCCGGAGGAGGGGGAAGCCCCGCCGAATTCCCCGGAGGAGGGGGAAGCCCCGCCGAGTTTCCCGGAGGAGGGGGAATCCCCGGCGGAGGCCCCGGAGGAGGGAGAAGCCCCGGCGGAGTCCCTGGACCCAAGTAGCACAAAAATGTTCTGCGAACGTGAATTCGTACGTTCGGTGGAGGTCGAAAAGCTATCGGGGGATAACTTACGTTCAACGTTCGGGAAGGACCTAGTCGAAAGTTTGGTGTACGTATACTCAAACGTTCAGTGGAGATCGAAAAGCTAACGGGAGATAACTTACGTTCAACGTTCGGGCAGAACGTTTTCGAACGTTTGGCAAACGTAAACTCAAACGTTCAGTGGAGGTCGAAAAGCTAACGGGGGATAACTTGCGTTCAACGTTTAGGCTTAAACTCAACGAACGGTCAGCGGACGAGAGTATGACGTTAAAAGAATACGTGCACCCAACGTCCGCAAGACGTTAATCGAACGTCCGGACAGCATACGGTGAAATTAAAAGTAGTGATGTCATTTTCGAATTTCTGGCATCCTTGCACTGGTCAGCCCGACCCCCAGCTACCCGGCATTTGCAGATGCGATCACATTGACTCTGCGCACGTCTATCCCGCAAATATCAGAAATAATTAATTTTGGGTTACGATGGTCCTCGAACTCGGTTTTGGCAGGTCCTCGGCTCCGAAGGCGACAATGTTACCACGCGGCTGCTAGCGGCAAAATTTTAATCTATATGTTTTGTTTGTCGTGATTGTTCACATGCAAGTACCTTTTAGAACAGTGAAGATAGCCATGTATTATGTCGTTTTTTATCCAGCCATATAGATTCATATGTTTTATAAGTTAAATTCGTGCAAAACGTCTCGCATCGACATAATAAGTAATAAAATATACGTAAGTAATTTTGAACGTTGCAGAAGTTTCAACACGTTCAACACGTTCGTAGGACGTCGTGCGAACGTGTTGAAAGTTTTTGTGCTACCTGGGGAGGAGAAGGAAGCCCCGCCAAATTCCCCGGGGGCGGGGGAAGCCCTTCCGAGTTTCCCGGAGGAGGGGGAATCCCCGGCGGAGGCCCCGGAGGAGTGGAAAGCCCCGGCGAAGGCCTCGGAGGTAGGGGTAGCCCCGCCGTGTTTCCTGGAGGAGGGGGAAGCCCTGGCGGATTTCCCGGAGGAGGGGGTAACCCCGCTGAGTTCCCCGGAGGAGGGGGAAGCCCCGCCGAATTCCCCGGAGGAGGGGGAAGCCCCGCCGAGTTTCCCGGAGGAGGGGGAATCCCCGGCGGAGTCCCTGGAGGAGGAGGAAGCCCTGGCGGAGGCCCCAGTGGAGGGGGAAGCCCCGGTGGAGGCCCCGAAGGTGGGGGAAGCCCCGGCGTAGGCCCCGGAGGAGTGAGAAGCCCCGCCGAGTTTCCCGGAGAAGGGGGAAGGCCCGGTGGAGTCCCTGGTGGAGGGGGAAGCCTCGGCGGAGGCCCCGGAGGTGGGGGAAGCCCCGCCGAGTTTCCTGAAAGAGGGGGAAGCCCTGGCGGTGCCCCTGAAGAGGGGGAAGCCCCGCCAAGCTTCCCGGAGGAGGTGGAAGCCCCGGAGGGGGCCCCGGAGGAGGGAGAAGCCCCGGCGGTGGCCTTGGAGGAGAAGGAAGCCCCGGCGCTGGCCCTGGAGAAGGGGGAAGCCCCGGCGGAGGCCCCGGAGGAGTGGGAAGCCCCGGAGGAGGGGGAAGCCAGGGCAGAGTCCCTGAAGGAGGGTAAAGCCCCGGCGGAGGCCCCGGAGGTGGGGGAAGCCACGCCGAGTTCCCCGGAGAGGGGGGAAGCCCTTTAGTTCCCCGGAGGAGGAAGAAGCCCCGGCGGAGGCCCCGGAGAAGGGGGAAGCACCGCCGAGTTCCCCGGGGGAGGGAGAAGCCCCAGCGGAGTCCCCGGAGGTGGGGGTAGCCCCGAAGAGTTTCCCGGAGAAGGGGGAGAACCCGGCGGAGGCCCCGGGGGTGAAGAAAGCCCCGCTGAGTTCCTCGGGGGAGGGGGAATCCCCGGCGGATGCCCCGGAAGAGGGAAAAGGCCCGCCAAATTTCCCGGAGGAGGGGGAAGCCCCGCCGAGTTTCCCGGAGGAGGGGGAAGTCCCGACGGTGGCCCCGGAGGAGGGAGAAGCCCCGGTGGAGTTGAAAGCCAGGGCGGAGTCCCTGGAGTAGGGGGAAGCCCTGGCGGAGTCCCTGAAGGAGGGGGAAGCCCCGGCGGAGGCCCCGGAAGTGGGGAAAGCCCCGACGAGTTTTCCGGAGAAGGGGGAAGCCCTGGCGGAGGCCCTGGAGGAGTGGGAAGCCCCGGTGGAGTTGGAAGCCAGGGCGGAGTCCCTGAAGGAGGGGGAAGCCCCGGCTGAGGACCCGGAGGATGGGAAAGCCCCGGCGGAGGCCCCGGAGGAGAGGGAAGCCCCGGCGGAGTCCCTGGAGGAGGGGGAAACCCCGCCGAGTTCCCCTATGGAGGGGAAAGCCCCGGTAGAGTCCCTGGTGCTGTGGGATGCCCCGGCGGAGCCCTTGAAAGTTGGGAAAGCCCTGCCGAGTTTCCCGGAGAAGGAAAAGCCCCGGCGGAGTCCCTGGTGGAGGGGGAAGCCCCGGCGGAGGCCCCGGAGGTGGGGAAGGCCCGCCGAGTTTCCTGGAAGAGAGGGAAGCCCCGGCGGAGGCCCCTGAAGAGGGGGAAGCCCCGCCGAGCTTCCCGGAAGGGGTGGACGCCCCGGAGAAGGTTCCGGCAGTGGCATTGGAGGAGGGGAAAGCCCCGGCGGTGGCCCCGGATGAGGGGGAAGCCCCGGCGGAGGCCCCGAAGGAGTGGGCAGCCCCGGTGGAGGGGAATCCAGGGTGGAGTCCCTGAGGGAGGGGGAAGCCCCGGTGGATGCCCCGGAGGTGGGGGAAGCCCCGCCAAATTCCCCGGAGGAGGGGGAAGCCCCGGCGGTGGCCCCGAAGGTGGGGGAAGCCCCGCCGAATATCCCGGAGGAGGTGGAAGCCCCGGCGGAGGCCCCGGAGGTGGGAGAAGCCCCGGCGGTAGCCTTAACGGAGGGGGAAGCCCCGGGGGTGGCCCCGGAGGAGGGGGAAGCCCCGGTAGAGTCCCTGGAGGAGGCGGAAGCCCCGGCGGAAGCCCCGGAGGAGGGGGAATCCCCGGCGGGGGCCCCAGGGGAGTGAGAAGCCCCGGTGGAGTTCCTGGAGAAGGGGGAAACTCCGACGGATGCCCCGGAGAAGGGGGAAGCCCCGCCGAGTTTCCCGGAGGAGGGGGAAGCCCCGCCGAGTTTCCCGGAGGAGGTTGAAGCCCCGGCGGAGGCCCCGGAGGAGTGGGTAGCCCCGGTGGAGTTGGAAGCCAGGGCGGAGTCCCTGGAGGAGGGGAAAGCCCCGGCGGAGACCCCGGAGCTGGGGGAAGCCCCGGCGGAGTCCCTGGAGGAGGGGGAAGCCCCGGCGGAGTCCCTGGAGGAGGGGGAAACCCCGCCGAGTTCCCCTATGGAGGGGGAAACCCCGGTGGAGTCCCAGGTGAAGGGGGAAGCCCCGGCGGAGGCCCCGGAGGTGGGGAAGGCCCGCCGAGTTTCCTGGAAGAGAGGGAAGCCCCGGCGGAGGCCCCTGAAGAGGGGGAAGCCCCGCCGAGCTTCCCGGAAAGGGTGGATGCCCCGAAGGAGGCCCCGGAGGAGGGAGGAGCCCCGGCGGTGGCATTGGAGGAGGGGGAAGCCCCGGCGGTGGCCCCGGATGAGGGGAAAGCCCCGGCGGAGGCCCCGGAGGAGTGGGAAGCCCCGGAGAAGGGGGAAGCCAGGGCGGAAACCCTGTAGGAGGGGGAAGCCCCGGTGGATGCCCCGGAGGTGGAGGAAGCCCCGCCGAGTTACCCGGAGGAGGGGGAAGCCCCTTAGTTCCCCGGAGGAGAAAGAAGCCCCGGCGGAGGCCCCGGAGAAGGGGGAAGCACCGCCGAGTTCCCCGGGGGAGGGAGAAGGCCCGGATGAGTCCCCGGAGGTGGGGGAAGCCCCGACGAATTTCCCGGAGGAGGGGGATTCCTCGGCGGAGGTCCCGGAGGAGGGGGGAGCATCGCCGAGTTCCCCGGGGAAGGGGAAATCCCCGGCGGAGTCCTTATCGGAGGAGGAAGACCCTGAGATTCCCGGAGGAGTGGGAAGCCCCGGCGGAGGCCCCTGAGGAGAGGGAAACCCCGGCGGAGGCCCCGGAGGATTGGGGAGCTCCGCCGAGTTTCCCGGAGGAGGGGGAAGCCCCGGCGGTGGCCCCGGATGAGGGGGAAGCCCCGGCGGAGGCCCCGGAGGAGTTAGAAGCCCCGGAGGAGGGGGAAGCCAGGGCGGAGTCCCTGAAGGAGAGGGAAGCCCCGGTGAAGGCCCCGGAGGTGGAGGAGCCCCGCCGAGTTCCCCGGTGGAGGGGGAAGCCCCTTAGTTCCCCGGAGGAGGAAGAAGCCCCAGCGGAGGACCCGGAGGAGGGGGAAGCCCCTTAGTTTCCCGGAGGAGGAAGAAGCCCCGGCGGAGGCCCCGGAGGTGGGGGAAGCCCCTACGAGTTTCCCGGAGAAGGGGGAAGCCCCGGCGAATACCCCGGGGGAAGAGGAAGCCCCGCTGAGTTCACCGGGGGAGGGGAAAGCCCCGGCAGAGTCCCTGGAGGAGGGGGAAGCCCCGGCGGAGGCCCCGGGAGAGGAGGAAGCCCCGCCGAGTTTCCCGGGGGAGAAGGAAGCCCCGGCGGAGGCCCCGGCGGAGGCCCTGGAGGTGGGGGAAGCCCAGCCGAGTTCCCTGGAGTAGGGGGAAGCCCCTGAGTTCCCCGGAGAAGGGGGAAGCTCCGGCGGAGGCCCCGGAGGAGGGGGAAGCCCCGCCGAGTTCCCCGGGGGAGGGGTGAGCCCCGGCGGACGCCCCGGAAAGGGGGAAGCCCCGGCGGAGGCCCCGGAGGAGTGGGAAGCCCCGGAGGAGGGGGAAGCCAGGGCAGAGTCCCTGAAGGAGGGTAAAGCCCCGGCGGAGGCCCCGGAGGTGGGGGAAGCCACGCCGAGTTCCCCGGAGAGGGGGGAAGCCCTTTAGTTCCCCGGAGGAGGAAGAAGCCCCGGCGGAGGCCCCGGAGAAGGGGGAAGCACCGCCGAGTTCCCCGGGGGAGGGAGAAGCCCCAGCGGAGTCCCCGGAGGTGGGGGTAGCCCCGAAGAGTTTCCCGGAGAAGGGGGAGAACCCGGCGGAGGCCCCGGGGGTGAAGAAAGCCCCGCTGAGTTCCTCGGGGGAGGGGGAATCCCCGGCGGATGCCCCGGAAGAGGGAAAAGGCCCGCCAAATTTCCCGGAGGAGGGGGAAGCCCCGCCGAGTTTCCCGGAGGAGGGGGAAGTCCCGACGGTGGCCCCGGAGGAGGGAGAAGCCCCGGTGGAGTTGAAAGCCAGGGCGGAGTCCCTGGAGTAGGGGGAAGCCCTGGCGGAGTCCCTGAAGGAGGGGGAAACCCCGGCGGAGGCCCCGGAAGTGGGGAAAGCCCCGACGAGTTTTCCGGAGAAGGGGGAAGCCCTGGCGGAGGCCCTGGAGGAGTGGGAAGCCCCGGTGGAGTTGGAAGCCAGGGCGGAGTCCCTGAAGGAGGGGGAAGCCCCGGCTGAGGACCCGGAGGATGGGAAAGCCCCGGCGGAGGCCCCGGAGGAGAGGGAAGCCCCGGCGGAGTCCCTGGAGGAGGGGGAAACCCCGCCGAGTTCCCCTATGGAGGGGAAAGCCCCGGTAGAGTCCCTGGTGCTGTGGGATGCCCCGGCGGAGCCCTTGAAAGTTGGGAAAGCCCTGCCGAGTTTCCCGGAGAAGGAAAAGCCCCGGCGGAGTCCCTGGTGGAGGGGGAAGCCCCGGCGGAGGCCCCGGAGGTGGGGAAGGCCCGCCGAGTTTCCTGGAAGAGAGGGAAGCCCCGGCGGAGGCCCCTGAAGAGGGGGAAGCCCCGCCGAGCTTCCCGGAAGGGGTGGACGCCCCGGAGAAGGTTCCGGCGGTGGCATTGGAGGAGGGGAAAGCCCCGGCGGTGGCCCCGGATGAGGGGGAAGCCCCGGCGGAGGCCCCGAAGGAGTGGGCAGCCCCGGTGGAGGGGAATCCAGGGCGGAGTCCCTGAGGGAGGGGGAAGCCCCGGTGGATGCCCCGGAGGTGGGGGAAGCCCCGCCAAATTCCCCGGAGGAGGGGGAAGCCCCGGCGGTGGCCCCCAAGGTGGGGGAAGCCCCGCCGAATATCCCGGAGGAGGTGGAAGCCCCGGCGGAGGCCCCGGAGGTGGGAGAAGCCCCGGCGGTAGCCTTAACGGAGGGGGAAGCCCCGGGGGTGGCCCCGGAGGAGGGGGAAGCCCCGGTCGAGTCCCTGGAGGAGGCGGAAGCCCCGGCGGAAGCCCCGGAGGAGGGGGAAGCCCCGGCGGGGGCCCCAGGGGAGTGAGAAGCCCCGGTGGAGTTCCTGGAGAAGGGGGAAACTCCGACGGATGCCCCGGAGAAGGGGGAAGCCCCGCCGAGTTTCCCGGAGGAGGGGGAAGCCCCGCCGAGTTTCCCGGAGGAGGTTGAAGCCCCGGCGGAGGCCCCGGAGGAGTGGGTAGCCCCGGTGGAGTTGGAAGCCAGGGCGGAGTCCCTGGAGGAGGGGTAAGCCCCGGCGGAGACCCCGGAGCTGGGGGAAGCCCCGGCGGAGTCCCTGGAGGAGGGGGAAGCCCCGGCGGAGTCCCTGGAGGAGGGGGAAACCCCGCCGAGTTCCCCTATGGAGGGGGAAACCCCGGTGGAGTCCCAGGTGAAGGGGGAAGCCCCGGCGGAGGCCCCGGAGGTGGGGAAGGCCCGCCGAGTTTCCTGGAAGAGAGGGAAGCCCCGGCGGAGGCCCCTGAAGAGGGGGAAGCCCCGCCGAGCTTCCCGGAAAGGGTGGATGCCCCGAAGGAGGCCCCGGAGGAGGGAGGAGCCCCGGCGGTGGCATTGGAGGAGGGGGAAGCCCCGGCGGTGGCCCCGGATGAGGGGAAAGCCCCGGCGGAGGCCCCGGAGGAGTGGGAAGCCCCGGAGAAGGGGGAAGCCAGGGCGGAAACCCTGTAGGAGGGGGAAGCCCCGGTGGATGCCCCGGAGGTGGAGGAAGCCCCGCCGAGTTACCCGGAGGAGGGGGAACCCCCTTAGTTCCCCGGAGGAGAAAGAAGCCCCGGCGGAGGCCCCGGAGAAGGGGGAAGCACCGCCGAGTTCCCCGGGGGAGGGAGAAGGCCCGGATGAGTCCCCGGAGGTGGGGGAAGCCCCGACGAATTTCCCGGAGGAGGGGGATTCCTCGGCGGAGGTCCCGGAGGAGGGGGGAGCATCGCCGAGTTCCCCGGGGAAGGGGAAATCCCCGGCGGAGTCCTTATCGGAGGAGGAAGACCCTGAGATTCCCGGAGGAGTGGGAAGCCCCGGCGGAGGCCCCTGAGGAGGGGGAAACCCCGGCGGAGGCCCCGGAGGATTGGGGAGCTCCGCCGAGTTTCCCGGAGGAGGGGGAAGCCCCGGCGGTGGCCCCGGATGAGGGGGAAGCCCCGGCGGAGGCCCCGGAGGAGTTAGAAGCCCCGGAGGAGGGGGAAGCCAGGGCGGAGTCCCTGAAGGAGAGGGAAGCCCCGGTGAAGGCCCCGGAGGTGGAGGAGCCCCGCCGAGTTCCCCGGTGGAGGGGGAAGCCCCTTAGTTCCCCGGAGGAGGAAGAAGCCCCAGCGGAGGACCCGGAGGAGGGGGAAGCCCCTTAGTTTCCCGGAGGAGGAAGAAGCCCCGGCGGAGGCCCCGGAGGTGGGGGAAGCCCCTACGAGTTTCCCGGAGAAGGGGGAAGCCCCGGCGAATACCCCGGGGGAAGAGGAAGCCCCGCTGAGTTCACCGGGGGAGGGGAAAGCCCCGGCAGAGTCCCTGGAGGAGGGGGAAGCCCCGGCGGAGGCCCCGGGAGAGGAGGAAGCCCCGCCGAGTTTCCCGGGGGAGAAGGAAGCCCCGGCGGAGGCCCCGGCGGAGGCCCTGGAGGTGGGGGAAGCCCAGCCGAGTTCCCTGGAGTAGGGGGAAGCCCCTGAGTTCCCCGGAGAAGGGGGAAGCTCCGGCGGAGGCCCCGGAGGAGGGGGAAGCCCCGCCGAGTTCCCCGGGGGAGGGGTGAGCCCCGGCGGACGCCCCGGAGGAGGGGGAAGCCCCGGCGGAGGCCCCGGAGGAGGTGGATGCCCCGACGAGTTTCTCGGAGAAGGGGAAGGCCCCGGCAGAGTCCCTGGCGGAGGGGGATGCCCCGCCGAGTTTCCCCGGGGAGGTGGAAGCCCCGGCGGAGCCCCTTAAAGAGGGGGAGGCCCATCCGAGTTTTTCCGGGGAAGGGGAAGCCCCGGCGGAGTGCCTGGCGGAAGGGGAAGCCCCTGAGTTTCCCGGAGGAGGGGGAAGCCCCGGTAGAGTCCGCGGAGGAGGGTGAAGCCCCGGCGGAGACCCCGGAGGAGGGAGAAGCCCCGCCGAGTTCCCCGGAGGAGGGGGAAGCCCCGGCGGAGGCCCTGGAGGAGTGGGAAGCCCCGGAGGAGGGGGAAGCCAGAGCGGAGTCCATGGAGGAGGGGGAAGCCCCGGCGGAGGCCCCCGAGGAGGTGAAAGCCCTGACGAGTTTCTCGGGGAAGGGGGTAGCCCCGGCGGTGGCCCCGGAGAAGAGGGAAGCCCGATGGAGTCCCTGGAGGAGGGGGTAGCCCCGGTGGCGGCCTCGGAGGAGGGGGAAGCCCCGCCGAATTCCCCGGAGGAGGGGGAATCCCCGGTAGAGGCCCTGGAGGAGAGGGAATCCTCGGCGGAGGCCTCGAAGGAGAGGGAAGCCCCGGCGATGGCCCCGGAGGTGGGGAAAGCCCCTCCGAGTTCCCCGGAAGAGTAAGAATACCCGGTGGATGCCACGGTGGAGAGGGAAGCCCCGCCGAATTCCCCGGAGGAGGGGGAAGGCCCCGGCGGAGGCCCCGGAGGAGGGGGAAGCTACGCCAAGTTCCCCGGGGTTGAAGGAAGCCCCGGCGGAGGCCCCAGAAGAAGGGGAAGCCCCGCCGAGTTTCGCGGAGAAGTGTGGAAGCCCCGGAGGAGGGGGAAGCCAGGGTGGAGTCCCTGGAGGAGGGGGAAGCCCCGGCGGAGTCCTTAGCGGAGGGGGAAGCCCATGAGTTCCCCGTTGGAGGGGGAAGCCCCGGCGGATGCCCCGGAGGAGGGGAAAGCCCCGCTGAGTTCCTCGGGGAAGGTAGAAGCTCCGGCGGAGTCCCTAACGGAGGGGGAAGCCCCTGAGTTCCCCGGAGGAGAGGGAAGCCCCGTTAGAGTCCCCGGTGGAGGGGAAAGCCACGGCGGAGGGCCCAGATGAGGGGGAAGCCCCGGTGGAGTCCTTGGTGGAAAGGGAAGCCCCGCCGAGCTCCCCGGAGGAGGGGGAGCCCCACCGAATTCCCCGGAGAAGGGGGAAGCCCCGCCGAGTTCCCCGGAGGAGGAAGAAACCCCTTAGTTCCCTGGAGGAGGGGGAAGCCCCGGCCTAGGCCCCTGAAGAGGGGGAAGCCCCGCCGAGTTTCCCCGGGGAGGGGGAAGCCCCGGCAGAGTCCCTGGCGGAGGGGGAATCCCCTGAGTTCCCCGGAGGAGGGGGAAGCCCCGGCGGAGGCCCTGGAGGAGGGAGAAGCCCCTCCGAGTTCCCCCGGCGGAGTCCATGGAGGAGGGAAAGCCCCGGTAAAGGGCTCGGAGGAGTGGGATGCCCCGGCGGAGGCCCCTGAGGTTTGGGAAATCCCGGCGGAGTCCCTGGAGGAGGGGGAAGCCCCGGTGAAGGGCTCGGAGGAGTGGGAAGCCCCGGCGGAGGCCCCTGAGGTTAGGGGCGGAGTCCCTGAAGGAGGGGGAAGCCCCGCCGAATTCCCCGGAGGAGGGGTAAGCTTTGGCGGAGTCCCTGGAGAAGGGGGAAGCCCCGCCAAATTCCCCGGAGGACGGGGAAGCCCCGGCGGATTCCCTGGAGGAGGGGGAAGCCCAGGCGGAGTCCCTGGAGGAAAGAGAAGCTTCGCCGAGTTCCCCGGAGGAGGGGGAAGCCCCGCCAAATTCCCCGGTGGAGGGGGAAGCCCCGGCGGAGTCCCTGGAGGAGGGGAAAGCCCCGCCAAGTTCCCCGGAGGAGGAAGAAGCCCCGCCAAATTCCCTGGAGGAGGGGGAAGCCCCGGTGGAGTGCCTGTAGGATGGGGACGCCCCGCCGAGTTCCCCGGAGGAGGGGGAAGCCCCGGCAGAGTCCCTGGAGGGGAGTGGGAAACCCCGCCAAATTCCCCGAAAAAGGAAGAAGCCCCGGCGGAGTCCCCGGAGGAGGGGAAAGCCCCGCCGAGTTCCCCGGAGGAAGTGCAAGCCCCGCCGAGTTCTTCGGAGGTGGGGGAATCCCCTGAGTTCCCCGGAGGAGGGGGAAGCCCCGGCGGAGTCCCTGGAGAAGGAAAAAGCCCTGCCGAGTTCCCCCGGCGGAGTCCCTGGAGGAGGGGGAAGCCACGCCGAGTTTCCCGGAGGAGGGGGAAGCCCCGGCGGAGGCCCCGGAGGAGGAAGAAGCCCCGCCGAGTTCCCCGGAGGAGGGGGAAGCCCCGGCGGAGTCCCTGGAGGAGGGGGAAGCCCCGCCGAGTCTCTCTGTGGAGGGGGAAGCCCCGCCGAATTCCCCGGTTTAGGGGGAAGCCCCGGCGGAGTCCCTGGAGGAGGGGAAAGCCCCGCCGAGTTCCCCAGAGGAGGGGGAAGCCCCGCCGAGTTTCCCGGAGGTGGGGGAAGCCCCGCCAAATTCCCTGGAGGAGGGGGAAGCCCCGGTGGAGTCCCTGTAGGAGGGGGAAGCCCCGCCGAGTTCTTCGGAGGAGGGGAAAGCCCCGGCGAATTCCCTGGAGGAGGGGGAAGCCCTGTCGGAGTCCCTAGAGGAGGGGGAAGCCCCGGCGGAGGCCCCGGAGGAGAGGGTAGCCCCGGCGGAGGCCCGGAGGAGGGGGAAGCCCCGGCGGATTCCCTGGTGGAGGGGAAAGCCCCGCCGAGTTCCCCGAAGGAGGGGGAAGCCCCGCCAAATTCCCCGGTAGAGGGAGAAGCTCCGGCGGAGTCCCTGGAGAAGGAGGAAGCCAGGCCGAATTCCCTGGAGGAGGGGGAAGCCCCGCCGAGTTCCCCGGAGGAGAGAGAAGCCCCGGCGAATTCCCTGGAGGAGGGGGAAGCCCTGTCGGAGTCCCTAGAGGAGGGGGAAGCCCCGCCGAGTTCCCCGAAGGAGAGGGAAGCCCCGGCGGAGGCCCTGGAGGAGGGAGAAGCCCCTCCGAGTTCCCCCGGCGGAGTCCCTGAAGGAGGGGAAAGCCCCGCCGAGTTTCCCGGAGAAGGGGGAAGCCCCGGCGAAGAGCTCGGAGGAGTGGGAAGCCCCGGCGGAGGCCCCTAAAGTTTGGGAAATCCCGGCGGAGTCCCAGGAGGACGGGGAAGCCCCGCCGAACTAAGTGGTGAAGGGGGAAGCCCCGCCAAATTCCCTGGAGGAGGGGGAAGCCCCGCCGAGTTCCCTGGAGGAGAGGGAAGCCCCGGCGGAGGCCCTGGAGGAGGGAGCAGCCCCTCCGAGTTCCCCCGGCGGAGTCCCTGGAGAAGTGGGATCCCCGCCAAATTCCACGGAGGAGAGGGAAGCCCCGCCGAGTTCCCCGGAGGAGGGGGAAGCCCCGCCAAGTTCCCTTGAGGAGGGGGAAGCCCCGGCGGAGTCCCTGGAGGGGGGGGGAAGCCCCGCCAAATTCCCCGGAGAAGGGGGAAGCCCCCGGCGGAGGCCCCGGAGGAGGGGGAAGCCCCGGCGGAGTCCCTGGAGGAGGGGGAAGCCCCGCCGAATTTCTCTTTGGAGGGGGAAGCCCCGCCAAATTCCCCGGTGGAGGGGGAAGCCCCGGCGGAGTCCCTGGAGGAGGGGGAAGCCCCGCCGAATTCCCCGGAGGAGGGGGAAGCCCCGCCGAGTTCCCCGGAGGAGGGGGAAGCCCCGCCAAATTCCCTGGAGGAGGGAGAAGCCCCGGTGGAGTCCCTGTAGGAGGGGGAAGCCCTGCCGAGTTCTTCGGAGGAGGGGGAAGCTCCGGCGAATTCCCTGGAGGAGGGGGAAGCCCCGTCGGAGTCCCTGGAGGAGGGGGAAGCCCCGTCGGAGGCCCCGGAGGAGAGGGAAGCCCCGGCGGATTCCCTGGTGGAGAGGGAAGCCCCGCCGAGTTCCCCGGAGGAGAGAGAATCCCCGGCGGAGGCCCCGGAGGAGGGGGAAGCCCCGCCGAGTTCCCCGGAGGCGGAGGAAGCCCCGCCGAGTTCCCTGGAGAAGGGGGAAGCCCCGCCGAGTTTCCCGGAGGAGGGGAAAGCCCCGGCGGAGTCCCTGGAGGAGGGGGAAGCCCCGCCGAGTTTCTCTGTGGAGGGGGAAGCCCCGCCAAATTCCCTGGATGAGGGGGAAGCCCCGGCGGAGGCCCCGGAGGAGGGAGAAGCCCCACCAAGTTTCCATGAGGAGGGGTAAGCCCCGGCGGATTCCCTGGAGGAGGGGGAAGTCCCGCCGAGTTCCCCGGAGGAGGGGGAAGCCCCGCCGAGTTCCCCGGAGGAGGGGGAAGCCCCGGCGGAGGCCCCGGAGGAGGGGGAAGCCCCGGCGGAGTCCCTGGATGGGGAGGGAAACCCCGCCAAATTCCCCTGTGGAGGCGGAAGCCCCGCCAAATTCCCCGGGGGAGAGGGAAGTCCCGGCGGATTCCCTGGTGGAGAGGGAAGCCCCGCCGAGTTCCCCGGAGGAGAGAGAATCCCCGGCGGAGGCCCCGGAGGAGGAAGAAGCCCCGCCGAGTTCCCCGGAGGCGGAGTAAGCCCCGCCGAGTTCCCTGGAGAAGGGGGAAGCCCCGCCGAGTTTCCCGGAGGAGGGGGAAGCCCCGGCGGATTCCCTGGAGGAGGGGGAAGCCCCGCCGAGTTCCCCGGAGGAGGGGGAAGCCCCGCCGAGTTCCCCGGAGGAGGGGGAAGCCCCGGCGGAGGCCCCGGAGGAGGGGGAAGCCCCGGCGGAGTCCCTGGATGGGGAGGGAAACCCCGCCAAATTCCCCTGTGGAGGCGGAAGCCCCGCCAAATTCCCCGGGGGAGAGGGAAGTCCCGGCGGAGTCCCTGGGGAGAGGGAAGTCCCGGCGGAGTCCCTGAGGTTTGGGAAATCCCGGCGGAGTCCCTGGAGGAGGGGGAAGCCCCACCGAATTCCCTGGAGAAGAGGGGAAGCCCCGGCGGAGTCCCTAGAGGAGGGGGAAGCCCCGCCAAATTCCTCGGAGGAGGGGGAAGCCCCGGCGGAGGCCCCGGAGGAGGGGGAAACCCCGCCGAGTTCCCCTATGGAGGGGAAAGCCCCGGTAGAGTCCCTGGTGCTGTGGGATGCCCCGGCGGAGCCCTTGAAAGTTGGGAAAGCCCTGCCGAGTTTCCCGGAGAAGGAAAAGCCCCGGCGGAGTCCCTGGTGGAGGGGGAAGCCCCGGCGGAGGCCCCGGAGGTGGGGAAGGCCCGCCGAGTTTCCTGGAAGAGAGGGAAGCCCCGGCGGAGGCCCCTGAAGAGGGGGAAGCCCCGCCGAGCTTCCCGGAAGGGGTGGACGCCCCGGAGAAGGTTCCGGCGGTGGCATTGGAGGAGGGGAAAGCCCCGGCGGTGGCCCCGGATGAGGGGGAAGCCCCGGCGGAGGCCCCGAAGGAGTGGGCAGCCCCGGTGGAGGGGAATCCAGGGCGGAGTCCCTGAGGGAGGGGGAAGCCCCGGTGGATGCCCCGGAGGTGGGGGAAGCCCCGCCAAATTCCCCGGAGGAGGGGGAAGCCCCGGCGGTGGCCCCCAAGGTGGGGGAAGCCCCGCCGAATATCCCGGAGGAGGTGGAAGCCCCGGCGGAGGCCCCGGAGGTGGGAGAAGCCCCGGCGGTAGCCTTAACGGAGGGGGAAGCCCCGGGGGTGGCCCCGGAGGAGGGGGAAGCCCCGGTAGAGTCCCTGGAGGAGGCGGAAGCCCCGGCGGAAGCCCCGGAGGAGGGGGAAGCCCCGGCGGGGGCCCCAGGGGAGTGAGAAGCCCCGGTGGAGTTCCTGGAGAAGGGGGAAACTCCGACGGATGCCCCGGAGAAGGGGGAAGCCCCGCCGAGTTTCCCGGAGGAGGGGGAAGCCCCGCCGAGTTTCCCGGAGGAGGTTGAAGCCCCGGCGGAGGCCCCGGAGGAGTGGGTAGCCCCGGTGGAGTTGGAAGCCAGGGCGGAGTCCCTGGAGGAGGGGAAAGCCCCGGCGGAGACCCCGGAGCTGGGGGAAGCCCCGGCGGAGTCCCTGGAGGAGGGGGAAGCCCCGGCGGAGTCCCTGGAGGAGGGGGAAACCCCGCCGAGTTCCCCTATGGAGGGGGAAACCCCGGTGGAGTCCCAGGTGAAGGGGGAAGCCCCGGCGGAGGCCCCGGAGGTGGGGAAGGCCCGCCGAGTTTCCTGGAAGAGAGGGAAGCCCCGGCGGAGGCCCCTGAAGAGGGGGAAGCCCCGCCGAGCTTCCCGGAAAGGGTGGATGCCCCGAAGGAGGCCCCGGAGGAGGGAGGAGCCCCGGCGGTGGCATTGGAGGAGGGGGAAGCCCCGGCGGTGGCCCCGGATGAGGGGAAAGCCCCGGCGGAGGCCCCGGAGGAGTGGGAAGCCCCGGAGAAGGGGGAAGCCAGGGCGGAAACCCTGTAGGAGGGGGAAGCCCCGGTGGATGCCCCGGAGGTGGAGGAAGCCCCGCCGAGTTACCCGGAGGAGGGGGAACCCCCTTAGTTCCCCGGAGGAGAAAGAAGCCCCGGCGGAGGCCCCGGAGAAGGGGGAAGCACCGCCGAGTTCCCCGGGGGAGGGAGAAGGCCCGGATGAGTCCCCGGAGGTGGGGGAAGCCCCGACGAATTTCCCGGAGGAGGGGGATTCCTCGGCGGAGGTCCCGGAGGAGGGGGGAGCATCGCCGAGTTCCCCGGGGAAGGGGAAATCCCCGGCGGAGTCCTTATCGGAGGAGGAAGACCCTGAGATTCCCGGAGGAGTGGGAAGCCCCGGCGGAGGCCCCTGAGGAGGGGGAAACCCCGGCGGAGGCCCCGGAGGATTGGGGAGCTCCGCCGAGTTTCCCGGAGGAGGGGGAAGCCCCGGCGGTGGCCCCGGATGAGGGGGAAGCCCCGGCGGAGGCCCCGGAGGAGTTAGAAGCCCCGGAGGAGGGGGAAGCCAGGGCGGAGTCCCTGAAGGAGAGGGAAGCCCCGGTGAAGGCCCCGGAGGTGGAGGAGCCCCGCCGAGTTCCCCGGTGGAGGGGGAAGCCCCTTAGTTCCCCGGAGGAGGAAGAAGCCCCAGCGGAGGACCCGGAGGAGGGGGAAGCCCCTTAGTTTCCCGGAGGAGGAAGAAGCCCCGGCGGAGGCCCCGGAGGTGGGGGAAGCCCCTACGAGTTTCCCGGAGAAGGGGGAAGCCCCGGCGAATACCCCGGGGGAAGAGGAAGCCCCGCTGAGTTCACCGGGGGAGGGGAAAGCCCCGGCAGAGTCCCTGGAGGAGGGGGAAGCCCCGGCGGAGGCCCCGGGAGAGGAGGAAGCCCCGCCGAGTTTCCCGGGGGAGAAGGAAGCCCCGGCGGAGGCCCCGGCGGAGGCCCTGGAGGTGGGGGAAGCCCAGCCGAGTTCCCTGGAGTAGGGGGAAGCCCCTGAGTTCCCCGGAGAAGGGGGAAGCTCCGGCGGAGGCCCCGGAGGAGGGGGAAGCCCCGCCGAGTTCCCCGGGGGAGGGGTGAGCCCCGGCGGACGCCCCGGAGGAGGGGGAAGCCCCGGCGGAGGCCCCGGAGGAGGTGGATGCCCCGACGAGTTTCTCGGAGAAGGGGAAGGCCCCGGCAGAGTCCCTGGCGGAGGGGGATGCCCCGCCGAGTTTCCCCGGGGAGGTGGAAGCCCCGGCGGAGCCCCTTAAAGAGGGGGAGGCCCATCCGAGTTTTTCCGGGGAAGGGGAAGCCCCGGCGGAGTGCCTGGCGGAAGGGGAAGCCCCTGAGTTTCCCGGAGGAGGGGGAAGCCCCGGTAGAGTCCGCGGAGGAGGGTGAAGCCCCGGCGGAGACCCCGGAGGAGGGAGAAGCCCCGCCGAGTTCCCCGGAGGAGGGGGAAGCCCCGGCGGAGGCCCTGGAGGAGTGGGAAGCCCCGGAGGAGGGGGAAGCCAGAGCGGAGTCCATGGAGGAGGGGGAAGCCCCGGCGGAGGCCCCCGAGGAGGTGAAAGCCCTGACGAGTTTCTCGGGGAAGGGGGTAGCCCCGGCGGTGGCCCCGGAGAAGAGGGAAGCCCGATGGAGTCCCTGGAGGAGGGGGTAGCCCCGGTGGCGGCCTCGGAGGAGGGGGAAGCCCCGCCGAATTCCCCGGAGGAGGGGGAATCCCCGGTAGAGGCCCTGGAGGAGAGGGAATCCTCGGCGGAGGCCTCGAAGGAGAGGGAAGCCCCGGCGATGGCCCCGGAGGTGGGGAAAGCCCCTCCGAGTTCCCCGGAAGAGTAAGAATACCCGGTGGATGCCACGGTGGAGAGGGAAGCCCCGCCGAATTCCCCGGAGGAGGGGGAAGGCCCCGGCGGAGGCCCCGGAGGAGGGGGAAGCTACGCCAAGTTCCCCGGGGTTGAAGGAAGCCCCGGCGGAGGCCCCAGAAGAAGGGGAAGCCCCGCCGAGTTTCGCGGAGAAGTGTGGAAGCCCCGGAGGAGGGGGAAGCCAGGGTGGAGTCCCTGGAGGAGGGGGAAGCCCCGGCGGAGTCCTTAGCGGAGGGGGAAGCCCATGAGTTCCCCGTTGGAGGGGGAAGCCCCGGCGGATGCCCCGTAGGAGGGGAAAGCCCCGCTGAGTTCCTCGGGGAAGGTAGAAGCTCCGGCGGAGTCCCTAACGGAGGGGGAAGCCCCTGAGTTCCCCGGAGGAGAGGGAAGCCCCGTTAGAGTCCCCGGTGGAGGGGAAAGCCACGGCGGAGGGCCCAGATGAGGGGGAAGCCCCGGTGGAGTCCTTGGTGGAAAGGGAAGCCCCGCCGAGCTCCCCGGAGGAGGGGGAGCCCCACCGAATTCCCCGGAGAAGGGGGAAGCCCCGCCGAGTTCCCCGGAGGAGGAAGAAACCCCTTAGTTCCCTGGAGGAGGGGGAAGCCCCGGCCTAGGCCCCTGAAGAGGGGGAAGCCCCGCCGAGTTTCCCCGGGGAGGGGGAAGCCCCGGCAGAGTCCCTGGCGGAGGGGGAATCCCCTGAGTTCCCCGGAGGAGGGGGAAGCCCCGGCGGAGGCCCTGGAGGAGGGAGAAGCCCCTCCGAGTTCCCCCGGCGGAGTCCATGGAGGAGGGAAAGCCCCGGTAAAGGGCTCGGAGGAGTGGGATGCCCCGGCGGAGGCCCCTGAGGTTTGGGAAATCCCGGCGGAGTCCCTGGAGGAGGGGGAAGCCCCGGTGAAGGGCTCGGAGGAGTGGGAAGCCCCGGCGGAGGCCCCTGAGGTTAGGGGCGGAGTCCCTGAAGGAGGGGGAAGCCCCGCCGAATTCCCCGGAGGAGGGGTAAGCTTTGGCGGAGTCCCTGGAGAAGGGGGAAGCCCCGCCAAATTCCCCGGAGGACGGGGAAGCCCCGGCGGATTCCCTGGAGGAGGGGGAAGCCCAGGCGGAGTCCCTGGAGGAAAGAGAAGCTTCGCCGAGTTCCCCGGAGGAGGGGGAAGCCCCGCCAAATTCCCCGGTGGAGGGGGAAGCCCCGGCGGAGTCCCTGGAGGAGGGGAAAGCCCCGCCAAGTTCCCCGGAGGAGGAAGAAGCCCCGCCAAATTCCCTGGAGGAGGGGGAAGCCCCGGTGGAGTGCCTGTAGGATGGGGACGCCCCACCGAGTTCCCCGGAGGAGGGGGAAGCCCCGGCAGAGTCCCTGGAGGGGAGTGGGAAACCCCGCCAAATTCCCCGAAAAAGGAAGAAGCCCCGGCGGAGTCCCCGGAGGAGGGGAAAGCCCCGCCGAGTTCCCCGGAGGAAGTGCAAGCCCCGCCGAGTTCTTCGGAGGTGGGGGAATCCCCTGAGTTCCCCGGAGGAGGGGGAAGCCCCGGCGGAGTCCCTGGAGAAGGAAAAAGCCCTGCCGAGTTCCCCCGGCGGAGTCCCTGGAGGAGGGGGAAGCCACGCCGAGTTTCCCGGAGGAGGGGGAAGCCCCGGCGGAGGCCCCGGAGGAGGAAGAAGCCCCGCCGAGTTCCCCGGAGGAGGGGGAAGCCCCGGCGGAGTCCCTGGAGGAGGGGGAAGCCCCGCCGAGTCTCTCTGTGGAGGGGGAAGCCCCGCCGAATTCCCCGGTTTAGGGGGAAGCCCCGGCGGAGTCCCTGGAGGAGGGGAAAGCCCCGCCGAGTTCCCCAGAGGAGGGGGAAGCCCCGCCGAGTTTCCCGGAGGTGGGGGAAGCCCCGCCAAATTCCCTGGAGGAGGGGGAAGCCCCGGTGGAGTCCCTGTAGGAGGGGGAAGCCCCGCCGAGTTCTTCGGAGGAGGGGAAAGCCCCGGCGAATTCCCTGGAGGAGGGGGAAGCCCTGTCGGAGTCCCTAGAGGAGGGGGAAGCCCCGGCGGAGGCCCCGGAGGAGAGGGTAGCCCCGGCGGAGGCCCGGAGGAGGGGGAAGCCCCGGCGGATTCCCTGGTGGAGGGGAAAGCCCCGCCGAGTTCCCCGAAGGAGGGGGAAGCCCCGCCAAATTCCCCGGTAGAGGGAGAAGCTCCGGCGGAGTCCCTGGAGAAGGAGGAAGCCAGGCCGAATTCCCTGGAGGAGGGGGAAGCCCCGCCGAGTTCCCCGGAGGAGAGAGAAGCCCCGGCGAATTCCCTGGAGGAGGGGGAAGCCCTGTCGGAGTCCCTAGAGGAGGGGGAAGCCCCGCCGAGTTCCCCGAAGGAGAGGGAAGCCCCGGCGGAGGCCCTGGAGGAGGGAGAAGCCCCTCCGAGTTCCCCCGGCGGAGTCCCTGAAGGAGGGGAAAGCCCCGCCGAGTTTCCCGGAGAAGGGGGAAGCCCCGGCGAAGAGCTCGGAGGAGTGGGAAGCCCCGGCGGAGGCCCCTAAAGTTTGGGAAATCCCGGCGGAGTCCCAGGAGGACGGGGAAGCCCCGCCGAACTAAGTGGTGAAGGGGGAAGCCCCGCCAAATTCCCTGGAGGAGGGGGAAGCCCCGCCGAGTTCCCTGGAGGAGAGGGAAGCCCCGGCGGAGGCCCTGGAGGAGGGAGCAGCCCCTCCGAGTTCCCCCGGCGGAGTCCCTGGAGAAGTGGGATCCCCGCCAAATTCCACGGAGGAGAGGGAAGCCCCGCCGAGTTCCCCGGAGGAGGGGGAAGCCCCGCCAAGTTCCCTTGAGGAGGGGGAAGCCCCGGCGGAGTCCCTGGAGGGGGGGGGAAGCCCCGCCAAATTCCCCGGAGAAGGGGGAAGCCCCCGGCGGAGGCCCCGGAGGAGGGGGAAGCCCCGGCGGAGTCCCTGGAGGAGGGGGAAGCCCCGCCGAATTTCTCTTTGGAGGGGGAAGCCCCGCCAAATTCCCCGGTGGAGGGGGAAGCCCCGGCGGAGTCCCTGGAGTAGGGGAAAGCCCCGCCGAATTCCCCGGAGGAGGGGGAAGCCCCGCCGAGTTTCCCGGAGGAGGGGGAAGCCCCGCCAAATTCCCTGGAGGAGGGAGAAGCCCCGGTGGAGTCCCTGTAGGAGGGGGAAGCCCTGCCGAGTTCTTCGGAGGAGGGGGAAGCTCCGGCGAATTCCCTGGAGGAGGGGGAAGCCCCGTCGGAGTCCCTGGAGGAGGGGGAAGCCCCGTCGGAGGCCCCGGAGGAGAGGGAAGCCCCGGCGGATTCCCTGGTGGAGAGGGAAGCCCCGCCGAGTTCCCCGGAGGAGAGAGAATCCCCGGCGGAGGCCCCGGAGGAGGGGGAAGCCCCGCCGAGTTCCCCGGAGGCGGAGGAAGCCCCGCCGAGTTCCCTGGAGAAGGGGGAAGCCCCGCCGAGTTTCCCGGAGGAGGGGGAAGCCCCGGCGGAGTCCCTGGAGGAGGGGGAAGCCCCGCCGAGTTTCTCTGTGGAGGGGGAAGCCCCGCCAAATTCCCTGGATGAGGGGGAAGCCCCGGCGGAGGCCCCGGAGGAGGGAGAAGCCCCACCAAGTTTCCATGAGGAGGGGTAAGCCCCGGCGGATTCCCTGGAGGAGGGGGAAGTCCCGCCGAGTTCCCCGGAGGAGGGGGAAGCCCCGCCGAGTTCCCCGGAGGAGGGGGAAGCCCCGGCGGAGGCCCCGGAGGAGGGGGAAGCCCCGGCGGAGTCCCTGGATGGGGAGGGAAACCCCGCCAAATTCCCCTGTGGAGGCGGAAGCCCCGCCAAATTCCCCGGGGGAGAGGGAAGTCCCGGCGGATTCCCTGGTGGAGAGGGAAGCCCCGCCGAGTTCCCCGGAGGAGAGAGAATCCCCGGCGGAGGCCCCGGAGGAGGAAGAAGCCCCGCCGAGTTCCCCGGAGGCGGAGTAAGCCCCGCCGAGTTCCCTGGAGAAGGGGGAAGCCCCGCCGAGTTTCCCGGAGGAGGGGGAAGCCCCGGCGGATTCCCTGGAGGAAGGGGAAGCCCCGCCGAGTTCCCCGGAGGAGGGGGAAGCCCCGCCGAGTTCCCCGGAGGAGGGGGAAGCCCCGGCGGAGGCCCCGGAGGAGGGGGAAGCCCCGGCGGAGTCCCTGGATGGGGAGGGAAACCCCGCCAAATTCCCCTGTGGAGGCGGAAGCCCCGCCAAATTCCCCGGGGGAGAGGGAAGTCCCGGCGGAGTCCCTGGGGAGAGGGAAGTCCCGGCGGAGTCCCTGAGGTTTGGGAAATCCCGGCGGAGTCCCTGGAGGAGGGGGAAGCCCCACCGAATTCCCTGGAGAAGAGGGGAAGCCCCGGCGGAGTCCCTAGAGGAGGGGGAAGCCCCGCCAAATTCCTCGGAGGAGGGGGAAGCCCCGGCGGAGGCCCCGGAGGAGGGGGAAGCCCCGCCGAGTTCCCCGGAGGAGGGGGAGTTCCCCGGCGGAGGCCCCGGAGGAGGGGTAAGCCCCGCCAAATTCCCCGGAGGAGGGGGAAGCACCGCCAAGTTCCCCGGAGGAGGGGGAAGCCCCGCGATATTTCCCGGAGGAGGGGGAAGCCCCGCCGAGTTCCCCGGAGAAGGGGGAAGCCCCGCCGAGTTCCCCGGAGGAGGGGGAAGCCCCGGTGGAGGGCCCAAAGGAGGGGGAAGCCCCGGTGGAGTTCCCGGAAAAGGAGGAAGCCAGGCCGAATTCAATGGAGGAGGGGGAAGCCCCGCCGAGTTCCCCGGAGGAGAGGGAAGCCCCGGCGGAGGCCCTGGAGGAGGGAGAAGCCCCTCCGAGTTCCCCCGGCGGTGTCCCTGGAGGAGGGAAAGCCCCGGTGAAGGGCTCGGAGGAGTGGGAAGCCCCGGCGGAGGCCCCTGAGGTTTGGGAAATCCCGGCGGAGTCCCTGGAGGAGGGGGAAGCCCCGCCGAATTCCCCGGAGGAGGGGTAAGCCCCGGCGGAGTCCCTGGAGAAGGGGGACGCCCCGCCAAATTCCCCGGAGGACGGGGAGGCCACGGCGGATTCCCTGGAGGAGAGGGAAACCCAGACGGAGTCCCTGGAGGAAAGAGAAGCTTCGCCGAGTTCCCCGGAGGAGAAGAAAGCCCCGGCGGAGTCCCTGGAGGAGGGGAAAGTTCCGCCGAGTTTCCCTGTGGAGGGGGAAGCCCCGCCAAATTCCGCGGTGGAGGGGGAAGCCCCGGCGGAGTCCCTGGAGGAGGGGGAAGCCCCGCCAAATTCCCTGGAGGAAGTGCAAGCCCCGCCGAGTTCTTCGTAGGTGGGGGAATCCCCTGAGTTCCCCGGAGGAGGGGGAAGCCCCGGCGGAGTCCCTGGTGGAGGGGGAAGCCCCGCCGAGTTTCCCGGAAAAGGGGGAAGCCCCGGCGGTGGCCCCGGAGGTGGGGGAAGCCCCACCAAGTTTCCAGGAGGAGGGGTAAGCCCCGGCGGATTCCCTGGAGGAGGGGGAAGCCCCGCCGAGTTCCTAGAAGGAGGGGGAAGCCCCGCCGAGTTCCCCGGAGGAGGGGGAAGCCCCGGCGGAGGCCCTGGAGGATGGGGAAGCCCCGGCGGAGTCCCTGGAGGGGGAGGGAAACCCCGCCAAATTCCCCGGGGGAGAAGAAATCCCGGCGGAGTCCCTGGGGGAGGGGAAAGCCCCGCCGAGTTCCCCGGGGGAGGGGGAATGCCCGGCGAAGGGCTCGGAGGAGTGGGAAGCCCCGGCAGAGGCCCCTGAGGTTTGGGAAATCCCGGCGGAGTCCCTGGAGGAGGGGGAAGCCCCGCTGAATTCCCTGGAGAAGAGGGGAAGCCCCGGCGGAGTCCCTGGAGGATGGGGAAGCCCCGCCAAATTCCCCGGAGGAGGGGGAGTTCCCCGGCGGAGGCCCCGGAGGAGGGGTAAGCCCCGCCAAATTCCCCGGAGGAGGGGAAGCCCCGCCGAGTTCCCCGGAGGAGGGGGAAGCCCCGCGATATTTCCCGGAGGAGGGGGAAGCACCGCCAAGTTCCCCGATGGAGGGGGAAGCCCCGCGATATTTCCCGGAGGAGGGGGAAGCCCCGCCGAGTTCCCCGGAGAAGGGGGAAGCCCCGCCGAGTTCCCCGGAGGAGGGGGAAGCCCCGGTGGAGGGCCCAAAGGAGGGGGAAGCCCCGGTTGAGTTCCTGGAGAAAATAGAAGCCCCGCCGAGCTCCCCGGAGGAGGGGGAAGCCCCGCCGAATTCCCCGGAGAAGGGGGAAGCCCCGCCGAGTTCCCCGGAGGAGGGGGAAGCCCCTTAGTTCCCCGGAAGAGGGGGAAGCCACGGCGGAGTCCCTGGAAAAGGAGGAAGCCAGGCCGAATTCCCTGGAGGAGGGGGATGCCCCGCCGAGTTCCCCGGACGAGAGTGAAGCCCCGGCGGAGGCCCTGGAGGAGGGAGAAGCCCCTCCGAGTTCCCCCGGCGGAGTCCCTGGAGGAGGGAAAGCCCCGGTGAAGGGCTCGGAGGAGTGGAAAGCCCCGGCGGAGGCCCCTGAGGTTTGGGAAATCCCGGCGGAGTCCCTGGAGGAGGGGTAAGCCCCGCCGAATTCCCCGGAGGAGGGGTAAGCCCCGGCGGAGTCCCTGGAGAAGGGGGAAGCCCCGCCAAATTCCCCGGAGGAGGGGGAGGCCACGGCGGATTCCCTGGAGGAGAGGGAAGCCCCGCCGAGTTTCCCTGTGGAGGGGGCAGCCCCGCCAAATTCCGCGGTGGAGGGGGAAGCCCCGGCGGAGTCCCTGTAGGAGGGGGAAGCCCCGCCGAGTTCCCCGGAGGAGGAGGAAGCCCCGGCAGAGTCCCTGGAGGGGGGGGGGGGGAAACCCCGCCAAATTCCCCGAAAAAGAAAGAAGCTCCGGCGGAGTCACCGGAGGAGGGGAAAGCCCCGCCGAGTTCCCCGGAGGAAGTGCAAGCCCCGCCGAGTTCTTAGGAGGTGGGGGAATCCCCTGAGTTCCCCGGAGGAGGGGGAAGCCCCGGCGGAGTCCCTGGAGGAGGGGGAAGCCCCGCCGAGTTTCCCGGAGGAGGGGGAAGCCCCGGCGGTGGCCCCGGAGGTGGGGGAAGCCCCGATGAGTTCCTCGTGGAAGGGGGAAGCCCCGGGTGAGTCACTGGCGGAGGGGGTAGCCCTTGCGGAGGCCCCGGAATAGAAGGAAGCCCGGTGGAGTCCCTGGAGGAGGGGGAAGCCCCGGCGGAGGCCTCGGAGGTGGGGGAAGGCCCTCCGAGTTCCCCGAAGGAGGGGGAAGGTTCTTAGTTCCCCGGAGGAGGAAGAAGCCCCGGCGGAGGCTCCGGAGAAGGGGGAAGCCCCGGCGGAGACCCCGGAGGAGGGGGAAGCAACGGCGGAGTCCCTGGAGAAAGGGGAAGCCCCGCCGAGTTTTCCGGAGGAGGGGGAAGCCCCGGCGGAGTCCCTGGAGGAGGGGGACGCCCCGGCGGAGGCCCCGCAGGAGGGGAAAGCCCCCGCGGAGTCCCTGGAGAAAGGGGAAGCCCCGCCGAGTTTTCCGGAAGAGGGGGAAGCCCCGGCGGTGTCCCTGGAGGAGGGGGAATCCAAGGCGAAGGCCCTGGAGGAGGGGGAAGCCCCGGCGGAGTCCCTGGTGGAGGGGGAATCCCCGGCGTAGGCCCCGCAGGTGGTGGAAGCCCCGATGAGTTCCCCGGAGGAAAACGAAGCCCCGGCATATGCCCCGGAGGTGTGGGAAGCCCCGGACGATGGGGAAGCCAGGGCGGAGTCCCTGGAGGAGGGGGAAGCCCCGGCCTAGGCCCCTGAAGAGGGGGAAGCCCCGCCGAGTATCCCCGGGGAGGGGGAAGCCCCGGCAGAGTCCCTGGCGGAGGGGAAATCCCCTGAGTTCCCCGGAGGAGGGGGAAGCCCTGGCGGTGGCCCTGGAGGAGGGAGAAGCCCCTCCGAGTTCCCCCGGCGGAGTCCCTGGAGGAGGGAAAGCCCCGGTGAAGGGCTCGGAGGAGTGGGAAGCCCCGGCGGAGGCCCCTGAGGTTTGGGAAATCCCGGCGGAGTCCCTGGAGGGAAGCCCCGCCGAATTCCCCGGAGGAGGGGTAAGCCCCGGCGGAGTCCCTGGAGAAGGGGGAAGCCCCGCCAAATTCCCCGGAGGACGGGGAGGCCACGGCGGATTCCCTGGAGGAGAGGGAAACCCAGACGGAGTCCCTGGAGGAAAGAGAAGCTTCGCCGAGTTCCCCGGAGGAGAAGAAAGCCCCGGCGGAGTCCCTGGTGGAGGGGAAAGTTCCGCCGAGTTTCCCTGTGGAGGGGGAAGCCCCGCCAAATTCCGCGGTGGAGGGGGAAGCCCCGGCGGAGTCCCTGGAGGAGGGGGAAGCCCCGCCAAATTCCCTGGAGGAAGTGCAAGCCCCGCCGAGTTCTTCGGAGGTGGGGGAATCCCCTAAGTTCCCCGGAGGAGGGGGTAGCCCCGGCGGAGTCCCTGGAGGAGGGGGAAGCCCCGCCGAGTTTCCCGGAGGAGGGGGAAGCCCAGGTGGTGGCCCCGGAGGTGGGGGAAGCCCCACCAAGTTTCCAGGAGGAGGGGTAAGCCCCGGCGGATTCCCTGGAGGAGGGGGTAGCCCCGCCGAGTTCCCCGAAGGAGATGGAAGCCCCGCCGAGTTCCCCGGAGGAGGGGGAAGCCCCGGCGGAGGCCCTGGAGGAGGGGGAAGCCCCGGCGGAGTCCCTGGAGGGGGAGGGAAACCCCGCCAAATTCCCCTGTGGAGCCGGAAGCCCCGCCAAATTCCCCGGGGGAGAGGGAAATCCCGGCGGAGTCCCTGGGGGAGGGGAAAGCCCCGCCGAGTTCCCCGGGGGAGGGGGAATGCCCGGCGAAGGGCTCGGAGGAGTGGGAAGCCCCGGCAGAGGCCCCTGAGGTTTGGGAAATCCCGGCGGAGTCCCTGGAGGAGGGGGAAGCCCCGCCGAATTCCCTGGAGAAGAGGGGAAGCCCCGGCGGAGTCCCTGGAGGATGGGGAAGCCCCGCCAAATTCCCCGGAGGAGGGGGAGTTCCCCGGCGGAGGCCCCGGAGGAGGGGTAAGCCCCGCCAAATTCCCCGGAGGAGGGGAAGCCCCGCCGAGTTCCGCGGAGGAGGGGGAAGCCCCGCGATATTTCCCGGAGGAGGGGGAAGCACCGCCAAGTTCCCCGATGGAGGGGGAAGCCCCGCGATATTTCCCGGAGGAGGGGGAAGCCCCGCCGAGTTCCCCGGAGAAGGAAGAAGCCCCGCCGAGTTCCCCGGAGGAGGGGGAAGCCCCGGTGGAGGGCCCAAAGGAGAGGGGAAGCCCCGGTTGAGTTCCTGGAGAGAATGGAAGCCCCGCCGAGCTCCCCGGAGGAGGGGGAAGCCCCGCCGAATTCCCCGGAGAAGGGGGAAGCCCCGCCGAGTTCCCCGGAGGAGGGGGAAGCCCCTTAGTTCCCCGGAAGAGGGGGAAGCCCCGGCGGAGTCCCTGGAAAAGGAGGAAGCCAGGCCGAATTCCCTGGAGGAGGGGGATGCCCCGCCGAGTTCCCCGGAGGAGAGTGAAGCCCCGGCGGAGGCCCTGGAGGAGGGAGAAGCCCCTCCGAGTTCCCCCGGCGGAGTCTCTGGAGGAGGGAAAGCCCCGGTGAAGGGCTCGGAGGAGTGGAAAGCCCCGGCGGAGGCCCCTGAGGTTTGGGAAATCCCGGCGGAGTCCCTGGAGGAGGGGTAAGCCCCGCCGAATTCCCCGGAGGAGGGGTAAGCCCCGGCGGAGTCCCTGGAGAAGGGGGAAGCCCAGGCGAAATCCCTGGAGGAAAGAGAAGCTTCGCCGCGTTCCCCGGAGGAGAAGAAAGCCCCGGCGGAGTCCCTGGAGGAGGGGAAAGCCCCGCCGAGTTTCCCTGTGGAGGGGAAAGCCCCGCCAAATTCCGCGGTGGAGGGGGAAGCCCCGGCGGAGTCCCTGGAGGAGGGGGAAGCCCCGCCAAATTCCCTGGACCAGGGGGAAGCCTCGGTGGAGTCCCTGTAGGAGGGGGAAGCCCCGCCGAGTTCCCCGGAGGAGGAGGAAGCCCCGGCAGAGTCCCTGGAGGGGGGGGGGGGAAACCCCACCAAATTCCCCGAAAAAGAAAGAAGCTCCGGCGGAGTCACCGGAGGAGGGGAAAGCCCCGCCGAGTTCCCCGGAGGAAGTGCAAGCCCCGCCGAGTTCTTAGGAGGTGGGGGAATCCCCTGAGTTCCCCGGAGGAGGGGGAAGCCCCGGCGGAGTCCCTGGAGGAGGGGGAAGCCCCGCCGAGTTTCCCGGAGGAGGGGGAAGCCCCGGCGGTGGCCCCGGAGGTGGGGGAAGCCCCGATGAGTTCCTCGTGGAAGGGGGAAGCCCCGGGTGAGTCACTGGCGGAGGGGGAAGCCCTTGCAGAGGCCTCGGAGGAGGGGGAAGGCCCTCCGAGTTCCCCGAAGGAGGGGGAAGGTTCTTAGTTCCCCGGAGGAGGAAGAAGCCCCGGCGGAGGCTCCGGAGAAGGGGGAAGCCCCGGCGGAGACCCCGGAGGAGGGGGAAGCAACGGCGGAGTCCCTGGAGAAAGGGGAAGCCCCGCCGAGTTTTCCGGAGGAGGGGGAAGCCCCGGCGGAGTCCCTGGAGGAGGGGGACGCCCCGGCGGAGGCCCCGCAGGAGGGGAAAGCCCCCGCGGAGTCCCTGGAGAAAGGGGAAGCCCCGCCGAGTTTTCCGGAAGAGGGGGAAGCCCCGGCGGAGTCCCTGGAGGAGGGGGAATCCAAGGCGAAGGCCCTGGAGGAGGGGGAAGCCCCGGCGGAGTCCCTGGTGGAGGGGGAATCCCCGGCGTAGGCCCCGCAGGTGGTGGAAGCCCCGATGAGTTCCCCGGAGGAGAACGAAGCCCCGGCATATGCCCCGGAGGTGTGGGAAGCCCCGGACGATGGGGAAGCCAGGGCGGAGTCCCTGGAGGAGGGGGAAGCCCCGGCCTAGGCCCCTGAAGAGGGGGAAGCCCCGCCGAGTATCCCCGGGGAGGGGGAAGCCCCGGCAGAGTCCCTGGCGGAGGGGGAATCCCCTGAGTTCCCCGGAGGAGGGGGAAGCCCCGGCGGTGGCCCTGGAGGAGGGAGAAGCCCCTCCGAGTTCCCCCGGCGGAGTCCCTGGAGGAGGGAAAGCCCCGGTGAAGGGCTCGGAGGAGTGGGAAGCCCCGGCGGAGGCCCCTGAGGTTTGGGAAATCCCGGCGGAGTCCCTGGAGGGACTCCCGCCAAATTCTTCGGAGGACGGGGAAGCCCCGGCGGATTCCCTGGAGGAGAGGGAAGCCCAGGCGGAGTCCCTGGAGGAAAGAGAAGCTTCGCCGAGTTCCCCGGAGGAGGGGGAAGCCCCGCCGAGTTTCCCTGTGGAGGGGGAAGCCCCGCCAAATTCCCTGGTGGAGGGGGAAGCCCCGGCGGAGTCCCTGAAGGAGGGGAAAGCCCCGCCGAGTTTCCCTGTGGAGGGGGAAGCCCCGCCAAATTCCGCGGTGGAGGGGGAAGCCCCGCCGAGTTCCCCGGAGGAGGGGGAAGCCCCTTAGTTCCCCGGAAGAGGGGGAAGCCCCAAAGGAGTCCCTGGAAAAGGAGGAAGCCAGGCCGAATTCCCTGGAGGAGGGGGATGCCCCGCCGAGTTCCCCGGAGGAGAGTGAAGCCCCGGCGGAGGCCCTGGAGGAGGGAGAAGCCCCTCCGATTTCCCCCGGCGGAGTCCCTGGAGGAGGGAAAGCCCCGGTGAAGGGCTCGGAGGAGTGGGAAGCCCCGGCGGAGGCCCCTGAGGTTTGGGAATTCCCGGCGGAGTCCCTGGAGGAGGGGTAAGCCCCGCCGAATTCCCCGGAGGAGGGGTAAGCCCCGGCGGAGTCCCTGGAGAAGGGGGAAGCCCCGCCAAATTCCCCGGAGGAGGGGGAGGCCACGGCGGATTCCCTGGAGGAGAGGGAAGCCCAGGCGAAATCCCTGGAGGAAAGAGAAGCTTCGCCGCGTTCCCTGGAGGAGGGGAAAGCCCCGCCGAGTTTCCCTGTGGAGGGGGAAGCCCCGCCAAATTCCGCGGTGGAGGGGGAAGCCCCGGCGGAGTCCCTGGAGGAGGGGGAAGCCCCGCCAAATTCCCTGGACGAGGGGGAAGCCCCGGTGGAGTCCCTGTAGGAGGGGGAAGCCCCGCCGAGTTCCCCGGAGGAGGAGGAAGCCCCGGCAGAGTCCCTGGAGGGGGGGGGGGAAACCCCGCCAAATTCCCCGAAAAAGAAAGAAGCTCCGGCGGAGTCACCGGAGGAGGGGAAAGCCCCGCCGAGTTCCCCGGAGGAAGTGCAAGCCCCGCCGAGTTCTTAGGAGGTGGGGGAATCCCCTGAGTTCCCCGGAGGAGGGGGAAGCCCCGGCGGAGTCCCTGGAGGAGGGGGAAGCCCCGCCGAGTTTCCCGGAGGAGGGGGAAGCCCCGGCGGTGGCCCCGGAGGTAGGGGAAGCCCCGATGAGTTCCACGTGGAAGGGGGAAGCCCCTGGTGAGTCACTGGCGGAGGGGGAAGCCCTTGCGGAGGCCCCGGAATAGAAGGAAGCCCGGTGGAGTCCCTGGAGGAGGGGGACGCCCCGGCGGAGGCCTCGGAGGAGGGGGAAAGCCCTCCGAGTTCCCCGAAGGAGGGGGAAGGTTCTTAGTTCCCCGGAGGAGGAAGAAGCCCCGGCGGAGGCTCCGGAGAAGGGGGAAGCCCCGGCGGAGACCCCGGAGGAGGGGGAAGCAACGGCGGAGTCCCTGGAGAAAGGGGAAGCCCCGCCGAGTTTTCCGGAGGAGGGGGAAGCCCCGGCGGAGTCCCTGGAGGAGGGGGACGCCCCGGCGGAGGCCCCGCAGGAGGGGAAAGCCCCCGCGGAGTCCCTGGAGAAAGGGGAAGCCCCGCCGAGTTTTCCGGAAGAGGGGGAAGCCCCGGCGGAGTCCCTGGAGGAGGGGGAATCCGAGGCGAAGGCCCTGGAGGAGGGGGAAGCCCCGGCGGAGTCCCTGGTGGAGGGGGAATCCCCGGCGTAGGCCCCGCAGGTGGTGGAAGCCCCGATGAGTTCCCCGGAGGAGAACGAAGCCCCGGCATATGCCCCGGAGGTGTGGGAAGCCCCGGACGAGGGGGAAGCCAGGGCGGAGTCCCTGGAGGAGGGGGAAGCCCCGGCCTAGGCCCCTGAAGAGGGGGAAGCCCCGCCGAGTATCCACGGGGAGGGGGAAGCCCCGGCAGAGTCCCTGGCGGAGGGGGAATCCTCTGAGTTCCCCGGAGGAGGGGGAAGCCCCGGCGGTGGCCCTGGAGGAGGGAGAAGCCCCTCCGAGTTCCCCCGGCGGAGTCCCTTGAGGAGGGAAAGCCCCGGTGAAGGGCTCGGAGGTGTGGGAAGCCCCGGCGGAGGCCCCTGAGGTTTGGGAAATCCCGGCGGAGTCCCTGGAGGGAAGCCCCGCCGAATTCCCCGGAGGAGGGGTAAGCCCCGGCGGAGTCCCTGGAGAAGGGGGAAGCCCCGCCAAATTCCCCGGAGGACGGGGAAGCCCCGGCGGATTCCCTGGAGGAGAGGGAAGCCCAGGCGGAGTCCCTGGAGAAAAGAGAAGCTTCGCCGAGTTCCCCGGAGGAGGGGGAAGCCCCGCCGAGTTCCACGGAGGAGAAGAAAGCCCCTGCGGAGGTCCTGGAGGAGGGGAAAGCCCCGCCGAGTTTCCCTGTGGAGGGGGAAGCCCCGCCAAATTCCCTGGTGGAGGGGGAAGCCCCGGCGGAGTCCCTGGAAAAGGAGGAAGCCAGGCCGAATTCCCTGGAGGAGGGGGATGCCCCGCCGAGTTCCCCGGAGGAGAGTGAAGCCCCGGCGGAGGCCCTGGAGGAGGGAGAAGCCCCTCCGAGTTCCCCCGGCGGAGTCTCTGGAGGAGGGAAAGCCCCGGTGAAGGGCTCGGAGGAGTGGAAAGCCCCGGCGGAGGCCCCTGAGGTTTGGGAAATCCCGGCGGAGTCCCTGGAGGAGGGGTAAGCCCCGCCGAATTCCCCGGAGGAGGGGTAAGCCCCGGCGGAGTCCCTGGAGAAGGGGGAAGCCCAGGCGAAATCCCTGGAGGAAAGAGAAGCTTCGCCGCGTTCCCCGGAGGAGAAGAAAGCCCCGGCGGAGTCCCTGGAGGAGGGGAAAGCCCCGCCGAGTTTCCCTGTGGAGGGGAAAGCCCCGCCAAATTCCGCGGTGGAGGGGGAAGCCCCGGCGGAGTCCCTGGAGGAGGGGGAAGCCCCGCCAAATTCCCTGGACCAGGGGGAAGCCTCGGTGGAGTCCCTGTAGGAGGGGGAAGCCCCGCCGAGTTCCCCGGAGGAGGAGGAAGCCCCGGCAGAGTCCCTGGAGGGGGGGGGGGAAACCCCACCAAATTCCCCGAAAAAGAAAGAAGCTCCGGCGGAGTCACCGGAGGAGGGGAAAGCCCCGCCGAGTTCCCCGGAGGAAGTGCAAGCCCCGCCGAGTTCTTAGGAGGTGGGGGAATCCCCTGAGTTCCCCGGAGGAGGGGGAAGCCCCGGCGGAGTCCCTGGAGGAGGGGGAAGCCCCGCCGAGTTTCCCGGAGGAGGGGGAAGCCCCGGCGGTGGCCCCGGAGGTGGGGGAAGCCCCGATGAGTTCCTCGTGGAAGGGGGAAGCCCCGGGTGAGTCACTGGCGGAGGGGGAAGCCCTTGCAGAGGCCTCGGAGGAGGGGGAAGGCCCTCCGAGTTCCCCGAAGGAGGGGGAAGGTTCTTAGTTCCCCGGAGGAGGAAGAAGCCCCGGCGGAGGCTCCGGAGAAGGGGGAAGCCCCGGCGGAGACCCCGGAGGAGGGGGAAGCAACGGCGGAGTCCCTGGAGAAAGGGGAAGCCCCGCCGAGTTTTCCGGAGGAGGGGGAAGCCCCGGCGGAGTCCCTGGAGGAGGGGGACGCCCCGGCGGAGGCCCCGCAGGAGGGGAAAGCCCCCGCGGAGTCCCTGGAGAAAGGGGAAGCCCCGCCGAGTTTTCCGGAAGAGGGGGAAGCCCCGGCGGAGTCCCTGGAGGAGGGGGAATCCAAGGCGAAGGCCCTGGAGGAGGGGGAAGCCCCGGCGGAGTCCCTGGTGGAGGGGGAATCCCCGGCGTAGGCCCCGCAGGTGGTGGAAGCCCCGATGAGTTCCCCGGAGGAGAACGAAGCCCCGGCATATGCCCCGGAGGTGTGGGAAGCCCCGGACGATGGGGAAGCCAGGGCGGAGTCCCTGGAGGAGGGGGAAGCCCCGGCCTAGGCCCCTGAAGAGGGGGAAGCCCCGCCGAGTATCCCCGGGGAGGGGGAAGCCCCGGCAGAGTCCCTGGCGGAGGGGGAATCCCCTGAGTTCCCCGGAGGAGGGGGAAGCCCCGGCGGTGGCCCTGGAGGAGGGAGAAGCCCCTCCGAGTTCCCCCGGCGGAGTCCCTGGAGGAGGGAAAGCCCCGGTGAAGGGCTCGGAGGAGTGGGAAGCCCCGGCGGAGGCCCCTGAGGTTTGGGAAATCCCGGCGGAGTCCCTGGAGGGACTCCCGCCAAATTCTTCGGAGGACGGGGAAGCCCCGGCGGATTCCCTGGAGGAGAGGGAAGCCCAGGCGGAGTCCCTGGAGGAAAGAGAAGCTTCGCCGAGTTCCCCGGAGGAGGGGGAAGCCCCGCCGAGTTTCCCTGTGGAGGGGGAAGCCCCGCCAAATTCCCTGGTGGAGGGGGAAGCCCCGGCGGAGTCCCTGAAGGAGGGGAAAGCCCCGCCGAGTTTCCCTGTGGAGGGGGAAGCCCCGCCAAATTCCGCGGTGGAGGGGGAAGCCCCGCCGAGTTCCCCGGAGGAGGGGGAAGCCCCTTAGTTCCCCGGAAGAGGGGGAAGCCCCAAAGGAGTCCCTGGAAAAGGAGGAAGCCAGGCCGAATTCCCTGGAGGAGGGGGATGCCCCGCCGAGTTCCCCGGAGGAGAGTGAAGCCCCGGCGGAGGCCCTGGAGGAGGGAGAAGCCCCTCCGATTTCCCCCGGCGGAGTCCCTGGAGGAGGGAAAGCCCCGGTGAAGGGCTCGGAGGAGTGGGAAGCCCCGGCGGAGGCCCCTGAGGTTTGGGAATTCCCGGCGGAGTCCCTGGAGGAGGGGTAAGCCCCGCCGAATTCCCCGGAGGAGGGGTAAGCCCCGGCGGAGTCCCTGGAGAAGGGGGAAGCCCCGCCAAATTCCCCGGAGGAGGGGGAGGCCACGGCGGATTCCCTGGAGGAGAGGGAAGCCCAGGCGAAATCCCTGGAGGAAAGAGAAGCTTCGCCGCGTTCCCTGGAGGAGGGGAAAGCCCCGCCGAGTTTCCCTGTGGAGGGGGAAGCCCCGCCAAATTCCGCGGTGGAGGGGGAAGCCCCGGCGGAGTCCCTGGAGGAGGGGGAAGCCCCGCCAAATTCCCTGGACGAGGGGGAAGCCCCGGTGGAGTCCCTGTAGGAGGGGGAAGCCCCGCCGAGTTCCCCGGAGGAGGAGGAAGCCCCGGCAGAGTCCCTGGAGGGGGGGGGGGAAACCCCGCCAAATTCCCCGAAAAAGAAAGAAGCTCCGGCGGAGTCACCGGAGGAGGGGAAAGCCCCGCCGAGTTCCCCGGAGGAAGTGCAAGCCCCGCCGAGTTCTTAGGAGGTGGGGGAATCCCCTGAGTTCCCCGGAGGAGGGGGAAGCCCCGGCGGAGTCCCTGGAGGAGGGGGAAGCCCCGCCGAGTTTCCCGGAGGAGGGGGAAGCCCCGGCGGTGGCCCCGGAGGTAGGGGAAGCCCCGATGAGTTCCTCGTGGAAGGGGGAAGCCCCTGGTGAGTCACTGGCGGAGGGGGAAGCCCTTGCGGAGGCCCCGGAATAGAAGGAAGCCCGGTGGAGTCCCTGGAGGAGGGGGACGCCCCGGCGGAGGCCTCGGAGGAGGGGGAAAGCCCTCCGAGTTCCCCGAAGGAGGGGGAAGGTTCTTAGTTCCCCGGAGGAGGAAGAAGCCCCGGCGGAGGCTCCGGAGAAGGGGGAAGCCCCGGCGGAGACCCCGGAGGAGGGGGAAGCAACGGCGGAGTCCCTGGAGAAAGGGGAAGCCCCGCCGAGTTTTCCGGAGGAGGGGGAAGCCCCGGCGGAGTCCCTGGAGGAGGGGGACGCCCCGGCGGAGGCCCCGCAGGAGGGGAAAGCCCCCGCGGAGTCCCTGGAGAAAGGGGAAGCCCCGCCGAGTTTTCCGGAAGAGGGGGAAGCCCCGGCGGAGTCCCTGGAGGAGGGGGAATCCGAGGCGAAGGCCCTGGAGGAGGGGGAAGCCCCGGCGGAGTCCCTGGTGGAGGGGGAATCCCCGGCGTAGGCCCCGCAGGTGGTGGAAGCCCCGATGAGTTCCCCGGAGGAGAACGAAGCCCCGGCATATGCCCCGGAGGTGTGGGAAGCCCCGGACGAGGGGGAAGCCAGGGCGGAGTCCCTGGAGGAGGGGGAAGCCCCGGCCTAGGCCCCTGAAGAGGGGGAAGCCCCGCCGAGTATCCACGGGGAGGGGGAAGCCCCGGCAGAGTCCCTGGCGGAGGGGGAATCCTCTGAGTTCCCCGGAGGAGGGGGAAGCCCCGGCGGTGGCCCTGGAGGAGGGAGAAGCCCCTCCGAGTTCCCCCGGCGGAGTCCCTTGAGGAGGGAAAGCCCCGGTGAAGGGCTCGGAGGTGTGGGAAGCCCCGGCGGAGGCCCCTGAGGTTTGGGAAATCCCGGCGGAGTCCCTGGAGGGAAGCCCCGCCGAATTCCCCGGAGGAGGGGTAAGCCCCGGCGGAGTCCCTGGAGAAGGGGGAAGCCCCGCCAAATTCCCCGGAGGACGGGGAAGCCCCGGCGGATTCCCTGGAGGAGAGGGAAGCCCAGGCGGAGTCCCTGGAGAAAAGAGAAGCTTCGCCGAGTTCCCCGGAGGAGGGGGAAGCCCCGCCGAGTTCCACGGAGGAGAAGAAAGCCCCTGCGGAGGTCCTGGAGGAGGGGAAAGCCCCGCCGAGTTTCCCTGTGGAGGGGGAAGCCCCGCCAAATTCCCTGGTGGAGGGGGAAGCCCCGGCGGAGTCCCTGGAGGAGGGGAAAGCCCCGCCGAGTTTCCCTGTGGAGGGGGAAGCCCCGCAAAATTCCGCGGTGGAGGGGGAAGCCCCGGCGGAGTCCCTGGAGGAGGGGGAAGCCCCGCCAAATTCCCTGGAGGAGGGGGAAGCCCCGGTGGAGTCCCTGTAGGAGGGGGAAGCCCCGCCGAGTTCCCCGGAGAAGGGGGAAGCCCTGGCAGAGTCCCTGGAGGGGGGGGGGGGGGGAAACCCCGCCAAATTCCCCGAAAAAAGAAGAAGCCCCGGCGGAGTCCCCGGAGGAGGGGAAAGCCCCGCCGAGTTCCCCGGAGGAAGTGCAAGCCCCGCCGAGTTCTTCGGAGGTGGGGGAATCCCCTGAGTTCCCCGGAGGAGGGGGAAGCCCCGGCGGATTCCCTGGAGGAGGGGGAAGCCCCGCCGAGTTCCCCGGAGGAGGGGAAAGCCCCGCCGAGTTCTCTGGAGGAGGGGGAAGCCCCGGCGGAGGCCCCGGAGGAGGGGGAAGCCCCGGCGGAGTCCCTGGAGGAGGAGGGAAACCCCGCCAAATTCCCCTGTGGAGGCGGAAGCCCCGCCAAATTCCCCGGGGGAGAAGGAAGTCCCGGCGGAGTCCCTGGGGGAGAGGAAAGCCCCGCCGAGTTCCCCGGAGGAGGGGGAAGCCCCGCCGAGTTCCCCGGAGGAGGGGGAAGCCCCGCGATATTTCCCGGAGGAGTGGGAAGCCCCGCCGAGTTCCCCGGTGAAGGGGGAAGCCCCGCCGAGTTCCCCGGAGGAGGGGGAAGCCCCGGCGAAGGGCTCGGAGGAGTGGGAAGCCCCGGCAGAGGCCCCTGAGGTTTGGGAAATCCCGGCGGAGTCCCTGGAGGAGGGGGAAGCCCCGCCAAATTCCCCGGAGGAGGGGGAAGCCCCGCCGAGTTCCCCGGAGAAGGGGGAAGCCCCGCCGAGTTCCCCGGAGGAGGGGGAAGCCCCGGTGGAGGGCCCAAAGGAGGGGGAAGCCCCGGTGGAGTTCCTGGAGAAAAGGGAAGCCCCGCCGAGCTCCCCGGAGGAGGGGGAAGCCCCGCCGAATTCCCCGGAGGAGGGGGAAGCCCCGCCGAATTCCCCGGAGGAGGGGGAAGCCCCGCCGAGTTCCCCGGAGGAGGGGGAAGCCCCTTAGTTCCCCGGAAGAGGGGGAAGCCCCGGCGGAGTCCCTGGAAAAGGAGGAAGCCAGGCCGAATTCCCTGGAGGAAGGGGATGCCCCGCCGAGTTCCCCGGAGAAGAGGGAAGCCCCGGCGGAGGCCCTGGAGGAGGGAGAAGCCCCTCCGAGTTCCCCCGGCGGATTTCCTGGAGGAGGGAAAGCCCCGGTGAAGGGCTCGGAGGAGTGGGAAGCCACGGCGGATTCCCTGGAGGAGAGCCCGGGCGGAGTCCCTGGAGGAAAAAAAAGCTTCGCCGAGTTCCCCGGAGGAGAAGAAAGCCCCGGCGGAGACCCTGGAGGAGGGGAAAGCCCCGCCGAGTTTCCTTGTGGAGGGGGAAGCCCCGCCAAATTCCGCGGTGGAGGGGGAAGCCCCGGCGGAGTCCTTGGAGGAGGGGGAAGCCCCGCCAAATTCCCTGGAGGAGGGGGAAGCCCCAGTGGAGTCCCTGTAGGCGGGGAAAGCCCCGCCGAGTTCCCCGGAGAAGGGGGAAGCCCCGGCATAGTCCCTGGAGGGGGGGGGGAACCCCGCCAAATTCCCCGAAAAAGGAAGAAGCCCCGGCGGAGTCCCCGGAGGAGGGGAAAGCCCCGCCGAGTTCCCCGGAGGAAGTGCAAGCCCCGCCAAGTTCTTCGGAGGTGGGGGAATCCCCTGAGTTCCCCGGAGGAGGGGGAAGCCCCGCCGAGTTTCACGGAGGAGGGGGAAGCCCCGGCGGTGGCCCCGGAGGTGGGGGAAGGCCCTCCGAGTTCCCCGAAGGAGGGGGAAGGCTCTTAGTTCCCCGGAGGAGTAAGAAGCCCCGGCGGAGGCTCCGGAGAAGGGGGAAGCCCCGGCGGAGACCCCGGTGGAGGGGGAAGCAACGGCGGAGTCCCTGGAGGAGGGGGAAGCCCCGCCGATTTCCCAGGGTAAGGGGAAAACCCCGGTGGAGTCCCTGGCGGAGGGGGAATCCACGGCGAAGGCCCTGGAGGAGTAGGAAGCCCCGGCGGAGGCCCCGGAGGAGAGGGAAGCCCCGGCGGAATCCCTGGAGAAAGGGGAAGCCCCGCCGAGTTTTCCGGAGGAGGGGGAAGCCCCGGCGGAGTCCCTGGAGGAGGGGGAAACCCCACCGAGTTCCCCGTAGGAGGGGGAGGCCCCGGAAGAGATCCCGGAGGAGGGGAAGCCCCGGCGGAGTCCCTGGCGGAGGGGGAAGCCCCTGAGTTCCCCGGAGAAGGGGGAAGCCCCGGTAGAGTCCCTGGTGGAGGGGGAATCCCCGGCGTGGAAGCCCCGATGAGTTCCCCGGAGGAGAACGAAGCCCCGGCATATGCCCCGGAGGTGTGGGAAGCCCCGGACGAGGGGGAAGCCAGGGCGGAGTCCCTGGAGGAGGAGGAAGCCCAGGCCTAGGCCCCTGAAGAGGGGGAAGCCCCGCCGAGTTTCCCCGGGGAGGGGGAAGCCCCGGCATTGTCCCTGGCGGAGGGGGAATCCCCTGAGGAGGCCCTGGAGGAGGGAGAAGCCCCTCCGAGTTCCCCCGGCGGAGTCCCTGGAGGAGGGAAAGCCCCGGTGAAGGGCTCGGAGGAGTGGGAAGCCCCGGCGGAGGCCCCTGAGGTTTGGGAAATCCCGGCGGAGTCCATGGAGGAGGGGGAAGCCCCGCCGAATTTCCCGGAGGAGGGGTAAGCCCTGTCGGAGTCCCTTAAGGAGGGGGAAGCCCCGGCGGAGGCCCTGGAGGAGAGGGAAGCCCCGGCGGAGGCCCGGAGGAGGGGGAAGCCCCGGCGGATTCCCTGGTGGAGGGGGAAGCCCCGCCGAGTTCCCCGGAGGAGGGGGAAGCCCCGCCAAATTCCCCGGTAGAGGGAGAAGCTCCGGCGGAGCCCCTGGAGAAGGAGGATGCCAGGCCGAATTCCCTGAAAGAGGGGGAAGCCCCGCCGAGTTTCCCGGAGGAGAGGGAAGCCCCGGCGGAGGCCCTGGAGGAGGGAGAAGCCCCTCCGAGTTCCCCCGGATGCGTCCCTGGAGGAGGGGAAAGCCCCTCCGAGTTTCCCGGAGGAGGGGGAAGCCCCGGCGAAGGGCTCGGAGGAGTGGGAAGCCCCGGCGGAGGCCCCTAAAGTTTGAAAAATCCCTGCGGAGTCCCAGGAGGAGGGGAAAGCCCCGCCGAGTTCCCCTGAGGAGGGGGAAGCCCCGCCGAGTTTCCCGGAGGAGGGGGAAGCCCCGCCAAATTCCCTGGAGGAGGGGGAAGCCCCGGTGGAGTCCCTGTAGGAGGGGGAAGCCCCGCCAAATTCCCCGAAAAAGGGGGAAGCCCCGGCAGAGGCCCCGGAGGAGGGGAAAGCCCCGCCGAGTTCCCCGGAGGCATGGGAAGCCCCGCCGAGTTCCCCGGAGGAGGGGGATGCCCCGGTGGAGGCCCCGGAGGAGGGGTAAGCCCCGGCGGAGTCCCTGGAGAAGAGGGATCCCCGCCAAATTCCACGGAGGAGATGGAAGCCCCGCCGAGTTCCCCGGAGGAGGGGGAAGCCCCGCCAAGTTCCCTGGAGGAGGGGGAAGCCCCGGCAGAGTCCCTGGAGGGGGGGGGAAGCCAAGCCAAATTCCCCGGAGAGGGGGGAAGCCCCGGCGGAGGCCCCGGTGGAGGGGGAAGCCCCGCCGGAGTCCCTGGAGGAGAGGGAAGCCCCGCCGAGTTTCTCTTTGGAGGGGGAAGCCCCGCCAAATTCCCCGGTGGAGGGGGATGCCCCGGCGGAGTCCCTGGAGGAGGGGAAAGCCCCGCCGAGTTCCCCGGAGGGGGGGGAAGCCCCGCCGAGTTTCCCGGAGGAGGGGGAAGCCTCGCCAAATTCCCTGGAGGAGGGGGAAGCCCCGGTGGAGTCCCTGTAGGAGGGGGAAGCCCTGCCGAGTTCTTCGAAGGAGGGGGAAGCCCCGGCGAATTCCCTGGAGGAGGGGGAAGCCCCGTCGGAGTCCCTGGAGGAGGGGGAAGCCCCGGCGGAGGCCCCGGAGGAGAGGGAAGCCCCGGCGGAGGCCCGCAGGAGGGAGTAGCCCCGCCGAGTTCCCTTGAGGAGGGGGAAGCCCCGGCGTAGTCCCTGGAGGGGGTGGGAAGCCCCGCCAAATTGCCCGAATAAGGGGGAAGCCCCGGCGGAGGCCCCGGAGGAGGGGAAAGCCCCGCCGAGTTCCCCGGAGGCGGGGGAAAGCCCCACAGAGTTCCCCGGAGGGGGGGATGCCCCACGGAGTTCCCCGGAGGTGGGGGAAGCCCCGCCGAGTTCCCCGGAGAAAGGGGCAGCCCCGGCGGAGTCCCCGGAGAAAGGGGAAGCCCCGCCGAGTTTCCCTGTGGAGGGGGAAGCCCCGGCGGAGGCCCTGGAGGAGGGGGAAGCGCTGCCGAGTTCCCACGGCGGAGTCCCTGGAGGAGGGTGAAGCCCCGCCGAGTTTCCCGGAGGAGAGGGAAGCCCCGCAGAGAGCCCCGGAGGTGGGGGAAGCCCCGCCGAGTTCCACGGAGGAGGGGGATGCCCCGGTGGAGGCCCCGGAGAAGGGGTAAGCCCCGGCGGAGTCCCTGGAGAAGAGGGAAGCCCCGCAAAATTCCCCGGAGGAGGGGGAAGCCCCGCCGAGTTCCCCGGAGGTGGGGGAAGCCCCGCCGAGTTCCCCGGAGGAGGGGGAAGCCCCGGCGGAGTCCCTGGAGAAGGGGAAAGCCCCGCCGAGTTTTTCTGTGGAGGGGGAAGCCCCGCCAAATTCCCCGGTGGAGGGGGAAGCCCCGGCGAAGTCCCTGGAGGAGGGGAAAGCCCCGCCGAGTTCCCCGGAGGAGGGGGAAGCCCCGCCGAGTTTCCCGGAGAAGGGGGGAACCCCACCAAATTCCCTGGAGAAGGGGGAAGCCCCGCCAAATTCTCTGGAGGAGGGGGAAGCCCCGGTGGAGTCCCTGTAGGAGGGGGAAGCCCCGCCGAGTTCCCCGGAGGAGGGGGAAGCCCCGGCGTAGTCCCTGGAGGGGGTGGGAAGCCCCGCCAAATTACCCGAATGAGGGGGAAGCCCCGGCGGAGTCCCAGGAGAAGGGAGAGCCTCGCTGAGTTCCCCGGTGGAGGGGGAAGCCCCGGCGGAGGCCCTGGAGGAGGGGGAAGCGCCGCCGAGTTCCCCCGGCGAAGTCCCTGGAGGAGGGGAAAGCCCCGCCGAGTTCCCCGGAGGAGGGGGAAGCCCCGCCGAGTTTCCCGGAGAAGGGGGGAACCCCACCAAATTCCCTGGAGGAGGGGGAAGCCCCGCTAAATTCTCTGGAGGAGGGGGAAGCCCCTGTGGAGTCCCTGTAGGAGGGGGAAGCCCCGCCGAGTTCCCCGGAGGAGGGGGAAGCCCCGGCGTAGTCCCTGGAGGGGATGGGAAGCCCCGCCAAATTACCCGAATGAGGGGGAAGCCCCGGCGGAGGCCCCGGAGGAGGGGAAAGCCCCGCCGAGTTCCCTGAAGCCGGGGTAAGCCCCGCCGAGTTCCCCGGAGGAGGGGGATGCCCCGCCAAATTCCCCGGAGGAGGGGGAAGCCCCGGCGGAGTCCCAGGAGAAGGGAGAGCCTCGCCGAGTTCCCTGGTGGAGGGGGAAGCCCCGGCGGAGGCCCTGGAGGAGGGGGAAGCGCCGCCGAGTTCCCCCAGCGGAGTCCCTGGAGGAGGGTGAAGCCCCGCCGAGTTTCCCGGAGGAGGGGGAAGCCCCGCCGAGTTCCCCGGAGGTGGGGGAAGCCCCGCCGAGTTCTTCGGAGGAGGGGGAAGCCCCGGCGGAGTCCCTGGAGAAGGGGGAAGCCCCGCCGAGTTTCCCTGTGGAGGGGGAAGCCCCGCCAAATTCCCCGGTGGAGAAGGAAGCCCCGGCGAAGTCCATGGAGGAGGAAAAGCCCCGCCGAGTTCCCCGGAAGAGGGGGAAGCCCCGCCGAATTTCTTGGAGGAGGAGGAAGCCCCGCCAAATTCCCTGGAGGAGGGGGAAGCCCCGCCAAATTCCCTGGAGGAGGGGGAAGCCCCGGTAGAGTCCCTGTAGGAGGGGGAAGCCCCACCGAGTTCCCCGGAGGAGGGGGAAGCCCCGCCGAGTTCCCCGGAGGAGAGGGAAGCCCCGCAAAATTTCCCGAATAAGGGGGAAGCCCCGGCGGAGGCCCCGGAGGAGGGGAAAGCCCCGCCGAGTTCCCCGGAGGCGGGGGAAGCCCCGCAGAGTTCCCCGGAGGAGGGGGATGCCCCGGTGGAGGCCCCGAAGGAGGGGTAAGCCCCGGCGGAGTCGCTGAAGAAGAGGGAAGCACCGCCAAATTCCCCGGAGGAGGGGGAAGCCCCGGCAAGTTCCCTGGAGAAGGGGGAAGCCCCGCCGAGTTTCTCTGTGGAGGGGGAAGCCCCGCCGAGTTTCCCGGAGGAATGGGAAGCCCCGCCAAATTCCCTGGAGGAGGGGGAAGCCCCGCCAAATTTCCTGGAGAAGGGGGAAGCCCCGGTGGAGTCCCTGTAAGAGGGGGAAGCCCCGCCGAGTTCCCCGGAGGCGGAAGAAGCCCCGCCGAGTTCCCCGGAGGAGGGGGATGCCCCGGTGGAGGCCCCGGAGATGGGGTAAGCCCCGGCGGAGTCCCTGGAGAAGAAAGATGCCCCGCAAAATTCCCCGGAGGAGGGGAAAGCCCCGCCGAGTTCCCTGGAGGCGGGGGAAGCCCCGCCGAGTTCCTCGGAGGAGGGGGTTGCCCCGCCAAATTCCCTGGAGGAAGGGGAAAGCCCCGCCGAGTTCTTTGGAGGTGGTTGAATCCCCTGAGTTCCCCGGAGGAGGGGGAAGCCCCGGCTGAGGCCCCGGAGGAGGGAGAAGCCCCGGCGGAGTCCCTGGAGAAGGGGGAAGCCCCGCTGAGTTTGCCGGAGGAGGGGGATGCCCCGCCAAATTCCCCGGAGGAGGGGGAAGCCCCGGCGGAGTCCCTGGAGAAGGGAGAGCCCTGCCGAGTGTCCCGGTGGAGGGGGAAGCCCCGGCGAGGCCCTGGAGGAGGGGGAAGCGCCGCCGAGTTCCCCCGGCGGAGTCCCTGGAGGAGGGTGAAGCCCCGCCGAGTTTCCCGGAGGAGGGGGAAGCCCCGCCGAGTTCCCCGGAGGTGGGGGAAGCCCCGCCGAGTTCCCCGAAAGAGAGGGAAGCCCCGGTGGAGTCCCTGGAGAAGGGGAAAGCCCCGCCGAGTTTTCCTGTGGAGGGGGAAGCCCCGCCAAATTTTCCCGGTGGAGGGGGAAGCCCCGGCGAAGTCCCTGGAGGAGGGGAAAGCCCCGCCGAGTTTTTCGGACGAGGGGGAAGCCCCGCCGAGTTTCCCGGAGAAGGGGGGAACCCCACCAAATTACCTGGAGAAGGGGAAGCCCCGCCAAATTCTCTGAAGGAGGGGGAAGCCCCGGTGGAGTCCCTGTAGAAGGGGGAAGCCCCGCCGAGTTCCCCGGAGGAGGATGAAGCCCCGCCGAGTTCCCCGGAGGAGGGGAGAGCCCCGGCAGAGGCCCTGGAGGTGGGGGAAGCGCCGCCGAGTTCCCCCGGCGGAGTCCCTGGAGGAGGGTGAAGCCCCGCCGAGTTTCCCGGAGGAGGGGGATGCCCCGGCGGAGGCCCCGGAGGAGGGGGAAGCCCCGGCGGAGTCCCCGGAGAAGGGGGAAGCCCCACCGAGTTTGCCGAAAGAGGGGGATGCCCCGCCAAATTCCCCGGAGGAGGGGGAAGCCCCGGCGGAGTCCCAGGAGAAGGGAGAGCCCCGCCGAGTTCCCCGGTGGAGGGGGAAGCCCCAGCAGAGGCCCTGGAGGAGGGGGAAGCGCCGCCGAGTTCCCCGGCCTAGGCGTTGGAGGAGGGTGAAGCCCCGCCGAGTTTCCCGGAGGAGGGGGAAGCCCCGCCGAGTTCCCCGGAGGTGGGGGAAGCCCCGCCGAGTTCCCCGGAGGAGGGGGAAGCCCCGGCGGAGTCCCTGGAGAAGGGGGAAGCCCCGCCAAGTTTCCCTGTGGAGGGGGAAACCCCGCCAAATTCCCCGGTGGAGGGGGTAGCCCCGGCGAAGTCCATGGAGGAGGAAAAGCCCCGCCGAGTTCCCCGGAGGAGGGGGAAGCCCCGCCGAGTGTCCCGGAGGAGGGGGAAGCCCCGCCAAATTCCCTGGAGGAGGGGGAAGCCCCGGTAGAGTCCCTGTAGGAGGGGGGAGCCCCACCGAGTTCCCCGGAGGAGGGGGAAGCCCCGCCGAGTTCCCCGGAGGAGAGGGAAGCCCCGCAAAATTTCCCGAATAAGGGGGAAGCCCTGGCGGAGTCCCTGGAGGAGGGGGAAGCCCCGCCGAGTTTCTCTGTGGAGGGGGATGCCCCGCCATATTCCCCGGTGGAGGGGGAAGCCCCGGCGGAGTCCCTGGAGAAGGGGGAAGCCCCGCCGAGTTTTTCTGCGGAGGGGGAAGCCCCGCCAAATTCCCCTGTGGAGGGGGAAGCCCCGGCGAAGTCCCTGGAGGAGATTAATGCCCCGCCGAGTTCCCCGAAGGAGAGGGAAGCCCCGCCGAGTTTACCGGAGGAGGGGGAAGCCCCGGCGTAGTCCCTGGAGGGGGTGGGAAGCCCCGCCAAATTCTCTGGAGGAGGGGGTAGCCCCGGTGGAGTCCCTGTAGAAGGGGGAAGCCCCGCTGTGTTCCCCGGAGGAGGATGAAGCCCCGCCGAGTTCCCCGGAGGCGGGGGAATCCCCGCAGAGTTCCCCGGAGGAGGGGGATGCCCCGGTGGAGGCCCCGGAGGAGGGGTAAGCCCCGGCGGAGTCGCTGAAAAAGAGGGAAGCCCCGCTAAATTCCCTGGAGGAGGGGGAAGCCCCGGCAAATTCCCTGGAGGAGGGGGAAGCCCCGCCGAGTTTCTCTGTGGAGGAGGAAGCCCCGCCGAGTTTTGCGGAGTAAGGGGAAGCCACGCCAAATTCCCTGGAGGAGGGGGAAGCCCCGCCAAATTCCCTGGAGAAGGGGGAAGCCCCGGTGGAGTCCCTGTAGGAGGGGGAAGCCCCGCCGAGTTCCCCGGAGGCGGAAGAAGCCCCGCCGAGTTCCCCGGAGGAGGGGGATGCCCCGGTGGAGGCCCCGGAGAAGGGGTAAGCCCCGGCGGAGTCCCTGGAGAAGAGGGAAGCCCCGCAAAATTCCCCGGAGGAGGGGAAAGCCCCGCCGATTTCCCCGGAGGTGGGGGAAGCCCCGCCGAGTTCCCCGGAGGAGGGGGAAGCCCCGCCGAGTGCCCCGGAGGAGGGGGAAGCCCCGGCGGAGTCCCTGGAGAAGGGGAAAGCCCCGCCGAGTTTTCCTGTAGAGGGGGAAGCCCAACCAAATTCCCCGGTGGTGAGGGAAGCCCCGGCGAAGTCCCTGGAGGAGGGGAAAGCCCCGCCGAGTTCCCCGGAGGAGGGGGAAGCCCCGCCGAGTTTCCCGGAGGAGGGGGAAGCCCCGGTGGATTCCCTGTAGGAGGGGGAAGCCCCGCCGAGTTCCCCGGAGGAGGGGAAAGCCCCGCCGAGTTCCCCGGAGGAGGGGGAAGACCCGGCGTAGTCCCTGGAGGGGGTGGGAAGCCCCGCCAAATTACCCGAATAAGGGGGAAGCCCCGGCGGAGGCCTCGGAGGAGGAGAAAGCCCCGCCGAGTTCCCCGGAGGCGGGGGACGCCCCGCAGAGTTCCCCGGAGGAAGAAGTGCCCCGCCGAGTTCCCAGGAGGTTGGGGAAGCCCCGCCGAGTTCCCCGGAGAAGGGGGGCGCCCCGCCGAGTTCCCCGGAGGAGGGGGCAGCCCCGGCGGAGTCCCTGGAGAAGGGGGAAGCCCCGCCGAGTTTCCCTGTGGAGGGGGAAGCCCCGGCGGAGGCCCTGGAGGAGGGTGAAGCCCCGCCGAGTTGTCCGGAGGAGGGGGAAGCCCCGCCGATAGCCCCGGAGGTGGGGGAAGCCCCGCCGAGTTCCCCGGAGGAGGGGGATGCCCCGGTGGAGGCCCCGGAGAAGGGGTAAGTCCCGGCGGAGTCCCTGGAGAAGAGGGAAGCCCCGCAAAATTCCCCGGAGGAGGGGTAAGCCCCGCCGAGTTCCCCGGAGGTGGGGGAAGCCCCGCCGAGTTCCCCGGAGGAGGGGGAAGCCCCAGCGGGTCCCTGGAGAAGGGGAAAGCCCCGCCGAGTTTTCCTGTGGAGGGGGAAGCCCCGCCAAATTCCCCAGTGGAGGGGGAAGCCCCGGCGAAGTCCCTGGAGGATGGGATAGCCCCGCCGAGTTTTCCGGAGAAGAAGGGAACCCCACTAAATTCCCTGGAGGATGGGGAAGCCCCGCCAAATTCTCTGGAGGAGGGGGAAGCCCCGGTGGAGTCCCTGTAGGAGGGGGAAGCCCCGCCGAGTTCCCCGGAGGAGGGGTAAGCCCCGCCGTCCCCGGAGGAGGGGGAAGCCCCGCCGAGTTCCCCGGAGGAGGGGGAAGCCCCGGCGTAGTCCCTGGAGGGGGTGGGAAGCACCGCCAAATTACCCGAATGAGGGGGAAGCCCCGGCGGAGGCCCCGGAGGAGGGGAAAGCCCCGCCGAGTTCCCTGGAGGCGGGGGAAGCCCCGCCGAGTTCCCCGGAGGTGGTTGAATCCCCTGAGTTCCCCGGAGGAGGGGGAAGCCCAGGCGGAGGCCCCGGAGGAGGGGGAAGCCCCGGCGGAGTCCCTGGGGAAGGGGGATGCCCCGCCAAATTCCCCGGAGGAGGGGGAAGCTCCGGCGGAGTCCCAGGAGAAGGGAGAGCCCCGCCGAGTTCCCCGGTGGAGGGGGAAGCCCCGGCGGAGGCCCTGGAGGAGGGGGAAGCGCCGCCGAGTTCCCCCGGCGGAGTCCCTGGAGGAGGGTGAAGCCCCGCCGAGTTTCCCGGAGGAGGGGGAAGCCCCGCCGAGTTCCCCGGAGGTGGGGGAAGCCCCGGCGGATGCCCCGGTGAAGGGGAAAGCCCCGGCGAAGGCCCCAGAGGAGTGGGAAGCCCCGGAGGAGGGGGAAGCTAGGGCGGTGTCCCTGGTGGAGGGGGAAGCCCCGGCGGAGTCCCTGGAGGAGGGGGAATCCCCGGCGGAGTCCCCGGATGAGGAAGAAGCCCCGGCGGAGTCCCTGTTGGAGGGGGAAGCCCCGGCGGAGGCCCCGGAGAAGGGGGAAGCCTCGGAGGAGTGGGAAGCTAGGGCGTTGTCCCTGTAGGAGGGGGAAGCCCCACCGAGTTCCCCGGAGGAGGGGGAAGCCCCGCCGAGTTCCCCGGAGGAGAGGGAAGCCCCGCAAAATTTCCCGAATAAGGGGGAAGCCCCGGCGGAGGCCCCGGAGGAGGGGAAAGCCCCGCCGAGTTCCCCGGAGGCGGGGGAAGCCCCGCAGAGTTCCCCGGAGGAGGGGGATGCCCCGGTGGAGGCCCCGAAGGAGGGGTAAGCCCCGGCGGAGTCGCTGAAGAAGAGGGAAGCACCGCCAAATTCCCCGGAGGAAGGGGAAGCCCCGGCAAGTTCCCTGGAGAAGGGGGAAGCCCCGCCGAGTTTCTCTGTGGAGGGGGAAGCCCCGCCGAGTTTCCCGGAGGAATGGGAAGCCCCGCCAAATTCCCTGGAGGAGGGGGAAGCCCCGCCAAATTTCCTGGAGAAGGGGGAAGCCCCGGTGGAGTCCCTGTAAGAGGGGGAAGCCCCGCCGAGTTCCCCGGAGGCGGAAGAAGCCCCGCCGAGTTCCCCGGAGGAGGGGGATGCCCCGGTGGAGGCCCCGGAGATGGGGTAAGCCCCGGCGGAGTCCCTGGAGAAGAAAGATGCCCCGCAAAATTCCCCGGAGGAGGGGAAAGCCCCGCCGAGTTCCCTGGAGGCGGGGGAAGCCCCGCCGAGTTCCTCGGAGGAGGGGGTTGCCCCGCCAAATTCCCTGGAGGAAGGGGAAAGCCCCGCCGAGTTCTTTGGAGGTGGTTGAATCCCCTGAGTTCCCCGGAGGAGGGGGAAGCCCCGGCTGAGGCCCCGGAGGAGGGAGAAGCCCCGGCGGAGTCCCTGGAGAAGGGGGAAGCCCCGCTGAGTTTGCCGGAGGAGGGGGATGCCCCGCCAAATTCCCCGGAGGAGGGGGAAGCCCCGGCGGAGTCCCTGGAGAAGGGAGAGCCCTGCCGAGTGTCCCGGTGGAGGGGGAAGCCCCGGCGAGGCCCTGGAGGAGGGGGAAGCGCCGCCGAGTTCCCCCGGCGGAGTCCCTGGAGGAGGGTGAAGCCCCGCCGAGTTTCCCGGAGGAGGGGGAAGCCCCGCCGAGTTCCCCGGAGGTGGGGGAAGCCCCGCCGAGTTCCCCGAAAGAGAGGGAAGCCCCGGCGGAGTCCCTGGAGAAGGGGAAAGCCCCGCCGAGTTTTCCTGTGGAGGGGGAAGCCCCGCCAAATTTTCCCGGTGGAGGGGGAAGCCCCGGCGAAGTCCCTGGAGGAGAGGAAAGCCCCGCCGAGTTTTTCGGACGAGGGGGAAGCCCCGCCGAGTTTCCCGGAGAAGGGGGGAACCCCACCAAATTACCTAAAGAAGGGGAAGCCCCGCCAAATTCTCTGAAGGAGGGGGAAGCCCCGGTGGAGTCCCTGTAGAAGGGGGAAGCCCCGCCGAGTTCCCCGGAGGAGGATGAAGCCCCGCCGAGTTCCCCGGAGGAGGGGAGAGCCCCGGCAGAGGCCCTGGAGGTGGGGGAAGCGCCGCCGAGTTCCCCCGGCGGAGTCCCTGGAGGAGGGTGAAGCCCCGCCGAGTTTCCCGGAGGAGTAGGATGCCCCGCCGAGTTCCCCGGAGGTGGTTGAATCCCCTGAGTTCCCCGGAGGAGGGGGAAGCCCCGGCGGAGGCCCCGGAGGAGGGGGAAGCCCCGGCGGAGTCCCCGGAGAAGGGGGAAGCCCCACCGAGTTTGCCGGAGGAGGGGGATGCCCCGCCAAATTCCCCGGAGGAGGGGGAAGCCCCGGTGGAGGCCCCGGAGGAGGGGTAAGCCCCGGCGGAGTCGCTGAAGAAGAGGGAAGCCCCGCTAAATTCCCCGGAGGAGGGGGAAGCCCCGGCAAATTCCCTGGAGGAGGGGGAAGCCCCGCCGAGTTTCTCTGTGGAGGAGGAAGCCCCGCCGAGTTTTCCGGAGGAAGGGGAAGCCACGCCAAATTCCCTGGAGGAGGGGGAAGCCCCGCCAAATTCCCTGGAGAAGGGGGAAGCCCCGGTGGAGTCCCTGTAGGAGGGGGAAGCCCCGCCGAGTTCCCCGGAGGCGGAAGAAGCCCCGCCGAGTTCCCCGGAGGAGGGGGATGCCCCGGTGGAGGCCCCGGAGAAGGGGTAAGCCCCGGCGGAGTCCCTGGAGAAGAGGGAAGCCCCGCAAAATTCCCCGGAGGAGGGGAAAGCCCCGCCGATTTCCCCGGAGGTGGGGGAAGCCCCGCCGAGTTCCCCGGAGGAGGGGGAAGCCCCGCCGAGTGCCCCGGAGGAGGGGGAAGCCCCGGCGGAGTCCCTGGAGAAGGGGAAAGCCCCGCCGAGTTTTCCTGTAGAGGGGGAAGCCCAACCAAATTCCCCGGTGGTGAGGGAAGCCCCGGCGAAGTCCCTGGAGGAGGGGAAAGCCCCGCCGAGTTCCCCGGAGGAGGGGGAAGCCCCGCCGAGTTTCCCGGAGGAGGGGGAAGCCCCGGTGGAGTCCCTGTAGGAGGGGGAAGCCCCGCCGAGTTCCCCGGAGGAGGGGGAAGCCCCGCCGAGTTCCCCGGAGGAGGGGGGAAGACCCGGCGTAGTCCCTGGAGGGGGTGGGAAGCCCCGCCAAATTACCCGAATAAGGGGGAAGCCCCGGCGGAGGCCTCGGAGGAGGGGAAAGCCCCGCCGAGTTCCCCGGAGGCGGGGGACGCCCCGCAGAGTTCCCCGGAGGAAGAAGTGCCCCGCCGAGTTCCCAGGAGGTTGGGGAAGCCCCGCCGAGTTCCCCGGAGGAGGGGGGCGCCCCGCCGAGTTCCCCGGAGGAGGGGGCAGCCCCGGCGGAGTCCCTGGAGAAGGGGGAAGCCCCGCCGAGTTTCCCTGTGGAGGGGGAAGCCCCGGCGGAGGCCCTGGAGGAGGGTGAAGCCCCGCCGAGTTGTCCGGAGGAGGGGGAAGCCCCGCCGATAGCCCCGGAGGTGGGGGAAGCCCCGCCGAGTTCCCCGGAGGAGGGGGATGCCCCGGTGGAGGCCCCGGAGAAGGGGTAAGTCCCGGCGGAGTCCCTGGAGAAGAGGGAAGCCCCGTAAAATTCCCCGGAGGAGGGGTAAGCCCCGCCGAGTTCCCCGGAGGTGGGGGAAGCCCCGCCGAGTTCCCCGGAGGAGGGGGAAGCCCCAGCGGGTCCCTGGAGAAGGGGAAAGCCCCGCCGAGTTTTCCTGTGGAGGGGGAAGCCCCGCCAAATTCCCCAGTGGAGGGGGAAGCCCCGGCGAAGTCCCTGGAGGATGGGATAGCCCCGCCGAGTTCCCCGGAGGAGGAGGAAGCCCCGCCGAGTTTTCCGGAGAAGAAGGGAACCCCACTAAATTCCCTAGAGGATGGGGAAGCCCCGCCAAATTCTCTGGAGGAGGGGGAAGCCCCGGTGGAGTCCCTGTAGGAGGGGGAAGCCCCGCCGAGTTCCCCGGAGGAGGGGTAAGCCCCGCCGTCCCCGGAGGAGGGGGAAGCCCCGCCGAGTTCCCCGGAGGAGGGGGAAGCCCCGGCGTAGTCCCTGGAGGGGTTGGGAAGCACCGCCAAATTACCCGAATGAGGGGGAAGCCCCGGCGGAGGCCCCGGAGGAGGGGAAAGCCCCGCCGAGTTCCCTGGAGGCGGGGGAAGCCCCGCCGAGTTCCCCGGAGGTGGTTGAATCCCCTGAGTTCCCCGGAGGAGGGGGAAGCCCAGGCGGAGGCCCCGGAGGAGGGGGAAGCCCCGGCGGAGTCCCTGGGGAAGGGGGAATCCCCGCCGAGTTTGCCGGAGGAGGGGGATGCCCCGCCAAATTCCCCGGAGGAGGGGGAAGCTCCGGCGGAGTCCCAGGAGAAGGGAGAGCCCCGCCGAGTTCCCCGGTGGCGGGGGAAGCCCCGGCGGAGGCCTCGGAGGAGGGGAAAGCCCCGCCGAGTTCCCCGGAGGCGGGGGACGCCCCGCAGAGTTCCTCGGAGGAAGAAGTGCCCCGCCGAGTTCCCAGGAGGTTGGGGAAGCCCCGCCGAGTTCCCCGGAGGAGGGGGGCGCCCCGCCGAGTTCCCCGGAGGAGGGGGCAGCCCCGGCGGAGTCCCTGGAGAAGGGGGAAGCCCCGCCGAGTTTCCCTGTGGAGGGGGAAGCCCCGGCGGAGGCCCTGGAGGAGGGTGAAGCCCCGCCGAGTTGTCCGGAGGAGGGGGAAGCCCCGCCGATAGCCCCGGAGGTGGGGGAAGCCCCGCCGAGTTCCCCGGAGGAGGGGGATGCCCCGGTGGAGGCCCCGGAGAAGGGGTAAGTCCCGGCGGAGTCCCTGGAGAAGAGGGAAGCCCCGTAAAATTCCCCGGAGGAGGGGTAAGCCCCGCCGAGTTCCCCGGAGGTGGGGGAAGCCCCGCCGAGTTCCCCGGAGGAGGGGGAAGCCCCAGCGGGTCCCTGGAGAAGGGGAAAGCCCCGCCGAGTTTTCCTGTGGAGGGGGAAGCCCCGCCAAATTCCCCAGTGGAGGGGGAAGCCCCGGCGAAGTCCCTGGAGGATGGGATAGCCCCGCCGAGTTCCCCGGAGGAGGAGGAAGCCCCGCCGAGTTTTCCGGAGAAGAAGGGAACCCCACTAAATTCCCTGGAGGATGGGGAAGCCCCGCCAAATTCTCTGGAGGAGGGGGAAGCCCCGGTGGAGTCCCTGTAGGAGGGGGAAGCCCCGCCGAGTTCCCCGGAGGAGGGGTAAGCCCCGCCGTCCCCGGAGGAGGGGGAAGCCCCGCCGAGTTCCCCGGAGGAGGAGGAAGCCCCGGCGTAGTCCCTGGAGGGGGTGGGAAGCACCGCCAAATTACCCGAATGAGGGGGAAGCCCCGGCGGAGGCCCCGGAGGAGGGGAAAGCCCCGCCGAGTTCCCTGGAGGCGGGGGAAGCCCCGCCGAGTTCCCCGGAGGTGGTTGAATCCCCTGAGTTCCCCGGAGGAGGGGGAAGCCCAGGCGGAGGCCCCGGAGGAGGGGGAAGCCCCGGCGGAGTCCCTGGGGAAGGGGGAATCCCCGCCGAGTTTGCCGGAGGAGGGGGATGCCCCGCCAAATTCCCCGGAGGAGGGGGAAGCTCCGGCGGAGTCCCAGGAGAAGGGAGAGCCCCGCCGAGTTCCCCGGTGGAGGGGGAAGCCCCGGCGGAGGCCCTGGAGGAGGGGGAAGCGCCGCCGAGTTCCCCCGGCGGAGTCCCTGGAGGAGGGTGAAGCCCCGCCGAGTTTCCCGGAGGAGGGGGAAGCCCCGCCGAGTTCCCCGGAGGTGGGGGAAGCCCCGGCGGATGCCCCGGTGAAGGGGAAAGCCCCGGCGAAGGCCCCAGAGGAGTGGGAAGCCCCGGAGGAGGGGGAAGCTAGGGCGGTGTCCCTGGTGGAGGGGGAAGCCCCGGCGGAGTCCCTGGAGGAGGGGGAATCCCCGGCGGAGTCCCCGGATGAGGAAGAAGCCCCGGCGGAGTCCCTGTTGGAGGGGGAAGCCCCGGCGGAGGCCCCGGAGAAGGGGGAAGCCTCGGAGGAGTGGGAAGCTAGGGCGTTGTCCCTGGAGGAGGGGGAAACCCCGCCGAGTTCCCCGGAGAACGGGGAAGCTCCGGTAGAGTCCCTGGTGGAGGGGGAAGCCCCGGCGGAGGCTCCGGAGGTAGGGGATGGCCCACCGAGTTTCCCGGAGAAGGGGGAAGCCCCGGCGGTGCCCCGGAGGTGGGGGAAGCCCCGCTGAGTTCCCCGGAGGAGGGGGAAGCCCCGGCGGAGGCCCCGGAGGAGGGAGTATCCCCGGCGGAGTCCCTCTAGGAGGAGGAAGTCCCGGCTGAGGCCCCGGAGGAGGGGGAAGCCCCGCCGAGGTTCCCGGAGGGGAGGGAATCCCCGGCGGAGTCCCTGGAGGAGGAGGAAGCCCCGCCGAGTTCCCCGGAGGAGGGAGAAGCCCCGGCTGAGTCCCTGAAGGAGGAAGAAGCCCCGCCGAGTTTCCCGGAGGAGAAAGAAGGCCCGGCGGAGTCCCTGGAGGAGGGGAAGCCCCGGTGGAGTCCCTGAAGGAGGGGGAAGCCCCGTCGGATGTTCCGGATGAGGGGGAAGCCCCGGCGGAGTCCCTGGAGGAGGGGGGTGCAGCCACGGCGGAGGCCCCGGAGGAGCGGGAAGCCCCGGCGGAGGTTCCGGTGAAGGGGGATGCCCCAGCGAGTTCCCCGCAGGAGAGAGAAGCCCCGGAGGAGGCCCCGGAGGTTGGGGAAGCCCCGCCAAAATCCCCGGAGGAGGGGGAAGCCCCGGTGGAGGCCCCGGAGGTGGGGGTAGCCCCGCCGAGTTTCCCGGAGGAGGGTTAAGCCCCGGTGGAGTCCCTGGAGGAGGGTTAAGTCCCGGTGGAGTCCCTGGAGGTGGGAAAAGCCCCGGCGGAGTCCCTGGATTAGGGGGATGCCCCGGCGGAAGCCCCGGATGAGGGGGAAGCCCCGGCGGATGCCTTGGACGAGGGGGAAGCCCCGCAGAATTCCTCGGAGGATGGGGAAGCCCCGCCGAGTTTCCCGGAGAAGGAGGAAACCCCGGTGGAGTCCCTGGTGGAGGGGGAAGCCCCAGTGGATGCTTCAGAGGTGGGGAAAGCCCCGGCGGAGTCCCTTAAGGAGGGGGGAGCAGCCACGGCGGAGGCCCCGGAGGAGCGGGAAGCCCCGGCGGAGTCGCTGAAGAAGAGGGAAGCCCCGCTAAATTCCCCGGAGGAGGGGGAAGCCCCGGCGAATTCCCTGGAGGAGGGGGAAGCCCCGCCGAGTTTCTCTGTGGAGGAGGAAGCCCCGCCGAGTTTTCCGGAGGAAGGGGAAGCCACGCCAAATTCCCTGGAGAAGGGGGAAGCCCCGCCGAGTTCCCCGGAGGCGGAAGAAGCCCCGCCGAGTTCCCCGGAGGAGGGGGATGCCCCGGTGGAGGCCCCGGAGAAGGGGTAAGCCCCGGCGGAGTCCCTGGAGAAGAGGGAAGCCCCGCAAAATTCCCCGGAGGAGGGGAAAGCCCCGCCGAGTTCCCCGGAGGTGGGGGAAGCCCCGCCGAGTTCCCCGGAGGAGGGGGAAGCCCCGCCGAGTGCCCCGGAGGAGGGGGAAGCCCCGGCGGAGTCCCTGGAGAAGGGGAAAGCCCCGCCGAGTTTTCCTGTGGAGGGGGAAGCCCAACCAAATTCCCCGGTGGTGAGGAAAGCCCCGGCGAAGTCCCTGGAGGAGGGGAAAGCCCCGCCGAGTTCCCCGGAGGAGGGGGAAGCCCCGCCGAGTTTCCCGGAGGAGGGGGAAGCCCCGGTGGAGTCCCTGTAGGAGGGGGAAGCCCCGCCGAGTTCCCCGGAGGAGGGGGAAGCCCCGCCAAGTTCCCCGGAGGAGGGGGAAGACCCGGCGTAGTCCCTGGAGGGGGTGGGAAGCCCCGCCAAATTACCCGAATAAGGGGGAAGCCCCGGCGGAGGCCTCGGAGGAGGGGAAAGCCCCGCCGAGTTCCCCGGAGGCGGGGGACGCCCCGCAGAGTTCCCCGGAGGAAGAAGTGCCCCGCCGAGTTCCCAGGAGGTTGGGGAAGCCCCGCCGAGTTCCCCGGAGGAGGGGGCAGCCCCGCCGAGTTCCCCGGAGGAGGGGGCAGCCCCGGCGGAGTCCCTGGAGAAGGGGGAAGCCCCGCCGAGTTTCCCTGTGGAGGGGGAAGCCCCGGCGGAGGCCCTGGAGGAGGGGGAAGCGCTGCCGAGTTCCCCCGGCAGAGTCCCTGGAGGAGGGTGAAGCCCCGCCGAGTTGTCCGGAGGAGGGGGAAGCCCCGCCGATAGCCCCGGAGGTGGGGGAAGCCCCGCCGAGTTCTTCGGAGGAGGGGGATGCCCCGGTGGAGGCCCCGGAGAAGGGGTAAGTCCCGGCGGAGTCCCTGGAGAAGAGGGAAGCCCCGCAAAATTCCCCGGAGGAGGGGTTAGCCCCGCCGAGTTCCCCGGAGGTGGGTGAAGCCCCGCCGAGTTCCCCGGAGGAGGGGGAAGCCCCAGCGGGTCCCTGGAGAAGGGGAAAGCCCCGCCGAGTTTTCCTGTGGAGGGGGAAGCCCCGCCAAATTCCCCAGTGGAGGGGGAAGCCCCGGCGAAGTCCCTGGAGGATGGGATAGCCCCGCCAAGTTCCCCGGAGGAGGAGGAAGCCCCGCCGAGTTTTCCGGAGAAGGGGGGAACCCCACTAAATTCCCTGGAGGATGGGGAAGCCCCGCCAAATTCTCTGGAGGAGGGGGAAGCCCCGGTGGAGTCCCTGTAGGAGGGGGAAGCCCCGCCGAGTTCCCCGGGAGGGGTAAGCCCCGCCGTCCCCGGAGGAGGGGGAAGCCCCGCCGAGTTCCCCGGAGGAAGGGGAAGCCCCGGCGTAGTCCCTGGAGGGGGTGGGAAGCCCCGCCAAATTACCCGAATGAGGGGGAAGCCCCGGCGGAGGCCCCGGAGGAGGGGAAAGCCCCGCCGAGTTCCCTGGAGGCGGGGGAAGCCCCGCCGAGTTCCCCGGAGGTGGTTGAATCCCCTGAGTTCCCCGGAGGAGGGGGAAGCCCAGGCGGAGGCCCCGGAGGAGGGGGAAGCCCCGGCGGAGTCCCTGGGGAAGGGGGAATCCCCGCCGAGTTTGCCGGAGGAGGGGGATGCCCCGCCAAATTCCCCGGAGGAGGGGGAAGCTCCGGCGGAGTCCCAGGAGAAGGGAGAGCCCCGCCGAGTTCCCCGGTGGAGGGGGAAGCCCCGGCGGAGGCCCTGGAGGAGGGGGAAGCGCCGCCGAGTTCCCCCGGCGGAGTCCCTGGAGGAGGGTGAAGCCCCGCCGAGTTTCCCGGAGGAGGGGGAAGCCCCGCCGAGTTCTCCGGAGGTGGGGGAAGCCCCGGCGGATGCCCCGGTGAAGGGGAAAGCCCCGGCGAAGGCCCCAGAGGAGTGGGAAGCCCCGGAGGAGGGGGAAGCTAGGGCGGTGTCCCTGGTGGAGGGGGAAGCCCCGGCGGAGTCCCTGGAGGAGGGGGAATCCCCGGCGGAGTCCCCGGATGAGGAAGAAGCCCCGGCGGAGTCCCTGTTGGAGGGGGAAGCCCCGGCGGAGGCCCCGGAGAAGGGGGAAGCCTCGGAGGAGTGGGAAGCTAGGGCGTTGTCCCTGGAGGAGGGGGAAACCCCGCCGAGTTCCCCGGAGAACGGGGAAGCTCCGGTAGAGTCCCTGGTGGAGGGGGAAGCCCCGGCGGAGGCTCCGGAGGTAGGGGATGGCCCACCGAGTTTCCCGGAGAAGGGGGAAGCCCCGGCGGTGCCCCGGAGGTGGGGGAAGCCCCGCTGAGTTCCCCGGAGGAGGGGGAAGCCCCGGCGGAGGCCCCGGAGGAGGGAGTATCCCCGGCGGAGTCCCTCTAGGAGGAGGAAGTCCCGGCTGAGGCCCCGGAGGAGGGGGAAGCCCCGCCAAAGTTCCCGGAGGGGAGGGAATCCCCGGCGGAGTCCCTGGAGGAGGAGGAAGCCCCGCCGAGTTCCCCGGAGGAGGGGGAAGCCCCGGCTGAGTCCCTGAAGGAGGAAGAAGCCCCGCCGAGTTTCCCGGAGGAGAAAGAAGGCCCGGCGGAGTCCCTGGAGGAGGGGGGTGCAGCCACGGCGGAGGCCCCGGAGTAGCGGGAAGCCCCGGCGGAGGTTCCGGTGAAGGGGGATGCCCCAGCGAGTTCCCCGCAGGAGAGAGAAGCCCCGGAGGAGGCCCCGGAGGTTGGGGAAGCCCCGCCAAAATCCCCGGAGGAGGGGGAAGCCCCGGTGGAGGCCCCGGAGGTGAGGGTAGCCCCGCCGAGTTTCCCGGAGGAGGGTTAAGCCCCGGTGGAGTCCCTGGAGGAGGGTTAAGTCCCGGTGGAGTCCCTGGAGGTGGGAAAAGCCCCGGCGGAGTCCCTGGAGGAGGGGGATGCCCCGGCGGAAGCCCCGGATGAGGGGGAAGCCCCGGCGGATGCCTTGGACGAGGGGGAAGCCCCGCAGAATTCCTCGGAGGATGGGGAAGCCCCGCCGAGTTTCCCGGAGAAGGAGGAAACCCCGGTGGAGTCCCTGGTGGAGGGGGAAGCCCCAGTGGATGCTTCGGAGGTGGGGAAAGCCCCGGCGGAGTCCCTTAAGGAGGGGGGAGCAGCCACGGCGGAGGCCCCGGAGGAGCGGGAAGCCCCGGCGGAGTCCCTGGAGGAGGGGAAAGCCCCGGCGGAGGCCCCGGAGGAGGGGGAAGCCCCGGCGGAGGCTCCGGAGGTGGTAGAAGCCCCACCGAGTTTCCCGGAGGAGGGGGAAGCCCCGGCGGAGGCCCCGGAGGTGGGGGAAGCCCCGCCGAGTTCCCCGGAGGAGGGGGAAGTCCTGGAGGAGGAGGAAGCTAGGGCGGAGTCCCTGGTGGAGGAGGAAGCCCCGGTTGAGTCCCCGGAGGTGGGGGAAGCCCCGGCCGAAGGCCCCGGAGGTGGAGGAAGCCCCGCCGAGTTCCCCGGATGAGGGGGGAAGCCCCGGCGGAGCCTCCGGTGGAAGGGGAAGCCCCGGCGGAGTCCCTGGAGGAGGAGGAAGCCCCGCCGAGTTCCCAGGAGGAGAAGGAAGGCCCGGCGGAGACCCTGAAAGAGGGGAAGCCCCGGTGGAGTCCCTGGTGGAGGAAGAAGCCCCAGCGGATGCCCCGGAGGAGGGGGAATCCCCGGCGGAGTCCCTAGAGGAGGGAGGAGCAGCCACTGCGGAGGCCCCGGATGAGCGGGAAGCCCCGGCGGAGGTTCCGGTGGTGGGGGATGCCCCGGCGAGTTCCCCGGAGGAGAAAGAAGCCCCGGCGGAGTCCCTGGAGGAGGATAAGGCCCCGGCGGAGGCCCCGGAGGTGGGGGAAGCCCCGGCGGAGGCCCCGGAGGATGAGGAAGCCCCGGCGGAGTCCCTGGAGGAGAGGGAAACCCCGCCGAGTTCCCCCGTGGACGGGGAAGCTCCGGTAGAGTCCCTGGTGGAGGGGGAAGCCCCAGTGGAGGCTCCGGAGGTTGGGGAAGCCCTGCTGAGTTCCCCGGAGGAGGAGGAAGCCCCGGTAGAGTCCCTGGTGCAGGGGGAAGCCTTAGCGAAGGCTCCGGAGGTAGGGGAAGCCCCACCGAGTTTCCCGGAGGAGGGGAAAGCCCCGGCGGAGGCCCCTGGAGGAGGGCATATCCCTGCCGGAGTCCCTGGAGGAGGTGGGAAGCCCGGGCGGGGGCCCCGGCGGAGGGGGAAGCCCCGCCGAGGTTCCAGGAGAAGGGGGAATCCCCGGCGGAGTCCCTGGAGGAGAAAGGAAGCCCCAGCGGAGGCCCCCGAGAAGGGGGATGCCCGGCAAATTTCCCGTAGGAGGGGGAAGCCCAGCCGAGTTCCTAGGAGGAGGAGGAAGCCCATGCGGTGTCCCTGGAGAAGAGAGAAGCCCCGCCGAGTTCCCCGGCGGAGAAGGATGCCCCGGCGGAGTCCCTGGAGGAGGGAAAGCCCCAGTGGAGTCCCTGGAGGAGGGGGAAGCCCCGGCGGATGCCCCGGATGAGGGGGAAGCCCCGGCGGATGCCTTGGACGAGGGGGAAGCCCCGCAGAATTCCTCGGAGGATGGGGAAGCCCCGCCGAGTTTCCCGGAGAAGAAGGAAACCCCGGTGGAGTCCCTGGTGGAGGGGGAAGCCACAGTGGATGCTTCAGAGGTGGGGGAAGCCCCGGCGGAGTCCCTTAAGGAGGGGGGAGCAGCCATGGCGGAGGCCCCGGAGGAGCGGGAAGCCCCGGCGGAGTCCCTGGAGGAGGATAAAGCTCCGGCGGAGGCCCCGGAGGAGGGGGAAGCCCCGGCGGAGTCCCTGGAGGAGGGGGAAACCCCGCCGAGTTCCTCGTGGGAGGGGGAAGCCCTAAAGGAGGATTCTGAGGATGGGGCAGCCCTGCCGAGTTCCCCGGAGGAGGGGGAAGCCCCGCCGAGTTCCCCGGAGGAGGAGGAAGCCCCGGCGGAAGACCCGGTGGACGGGGAAGCCCCGGCGGAGTCCCAGGAGGGAGGGAAGCCCCGCCGAGTTTCCAGGAGAAGGGGAAAGCCCCGGCGGAGGCTCCGGAGGATGGGGAAGCCCCGGCGGAGTCCCTGGAGGAGGGGGAAACCCCGCCGAGTTCCTCGTGGGAGGGGGAAGCCCTGGCGGAGGCTTCTGAGGATGGGGAAGCCCTTCCGAGTTCGCCGGAGAAGGGGAAGCCCCACCGAGTTCCCTGGAGGAGGGGAAAGCCCTCCCGAGTTCCGTGGAGGAGGGGAAATCCCCGGAGGAGGCTCCGGAGGAGGCTCCGGAGGAGGGGAAAGCCTAGGCAGAGGCTCCGGAGGATGAGGAAGCCCTAACGGAGGCCCCGAAGGAAGAGGAAGCCCCGGCGAAGGCCCCGAGGGAGGGGGAAGCCCCGGCGGAGTCTCTGGAGGAGGAAGTAGCCCCGGCGGAGGCCCCGGTGGAGAGGGAAGCCCCGGTGGAGGCCCCGGAGGAGGGGGAAGCCCCGCCGAGTTCCCCGTGGGAGGGGGAAGCCCTAACGGAGGATTCTGAGGATGGGGAAGCCCTGCCGAGTTCCCCGGAGGAGGGGGAAGCCCCGCCGAGTTCCCCGGAGGAGGAGGAAGCCCCGGCGGAGGACCCAGAGGACGGGGAAGCCCCGGCGGAGTCTCAGGAGGGAGGGAAGCCCCGCCGAGTTTCCCGGAGAAGGGGGAAGCCCCGGCGGAGTCCCTGAGGAAGAAGGAAGCCCCCCCGAGTTCCATGGAGGAGGGGAAAGCCCTGGCGGAGGCTCCGGAGGAGGGAAAGGCCTAAGCGGAGGCCCCGTAGGAGAAGGAAGCCCCGGCGGAGTCCCTGGAGAAGGGGGTAGCCCCGCCGAGTTTCCCGGAGGAGGGTTAAGCCCCGGTGGAGTCCCTGGAGGAGGGGAAAGCCCCGGCGGAGGCCCCGGAGGAAGGGAAAGCCCCGGCGGTGGCCCCGGTGGAGGGGGAAGCCCCACTGAGTTTCCCGGGGGTGGGGGAAGCCCCGCCGAGTTTCCCGAAGGAGGAAGAGGCCCGAACGGAGGCTCCGGAGGAATTTGAAGTCCCGCCGAGTTTCCCGGGGGAGGGGGAAGCCCCGGCGGAGTCCCTGGTGGAGGGGGATGCCACCAAGTTCCCCGGAGGAGGGGGAAGCCCCGGCGGAGGTTCCGGAGGAGGGGGATGCCCCGGCGAGTTCCCCGGAGGAGGGGGAAGCCCCGGCGGAGGCCCCTAAAGAGGGGGAAGCCCCGCCGAGCTTCCCGGAGGCGGTGGATGCCCCAGCTGAGGCCCCGGAGGAGGGAGAAGCCCCGGCGGAGACCCTGGAGGAAGGGGAAGCCCCGGAGGAGGGGGAAGTCCCGGCGGAGTCCCTGGAGGAGGGGGAAAACCCGCCGAGTTCCCCGGAGGAGGGGGAAGCCCCGGCAGAGGCCCCCGAGGTGGGGGAATCCCTGGCGGAGTCCCTGGAGGTGGGGAAAGCCCCGGCGGAGGCCCCGGAGGAAAGGGAAGCACCGGCGGAGGCTTAGGAAGAGGGGGAAGCCCCGCCGAGTTTCCCGGGGGAGGGGGAAGCCCAGCAATGTTCCCCGGAGGAGGGGGAAGCCCCTGAGTTCCTTGGAGGAGGGGGAAGCCCCGCCGAGTTCCCCGGAGGAGGAGGAAGCCCCGGCGGAGGACCCGGAGGACGGGAAAGCCCCGGCGGAGTCCCTGGAGAAGGGGGTAGCCCCGCCGAGTTTCCCGGAGGAGGTGGAAGCCCCGGCGGTGGCCCCGGAGGAGGGGAAAGCTTCGGCTGAGGCCGCGGAGGAGGGTTAAGCCCCGGTGGAGTCCCTGGAGGAGGAAAAGCCCCGGCGGAGGCCCCGGAGGAGGGGAAAGCCCCGGCGAAGGCCCCGGAGGAGGGGGAAGCCCCACCGAGTTTCCCGGAGGAGGTGGAAGCCCCGGCGGTGGCCCCGGAGGAGGGGAAAGCCCCGGCTGAGGCCGCGGAGGAGGGTTAAGCCCCGGTGGAGTCCCTGGAGGAGGAAAAGCCCCGGCGGAGGCCCCGGAGGAGGGGAAAGCCCCGGCGAAGGCCCCGGAGGAGGGGGAAGCCCCACCGAGTTTCCCGGAGGTATAGGGAGCCCCGGTGGAGGCCCTGGGTAAGGGGGAAGCCTGGCGGCATACAATCGTCCATTAGTATCGGGTCAATGCTGGCGGCATGAAACTCTGTCGACGTTCCTCGACCGTTGGCCTGCCACTGCTATTCCAGTGCTGGCCCAACAGTGGCAGGCCAACACATTGCCAACGGCGCCGGCAAGGCATTGGCAAAGTGTTGGCTGGCCAGCGCGTCGGCGTGGTGCAGGCCAGCGTGTGCTGGCTTAACAGTGGCAGGCCATCACATTGCCAACGGCGCCGGCAAGGCATTGGCAAAGTGCTGGCAGGCCAGCGCGTCGGCGAGGTGCAGGCCAGCGTGTGCTGGCTTAACAGTGGCAGGCCATCACATTGCTAACGGCGCCGGCAAGGCATTGGCAAAGTGTTGGCTGGCCAGCGCGTCGGCGTGGTGCAGGCCAGCGTGTGCTGGCCCAATGCCGCTTGTACGTAGCTTGGCCAGCATACTCGAGGCCACTAGAGCCACCACTTTGCCAATACCGACCCGACATTGGCTGGCCTGCACACGGTCGACGTAATTTTACGTGTCGTCATCGGTGCAGGCATCGTATCGGCGGCTTACGGTTTTCGCGGCACTGTCAGCCTGCCATTACCTACCCATATTAACATCGAATTATACAAGTACTGGCATTATATTCATTTTTAAGACTAGCTTTTGATGGTTTCATCCTAGGCGTTAACCTCAATTTCAAAACATATTTGGGGAGATGGTATACATTAAAATCACGTTCACATATCACAGGTGTCAGCAGCGCAATCGTCAAGTCTTCAGCCTACAGATCGAGGGGTAGCCAGTTCAAATCCGGCCAGCTCCAATTAATGAAGTCGATTTTCGCAACGGTGAAAAATTATAGCACCACCACTTGCAGCGCGAAATGGTCTAATTGAAAAATCCGTCCATGTACAATTTTTTTTCATTTTCCCGAATCAAAATTTTGTCCCTGGGCGATGGTCACTGACCATCAAACAAGAGCAACGGCATAGTGCAGGCAAAGTAATGGCTAGATGATGGACAACCGCGGCGGCACGGTGAAGGCCTGCTGCTGGCCTGGTGTCGGCATCTTACTGGCCCCATGCAGCCAGTCCTTCACGGAGCCGACATGCTTGATGAAGGCAGGTGTGACACATTTTTTCTGGCGCGATGCTGGACATTTGCTATTGGCCAACGCTGGGCCGATGCTGGATAATACTTTCTGCCGACATTGGCACGACGTCGGCCAGCCGTTTTGTGTTTACTGGGTGGCGGAGGGGGAAGCCACCGAGTTCCCCGGAGGAGAAGGAAGCCCCGGCGGAGGTTCCGGAGGAAAGGGATGCCCCGGCGAGTTCCCCGGAGGAGGGGGAAGCCCCGGCTAAGGCCCCTAAAGAGGGGGAAGCCCCGCCGAGCTTCCCGGAGGCGGTGGAAGCCCCGGCGGAGGCCCCGGAGGGGGGAGAAGCCCCGGCGGAGTCCCTGGAGGAGGGTGAAGCCCCGCCTAATTCCCCGAAGGCGGAAAAAGCCCTTCCGAGTTTCCCGGAGAAGGGGGAATCCCCGGCGGAGTCCCTTGAGGAGGGGGAAGCCCCGGCGAAGGCCCCGGAGGAGAGGGAAGCCCCGGCGGAGGCCCCAGAGGGGGGAGAAGCCCCGCTGAGTTCCCCGGAGGTGGGGGAAGCCCCGGTGGAGGCCCTGGGGAAGGGGGAAGCCCCGCCGAGTTCTCCGGAGGAGGGGGAAGGCGAGGCGGTGTCCCCGGAGGAGGGGGAAGCCCCGGCGGAGGCCCCGGAGGTGGGGGAAGCCCGGCCGAGTTCCCCGGAGGAGGGGGAGGCCCCTGAGTTCCCCGGAGAAGGGGGAAACCCCGGCGGGGGCCCCGGAGGAGTTAAAAGCCCCGGAGGAGTGGGAAGCCCCGGAGGAGTCCCTGGAGGAGGGGGAAGCCCCGGTAGAGTCCCCGGAGGAGGGGGAAGCCCCGGCGGAGGCCGCGGAGAAGGGTTAAGCCCCGGTGGAGTCCCTGGAGGATGGGGAAGCCCCGGCGGAGGCCCCGGAGGAGGGGGAAGCCCCGCCAAATTTCCCGGGGGAGAGGGAAGCCCAGCCGAGTTCCCCGGATGAGAGGGAAGCCCCTGAGTTCCCCGGAGATGGAGGAAGCCTTGGCGGAGGCCCCGGATGAGTGGGAAGCCCCGGAGGAGGGGGAAGCCAGGGCGGAGTCCCTGGGGGAGGGGGAAGCCCCACCGAGTTTCCCGGAGGCGTAGGAAGCCCCACCGAGTTCCCCGGAGGAGAGGAAAGCCCCGGCGGAGGCCCCGGAGGAGGGAGAAGTCCCGGTGGAGTCCCTGGTGGAGTGGGAAGCCCCGGCGGAGGCCCCGGTGGTGGGGGAAGCCCCGCCGAGCTTCCCGGAGGCGTGGGAAGCCCCGCCGAGTTTTTTGGAGGAGGGGGAAGCCCCAGGAGAGTCCCTGGAGGAGAAAGAAGCCCCGGCGGAGGCCCCGGAGAAGGGGGATCCCCGGCGGAGGCCCCGGAGGAGTGGGAAGCCCCGCCGAGTTCCCCGGAGGAGGGAGAAGCCTCAGCAGATGCCCCGGAGGAGGGGGAAGCCCCGGTGGAGTCCCTGGAGGTGGGGAAAACCCCGTCGAGTTCCCCGGAGGAGGGAGAAGCCCCGCCAAATTCCCCGTAGGAGGGGGAAGCCCCGCCGAGTTTCCCGGAGGATGGGGAATCCCCGGCGGAGTCCCTGGAGGAGGGGGAGCCCCGGCGGCAGCCCCGGAGGAGAGGAAAGCCCCGGCGGAAGCCCCGGAGGTGGGGTAGCCCCGCTGAGTTTTTCGGGGGAGGCGGAAGCCCCGGCAGAGTCCCTGGCGGAGGGGAAAGCCACCGAGTTCCCCGGATGAGGGGGAAGCCCCGGCGGAGGCCTGGAAGAGGGGGATGCCCCGGCGAGTTCCCCGGAGGAGGAGGAGGCCCCGGCGGAGTCCCTGGTGGAGGGGGAAGCCCCGCCGAGTTTCGCAGAAGAGGGGGAAGCCCCGGCGGAGGCCCCTGGAGAGGGGGAAGCCCTACCGAGCTTCCCGGAGGACGTGGAAGCCCCGGCGGTGGCCACGGAGGAGGGAGAAGCCCCGGCGGAGTCCCTGGCGAAGGGGGATGCCCCGCCGAGTTCCCCGGAGGTATAGGGAGCCCCGGTGGAGGCCCTGGGTAAGGGGGAAGCCCCGCCGAGTTCCCCGGAGGCGAGGGAGAGTCCCCGGAGAAGTGGGAAGCCACGGTGGAGGCCCCGGAGGTGGGGAAAGCCCAGCCGAGTTCCCCGGAGAAGGCGGAAGCCCCTGAGTTCCCTGGAGAAGGGGGAAGCCCTTGCGGGGGCCCCGGAAGAGTGGGAAGCCCCGGAGGAGTGGGAAGCCAGGGCGGAGTCCCTGGATAAGGGGAAAGCCCCGTTAGAGTCCTCGGAGGAGGGGGGAGCCCCGGCGGAGGCCGCGGAGGAGGGTTAAGCCCCGGTGGAGACCCTGGAGGAGGGGGAAGCCCCGGCAGAGGGGGAAGCTAGGGCGAAGTCCGTGGAGGAGGGGGAAGCCCAGCTAAGTTTCCCGGAAACGTGGGAAGCCCCGCCGAGTTTCCCGGAGGAGGGGGAAGCCCCGGCGGAGGCCCCGGAGGAGTGGGAAGCCCCGCCGAATTCCCCGGAGGAGAGGAAAGCCCCGGCGGGGGCCCCGGAGGAGGGGGACCGGTAAAGTCCCTGGTAAAGGGGAAAGCCCCGGCGGAGGCCCTGGTGGTGGGGGAAACCCCGGCGAGTTTCCCGGAGGCGTGGGAAGCCCCGCCGAGTTTCCTGGAGGAGGGGGAAGCCCCGGTAGAGTCCCTGGAGAAGGAGGAAGCCCCGGCGAGGGCCCCGGAGGAGGGGGAAGCCCCGGCGGAGGCCTCGGAGGAGGGGGAAGCCCCGGCGGAGGCCCCGGAGGTGGGGGAAGCCCCGCTGAGTTTTTCGGGGAAGGGGAAGCCCCGGCGGAGTCCTTGGCGGAGGGGGAAGCCAACGAGTTCCCCGGAGGAGGGGGTAGCCCCGGCGGCGGCCCCGGAGGAGGGGGAAGCCCCGTCGAGTTTCCCGTGGGAGGGGGAAGCCCAGCCGAGTTCCCCGGAGGAGGGGGAAGCCTCTGAGTTCCCCGGAGATGGGGAGAGCCCCGGCGGAGGCCCCGGAGGAGTGGGAAGCCCCGGAGGAGAGGGAAACCAGGGCGGAGTCCCTGGAGAAGGAGGAATCCCCGCTGAGTTTCCCGGAGGAGGGGGAAGCCACGGCGGAGGCCCCGGATTTGGGGGAAGCCCCGGCGAGTTTCCCGGAGGAGAAGGAAGCCCCGGTAGAGTCCCTGGGGGAATAGAAGCCCCGGCGGGAGCCCCGGAGGAGGGGGAAGCCCTGCCGAGTTCCCCGGAGGATTGTGAAGCCCCGGCAAATGCCCCGGGGGAAAGGGAAGCCTTGGTGGAGTCCCTGGAGGAGAGGGAAACCCCATCAAGTTCCCCGGAGGAGGGAGAAGCCCCTCCGAATTCCCCGGAGGAGGGGGAATCCCCGCAAAGTTTCACGGTGAAAAAGCAATCCCCGGCGGAGTCCCTGGAGGAGGAGGAAGCCCCGGCGGAGGCCCCGGAGGAGTGGGAAGCCCCGCCGAGTTCCCCGGAGGAGAGGAAAGCCCCGGCGGATGCCCTGGGGAAGGGTGAAGTCCCGCCGAGTTTCCCGGAGGAGGGGCAAGCCCCACCGAGTGTTCCTGGTGGAGGGGGAAGCCCCGGTGGCGGCCCCGGAGGTGGGGGAAGCCCCGACGAGTTACCCAGACGAGGGGGAAGCCCCGGCGGAGGCCCCGGAGGACGGGGATGCCAAGGCGGAGGCCCCTGAGGAGGGGGAAGCCCTGGCGGAGTCCCTGGAGGTGGGGGAAGCCCCGGCGCAGGCCCCGGAGGAGAGGGAAGCCCCGGCGGCGGCCCCGAAGGTGGGGGAAGCCCCGCCGAGTTTCCCGGAGGAGGTGGAAGCCCCGGCGGAGGCCCCGGAGAAGGGAGAAGCCCCGGCGGTTTCCCCGGAGAAGGGGGAAGCCCCGGCGGTGGCCCCTGAGGAGGGGGAAGCCCCGGCTGAGGCCGCGGAGGAGGGGGAAGCCCCGCCGAGTTCCTAGGAGGAGGAGGAATCCCATGCGGAGTCCCTGGAGGAGGAAGAAACCCCGCCGAGTTCCACGGAGGAGAAGGAAACCCCGGCGGTGTCCCTGGAGGAGGGGAAGCCCCAGTGGAGTCCCTGGAGGAGGGGGAAGCCCCGGCGGAGGCCCCGAAGGTTAGGGAAGCCCCGGCGGAGGCCCCGAAGGTGGGGTAGCCCCGCCGAGTTTCTCGGAGGCGTTGGAAGCCCCGCCGAGTTTCCCAGAGAAGAAGGAAGCCCCGGTAGAGACCCTGGGGGAGAAAAAGCCCCGGCGGGAGCCCCGGAGGAGGGGGAAGCCCCGGCGGAGGCCCCGGAGGAGTGGGAAGCCCCGCCGAGTTCCCCGGAGGAGGGAGAAGCCCCGGCAGATGCCCCGGGAGAAAGGGAAGCCCCATTGGAGTCCCTGGAAGAGGGGGAAACCCCGTCAAGTTCCCCGGAGGAGGGAGAAGCCCCCCCGAATTCCCCGGAGGAGGGGGAAGCCCCGCCGAGTTTCCCGGAGGAAAAGGAATCCCCGGCGTAGTCCCTAGAGGAGGAGGAAGCCCCGGCGGAGGCCCCGGAGGAGTGGGAAGCCCAGCCGAGTTCCCCGGAGGAGAGGGAAGCCCCGGCGGATGCCCTGGGGAAGGGTGAAGCCCCGCCGAGTGTCCCGGAAAAGGGGGAAGCCCCGGCGGAGGCCCCTGTAGAGGGGGAAGCCCCGCCGAGCTTCCCGAAGGAGGTGGAAGCCCCTGCGGTGGCCCCAGAGTAGGAAGATGCCCCGGGGAGTTCCCTGGAGGAGGGTGACGCCCCGGCGGAGTCCCTGGTGGAGGGGGAAGCCCCGCAGAGTGTCCCGGAAAAGTGGGAAGCCCCGGCGGAGGCCCCTATAGAGGGGGAAGCCCCGCCGAGCTTCCCGGAGGAGGTAAAAGCCCCGGCGGAGGCCCCAGAGGAGGGAGAAGCCCGGGCGGAGTCCCTGGAGGAGGGGGAAGCCCCGCCAAATTTCCTGGGGGCGGGGGAAGCCCTTCCGAGTTTCCCGGAGGAGAGGAAATCCCCGGCGAAGTCCCTGGAAGAGGTGGAAGCCCCGGCTGAGGCCCCGGAGGAATGGGAAGCCCCGGCGGAGGCCCCGGAGGTGGGGGAAGCCCCGCTGAGTTTTTCGGGGGAGAGGGAAGACCCGGTAGAGTCCCTGGTAGAGGGGAAAGCCCCGTCGGAGGCCCTGCCGAGTTTCTTGGAGGCGTGGGAAGCCCCGCTGAGTTGTCCGGAGGAGATGGAAGCCCCGGAAGAGTCCCTGGAGGAGTAGGATGCCCCGGTGGAGGCCCCGGAAGAGAGGGAAGCCTCAGCGGAGGCCCCGGAGGAGGGGGAAGCCCTGCCGAGTTTCCCGGAAAAGGGGGAAGCCCCGGTAGAGTCCCTGGTAGAGGGGAAAGCCCCGGCGGAGGCCCCGGTGGTGGGGGAAGCCCCGCCGAGTTTGCTGGAGGCGTGGGAAGCCCCGCCGAGTTCCCGGAGGAGAGGGAAGCCCCAGTAGAGTTTCTGGAGGAGGAGGAAGCCCCGGCGGAGGTCCCGGAGGAGAAGAAAGCCCCGCCGAGTTCCCTGGAGGAGGGAGAAGCCCCGGCAGCTGCCCCGGAGAAGGGAAAAGCCCCGGTGGAGTCCCTGGAGGTGGGGAAAACCCCGTCGAGTTCCCCGGAGGAGGGAGAAGCCCCGCCAAATTCCCCGTAGGAGGGGGAAGCCCCGCCGAGTTTCCCGGAGGATGGGGAATCCCCGGCGGAGTCCCTGGAGGAGGGGGAGCCCCGGCGGCAGCCCCGGAGGAGAGGAAAGCCCCGGCGGAAGCCCCGGAGGTGGGGTAGCCCCGCTGAGTTTTTCGGGGGAGGCGGAAGCCCCGGCAGAGTCCCTGGCGGAGGGGAAAGCCACCGAGTTCCCCGGATGAGGGGGAAGCCCCGGCGGAGGCCTGGAAGAGGGGGATGCCCCGGCGAGTTCCCCGGAGGAGGAGGAGGCCCCGGCGGAGTCCCTGGTGGAGGGGGAAGCCCCGCCGAGTTTCGCAGAAGAGGGGGAAGCCCCGGCGGAGGCCCCTGGAGAGGGGGAAGCCCTACCGAGCTTCCCGGAGGACGTGGAAGCCCCGGCGGTGGCCACGGAGGAGGGAGAAGCCCCGGCGGAGTCCCTGGCGAAGGGGGATGCCCCGCCGAGTTCCCCGGAGGTATAGGGAGCCCCGGTGGAGGCCCTGGGTAAGGGGGAAGCCCCGCCGAGTTCCCCGGAGGCGAGGGAGAGTCCCCGGAGAAGTGGGAAGCCACGGTGGAGGCCCCGGAGGTGGGGAAAGCCCAGCCGAGTTCCCCGGAGAAGGCGGAAGCCCCTGAGTTCCCTGGAGAAGGGGGAAGCCCTTGCGGGGGCCCCGGAAGAGTGGGAAGCCCCGGAGGAGTGGGAAGCCAGGGCGGAGTCCCTGGATAAGGGGAAAGCCCCGTTAGAGTCCTCGGAGGAGGGGGGAGCCCCGGCGGAGGCCGCGGAGGAGGGTTAAGCCCCGGTGGAGACCCTGGAGGAGGGGGAAGCCCCGGCAGAGGGGGAAGCTAGGGCGAAGTCCGTGGAGGAGGGGGAAGCCCAGCTAAGTTTCCCGGAAACGTGGGAAGCCCCGCCGAGTTTCCCGGAGGAGGGGGAAGCCCCGGCGGAGGCCCCGGAGGAGTGGGAAGCCCCGCCGAATTCCCCGGAGGAGAGGAAAGCCCCGGCGGGGGCCCCGGAGGAGGGGGACCGGTAAAGTCCCTGGTAAAGGGGAAAGCCCCGGCGGAGGCCCTGGTGGTGGGGGAAACCCCGGCGAGTTTCCCGGAGGCGTGGGAAGCCCCGCCGAGTTTCCTGGAGGAGGGGGAAGCCCCGGTAGAGTCCCTGGAGAAGGAGGAAGCCCCGGCGAGGGCCCCGGAGGAGGGGGAAGCCCCGGCGGAGGCCTCGGAGGAGGGGGAAGCCCCGGCGGAGGCCCCGGAGGTGGGGGAAGCCCCGCTGAGTTTTTCGGGGAAGGGGAAGCCCCGGCGGAGTCCTTGGCGGAGGGGGAAGCCAACGAGTTCCCCGGAGGAGGGGGTAGCCCCGGCGGCGGCCCCGGAGGAGGGGGAAGCCCCGTCGAGTTTCCCGTGGGAGGGGGAAGCCCAGCCGAGTTCCCCGGAGGAGGGGGAAGCCTCTGAGTTCCCCGGAGATGGGGAGAGCCCCGGCGGAGGCCCCGGAGGAGTGGGAAGCCCCGGAGGAGAGGGAAACCAGGGCGGAGTCCCTGGAGAAGGAGGAATCCCCGCTGAGTTTCCCGGAGGAGGGGGAAGCCACGGCGGAGGCCCCGGATTTGGGGGAAGCCCCGGCGAGTTTCCCGGAGGAGAAGGAAGCCCCGGTAGAGTCCCTGGGGGAATAGAAGCCCCGGCGGGAGCCCCGGAGGAGGGGGAAGCCCTGCCGAGTTCCCCGGAGGATTGTGAAGCCCCGGCAAATGCCCCGGGGGAAAGGGAAGCCTTGGTGGAGTCCCTGGAGGAGAGGGAAACCCCATCAAGTTCCCCGGAGGAGGGAGAAGCCCCTCCGAATTCCCCGGAGGAGGGGGAATCCCCGCAAAGTTTCACGGTGAAAAAGCAATCCCCGGCGGAGTCCCTGGAGGAGGAGGAAGCCCCGGCGGAGGCCCCGGAGGAGTGGGAAGCCCCGCCGAGTTCCCCGGAGGAGAGGAAAGCCCCGGCGGATGCCCTGGGGAAGGGTGAAGTCCCGCCGAGTTTCCCGGAGGAGGGGCAAGCCCCACCGAGTGTTCCTGGTGGAGGGGGAAGCCCCGGTGGCGGCCCCGGAGGTGGGGGAAGCCCCGACGAGTTACCCAGACGAGGGGGAAGCCCCGGCGGAGGCCCCGGAGGACGGGGATGCCAAGGCGGAGGCCCCTGAGGAGGGGGAAGCCCTGGCGGAGTCCCTGGAGGTGGGGGAAGCCCCGGCGCAGGCCCCGGAGGAGAGGGAAGCCCCGGCGGCGGCCCCGAAGGTGGGGGAAGCCCCGCCGAGTTTCCCGGAGGAGGTGGAAGCCCCGGCGGAGGCCCCGGAGAAGGGAGAAGCCCCGGCGGTTTCCCCGGAGAAGGGGGAAGCCCCGGCGGTGGCCCCTGAGGAGGGGGAAGCCCCGGCTGAGGCCGCGGAGGAGGGGGAAGCCCCGCCGAGTTCCTAGGAGGAGGAGGAATCCCATGCGGAGTCCCTGGAGGAGGAAGAAACCCCGCCGAGTTCCACGGAGGAGAAGGAAACCCCGGCGGTGTCCCTGGAGGAGGGGAAGCCCCAGTGGAGTCCCTGGAGGAGGGGGAAGCCCCGGCGGAGGCCCCGAAGGTTAGGGAAGCCCCGGCGGAGGCCCCGAAGGTGGGGTAGCCCCGCCGAGTTTCTCGGAGGCGTTGGAAGCCCCGCCGAGTTTCCCAGAGAAGAAGGAAGCCCCGGTAGAGACCCTGGGGGAGAAAAAGCCCCGGCGGGAGCCCCGGAGGAGGGGGAAGCCCCGGCGGAGGCCCCGGAGGAGTGGGAAGCCCCGCCGAGTTCCCCGGAGGAGGGAGAAGCCCCGGCAGATGCCCCGGGAGAAAGGGAAGCCCCATTGGAGTCCCTGGAAGAGGGGGAAACCCCGTCAAGTTCCCCGGAGGAGGGAGAAGCCCCCCCGAATTCCCCGGAGGAGGGGGAAGCCCCGCCGAGTTTCCCGGAGGAAAAGGAATCCCCGGCGTAGTCCCTAGAGGAGGAGGAAGCCCCGGCGGAGGCCCCGGAGGAGTGGGAAGCCCAGCCGAGTTCCCCGGAGGAGAGGGAAGCCCCGGCGGATGCCCTGGGGAAGGGTGAAGCCCCGCCGAGTGTCCCGGAAAAGGGGGAAGCCCCGGCGGAGGCCCCTGTAGAGGGGGAAGCCCCGCCGAGCTTCCCGAAGGAGGTGGAAGCCCCTGCGGTGGCCCCAGAGTAGGAAGATGCCCCGGGGAGTTCCCTGGAGGAGGGTGACGCCCCGGCGGAGTCCCTGGTGGAGGGGGAAGCCCCGCAGAGTGTCCCGGAAAAGTGGGAAGCCCCGGCGGAGGCCCCTATAGAGGGGGAAGCCCCGCCGAGCTTCCCGGAGGAGGTAAAAGCCCCGGCGGAGGCCCCAGAGGAGGGAGAAGCCCGGGCGGAGTCCCTGGAGGAGGGGGAAGCCCCGCCAAATTTCCTGGGGGCGGGGGAAGCCCTTCCGAGTTTCCCGGAGGAGAGGAAATCCCCGGCGAAGTCCCTGGAAGAGGTGGAAGCCCCGGCTGAGGCCCCGGAGGAATGGGAAGCCCCGGCGGAGGCCCCGGAGGTGGGGGAAGCCCCGCTGAGTTTTTCGGGGGAGAGGGAAGACCCGGTAGAGTCCCTGGTAGAGGGGAAAGCCCCGTCGGAGGCCCTGCCGAGTTTCTTGGAGGCGTGGGAAGCCCCGCTGAGTTGTCCGGAGGAGATGGAAGCCCCGGAAGAGTCCCTGGAGGAGTAGGATGCCCCGGTGGAGGCCCCGGAAGAGAGGGAAGCCTCAGCGGAGGCCCCGGAGGAGGGGGAAGCCCTGCCGAGTTTCCCGGAAAAGGGGGAAGCCCCGGTAGAGTCCCTGGTAGAGGGGAAAGCCCCGGCGGAGGCCCCGGTGGTGGGGGAAGCCCCGCCGAGTTTGCTGGAGGCGTGGGAAGCCCCGCCGAGTTCCCGGAGGAGAGGGAAGCCCCAGTAGAGTTTCTGGAGGAGGAGGAAGCCCCGGCGGAGGTCCCGGAGGAGAAGAAAGCCCCGCCGAGTTCCCTGGAGGAGGGAGAAGCCCCGGCAGCTGCCCCGGAGAAGGGAAAAGCCCCGGTGGAGTCCCTGGAGGAGGGGGAAACCCCGTCGAGTTCCCCGGAGGAGGGAGAAGCCCCACCGAATTCCCCGTAGGTGGAGGAAGCCCCGCCGAGTTTCCCGGAGGAGAAGGAATTCCCGGCGGAGTCCCTGGAGGAAGTGGAAGCCCCGGCGGAGGCCACGGAGGAGTGGGAAGCCCAGCCGAGTTCCCCAGAGGAAAGGGATGCCCCGCCGAGTGTCCCTGGAGGAGGGGGAATCCCCGGCGGAGGCCCCGGTGGTGAGGGAAGCCCCGACGAGTTACCCGGAGGAGGGGGAAGCCCCGCCGGAGGCCCCGAAGGAGGGGGATTTTCGGCGGAGGCCCCGGAGGAGTGGGAAGCACCTCCGTTTTTCCCGGAGGTAGGAGAAGCCCCGGCAGATGCCCCGGTGGAGGGGAAAGCCCCGGCGGAGTCCATGAAGGAGGAGGAAGCCCCGGCGGAGGCCCCGGAGGAGGGGGATCTCCGGCGGAGGCCCCTGAGGAGGGGAAAACCCCGTCGAGTTCCCCGGAGGAGGGAGAAGCCCCGCCGAATTCCCCGTAGGAGGGGGAAACCCCACCAAATTTCCCGGTGGAGGGGGAATCCCCGGCTGAATCCCTGGAGGAGAAGGAAGCCCCGGCGGAGGCCCTGGAGGTGAAGGAAGCCCCAACGAGTTTCCCGGAGGAGAAGGAATCCCCGGCGGAGTCCCTGGAGGAGGAGGAAGGCCCGGCGGAGGCCACGGAGGAGTGGCAAGCCCCGCCGAGTTCCCCGGTGGAGAGGGAAGTTCCACCGAGTTTCCCGGAGTAGGGGGAAGCCCCGCCGGGTTTCCCGGAGGAGGGGGAAGCCCCGTCGAGTGTCCCTGGAGGAGGGGGAATCCCCGGCGGAGGCCCCGGTGGTGTGGAAAGCCCCGACGAGTGGCCCCGGAGGACGGGGAAGCCCCGGCGGAGGCCCCCGAGGAGGGGGAAGCCCTGGCGGAGTCCCTGGATGAGGGAGAAGCCCCGGTGGAGGCCCCAGAGGAGAGGGAAGCCCCGGCGGAGTCCCTGAAGTAGGGGGAAACCCCGCTGAGTTCCCCTATGTAGGGGGAAGCCCTGGTAGAGGCCCCGGAGGAGGGGAAAGCCCCGGCGGATGCCGCGGAGGAGGGTTAAGCCCCGGTGGAGTCCCTGAAGGAGGGGGAAGCCCCGGCGGAGGCCCCGGTAAAGGGGGAAGCCCCGCCGAGTTTCCCGGGGGAGGGGGAAGACCAGCCGAGTTCCCCGGTGGAGGGGGAACCCCTTGAGTTCCTTGGAGATGGGGGAAGCCCCGGCGGATGCCCCGGAGGAGTGGGAAGGCCCGGAGGCGGGGGAAGCCAGGGCGGAGTCCCTGGAGGAGTAGGAAGCCTTGCCGAGTTCCCCGGAGGAGGGAGAAGCCCCGGCAGATGCCCCGGAGGAGGGGGAAGCCCCGGTGGAGTCCCAGGAGGAGGGGAAAACCCCGTCGAGTTCCCCGGAGGAGGGAGAAGCCCCGCCGTATTCCCCGTAGGTGGGGGAAGCCCCGCCGAGTTTCCCAGTGGAGGGGGAATCCCCTGCTGAATCCCTGGAGGAGGAGGAAGCCCCGGCGGAGGCCCCGGAGGTGAAGGAAGTCCCAACGAGTTTCCCGGAGGAGGAGGAAGCCCCGGCGTTGGCCCCGGAGGACGGGGAAGCCCCGGCGGAGGCCCCCAAGAAGGGGGATGCCCTGGCGGAGTCCCTGGATGAGGGAGAAGCCCCGGTGGAGGCCCCGGAGGAGGGGGATGGCCCGGCGAGTTCCCCGGAGGAGGAGGAAGCCCCGGCGGAGTCCCTGGTGGAGGGGGAAGCCCCGCCGAGCTTCCCGAAGGAGGTGCAAGCCCCGGTGGAGGCCCCGGAGGAGAGGGAAGCCCCGGCGGAGGCCCCGGAGGAGGGGGAAGCCCCGGCTGAGGCCCCGGTGGAGGGGGATGGCCCGGCGAGTTCCCCGGAGGAGGAGGAAGCCCCGGCGGAGTCCCTGGTGGAGGGGGAAGCCCCGCCGAGCTTCCCGAAGGAGGTGCAAGCCCCGGTGGAGGCCCCGGAGGAGAGGGAAGCCCCGGCGGAGGCCCCGGAGGAGGAGGAAGCCCAGGCGGAGGCTCCGGAGATGGGGGAAGCCCCGATGAGTTTTTCGGGGGAGGGGGAGGCCCCGTTGGAGTCCCTGGCGGAGGGGGAAGCCACCGAATTCCCCGGAGGAGGGGGTAGCCCCGATGGAGGCCCCGGAGGAGAGGGAAGCCCCGGCGGTGTCCCTGGAGTAGGGGGAAACCCCGCCAAATTCCTCTATGTAGGGGGAAGCCCCGGTAGAGTCCCCGGAGGAGGGTTAAGCCCCGGTGGAGTCCCTGGAGGAGGGCGAAGCCCCGGCGGAGGCCCCGGTGGAGGGGGAAGCCCCGCCGAGTTTCCCGGGGGAGGGGGAAGACCAGCCGAGTTCCCCGGAGGAGGGGGAACCCCTTGAGTTCCCGGAGATGGGGGAAGCCCCGGCGGAGGCCCCAGAGGAGTGGAAAGGCCCGGAGGAGAGGGAAGCCAGGGCGGAGTCCCTGGAGGAGTGGGAAGCCCCGCCGAGTTCCCCGGAGGAGACGAAAGCCCCGGCGGAGGCCCCGGAGGAGGGGGATGTCCCGGCGGAGTCCATGGAGGAGGGGAAAAACACTCCGAGTTCCTCGGAGGAGGGGGAAGCCCTGGTAGAGTCCCTGGTGGGGGGGGGGAGCCCAGGCGGAGGCTCCGAAGGTGGTGGTAGCCCCACCGTGTTTCCCGGAGGATGGGGAAGCCCCGGCGGAGGCCCCGGAGGTGGGGGAAGCCCAGCCGAGTTCCCCGGAGGAGGGGGAAGCCCCGGCGAAAGCCCCGGAGGAGGGGGAATTCCCTGAGTTCCCCGGAGAAGGGGGAAGCCCCGGCGGGGGCCCCGGAGGAGTGGGACGCCCTGGAAGAGTGGGAAGCCAGGGTGGAGTCCCTGGAGCAGAAGGCAGCCCCGGTAGAGTCCTCGGAGGAGGGGGAAGCCCCGGCGGAGCCCGCGGAGTAGGGTAAAGCCCCGGCGGAGGCCCCGGAGGAGGGGGACGCCCTGGCGGAGTCCCTGTTTGAGGGAGAAGCCCCGGTGGAGGCCCCGGAGGGGGGGGAAGCCCCGGCGGAGGCCCCGGAGGAGGAGGAAGCCCCGGCGGAGGCCCCGGAGGAGGGGGAAGTCCTGGTAGAGTCCCTGGTGGAGGGGGAAGCCCCGGCGAAAGCCCTGGTGGTGGGGGAAGCCCCGCCGAGTTTTTTGGAGGCGTGGGAAGCCACGCCGAGTTTCCCGGAGGAGAGGGAAGCCCCGGTAGAGTCCCTGAAGGAGGAGGAAGCCCCGGCGGAGGCCCCGTAGGAGGGGGATCTCCGGCGGAGGCCCCTGAGGAGTGTGAAGCCTTCTTGAGTTCCGCGGAGGAGGGAGAAGCCCCGGCAGATGCCCCGGAGGAGGGGGAAGCCCTAATGGAGTCCCTGGAGGAGGGGAAAACCCCGTCGAGTTCCCCGGAGGAGGGAAAGGCCCCGTCGAATTCCCCGTATGAGGGGGAAGCCCCGCCGAGTTTCCCGGTGGAGGGGGAATCCCAGGCTGAATCCCTGGAGGAGGAGGAAGCCCCGGCGGAGGCCCTGTAGGTGGGGGAAGCCCCGCCGAGTTTCCCGGAAGAGGGAAAAGCCCCGGCGGAGGCCCCTGAAGAGGGGGAAGCCCCGCCGAGCTTCTTGGAGAAGGTGGAAGCCCCGGCGGAGGCCCCGGAGGAGGGAGAAGCCCCGGCGAAATCCCTAGATGAGGGAGAACCCCCGCCAAATTCCACGGGGGCGTGGGAAGCCCTTCCGAGTTTCCCGGAGGAGGGGGAATCCCCGGTTGAGGCCCGGGAGGAGGGGGTAGCCCCGCCGAGTTCCCCGGAGAAGGGGGAAGCCCCGGCGGAGGCCCTGGAAGTGGGGGAAGCCCAGCCGAGTTCCCCGGAGAAGGGGGAAGCCCCTGAGCTCCCCGGAGAAGGGGGAAGCCCCGGCGGGGGCCCCGTAGGAGTGGGAAGCCCCGGAGGAGTGGGAAGCCCCGGTAGAGTCCCTGGAGGAGGGGGACGCCCCGGCGCAGGCCCCGGAGGAGGGGAAAGCCCCGCCGAGTTTCCCGGGGGAGAGGGAAGCCCAGCCGAGTTCTCCGGATGAGGGGGAAGCCCATGAGTTCTCCGGAGATGGGGGAAGCCCCGGCGGAAGCCCTGGAGGAGTGGGAGGCCCCGGAGGAGGGGGAAGCCAGGGCGGAGTCCCTGGAGGAGGTGGAAGCCCCGCCGAGTTTCCCGGAGGCGTGGGAAGCCCCGCCGAGTTTCCCGGACGAGGGGAAAGCCCCGGCGGAGGCTTCGGAGGAGTGAGAAGCCCCGCCGAGTTCCCCGGAGGAGAGGAAAGCCCCGGCGGAGGCCCCGGTGGAGGGGGAAGTCCCGGTAGAGTCCCTGGTGGAGGGGGAAGCCCCGGCGGGGGCCCCGGTGGTGGAGGAAGCCCCGCCGTGTTTCCCGGAGGAGTGGGAAGCCCCGCCAAGTTTCCCGGAGGAGGGGAGAGCCCCGGTAGAGTCCCTGGAGGAGGAGAAAGCCCCGGCGGAGGCCCCGGAGGAGGGGGTTCCCCGGCGCAGGCCCCGGAGGAGTGGGAAGCCCCGGTGGAGTCGCTGGAGGAGGGGAAAACCCCGTCGAGTTCCCCGGAGAAAGGAGAAGCCCCGCCGAATTCCCCGTAGAAGGGGGAAGCCCCACCGAGTTTCCCGGTGGAGGGGGAATCCTCGGCGGAATGCCTGGAGGAGGAGGAAGCCCCGGCGGAGGCCCCGGAGGTGGGGGAAGCCCCAAAGAGTTTTCCGGAGAAGGGGGAAGCCCCGGCGGTGGCCCCGGAGGACGGGGAAGCCCCAGCGGAGGCCCCCGAGGAAAGGGAAGCCCTGGCGGAGTCCCTGGAGGAGGGGGAAACCCCGCCGAATTCCCCTATGGAGGGGGAAGCCCCGGTAGAGTCCCTGGTGGTGAGGGAAGCCCCGGCGGAGGCCCCGGAGGTTTGGGATGTCCCGCCGAGTTTCCCGGGGGAGGGGGTAGCCGCAGCGGAGGCCCCGAAGGTGGGGGAAGCCCCGGCGGTGGCCCCGGAGGAGTAGGAAGCCCCGGCGGAGGCCCCGGAGGAGGGGAAAGCCCCGGCGGTGGCCCCGGTGGTGGGGGAAGCCCCTCCGAGTGTTCCAGAGGCGTGGGAAGACCCGTTGAGTTTCCCTGAGGAGGGGGACGCCCCGGTAGAGTCCCTGGAGGAGAAGGAAGCCCCGGCGGAGGCCCCAGAGCAGGGGGAAGCCCCGGCGGAGGCCCCGGAGGAGTGGGAAGCTCCGCCGAGTTCCCCGAAAGAGAGGGAAGCCACGCCGAATTCCTGGAGGAGGGGGAAGCCTCACCGAGTTTCCCGGAGGCGGGAGAAGCCCCGGCGGAGGCCCCGGAGGTGGGTGAAGCCATGGTGGAGGCCCCGGAGGGGGGAGAAGCCCCGCCGAGTTCCCCGGAGGAGGGGGAAGGCGAGGCGGAGTCCCCGGAGGAGGGGAAAGCCCCGGCTAGGGCCCGGAGGTGGGGGAAGCCCAGCCGAGTTCCCCGGAGGAGGGGGAAGCCAGGGCTGAGTCCCTGGAGAAGGGGGTAGCCCCGCCGAGTTTCCCGGAGGTGGGGGAAGCCCCGGATGAGGCCCTGGAGAAGGGGGTAGCCCAGCCGAGGTCCCCGGAGGAGAGGAAAGGCGAGGCGGTGTCCCCGGAGATGGGGGAAGCCCCGGCGGAGGCCCCGGACGAGTGGGAAGCCCCGGAGGAGGGTGAAGCCAGGGCGGAGTCCCTGGAGGAGGGGGAAGCCCCGCCAAGTTTCCCGAAGGCGTGGGAAGCCCCGCCGAGTTTCCCGGACGAGGGGAAAGCCCCGGCGGAGGTTCCGGAGGAGTGAGAAGCCCCGCCGAGTTCCCCGGAGGAGAGGAAAGCCCCGGCGGAGGCCTCGGTGGTGGGGGAAGTCCCAGTAGAGTCCCTGGTTGAGGGGGAAGCCCCGGCGGTGGCCCCGGGGGTGGGGGAAGCCCCGCCGAGTTTCCCGGAGGCGTGGGAAGCCACGCCAAATTTCTCGGAGGAGGGGGAAGCCCCGGTAGAGTCCTCGGAGAAGGGGGAAGCTCCGGCGGAGGCCGCGGAGGATGGTTAAGCCCCGGTGGAGACCCTGGTGGAGGGGGAAGCCCCGGCGGAGGGGGTAGCTACGGTGGAGTCCCTGGAGGAGGGGGAAGCCCCGCCGAGTTTCCCGGAGGCGTGGGAAGCCCCCCCGAGTTTCCCGGAGGAGGGGGAAGCCCCGGTAGAGTCCCTGGAGGAGGAGGAGGACCCGGCGGAGGCCCCGGAGGAGTGGGAAGCACCACCGAGTTCCCCGGAGGAGGGAAAAGCCCCAACAGATGCCCCGGAAGAGGGGGAAGCCCCTTTGAGTTTCCCGGAGGAGGGGGAATCCCCGGCGGAGTCCCTGGAGGAGGGGAAAGCCCCGGCGGAGGCCCCGGAGGAGAGGGAAGCCCCGGCGGAGTCCCTGGATGAAGGGGAAACCCCGCCGAGTTCCCCTATGGAGGGGGAAGCCCCGGTAGAGTCCCTGGTGGTGAGGGAAGCCCCGGCGGAGGCCCCGGAGGAGTGGGAAGCCCCGGAGGAGAGGGAAGCCCCGCCGAGTTTCCCGGAGGCGTGGGAAGCCCCGGCAGATGCCCCGGTGGAGGGGGAAGCCCCGGTGGAGTCCCTGGAGGAGGAGGAAACCCCGCCGAATTCCCCTATGGAGGGGGAAGCCCCGGTAGAGTCCCTGGTGGTGAGGGAAGCTCCGGCGGAGGCCCCGGAGGTTTGGGATGTCCCGCCGAGTTTCCCGGGGGAGGGGGTAGCCGCAGCGGAGGCCCCGAAGGTGGGGGATGCCCCGGCGGTGGCCCCGGAGGTGTAGGAAGCCCCGGCGGAGGCCCCGGAGGAGGGGAAAGCCTCGGCGGAGGCCCCGGAGGTGGGGAAAGCCCCGACGAGTTTCCCGGAGGAGGGGGAAGCCCCGGCGGTGGCCCCGAAGGAAGGGGAAGCCGCGGCGGAGGCCCCGGAGATTTGGGATGCCCCGCCGAGTTTCCCAGAGGAGGGGGAAGCCGCGGCGGAGGCCCCGAAGGTGGGGGAAGCACCGGCGGTTGCCCCGGAGGAGTAGGTGGCCCCGGCGGAGGCCCCGGAGGAGGGGAAAGCCCCGGCGGAGGCCCCGATGGTGGGGGAAGCCCCGCCGTGTTTCCCGGAGGCGTGGGAAGACCCGCCGAGTTTCCCGGAGGAGGGGAAATCCCCGGTAGAGTCCCTGGAGGAGAAGGAAGCCCCGGCGGAGGCCTCAGAACAGGGGGAAGCCCCGGCGGAAGCCCCGGAGGAGAGGGAAGCCCCGCCGAATTCCCGGAGGAGGGGGAAGCCCCACCGAGTTTCTTGGAGGCGGGGGAAGCCCCGGCGGAGGCCTCGGAGGCCCCGGAGGTGGGGGATGCCCAGCCGAGTTCCCCGGAGGAGGGGAAAGCCCCTGAGTTCCCCGGAGAAGGGGGAAGCCCCGGCGGGGGACCGGAGGAGTGGGAAGCCCCGGAGGAGTGGGAAGCCAGGGCCGAGTCCCTGGAGGAGGAGGAAGGCCCGGTAGAGTCCTCGGAGGAGGGGGAAGACCCGGCGGAGGTCCCGGAGGAGGGGGAAGCCACGCCTAGTTTCCCGCTGGAGGGGGAATCGCCGGCGGAGTCCCTGGAGGAGAAGGAAGCCCCGGCGGTGGCCCCAGAGCAGTGGGAAGCCCCGGCGAAGGCCCCGGAGGAGTGGGAAGCCCCGCCTAGTTCCCCGAAAGAGAGGGAAGACCCAAGGAATTCCCCGGAGGAGGGGGAAGCCCCACCGAGTTTCCCGGAGGCGGGGGAAGCCCCGGCGGAGGCCCCGGAGGTGGGTGAAGCTCGGCCGGGTTTTGGAGGAGGAAGAAGCCCCGGCGGAGGTCCCGGTGATGGGGGAAGCCCCGCCGAGTTTCCAGGAGGAGAGGGAAGCCCCGGTGGAGGCCCCGGAGGAGGGGGAAGCCCCGCCGAGTTACCCGGAGGAGGGGGAAGCCCGGGCGAAGGCCCCGGAGGAATGGTAAGCCCGGCCGAGTTTCCCGGGGGAGGGGTAAGCCCCGGCGGAGGCCCCGGAGTTGGGGGAAGCCCCGCCGAGTTTCCCGGAAGAGGGGGAAGCCCCGGCGGAGGCCCCGGAGGAGGGAGAAGCCCCGGCGGAGTCCCTGGACCCAAGTAGCACAAAAATGTTCTGCGAACGTGAATTCGAACGTTCGGTGGAGGTCGAAAAGCTAACGGGGGATAGCTTACGTTCAACGTTCGGGTAGGACCTAGTCGAAAGTTTGGTGAACGTATACTCAAACGTTCAGTGGAGATCGAAAAGCTAACGGGAGATACGTTCAACGTTCGGGCAGAACGTTTTCGAACGTTTGGCAAACGTAAACTCAAACGTTCAGTGGAGGTCGAAAAGCTAACGGGGGATAACTTGCGTTCAACGTATAGGCTTAAACTCAACGAACGGTCAGCGGACGAGAGTATGACATTAAAAGAATACGTGCACCCAACGTCCGCAAAACGTTAATCGAACTTCCGGACAGCATACGGTGAAATTAAAAGTAGTGACGTCATTTTCGAATTTCTGGCACTAAATCATCCTTGCACTGGTCAGCCCGACCCCCAGCTACCCGGCATTTGCAGATGCGATCACATTGACTCTGCGCACGTCTATCCTGCAAATATCAGATATCATTAATTTTGGGTTTCGATGGTCCTCGAACTCGGTCTCGGCAGGTCCTCGGCTCCGAAGGCGACAGTGTTACCACGCGGCTGCTAGAACATAACAGCTACCGGCAAAATTTTAATCTATATGTTTTGTTTGTCGTGATTGTTCACATGCAAGTACCTTTTAGAACAGTGAAGATAGCCATGTATTATGTCGTTTTTTATCCAGCTATATAGATTCATATGTTTTATAAGTTAAATTCGTGCAAAACGTCTCGCATCGACATAATAAGTAATTAAATATACGTAAGTAATTAAATCGGACACCATTAACGACAGCACCATGGAGGGCGTGTGCTGACTACTAGGCGGCGCTTCTGTCGACGAGTGACAATTATCATCGCTGAAAGTGCGATGACAAACGTTCGCATGACTTACTTTCAGGGACCGTGAATCCTACATGTAATATCGAACGTGTTTGAACGTTGAAGGCACAACGTCAATGCAACGTTTGAGTTTGACGTAAGAGAACTTGCCTCAGTAAACATATGCTGAATGTGTGATGACAAACGTTCGCATGACTTACTTTGAGAGAACGTGAATCCAACGTTTAATATCGAACGTGTTTGAAAGTTGAAAGCACAACGGCCTATGTCACGTTTTAATATTGACGTAAGCAAACTTGCTTATGTCAACGTCCAGTGAATGTTTGTTTTTTAACGTACGCACGACTAACTTCCATAGAACGTTCATCACACATTTGCTACCGCTCGTTTTTTAACGTCGGAAACACAACGGCCATGTCACGTTGCGTTTTTAACGTAATATTACTTATGAAACCGAACGTTCGTTGAACATACTATGCGAACGTTCGCCTAACTTACTTTAAGAAAACATTAACGGAACGTATACATTTGAACCTTTTATAACGTTGCAAGATCAACATTTCTCGTACGTTGGCTAAACGTCGACAAGTCTCAAAGTAAAAGATTTTGCTTTAACATACGTCAGTGAAACGTTCGTGGCGAATGTATATCTAACGTTATAAAACAACGTTAACCGAACGCTCGCTGAATGGTTTGAACGTTGCAGGAGTTTCAACACGTTCAACAAGTTCGTAGGACGTCGTGCGAACGTGTTGAAAGTTTTTGTGCTACCTGGGGAGGAGGAGAAAGCCCCACCAAATTCCCCGGGGGCGGGGGAAGCCCTTTCGAGTTTCCCGGAGGTGGGGGAATCCCCGGCGGAGTCACTGGAGGAGGGGGAAGCCCCGGCGGAGGCCCCGGAGGAGAGTGAAGCCCCGGCGAAGACCCCGGAGGTGGGGGAAGCCCCGCTGAGTTTTTCGTGGGATCGGGAAGCCCCGGCGGAGTCCCTGGCGGAGGGAGAAGCCCCTGAGTTCCCCGGAGGAGTGGAAAGCCCCGGTGGATGCCCCGGTGAAGGAGGAAGCCCCACTGAGTTCCTCGGGAAAGGGGGAAGCCCCGGTGGAGTCCCTGGCGGAGGGGGATGCCCCGCCGAGTTCCCCGGAGGAGGGGGAAGACCCTGAGTTCCCCGGAAAAGGGGGAAGCCCCGGCGGGGGCCCCGGAGGAGGGGGAAGCCCCGGAGGAGTGGGAAGCCCCGGCCACAGGGGGAAGCCCCTGAGTTCCCCGGAGATAGGGGAAGCCCCGGCGGAGGCCCCGGAGGTGGGGGAAGCCCCGGAGGAGGGGGAAGCCAGGGCGGAGTCCCTGGAGAAGAGGGAAGCCCCGCCGAGTTTCCCGGAGGCGTGGGAAGCCCCGCCGAGTTTCCCGGAGAAGGGGGAAGCCCCGGCGGAGTCCCTGGAGGAGGGGGAAGCCCCGGTAGAGTTCCCGGAGGACTAGGAAGCCCCGGCGGAGGCCGCGGAGGAGGGATAAGCCCCGGTGGAGTCCCTGGAGGATGGGGAAGCCCCGGCGGAGGCCCCGGAGGAGGGGAAAGCCCCGCCAAATTTCCCGGGCGAGAGGGAAGCCCAGCCGAGTTCCCCGGATGAGAGGGAATCCCCTGAGTTCCCCGGTGATGGAGGAATCCCCGGCGGAGGCCCCGGAGGAGTAGAAAGCCCCGGAGAAGGGGGAAGCCAGGGCGGAGTCCCTGGAGGAGGGGGAAGCCCCGCCGATTTTCCCGGAGGCATAGGAAGCCCCACCGAGTTCCCCGGAGGAGAGGAAAGCCCCGGCGGAGGCCCCGGAGGAGAGGGAAGTCCCAGTGGAGTCCCTGGTGGAGTGGGAAGCCCCGGCGGAGGCCCAGGGGGAGGGGGAAGCCCCGGCGAAGACCCCGGAGGTGGGGGAAGCCCCGCTGAGTTTTTTGTGGGAGGGGGAAGTCCCGGCGGAGTCCCTGGCGGAGTGAGAAGCCCCTGAGTTCCCCGGAGGAGTGGAAAGCCCCGGTGGAGGCCCCGGTGAAGGGGGAAGCCCCACTGAGTTCCTCGGGAAAGGGGGAAGCCCCGGTGGAGTCCCTGGCGGAGGGGGATGCCCCGCCGAGTTCCCCGGAGGAGGGGGAAGACCCTGAGTTCCCCGGAGAAGGGGGAAGCCCCGGCGGGGGCCCCGGAGACGGGGGAAGCCCCGGAGGAGTGGGAAGCCCCGGCGGTGGCCGCGGAGAAGGGTTAAGCCCCGGTGGAGTTCCTGGAGGAGGGGGAAGCCCCGGCGGAGGCCCCGGACAAGGGGAAAGCCCGGCCGAGTTTCCCGGGGAAGAGGGAAGCCCAGCCGAGTTCCCCGGATTAGGGGGAAGCCCCTGAGGTCCCCGGAGATAGGGGAAGCCCCGGCGGAGGCCCCGGAGGTGGGGGAAGCCCTGGAGGAGGGGTAAGCCAGGGCGGAGTCCCTGGAGAAGGGGGAAGCCCCGCCGAGTTTCCCGGAGGCGTGGGAAGCCCCGCCGAGTTTCCCGGAGGAGGGGGAAGCCCCGGCGGAGTCCCTGGAGGAGGGGGAAGCCCCGGTAGAGTCCCCGGAGGACGGGGAAGCCCCGGCGGAGGCCGCGGAGACGGGTTAAGCCCCGGTGGAGTCCCTGGAGGACGGGGAAGCCCCGGCGGAGGCCCCGGAGGAGGGGAAAGCCCCGCCAAATTTCCCGGGGGAGAGGGAAGCCCAGCCGAGTTCCCCGGATGAGAGGGAAACCCCTGAGTTCCCCGGTGATGGTGGAATCCCCGGCGGAGGCCCCGGAGGAGTGAAAAGCCCCGGAGGAGGGGGAAGCCAGGGCGGAGTCCCTGGAGGAGGGGGAAGCCCCGCCGAGTTTCCCGGAGGCGTAGGAAGCCCCACCGAGTTCCCTGGAGGAGAGGAAAGCCCCGGCGGAGGCCCCGGAGGAGGGGGAAGTCCCAGTGGAGTCCCTGGTGGAGTGGGAAGCCCCGGCGGAGGCCACGGTGGTGGAAGAAGCCCCGCCGAGCTTCCCGGAGGCGTGGGAAGCCCCGCAGAGTTTCCCGGTGGAGGGGGAAGACCCGGTAGAGTCCCTGGAGGATGAAGAAGCCCCGGCGGAGGCCCCGGAAAAGGGGGATCCCCGGCGGAGGCCCCGGAGGAGTGGGAAGCCCCGCCGAGTTCCCCGGAGGAGGGAGAAGCCTCGGCAGATGCCCCGGAGGAGGGGGAAGCCCCGGTGGAGTCCCTGGAGGTGGGGAAAACCCCGTCGATTTCCCCGGAGGAGGGAGAAGCCCCGCCAAATTCCCCGTAGGAGGGGGAAGCCCCGCCGAGTTAACCGGAGGAGGGGGAATCCCCGGCGGAGTCCCTGGAGGAGGGGGAAGCCCCGGCGGAGGCCTGAAAGAGGGGGATGCCCCGGCGAGTTCCCCGGAGAAAGAGAAGGCCCCGGCGGAGTCCCTGGTGGAGGGGGAAGCCCCGCCGAGTTTCGCGGAAGATGGGGAAGCCCTGGCGGAGGCCCCTGAAGAGGGGGAAGCCCGGCCGAGCTTCCCGGAGGAGGTGGAATCCCCGGCGGTGGCCACGGAGGAGGGAGAAGCCACGGCGGAGTCCCTGGCGAAATGGGATGCCCCGCCAAGTTCCCCGGAGGTGGGGGGAGCCCCGGTGGAGGCCCTGGATAAGGGGAAAGCCCCGCCGAGTTCCCCGGAGGCGAGGTGGAGTCCCCGGAGAAGTGGGAAGCCACGGTGGAGGCCCCGGAGGTGGGGGAAGCCCAGCCGAGTTCCCGGAGGAGGGGGAAGCCCCTGAGTTCCCCGGAGAAGGGGGAAGCCCTGGCGGGGGCCCCTGAAGAGTGGAAAGCCCCGGAGGAGTGGGAAGACAGGGCGGAGGCCCTGGATAAGGGGGAAGCCCCAGTAGAGTCCTCGGGGGAGGTGGAAGCCCCGGCGGAGGCCGCGGAGGAGGGTTAAGCCCCGGTGGAGTCCCTGGAGGATGGGGAAGCCCCGGCGGAGGCCCCGGAGAAGGGGAAAGCCCCGCCAAATTTCCCGGGGGAGAGGGAAGCCCAGCCGAGTTCCCCGGATGAGAGGGAATCCCCTGAGTTCCCCTGTGATGGAGGAATCCCCGGCGGAGGCCCCGGAGGAGTGGAAAGCCCCGGAGGAGGGGGAAGCCAGGGCGGAGTCCCTGGGGGAGGGGGAAGCCCCGCCGAGTTTCCCGGAGGCGTAGGAAGCCCCACCGAGTTCCCCGGAGGAGAGGAAAGCCCCGGCGGAGGCCCCGGAGGAGGGGGAAGTCCCAGTGGAGTCCCTGGTGGAGTGGGATGCCCCGGCGGTGGCCACGGTGGTGGGGGAAGCCCCGCCGAGCTTCCCGGAGGCGTGGAAAGCCCCGCAGAGTTTCCCGGAGGAGGGGGAAGCCCCGGTAGAGTCCCTAGAGGAGGAAGAAGCCCCGGCGGAGGCCCCGGAGAAGGGGGATCCCCGGCGGAGGCCCCGGAGGAGTGGGAAGCCCCGCCGAGTTCCCCGGAGGAGGGAGAAGCCTCGGCAGATGCCCCGGAGGAGGGGGAAGCCCCGGTGGAGTCCCTGGAGGTGGGGAAAACCCCGTCGAGTTCCCCGGAGGAGGGAGAAGCCCCGCCAAATTCCCCGTAGGAGGGGGAATCCCCGGCGGAGTGTTGGAGGAGAGGGAAGCCCCGGCGGCAGCCCCGGAGGAGAGGGAAGTCCCGGCGGAGGGGGAAGCCCCGGCGGAGGCCTGAAAGAGGGGGATGCCCCGGCGAGTTCCCCGGAGGAGAAGGAGGCCCCGGCGGAGTCCCTGGTGGAGGGGGAAGCCCCGCCGAGTTTCGCGGAAGATGGGGAAGCCCTGGCGGAGGCCCCTGAAGAAGGGGAAGCCCGGCCGAGCTTCCCGGAGGAGGTGGAATCCCCGGCGGTGGCCACGGAGGTGGGAGAAGCCACGGCGGAGTCCCTGGCGAAATGGGATGCCCCGCCAAGTTCCCCGGAGGTGGGGGGAGCCCCGGTGGAGGCCCTGGGTAAGGGGGAAGCCCCGCCGAGTTCCCCAGAGGCTAGGTGGAGTCCCCGGAGAAGTGGGAAGCCACGGTGGAGGCCCCGGAGGAGTGGGAAGCCCCGCCGAGTTGCCCGGAGGAGGGAGAAGCCTCAGCAGATGCCCCGGAGGAGGGGGAAGCCCCGGTGGAGTCCCTGGAGGTGGGGAAAACCCCGTCGAGTTCCCCGGAGGAGGGAGAAGCCCCGCCAAATTCCCCGTAGGAGGGGGAAGCCCCGCCGAGTTTCCCGGAGGAGGGGGAATCCCCGGCGGAGTCCCTGGAGGAGGGGGAAGCCCCGGCGGCAGCCCCGGAGGAGAGGGTAGTCCCGTAGGAGGGGGAAGCCCCGGCGAGTTCCCCGGAGGAGGAGGAGGCCCCGGCGGAGTCCCTGGTGGAGGGGGAAGCCCCGCCGAGTTTCGCGGAAGATGGGGAAGCCCTGGCGGAGGCCCCTGAAGAGGGGGAAGCCCCGCCGAGCTTCCAGGAGGAGGGGGAAGCCCCTGAGTTCCCCGGAGAAGGAGGAAGCCCTGGCGGGGGCCCCGGAAAAGAGGGAAGCCCCGGAGGAGTGGGAAGCCAGGGCGGAGGCCCTGGATAAGGGGGAAGCCCCGGTAGAGTCCTCGGGGGAGGGGGAAGCCCCGGCGGAGGCCGCGGAGGTGGGTTAGGCCCCGGTGGAGACCCTGGAGGAGGGGGAAGCTAGGGCGAAGTCCGTGGAGGAGGGGGAAGCCCCGCCAAGTTTCCCGGAAACGTGGGAAGCCCCGCCGAGTTTCCCGGAGGAGGAAGAAGCCCCGGCGGAGGTCCCGGAGGAGTGGGAAGCCCCGCCAAATTCCCCGGAGGAGAGGAAAGCCCGGCGGGGGCCCCGGAGGAGGGGGTCCGGTAAAGTCCCTGGTGGAGAGGAAAGCCCCGGCGGAGGCCCTGGTGGTGGGGGAAACCCCGGCGAGTTTCCCGGAGGCGTGGGAAGCCCCGCCGAGTTTCCCGGAGGAGGGGGAAGCCCCGGTAGAGTCCCTGGAGGAGGAGGAAGCCCCGGCGGGGGCCCCGGAGGAGGGGGAAGCCCCGGCGGAGTCCCTGGCGGAGGGGGAAGCCACCGAGTTCCCCGGAGGTGGGGGTAGCCCCGGCGGGTCCGGAGGAGAAGGATGCCCGGGCGAGTTCCCCGAAGAAGGGGGAGGCCCCGGCGGAGTCCCCGGAGGAGGGGGAAGCCCCGGTAGAGTCCCCGGAGGAGGGGGAAGCCACGGCGGTGGCCGCGGAGGAGGGTAAGGCCCCGGCGGCGGCCCCGGCGGCGGCCCCGGATGAGGGGGAAGCCCCGCCGAGTTTCCCGTGGGAGGGGGAAGCCCAGCCGAGTTCCCCGGAGGAGGGGGAAGCCTCTTAGTTCCCCGGAGATGGGGAGAGCCCCGGCGGAGGCCTCGGAGGAGTGGGAAGCCCCAGAGGAGGGGGAAGCCCGGGCGGATGCCCTGGGGAAGGGTGAAGTCCCGCCGAGTTTCCCGGAGGAGGGGCAAGCCCCGCCGAGTTTCCCGGAGAAAAAGGAATCCCCGGCGGAGTCCCTGAAGGAGGAGGAAGTCCCGGCGGAGGCCCCGGAGGAGTGGGAAGCCCCGCCGAGTTCCCCGGAGGAGAGGAAAGCCCCGGCGGATGCCCTGGGGGAGGGTGAAGTTCTGCCGAGTTTCCCGGAGGAGAAGCAAGCCCCGCCGAGTGTCCCTGGTGGAGGGGGAAGCCCCGGCGGAGGCCCCGGAGGTGGGGGAAGCCTCGACGAGTTACCCGGAGGACGGGAAGCCAAGGCGGAGGCCCCCTAAGAGGGGGAAGCCCTGGCGGAGTCCCTGGAGGTGGGGGAAGCCCCGGCGGAGGCCCCGGAGGAGAGGGAAGCCCCGGCGGCGGCCCCGAATGTGGTGGAAGCCCCGCCGAGTTTCCCGGAGGAGGTGGAAGCCCCGGCGGAGGCCCCGGAGGAGGGAGAAGCCCCCCTGGTTTCGGGGAAGCCCCGGCTGAGGCCGCGGAGGAGGGGGAAGCCCCGCCGAGTTCCTAGGAGGAGGAGGAAGCCCATGCGGAGTCCCTGGAGAAGGAAAAAACCCCGCCGAGTTCCCCGGATGAGAAGGAAGCCCCGGCGGTGTCCCTGGAGCAGGGGAAGCCCCAGTGGAGTCCCTGGAGGAGGGGGAAGCCCCGGCGGAGGCCCTGAAGGTTAGGGAAGCCCCGGCGGAGGCCCCGAAGGTGGGGTAGCCCCACCAAATTTTCCGGAGGCGTTGGAAGCCCCGCCGAGTTTCCCGGAGGAGAAGGAAGCCCCGGTAGAGACCCTGGGGGAGAAAAAGCCCCGGCGGGAGCCCCGGAGGAGGGGGAAGCCCCGGCGGAGGCCCCGGAGGAGTAAGAAGCCCCGCCGAGTTCCCCGGAGGAGGGAGAAGCCCCGGCAGATGCCCCGGGAGAAGGGAAGCCCCGGTGGAGTCCCTGGAGGAGGGGGAAACCCCGTCAAGTTCCCCGGAGGAGGGAGAAGCCCCTCCGAATTCCCCGGAGGAGGGGGAAGCCCCGGCGGAGGCCCCGGAGTAGGAAGATGCTCCGGCGAGTTCCCTGGAGGAGGGGGACGCCCCGGCGGAGTCCCTGGTGGAGAAGAAAGCCCCGCCGAGTGTCCCGGAAGAGGGGTAAGCCCCGGCGAAGTCCTCTGAGGAGGGGGAAGCCCCGCCGAGCTTCCCGGAGGAGGTAAAAGCCCCGGCGGAGGCCCCAGAGGAGGGAGAAGCCCCGGCGGAGTCCCTGGAGGAGGGGGAAGCCCCGCAAAATTCCCTGGGGGCGGGGGAAACCCTTCCGAGTTTCCCGGAGGAGAGGGAATCCCCGGTAGAGTCCCTGGTAGAGGGGAAAGCCCCGGCGGAGGCCCTGCCGAGTTTCTTGGAGGCATGGGAAGCCCCGCCGAGTTGTCCGTAGGAGATGGAAGCCCCGGACGAGTCCCTGGAGGAGTAGGAAGCCCCGGTGGAGGCCCCGGAGGAGAGGGAAGCCCCGGCGGAGGCCCCGGAGGAGGGGGAATCCCTGCCGAGTTTCCCGGAAGAGGGGGAAGCCCCGGTAGAGTCCCTGGTAGAAAGGAAAGCCCCGGCGGAGGCCCCGGTGGTGGGGGAAGCCCCGCCGAGTTTTTTGGAGGCGTGGAAAGCCCCGCCGAGTACTCGGAGGAGAGGGAAACCCCAGTAGAGTCTCTGGAGGAGGAGGAAGCCCCGGCGGAGGCCCCGGAGAAGAAGGAAGCCCCGCCGAGTTCCCTGGAGGAGAGAGAAGTCCCAGCAAGCTGCCCCGGAGGAGGAAGATGCCCCGGTGGAGTCCCTGGAGGAGGGGGAAACCCCGTCGAGTTCCCCGGAGGAGGGAGAAGCCCCGCCGAATTCCCCGTAGGAGGAGGAATCCCCGCCGAGTTTCCCGGAGGAGAAGGATGCCCCGCCGAGTTTCCCGGAGGAGGGGGAAGCCCCACCGGGTTTCCCGGAGGAGGGGGAAGCCCCGGAGGTGTCCCTGGAGGTGGAAAAACCCCGTCGAGTTCCCCGGAGGAGGGTGAAGCCCCGCCAAATTCCCTTTAGGAGGGGGAAGGCCCGCCGAGTTTCCCGGAGGAGGGGGAATCCCCGGCGGAGTCCCTGGAGAAGGGGGAAGCCCCGGCGGCAGCCCCGGAGGAGAGGGAAGCCCCGGCGGAGGCTCCGGAGGTGGGGGAAGCCCCGCTGAGTTTTTCGGGGGAGGGGGAAGCCCCGGCGGAGTCCCTGGCGGAGGGGAAAGCCACCGAGTTCCCCGGAGGAGGGGGAAGCCCCGGCGGAGGCCTGGAGGAGGGGGAGGCCCCGGCGAGTTCCCCGGAGGAGGAGGAGGCCCCGACGGAGTCCCTGGTGGAGGGGGAAGCCCCGCCGAGCTTCCCGAAGGAGGTGCAAGCCCCGGTGGAGGCCCCGGAGGAGAGGGAAGCCCCGGCGGATGCCCCGGAGGAGGAGGAAGCCCCGGCGGAGGCTCTGGAGGTGGGGGAAGCCCCGCTGAGTTTTTCGGGGGAGGGGGAAGCCCCGGCGGAGTCCCTGGCGGAGGGAGAAGCCACCGAATTCCCCGAAAGAGGGGGTAGCCCCGGTGGTGGCCCCGGAGGAGAGGGAAGCCCCGGCGGAGTCCCTGGAGTAGGGGAAAACCCCGCCAAATTCCTCTATGTAGGGGAAAGCCCCGGTGGAGTCCCTGGAGGAGGGGGAAGCCCCGGCGGAGGCCCCGGTGGAGGGGGAAGCCCCGTCGAGTTTCCCGGGGGAGGGGGAAGACCAGCCGAGTTCCCCGGAGGAGGGGGAACCCCTTGAGTTCCCCGGAGATGGGGGAAGCCCCGGCGGAGGCCCCGGAGGAGTGGGAAGGCCCGGAGGAGAGGGAAGCCGTGGCGGAGTCCCTGGAGGAGTGGGAAGCCCCGCCGAGTTCCCCGGAGGAGAGGAAAGCCCCGTAGGAGGGGGAAGCCCCGGCGAGTTCCCCGGAGGAGGAGGAGGCCCCGGCGGAGTCCCTGGTGGAGGGGGAAGCCCCGCCGAGTTTCGCGGAAGATGGGGAAGCCCTGGCGGAGGCCCCTGAAGAGGGGGAAGCCCCGCCGAGCTTCCAGGAGGAGGGGGAAGCCCCTGAGTTCCCCGGAGAAGGAGGAAGCCCTGGCGGGGGCCCCGGAAAAGAGGGAAGCCCCGGAGGAGTGGGAAGCCAGGGCGGAGGCCCTGGATAAGGGGGAAGCCCCGGTAGAGTCCTCGGGGGAGGGGGAAGCCCCGGCGGAGGCCGCGGAGGTGGGTTAGGCCCCGGTGGAGACCCTGGAGGAGGGGGAAGCTAGGGCGAAGTCCGTGGAGGAGGGGGAAGCCCCGCCAAGTTTCCCGGAAACGTGGGAAGCCCCGCCGAGTTTCCCGGAGGAGGAAGAAGCCCCGGCGGAGGTCCCGGAGGAGTGGGAAGCCCCGCCGAATTCCCCGGAGGAGAGGAAAGCCCGGCGGGGGCCCCGGAGGAGGGGGTCCGGTAAAGTCCCTGGTGGAGAGGAAAGCCCCGGCGGAGGCCCTGGTGGTGGGGGAAACCCCGGCGAGTTTCCCGGAGGCGTGGGAAGCCCCGCCGAGTTTCCCGGAGGAGGGGGAAGCCCCGGTAGAGTCCCTGGAGGAGGAGGAAGCCCCGGCGGGGGCCCCGGAGGAGGGGGAAGCCCCGGCGGAGTCCCTGGCGGAGGGGGAAGCCACCGAGTTCCCCGGAGGTGGGGGTAGCCCCGGCGGGTCCGGAGGAGAAGGATGCCCGGGCGAGTTCCCCGAAGAAGGGGGAGGCCCCGGCGGAGTCCCCGGAGGAGGGGGAAGCCCCGGTAGAGTCCCCGGAGGAGGGGGAAGCCACGGCGGTGGCCGCGGAGGAGGGTAAGGCCCCGGCGGCGGCCCCGGCGGCGGCCCCGGATGAGGGGGAAGCCCCGCCGAGTTTCCCGTGGGAGGGGGAAGCCCAGCCGAGTTCCCCGGAGGAGGGGGAAGCCTCTTAGTTCCCCGGAGATGGGGAGAGCCCCGGCGGAGGCCTCGGAGGAGTGGGAAGCCCCAGAGGAGGGGGAAGCCCGGGCGGATGCCCTGGGGAAGGGTGAAGTCCCGCCGAGTTTCCCGGAGGAGGGGCAAGCCCCGCCGAGTTTCCCGGAGAAAAAGGAATCCCCGGCGGAGTCCCTGAAGGAGGAGGAAGTCCCGGCGGAGGCCCCGGAGGAGTGGGAAGCCCCGCCGAGTTCCCCGGAGGAGAGGAAAGCCCCGGCGGATGCCCTGGGGGAGGGTGAAGTTCTGCCGAGTTTCCCGGAGGAGAAGCAAGCCCCGCCGAGTGTCCCTGGTGGAGGGGGAAGCCCCGGCGGAGGCCCCGGAGGTGGGGGAAGCCTCGACGAGTTACCCGGAGGACGGGAAGCCAAGGCGGAGGCCCCCTAAGAGGGGGAAGCCCTGGCGGAGTCCCTGGAGGTGGGGGAAGCCCCGGCGGAGGCCCCGGAGGAGAGGGAAGCCCCGGCGGCGGCCCCGAATGTGGTGGAAGCCCCGCCGAGTTTCCCGGAGGAGGTGGAAGCCCCGGCGGAGGCCCCGGAGGAGGGAGAAGCCCCCCTGGTTTCGGGGAAGCCCCGGCTGAGGCCGCGGAGGAGGGGGAAGCCCCGCCGAGTTCCTAGGAGGAGGAGGAAGCCCATGCGGAGTCCCTGGAGAAGGAAAAAACCCCGCCGAGTTCCCCGGATGAGAAGGAAGCCCCGGCGGTGTCCCTGGAGCAGGGGAAGCCCCAGTGGAGTCCCTGGAGGAGGGGGAAGCCCCGGCGGAGGCCCTGAAGGTTAGGGAAGCCCCGACGGTGGAGGGGGAAGCCCCGCCGAGCTTCCCGAAGGAGGTGCAAGCCCCGGTGGAGGCCCCGGAGGAGAGGGAAGCCCCGGCGGATGCCCCGGAGGAGGAGGAAGCCCCGGCGGAGGCTCTGGAGGTGGGGGAAGCCCCGCTGAGTTTTTCGGGGGAGGGGGAAGCCCCGGCGGAGTCCCTGGCGGAGGGAGAAGCCACCGAATTCCCCGAAAGAGGGGGTAGCCCCGGTGGTGGCCCCGGAGGAGAGGGAAGCCCCGGCGGAGTCCCTGGAGTAGGGGAAAACCCCGCCAAATTCCTCTATGTAGGGGAAAGCCCCGGTGGAGTCCCTGGAGGAGGGGGAAGCCCCGGCGGAGGCCCCGGTGGAGGGGGAAGCCCCGCCGAGTTTCCCGGGGGAGGGGGAAGACCAGCCGAGTTCCCCGGAGGAGGGGGAACCCCTTGAGTTCCCCGGAGATGGGGGAAGCCCCGGCGGAGGCCCCGGAGGAGTGGGAAGGCCCGGAGGAGAGGGAAGCCGTGGCGGAGTCCCTGGAGGAGTGGGAAGCCCCGCCGAGTTCCCCGGAGGAGAGGAAAGCCCCGGCGGAGGCCCCGGAGGAGGGGGAAGTCCCGGCGGAGTCCCTGGAGGAGGGGAAAAACAACCGAGTTCCCCGGAGGAGGGGGAAGCCCCGGTAGAGTCCCTGGGGGGGGGGGGGGGCCCGGCGGAGGCTCCGGAGGTGGTGGAAGCCCAACCGTGTTTCCCGGAGGAGGGGGAAGCCCCGGCGGAGGCCCCGGAGGTGGGGGAAGCCCCGCCGAGTTCCCCGGAGGAGGGGGAAGCCCCGGCGAAAGCCCCGGAGGAAGGGGAATCCCCGGCGGAGTCCCTGGAGGAAGAGGAAGCCCTGGCGGAGGCCCCGGAGGTGGGGGCAGCCCCGCCGAGTTTCCCGGAGGAGAGGAAAGCCCCGGCGGTGGCCCCGGAGGAGGGGGAAGTCCCTGAGTTCCCCGAAGAAGGGGGAAGCCCCGGCAAGGGCCCCGGAGGAGTGGGAAGCCCTGAAAGAGTGGGAAGCCAGGGTGGAGTCCCTGGAGGAGAAGGAAGCCCCGGTAGAGTCCTCGGAGGAGGGGGAAGCCCCGGCGGAGGCCGCGGAGTTGGGTAAAGCCCCGGCGGAGGCCCCGGAGGAGGGGGAAGTCCTGGCGGAGGCCCTGGTGGTGGGGGAAGCCCCGCCGAGTTTCCCGGAGGCGTGGAAAGCCACGCCGAGTTTCCCGGATGAGGGGGAAGCCCCGGTAGAGTCCCTGAAAGAGGAGGAAGCCCCGGCGGAGGCCCCGGAGGAGGGGGAACTTCGGCGGAGGCCCCTGAGGAGTGGGAAGCCCTGCCGAGATCCCCTGAGGATTGTGAAGCCCCGGCAGATGCCCCGGAGGAAAGGGAAGCCCCGGTGGAGTCCCTGGAGGAGGGGGAAACCCCATCAAGTTCCCCGGAGGAGGGAGAAGCCCCTCCGAATTCCCCAGAGGAGGGGGAATCCCCGCCGAGTTTCCCGGTGAAAAAGGAATCCCCGGCGGAGTCCCTGAAGGAGGAGGAAGCCCCGGCGGAGGCCCCGGAGGAGTGTAAAGCCCCGCCGAGTTCCCCGGAGGAGAGGAAAGCCCCGGCGGAGGCTCCGGAGGTGGGGGAAGCCCCGCTGAGTTTTTCGGGGGAGAGGCCCGGCGGAGTCCCTGGCGGAGGGGAAAGCCACCGAGTTCCCCGGAGGAGGGGGAAGCCCCGGCGGAGGCCTGGAGGAGGGGGATGCCCCGGCGAGTTCCCCGGAGGAGGAGGAGGCCCCGGCGGAGTCCCTGGTGGAGGGGGAAGCCCCGCCGAGCTTCCCGAAGGAGGTGCAAGCCCCGGTGGAGGCCCCGGAGGAGAGTGAAGCCCCAGCGGATATCCCGGAGGAGGAGGAAGCCCCGGCGGAGGCTCCGGAGGTGGGGGAAGCCCCGCTGAGTTTTTCGGGGGAGGGGGAAGCCCCGGCAGAGTCCCTGGCGGAGGGGGAAGCCACCGAATTCCCCGGAGGAGGGGGTAGCCCCGGTGGTGGCCCCGGAGGAGAGGGAAGCCCCGACGGAGTCCCTGAAGTAGGGAATAACCCCGCCAAATTCCTCTATGTAGGGGGAAGCCCCGGTGGAGTCCCTGGAGGAGGGGGAAGCCCCGGCGGAGGCCCCGGTGGAGGGGGAAGCCCCGCCGAGTTTCCCGGGGGCGGGGTAAGACCAGCCGAGTTCCTTGGAGGAGGGGGAACCCCTTGAGTTCCCCGGAGATGGGGGGAAGCCCCGGCGGAGGCCCCCGAGGAGTGGGAAGGCCCGGAGGAGAGGGAAGCCAGGGCGGAGTCCCTGGAGGAGTGGGAAGCCTCGCCGAGTTCCCCGGAGGAGAGGAAAGTCCCGGCGGAGTCCCTGGAGGAGGGGAAAAACCGCCGAGTTCCCCGGAGGAGGGGGAAGCCCTGGTAGAGTCTCTGGGGGGGGGGGGGCCCGGCGGAGGCTCCGGAGGTGGTGGAAGCCCCACCGTGTTTCCCGGAGGTGGGGGAAGCCCCGCCGAGTTCCCCGGAGGAGGCAGAAGCCCCGGCAAAAGCCCCGGAGGAGGGGGAATCCCCGGCGGAGTCCCTGGAGGGAGAGGAAGCCCTGGCGGAGGCCCCGGAGGTGGGGGCAGCCCCGCCGAGTTCCCCGGAGGAGAGGAAAACCCCGGCGGTGGCCCCGGAGGTGGGGGCAGCCCCGCCGAGTTCCCCGGAGGAGAGGAAAACCCCGGCGGGGGCCCCGGAGGAGTGGGAAGCCCTGGAAGAGTGGGAAGCCAGGGTGGAGTCCCTGGAGGAGAAGGAAGCCCCGGTAGAGTCCTCGGAGGAGGGGGAAGATCCGGCGGAGGCCGCGGAGGAGGGTTAAGCCCCGGTGGAGTCCCTGGAGGAGGGGGAAGCCCCGGCGGAGGCCCCGGTGGAGGGGGAAGCCCCGCCGAGTTTCCCGGTGGAGGGGGAATTCCCTGCTGAATCCCTGGAGGAGGAGGAAGACCCGGCGGAGGCCCCGGAGGTGAAGGAAGCCCCAACGAGTTTTCGGAGGAGGGGGAAGCCCGGCGTTGGCCCCGGAGGACGGGGAAGCCCCGGCGGAGGCCCCCGAGGAGGGGGAAGCCCTGGCGGAGTCCCTGTATGAGGGAGAAGCCCCGGCGGAGGCCCCGTAGGAGGGGGAAGTCCTGGTTGAGTCCCAGGTGGAGGGGGAAGCCCCGGCGGAGGCCCTGGTGGTGGGGGAAGCCCCGCCGAGTTTCCCGGAGGCGTGGGAAGCCACGCCGAGTTTCCCGGAGGAGGGGGAAGCCCCGGTAGAGTCCCTGAAGGAGGAGAAAGCCCCGGCGGAGGCCCCGGAGGAGGAGGATCTCCGTCGGAGGCCCCTGAGGAGTGTGAAGCCTTGCCGAGTTCCCCGGAGGAGGGAGAAGCCCCGGCAGATGCCCCGGAGGAGGGGGAAGCCCCGGTGGAGTCCCTGGAGGAGGGGAAAACCCCGTCGAGTTCCCCGGAGAAGGGAAAGGCCCCGCCGAATTCCCCGTATGACGGGGAATCCCCGGCTGAATCCCTGGAGAAGGAGGAAGCCCCGGCGGAGGCCCCGGTGGTGAAGGAGGCCCCAACGAGTTTCCCGGAGGAAGGGAAAGCCCCGGCGGTGGCCCCGGAGGACGGGGAAGCCCCGGCGGACGCCCCCGAGGAGGGGGAAGCCCTGGCGGAGTCCCTGGAAGCGGGAGAAGCCCCGGTTGAGGCCCCGGAGAAGAGGGAAGCCCCGGCGGAGTCCCTGGAGTAGGGGGAAACCCCGCCGAGTTCCTCTCTGTAGGGGGAAGCCCGGTAGAGTCCCCGGAGGAGGGGGAAGCCCCGGCGGAGGCCGCGGAGGAGGGTTAAGCCCCGGTGGAGTCCCTGGAGGAGGGGGAAGCCCCGGCGGAGGCCCCTGTGGAGGGGGAAGCCCCGCCGAGTTTCCCGGGGGAGGGGGAATACCAGCCGAGTTTCCCGGAGGAGGGGGAACCCCTTGAGTTCCCCGGAGATAGGGGAAGCCCCGGCGGAGGCCCCGAAGGAGTGGGAAGGCCCGGAGGTGGGGGAAGCCAGGGCGGAGTCCCTGGAGGAGTGGGAAGCCCCGCCGAGTTCCCCGGAGGATAGGAAAGCCCCGGCGGAGGCCCCGGAGGAGGGGGAAGTCCAAGCGGAGTCCCTGGAGGAGGGGAAAAACCCGCCGAGTTCTCCGGAGGAGGGGGAAGCCCCGGCGGATGCCCCGGGGGAGGGGGAAGCCCCGCCGAATTCCTCGGAGGATGGGGAAGCCCCGCCGAGTTTCACTGAGGAGGGGGAATCTCCGGCGGAGTCCCTGGAGGAAGTGGAAGCCCTGTTGGAGGCCCCGGAGGTGGGGAAAGCCCCGCCGAGTTCCCCGGAGGAGAGGAAATCCCCGGCGGTGGCCCCGGTGGAGGGGGAAGTCCCTGAGTTCCCCGGAGAAGGGGGAAGCCCCGGCGGGGGCCCCGGAGGAGTGGGAAGCCCTGGAAGAGTGGGAAGCCAGGGTGGAGTCCCTGGAGGAGAAGGAAGCCCCGGTAGAGTCCTCGGAGGAGGGGGAAGCCCCGGCGGAGACCCTGGAGAAGGGGGATGCCCCAGCGGAGAGGGAAGCTAGGGCGGAGTCCCTGAAGGAGGGGGAAGCCCCTCTGAGTTTCCCGGAGGCGTGGGAAGCCCCGCCGAGTTTCCCGGAGGAGGGGGAAGCCCCGGCGGAGGCCCCGGAGGAGTGGGAAGCCCCGCTGAGTTCCCCGGAGGAGAGGAAAGCCCCGGCGGAGGCCCCGGAGGAGGGGGAAGTCCTGGTAGAGTCCCTGGTGGAGGGGGAAGCCCCGGCGGAGGCCCTGGTGGTGGGGGAAGCCCCGCCGAGTTTCCCGAAGGCGTGGGAAGCCACGCCGAGTTTCCCGGAGAAGGGGGAAGCCCCGGTAGAGTCTCTGAAGGAGGAGGAAGCCCCGGCGGAGGCCCCGAAGGTTAGGGAAGCCCCGGCGGAGGCCCCGAAGGTGGGGTAGCCCCGCCGAATTTCCCGGAGGCGTTGGAAGCCCCGCCGAGTTTCCCGGAGGAGAAGGAAGCCCCGGTAGAGACCCTGGGGGAGAAGAAGCCCCGGCAGATTCCCCGGGAGAAAGGGAAGCCCCGGTGGAGTCCCTGGAGGAGGGGGAAACCCCGTCAAGTTCCCCGGAGGAGGGAGAAGCCCCACCGAATTCCCCGGAGGAGGGGGAAGCCCCGCCGAGTTTCCCGGAGGAGAAGGAATCCCCGGCGGAGTCCCTAGAGGAGGAGGAAGCCCCGGCGGAGGCCCCGGAGGAGTGGGAAGCCCCTCCGAGTTCCCCCGAGGGAGAGGGAAGCCCCGGCGGATGCCCTGGGGAAGGGGGAAGCCCCGCCAAGTGTCCCGGAAAAGGGGGAAGCCCCGGCGGAGGCCCCGGAGTAGGAAGATGCCCCGGCGAGTTCCCTGGAGGAGGGGGAAGCACCGCCGGGTGTCCCGGAAGAGGGGTAAGCCCCGGCGCAGTCCTCTGAAGAGGGGGAAGCCCCGCCGAGCTTCCCGGAGGAGGTAAAAGCCCCGGCGGAGGCCCCAGAGGAGGGAGAAGCCCCGGCGGATTCCCTGGAGGAGGGGGAAGCCCTGCAAAATTCCCTGCGGGCGGGGGAAACCCTTCCGAGTTTCCCGGAGGAGAGGGAATCCCCGGTAGAGTCCCTGGTAGAGGGGAAAGCCCCGGCGGAGGCCCTGCCGAGTTTCTTGGAGGCGTGGGAAGCCCCGCCGAGTTGTCCGGAGGAGATGGAAGCCCCGGACGAGTCCCTGGAGGAGTAGGAAGCCCCGGTGGAGGCTTCGGAGGAGAGGGAAGCCCCGGCGGAGGCCCCGGAGGAGGGGGAATCCCTGCCGAGTTTCCCGGAAGAGGGGGAAGCCCCGGTAGAGTCCCTGGTAGAAAGGAAAGCCCCGGCGGAGGCCCCGGTGGTGGGGGAAGCCCAGCCGAGTTTTTTGGAGGCGTGGGAAGCCCCGCCGAGTTCTCGGAGGAGAGGGAAGCCCCAGTATAGTCTCTGGAGGAGGAGGAAGCCCCGGCGAAGGCCCCGGAGGAGAAGGAAGCCCCGCCGAGTTCCCTGGAGGAGGGAGAAGTCCCAGCAATCTGCCCCGGAGGAGGGGGAAGCCCTTGTGGTGACCCTGGAGGTGGGGAAAACCCCGTCGAGTTCCCCGGAGGAGGGAGAAGCCCCGCCAAATTCCCCGTAGGAGGGGGAAGCCCCGCCGAGTTTCCCTGAGGAGGGGGAATCCCCGGCGGAGTCCCTGGAGGAGGGGGAAGCCCCGGCGGAGGCCTGGAGGAGGGGGATGCCCCGGCGAGTTCCCCGGAGGAGGAGGAGGCCCCGTCGGAGTCCCTGGTGGTGGGGGAAGCCCCGCCGAGCTTCCCGAAGGAGGTGCAAGCCCCGGTGGAGGCCCAGGAGGAGAGGGAAGCCCCGGCGGATATCCCGGAGGAGGAGGAAGCCCCGGCGGAGGCTCTGGAGTTGGGGGAATCCCCGCTGAGTTTTTCGGGGAAGGGGGAAGCCCCGGCGGAGTCCCTGGCGGAGGGGTAAGCCACCGAATTCCCCGGAGGAGGGGGTAGCCCCGGTGGTGGCCCCGGAGGAGAGGGAAGCCCCGGCGGAGTCCCTGGAGTAGGGAAAAACCCCGCCAAATTCCTCTATGTAGGGGGAAGCCCCGGCGGAGTCCCTGGAGGGAGAGGAAGCCATGGCGGAGGCCCCGGAGGTGGGGGCAGCCACGCCGAGTTCCCCCGAGGAGAGGAAAGCCCCGGCGGTGGCCCCGGAGGAGGGGGAAGTCCCTGAGTTCCCCGGAGAAGGGGGAAGCTTCGGCGGGGGCCCCGGAGGAGTGGGAAGCCCTGGAAGAGTGGGAATTCAGGGTGGAGTCCCTGGAGGAGAAGGAAGCCCCGGTAGAGTCCTCGGTAGAGGGGGAAGCCCCGGCGGAGGCCGCGGAGTTGGGTAAAGCCCCGGATGAGGCCCCGGAGGAGGGGGAAGTCCTGGCGGAGGCCCTGGTGGTGGGGGAAGCCCCGCCGAGTTTCCCGGAGGCGGCGAAAGCCACGCCGAGTTTCCCGGATGAGGGGGAAGCCCCGGTAGAGTCCCTGAATGAGGAGGAAGCCCCGGCGGAGGCCCCGGAGGAGGGGGATCTCCGGCGGAGGCCCCTGAGGAGTGGGAAGCCTTGCAGAGTTCCTAGGAGGAGGAAGAAGCCCCGGCAGATGCCCCGGTGGAGGGGGAAGCCCCGGTGGAGTCCCAGGAGGAGGGGAAAACCCCGTCGAGTTCCCCGGAGGAGGGAGAAGCCCCGCCGTATTCCCCGTAGGTGGGGGAAGCCCCGCCGAGTTTCCCGGTGGAGGAGGAATTCCCTGCTGAATCCCTGGAGGAGGAGGAAGCCCCGGCGGAGGCCCCGGAGGAGGAGGAAGCCCCGGCGGAGGCCCCGGAGGAGAGGGAAGTCCTGGTTAAGTCCCAGGTGGAGGGGAAAGCCCCGGCGGAGGCCCTGGTGGTGGGGGAAGCCCCGCCGAGTTTCCCGGAGGCGTGGGAAGCCCCGCCGAGTTTCCCGGAGGAGGGGGAAGCCCCGCCAAATTCCCTGGAGGAGAGGGAAGCCCCGCCAAATTCCCTGGAGAAGGGGGAAGCCCCGGTGGAGTCCCTGTAGGAGGGGGAAGCCCCGCCGAGTTCCCCGGAGGTTGGGTGAGCCCCGCCGAGTTTCCCGGAGGAGGGGGATGCCTCGGCGGAGGCCCCGGAGAAGGGGTAAGCCCCGGCGGAGTCCCTGGAGAAGAGGGAAGCCCCGCCAAATTCCCCGGAGGAGGGGGAAGACCCGCCGAGTTCCCCGGAGGTGGTGGAAGCCCCGGCGAAGTCCCTGGAGGAGGGGAAAGCCCCGCCGAGATCCCCGGGGAGGGGGACGCCCCGCCGAGTTTCCCGGAGGAAGGGGAAGCCCCACCAAATTTCCTGGAGGAGGGGGAAGCCCCGCCAAATTCCCTGGAGGAGGGGGAAGCCCCGCCGAGTTCCCCGGAGGAGGGGGAAGCTCCGCCGAGTTACCCGAAGGAGGGGGAAGCCCCGGCGGAGTCCCTGGAAAAGGGGGAAGCCCCGCCAAATTCCCCGGAGCAGGGGGAAGCCCCGCCGAGTTCCCCGGAGGTGGTGGAAGCCCCGCCGAGTTCCCCGGAGGAGGGGCCTCGCCGAGTTCCCTGAAGGAGGACGAAGCCCCGGCGGAGTCCCTGGAGAAGGGGGAAGCCCCGCCGAGTTTCCCTGAGAAGGGGGAAGCCCCGCCAAATTCCTCGGTGGAGGGGGAAGCCCCGGCGAAGTCCCTGGAGGAGGGGAAAGCCCCGCCGTGTTCCCCGGAGGAGGGGGACGCCCCGACGAGTTTCCCGGAGGAGGGGGAAGCCCCACCAAATTCCCTGGCGGAGGGGGAAGCCCCGCCAAATTCCCTGGAAAAGGGGGAAGCCCCGGTGGTGTCCCCGTAGGAGGGGGAAGCCCCGCCGAGTTCCCTGGAGGAGGGGGAAGCCCCGCCGAGTTCCCCGGAGGAGGGGGAAGCCCCGGCGGAGTCCCTGGAGGGGGTGGGAAGCCACGCCAAATTCCCCGAATAAGGAGGAAGCCCCGGCGGAGGCCCCGGAGGAGGGGAAAGCCCCGCCGAGTTCCCCGGAGGCGGGGGAAGCCCAACCGAGTTCCCCGGAGGAGGGGGATGCCCTGGTGGAGGCCCCGGAGGAGGGGTAAGCCCCGGCGGAGTCCCTGGAGAGGGGGGAAGCCCCGCCAACATCCCCGGAGGAGGGGGAAGCCCCGCCGAGTTCCCCGGAAAAGGGGGAAGCCCCGCCGAGTTACCCGGAGGAGGGGGAAGCCCCGGCGGAGTCCCTGGAGAAGGGGGAAGCCCCGCCGAGTTTCCCTGTGGAGGGGGAAGCACCGCCAATATCCCCGGAGGAGGGCGAAGCCCCGCCGAGTTCCCCGGAGAAGGGGGAAGCCCCGCCGAGTTACCCGGAGGAGGGGGAAGCCCAGGCGGAGTCCCTGGAGGGGGGGGGAAGCCCCGCCAAATTCCCCGGAGGAGGGGGAAGCCCCGGCGGAGGCCCCGGAGGAGGGGGAAGCCCCGGCGGAGTTACTGGAGGAGGGCGAAGCCCCGTCGGAGTTCCTGGAGGAGGGGGAAGCCCCGGTGGAGGCCCCGGAGGAGGGGGAAGCCCCGGCGGAGTCCCTGGAGGAGGGGGAAGCCCCGTCGTGTTTCTCTGTGGAGGGGGAAGCCCCGCCAAATTCCCCGGTGGAGGGGGAAGCCCCGGCGGAGTCCTTGGAAGAGGGGAAAGCACCGCCGAGTTCCCCGGAGGCGGGGGAAGCCCCGCCGAGTTTTTCGGAGGAGGGGGATGCCTCGGTGGAGGCCCCGGAGAAGGGGTAAGCCCCGGCGGAATCCCTGAAGAAGGGGGAAGCCCCGCCAAATTCCCCGGAGGAGGGAGAAGCCCCGCCGAGTTCCCCGGAGGTGGTGGAAACCCCGCCGAGTTCCCCGGAGGAGGGGTAAGCCCCGGCGAAGGGCTCGGAGGAGTGGGAAGCCCCGGCGGAGGCCCCTGAGGTTTGGGAAATCCCGGCGGGGTCCCTGGAGGAGGGGGAAGCCCCGCCGAATTCCCTGGAGAAGGGGGAAGCCCCGGTGGAGTCCCTGGAGGAGGGGGAAGCCCCGCCAAATTCCCCGGAGGAGGGGGAAGACCCGGCGGAGTACCTGGAGAAGGGGTAATCCCCGTGGAGTTTCCCTGTGGAGGGGGTAGCCCCGCCAAATTTCCCGGTGGAGGAGGAAGCCTCGGTGGAGTCCTTGTAGGAGGGGGAAACCCCGCCAAATTCCCTGTAGGAGGGGGAAGCCCCGGTGGAGTCGCTGTAGGAGGGGGAAGCCCCGCCGAGTTCCCCGGAGGAAAGGAAGCCCCGGTGGGGTCCTTGTAGGAGGGGGAAGCCCCGCCGAGTTCCCCGAAGGAGGGGGATGCCCCGGTGGAGGCCCCGGAGGAGAGGTAAGCCCGGGCTGAGTCCCTGGAGAAGGGAGATCCCCGCAAAATTCCCCGGAGGAGGGGGAAGCCCCGCCGAGTTCCCCGGAGGAGGGGGAAACCCCGGCGGAGGCCCCGGAGGAGGGGGAAGCCCCGGCGGAGTTTCTGGAGGAGGGGGAAGCCCCGTCGGAGTCCCTGGAGGAGGGGGAAGCCCCGGCGGAGGCCCCGGAGGAGGGGGAAGCCCCGGCGGAGTCCCTGGAGGAGGGAAAGCCCCGCCATGTTTCTCTGTGGAGGGGGAAGCCCCGCCAAATTCCCCGGTGGGGGGGGAAGCCCCGGCGGAGTCCTTGCAGGAGAGGAAAGCACCGCCGAGTTCCCCGGCGGAGGGGGAAGCGCCGCCGAGTCTCCCGGAGGAGGGGGAAGCCCCGCCAAATTCCCTGGAGAAGGGGGAAGCCCCGGTGGAGTCCCTGTAGGAGTGGGAAGCCCCGCTGAGTTCCCCGGTGGCTGGGGAAGCCCCGCCGAGTTTCCCGGAGGAGAGAGATGCCCCGGTGGAGGCCCCGGAGAAGGGGTAAGCACCGGCGGAGTCCCTGGAGGAGGGGGAAGCCCCGCCAAATTCCCCGGAGGAGGGGGAAGCCCCGCCGAGTTCCCCGGAGGTGGTGGAAGCCCCGCCGAGTTCCCCGGAGAAGGGGGAAGCCCCGCCGAGTTTCCCGGAGGAGGGGGAAGCACCGCCGAGTTCCCCGGAGGAGGGGGAAGCCCCGGCGGAGTCCCTGAAGGGGGTGGAAGGCCCCGCCAAATTCCCCGAATAAGGGGGAAGCTTCGCCGAGTTCCCCGGAGGCGGACGAAGCCCCGGCGGAGTCCCTGGAGAAGGGGGAAGCCCCGCCGTGTTTCTCTGTGGAGGGGGAAGCTCCGCCAAATTCCCCGGTGGAGGGGGAAGCCCCGGTGGAGTCACTGGAGGAGGGGAAAGCCCCGCCGAGTTTCCCGGAGGAGGGGGAAGCCCCGCCGAGTTTCCCGGATGAGGGGGAAGCCCCGCCAAATTCCCTGGAGAAGGGGGAAGCCCCGGTGGAGTCCCTGTAGGAGGGGGAAGCCCCGCCGAGTTCCCCGGAGGCGGAGGAAGCCCCGCCGTGTTTCCCGGAGGAGGGGGATGCCCCGGTGGAGGCCCCGGAGAAGGGGTAAGCCCCGGCGGAGTCCCTGGAGGAGGGGGAAGCCCCGCGAAATTCCCCGGAAGAGGGGGGAAGCCCCGCCGAGTTCCCCGGAGGTGTTGGAAGCCCCGCCGAGTTCCCCGGAGGAGGGGGAAGCCCCGCCGAGTTCCCTGGAGGAGGGGGAAGCCCCGGCGGAGTCCCTGGAGGGAGAGGAAGCCATGGCGGAGGCCCCGGAGGTGGGGGCAGCCCCGCCGAGTTCCCCCGAGGAGAGGAAAGCCCCGGCAGTGGCCCAGGAGGAGGGGGAAGTCCCTGAGTTCCCCGGAGAAGGGGGAAGCTTCGGCGGGGGCCCCGGAGGAGTGGGAAGCCCTGGAAGAGTGGGAATTCAGGGTGGAGTCCCTGGAGGAGAAGGAAGCCCCGGTAGAGTCCTCGGTAGAGGGGGAAGCCCCGGCGGAGGCCGCGGAGTTGGGTAAAGCCCCGGATGAGGCCCCGGAGGAGGGGGAAGTCCTGGCGGAGGCCCTGGTGGTGGGGGAAGCCCCGCCGAGTTTCCCGGAGGCGGCGAAAGCCACGCCGAGTTTCCCGGATGAGGGGGAAGCCCCGGTAGAGTCCCTGAATGAGGAGGAAGCCCCGGCGGAGGCCCCGGAGGAGGGGGATCTCCGGCGGAGGCCCCTGAGGAGTGGGAAGCCTTGCAGAGTTCCTAGGAGGAGGAAGAAGCCCCGGCAGATGCCCCGGTGGAGGGGGAAGCCCCGGTGGAGTCCCAGGAGGAGGGGAAAACCCCGTCGAGTTCCCCGGAGGAGGGAGAAGCCCCGCCGTATTCCCCGTAGGTGGGGGAAGCCCCGCCGAGTTTCCCGGTGGAGGAGGAATTCCCTGCTGAATCCCTGGAGGAGGAGGAAGCCCCGGCGGAGGCCCCGGAGGAGGAGGAAGCCCCGGCGGAGGCCCCGGAGGAGAGGGAAGTCCTGGTTAAGTCCCAGGTGGAGGGGAAAGCCCCGGCGGAGGCCCTGGTGGTGGGGGAAGCCCCGCCGAGTTTCCCGGAGGCGTGGGAAGCCCCGCCGAGTTTCCCGGAGGAGGGGGAAGCCCCGCCAAATTCCCTGGAGGAGAGGGAAGCCCCGCCAAATTCCCTGGAGAAGGGGGAAGCCCCGGTGGAGTCCCTGTAGGAGGGGGAAGCCCCGCCGAGTTCCCCGGAGGTGGGGTGAGCCCCGCCGAGTTTCCCGGAGGAGGGGGATGCCTCGGCGGAGGCCCCGGAGAAGGGGTAAGCCCCGGCGGAGTCCCTGGAGAAGAGGGAAGCCCCGCCAAATTCCCCGGAGGAGGGGGAAGACCCGCCGAGTTCCCCGGAGGTGGTGGAAGCCCCGGCGAAGTCCCTGGAGGAGGGGAAAGCCCCGCCGAGATCCCCGGGGAGGGGGACGCCCCGCCGAGTTTCCCGGAGGAAGGGGAAGCCCCACCAAATTTCCTGGAGGAGGGGGAAGCCCCGCCAAATTCCCTGGTGGAGGGGGAAGCCCCGCCGAGTTCCCCGGAGGAGGGGGAAGCTCCGCCGAGTTACCCGAAGGAGGGGGAAGCCCCGGCGGAGTCCCTGGAAAAGGGGGAAGCCCCGCCAAATTCCCCGGAGCAGGGGGAAGCCCCGCCGAGTTCCCCGGAGGTGGTGGAAGCCCCGCCGAGTTCCCCGGAGGAGGGGCCTCGCCGAGTTCCCTGAAGGAGGACGATGCCCCGGCGGAGTCCCTGGAGAAGGGGGAAGCCCCGCCGAGTTTCCCTGAGAAGGGGGAAGCCCCGCCAAATTCCTCGGTGGAGGGGGAAGCCCCGGCGAAGTCCCTGGAGGAGGGGAAAGCCCCGCCGTGTTCCCCGGAGGAGGGGGACGCCCCGACGAGTTTCCCGGAGGAGGGGGAAGCCCCACCAAATTCCCTGGCGGAGGGGGAAGCCCCGCCAAATTCCCTGGAAAAGGGGGAAGCCCCGGTGGTGTCCCCGTAGGAGGGGGAAGCCCCGCCGAGTTCCCTGGAGGAGGGGGAAGCCCCGCCGACTTCCCCGGAGGAGGGGGAAGCCCCGGCGGAGTCCCTGGAGGGGGTGGGAAGCCACGCCAAATTCCCCGAATAAGGAGGAAGCCCCGGCGGAGGCCCCGGAGGAGGGGAAAGCCCCGCCGAGTTCCCCGGAGGAGGGGGATGCCCTGGTGGAGGCCCCGGAGGAGGGGTAAGCCCCGGCGGAGTCCCTGGAGAGGGGGGAAGCCCCGCCAACATCCCCGGAGGAGGGGGAAGCCACGCCGAGTTCCCCGGAAAAGGGGGAAGCCCCGCCGAGTTACCCGGAGGAGGGGGAAGCCCCGGCGGAGTCCCTGGAGAAGGGGGAAGCCCCGCCGAGTTTCCCTGTGGAGGGGGAAGCCCCGCCAATATCCCCGGAGGAGGGCGAAGCCCCGCCGAGTTCCCCGGAGAAGGGGGAAGCCCCGCCGAGTTACCCGGAGGAGGGGGAAGCCCAGGCGGAGTCCCTGGAGGGGGGGGGAAGCCCCGCCAAATTCCCCGGAGGAGGGGGAAGCCCCGGCGGAGGCCCCGGAGGAGGGGGAAGCCCCGGCGGAGTTACTGGAGGAGGGCGAAGCCCCGTCGGAGTTCCTGGAGGAGGGGGAAGCCCCGGTGGAGGCCCCGGTGGAGGGGGAAGCCCCGGCGGAGTCCCTGGAGGAGGGGGAAGCCCCGTCGTGTTTCTCTGTGGAGGGGGAAGCCCCGCCAAATTCCCCGGTGAAGGGGGAAGCCCCGGCGGAGTCCTTGGAAGAGGGGAAAGCACCGCCGAGTTCCCCGGAGGCGGGGGAAGCCCCGCCGAGTTTTTCGGAGGAGGGGGATGCCTCGGTGGAGGCCCCGGAGAAGGGGTAAGCCCCGGCGGAATCCCTGAAGAAGGGGGAAGCCCCGCCAAATTCCCCGGAGGAGGGAGAAGCCCCGCCGAGTTCCCCGGAGGTGGTGGAAACCCCGCCGAGTTCCCCGGAGGAGGGGTAAGCCCCGGCGAAGGGCTCGGAGGAGTGGGAAGCCCCGGCGGAGGCCCCTGAGGTTTGGGAAATCCCGGCGGGGTCCCTGGAGGAGGGGGAAGCCCCGCCGAATTCCCTGGAGAAGGGGGAAGCCCCGGTGGAGTCCCTGGAGGAGGGGGAAGCCCCGCCAAATTCCCCGGAGGAGGGGGAAGACCCGGCGGAGTACCTGGAGAAGGGGTAATCCCCGTGGAGTTTCCCTGTGGAGGGGGTAGCCCCGCCAAATTTCCCGGTGGAGGGGGAAGCCTCGGTGGAGTCCTTGTAGGAGGGGGAAACCCCGCCAAATTCCCTGTAGGAGGGGGAAGCCCCGGTGGAGTCGCTGTAGGAGGGGGAAGCCCCGCCGAGTTCCCCGGAGGAAAGGAAGCCCCGGTGGGGTCCTTGTAGGAGGGGGAAGCCCCGCCGAGTTCCCCGAAGGAGGGGGATGCCCCGGTGGAGGCCCCGGAGGAGAGGTAAGCCCGGGCTGAGTCCCTGGAGAAGGGAGATCCCCGCAAAATTCCCCGGAGGAGGGGGAAGCCCCGCCGAGTTCCCCGGAGGAGGGGGATGCCCTGGCGGAGTCCCTAGAGGGGCAAGAAGCCCCGCCAAATTCCCCGGAGGAGGGGGAAGCCCCGGCGGAGGCCCCGGAGGAGGGGGAAGCCCCGGCGGAGTTTCTGGAGGAGGGGGAAGCCCCGTCGGAGTCCCTGGAGGAGGGGGAAGCCCCGGCGGAGGCCCCGGAGGAGGGGGAAGCCCCGGCGGAGTCCCTGGAGGAGGGAAAGCCCCGCCATGTTTCTCTGTGGAGGGGGAAGCCCCGCCAAATTCCCCGGTGGGGGGGGAAGCCCCGGCGGAGTCCTTGCAGGAGAGGAAAGCACCGCCGAGTTCCCCGGCGGAGGGGGAAGCGCCGCCGAGTCTCCCGGAGGAGGGGGAAGCCCCGCCAAATTCCCTGGAGAAGGGGGAAGCCCCGGTGGAGTCCCTGTAGGAGTGGGAAGCCCCGCTGAGTTCCCCGGTGGCTGGGGAAGCCCCGCCGAGTTTCCCGGAGGAGAGAGATGCCCCGGTGGAGGCCCCGGAGAAGGGGTAAGCACCGGCGGAGTCCCTGGAGGAGGGGGAAGCCCCGCCAAATTCCCCGGAGGAGGGGGAAGCCCCGCCGAGTTCCCCGGAGGTGGTGGAAGCCCCGCCGAGTTCCCCGGAGAAGGGGGAAGCCCCGCCGAGTTTCCCGGAGGAGGGGGAAGCACCGCCGAGTTCCCCGGAGGAGGGGGAAGCCCCGGCGGAGTCCCTGAAGGGGGTGGAAGGCCCCGCCAAATTCCCCGAATAAGGGGGAAGCTACGCCGAGTTCCCCGGAGGCGGACGAAGCCCCGGCGGAGTCCCTGGAGAAGGGGGAAGCCCCGCCGTGTTTCTCTGTGGAGGGGGAAGCTCCGCCAAATTCCCCGGTGGAGGGGGAAGCCCCGGTGGAGTCACTGGAGGAGGGGAAAGCCCCGCCGAGTTTCCCGGAGGAGGGGGAAGCCCCGCCGAGTTTCCCGGATGAGGGGGAAGCCCCGCCAAATTCCCTGGAGAAGGGGGAAGCCCCGGTGGAGTCCCTGTATGAGGGGGAAGCCCCGCCGAGTTCCCCGGAGGCGGGGGAAGCCCCGCCGTGTTTCCCGGAGGAGGGGGATGCCCCGGTGGAGGCCCCGGAGAAGGGGTAAGCCCCGGCGGAGTCCCTGGAGGAGGGGGAAGCCCCGCGAAATTCCCCGGAAGAGGGGGGAAGCCCCGCCGAGTTCCCCGGAGGTGTTGGAAGCCCCGCCGAGTTCCCCGGAGGAGGGGGAAGCCCCGCCGAGTTCCCTGGAGGAGGGGGAAGCCCCGGCGGAGTCCCTGGAGGGAGAGGAAGCCATGGCGGAGGCCCCGGAGGTGGGGGCAGCCCCGCCGAGTTCCCCCGAGGAGAGGAAAGCCCCGGCGGTGGCCCCGGAGGAGGGGGAAGTCCCTGAGTTCCCCGGAGAAGGGGGAAGCTTCGGCGGGGGCCCCGGAGGAGTGGGAAGCCCTGGAAGAGTGGGAATTCAGGGTGGAGTCCCTGGAGGAGAAGGAAGCCCCGGTAGAGTCCTCGGTAGAGGGGGAAGCCCCGGCGGAGGCCGCGGAGTTGGGTAAAGCCCCGGATGAGGCCCCGGAGGAGGGGGAAGTCCTGGCGGAGGCCCTGGTGGTGGGGGAAGCCCCGCCGAGTTTCCCGGAGGCGGCGAAAGCCACGCCGAGTTTCCCGGATGAGGGGGAAGCCCCGGTAGAGTCCCTGAATGAGGAGGAAGCCCCGGCGGAGGCCCCGGAGGAGGGGGATCTCCGGCGGAGGCCCCTGAGGAGTGGGAAGCCTTGCAGAGTTCCTAGGAGGAGGAAGAAGCCCCGGCAGATGCCCCGGTGGAGGGGGAAGCCCCGGTGGAGTCCCAGGAGGAGGGGAAAACCCCGTCGAGTTCCCCGGAGGAGGGAGAAGCCCCGCCGTATTCCCCGTAGGTGGGGGAAGCCCCGCCGAGTTTCCCGGTGGAGGAGGAATTCCCTGCTGAATCCCTGGAGGAGGAGGAAGCCCCGGCGGAGGCCCCGGAGGAGGAGGAAGCCCCGGCGGAGGCCCCGGAGGAGAGGGAAGTCCTGGTTAAGTCCCAGGTGGAGGGGAAAGCCCCGGCGGAGGCCCTGGTGGTGGGGGAAGCCCCGCCGAGTTTCCCGGAGGCGTGGGAAGCCCCGCCGAGTTTCCCGGAGGAGGGGGAAGCCCCGCCAAATTCCCTGGAGGAGAGGGAAGCCCCGCCAAATTCCCTGGAGAAGGGGGAAGCCCCGGTGGAGTCCCTGTAGGAGGGGGAAGCCCCGCCGAGTTCCCCGGAGGTGGGGTGAGCCCCGCCGAGTTTCCCGGAGGAGGGGGATGCCTCGGCGGAGGCCCCGGAGAAGGGGTAAGCCCCGGCGGAGTCCCTGGAGAAGAGGGAAGCCCCGCCAAATTCTTTGGAGGAGGGGGAAGACCCGCCGAGTTCCCCGGAGGTGGTGGAAGCCCCGGCGAAGTCCCTGGAGGAGGGGAAAGCCCCACCGAGATCCCCGGGGAGGGGGACGCCCCGCCGAGTTTCCCGGAGGAAGGGGAAGCCCCACCAAATTTCCTGGAGGAGGGGGAAGCCCCGCCAAATTCCCTGGAGGAGGGGGAAGCCCCGCCGAGTTCCCCGGAGGAGGGGGAAGCTCCGCCGAGTTACCCGAAGGAGGGGGAAGCCCCGGCGGAGTCCCTGGAAAAGGGGGAAGCCCCGCCAAATTCCCCGGAGCAGGGGGAAGCCCCGCCGAGTTCCCCGGAGGTGGTGGAAGCCCCGCCGAGTTCCCCGGAGGAGGGGCCTCGCCGAGTTCCCCGAAGGAGGACGAAGCCCCGGCGGAGTCCCTGGAGAAGGGGGAAGCCCCGCCGAGTTTCCCTGAGAAGGGGGAAGCCCCGCCAAATTCCTCGGTGGAGGGGGAAGCCCCGGCGAAGTCCCTGGAGGAGGGGAAAGCCCCGCCGTGTTCCCCGGAGGAGGGGGACGCCCCGACGAGTTTCCCGGAGGAGGGGGAAGCCCCACCAAATTCCCTGGCGGAGGGGGAAGCCCCGCCAAATTCCCTGGAAAAGGGGGAAGCCCCGGTGGTGTCCCCGTAGGAGGGGGAAGCCCCGCCGAGTTCCCTGGAGGAGGGGGAAGCCCCGCCAAGTTCCCCGGAGGAGGGGGAAGCCCCGGCGGAGTCCCTGGAGGGGGTGGGAAGCCACGCCAAATTCCCCGAATAAGGAGGAAGCCCCGGCGGAGGCCCCGGAGGAGGGGAAAGCCCCGCCGAGTTCCCCGGAGGAGGGGGAAGCCCAACCGAGTTCCCCGGAGGAGGGGGATGCCCTGGTGGAGGCCCCGGAGGAGGGGTAAGCCCCGGCGGAGTCCCTGGAGAGGGGGGAAGCCCCGCCAACATCCCCGGAGGAGGGGGAAGCCCCGCCGAGTTCCCCGGAAAAGGGGGAAGCCCCGCCGAGTTACCCGGAGGAGGGGGAAGCCCCGGCGGAGTCCCTGGAGAAGGGGGAAGCCCCGCCGAGTTTCCCTGTGGAGGGGGAAGCCCCGCCAATATCCCCGGAGGAGGGCGAAGCCCCGCCGAGTTCCCCGGAGAAGGGGGAAGCCCCGCCGAGTTACCCGGAGGAGGGGGAAGCCCAGGCGGAGTCCCTGGAGGGGGGTGGAAGCCCCGCCAAATTCCCCGGAGGAGGGGGAAGCCCCGGCGGAGGCCCCGGAGGAGAGGGAAGCCCCGGCGGAGTTACTGGAGGAGGGCGAAGCCCCGTCGGAGTTCCTGGAGGAGGGGGAAGCCCCGGTGGAGGCCCCGGAGGAGGGGGAAGCCCCGGCGGAGTCCCTGGAGGAGGGGGAAGCCCCGTCGTGTTTCTCTGTGGAGGGGGAAGCCCCGCCAAATTCCCCGGTGGAGGGGGAAGCCCCGGCGGAGTCCTTGGAAGAGGGGAAAGCACCGCCGAGTTCCCCGGAGGCGGGGGAAGCCCCGCCGAGTTTTTCGGAGGAGGGGGATGCCTCGGTGGAGGCCCCGGAGAAGGGGTAAGCCCCGGCGGAATCCCTGAAGAAGGGGGAAGCCCCGCCAAATTCCCCGGAGGAGGGAGAAGCCCCGCCGAGTTCCCCGGAGGTGGTGGAAACCCCGCCGAGTTCCCCGGAGGAGGGGTAAGCCCCGGCGAAGGGCTCGGAGGAGTGGGAAGCCCCGGCGGAGGCCCCTGAGGTTTCGGAAATCCCGGCGGGGTCCCTGGAGGAGGGGGAAGCCCCGCCGAATTCCCTGGAGAAGGGGGAAGCCCCGGTGGAGTCCCTGGAGGAGGGGGAAGCCCCGCCAAATTCCCCGGAGGAGGGGGAAGACCCGGCGGAGTACCTGGAGAAGGGGTAATCCCCGTGGAGTTTCCCTGTGGAGGGGGTAGCCCCGCCAAATTTCCCGGTGGAGGGGGAAGCCTCGGTGGAGTCCTTGTAGGAGGGGGAAACCCCGCCAAATTCCCTGGAGGAGGGGGAAGCCCCGGTGGAGTCGCTGTAGGAGGGGGAAGCCCCGCCGAGTTCCCCGGAGGAAAGGAAGCCCCGGTGGGGTCCTTGTAGGAGGGGGAAGCCCCGCCGAGTTCCCCGAAGGAGGGGGATGCCCCGGTGGAGGCCCCGGAGGAGAGGTAAGCCCGGGCTGAGTCCCTGGAGAAGGGAGATCCCCGCAAAATTCCCCGGAGGAGGGGGAAGCCCCGCCGAGTTCCCCGGAGGAGGGGGAAGCCCTGGCGGAGTCCCTAGAGGGGCAAGAAGCCCCGCCAAATTCCCCGGAGGAGTGGGAAGCCCCGGCGGAGGCCCCGGAGGAGGGGGAAGCCCCGGCGGAGTTTCTGGAGGAGGGGGAAGCCCCGTCGGAGTCCCTGGAGGAGGGGGAAGCCCCGGCGGAGGCCCCGGAGGAGGGGGAAGCCCCGGCGGAGTCCCTGGAGGAGGGAAAGCCCCGCCATGTTTCTCTGTGGAGGGGGAAGCCCCGCCAAATTCCCCGGTGGGGGGGGAAGCCCCGGCGGAGTCCTTGCAGGAGAGGAAAGCACCGCCGAGTTCCCCGGCGGAGGGGGAAGCGCCGCCGAGTCTCCCGGAGGAGGGGGAAGCCCCGCCAAATTCCATGAAGAAGGGGGAAGCCCCGGTGGAGTCCCTGTAGGAGTGGGAAGCCCCGCTGAGTTCCCCGGTGGCTGGGGAAGCCCCGCCGAGTTTCCCGGAGGAGAGAGATGCCCCGGTGGAGGCCCCGGAGAAGGGGTAAGCACCGGCGGAGTCCCTGGAGGAGGGGGAAGCCCCGCCAAATTCCCCGGAGGAGGGGGAAGCCCCGCCGAGTTCCCCGGAGGTGGTGGAAGCCCCGCCGAGTTCCCCGGAGAAGGGGGAAGCCCCGCCGAGTTTCCCGGAGGAGGGGGAAGCACCGCCGAGTTCCCCGGAGGAGGGGGAAGCCCCGGCGGAGTCCCTGAAGGGGGTGGAAGGCCCCGCCAAATTCCCCGAATAAGGGGGAAGTTCTGCCGAGTTCCCCGGAGGCGGACGAAGCCCCGGCGGAGTCCCTGGAGAAGGGGGAAGCCCCGCCGTGTTTCTCTGTGGAGGGGGAAGCTCCGCCAAATTCCCCGGTGGAGGGGGAAGCCCCGGTGGAGTCACTGGAGGAGGGGAAAGCCCCGCCGAGTTTCCCGGAGGAGGGGGAAGCCCCGCCGAGTTTCCCGGATGAGGGGGAAGCCCCGCCAAATTCCCTGGAGAAGGGGGAAGCCCCGCCGTGTTTCCCGGAGGAGGGGGATGCCCCGGTGGAGGCCCCGGAGAAGGGGTAAGCCCCGGCGGAGTCCCTGGAGGAGGGGGAAGCCCCGCGAAATTCCCCGGAAGAGGGGGGAAGCCCCGCCGAGTTCCCCGGAGGTGTTGGAAGCCCCGCCGAGTTCCCCGGAGGAGGGGGAAGCCCCGCCGAGTTCCCTGGAGGAGGGGGAAGCCCCGGTGGAGTCCCTGTAGGAGGGGGAAGCCCCGCCGAGTTCCTTGGAGGAGGAGGAAGCCCCGCCGAGTTCCCCGGAGGAGGACGAAGCCCCGGCGAAGTCCCTGGAGGAGGGAAAAGCCCCGCCGAGTTCCCCGGAGGAGGGGGACGCCCCGCCGAGTTTCCCGGAGAAGGGGGAAGCCCCACCAAATTCCCTGGAGGAGAGGGAAGCAGCGCCAAATTCCCTGGAGGAGGGGGAAGCCCCGCCGAGTTCCATGGAGGAGGGGGAAGCCCCGCCGAGTTCCCCGGAAGAGGGGGAAGCCCCGGCGGAGTCCCTGGAGGCGGTGGAAAGCCCCGCCAAATTCCCCGAATAAGGGGGAAGCCCCGGCGGAGGCCCCGGAGGAGGGGACAGACCCGACGAGTTCCCCGGAGGCGGGGGAAGCCCCGCCGAGTTCCCCGGAGGAGGGGGATGCCCTGGTGGATGCCCCGGAGGACGGGTAAGCCCCGCCGAGTTTCCCTGTGGAGGGGGAAGCCCCGCCAAATTCCCCGGTGAAGGGGGAAGCCCCGGCGGAGTCCCTGGAGGAGGGGAAAGCCCCGCCGAGTTCCCTGGAGGAGGGGGAAGCCCCGCCAAATTCCCGGTGGAGTCCCTGTAGGAGGGGGATGCCCCGCCAATTTCCCCGGAGGAGGGGGAAGACCCGGAGGAGGCCCCGGAGGAGGGGGAAGCCCCGGCGGAGTCCCTGGAGGAGGGGAAAGCACCGCCGAGTTCCCCGGAGGCGGGGGAAGGCCCGCCGAGTTCCCCGGAGGAGGAAGATGCCCCGCCGGAGGCCCCGGAGAAGGGGTAAGCCCCGGCGGAGTCCCTGGAGAAGGGGGAAGCCCCGCCGAATTCCCTGGAGGAGGGGGAAGCCCCGCCGAGTTCCCCCGGCGGAGTCCCTGGAGGAGGGGAAAGCTCCGCCGAATTCCCTGGAGAAGGGGGAAGCCCCGGCAATTTCCCCGGAGGAGGGGGAAGACCCGGCGGAGTCCCTGGAGAAGGGGGAAGCCCCGTTGAGTTTCCCTGTGGAGGGGGTAGCCCCGCCAAATTTCCCGGTGGAGTGGGAAGCCCCGTTGAGTTTCCCTGTGGAGGGGGTAGCCCCGCCAAATTTCCCGGTGGAGGGGGAAGCCACGGCGGAGTCCCTGGAGGAGGGGAAAGCCCCGCCGAGTTCCCCGGAGGAGGGGGAAGCCCCGCCGAGTTTTCCAGAGAAGGGGGAAGCCCCGCAAAATTCCCTGGAGAAGGGGGAAGCCCCGGTGGAGTCCTTGTAGGAGGGGGAAACCCCGCCAAATTCCCCGAAAAAGGGGGAAGCCCCGGCGGAGGCCCCGGAGAAGGGGGAAGCCCCGGCGGAGTCCCTGGTGGAGGGGGAAGCCCCGCCGTGTTTCTCTGTGGAGGGGGAAGCCCCGCCAAATTCCCCGGTGGAGGGGAAAGCCCCGGCGGAGTCCCTGCAGGAGGGGAAAGCACCGCCGAGTTCCCCGGAGGAGGGGGATGCGCCGCCGAGTCTCCCGGAGGAGGGGGAAGCCCCGCCAAATACCCCGGAGAAGGGGTAAGCCCCGGCGGAGTCCCTGGAGAAGGGGGAAGCCCCGCCGTGTTTCTCTGTGGAGGAGGAATCTCCGCCAAATTCCCCGGTGGAGGGGGAAGCCCCGGCGGAGTCCCTGGAGGAGGGGAAAGCCCCGCCGAGTTTCCCGGAGGAGGGGGAATCCCCGCCGAGTTTCCCGGAGGAGGGGGAAGCCCCGCCGAGTTCCCCGGAGGAGGGGGAAGCCCCGGCAGAGGCCCCGGTTGAGGGGGAAGCCCCGTCGGAGTCCCTGGAGGAGGGGGAAGCCCCGCCGAGTTCCCCGGAGGCGGGGGAAGCCCCGCCGAGTTCCCCGGAGGAGGGGGATGCCCCGGTGGAGGCTCCGGAGGAGGGGTAAGCCCCGGCGGTGTCCCTGGAGAAGGGAAAAGCCCCGGCGGAGTTCCCGGAGGAGGGGGAAGCCCCGCCGAGTTTCTCTGTGGAGGGGAAGGCCCCGCCAAATTTCCCGGTGGCGGGGGAAGCCCCGTTGGAGTCCCTGGAGGAGGGGAAAGCCTCGCCGAGTGCCCCGGAGGACGGGGAAGCCCCGCCGAGTTTCCCGGAGGAGGGGAAAGCCCCGCCAAATTCCCTGGAGGAGGGGGAAGCCCCGGTGGAGTCCCTGTAGGAGGGGGAAGCCCCGCCGAGTTCTTCGGAGGAGGGGGAAGCCCCTTCGAATTCCCTGGAGGAGGGAGAAGCCCCGTCAGAGTCCCTGGAGAAGGGGGAAGCCCCGGCGGAGTCCCAAGAGAAGAGAAGGGAGGCCCCGGAGGAGAGGGACGACCCGGCGGAGGCCCGGAGGAGGGGGAAGCCCCGGCGGAGTCCCTTGAGGGTGGGGGAAGCCCCGCCAAATTCACCGAAAGAGGGGGAAGCCCCGGTGGAGGCCCCGGAGGAGGAGTAAGCTTCGGCGGAGGCCCTGGAGAAGGGGGAAGCCCCTTCCGAGTTTCCCTGCGGAGGGGGAATCCCCGCCGAGTTCCCCGGAGGAAGGGGAAGCCCCACCGAATTTTTCGGAGGTGGGGGAAGCCCCTGAGTTCCCCGGAGGAGGGGGAAGCCCCGGCAGAGTCTCCGGAGGAGGGGGAAGCCCCGGCGGAGTCCCTGGAGAAGGGAAAGCCCCGCCGAGTTTCCCGTCGGAGGGGGAAGCCCCGGCGGAGCCCCCGGAGGAGGGGGAAGCCCCGGCGGAGGCCCCGGAGGAGGGGGAAGCCCCGCCGAGTTTCCCAGTGGAGGAGGAAGCCCCGGCGGAGGCCCCGGAGGAGGGGGAAGCCCCGCCGAGTTCCCCGGAAGAGGGGGAAGCCCCGGCAGAGGCCCCGGAAGAGGGGGAAGCCTCTTCGGAGTCCCTGGAGGAGGGGATAGCCCCGCCGAGTTCCCCGGAGGCGGGGGAAGCCCCGCCGAATTCCCCGGATGAGGGGGAAGCCCCGGTGGAGGCCTCGGAGGAGGGGTAAGCCCCGGCGGAGTCCCTGGAGAAGGGGGAAGCCCCACCAAATTCCCCGGAGGAAGGGGAAGCCCCGGCGGATTCCCTGGAGGAGGGGGAAGCCCCGGCGGATTCCCTGGAGGAGAGGGAAGTTACGTCGGAGTCCTTGGAGGGAGAAGAAGCCCCGCCGAGTTCCCCGGAGGAGGGGGAAGCCCCGCCAAATTCCCCGGAGGAGGGGAAAGCCCCGGCGGAGGTACTGGAGGAGGGGGAAGCGCCGCCGAGTTCCCCCGGCGGAGTCCCAGGAGGAGGGGGAAGCCCCGCCGAGTTTCCCGGAGGAGGGGGAAACCCCGGCGGAGGCCCCGGAGGAGGGAGAAGCCCCGCCGAGTTTCCCTGTGGAGGGGGAAGCCCCGCCAAATTCCCCGGTGGAGGGTGAAGCCCCGGCGGAATCCCTGGAGGAGGGGGAAGCCCCGCCGAGTTCCCCGGAGGAGGGGGAAGCCGCGCCAAATTCCCCGGAGGAGGGGGAAGCCCCGGCGGAGTCCCAAGAGAAGGGAGAGCCCCGCAGAGTTCCCCGGTGGAGGGGGAAGCCCCGGCGGATTCCCTGGAGGAGAGGGAAGCCCCGTCGAAGTCCTTGAAGGAGGGGGAAGCCCCGCCGAGTTCCCCGGAGGAGGGGAAAGCCCCGGCAGAGGCCTCGGAGGAGGGGGAAGCCCCGGCGGAGTCCCTGGAGGGGGGGAAAGCCCCGCCGAGTTCCACGGAGGAGGGGGAAGCCCCGCCGAGTTCCCCGGTGGAGGGGGAAGCCCCGGCGAAGGGCTCGGAGGATTAGGAAGCCCCGGCGGAGGCCCCTGAGGAGAAGGAAGCTTCGGCGGAGGCCCTAAGAGAGAAGGAAGCCCCTCCGAGTTTCCCTGTGGAGGGGGAAGCCCCGCCGAATTCCCTGGAGAAGGGGGAAGCCCCGGCGGAGTCTTTGGAGGAGGGGGAAGCCCCGCCAAATTCCCCGGAGAAGAAGGAAGCCCCGGCGAAATCCCTGGAGAAGGGAGAAGCCCCGCCGAATTCTTCGGAGGAGGGGGAAGCCTCGGCGGAGGCCCCGGAGGAAGGGGAAGCCCCGGCGGTGTCCCTGGAGGGTGGGGGAAGCCCCGCCAAATTCACCGAACGAGGGGGAAGCCCCGGCGGAGTCCCCGGAGGAGAAGGAAGCTTCGGCGGAGGCCCTGGAAGAGAAGGAAGCCCCTCCGAGTTTCCCTGTGGAGGGGGAAGCCCCGCCGAGTTCCCCGGAGGAAGGGGAAGCCCCGCCGAATTTTTGGTGGTGGGGGAAGCTCCTGAGTTCCCCGGAGGAGGGGGAAACCCCGGCAGAGGCCCCGGAGGAGGGGGAAGCCCCGGCGGAGTCCCTGGAGAAAGGAAAGCCCCGCCGAGTTCCCCGGTTGAGGGGGAAGCCCCGGCGGAGGCCCTTGAGGAGGGGGAAGCGCCGCCAAGTTCCCCCGGCGGAGTCCCAGGAGGAGAGGGAAGCCCCGCCGAGTTTCCCGGAGGAGGGGGAAGCCCCGGCGGAGGCCCCGGAGGAGGGAGAAGCCCCGCCGAGTTTCCCGTAGGAGGGGAAAGCCCCGGCGGAGGCCCCGGAGGAGGGAGAAGCCCCACCGAGTTTCCAGGAAGAGGAGTAAGCCCCGGCAGATTCCCTGGTGGAGTGGGAAGCCCCGCCGAGTTTCCCGGAGGAGGGGGAAGCCCCGGCGGAGGCCCCGGAGGAGGGAGAAGCCCCGCCGAGTTTCCCGTAGGAGGGGAAAGCCCCGGCGGAGGCCCCGGAGGAGGGAGAAGCCCCACCGAGTTTCCAGGAAGAGGAGTAAGCCCCGGCAGATTCCCTGGTGGAGTGGGAAGCCCCGCCGAGTTCCCTGGAGGAGGGGGAAGCCCCGCCGAGTTCCCCGGAGGCGGGGGAAGCCCCGCCAAATTCCCCGGATGAGGGGGAAGCCCCGGTGGAGGCCCCGGAGGAGGGGTAAGCCCCGGCGGAGTCCCTGGAGAAGGGGAAGCCCTGCCAAATTCCCCGGAGGACGGGGAAGCCCCGGCGGATTCCCTGGAGGAGGGGGAAGCCCCGGCGGATTCCCTGGAGGAGAGGGAAGCCCCGTCGGAGTCCTTGAAGGAGGGGGAAGCCCCGCCGAGTTCCCCGGAGGAGGGGAAAGCCCCGGCAGAGGCCTCGGAGGAGGGGGAAGCCCCGGCGGAGTCCCTGGAGGGGGGGAAAGCCCCGCCGAGTTCCACGGAGGAGGGGGAAGCCCCGCCGAGTTTCCCGGAGGAGGGGGAAGCCCCGCCAAATTCCCTGGAGGAAGGGGAAGCCCCGGTGGAGTCCCTGTAGGAGGGGGAAGCCCCGCCGAGTTCCCCGGAGGAGGGGGAAGCCCCGGCGGAGTCCCTGGAGGGGGGGGGAAGCCCCGCCAAATTTCCTGGAGGAGGGGGGGGAAGCCCCGCCAAGGGTTTGGATGAGTGAGAAGCCCCGGCGGAGGCCCCTGAGGTTTGGGAAATCCCGGCGGAGTCCCTGGAGGAGGGGGAAGCCCCGCCGAATTCCCTGGAGAAGGGGAAAGCCCCGGCGGAGTCCCTGGAGGAGGGGGAAGCCCCGCCAAATTCCCCGGAGGAGGGGGAAAACGCGGCGGAGACCCTGGAGAAGGGGGATGCCCCGCCGAGTTCCCCGGAGAAGAAGGAAGCCCCGGCGGAGTCCCTGGAGAAGGGGGATGCCCCGCCGAGTTCCCTGGAGGAGAAGGAAGCCCCAGGGGAGTCCCTGGAGAAGGAAGAAGCCCCACCGAGTTCTTCGGAGGAGGGGGAAGCCTCGGCGGAGGCCCCGGAGGAGGAGGAAGCCCCGCCGAATTCCCCGGAGGAGAGGGAAGCCCAGGCAGAGGCCCTGGAGGAGGGAGAAGCCCCACCGAGTTCCCCCGGTGGAGTCCCTGGAGGAGGGGAAAGCCCCACCGAGTTTCCCGGAGGAGGGAGAAGCCCCGCCAAGGGTTTGGAGGAGTGGGAAGCCCCGGCGGAGGCCCCTGAGGTTTGGGAAATCCTGGCGGAGTCCCTGGAGGAGGGGGAAGCCCCGCCGAATTCCCTGGAGAAGGGGAAAGCCAAGGCGGAGACCCTGGAGGAGGGGGAAGCCCCGCCAAATTCCCCTGAGGAGGGGGAAAACCCGGCGGAGTCCCTGGAGAAGGGGGATGCCCCGCCGAGTTCCCCGGAGGAGAAGGAAGCCCCGGCGGAGTCCCTGGAGAAGGGGGATGCCCCGCCGAGTTCCCCGGAGGAGAAGGAAGCCCCGGCGGAGTCCCTGGAGAAGGGAGAAGCCCCGCCGAGTTCTTCGGAGGAGGGGGAAGCCTCGGCGGAGGCCCCGGAGGAGGGGGAAGCCCCGCCGAGTTCCCCACAGGAGGGGGAAGGCCCGCCAAGTTCCCCGGGGGAGAAGGATGCCCCGGCGGAGGCCCCGGAGGAGGGGGAAGCCACTCCTAATTTCCCTGTGGAGGGGGAAGCCCCTGCGGAGGCCCCGGAGAAGGGGGAAGCTCTGGCGGAGCCCCCGGAGGAGGGGGATGCCCCGGCGGAGGCCCTGGAGGAGGGGGAAGCGCCGCCGAGTTCCCCCGACGAAGTCCCAGGAGGAGGGGGAAGCCCCGCCGAGTTTCCCGGAAGAGGGGGAAGCCCCGGCGGAGGCCCCGGAGAAGGGAGAAGCCCCGCCGAGTTTCCCGTAGGAGGGAAGAGCCCCGGCGGAGGCCCCGGAGGAGGGGGAAGCCCCGCCGAGTTCCCCGGAGGAGGGGGAAGCCCCGCCGAGTTCCCCGGAGGAGGGGGAAGCCCCGGCGGAGGCCCCGGAGGAGGAGGAAGCCCCGCCGAGTTCCCCGGAGGAGGGGGAAGCCCCGCCGAGTTCTTCGGAGGTGGGGAAAGCCCCCGAGTTCTTCGGAGGTGGGGAAAGCCCCTGAGTTCGCCGGAGGAGGGGAAAGCCCCGGTGGAGGCCCCGGAGGCGGGGGAAGCCCCGCCGAGTTCCCCGGAGGAGGGGGATGCCCCGCTGGAGGCCCCGGAGGAGGGGTAAGCCCAGGGGAGACCCTGGAGAAGGGAGAAGCCCCGCCGAGTTCTTCGGAGGAGGGGGAAGCCTCGGCGGAGGCCCCGGAGGAGGGGGAAGCCCCGCCGAATTCCCCGAAAGAGAGGGAAGCCCAGGCGGAGGCCCTGGAGGAGGGAGAAGCCCCTCCGAGTTCCCCCGGCGGAGTCCCTGGAGGAGGGGAAAGCCCCACCGAGTTTCCTGGAGGAGGGAGAAGCCCCGCCAAGGGTTTGGAGGAGTGGGAAGCCCCGGCGGAGGCCCCTGAGGTTTTGGAAATCTTGGCGGAGTCCCTGGAGGAGGGGGAAGCCCCGCCGAATTCCCTGGAGAAGGGGAAAGCCCAGGCGGAGTCCCTGGAGGAGGGGGAAGCCCCACCAAATTCCCCGGAGGAGGGGGAAAGCCCGGCGGAGTCCCTGGAGAAGGGGGATGCCCCATCGAGTTCTCCGGAGGAGAAGAAAGCCCCGGCGGAGTCCCTGGAGAAGGGGGATGCCCCGCTGAGTTCCCCGGAGGAGAAGGAAGCTCCGGCGGAGTCCCTGGAGAAGGGAGAAGCCCCGCCGAGTTCTTCGGAGGAGAGGGAAGCCACGGCGGAGGCCCCGGAGGAGGAAAAAGCCCCGCCGAGTTCCCCGGAGGAGGGGGAAGCCCCGCCGAGTTCTTCGGAGGTGGGGAAAGCCCCCGAGTTCTTCGGAGGTGGGGAAAGCCCCTGAGTTCGCCGGAGGAGGGGAAAGCCCCGGTGGAGGCCCCGGAGGCGGGGGAAGCCCCGCCGAGTTCCCCGGAGGAGGGGGATGCCCCGCTGGAGGCCCCGGAGGAGGGGTAAGCCCAGGGGAGACCCTGGAGAAGGGAGAAGCCCCGCCGAGTTCTTCGGAGGAGGGGGAAGCCTCGGCGGAGGCCCCGGAGGAGGGGGAAGCCCCGCCGAATTCCCCGAAAGAGAGGGAAGCCCAGGCGGAGGCCCTGGAGGAGGAAGAAGCCCCTCCGAGTTCCCCCGGCGGAGTCCCTGGAGGAGGGGAAAGCCCCACCGAGTTTCCCGGAGGAGGGAGAAGCCCCGCCAAGGGTTTGGAGGAGTGGGAAGCCCCGGCGGAGGCCCCTGAGGTTTGGGAAATCCTGGCGGAGTCCCTGGAGGAGGGGGAAGCCCCGCCGAATTCCCTGGAGAAGGGGAAAGCCAAGGCGGAGACCCTGGAGGAGGGGGAAGCCCCGCCAAATTCCCCTGAGGAGGGGGAAAACCCGGCGGAGTCCCTGGAGAAGGGGGATGCCCCGCCGAGTTCCCCGGAGGAGAAGGAAGCCCCGGCGGAGTCCCTGGAGAAGGGGGATGCCCCGCCGAGTTCCCCGGAGGAGAAGGAAGCCCCGGCGGAGTCCCTGGAGAAGGGAGAAGCCCCGCCGAGTTCTTCGGAGGAGGGGGAAGCCTCGGCGGAGGCCCCGGAGGAGGGGGAAGCCCCGCCGAGTTCCCCACAGGAGGGGGAAGGCCCGCCAAGTTCCCCGGGGGAGAAGGATGCCCCGGCGGAGGCCCCGGAGGAGGGGGAAGCCACTCCTAATTTCCCTGTGGAGGGGGAAGCCCCTGCGGAGGCCCCGGAGAAGGGGGAAGCTCTGGCGGAGCCCCCGGAGGAGGGGGATGCCCCGGCGGAGGCCCTGGAGGAGGGGGAAGCGCCGCCGAGTTCCCCCGACGAAGTCCCAGGAGGAGGGGGAAGCCCCGCCGAGTTTCCCGGAAGAGGGGGAAGCCCCGGCGGAGGCCCCGGAGAAGGGAGAAGCCCCGCCGAGTTTCCCGTAGGAGGGAAGAGCCCCGGCGGAGGCCCCGGAGGAGGGGGAAGCCCCGCCGAGTTCCCCGGAGGAGGGGGAAGACCCGCAAAGTTCCCCGGAGGAGGGGGAAGCCCCGGCGGAGGCCCCGGAGGAGGAGGAAGCCCCGCCGAGTTCCCCGGAGGAGGGGGAAGCCCCGCCGAGTTCTTCGGAGGTGGGGAAAGCCCCCGAGTTCTTCGGAGGTGGGGAAAGCCCCTGAGTTCGCCGGAGGAGGGGAAAGCCCCGGTGGAGGCCCCGGAGGCGGGGGAAGCCCCGCCGAGTTCCCCGGAGGAGGGGGATGCCCCGCTGGAGGCCCCGGAGGAGGGGTAAGCCCAGGGGAGACCCTGGAGAAGGGAGAAGCCCCGCCGAGTTCTTCGGAGGAGGGGGAAGCCTCGGCGGAGGCCCCGGAGGAGGGGGAAGCCCCGCCGAATTCCCCGAAAGAGAGGGAAGCCCAGGCGGAGGCCCTGGAGGAGGGAGAAGCCCCTCCGAGTTCCCCCGGCGGAGTCCCTGGAGGAGGGGAAAGCCCCACCGAGTTTCCTGGAGGAGGGAGAAGCCCCGCCAAGGGTTTGGAGGAGTGGGAAGCCCCGGCGGAGGCCCCTGAGGTTTTGGAAATCTTGGCGGAGTCCCTGGAGGAGGGGGAAGCCCCGCCGAATTCCCTGGAGAAGGGGAAAGCCCAGGCGGAGTCCCTGGAGGAGGGGGAAGCCCCACCAAATTCCCCGGAGGAGGGGGAAAGCCCGGCGGAGTCCCTGGAGAAGGGGGATGCCCCATCGAGTTCCCCGGAGGAGAAGAAAGCCCCGGCGGAGTCCCTGGAGAAGGGGGATGCCCCGCTGAGTTCCCCGGAGGAGAAGGAAGCTCCGGCGGAGTCCCTGGAGAAGGGAGAAGCCCCGCCGAGTTCTTCGGAGGAGAGGGAAGCCACGGCGGAGGCCCCGGAGGAGGAAAAAGCCCCGCCGAGTTCCCCGGAGGAGGGGGAAGCCCCGCCGAGTTCTTCGGAGGTGGGGAAAGCCCCCGAGTTCTTCGGAGGTGGGGAAAGCCCCTGAGTTCGCCGGAGGAGGGGAAAGCCCCGGTGGAGGCCCCGGAGGCGGGGGAAGCCCCGCCGAGTTCCCCGGAGGAGGGGGATGCCCCGCTGGAGGCCCCGGAGGAGGGGTAAGCCCAGGGGAGACCCTGGAGAAGGGAGAAGCCCCGCCGAGTTCTTCGGAGGAGGGGGAAGCCTCGGCGGAGGCCCCGGAGGAGGGGGAAGCCCCGCCGAATTCCCCGAAAGAGAGGGAAGCCCAGGCGGAGGCCCTGGAGGAGGAAGAAGCCCCTCCGAGTTCCCCCGGCGGAGTCCCTGGAGGAGGGGAAAGCCCCACCGAGTTTCCTGGAGGAGGGAGAAGCCCCGCCAAGGGTTTGGAGGAGTGGGAAGCCCCGGCGGAGGCCCCTGAGGTTTTGGAAATCTTGGCGGAGTCCCTGGAGGAGGGGGAAGCCCCGCCGAATTCCCTGGAGAAGGGGAAAGCCCAGGCGGAGTCCCTGGAGGAGGGGGAAGCCCCACCAAATTCCCCGGAGGAGGGGGAAAACCCGGCGGAGTCCCTGGAGAAGGGGGATGCCCCATCGAGTTCCCCGGAGGAGAAGAAAGCCCCGGCGGAGTCCCTGGAGAAGGGGGATGCCCCGCTGAGTTCCCCGGAGGAGAAGGAAGCTCCGGCGGAGTCCCTGGAGAAGGGAGAAGCCCCGCCGAGTTCTTCGGAGGAGAGGGAAGCCACGGCGGAGGCCCCGGAGGAGGAAAAAGCCCCGCCGAGTTCCCCGGAGGAGGGGGAAGGCCCGCCAAGTTCCCCGGGGGAGGGGGAAGCCCCGGCGGAGGCCCCGGTGGAGGGGGAAGCCACTCCAAGTTTCCCTGTGGAGGGGGAAGCCCAGCCGAGTTCCCCGGAGGAAGGGGAAGCCCCGCCGAGATCCCCGGAGGAAGGGGAATCCCCGGCGGAGGCCCTGAAGGAGGGGGAAGCGCCGCCGAGTTCCCCCGACGAAGTCCCTGGAGGAGGGGGAAGCCCCGCCGAGTTTCCCGGAGGAGGGGGATGCCCCGGCGGAGGCCCCGAAGGTGGGAGAAGCCCCGCCGAGTTTCCTGTATAAGGGGAGGGCCCCGGCGGAGTCCCTGGAGGAGAGGGAAGCCCCGCCAAATTCCCCGGAGGAGACCGAAAACCCGGCGGAGTCCCTGGAGAAGGGGGATGCCCCGCCGAGTTCCCCGGAGGATAAGGAAGCCCCGGCGGAGTCCCTGGAGAAGGGAGAAGCCCCGCCGAGTTCTTCGGAGGAGGGGGCAGCCCCGCCAAATTCCCTGGAGGAGGGGGAAGCCCTGGTGGAGTCCGTGTAGGAGGGGGAAGCCCCGCCGAGTTCCCCGGAGGAGAGGGAAGCCTCGGCGGAGGCCCTGGAGGAGAGAGAAGCCCCTCCGAGTTCCCCAGGCGGAGTCCCTGGAGGAGGGGAAAGCCCCGCCGAGTTTCCCGGAGGAGGAAGAAGCCCCGGCGAAGGGCTCGGAGGAGTGGGAAGCCCCGGCGGAGGCTTCTGATTTTTGAGAAATCCCGGCGGAGTCCCTGGAGGAGGGGGAAGCCCCGCCGAATTCTCTGGAGAAGGGGGAAGCCCGGGCGGAGTCTTTGGAGGAGGGGGAAGCCCCGCCAAATTCCCCGGAGGAGGGGGAAGACCCGGCGGAGGCCCCGGAGGAGGAGGAATCTTCGGCGGAGACCCTGGAGGAGGGGGAAGCCCCGCCGAATTCTCTGGAGAAGGGGGAAGCCCCGGCGGAGTCTTTGGTGGAGGGGGAAGCCCCGCCAAATTCCCCGGAGGAGGGGGAAGACCCGGCGGAGGCCCCGGAGGAGGAGGAAGCTTCGGCGGAGACCCTGGAGGAGGGGGAAGCCCCTCCGAGTTTCTCTGTGGAGGGGGAAGCCCCGCCGAGTTCCCCGGAGGAAGGGGTAGCCCCGCCGAGTTCTTCGGAGGTGGAGGAAGCCCCGCCGAGTTTCCCGGAGGAGGAAGAAGCCCCGGCGAAGGGCTCGGGGGAGTGGGAAGCCCCGGCGGAGGCTTCTGAGGTTTGAGAAATCCCGGCGGAGTCCCTGGAGGAGGGGGAAGCCCCGCCGAATTCTCTGGAGAAGGGGGAAGCCCCGGCGGAGTCTTTGGAGGGTGGAAGAAGCCCCGCCAAATTCACTGAAAGAGGGGGAAGCCCCGGCGGAGGCCCCGGAGGAGGAGGAAGCTTCGGCGGAGACCCTGGAGGAGAAGGAAGCCCCTCCGAGTTTCCCTGTGGAGGGGGAAGCCCCGCCGAGTTCCCCGGAGGAAGAGGAAGCCCCGCCGAGTTCTTCGGAGGTGGAGGATGCCCCTGAGTTCCCCGGAGGACGGGATGCCCCTGCGGAGGCCCCGGAGAAGGGGGAAGCCCCGGCGGAGCCCCCGGAGGAGGGGGATGCCCCGGCGGAGGCCCTGGAGGAGGGGGAAGTGCCGCCGAGTTCCCCCGACGAAGTCCCAGGAGGAGGGGGAAGCCCCGCCGAGTTTCCCGGAGGAGGGGGAAGCCCCGGCGGAGGCCCCGGAGGAGGGAGAAGCCCCGCCGAGTTTCCCAGTGGAGGAGGAAGCCCCGGCGGAGGCCCCGGAGGAGGGGGAAGCCCCGCCGAGTTCCCCGGAAGAGGGGGAAGCCCCGGCAGAGGCCCCGGAAGAGGGGGAAGCCTCTTCGGAGTCCCTGGAGGAGGGGATAGCCCCGCCGAGTTCCCCGGAGGCGGGGGAAGCCCCGCCGAATTCCCCGGATGAGGGGGAAGCCCCGGTGGAGGCCTCGGAGGAGGGGTAAGCCCCGGCGGAGTCCCTGGAGAAGGGGGAAGCCCCACCAAATTCCCCGGAGGAAGGGGAAGCCCCGGCGGATTCCCTGGAGGAGGGGGAAGCCCCGGCGGATTCCCTGGAGGAGAGGGAAGTTACGTCGGAGTCCTTGGAGGGAGAAGAAGCCCCGCCGAGTTCCCCGGAGGAGGGGGAAGCCCCGCCAAATTCCCCGGAGGAGGGGAAAGCCCCGGCGGAGGTACTGGAGGAGGGGGAAGCGCTGCCGAGTTCCCCCGGCGGAGTCCCAGGAGGAGGGGGAAGCCCCGCCGAGTTTCCCGGAGGAGGGGGAAACCCCGGCGGAGGCCCCGGAGGAGGGAGAAGCCCCGCCGAGTTTCCCTGTGGAGGGGGAAGCCCCGCCAAATTCCCCGGTGGAGGGTGAAGCCCCGGCGGAATCCCTGGAGGAGGGGGAAGCCCCGCCGAGTTCCCCGGAGGAGGGGGAAGCCGCGCCAAATTCCCCGGAGGAGGGGGAAGCCCCGGCGGAGTCCCAAGAGAAGGGAGAGCCCCGCAGAGTTCCCCGGTGGAGGGGGAAGCCCCGGCGGATTCCCTGGAGGAGAGGGAAGCCCCGTCGAAGTCCTTGAAGGAGGGGGAAGCCCCGCCGAGTTCCCCGGAGGAGGGGAAAGCCCCGGCAGAGGCCTCGGAGGAGGGGGAAGCCCCGGCGGAGTCCCTGGAGGGGGGGAAAGCCCCGCCGAGTTCCACGGAGGAGGGGGAAGCCCCGCCGAGTTCCCCGGTGGAGGGGGAAGCCCCGGCGAAGGGCTCGGAGGATTAGGAAGCCCCGGCGGAGGCCCCTGAGGAGAAGGAAGCTTCGGCGGAGGCCCTAAGAGAGAAGGAAGCCCCTCCGAGTTTCCCTGTGGAGGGGGAAGCCCCGCCGAATTCCCTGGAGAAGGGGGAAGCCCCGGCGGAGTCTTTGGAGGAGGGGGAAGCCCCGCCAAATTCCCCGGAGAAGAAGGAAGCCCCGGCGAAATCCCTGGAGAAGGGAGAAGCCCCGCCGAATTCTTCGGAGGAGGGGGAAGCCTCGGCGGAGGCCCCGGAGGAAGGGGAAGCCCCGGCGGTGTCCCTGGAGGGTGGGGGAAGCCCCGCCAAATTCACCGAACGAGGGGGAAGCCCCGGCGGAGTCCCCGGAGGAGAAGGAAGCTTCGGCGGAGGCCCTGGAAGAGAAGGAAGCCCCTCCGAGTTTCCCTGTGGAGGGGGAAGCCCCGCCGAGTTCCCCGGAGGAAGGGGAAGCCCCGCCGAATTTTTGGTGGTGGGGGAAGCTCCTGAGTTCCCCGGAGGAGGGGGAAACCCCGGCAGAGGCCCCGGAGGAGGGGGAAGCCCCGGCGGAGTCCCTGGAGAAAGGAAAGCCCCGCCGAGTTCCCCGGTTGAGGGGGAAGCCCCGGCGGAGGCCCTTGAGGAGGGGGAAGCGCCGCCAAGTTCCCCCGGCGGAGTCCCAGGAGGAGAGGGAAGCCCCGCCGAGTTTCCCGGAGGAGGGGGAAGCCCCGGCGGAGGCCCCGGAGGAGGGAGAAGCCCCGCCGAGTTTCCCGTAGGAGGGGAAAGCCCCGGCGGAGGCCCCGGAGGAGGGAGAAGCCCCACCGAGTTTCCAGGAAGAGGAGTAAGCCCCGGCAGATTCCCTGGTGGAGTGGGAAGCCCCGCCGAGTTTCCCGGAGGAGGGGGAAGCCCCGGCGGAGGCCCCGGAGGAGGGAGAAGCCCCGCCGAGTTTCCCGTAGGAGGGGAAAGCCCCGGCGGAGGCCCCGGAGGAGGGAGAAGCCCCACCGAGTTTCCAGGAAGAGGAGTAAGCCCCGGCAGATTCCCTGGTGGAGTGGGAAGCCCCGCCGAGTTCCCTGGAGGAGGGGGAAGCCCCGCCGAGTTCCCCGGAGGCGGGGGAAGCCCCGCCAAATTCCCCGGATGAGGGGGAAGCCCCGGTGGAGGCCCCGGAGGAGGGGTAAGCCCCGGCGGAGTCCCTGGAGAAGGGGAAGCCCTGCCAAATTCCCCGGAGGACGGGGAAGCCCCGGCGGATTCCCTGGAGGAGGGGGAAGCCCCGGCGGATTCCCTGGAGGAGAGGGAAGCCCCGTCGGAGTCCTTGAAGGAGGGGGAAGCCCCGCCGAGTTCCCCGGAGGAGGGGAAAGCCCCGGCAGAGGCCTCGGAGGAGGGGGAAGCCCCGGCGGAGTCCCTGGAGGGGGGGAAAGCCCCGCCGAGTTCCACGGAGGAGGGGGAAGCCCCGCCGAGTTTCCCGGAGGAGGGGGAAGCCCCGCCAAATTCCCTGGAGGAAGGGGAAGCCCCGGTGGAGTCCCTGTAGGAGGGGGAAGCCCCGCCGAGTTCCCCGGAGGAGGGGGAAGCCCCGGCGGAGTCCCTGGAGGGGGGGGGAAGCCCCGCCAAATTTCCTGGAGGAGGGGGGGGAAGCCCCGCCAAGGGTTTGGATGAGTGAGAAGCCCCGGCGGAGGCCCCTGAGGTTTGGGAAATCCCGGCGGAGTCCCTGGAGGAGGGGGAAGCCCCGCCGAATTCCCTGGAGAAGGGGAAAGCCCCGGCGGAGTCCCTGGAGGAGGGGGAAGCCCCGCCAAATTCCCCGGAGGAGGGGGAAAACGCGGCGGAGACCCTGGAGAAGGGGGATGCCCCGCCGAGTTCCCCGGAGAAGAAGGAAGCCCCGGCGGAGTCCCTGGAGAAGGGGGATGCCCCGCCGAGTTCCCTGGAGGAGAAGGAAGCCCCAGGGGAGTCCCTGGAGAAGGAAGAAGCCCCACCGAGTTCTTCGGAGGAGGGGGAAGCCTCGGCGGAGGCCCCGGAGGAGGAGGAAGCCCCGCCGAATTCCCCGGAGGAGAGGGAAGCCCAGGCAGAGGCCCTGGAGGAGGGAGAAGCCCCACCGAGTTCCCCCGGTGTAGTCCCTGGAGGAGGGGAAAGCCCCACCGAGTTTCCCGGAGGAGGGAGAAGCCCCGCCAAGGGTTTGGAGGAGTGGGAAGCCCCGGCGGAGGCCCCTGAGGTTTGGGAAATCCTGGCGGAGTCCCTGGAGGAGGGGGAAGCCCCGCCGAATTCCCTGGAGAAGGGGAAAGCCAAGGCGGAGACCCTGGAGGAGGGGGAAGCCCCGCCAAATTCCCCTGAGGAGGGGGAAAACCCGGCGGAGTCCCTGGAGAAGGGGGATGCCCCGCCGAGTTCCCCGGAGGAGAAGGAAGCCCCGGCGGAGTCCCTGGAGAAGGGGGATGCCCCGCCGAGTTCCCCGGAGGAGAAGGAAGCCCCGGCGGAGTCCCTGGAGAAGGGAGAAGCCCCGCCGAGTTCTTCGGAGGTGGGGGAAGCCTCGGCGGAGGCCCCGGAGGAGGGGGAAGCCCCGCCGAGTTCCCCACAGGAGGGGGAAGGCCCGCCAAGTTCCCCGGGGGAGAAGGATGCCCCGGCGGAGGCCCCGGAGGAGGGGGAAGCCACTCCTAATTTCCCTGTGGAGGGGGAAGCCCCTGCGGAGGCCCCGGAGAAGGGGGAAGCTCTGGCGGAGCCCCCGGAGGAGGGGGATGCCCCGGCGGAGGCCCTGGAGGAGGGGGAAGCGCCGCCGAGTTCCCCCGACGAAGTCCCAGGAGGAGGGGGAAGCCCCGCCGAGTTTCCCGGAAGAGGGGGAAGCCCCGGCGGAGGCCCCGGAGAAGGGAGAAGCCCCGCCGAGTTTCCCGTAGGAGGGAAGAGCCCCGGCGGAGGCCCCGGAGGAGGGGGAAGCCCCGCCGAGTTCCCCGGAGGAGGGGGAAGACCCGCAAAGTTCCCCGGAGGAGGGGGAAGCCCCGGCGGAGGCCCCGGAGGAGGAGGAAGCCCCGCCGAGTTCCCCGGAGGAGGGGGAAGCCCCGCCGAGTTCTTCGGAGGTGGGGAAAGCCCCCGAGTTCTTCGGAGGTGGGGAAAGCCCCTGAGTTCGCCGGAGGAGGGGAAAGCCCCGGTGGAGGCCCCGGAGGCGGGGGAAGCCCCGCCGAGTTCCCCGGAGGAGGGGGATGCCCCGCTGGAGGCCCCGGCGGAGGGGTAAGCCCAGGGGAGACCCTGGAGAAGGGAGAAGCCCCGCCGAGTTCTTCGGAGGAGGGGGAAGCCTCGGCGGAGGCCCCGGAGGAGGGGGAAGCCCCGCCGAATTCCCCGAAAGAGAGGGAAGCCCAGGCGGAGGCCCTGGAGGAGGGAGAAGCCCCTCCGAGTTCCCCCGGCGGAGTCCCTGGAGGAGGGGAAAGCCCCACCGAGTTTCCTGGAGGAGGGAGAAGCCCCGCCAAGGGTTTGGAGGAGTGGGAAGCCCCGGCGGAGGCCCCTGAGGTTTTGGAAATCTTGGCGGAGTCCCTGGAGGAGGGGGAAGCCCCGCCGAATTCCCTGGAGAAGGGGAAAGCCCAGGCGGAGTCCCTGGAGGAGGGGGAAGCCCCACCAAATTCCCCGGAGGAGGGGGAAAGCCCGGCGGAGTCCCTGGAGAAGGGGGATGCCCCATCGAGTTCCCCGGAGGAGAAGAAAGCCCCGGCGGAGTCCCTGGAGAAGGGGGATGCCCCGCTGAGTTCCCCGGAGGAGAAGGAAGCTCCGGCGGAGTCCCTGGAGAAGGGAGAAGCCCCGCCGAGTTCTTCGGAGGAGAGGGAAGCCACGGCGGAGGCCCCGGAGGAGGAAAAAGCCCCGCCGAGTTCCCCGGAGGAGGGGGAAGCCCCGCCGAGTTCTTCGGAGGTGGGGAAAGCCCCCGAGTTCTTCGGAGGTGGGGAAAGCCCCTGAGTTCGCCGGAGGAGGGGAAAGCCCCGGTGGAGGCCCCGGAGGCGGGGGAAGCCCCGCCGAGTTCCCCGGAGGAGGGGGATGCCCCGCTGGAGGCCCCGGAGGAGGGGTAAGCCCAGGGGAGACCCTGGAGAAGGGAGAAGCCCCGCCGAGTTCTTCGGAGGAGGGGGAAGCCTCGGCGGAGGCCCCGGAGGAGGGGGAAGCCCCGCCGAATTCCCCGAAAGAGAGGGAAGCCCAGGCGGAGGCCCTGGAGGAGGAAGAAGCCCCTCCGAGTTCCCCCGGCGGAGTCCCTGGAGGAGGGGAAAGCCCCACCGAGTTTCCTGGAGGAGGGAGAAGCCCCGCCAAGGGTTTGGAGGAGTGGGAAGCCCCGGCGGAGGCCCCTGAGGTTTTGGAAATCTTGGCGGAGTCCCTGGAGGAGGGGGAAGCCCCGCCGAATTCCCTGGAGAAGGGGAAAGCCCAGGCGGAGTCCCTGGAGGAGGGGGAAGCCCCACCAAATTCCCCGGAGGAGGGGGAAAACCCGGCGGAGTCCCTGGAGAAGGGGGATGCCCCATCGAGTTCCCCGGAGGAGAAGAAAGCCCCGGCGGAGTCCCTGGAGAAGGGGGATGCCCCGCTGAGTTCCCCGGAGGAGAAGGAAGCTCCGGCGGAGTCCCTGGAGAAGGGAGAAGCCCCGCCGAGTTCTTCGGAGGAGAGGGAAGCCACGGCGGAGGCCCCGGAGGAGGAAAAAGCCCCGCCGAGTTCCCCGGAGGAGGGGGAAGGCCCGCCAAGTTCCCCGGGGGAGGGGGAAGCCCCGGCGGAGGCCCCGGTGGAGGGGGAAGCCACTCCAAGTTTCCCTGTGGAGGGGGAAGCCCAGCCGAGTTCCCCGGAGGAAGGGGAAGCCCCGCCGAGATCCCCGGAGGAAGGGGAATCCCCGGCGGAGGCCCTGAAGGAGGGGGAAGCGCCGCCGAGTTCCCCCGACGAAGTCCCTGGAGGAGGGGGAAGCCCCGCCGAGTTTCCCGGAGGAGGGGGATGCCCCGGCGGAGGCCCCGAAGGTGGGAGAAGCCCCGCCGAGTTTCCTGTATAAGGGGAGGGCCCCGGCGGAGTCCCTGGAGGAGAGGGAAGCCCCGCCAAATTCCCCGGAGGAGACCGAAAACCCGGCGGAGTCCCTGGAGAAGGGGGATGCCCCGCCGAGTTCCCCGGAGGATAAGGAAGCCCCGGCGGAGTCCCTGGAGAAGGGAGAAGCCCCGCCGAGTTCTTCGGAGGAGGGGGCAGCCCCGCCAAATTCCCTGGAGGAGGGGGAAGCCCTGGTGGAGTCCGTGTAGGAGGGGGAAGCCCCGCCGAGTTCCCCGGAGGAGAGGGAAGCCTCGGCGGAGGCCCTGGAGGAGAGAGAAGCCCCTCCGAGTTCCCCAGGCGGAGTCCCTGGAGGAGGGGAAAGCCCCGCCGAGTTTCCCGGAGGAGGAAGAAGCCCCGGCGAAGGGCTCGGAGGAGTGGGAAGCCCCGGCGGAGGCTTCTGATTTTTGAGAAATCCCGGCGGAGTCCCTGGAGGAGGGGGAAGCCCCGCCGAATTCTCTGGAGAAGGGGGAAGCCCGGGCGGAGTCTTTGGAGGAGGGGGAAGCCCCGCCAAATTCCCCGGAGGAGGGGGAAGACCCGGCGGAGGCCCCGGAGGAGGAGGAATCTTCGGCGGAGACCCTGGAGGAGGGGGAAGCCCCGCCGAATTCTCTGGAGAAGGGGGAAGCCCCGGCGGAGTCTTTGGTGGAGGGGGAAGCCCCGCCAAATTCCCCGGAGGAGGGGGAAGACCCGGCGGAGGCCCCGGAGGAGGAGGAAGCTTCGGCGGAGACCCTGGAGGAGGGGGAAGCCCCTCCGAGTTTCTCTGTGGAGGGGGAAGCCCCGCCGAGTTCCCCGGAGGAAGGGGTAGCCCCGCCGAGTTCTTCGGAGGTGGAGGAAGCCCCGCCGAGTTTCCCGGAGGAGGAAGAAGCCCCGGCGAAGGGCTCGGGGGAGTGGGAAGCCCCGGCGGAGGCTTCTGAGGTTTGAGAAATCCCGGCGGAGTCCCTGGAGGAGGGGGAAGCCCCGCCGAATTCTCTGGAGAAGGGGGAAGCCCCGGCGGAGTCTTTGGAGGGTGGAAGAAGCCCCGCCAAATTCACTGAAAGAGGGGGAAGCCCCGGCGGAGGCCCCGGAGGAGGAGGAAGCTTCGGCGGAGACCCTGGAGGAGAAGGAAGCCCCTCCGAGTTTCCCTGTGGAGGGGGAAGCCCCGCCGAGTTCCCCGGAGGAAGAGGAAGCCCCGCCGAGTTCTTCGGAGGTGGAGGATGCCCCTGAGTTCCCCGGAGGACGGGATGCCCCTGCGGAGGCCCCGGAGAAGGGGGAAGCCCCGGCGGAGCCCCCGGAGGAGGGGGATGCCCCGGCGGAGGCCCTGGAGGAGGGGGAAGTGCCGCCGAGTTCCCCCGACGAAGTCCCAGGAGGAGGGGGAAGCCCCGCCGAGTTTCCCGGAGGAGGGGGAAGCCCCGGCGGAGGCCCCGGAGGAGGGAGAAGCCCCGCCGAGTTTCCCGTAGGAGGGGAGAGCCCCGGCGGAGTCCCTGGAGAAGGGGGATGCCCCGCCGAGTTCCCCGGAGGAGAAGAAAGCCCCGGCGGAGTCCCTGGAGAAGGGGGATGCCCCGCCGAGTTCCCCGGAGGAGAAGGAAGCTCCGGCGGAGTCCCTGGAGAAGGGAGAAGCCCCGCCGAGTTCTTCGGAGGAGAGGGAAGCCTCGGCGGAGGCCCCGGAGGAGGGGGAAGCCCCGCCGAGTTCCCCGGAGGAGGGGGAAGGCCCGCCAAGTTCCCCGGGGGAGGGGGAAGCCCCGGCGGAGGCCCCGGTGGAGGGGGAAGCCACTCTAAGATACCCTGTGGAGGGGGAAGCCCAGCCGAGTTCCCCGGAGGAAGGGGAAGCCCCGCCGAGATCCTCGGAGGAAGGGGAAGCCCCGCCGAGTTCTTCGGAGGTGGGGGAAGCCCCTGAGTTCCCCGGAGGAGGGGGAAGCCCCTGCGGAGGCCCCGGAGAAGGGGGAAGCCCCGGCGGAGCCCCCGGAGGAGGGGGAATCCCCGGCGGAGGCCCTGAAGGAGGGGGAAGCGCCGCCGAGTTCCCCCGACGAAGTCCCTGGAGGAGGGGGAAGCCCCGCCGAGTTTCCCGGAGGAGGGGGAAGCCCCGGCGGAGGCCCCGGAGGAGGGAGAAGCCCCGCCGTGTTTCCTGTAGGAGGGGAGGGCCCCGGCGGAGTCCCTGGAGGAGAGGGAAGCCCCGCCAAATTCCCCGGAGGAGACCGAAAACCCGGCGGAGTCCCTGGAGAAGGGGGATGCCCCGCCGAGTTCCCCGGAGGATAAGGAAGCCCCGGCGGAGTCCCTGGAGAAGGGAGAAGCCCCGCCGAGTTCTTCGGAGGAGGGAGAAGCCCCGCCAAATTCCCTGGAGGAGGGGGAAGCCCTGGTGGAGTCCGTGTAGGAGGGGGAAGCCCCGCCGAGTTCCCCGGAGGAGAGGGAAGCCTCGGCGGAGGCCCTGGAGGAGAGAGAAGCCCCTCCGAGTTCCCCAGGCGGAGTCCCTGGAGGAGGGGAAAGCCCCGCCGAGTTTCCCGGAGGAGGAAGAAGCCCCGGCGAAGGGCTCGGAGGAGTGGGAAGCCCCGGCGGAGGCTTCTGAGGTTTGAGAAATCCCGGCGGAGTCCCTGGAGGAGGGGGAAGCTTCGGCGGAGACCCTGGAGGAGGGGGAAGCCCCGCCGAATTCTCTGGAGAAGGGGGAAGCCCCGGCGGAGTCTTTGGAGGAGGGGGAAGCCCCGCCAAATTCCCCGGAGGAGGGGGAAGCCCCGGCGGAGGCCCCGGAGGAGGAGGAAGCTTCGGCGGAGGCCAAGGAGGAGGGGGAAGCCCCTCCGAGTTTCCCTGTGGAGGGGGAAGCCCCGCCGAGTTCCCCTGAGAAAGGGGAAGCCCCGCCGAGTTCTTCGGAGGTGGGGGAAGCCCCTGAGTTCCCCGGAGGAGGGGAATGCCCCGGCGGAGGCCCCGGAGGCGGGGGAAGCCCCGCCGAGTTCCCCGGAGGAGGGGGATGCCTCGGTGGAGGCCCCGGAGGAGGGGTTAGCCCCGGCGGTGTCCCTGGAGAAGGGGGAAGCCCCGCCGAGTTCCCCGGAGGAGAGGGAAGCCCAGGCGGAGGCCCTGGAGGAGGGAGAAGCCAATCCAAGTTCCCCCGGCGGAGTCCCTGGAGAAGGGAGAAGCCCCGCCGAGTTCTTCGGAGTAGGGGGAAGCCCCGCCAAATTCCCTGGAGGAGGGGGAAGCCCCGGTGGAGTCCTTGTAGGAGGGGGAAGCCCCGCCAAAATCCCCAAAAAAGGGGGAAGCCCCGGCGGAGCCCCGGAGGAGGGGAAAGCCCCGCCAAATTCCCCGGAGGCGGGGGATGCCCCGGTGGAGGCCCCGGAGGAGGGGTAAGCCCGGGCGGAGTCCCTGGAGAAAAGGGGTTCCCCGCCAAATTCCCCGGAGGAGGGGGAAGCCCTACCGAGTTCCCCGGAGGAGGGGGAAGCCCCGCCGAGTTCTCCGGAGGAAGGGGAAGCCCCGGCGGAGGCCCCGGAGGAGGGGGAAGCACCGGCGGAGTCCCTGGAGGAGGGGGAAGCCCCGGCGGAGTCCCTGGAGGAGGGGGAAGCCCCGTCGGAGTCCCTGGAGGAGGGGGAAGCCCCGCCGAGTTTCTCTGTGGAGGGGGAAGCCCCGCCAAATTCCCTGGAGGAGGGGGAAGCCCTGCCGAGTTTCCCGGAGGAGAGGGAAGCACCGGCGAAGGGGTCGGAGGAGTGGGAAGCCCCGGCGGAGGCCCCTGAGGTTTGGGAAATCCCGGCGGAGTCCCTGGAGGAGGGGGAAGCCCCGCCGAATTCCCTGGAGAAGGGGGAGGCCCCGTTGAGTTTCCCTGAGGAGGGGGAAGCCCCGCCAAATTTCCCGGTGGAGGGGGAAGCCCCGGCGGAGTCCCTGGAGGAGGGGGAAGCCCCGGTGGAGTCCCTGTAGGAGGGGGAAGCCCCGCCAAATTCCCCGAAAAAGGTGGAAGCCCCGGTGGAGTCCCTGGAGGAGGGGAAAGCCCCGCCGAATTCTCCGGAGGCGTGGGAAGCCCCGCCGAGTTCCCCGGAGGAGGGGGATGCCCCGGTGGAGGCCCCGGAGGAGGGGGAAGCCCCGGCGGAGTCACTGGAGGGGGGGGAGGGCCCCGCTAAATTCCCGTTTAATTAAAATTTGATTGACTCTAGTAACCCTAAAACTAAAGCCCCTAAACCCTAAACTAAAGTTTGTATCTACTTCACTTGTTGGCGAGGGAGCAGGAATTCAAATGCGAGGCTCCATTTCAATAAGATTTCGCGTAGTCAATTTGTACCTAGCATGCAATCTCTAAAGCTCGATCTGTAATGATCGAGCGATTCTCTAACATCTTTTAGGAGTGGGTGGGCCCTGTAAAGAGATGCTAATTCCTTCTGAACTTGACTTGAAGAATGCCAGGTTCCTATCCTATTATTATCTGTAAGGTTGGAAGCTGACCAAATTAACACAAACAACATTGATAATAATATGATGCATGTGAATAATTTATTGTTATTCTGCCGAACTCGGGAGGCCAGTGCTCGGAGACAACTGCATGCTCGCCGGCGACGCAGGGAGTGGTCAGGTAGCTACCCTTTTGTTGGGTTAGCTTATTTATAGCCAGGCACAGGAAATTAAACAATACGGAAGAAAAATATGTACAGTCTTAGCACGAGCCAAGTACACTCGAAGTGTTGAAACGACACAAGATCAGCTAGTCAATCAAGACTTTGTCAACGCAAACGCAAGTTTCATTCAGCATGCACTCTCTCTCATACAGAGTTCTCATACGCACTAGTATATTAAACTGGTAATAACACACCCTAGTTTGAAATACTGTCAAATACAGGACCAAAAGGAAAGCATTTTTATTAAATTTCGAAGAGTCACGTCTGCTTTTCTTATGTATATAGCACAAACTTTGAAAGAAACTATTTCAAACTGGGTTTTAAATGCTCAATGAAGTCTCACTTATATTTTCTAGTTACTTCCTCAAGGGTGATAGCTCAACTGACAATGCAGCGGGAAGAAAACGACTTATAGTTTTTTAACCTAAACTCCATTTCACGTTCGGAAGGAGAGTGGATTTGCAACTTTCAAGAGGACCCACTGCTGCTGGACACCAGCTGAGAGTTTCAAAACTTAGTTATGAGCCAATTGAGCATGACATATGGTATGGAAGATATTCGCCTTCCAATGGATGACTCCCGCGTGACCTTTAACGTCCACCCACGGGTTCCAGTCGCACCTGCCGCGTTGCACACACATTGGAGGTGATAGCTGGCATCAAGACAAATATTTGATACCAGTGTCCATACTGTCCGCGAAATGTGTATCGGGAATTTCATTTTTGGTACCTAGCATGGCTCTAGCCTAAACATGAGATTGCTTTCAACATTACACAGAAAGGAAATCATTTTTGAAAGCCGATATAGTTAGTAGACAACTGCACACCTTTCCACATATTATTAGGCTTTGAACGATGAATCCCAAAAAGTACTTTTGAGAAACCCAAAATCATACGAAGTTGTGCAACTGCGCATCTTCAAAATCAAGAGAATTTAAAATTTAATCATGCACAACAAAAAAACCAACATTTTTCAATTTGCAGATAGACAGAAGTACCGGGGACAATGCTACAAAAGTTTTGTTTGTGGTGAAAACAAGACTTGGATTAGATATCGAATGAGAAAATCAGAATCGCGATGAATTAATTAAATTTTTCGCCACATAGGTAGGACCTAATAACTTCGTGTGTATTAGCCTCGACTCCATGTATACCTTTTGCCTTCCACGATGAGCTGATTTAAGATTTTTAAGTTAATGCTGCTAAAATGTATCCCTATAGTAGTATAATATTAACTAGTATGTCGCTCATAAATTAAAAATAAGAACACGCGTCGCGTAGCGAGCAGTAAAGCGAATACCTAAAATCGCCGTGGACCCTTAAAAAGCGCAATGTGTGTGTGTGAAGCCGAAATACTAAAGAGTGGATATGGTTTTTTGAAGGGTTAATTTCTTTACTTATAACAATACCTCGTGTAAAAGCACATCAAAACAGTTCACAATGTTGATCATAATTTTGTAACCCAACGCCTGAAAGCTAAGAATCTCTCTTCACTCCTCTGCAACGGGGGTTGACTCGTAACTGGACCAAAGCCATATTTCCTATGGGATAATTCCAGTGGACTAACACCATACACTAAATTATTTTTTCCTTTCTGATTCGCACGCCACTGTCTAAACCGACTGGATTTAAGCCATATTTTTTATGGTCTTGTTCCACTGGAAAAAGACCATCAGACAGATGGTGTTGGGACAGTCAATCTGGCCTGGAACAAGACCATATTTTTTATGGTCTTGTTCCGGTGGTACAAGACAATCAGACTGATGGTGTTGGGACAGTGAATCAAACTGGAACAAGACCATCAGTCAGATGGCTTTATTCCGGTGGGACAGAAAATTGCCGATATGGTCCTATTCCAGATGGTGTTATTCAGCTCCCCCGTTGGCAAGAGTGAATAAAATATGGTACCCGTACTTGAATCAAATTTCCCCAAGTGTGGAGGGGGGGGGGGGTCTTAAAATCTTGCACCGAGGCCCTGCAACACCTAGCTACGCCACTGTGGTCATGAAAGGTACCTATGTTGGGGGCGCGGAATAGCGTCACATGGAATATCGTCACAATGCCCAAAACTGCTAAAAATAATGTGATGATGGTCCGGTGGACGATCGTCACAATTCGGTGGGCTCTGAGAGGGGGGGAAAGGCTTGTGAAAATGGCATGGCACCATTTTCCGGGGGCCCAACTAGGGAAATGACTTCGGAAAAAGCCTGTGAAAATGGCAGGCTATAATTTCCCGGCAATTTCTGTACCGGTAAAATGTGACGATAATCCAGGGGACGATCGTCACATCCAAATATGACGCTGTTCCGGTGGACTTAAGTCACATTCAAAAATGTGACGCTGTTCCGCCCAAAGAGCTACGATTTTCAGCAGTTACCGGAGCGGAGAAATGTGACGATAATCCGGTGGACGAACGTCACACTCAATTGTGACGGTTTTCCGGTGGAATATGGTCACATTGCCCGAATGTGACGATGTTCCGGTGGACTAGTGTCACATCGCATGAATGTGACGCTTTTCCGGTGGATTTATGTCACATTGCAGGAGCGGGAAGATATGGCTATAATCCGGTGGAAGATCGTCACACTCGATTAGTATTAATGTGACCGAAATCCGGTGTCTATAGTGGAACATCGTCACATTTCATGTAGTTATTGGCCGAGCCTCAGTTGCAACTGTTGGTAGGTACTAGATAATGGCGTCAGGTAGCGCCACAGTGTCAGTTACTGGCACCGTGAAGGCGAACTGTCAGCGCCAAGTGTCCAGAATGAAAATAAATTAATACGTCATTAAAAAATGAAAACTGGGTTCAAAAAGAAACTCGTGATATTCGGTGACAGCTAATACAAAAGCAATGCAAACAATGCAAATGGACATTGCAAACTACGTCACCACGAGAATCTGTAGTACCTAGGTACGCAGGACATTATTATGCAACTTCTAATACCCCGTTGCCGTTGGTACCTATATGTAAAGCACCTGCATTAATAAACGCAAAGTATGGTAGGACCTAGGTACTTATAGATAATTCAATATTTAGTAGTGAACATCAATTTGAATGAACGTCAAAAACCGATTAAACTTAAACGGAAAATGATACAATAAGGCGGCCGCCATCGCCATTTGCAATGGTGGCTCATTGACAGAACTTGTCAATGAGCCTTAGTTATAAACAATAAAGTGCCTAGGTAAAACAATATTCAGCCAAGTGAAAAGTTGTCTAAAAAAATGACGCAACTACCTTGAATACTAACGAGTTGTGTTTGTGTGATTAGATAATTATTGTAAAATGTTGCATGAACCTGTTCTCGGCCCGCCCTAGTTCAAACCGACAGCTTCGCTGAACCACACGCCCCTAGTGGCGAGTACGAGAAACTTCGATTTCCTTGATCAACTGGTGGCTTTGCGCCAATGTACACTCCTGGAATCAGAAACTGCGCCCGCAAAAATTTACAATTCCCGACGTATGGGCTTGGCGGAAAAACAGTGTAGTTTAAAACTGGTTAGGGCTCTATGAAAGACCCACACCACATCCCAACAAAAACGTGGTCGATCCATTAGGTAGAGAGAGGCTTATCTTGATCCAGCCCATTACTATAGTTGGGATCGATCTGCTTCATCGAATAGGCAAAAAAAAACAATAGCCGCGAAATATTTTCCGCATCGGAATAATATGATGATACTAATTAAATTATGTGGTTAACCATTGTTAAAATGCGAAAATGACAGTCCAGCCAATTAATCATCCCGTTCTTGTTATCCACGACCTGCCTGGATGAGCATGGCCAGCAAAAAGGTAGGGTCTCGGTACGATTGACTACCTTGTTTGAGAGATAACAGAAGATTGCTTTGCGACAGCTAGTTTTTTTTCAAATAACGGTAATGTGATGCTCACATGTTGTTGGGAGTTAAGAATAGACGTTAGAAGTTTTTAAAATTTAATTATATCTCCAAAAGTACGCATTTTAGAATATTGTTATACTAGTGGCCTGCAAATTGATGAAGGATAACGATTAGCTGTGGTGTGGAACAAAAATAAATGCTCAAAACAAATAAATCTTAGACATATATGTGTATAATCGCAATTAGTATAATTTTTCTTCCATATTACCATTGGTATAATAATTTAAAGCGTAACCATGATTCCCATGGTTAAAAAGTAACAAAATGAAACACAACAACTAAATTAAATAATAATAAGACATTTGCTCTCGCAACAAAATAGGCAACAAAGAAAAAAAATAACAAATCTCGGGCTAGTAGCCGGTCCAGCCGCCCTCGTACTCCAGGACTTTGGCCAATCGCCGAGGCATCGACTCGGTCAAAGCCCGGATGTAGCGCTCGCTACCCGTCACGTCCAGCCAGGCGGCCTCGACGGCGTCTCAGAGCTCGTCTCGGTCCGCGGGCGGCTCCCAGTCCTCCTTCATGGAGCGGACCACCTCGGCCCACACGTTCTCTATGGGGCTGAGGTCGCAGCCCCTCGGTATCCAATCCACCAAATGGATGTCCTGTTGCGTCGCCAGCCACTCCTGGACCACGCCAGCAAAGTGGACGGGGCTGTGATCCTGAAATAAAATAGACGCATTTAAAATCGCTATTTTTATTTCACCACTACAAATCGCGTATAGCTTTACTCGCAAAAGAATGCTTACCTGCCGGAAAGATATGGGCCCATCGGGGTACAACACCCGCACCGAGGGCACCATGACGTCCCTCAGGATGTCCCGGTATTGCTCCCCGGTGAGGTACCCATCGACGCGCCATAGTGCCCCCCCCCCCCCTCCGGCCGCGGACATCCACCCCCAGGCGCACACAGAGAAGCGTCCACTCTTCTGTCGCTGGTGGACGTATTTCGGGTCGAATCGGCTGTTATTCGGCCTGTAAACGATCTGGGAGCCGTCGTTCGAAGAGGTAAACGTCTTCTCGTCGGAAAAAACCACCCTTGACCAGTCGACGTCGGCATGCGTTGCCGCGTACGCCATGCGGTCAACGCAATGGGCGTCGGTGAGGACCTCCTTGATGGCGGCTCTCCTCGTATGCAAGTCGGCCTCCCCGAGCCGATTCCTGGCGGTCTTCGAGCAGCCCGGGAAATTGCTGTTGGCCACCAACCAGGAGGAATGGCGAAAAGAATTTCCCTCGGACAGCGCCACGAGGTTGGCATCTTGCTCCGCCGTGGAGACTTGCTGTCTACCGGTGCCAGGCCTGAAAATGTAATAACAACATCGAGCGAATTGCTAATAACATTGCAGAGGTAATTTGTGATTACGCTTTGTGTTTGTTTTCGTTTAAACGACCGATCGATGACTGAATATCACATTCACAGGCACGGCAGCAGGCATGATGCCTTGTTCAAATAATATATTATGTTATTAGATTAAAAGATTTTATATTTAGGTGGTAAAATACACGAGATGAACTTTTAATTATTTCAAAGCATGGTTTACCTTCGCTGCATGCTGCCAGTATCCTGGTAGCGCTTCCACCACCTCTTCGCACTTGCCGCGGACACACCGAATTGCTCCCCTGCCGCCCGTGGCGTGAGATTGCCGTGCTCTACGGGCCCTAAAACTGCCACCCTGGAATCATGGTCCCAGTGGGCAGCCATTGCAACTTTGCGTTGGCGAATGAATGAACTTGTCATTCGCCGAGATTTGTTTCATTACAAGATTCAGGGAAGACAGCTGACTGGAGGGAACAGGTAGTTCTATAAAAATAGGTCAAAGTGCGCCTTCCCATTGCGCTTCTGTATGGCAATGGCCAAAGGCTTATCGTTTCTGGATGTCTTTATTGATGAGCTCATGAAAAGAATATAATTCCTTTTGTGGAAAATATTTGAATTAATATTTCATCTTGATAATTAGCTAAATATGTAATCTCTAAAGTATTCTTTACCCGGTGACGTATCGAAATAAATTGTGCATCAGTAATAAACACTAATCCCCCGATCTTGTAATCAGCTCCCAGCCTGCCTGGCCGGACAGCCATCGAAAAGGTTGGGTCTCGGTACGATTGACTACCTCGATTGAGAGATAACGGATGCAATTAAAAGAATGCACATCGAATTTCATTAGGAAGTCAACTTTTTCATAGATAATGGAAAAATGATATTATATTAAGGTTAGTTGTGAAGACAAGATCTAGATTGTTTTTTGTTTTTTGTTAAAGCTTTAAAATTACGCATTTTAGACTAGTAAAAATGTGATAACATCGTGCAAAAATCCACAGTGAACCAAATCAAGAGCATTTCCGATCCTCATTTGACGGAGCAAAGCAGCTAATGATAACGGAACGGGTTTATCAAACTAGTCCCAGGCCCGCAAAAGCACATGGCATAGCCACGTGCTCAGTACCCGGCCTACCTATACTATTTTCAAACGAACCTGAAAAGGACTTGTATATTTTTACGACGGGCGCAGTTTATGATTCCGCAAGTGTACCTAGGTACTCAAGATTCAAATATAATGTCTCATCAAAAATATGTTAGGAAAATTAAATCCCTTAACCGGGACCCACCATAACCAAATTGTTATAGGTGTGGTATGATCATAGATGTTATAATATTATTAACTAGGCCACTAAAAATGACAGATCGATTAGGAATAGATGTGATTTAAAATCTTTTGAGGTGAAATTCTCCTCTTTGATAAAGATAATAAAATTACCGTTTTTGAATGTAGTATTTTTGAATCTCGTGCGAAACGAGTTGAAGTGACAGCTGATGACAGCTGTTGTAATATGCACTGTGCACGCAGGACGGTCAAAAATCATAAATTGTGTTTTGTGCCGTTGCGTGAAAGTCTATCATATTACAAACAAATATTTGCCAACGTTCCCACTGACATCATGAGGAGGAAAGCCCGGATTGTAGCTAGCAGGAGTGGGAGAGATGAAAAAGAAGAGAAAAAAAACTCTGGAACATCTAGGTACTTTGTTTAGTTGTGTAAATCACTACCATCATTGAAAATTCAATGCTACCATGCAAGCAATATTTTTTCTAGTTGCCTGTATTGGAACAAGCTGAAAATTATTTAAAATTATACCAGGTTTATGTGTCAATATTTCTTATCGAATAGATTGACGGAGACATGGAGCTATGCCGTCAGAATATTATTTCTGAATTGTCGTAAATGAAGCTATTGAAGGTTCTAGTGCCTGTACGGTAGCGGTAGTACAGCAGATTTATCGACAGTACAGCATTGAACAACAATCGTCTAATATTTTATAGTAGGTACCTAGGTAGGTACTTCCGTAAATTATCTTTTCGATTACCTACCTACCTACCTACCTACAAATGAGGCAGAAGTTTTAGTTGAGCCACAAGCAGCGTTTTCTGGGAGAATAAACTACACAGGCCAGTGCAAAGATACTATATAATGGCCAGTGGCTTGACAGTGAAGATCCGTTATTATATAGTATCTTTGGTGAAGATATTGTTTTGCTAGTTTTCAGAAAAGTTAGTTTAAATGAAACTTCTAAAATCTGGCAGATCAGATGCCTACGACCATGCCCAGCTGTTTTCAAAGTAGTAGCATTTAATTTTGGTAGTATAGGTAGGTAATATAGGTAGGTACCTACCTACTGTCCAATAATTTCTGGATATTTTAAACATCTAATTCTGCGGTCCAGCCACTGATAAAGGTTACAGAGTAAGGGTATCGGACATGAAACTTTTATTTAAGTTAGTGGTTACGTACATGTGTGCCGGTCCGTTTCAAAGATGAAGTTTCTTTTGACAGCCCATGCTATAATAAAGTAATTCGCAATGCGATATGAGACAATTTGTGTTCTTTTTTCTTTTCTTGGTTATGCATTTCATTTCAGTATGTTTTGACAGTATTACATTTCTTGCCCTCTATGTCTGGCTGTAGGATGGAGTGAAGGATCACGATAGCAACCCATCGGTCACGAATCGATCGGAATTTTTAAGTTTTTTGATATTTTGTCGATATAAACAAAATCTTCAATTTCGCAAGACCAAAAAAAAGCACTTGTGTATGTTTTTTTGTTTGTGTGTTTGTGCGTGCCCTGTGTTTGTGCAACGCCTAGTGATATAAATTTGAGGTTTGTGATTCACGCAGACAATATCGTGGTCACCAGACTCACCAGACTCACTAAAATACAGAAAGCACTCACAAGGCAGAGCATGCCTTGGTACCAAGGCTTTGGTGGTATACAGGTACGGATACCCTCGAGTCAAGGCAGACGAAGGCAAGGTGCGAAAGATGCGACCGCCAAGATTGTGACCACGATATTGTCTGCCCCAATGAAGCGAGAGAATTTGGCGGCGTATATCGCTGGCAAACAAAAGGCTTCCCCATAGTCTTAAAAGATAGTAGAATATGATAAAAACACATCAGCTATGACGTTGACTGACAATTTTACTTGAATGAAAAATGGAAATAATTCACCGCCAAGATTGTGACCACGATATTGTCTGCACAAACCTCGAATTTATATCACTTGGCGGCTGGACCAGCTACTAGCCCGAGATTTGTTATTTTTTTTCTTTGTTGCCTATTTTGTTGCGAGAGCAAATGTCTTATTATTATTTAGTTTAGTTGTTGTGTTTCATTTTGTTACTTTTTAACCATGGGAATCATGGTTACGCTTTAAATTATTATACCAATGGTAATATGGAAGAAAAATTATACTAATTGCGATTATACACATATATGTCTAAGATTTATTTGTTTTGAGCATTTATTTTTGTTCCACACCACAGCTAATCGTTATCCTTCATCAATTTGCAGGTCACTAGTATAACAATATTCTAAAATGCGTACTTTTGGAGATATAATTAAATTTTAAAAACTTCTAACGTCTATTCTTAACTCCCAACAACATGTGAGCATCACATTTCCGTTATTTGAAAAAAAAACTAGCTGTCGCAAAGCAATCTTCTGTTATCTCTCAAACAAGGTAGTCAATCGTACGGAGACCCTACCTTTTTGCTGGCAATGCTCACCCAGGCAGGTCGTGGATAACAAGAACGGGATGATTAATTGGCTGGACTGTCATTTTCGCATTTTAACAATGGTTAACCACATAATTTAATTAGTATCATCATATTATTCCGATGCGGAAAATATTTCGCGGCTATTGTTTTTTTTGCCTATTCGATGAAGCAGATCGATCCCAACTATAGTAATGGGCTGGATCAAGATAAGCCTCTCTCTACCTATTGGATCGACCACGTTTTTGTTGGGATGTGGTGTGGGTCTTTCATAGAGCCCTAACCAGTTTTAAACTACACTGTTTTTCCGCCAAGCCCATACGTCGGGAATTGTAAATTTTTGCGGGCGCAGTTTCTGATTCCAGGAGTGTACATTGGCGCAAAGCCACCAGTTGATCAAGGAAATCGAAGTTTCTCGTACTCGCCATTAGGGGCGTGCGGTTCAGCGAAGCTGTCGGTTTGAACTAGGGCGGGCCGAGAACAGGTTCATGCAACATTTCACATTAATTATCTAATCACACAAACACAACTCGTTAGTATTCAAGGTAGTTGCGTCATTTTTTTAGACAACTTTTCACTTGGCTGAATATTGTTTTACCTATGCACTTTATTGTTTATAACTAAGGCTCATTGACAAGTTCTGTCAATGAGCCGCCATTGCAAATGGCGATGGCGGCCGCCTTATTGTATCATTTACCGTTTAAGTTTAATCGGTTTTTGACGTTCATTCAAATTGATGTTCACTACTAAATACTGAATTATCTATAAGTACCTAGGTCCTACCATACTTTGCGTTTATTAATGCAGGTGCTTTACATATAGGTACCAACGGCAACGGGTTATTAGAAGTTGCATAATAATGTCCTGCATACCTAGGTACTACAGATTCTCGTGGTGACGTAGTTTGCAATGTCCATTTGCATTGTTTGCATTGCTTTTGTATTAGCTGTCACCGAATATCACGAGTTTCCTTTTGAACCCAGTTTTCATTTTTTAATTTCGTATTAATTTATTTTCATTCTGGACACTTGGAGCTGACAGTTCGCCTTCACGGTGCCAGTAACTGACACTGTGGCGCTACCTGACGCCATCATCTAGTACCTACCAACAGTTGCAACGGAGGCTCGGCCAATAACTACATGAAATGTGACGATGTTCCACTATAGACACCGGATTTCGGTCACATTAATACTAATCGAGTGTGACGATCTTCCACCGGATTATAGCCATATCTTCCCGCTCCTGCAATGTGACATAAATCCACCGGAAAAGCGTCACATTCATGCGATGTGACACTAGTCCACCGGAACATCGTCCCATTCGGGCAATGTGACCATATTCCACCGGAAAACCGTCACATTTGAGTGTGACGTTCGTCCACCGGATTATCGTCACATTTCTCCGCTCCGGTAACTGCTGAAAATCGTAGCTCCTTGGGCGGAACAGCGTCACATTTTTGAATGTGACTTTAGTCCACCGGAACAGCGTCACATTTGGATGTGACGATCGTCCACCGGATTATCGTCACATTTTACCGGTACAGAAATTGCCGGGAAATTATAGCCTGCCATTTTCACAGGCTTTTTCCGAAGTCATTTCCCTAGTTGGGCCCCCGGAAAATGGTGCCAAGCCATTTTCACAAGCCTTTTCCCCCCTCTCAGAGCCCACCGAATTGTGACGATCGTCCACTGGACCATCGTCACATTATTTTTAGCAGTTTTGGGCATTGTGACGATATTCCATGTGACGCTTTTCCGCGCCCCCTTTACATGCACATTGCTGAGTGATCTCAAAGTGAGCATGTTTCCGCTACCCTACAGCTCGGACAGAAACAAAGAAAGGTCAGAATCGTGTACATTTTTAAAAGATCAGAATTTTTGAGAAAGCAATGGTCTGGCTTGCTGCTCCATGATTTTCATAGGCTTTTTGCCTCAATCTGTTTATGCGCTAAATACAAACCGCTACGCTCATCTTCAACGCAACACAAATTGCGTTCGCCCTAGTATATCCCATTAGAAGAAATTTGCTTAGTTGCCAAATCCGTAACAAAATCGAGTTTGATATTTCCACATTTGTGCGTTGATTACGTTGAAACAAAAACACAGTCGTCTTGAATTTTGAGATGATCAGAATTCTCGAGAAAGCATTCACCTTACAGCCACTATTAAAACCACTACGCTCATCTTTAACGCCACACAAATTGCGTTCGCAAAGACCTAGTATAAACTAGTGCCATACGGATTTCTTCTTGAAAGTTAGATCACACGTGATTTATCTTTCAGGGGTGAAATATGCTGGGCTGTCGGGACCCTACTCAACATCACTCTATGCTCAATAAGCACTTAGGACTGTGCCATAGGGTTTATATAACGTCCTGCCAGTGCGTCGTTAAAAGACAAAATCCACTAAACAGTGGTCAAAATCGGTGTTTTGCTAGAAAGCCCCTGACAAGCTGGCATCCGGCAGTACGGGGGTGTATGTCAACCAAACAGCCACCAAGGCGTAATCCGTTCGCAATCGAAGATAGTTTGCCATGATATTGTCACGAACACATTTGATTTGCCCTCAAGATATACAGCAGTAATTAGTCGTGGTAACAATCAATGATGATCATTGTTGAAACGACTATAATCGACGAGTATAATTGACTATTATAGTATAAGAGAATATTGAGAGAGGAGGAAGAAGACTGGGCTGCAACGGTTTTTTTGAAAGAAAAAAACTTTTTAAAATAACATTTGTATTTGTTCATTGTAATTGTAAGATGAAATCTCCGTTACTAATGGCGGGCGGCGGGTGTTCGATACAAACAGCCTCGATGCTGAGGTACCGCTGAACACAACACAATCAGGAGGTGCCGAACAATTAAAACTAACTATGTAGGTATCGGCTATGAGCCTATGAATCAAACCTGCACCGGGTTTCCCTAGGTTAAGCGTCATCCCCTTCATCAGCCTGTCATTCACCTGTGCCACTAGACCAAGGTGCCACAGGGCCCGTTGTCAAGAGTGCGTCGTTAAACACCACGTATCATCATCATCAGCCTGTCATTCACCTGTGCCATTAGACCAAGTTGCCACAGGGCCCGTTGTCAAAAGAGTGCGTCGTTTAACACCACGATTCATTATCATCAGCCTGTCATTCACCTCTGCTATTAGACCAAGTTGCCAAAGAGGCCGTTGTCAAGAGTGCGTCGTTAAACACCACGAATCATCATCATCAGCCTGTCATTCACCTGTGCCACTAGACCAGGGTGCCACAGGGCCCGTTGTCAAAAGAGTGCGTCGTTAAACACCACGAATCATCATCATCAGCCTGTCATTCACCTGTGCCACTAGACCAAGGTGCCACAGGGTACGTTGTCAAAATAGTGCGTCGTTAACACCACGAATCATCATCATCAGCCTGTCATTCACCTGTGCCATTAGACCAAGGTGCCACAGGGCCCGTTGTCAAAAGAGTGCGTCGTTAAACACCAAGAATCATCGTCATCAGCCTGTCATTCACCTGTGCCATTAGACCAAGGTGCCACAGGGCCCGTTGTCAAAAGAGTGCGTCGTTAAACACCACGATTCATCATCATCAGCCTGTCATTCACCTGTGCCACTAGACCAAGTTGCCACAGGGCCGGTTGTCAAGAGTGAGTCGTTTAACACCACGAATCATCATCATCAGCCTGTCATTCACCTGTGCCATTAGACCAAGGTGCCACAGGGCCCGTTGTCAAAAGAGTGCGTCGTTAAACACCACGAATCATCATCATCAGCCTGTCATTCGCAAAAAAATTATAAGCCAATACTTTTTGGTTGCATAGTAGTGCGAGCCTGACGTCACCCTACAGTGCGGTCGCCGTGAAAGAATCCGTAGGACAGTCTGTCAGTAGGACACATTTATATTAGGACAGATTTTTGTATCAACAAATGTTGCATTTCGTGTTGTTGTACATTCAAGATTGAGAAACGAGTTTAGGACAGTCTGCTTTGCGACCACTTCGTGTGTAGGACAGTTTGTTTTTAGGAAAGATTTGCATTAGGACGGATATTTTGTAGGACATTTGATGTCTAGCCAGAGACACGTCTGCCCTCGACTGCCGACGACCCTGGACTATTACTTTCATTACTTTATCATTACTTTCACAACCTTATCATTACTTTTCATAAGGTCAGGTGTACTAGTTGGTGTAAATTCAATTTTACCTAGCAAACGAGGAACTGGCAATCCATCGACTACGAACTGCCGAAATTGTTCGTACTCGTCTTCGTCGCTGCTGTCGATTATTACGACGTCCATGTGGGGGGGTTCTTCTGCGATCTGGTCTTCGGCTGGCAGCGGATCTGCGGGGGGAGGTAAGTGGTCCGCCTCATCCGAATCTGCAAAAGAGGATATAAAAAGGAAACGTTGTAATGAAACACCCAATCAAACACGAAACTTGATGTAAGATTGATATTTTTTTCAATAATCGACAAAATAGCGACAATGGTTGGGAGAGCCTGCCGGACGAACCGTGCAGTTCTCAGGTCCGTGGACCACTCTACCGTCCCCAGCCAGCTTGGCCAACACATGGCACGTAGGGCTGCTGGGATAATGGTACATAGGGGTGGGGGAAGCAAGGCAGGAATGCACAACGTACAGCCAAAGCCAAAAACATCGAAAAGGGGCAGCCAAAAAGCTGTACCATTACAACGTTTTACTGGGAAAAACTAGGGCGAACGCAATTTGTGTTGCGTTGAAGATGAGCGTAGCAATTTGTATTTAGAGCATAAAAAGATTGAGGCAAAAAGCCTAAATCATGGAGCAGCAAGCCGGACCATTGCTTTTTCGAAAATTCTGATCACTTGAAATTGTAAACGATTCTGGCCTTTCCTTGCTTCTGTGCGAGCTGTAGGGTAGCGGAAATATGCTCATTTGGAGGTCATAAAGCAATGTGCATGTTAATACATAGATGTAACTCATGCCCAAGGGTTTTTATTGGGTTTTATTGGTTTGGTTTTTATTGGGAAAAATCTGGTGTGATGTTGTGATTTGGTTTCGATGGTTTCTAAAGGCAAATCGAAATTGGGAACATTTAAAAAAAATACGCACTTTTAAATAAATTTCCGTACTTTTCCAAACTTGCCCAATTGTCGAATTTTGCTCTTTTTTCTGCTTTGAAAGTGAAGGGTGTGAAGGATTTTCTTGAAAAACGCAGGGGGTCTAAGTTGAGAACAAAAGTAGACCACCTGAAAAATTCATCCCACTCGAAGCAGGCGTTTGGCCTGTAGAGCGCGCGCAAACACACATACAAAAAAACAAACAAACAAACAAACAAACACACACCAAGTGTTTTTTTAGCAGTAGTGAAATTGATGATTTCGCTTCGCTCGCTTCGCTCGCTACGCTCATCAAAAATATAAAATAATATAAAACTAGGGCGAACGCAATTTGTGTTGCGTTGAAGATGAGCGTAGCGATTTGTATTTAGGGCATAAAAAGATTGAGGCAAAAAGCCTAAATCATGGAGCAGCAAGCCGGACCATTGCTTGTTAGAAAATTCTGATCACTTGAAATTGTAAACGATTCTGGCCTTTCTTTGTTTCTGTCCGAACTGTCGGGTAGCGGAAATATGCTCATTTCGAGGTCATAAAGCAATGTGCATGTTAATACATAGATGTAACTCATGCCCAAGGGTTTTTATTGGGTTTTATTGGGTTGGTTTTTATTGGAAAAAATCTGGTGTGATGTTTCGATTTGGTTTCGATGGTTTCTAAAGGCAAATCGAAATTGGGAACATTTGAAAAAAATACGCACTTTTAAATAAATTTCCGTACTTTTCCAAACATGCCCAATTGTCGAATTTTGCTCTTTTTTCTGCTTTGAAAGTGAAGGGTGTGGAGGATTTTCTTGAAAAACGCAGGGGGTCTAAGTTGAGAACAAAAGTAGACACCCTGAGAATTTCATCCCACTCGAAGCAGGCGTTTGGCCTGTAGAGCGCGCGCAAACACACATACAAACAAACACACACCAAAAAAATTTTTTTTAGCAGTAGTGAAATTGATGATTTCGCTTCGCTCGCTACGCTCATCAATAAATCGTTAAAAAAATTTTCTTTCGTAGCTATTGGGTAGGTATTAATACAGCGGTAATAGGTAATAGGTACCTGACATGTCCGATAAATTTGCCTTTATATCCCACGTTGGCCCAGGCCTTGGCTGGAATGCTGGCCCTGCCACTGGCTGGATAGCTGGCCCTGGCCCTTGCTGGAATGCTGGCCCTGGCTGGATAGCTGGCCCTGGCCCTGGCTGGAATGCTGGCCCTGCCACTGGCTGGATAGCTGGCCCTGGCTGGATAGCTGGCCCTGGCCCTGGCTGGAATGCTGGCCCTGCCACTGGCTGGATAGCTGGCCCTGGGCCTGGCTGGAATGCTGGCCCTGCCACTGGCTGGAATGCTGGCCCTGCCACTGGCTGGATAGCTGGCCCTGGCTGGATAGCTAGCCCTGGCCCTGGCTGGAATGCTGGCCCTGGCTGGAATTCTGGCACTGGCTGGATAGCTGTTGAAAATTGAAATAAAGCAAGTAAAGCAACCTTATCGTAGCGTGATACTATCAATTTATCGGACTTATCTACCTACGCAAGGGGAGGCTAATTTTCTCACCGTCGGCCATGTGTGGTCCCAAATCTTCCCCGCCTGCTGCTGCCTCCCGTGCTTGGCCATCCCTGCGGCCTCTAGGTGGATGCCTCGGGTATGGGTACGGCCGGAAATCGTCGTCGTTTCCGCTCTCTCCACTGTCGTCGAGTGCTGCAATGACATGGAAGATTGATGCAAAATGTTTTCCCTGTTGAATTATCTTCTAGAAATTGAGACGTGTTTTTAGCAATCAGACTAGGAAACGCTCACAGAGGATGTCAGAGAACTTACCTACTCTCGGGGCGATTCTACCACCCCTTCCGCCTCGGACACCTCTGGCACCTCGGGCCCGGCGAGCAATAAGGCCTTGCCCCCTTCTTCGAACTCGGCCACGTCCACGGCCTTGTCCTCGTGGGACTGGAAGTGCCAATGGTTCGAAATGAGCCGGCAGTGGAACGGGAAATGGAGCTGGCTCTGGCTCATCAGGGTCGTCGTTCTCTTCGACAGCAGGGATGACATTTATTGCCAGTTGAAACACGTTCTCCACCCTGTGAGCTGCGCACGTCAGGAATTCGTGGACGGTGTAGCGGCCGTTTTCTAGGCGTGCATTCATATCCCTGATTGCCGCGTCTTGGCGGACGTACGCCAGTGGCCGATGACGTCGCACGGCCGCACCCTCTTGAGCCACTCGCAGCACATTTGTGTGGCACGTTCTTTCCATTTGTCGGAGACAGTCTACCGTTGGTGAGAAAGAGAAAATATGTCGCGTAATGATTTCACCGTTTTTTCACATGTTTATCATGCATTTAATGACTATTTGCTAGATTTTATAGTTGTAAAGGAAACTATGAAAATTATACGCAATGCTCTCACCGATGAACACCCAAATCTCTGGATGGGCCTGGGTAATCTGCCGGTATAGTTGTCTATGGAATGACTCCTGATTGTTATTGCTACGTCGTGGCAAGCGAAACACCGACAATGTTTCAGGACCCACTCCGAGCAGCCACGTGGTCCTCACGTACCGAAAGAAAGCGTCCAAGTCCATGTGGATACCCGCTTCATCGGCAAACGCCTCGATTGCTTGCAGCCCTTGTGCAATGAGGTTGTGGGGCAAGAGCGGTAACCCCATTGCCATGGCCACTGCCTTACGGCCGTCAGCGTTGCCAGCAAGAAACTGGTGCAGACCCAACCTTAAGGCACTGCGACCAAGGGCCTAAAACCGATTTTTCCATTAAAATATTATCACAAGGGGTTTGCCCGTAATAAGAGGTGAAATGTTATTTTATAGTAAATTTCAAATTGATTCAGTACTTCCAGCGTAAGGTAAGGCAACCATCAAGGCGTCGATTTTCGAGTGAGGGCTACGATATCAGACAAAAAAAAACCCACTTGACTTTCAAATACCTGTGCGCATTTATTGGTTTATTTTCGAGAACTTGTTGGGAGATAGATCCCATAAGCATGACAAAAATATTTAAAATTTGAAAATCTGTAAGCCAGCTCGGGTAATTTTCATCCAAGGTTTGGCGACAGCCTGGTTGTATTCTTGTTTGAATTTTGGCGAATTGGGCCTCGGCTGCCGTGATAGTTGCCTTTCCCGTACGCTGGAAATACTCTTTTTTCACATAACACACTACGCTCATCGAAGGGCAGTCTGTCCAATGTTTGTATGAACTTTCTGGTTTCTTCATGAGTATTAAGATTCAAAAAAATACGGAACGTTGGTCGCTTACGTTCGAATAATGGAACCAGCACCCATGCAGGTTCGCTCCCGGAAATACGATCATGATAGCGTTTTGTAGGGCCGCTTCAAAATCGGTAATGATCACCCTCGGGTTGAATGCTTGTACCAGCGACAGTATATACGTGAAAACACATATGTACGCTTCTGTGGTTTTTCTTTCCATCAGAATGCTGACGGATGGAAGGGCCTACACAAAACGATGTTTGGTATTTAAGTAGAATCGTAATATAATCACTAATCAGGCAACACTGACCTACAGATTTCTGGCTTGTGGGCCGGGGTGGGGGAGGGGGTTGAAGCAACACAACCATTTTCCAAATGCGTCACACACACGATTATGCCTCCCCTAAGAACGAAACCTGGCCACGCTATGATATCTTATTCCACGTGAATGGAAATAACTTACCGTGTCATAATGCATTGGCATCATGGTCATACGCTGCATGGCCATAGGGATGCGAGGTACGACCTTGAAAGTTGCGTCACAGTGGACCTCGACAGCATTACTTAATATGTCCAGCAGGGCAGGTGAGGCAAATACGGCGTTGCGCCCTTCAATACCTCCATTGCCCACCACAGCACGGAAAAAAACATCTCCGTCAATGGTTCTACCGAACCGAGTGCTGTAACGTGGATCTAGGATTGTTTCACCCAATTGTTGAATTGATTCCGGGATCGGCGGGTTCAGCGCTCTTCGTTTACGGTAAAGCGTCGACTCCAGCGTCCGGAAGTTCACCTTGGCAGCTACCTCGATTGGCACTCTGGGAATAACGAATAAAGTTACATCGTTCGAATTGAGGCGATTTCGACATTTGCGAAACTATGCTGCCTCGTCCATACTCGTCTTCGATGTCGGCAGACGCTTTAAGTACAACACATAGTTCTGGTAAACTCGGAGCGACACGAGAGCACTATAGTACCGATAGCCAACAGGTGTCCAAACAACACTCGAAATACAAATTTTTTTTGCTTGATGTTTTCATGCTTTAGCCATCCAACCATCTTTGAGGTGTGTCCACTACGTTATTAAAAGTTCGGTATTTTGACAATTCAAAATACCGAAATATAAGCTACGTATAGGTAGGCAAATCTCGAGAAAATCGAGTTATATTACGCAATTTTTTCTGTGTAGACACCTCATTCTCACTATTTTTTCACCCTTAGAAATAGTTAGTAATGGAACAAAGTTTTCACATTACCTATACTTCACAACAACGAATTATCGAACCTACTGTATGGCGCTAGACAGGCTATACTGGTAGGCAGCAAATGAAGTAGACAGTTTAAAGTCAATACAATTCAAACAATGAAACATCGACATGTTAGCACTCTTAATAATAATAATTGTTTTTTATTCCCTTTGATTACACGTACATAATATTGGAACGTCATTTTTTTAACCTAGATACATTTATAAATTCATCAACTGTATAAAAACAATGCTTTGTTAGGAATTTCTTAAGTATACTTGAAAATTGTTTGTCCTCTTTAAGGATTTGTATATTTTTTGGCAGTAAGTTTAATAATTTCACTCCCATAGTTTCAGGACTTTTGTCATGCTTACATTCATAAAATTTATATTTACTAACACATCTTATTTTGGTAAAATCACTAGTTAAAATTTGTTGGTCAATAACATATAAAATAACATTATGAATGTATATGCATGCCAAGGGAAGTATGTCAAATTTTTTAAAAAGTGGGCGGCAAGAATCTTTATAAAATACACCTGCTGTTGTAGGATTGTAACTTGCATCAGCTAGGTATCGAACCGCTCTTTTTTGTAGGACAAAAAGTTTTTTTACATAGTGAATATGTCCCCAAAGGACAATACCATAGGAAATCCTAGAATGAATATAAGCATAGTAGACCATTTTTGCACAATTGAAACTACTAACTTTCAGTATCCTTTTGACAAGAAAACAGCCAGTTGCCATTTTTAATGCAACGTTATCAATATGGGCTTGCCACTTTAGTCGATCATCAATGGTTAGTCCAAGGAATTTTGTTTCCCTTACAACACATATGCTCTTACCTTCCATGTAAAAAAGAGGGCTTTCGCTTCTTACTTTCTTATTTTTCTTCAACTGAAAGTCAATTACAACAGTTTTCTTGTGATTTAGAATTAAGTTATTTTTTGAGCTCCAGTCAGATATTTGAGAGATTGCTAGTTTGGTAGTAGCATGGATGTTCCTAATATCGTCGCATACAAGTTGGGTAGTATCATCAGCAAACGTAGTAAGTGTCCCAGTATTTAAAGCTGTATTTAAATCGTTAGTAAAAATTATAAAAAGTATTGGAGCTATTGAACAGCCTTGGGGGACTCCTACGTTGACGGTACATTCGTCTGAAATATATGTTTTGTCTTGAATATGCGTAACTTTTACAATCTGTCGTCTATTTAATAACAATGATTTGATCCATTCATTTGCGACACCTCGAATTCCAAATAGGTTCAATTTATGTAAAAGTAACTTGTGATTAACCATGTCGAACGCCTTACTAAAATCATAAAAAATTCCGTGTGCATGTCTGTTTTCTTTAAAATTTTTTACTAGTGAATTAACGAAACTTGAAACTGCTGTTGTTGTAGATCGTTTTTTTCTAAAGCCATGTTGTGATTCGTTTATCAAGGAATATTTATCTAGGTATGTAACCAGTCTATTGCAATAAGCGTTTTCAAATAGTTTTGAGAATACAGATTGTATTGCCAAAGGTCTGTAATTGTTCATAATGGTTTTATCCCCATTTTTGTATAAAGGTACAATGACAGATTTTTTAAGAGCTTCAGGGAATACGCCAGTTTCAAATGAGACGTTTATAACATGTTATAAACTGCTATATAACATAAATGTTATTTTATAACATGTTTATAACATGTTTATAACATAAGTGGAACGCGGCGAACTTTAAAATAGATGGTGGAACTTCGTCAAAACCTGCTGTTCTTTTTTTGTGATTTTGGTCATTATCTCATAATATTCCTTACGTGTAAGAGGATGTAAAAATATGTTATGATCCCTACTGTGAATGAGGCCGTCTGTTTTTAGTAAAGTGTTCTGATTGGCCGCAGTTTTCGCGGACTCGCAAAAATGATTATTAAATAAGTTTGAAATTTCGTCATATTTTGTTATTTCCTGATTATTGTATTTTAAAGTTATCGCGTCTTTTCTTACGCATTTTTTACTTTTCTTATTCTTTTCAATTACAGTCCAGGCTGCTTTTGATTTATTTGCAGATTTTTTGATGATTTTAGAATTATGATTGCGTATGGCGGCATCAATATCCACTGTATTCTTTTTTTAATCCAAAGTATGTTTGTTTTGCTGTTGGAGAATGTGCCTGTCGATATTTACGGTAGAGTTCCTTTACCTTGTTGCATTTGATTAATAATTCTTGCGTAAACCAATCCTTATTTCTTTTTTGATTATTTCTTTTTCGTACTTTTGGAAATGCAGTGTTAAAACATTGGCTAAATTTGTAAAAGAAAATCTCAAAGGATTTGTTGACGTCGTCGCATTTGGCAACAAGTTCCCAGTCCACTGCGCTCAGCAATAGTATAAACAAATCAATTTGATCGGCATGGAAAGTTCGTCTAATTAAAACTTGCCCTTTTAATTGACCATCATCGGCCACTCGACTGCTTTTTATGTGCACTACCTGTGCTAGGTGATCCGCAAGACCTATATCTACATTGGCAATTAGTGTCACGTTTTTGCTATTTGTAATTACATTATCAATTACGGAGTGTGTTGTCACATAATCATTGTTAATTTTAACGCTAGCAATTCTCGTAGGTTCATTGTTCAATAATGTACAGTTAGTAATATTTACCGCTTCTTTAAACATATGTCCGTATTTTATATCATGCATATCGATATTAAAATCACCGCAGCAAATTAATTTGGTGTCTCTATTTAGCATAACATATTCCAGTAAAGAAATGAAGTTAGCAAGGAAGTTATGTATACTTGGAGTTTGGAGGTCTGTAACATGCTATAATTGTATATCTTTCATGACCAATTACGTCGATTGCACAGATTTCAAGCTCACCCTCAATTGTTCTCTCGTTGATATCCTTTCTGATTACATACTCTGCATTTAAGTTGTTATTGATATAAATGGACGTACCTCCTCCTTTTTTCAATTGCCTTCCAAACATAGTAGCATGTGTGAAGTTATTAATGACAGCAACATCCAAGTGGTCTTTCGGTAACCAGTGCTCTGAAATACATAATATGTCTACTCTTACATCCATATTGCTAAGTTCTATATCTAAGGCATCTATTTTATTTACTATGCTTCTAATGTTTATATGCAACAATTTGATAATATTTTCATTTGTTCGTTTCGAAACAGTTTCCTGTAATGTATGAGTCTCTGGTGATTTCTGGATTAGATTCACACAAGCGTGGTCATCTGCTGGTATGGAGGCGGGTTTCTTCTCTTTACATTCCGAAAATCCATCGACCGGATCCCTTCAATCTCTCTTATTACCCCATGCACAGGTATTTGCCTCGGGTCTGTCATTGGTGGCAAGAATGAGTGCTTGGTTTGGCTTAGGTCAGTTCTCTGCGTAGTCCTGTTGAACAGCTGATCATCGGTCAACGCTCTTCGTTCTTGATACCTGGGCATTCGTTGATTGTTTGACGATACATAGGCGTCCTTCACAAGGACGTGGCTGTTGTGACCGTGCATGGAAGTTCGTTGCTTCCTCATTGCACTGGAAACTGGGTCAGGGAGGTTGCTTCCTAGTCGCATGGTCGCTCGAGTTGGGGGTTCGTTGTACGCACTGTCCTCGCGATAAAATCTTCTTTCGTGGTTTTCTGTTACATTTCGTATGCTCGGTAATATCGGTGGGAAGTCTTCTTTTTCTTGATAATTTGGATTGCTAAATTGAGTTTCCCTTATCGGTGGATCCGGCATTGCGATGTAGGGGATTTCTAATCGGTTGAGGGCCATGTTTTTAATGCGTGATATAAGTTTATCGCATAGCATTTTTTTGCCTTCGTCGTTAAAGTGCAGACCGTGTTTCGTATAACTGGACCTCGGAATATCAGAGACATTTACTATTCTTAGATGTGGATATTTCTTGAGTAGCATGTTGATGGCTTTATTTAAAGCAAAAATAGTGGGATTCAGCGACTGATTGTCATATCGGTATGGTAGATTGCATAGTATTATATTTGCGTTTTTTGTGCTTTCGATGGCTAATTGAATAGTTTGTAAGAGAATACTTTTTTCTTCCTTATTGAAGGAAGTTGTGACGTCGTTTGTTCCGCATGCTATTATAACAGTGTCAGGAGAGTCCCATGCTTTCGTTTGTAGATCGTTCTTTAATTCTTTCAATGTTTCCTTTGATGGAGCATTTGGTTTGAATACACATACGAATTTTTTATCAGCGAAGTTATCTTGGAGACGTTTCCTGCAATTTCGTAGGTGGCTGTCTCCTATTAGCAGAACGGTTTTTTTTGTCTCTTTTCGAGGATTTTCGTCTGCAGCTTGTAGAACATGAACAATTATGCGTGTGTCCGTTTTCTGAAATTCACTATGAATAATTTTCTTAACTCCGTTCCACTCCAAACCATCAAGGCCGCAACCTATTTTAGGGATGGAAAGATAGCTGATTTGCAGTTGTTGGCTGAGTGATTTTAGTTCGCGTATACATTTTTGGAGGTCGTTTATTGATGGTTTATGGTGAGATTTTTCCTTTGTAATCAAATAGAATATGTACCTACATCCTTCTTTAATGTATGCCACTTCGCCTACCTTTTTCTTTTGCGCTTTGAGTTCTTCTATTTTCTTGAATTTCTCCTTGAATTCCACGGCAATTCCCGCACTCATATTCAAATCCATAGCTACGCAATGCGCCAATGAGTGGTCAAGGGGGGCCTTGAATAAATCACTGCATTTGTTTTCAGTAATTACGGGGCGTACATTAGAGTAATTCGTGGGCTTGTGTAATTTGGTTGTAAGAGGGCTGCTGCTTTGGTTTTCTTCATAGAAACTTATCTTGGACGCCACTCGGTTTGCTGATATGTTTCGTATGACTTTTTCACCCTGCATGGTTGGCGTACGTGGCACCATTCCTACAGCTTTGTTGGCGCTTGTCAGCTGGTTGACAATAGTGCTCACTGCCTGGATTTGCGACTTTAAATTTTGATTTTCTTTAATTACCTCTTCCATTTTATTTTGACTGAGGTGCACTTCATGTTTGATGTTTCCCAGTTCCATCTTCAGTTGAATCACCGTGGCAGCTAAGGATGATACGTCTGTGTCACTGTTCTCTGTGGTAAATAGATTATGGTGTCCGCCATTTTTCGTAGCACTGATACTGCACGGTTGACAGGTCCACTCACTGTTTTCCTTTTCTGAAGTTTGTTCTGTTCCTACAACCCTTGCTGTGTACTTTGGCATATTCTGCAATTTTGCCAAACAGTGACTGTATACCATTTGTAGTATACATTTGACTATCAGTGTTTCCTGCTTTGTGAAGAGTAGAAAAATACTGCGATCATGGGTGTCAACCGAGTATAGTCTCAAACTAACATGCACGTATCATGTAGACAGAGGACTTGGTCTCGGTATAATATTCTCGGAAAACACAATTTTACCCTGAAATGTATTTGTAGATTGCTAAGAATCCAGATTAACTGTCTTTTTACGACTATTGCATGGGAAAAAGGCTCATTGCGCGATGACTTCGCGGAAAACGTTAAATTTCTGTGTTATTGATGCCTTTTCGTGAATTTCGCGTTATGTCGCGATAAGATAGTTGCATATTTTGGATGAGATTTGGAATTTCATTAATCGCACGTCTGGACGGTGTTTTCCCCCCCCCCCCCCCCTCCCCCTCTCCTGTCGCACGGGGCCACAAAAACCTCAGTGCCACCGGGGCCTTCTGGAGTCAGTCCGACACTGCGTTTAGGCATTATTTGCGAATGGACTAGTCATAAAATTCCACTCTGGAGATGATACAAAAATGGGTGGTTAATGCGTTTCTTAAATTGGACTACGTTTTTGTTGAGTGGTTATTGACCAGATTGGCGATAATAAAAGACGTCAATTTCAGTCATCGCATGCACCTTTTATTAATAACCTATCTATACAGCGCGTTACGAAATATCTTTAAAAGGAGCGTAACATTTGGGATCAAGTTTTTACAAATATGTGTCTAATCTATAAAAGTTACATGGGGGCCCTAAAATGATTTCGAGTAAAGTCGATACTGTAATATAAAATTGTAAT